>JAGSMT010000022.1:1419890-2839781 GCA_029286875.1 Lamproptera curius
ACTTTCGCAACTTTTCGTGTTGATAATGAGTAATGTTATTAAGCTTAAAAGCTTTTAGCTTGAATATTCATACAACATTTAATGTTTATTTTTAAAAATCAAAAACCGAAAAGGGGATTACAATACATATATTATTGTACGGTAAAGAATCAAAAAAGAGGTCGCGGGAATGTTTTTGTCGTGGGAAAATAAATTATGAATTTTTTTTTACGGCAAATCTAAGTTTATAATACAGGAAGTTCGAGCAGAATTTAAATTAAATTACGAAGGGGACCAAATATAACTAGTATGTATAATATTGCTAGTATCTATAGTTTAAGTAGCCCACCCACCTGCATTGGACCATCGTGGTGGGATAAGGAAAAAATCCCCTAATGGTGAAATAGGGAATAGAGGACCCATTAGTGGAGGCCTATGTCCAGCAGTGGACTAACACTGGCTGATGATGATGATGCTTTTAAGTGTACCTACTTATAATAACTACGTCTGAACAAATACACATTATTGCTATGTCAATATAATATCTTCAGTTACGTGATTATTTCAGTTTTTTATCTATTGTGATTGGGTGATATTGCGCATTGTATCTGATAAGTTTTATACATTGCCCAATTTTGTTATTTTAATATAAGTTTGATTTAATTTTTTTTTATCAGAAGTAGATATTTATAAAGTTATAATTATAATAAGAGCATTTAAAAATATATTCATATTTTGTTATAACAATTGAGAAAGCATTATATATAGAAATTATTTATAAATAGAAGACTATAAAAAAAATTATGAAGAGCTATTAGAATGATACTAAAATGACACTTTACTAAAATAAACAAACTTGCAAAAGTGACAGACCAAAAGGTTTTTAACTTATTGTTAATATTCCAGAACGTCCCATTCAAAATGACAGATTTTCTAAAACAACATTTACTTCAGCAACAGTACTTAATGAATAGTCGTACATAAATTTAACCAATTTACAATTTTCATTGTACACGTCAGTACTAATATTAGCACAGTAGTAAAATACTACGAACTTAAATAACACTCACCAGTAGTCGTTCATTGATCATTTCTGCTAAATCACTTTGTACACATTAAGCACATATTCACTTATCGCTTAGTGACTAAACACTGAACTCGACTGACTAAAAGTAAAGTCATACAACCCTAAGGTACAATACGACGATATACAGTTCGAAAGCGAATGACAACTTCAAAGTCTAAACACGACTGTACTTATTAGTACTGTCGTCGTCAAAAGTGAAGACTTTAGTCGTTAATTCTGACACGACTGCACTCGCGGAGAGGAGCGACTGTACTGACCGCGACCGGTTTGACGTCGACTTATCACATAGTATCGCTTCGGTATATCATCAGATAGCTAAAGGGCGATTGCACAACCCGAGATATACTATATGAAAAAGACAGTAAAGCTAAATTTCCGTGAACTTTAAAGCGACATTTATCATTTATTAGCTAATTAGTGAAGGTATTACTATTGAATTTAGTGAACTTTGAGTTTAAAAGCAATATAAATCTATTCATGTATACATGTTTACTGATTTAATGTTTTAACGATTACTTGGTGCGATATTGTGCCAAGACTCGAAATTTATAAGGTAGTGTCGCCGAAGATGGCCCAGTTCCTAGGATAGCCCTCTTTTATAATACACCTATGATAATTCGAAACACTTGAAATTTTGCGGTTTATTTCTAGTACCATATACAAAGTGCAAGTATATTTCATTTCCGGCGCGTCTGCCATTTGAAGACAGATGACAGTTTGCTCGTTCATATCAAGACAATAACGTTTTATAACCTCCCTATAATTCCTTTTAAAATTTAAAATTCAACAAAACTCTTCACTCTAAACGATGAAATCATATTCAATCTATTTTATTAGCCAATTACATAAGAGTGATTATTATTTTATTTCGTTTTGTATTTTTCAAGATTATACTCAAACCGAGTGTAATTTCCTATCATGGCCCATAGTATAATTTCCAAAGATAGTCCGGGCCTTTCTAGGGTTATTGAAATATAGTGTTAGTATATTTTTGTGTTTGTATGATTGTTTTTTTTCTGCACGTCTCGACTCTATGTTGGATTGCATTAAATCTTGAATTAGGTACCTATAGTCCGACTTAAAATAGGAAGTTTCAACATAAATTGCTCAAGCAGTTCTTGAGATTGAATAAGCATGTATTAATATTGAAGTCAGCAATTTTATTTTAAATAACTATTAGAGGCACCAATTTTTCTTTGTTTACTCTATTTTTTATCCAGATTGAAATGGAACCTTCTACTAAGAAACGGCGTAGGGAATAGACCGAAACACAGTTGTTTGTTAGTTGTTGTTTTATTATAATTAAAACTTCCATTAGGTTTTTTGCTTACTCTACTTATCTGCAAGATTTTACAAGGTTTTGAAATTAAGTGGGCCTTCATCGGCGCCTGTACCTTAGTCATTATTTATTTTGTCGAGTTTATGTCAGCTATAAATGGGTTTGACAAAATTTTAATTCGCAAAAATACTAGGGACATAATAATAATAAATATATAGTAATTACATAATTACTGCAGGATTTTAATGTTAAAATCAGTTTCATTTTGTTAAGCTACTTTAAGCTTTACTTCTTGAAGTATTTTCTGTTATATGTTATTATTGCTTGAAGTTTAGTGTAACTTTTCAGTTCTGCGTTATAAAATGTTTGCTTGTCATTTATGTGTTGTCAGTTTAAATTTGATTTTGATATCATGCTTTAAAAATAACTTTTCATTTTATTTTACCTCCAATTAAATTACTAAAACTATTGAAATTCCCAACATTACAAATAATAATCAAAGTTCTGTCTAATGCATCACAAAGAAGGTTACAGCTCATTCGGAAGCACTTAAATGCCTTAAACTTGGCTCATAACTGTATTAATTAACATTGGCATTTTAGCGTGCTGTGGCAACGGCATTTAGTACTAATTTTAGCGTAAGGTTACTAAGTAGTAAGTACTAGTAGGATAACGGTACATGTTGATTCGGTCCACCTACCAAACCGTATTGGACTAGCGTGGTGGGATACGGTCCAAAAACCCCCTAATGGATAGAGGTGTATTAGGGGAGGCCTATGTCCAGCAGTGGACTATCACAGGCTGATGATGATGATGATATATCTTTTTAATATACCGATCCATAAAAAAGAAAACCATCTATCGACAATCTTTTCTATTTAAAGTCTTTTAAATAGGGTAGTAATAATTATAAATATTACTCGCTTAATTCACATATAGTTGCCATTACGAAAAGTGACCACTAGTCATATACATAATAAACATTACAGATAATAGATGATAAAGTATTTTTGTATAGATAATTTTGTTGATATCACTAAATTAACCCAATTTATACACTTTTGATAACTATAACTTTTCGAAAAAGGCCACTCATTGACCCTGAACTCATATAAATATTCGCAATTATAGAGTTTTAAATTATTTTAAATATCATAAATATATTATCTTATTAATATATCCAAATTAATGTCTACTTTGGATCTATTAAATTATGTGAATGTCAATTAATACCACTTTTGGTATATATAATTTAATGTGATCTATCAGAAAACTTTTACTTAATTAATGCGTGTTTTTATTATGAGGATTTTTGGATTTACCGCCTCCGTGGCCTAATGGTGCCTTGCTATTACGCAAGTCGTGGGTTCGAATCGTAGTTTTTGTTCTACTTTGTGATCACTTTGTTTTTTGGTTGGTTTGCACAGTATTCACAGATTGCTCTATAAGCGAAGATAAGAACTCTATTAGGAAGAATCCTTACACACACATGTTAGTTGTTATAGGTCGTCTAACGACTAATCCATCTATATTATGCAGTTTACCATTTTAGTTATTGAGAACGGATACCACTCGTCTTCATAAAAAACTGTTATTCAGTTAAATCTGGATGAATCAGAAGCCGACTTCATAAGAACTTGGGAAATTGGTTTAGAGAGAGAAAACTTTAAAATAATTTATTTATTTTTATTTATTTAAACTTTTTGCACTAAGTCTATATAGGCGGGCTTAATGCCAAAGGCATTTCCTGCCAAGTCAACCTTGGGTGATGCAGAGATAAAAAGTAGGGAGGTGCAAATATTTGTTAATTTAGAAATAGAGAAAGTAATTTAAATATATATTATTTATAATAAATGTATTTAATAATACAACCAATACGAATAATGACTTAATCAAAACAGCGTAATTGTGAGAGAAGGTATTACGACAAGAACACTGGTTAGTGTAATCCTTTAACGTCCTTTGTTGAAACTTTAATTCAAACACATCACATTACGCCAACAGTTCGTAGTGATCGTTGTTGAATTTGTCCAAGAGCATGCGTGCATTTACCGAGTTTATGAGTTATAAACGCTTCATGGAGTAAATTCAATTATGCCGCTATTGATATACGATAGCACGCTTTAATTTACAACAACGCCAGTTGTATGAACGTGTGTTTTTAAGGAAAATTATAATCGCATTAAATCCACTAATTTACGGATTTTTCGCGTTATTCATATATATATTTATTCCCGACGTTTCGGATTCTTTCCAGCATCCATAATCGCGGGCAGACTAAGTTGGTATCTCAATGTTTGGAATAACCGTGGCGGTTATTACGAAACTTCCGTAAATTCGTGGATTAGATATGTATAATAATCGCGTAAATCGGGTACGAGCAAGGCGATGTTCATTGACCCTTAAGACATGTAGCGTATAATTAGGGATGTAAACGTTCATTGTTGTTCTGTAATTGGTTAGGAAAATGACGGATTGGTCACCCGATGTCTTGTTACAAAAGATGATCCTTGCGTTGGATGCAAATGTGAGAAATCGGCGCAACGCTTTATCCCTTTTAGGACCCTTCCTATCGGCCTACGAGAATGAAGGAAGATAGTTTGCACCATCGTGGGTATGTAAAAAGTCGGTCCACCCACCAACCCGCATTGGACCAGCGAGGTTGGATACGGTCCAAAAGCCCCTAATGGAGAAAGCGTTCATTAGGGGAAGCCACACAGGTTGATGATTATGATTTGATTGAACCTGTATGTTGTGCACTATGATATCTCCTACGTAAATGGCTAACAACCGTAATAGATCGTCCCCTTAAATCGTAGTTCGTTAAATGACATATTACGTACTACCAGGTGACCGACCGCTTAGTCTCTTAATAAAAAAAACATTAACTCATAACTATAACTTGAACACTTACCACAAACTACGGTAGATTGATTTAAGGCCGATGGTATGCGCGACTCGATAGCGTTATATAGAGTGGCATGCTAAAGTGTTCATGTTTCGATGTAATATACATTATTAATGCTTACGGGAAGGATTGTTGCACGATTCGAGCGAAGAATGTCGTTCATTTGAATTCTGCTTATATTCTGGCGAGCAGATTTAGTTATTAGCAGATTTTGTAGCTGTGATTTAAGCTATTTTACGCATATTAATAACTTGGTTTGACACAGATTTGTTGCATAACCGAAAATATTTAACCAATTTTGATATAACTTTACTATTATATAGTTTTAACAGTGGTAGAGATAAAAGACACTTCAAAATAATCAAGATAAATAATAAACTTATCGCAGATTTTACTGCGTTTAATTAGTGTAAGTCTAATGCTGAACACAGGCCTCCCCTTCTCTATTCGGAGGTATTTTGGACCGTATGCAACCATGCTGGTCCAACGCGTTGTTGAAGTGGACCTACTATTTACATGCCCATCCGACGCATGTATCATCTTACTTTATATCTTTGGGTGATTGGTGACCTAATTTTCCTAACCAACCAGGAAACAACGATAATGCAAAGTTGTTTTCCCCGCGGGATTCGTACACACGACCTCCGGTTTATAAAGCAAGGGTCATTACCACTAGACCACGGCGGCGGTGTCGTAGTTATACTTAGTCATTTTTTTTTATTAAATGAGATGATTATAAGAAATACGTTAAGGTCATAAAAGAGGACGCGTTACAAATGCGCTCGCTGTTCTAAAACGATGGCATGCGCATATCATCATACGCAGTCCCCTAGAACATTAACTATATCCGAGTTGAATTAAAAGGTTTTTCTTTTAATTTTAAACTAAATTACCGCCAAAAAGTATCACGCTATTTAAAGATCGCTTTGGGGGAAGTGGGGCGACGAACAACCACAAAAACTTTTGACGCGTATCGGCTTTGACTATTACAATTTGTATACGTAATGTTCTAACGCAAAATTTATTGTAAAACTGTTTGAGTTTTTACCGTCTTAACTAAGCTGCTGGTTAAGAATTTATTTATAACTCTCTCAAAAATTCTTCTTATATCATCATCATTATCATAATCAGGCCCTGTCAGGGCCTTTTTCAATGAACGCCACGACGGCCGATCCCCTGCTACTCGCTGCCAACTTGAACCGGAGATCGCCATTCCATCAGGTCTAGGGTCGACTAAAACTCCATTTTACTACGTATATACTCAAACCTTTCACCATACTTTTTTAAATATATTTTAGACCAGCTTGTTCATAATACTTCATCAATTATTTTATGTTATATTTTTTAGAATTTCATAGTAATAAAAAGAAAGAAAGTAATCACCATGACGTCACAACATGGCGTCTGTCAAGGGGGATGTGAAAGGAAGCAACGCACGTCACGGAATACCTCTCCGCTATTTAATTATTCATTATCACAGAACATTCTAGAGAAATCACTGCTTTTACGCTCTGTCCGACTAATAGATGTTTCACTTTTAACAATTCTTAACTTCTTGTGTGGGCAGAAACTAATAGCACGGTTCAAAGAGTTTTATTTTAAACTAATGTAGCCGGTGACTGGATTTATCTCGGTCACAAATCATGATGGTATTATTAAAATATTTATAAGAAATAAGATTGGATATTTCATTAAAATTCTTGTCTTAAAGAAAGGATTATGATTAAAACAGAATGATGTTATTAGACAACGTATGTATGACATAAGCGTATCTTTAAACATACGCAATTACGACTTAGATCTTCTAAGTAATAACATTCTTTATCTCAATCTATAACGTAAAATTATTTATATCTCAATCTATATAGTTAAAGTAGTTCTAAATCAAAATATACGTATCAGTATATCTGTTGAGATAATTTTGTAATTTTACCAGAATAAAATATAATAACTTATTTAGGTAGACTTAGATCAGACCAAAATTTTATATGTAGATATATATAAAATAAAACCTTTAATATAAAGCCATCCAACGAGAAAGCTGGATATACATTCCTGCAATCTGTTTAACTGGAATATTCTAGACGTTCTGGAAGTGCGTCATATTGTGAAGCAACGCCTTCTCATAGCCTATAGAATAGGGTTGAATCGTTATGAACAAATGTCGGTTTCATCATAATTTGTTTATGTTTATATCGTATTAGCATTAAGTCTGCCATTTTAGTATGTGCCTAAAGATTGCATTTAATTAATTATTGACGTTGTTTGGACACTGTATTTACTTTTATTATTGAGCCAAATAGTAACAAATAGCAAAAAAGCCGCGTCCTACGAATTGTGTTATTGCTATAGATGTAGGGTATTCCACCCTTTTATCTATTTCTTATTAAAACTACTTTAGGAAAAGTCGGATCTGTATCGGAATACAATGACACTTGTACTATCAATGAATGATCGCATAAAACGAGTGGCATTTTCATATCCACTAAGTAAACATGAAACTTTACTGTTTAGTAGTTGATGTCAAAATTAATCATACATCATCAGCCTGTGATAGTCCACTGTTGGACATAGGCCTCCCCCAATGGGTGATTAACAATATATAACAATTGAAATTGTCCTAAGCAACCAGAAAACAAGGAAAGACAGAGTCGTTTCCCCGCAGAATTCGAACCCACGACCTCCGGTTTATAAAGCAAGGGCCATTGCTATACTAAAGTAGGGTTATTCTCAAACACATGGCAGCCCTGCTGGACACGGCGATATCCGGTTGCAAATGATTTATATATCCCCTCGCATCCATTAGTGAGGCGACGTGCACCTTCACGCTTCCCTTTAAAGGGTAGGCACTGCCATTGTTTCTTGCTAATATACGGCAGCTTTGTATCAATTTATTACTACAGGTTTTATTGTATGTGTTAAATAACTCTGGTGTATTTAAAGTTGAGATGACCGAGTCATTATTTCCGTATTTATAGAACTGAACTTGTTAAGATCAGATTATCTGTTCAGATTATACCTGACGATAAATCTCTTTTGTTGATTTGTTTACGAAGGAATGTATTTATTTAGGATATTTTTTATACCATGCGTTTTCAAAGTATAACAGGATCGTGCAATTTAATAACATAATTTATATTATTAAATAAAAAACGACACTGTTATCTATTTTCTTATGAATGACATTTGTTTTTGTACTGATAACAGCATCCCGTGTTATCTGATAAAGTAGAACGCGATTTATGTCAGATCAAATATTTGTCTTAAGTCTTAAAAAGTTTATTTAACTATACGTTAAACATATAAGATATGAAATCTATGTCAACAACGTCAATCGTAACATAGCAATGGCGTCATTAGCAGTGTCTTCTTAAGTGACTAATACTATATATATATATATATATATTATTAATATAAAGTTCACTTCATGATTATCAACACTTCACCAGTTCGGAGAAGCCTCAGACCTGGAAGAACCGGCGAAAAACTAGCAGGCTATTTTATGCAATTTTGAAACAAGACCTGGAGCGAGCATTCTATTACCAGGCTGTGTTATCATTAAAAAAAAATATATATATATATATATGAGGGTTCTAATCCTGCGGGGACTCAACTAATTTTTTAAGCGGTTTTCTAGTTTGTAAGAACAATTTCGGCCGATTGTCTGAAAAGTAAGATGATCCATGCGTCGGATGGGCATGTAAAAAGTCGGTACAACCACTAACCCGCATTGGACCAGAGTGATGGGATACGGTCCAAAAACCCCCTAATGGAGAACAGGCGCATTAGGGGAGGCCTATGTCCAGCAGTGGACAAACACAGTCCGATAATGATGATATACTGATCTCATGGACAGGGTATTAATTTTACTATCAGATGAACGACAAGCATCGTCTCGTCTCTTTACGATCTAAATTATACTGTGTTCAGCCGTTTACAATTTGATAACACCATTCGCCGTACAAAGTCACCGCTGTTAAATCATATCACCTTCATTAGCGTAATTTGTGCAATACGTATAAAGAGCTAAGAACAAGTGTTTGTTGTTTGTTTTTATACTTAGCTTACTTTAAGAGGACATATATACGCTTCTATTAGCTACTACATATGTTGGTATATATGTTGGTAAAACGGAATATTTAAACAAGATTTTGCCTCTCTTTACGATGTCGGATTAACTCTAAACATAGCATACTTATTAAGGCCCGATGAGGATTCAATAATTAGAAAAGAAAAGCGTATATACTATTATTTATTTGTTAATTGAGAGTTATTTACAAGTTAATGGGTAAATCAAGCAGTGAATTGATATTGTTAGCATGTTATGATTCTTCAATACGTACCTTTCACGTTTTTGATTAAGTTCAACAGATCTAAATTAAATATTCATTTGGTTCTAACAAACTATTCAGGCATTGTACGTATGGTGTTGTCAACCTTTGTGGCATTTCTTCAATGCCACTTCGTTATAGACGAGTTATGGGTTACTTTGACGGCATTTTATAATTATCATCATCATCATCATCAGCCTGTGAAAGTCCACTGCTGGACATAGGCCTCCCGAACGCACCCCTATCCATTAGGGGGCTTTGGACCGTACCCACCACGCTGGTCCAGTGCGGGTTGGTGGGTGGACCGACTTTTTACATGCCCATCCGACGCATGGATCATCTTACTTTTCAGACAATTGGGTGATCGGCCCAAATTGCCCTAACCAACTAGGAAACAATAATGAAAATTTGTTGAGTCCCCGCAGGCAGTATTTTATAATTAATCTATTTTTAATTTCTATAGGTTAAAACCATTTACGATATGGTTGGAGAACAATTTGCAAACCAATTTGTATATAACGTCTACGTTTAATAAAATGACCATAATATATGAAACCTATAAACAAAGTCTTCTCTTATACTCTAAACACACGCCATATTTGACTTTTAATCATACAACTTTAAATACATACACTTTGGAAAACTATACGAATACAAGAAAATGTATTAAAGCATTCGTTGGTACGTACTTCACAATTTGAGTAACTAAACCAATTCGTACGCTTCATTAGTATGTTATGGAAAAATATTTCAAATCATAATTTTTCAAAATTAAAAAAGAGCTAAGATACGTACAATTTTAAATAAATAGCCCTGACGGTTATTCCAAAAACATTGAGGTACAGGCACATCCCATTTTAGTCTGCCCGTGATCATGGATGCTGGAAAGAGTCCGAAATGTCGGGAATAAATATATATAATTAACGCAAAGTCTACTATTTTCTTTACGCTAATACTACACATTATTGAATTATAGGACTTTTTACGGATTTTATCGCGTTTATTTCACATATTTAAATTCTCGACGTTCCGAACACTTTCCGCTGACGCAAAGTCCGTAAAAAGTCCTTTTATTCAATAGTGTGTAGTATTCGCGTAAAGAAAATAAATAATTGAACGCAAAATACCTTAAAACAGGATTTGATACGTATAATAAAACCCCCTAATGGATAGAGGTGTATTAGGGGAGGCCAATGTCCAGCAGTGGACTAACACAGGCTGATGATGATGATGATGACGTATAATAATCGCGTAAAAAACTTCTTTGTCTTACGTGTCTTGACTCATCAAACATGTTCGCTATAGACCATTTTTTTATGAAGCCAACTGCATCGTTGCCACTTACGTAGATGCTAATATCATGTTCCATGGTACTCACTATTATTCCCGCGGTTTCGCCCGAGGCTATTCCACCTCGAGGCGGCCGTGGGCCAACCGCGGTCAATGTCTCACAACTTTTTTTTATTGGATCGACGAGACAGAACGTTCACCTGATGGTAAGTGATACGCCCTGCCTATAAGAAATGCAGCGTGAGGTGAAACATGACCGCCCGTTGCCTTAAGACATGGGAGTTTAAACAGTTTAGTAATTCCTCCTAGCTATGGTGTTTTAAGCTGGATTACAGCAGTGCAATCACTTATGTTTTGGCACATAAAAGGATGTCATAGTTTTTAAGATTATCCACTTTGAGATTATATATAAAAGCAACTGTTACAAACGGTAGAAAGTATAATTCTAATTATTAGATTATATATATATATATATATATATATATATATAATCATGACTACAATAAATAAGTATATATATATATATATACTTATTTATTGTATATATACTTATTTATTGTAGTCATGGAAATTGAATAGTGTATAATATATCATATAACATTCAAAGCTTTAATTATTTATATGCCTTTCCCTTTTAATTTGTTAAAACCCATGTACATTTTGTTGTTTTGTAATAACACCTATTGATTTTAGTTTTTTTATTGTTATGATGTTTATAATATACGTGTACATAATAGTTACTCAGTCTTTTTTTACTTTATATTTATGATCATGTATAAACATGTATGCTGTTGGTGTGTCTAATAAATAAATAAATGCTTTAACTGTCTTACTCAATGTGGTACAAATAAGGAACAGTTTCATTTAATGAAGCCTAAATTACAAAACAAAAAAAATCAGACCATTCAAGTCATAACCAAAACAAGATGTAATGAGGACAACTTTTAAACTCGTTGTCTTTTCCGCGATCGAGCGATTCGTATAGAATTAAATGCGATACTTAAAGCAATTAATATATTGTATAATGTGATTGCACACGGCCTCGAGCTTTCGAACGGCGAAAGAAAAGTTGCTAGGCTTTACTTGAATAAAATTATATTCTTATGGCATAGTTAAGACAGACAACAACAGTAGTGAAGTACAGGGATCATAAAAACCTAAATTAATTATTATTATGTCCATAAATAAATATATAATAGGATACTTATTTATTTATTCATAAATTGCGATAATGCGTCAATTTTACGAGAAATGAAAGCCGAATACAAAGCCACGGTTCTTTACAAGAGTAAGAAAATTTCTGCTAAAGTGTAATCGAAATAGTGAACTAATAAATTAACAAGTTTTATAAAGAATATAAGGCACTGAAACTATATATTTCACTAGAAGTCCATCCACGGCTCTACTCGTGTTATGATAAGATTTTCGAAATGTATTTCCTGAAAAAAAAATTAGCTCATATTACTCA
This sequence comes from Lamproptera curius, assembly GCA_029286875.1. Lineage (NCBI taxonomy): Eukaryota > Metazoa > Arthropoda > Insecta > Lepidoptera > Papilionidae > Lamproptera > Lamproptera curius. Next base: position 1,432,233 of record JAGSMT010000022.1, read on the forward strand.
AGGTGAGTGTAGCTTTCCATTGTTGAAAATAAAAATAAATCGGCGTTGTAATTTGTGAGTTTATCCTTACGAAACATACTCACAAAACGTTCCTCTTTATCATATACGTATAGATTAACACATTCATTTGGAAACCCTTACATTTTAGTAGAGCAGAAATCGATTAAACAACAAAAAAGATACTTCGTACTTAATACTTTTTGCTGGTTAAGCGAATACTATACACGATAAATACAACAGTTTTTAGGTATTTTATCGCGTTTAATCACTTTACAATTATTTAAAACTATACCCGACGTTTCAAACCCTTCTCAGGGTCCATGGTCACAGAACCGACTGAGATGTTGTGTGTCGAAATCTCAATGTTAGTTGGCCGTCAATTTTAAATATAAAACTATGGGCATAATTGGCCGTTCGGACTGCGAAACTCTCCTGCAACCTTCCACCCGGTAACAGAGTATCGGATACTCGTAACCCGAGAGGGCCAAACTGGTCCAATGCAGTGACCCACTTGTCCGACAATCGAGTGTCCGATAGGGGACCCGTTTTGTCTGACCAGATGGCGTATTGAATGGCACGGTCCGTTGCTAGTGTCAGTTCATTTAAGCCGCTAAATCTTTGAGTTGGAAGGAGTATTTCATCAATTAGTTGTTATTAAAAACATTTTTAATATTCTACTACTACTTATTTTACCTTTGCCGTTACTGTTAAGACAATTGACGCATAGCGCTTTAGATATTATACTTATATGAATATTTATTGGCAACTAGCTAAGTAATTAAATCTGTAGGTTTAAATGATATTAGGCAATATAAGGAATATAATATAATTCGATCTTTGAATGTTAGTTTACGGTTTTAAATGTCAAGTTAAGATCATTACTAAAACCTAGACAGACTTCATAATCAATTCTATAGATTCTGAAAGCAAATATTTATAAAACTTTTGTTCAAAAAAATATTTGTTTCTACTACAATGAGTTGATTGAGCTAAGCTGGAAACGGTCAAAACTAATGGAAAGGAAGCCTAGCATACGATTGATATTTCAAATCACGAACATATTTGTTTAGATACTTAATAATGGATACTAATGATTTGACATAAAATCTTAACGAAAGATATATAATAATAAATTATATTTCAATTTATAATTTTGTACATATTTCGTTGATAGATCAATTTATAAAATGAAATACGTATTAATTCTGAAAGTTTCTAAAATAGTATAAAAATTTTTTAATTTATTTTTTGAATTCAATGTCTAGTCATTTATAAAGTGGTTATGTCAACGTCTAACAGTCTGGAACTTGCTGAGTCAAGTTCTAGTTTTCCCTATATACATAGTAAAGTATAAAGTTGATCTGTTTACTGTTTGTTCAATGGCTGTTTCATATCGATCACTCTATTTATGTCAAGCAAAGATACAAAAAATTGACACCTAATTCCGTTCAGTTGCCAGTAAGGTTTATTTAGTCGTACTCAGTTACCTCAAGATCGGAAACTGGTGTTATTCGTACGCCACGTGGGAGTATAACTGTAGAACAATGCACAATGTCACAAACGGACAGACATCCGAGCAGTGTATATATAATGAGCGGCGAATAAACTGTTATCTCGGCGAACGGGGGGCGGGCTCGTGAAATTTTTTACGTAAGCCATCCGAATATTTAGTGTCTTAGCGTGAAAACACTAACTCGAGTGCGAACCGGCTTGCGTAACGGTTCAAGCGTACGTAACTCTGACCTCATATGAAAGCCAATCGGTTCGTTTAAAGAATCCGTCGGATGCATTTCGTCAGACGTATTATGAACGTTCAGAAGCGGGCAATATTTAGTGATTTGAACACATGACTATACTCCGTTTGCTAGTAAGGCTTATTTGGCTTGATTAAAGTCATAATTTTACTCGAAGAAACATAAAACCCTAGGGTCTAGATTTATTAATCTATACTAATATTATAAAGAGGCGAAATTTGATTGCTAGTTTTGATTAGGCTTAAAATCTACTAAACGGAGTTGAAATGTTGTTTTGCTCATTACCATCATTCTGTGTTAGTCCACAGCTGGACAGGTCTCCGCTATGCACGCCTTCTCCATTAGGGTAATTTGGACCGCATTCACAACAATGCGGGTTGGTGGGTGGACCGACCTTTTATAAGCTCACCGAAGCAGCCGAATGGATCATCTTACTTTTCAGACAATTTAGATTAGCCCAAATTGCCCTACTACTAGGAAAAAACAATGAAAATTTGTAAAGTCCCCGCAGGATTCGAACTCACGTCTAGTTTATGCTTATGTAGTAACACAAGGCTACGGAGGCAGTTTTCTTCTTTTAATACTAGAAAGCTATTTTATTGTTCAGGATACTTTTTAGCCCAGGAAAATCCTTTCCAAATATCGTAAAATCTAAACGTATCGTATAAAATAAACATTGACGGATATCGGCTATGAAAGTAATAGCGTGATGCATATTTCTGCCGGAAAGCGAAGAGTTAAGGCGGAAAACATTATTATGTAAGTAAGTAAGGGCACCGTCGCTAAGTTGCAGGCTGATTAAACGACGCATATTATGGCTCAGGATAAATGGACTTGCGGTGATTACACTGCAGTTTTTGTCAGTGGGTGTATTCACGCATCCGGTTAAGGCCCGCTTATCTTATTGAAATAAGTAATAAGACCTATGTTTAAATCATATATATAATATAACAAAAATGTATGATAAGTCTGTACTATTACTATTTTTCTGGCAGAGTTTTCAATCTTATGTTTTATTTTCATATATTGTTTTAAAATATGTGTATAATTACCTTAAGTCATGTTTTTACTCTCTTTTTCGTACATGCAGTGTTTATCTCTAAGCAATTACTGCACTATTATAAATTAAGTATTTAATTAAATCTACTAACTTTTATAATAAATAAACCAATTTAAATAATAGACAAAAACCTAAAACAGCGTTAACCTCCTAAATGGCGATAACATTTTTACATTTGCTCCACTTCATAAATTCTATTTGACAAGAATGAAGGAATTCATCTTGCAACCTTTTATTGACCAAGCAGTTCTTTAAACTTATGAAAATTAGTTTCTATAGAACTTTGTTATAATTACAAAATTTACTTACGCTGATAACTACTATAAAGGTAAAAGTTTGTCAAACTTTTTACGTTGTTATGTTTGTTCAACTGCCTCCGTAGCCTAGTGGTATGGGCGTGTGCTTTAGAAACCGGAGGTCCTGGGTTCGAATCCTGCGGGGACTCAACAAATTTTCATTGTTGTTTCCTAGTTGGTTAGGGCAATTTGGGCCGATCACCCACTGTCTGAAAAGTAAGATGATCCATGCGTCGGATGGGCATGTAAAAAGTCGATCCTCCCACCAACTCGCATTGGACCAGCGTGGTGGGATACGGTCCAAAAACCGCCTAATGGATAGGGGTGTATAAGGAGAGGCCTATGTCCAGCAGAGGACTATCAAAGGCTGATGATGAATGATAATGAATGATGATATTTGTTAAGTTTCTACAGTGTTCCACAATTATTATGATTAATGATGTTCACGAAAGATAGAAAGTTCTTTAATCTTATATAACGTCAGATTGTTCAAGTCAACAATACTAAAAAGAACAAAAGACTATGCATCAAAGTATATAGGTTTGCATCTAATATATAGATAAGAATGTCAGTCTGTTGCAATGTTAGAACACCATAAAAGAAGGACTTATTTTTTCAGTTCGTCAATGTTGTCTATATATATTGAAAACAATATCGGGTTAGACACGTTCAAATCAGGATCTTATTTACTAACATATACCAGTATTAGAGGAAAAGGTTAGCTTGTAAAATACATACCAACGAAGGATAAAGAGTTAGCGAAAGTCGCTGATTTAAACAAAGTTCATATAAATGCAAATGTTTTGTTTAGTCATCTTATTATATTGGAGTGTATTACAGATATGTTAGATTAATAATATCTGATTAAGGAGCATTAGAGCTAAATTTTGATAAAGATGTATTCTAAAAAGTATAGTTATTCTAACCGCAATTGTATACATTTTTTATACTTTTGCTTTGAATTTAAACTTATCGTGTTTACAGTTTACATTTATATTATGATTTTTATTTGCACAAATAACCTTTTTCAGATAAAAAAAAGATTATGCTCTAAAATAGTATACGAGTTGAAATTGTAAGTACACTTGGAAAAAGTTTTAAAACGTTTTGTATACATGCTGTTTACGCAAACAAACACAGGATATTTTAGACTTTTTACTACGCATTTAGAAACATCGTAAAAAGTACGGTTGAGTGTTTGTATGATGAGATAAACAACGCAAAAGCAAATTCTTTTCTAATGCTACACTTGAATTTAGTCAAATTGTTTCAGTCACTTTCACGTTCTGTGTTAAACTGGAACACAGCAGAGTTTTCCGCACAGAGATACAGTCCCCTGAGGAAAGGACCTACTACATCAGTAAAAGCACAACCTGAATACCTAGGCAGTAGTTAGATTCTTTTTAGTACTACCTCTAGTTTACAAATATCTGAATCCTGTAGGTCACTATGACCAGTACTGAATATTATTATGTATAGAATCTTTTTGTATTCCTAATTTAATATTATTTTATATGCCATTGTTTATATTTTTGATAGTTTTTCTTATAATTTTATATATATTAGATCTTTGATTATGTAAGATCAAGTGTATACGTGTACTATATAATATCTTGACTAGATTCTTAACAAGGAGAAAAAACTTATTTTTATAATAGAATGGACATACATGCGTTGATTAGTCTAAATAATTATTTGGTATTAGTAGTTATATGATTTTGCGATAATACCTCGCATCCTTTAGTTAACAACACATTAACACACATTACTACATACATACACATTAACATTACATTCTGTTAACAAATCTCCTAAGACCATTTAATTGAGAGTATGTTTATTAATACGTTTTATGTGAGAAACGAAACAAACAAGTTGGCAGCGAGTGTCAAGGGATCGGCCGTCTTGGCGTTCATGGACAAAGGCCTATGTCCAGCTGTGGACGGATGAAGGCTGTAATGATGATGATGTGATTAACAATAACAGAGCATCATTATATTGTTTGATCAAATGTATACAATAATATTTTAGAACACATGACCAAAATGTCAAAGATTCTTATTTACATAGTTTTACTGTGTTTAATACAAAATATTTAAAAAGAAATTAGGTCAGGGGATGGCCTAAATACTAGGAAAGCCTCAGAGATGCAGGTAAATGAATGTTTTTTTTTGTGTATTTTGAATTTTTTCTCAACATTTTATGCCAGCGACATTATGTCATCGCTATCATGTGTCAACTAAGCGAGCGAGTTAAACCATTTAAGTATCAATTGTAGAAGCACTTATTCAAGCAGACGATGTTTGGTATCCATCAATACACGTAAGCAGCTATAGAAACCAATGTTAGTGTTTAATTTCAAGGCGTCGATTGCTTCCTTACAATATCTCTCGTGTTAACACGCGAAATACATACACGAAGAGCGGTTTTACAATAACCCCTCTTTTAAGTTTCACTGCCGCCTTTTCCCGCGTATAATCGGTTTTGGCGGGAATGCATTGTTGACGAAATAAAAGTTGAACAAAATTAGAGAATCTATTAATATTAGACATATATAAAATGTGTATTTTCAGTTATAATAAATTTTAATATACACACACACAAACGCGTTGGCTGCACAATTTGTTTTGTAAATGTGAATTGAAAACTTATACTGAAAATTTTTACAAATATTATGCGGAGATGCGGTCAAAAAACCCTAATGAAGAAGGGCACGCCTTCTCCGGCCTTTTAGGCCTATGCTCAGCAGTGGACTCGCACAGGCTGATGATAATGATGATGATGCTTCTCTGTTGTAAAAAGATGCCGTTTCTAATAGTAATAAAAATCGCAAGTTATAATTAAGCAAGATACAGTTTAATTAATACCTTAAGTTCACAAACCCTAATAGACTCGACACTATAATAGTTTATTGACTAAACAGAACCGTTACTATGCGGCACGGGGTGGATGCAAACTTCCCTAACCATTCTATTGTACCAATAAAGTATCGGTTAAATAAAACTATTGTTACGATTATTTTTACTACACAATATATATGCAATTACTGTACTTATTGCCCTTCTTAATAACTTTTTACGAATTTCTTCACGTTTATTTTAAATATTTCGGAAAAAGATTATATAAATAAAAAAGTGATTTTCGTGTTTTATTTATATACTTTTTACATAAAAATAATTAATCTAATAAAAATTAAATTATTAATTGTAATAAAGCAGAAAGTAGATACTTTCTTCTGTTTGTCACATAACCAGTAAGGAATAATACACCAATAATTTATCACCGCAAGCTTTAGTTAATTAATATGATAATATATTTAATAATATACTATGGATTAATATGAAATTAGAAAGCCCAATAATTAGTTTAATAAACAAGAAGCGTTACTTTTACAAACGGTATATATAATTGTTTTCCTCATATTGATTGATTCGTCACCAACCAATTTCCTTGCAAAGCAATTAACGTGATTTTTCGACACTGTGTTATCATTGAAAACGGGCACAAAACAACTTTTTTTTTTAATTAATAGACCTGATCGTAATTTAACATACCAGTAACTGGTCGCTACACGATAAAAAAAACATACACGTCAAAATGTCAACAGACAAAACATGTCAAAATGTCAACATACAACATATATACCGCCTCGCCTCCTTACCATAGACAAAAAGTGCTCTATATACTGTAATTAGCATATTTAATTAGGTGCCATCGGTGCTGAAGGCCACAGCTTTATTATCTAGAAATGTCATAGATTAATGATGATGTATTATTCATTGATTTTGATGATGAGTCCGAATTTCCGCGTTTCTGGCTTATTACACATGTCCATATTCATAGATCCACTATTAGTTATCAGCGACTGAATTCATGAGACCTAAGATTCGAAATTTGTTAATTAATAGAGTATTTTTATGTCTTGAATAGTTTGTGTCAAATAACAATATAAAATAACTATTTTCTTGCAATATTAACTTCAGTAATTCTACATGTTTCTACTATTTATTACTAAGCTTCAGTTAAAGCATCACACACATGATATTTATAAAAAATATCACCAACATATCTGACATGATTAGCATAATCTAAATTACAAAGTTTCGGTTCGAAGGGCTGTTTCATTTCTAAAGCAGGTCACAAGGACATCCAAGGAGATTTATACGTAGGGGACAACCTTTTTGTTCTGTTTAAATATTTTGGGTCGCATTGTTAGAATCAGAGCAGGTAGGTTTACCATCAGGATAACGAATTTAGAGATGGGACATTTTGCGATTAATAAAGTCACAGTATCACGTCGACAAAGCATAGAATTATTAATTCATTCTTTTATTTACGCTAATAGCACACATTATTGAAATAATAAGACTTTCAGTGGATTTTACCAAGTTTATTTCCTAGTTGGGTAGGGCAATTCGGGCCGCTCACTCAATTGTCTGAAAAGTAAGATGATCCATGCGTCGGATGGGCATGTAAAAAGTCGGTCCACCCACCAGCCCGCATTGGAACCGCGTGGATTAATTATAGTTTATCACCCGACAATTTGAACACTTTCCACCGGCGGTGATCACGGGCAGGATACAATCAAAATATAATGAAATTGATTAAAAACGCGGCAAAATCCGTAAGTTCTTTTTTTCCGTAATAATATTATTGATTTAAATGTTTAATCATAAACCGGAACACGGAAGTGTTGCACACAACCGCTTTGCGGCAGAAAAAACCTCCATGGCTCCATTAGTACCATCAGTTTAATTCACAATTATTCATTTGGGCGTTGTTGTATCGACTTTGACAGTAGTATACACGTTCTATTTAAACGTAAATTACCGTATTTCTTTGAATATATTGACATTACATACGACATTGACCGTATGTATATAATTTAACAAGCTCGTGTGATTGGACTCAGCTGATGTTAACTCTTTAGCGACTTTCGACTTAAACAGCTTGAAAATAAGGATAATTTTATACTGAATTGTACTACAAGAAAGTTCTCCAGTCATTTCATATAAGTAAAAGAAGGCCAATTGTTGGTAATGGTGCGATTTGAACGAGATTTATAGCAGAAAATTGAAAAAGAACTGGAGACATATATAGATTATTGTTATCGCTCACTCTTAACTTAAATAGCTACAGCGTCCTTTAAACCGGGGCGTAGTACACATACTCAGACATATTTAAAAGGGAAACCACTGCTTGTATTTGCCAAAGCCATAATAGGCTCGAAATTAAAGTATTTTAAGCCGACGTATGGTGTTATTTTTAGTCGACTATTGGCGATGAAACAACCTCCGTAGCCTAGTGGTATGAGCGTGACTTTAGAAACCGGAGGCGGGGTTCGAATCCTGCGGGGACTCAACAAATTTTCATTGCTGTTTCCTAGTTGGTTAGGGCAAATTGGGCTGATCATCCAATTGTCTGAGAAGTAAGATGATCCATGCGTCGGATGGGCATGTAAAAAGTCGGTCCACCCACCAAACCGTATTGGACCAGCGTGGTGGGATACGGTCCAAAAACCGCCTAATGGATAGAGGTGTATTAGGGTAGGCCTATGTCCAGCAGTGGGCTATCACAGGCTGATTATGATTGGTGATGTACATATCGGTGAAACCTCTTCAAAATGACGAAATTAATGACTTATTTCATGCTTCCAGACTCTTGTCTATGGTAAGCTTCATCTAGCACAGAGTTTGCCTAAAGCTACCGTTAACTAACTAGGTGGATGCCATACTTAAATCACTAGTCCAATTTGGACTATTATACATTGTGATATCCGATTAGATCTAGGGCTTAAAGATAGAACCTCCAGACTGGAGAAGTGAAAGGTCGAACAACACAACCTCATACAAATTTGTATGTATGAACATGATGCTTATTGCTTTTATATTTGACCGTTTAGTAGACTGTGGTACAAAATTATGGCTAATTGTTTCTGTAAAAGCGTAAGTACTTTACAATTAGGTCAACATTAATTAAATGCCTAACGCTAAGTGTTTATTATTCTTAATTATTTAAATATATAACCCAATTTTAATCATATACCAATGCAAATATAAATTATATGGTAGTATATTAAGCGTCACAAACATTACAAAAATGAGTAATCCAGTTCGGTCAATAATATAGTTATTTATTAAAATATATTATGATTTGAGATTATTCATGTATTCTCTTACTTCTTCTGTATGACGAGACAAGACTGTTAGATTGAGAGAAACTGTCATTTAACAGGAAAACAACCAAAAAGACATCGAAAAATAGTTACTTTTATATAAGTACCTACCTATTCCAATTTGTCGGTCTACGACGACCTCTGTGGTAACTATTAACTTTACTTCAATTTATTATGATTATTTTAGCAAATTTAAAGTACTTTTTTTAAGTTTAAATTTAACTTTAAATTGTAATAAAAAAGTTTTTACAATTTAAAGTAAAAACATTTCAGGCTCGCTTACGGTAATCGAGCAATGACCTTAGCGATTTAGTACTACACGGTGCCTAACAATTACTTCGGAACTTTTATACTATCTGTTTATACATTTATGTGAATATTACGCATAGTTGTGATTCAATGGAAATGGTAAGTAGAAGGAAAATCAAATGTTTAGTAATTTGTAAAGTTAGTTCATAATTAGTATGTGGATTTACAAAACGTTTTTAATAATGATTTTGATACCCTTAATCGTATTGATAGATCGCGTGGCGAAAGGTAGGCGATAAAATTGTGTCATATCTTATTTGCATAAGGTTAATTTCTATTATATATGGTTATTAAAGAATGTTTATATTATTTTAGCAAAACATTACAAAACCAAAGAGCTATTTAAAAAATATTCCTTCTGCTTTTCAACTATTAACTTTAGTTGGTGAGTATCACTGACAGAAATAATTAATTGGTACATAAATATATACCTATAAGAAATAAAATTGAAACAAAAAATTATTAGCTAGGTGTTTCATGAGACAATTAAAGACAATCTGCTCGTATAAAAACTCAGCAAAAGCCAACTAAGAGTAACTTCTAACATTGGAACTGAATCGGCGACCTCGTAAAATAAAACCTTCACAATTCACATTTCGAACGCGAATAAACCTTAAACAATATTTTTGTAAGAAACTTGAGTGTTGTTATGTGCGCGAGGCGTAGTAGTCATATTTTTTATACGATTACATGAAATTATACGTTTCAACCGGTGCAAAGATTAAAACTAGATTCCATAATGATTGCTTACGCGGCCGTAAAAACTTGACTGAGAATACGTTTATTGCAGTCTCGGACAATTGCACCGACTATTACAGATTATTACCTATGTTTAATATGACTGTCTATTTTCTTTATTTGTGTTAAACATTACAAACGTGCATATTAACGACATGTTTTTGCCGTCTGGTCGAGAGAAACTTCGCCGTGAAGGGTTCAACACCGACCTCGAGCGTGGCCGCTGTCAATCGTGCATTTTGGCGGTCTTTTCGAAATACCACCCTGTCAGTACTGGGAAGGTTTATGTTCTCACCTGGTCTTGTTCCGTTCACAGGTAGGGGGTGGCGCGGGCGGGCGGGGGGTGCGCGCTCATACTCGCACGGTCGACGACCTGGCGACTGGCGACGCCGGCTAACTGTACCACAAACACTGACACTGCGATCGGACGGACAAACGCACACGACAGCGGTTCGGGCCGAACTGAGGCGTGGGGACGCGTGCGCCCGCGGCCTTGACCGCCCCCTGCCCCCCGCGTCGCACCCCGCGCCCGCCTGCAGCGAGCCCGATGCGCTGGCGCATCCGCCTTTGCAACGCTGAAAGCTCGAAGAAAGTATGCAATTTTCTAATAACTTTTTTAGTTCCAGACAAAGGGCTGATAAACATTTAAGTTGTCGATATCGGTTTCATACTTTCACCGACTTTGCCTTCGTTAACTAGTGGTACAATCGAACCTTGAACGTTCATTTCGTAATGCAAGCGGATCGCTAGATTGTCTGAAAATAAAATATATCCCTACAAGAGTTTAGAACTCTTTTGTCAAAATCCTATTTATACACATAGGCTATTAAACACCAATCTTTCATAGATTCGCCGCTCTCGCCTAATCCTAGTCCGCCATCACTTTACGATGGTAACGTATTTTGGTAATATTTATAAAAATTTTGCACTTGGACATTATTTCAACTGTTAAATAAACTAGTTTTTAGGCATTAAATCCAAAAATTTCTAACCAAAACGTGATTAAAAGCATGACTGCAGCCTTTTCTAGAATGTTACCTATTACTCTTAAAATGCTCCTAAAAAACGCGCACGTTTCTTCGCCTTCCATTGTCATTTGTTGATTTGTAATAAACCAACCGGTAGCAATTTCATAGTAACAATGAAGTAAACATTTTCGGGGTCATTGTGTTATTCGAAGAGTTGTGAGTCAAAACCGCAGGCTTCTCTTGAACAAAGGCGACGTTATAGCTTTATTGATTGCATCGTTTTAAACTAACAATAACTTCATGTTTCCGTTGCTATTGGCAACGGCTAATGAGCTAAGCTTAAGCTTAAGTAAGCTTCCCCGTAGCTGCTATTGATACAGCCCTACTACTAAGCGATAAGCGTCAATAGACCCCGAACCAAAAAACGTCTATAATAATTGACAAAATCGATATGCGTTTAGACTAATACCTTATATCCTATCAATTTCTATTCTAAAATATGTGGCTTTAAACATTTGAAATGACTCCTTAAGTAGTGTTTTCTAACGGTGAGTGTTGTAGTCTTGTTCAATGCTTCCTTTTATTATATAGCACCAGTGGAAGCATACCTGTGCTTTGCGAATTGCGTGAGTCACATTTACCACTTATTTTTAAGATATTTTTCTGACCCAGATGCATTTTAAGGATACTTAGGGTCCAACAGTGATAAATCTGGACAAGCATGACGCATAATGGCACCAGAAAAATATTATAACTGGATTCTAGTGCTTTGGCTCAATAATGTCAAAAAACTGGCTTATGTAACTTTTTTTAGTAGAACTTCTTCACGTACTTGACTTGGCAGCCCTTTGGAAACTTCTTTACATCCCTCTATATACATCTACATATGTATCTTTGTATACATAAAAATATGTTTATATATAATAAGTATTTACGACAATTAAACGGTTGGGATACGGTGCAAAAACCGCCTAATGGATAGGGGTGTATTAGGGGAGGCCTATGTCCAGCAGTGGACTTATCACAGGCTGATGATGAATGAAAACGGTTTTCATTGGTATACTTATCTATATCTCTCTCCCAACAACTGTTCGCCTCACCGATTACAGCAATCGTAACGTCAGCACGTATTCGCCATCTTCTTCCCATTATAAGCGTACGTAAAGAAGTTATATTAAAAGAGAAATAAGATACTTCATACTTTTCCCAGTACTTCAAACTGCCTCCTTAGCCTATTGGTAAGGGCGTGTGCTTTAGAAACCGGAGGTTGTGGGGACTCAACACATTTTAATTGTTGATTCCTAGTTGGTTAAAGCAATTTGGTCCGATCACCGAATTGTGTGAAAAGTAAGATGACCCATGCGTCGGATGGGTATATAAAAAGTCGGTCCACCCACCAACCCGCATTGGACCAGCGTGGTGGGATACGGTCCAAATGGAGAAAGCGTGCAGTAGGGGAGGCCTATGACCAGCAGTGGACTAACATGCCAGTTGATCTGCATTAAAAGTGATTTCTGCTTATTCAGGTGAATCCTAATGTAGTAAAAGTCGATCTTATCACAACTGGGGAAAATTGATAAGCGAAATAAAGATAAATAGTATAGTATAGTAGTTTTTGGAAATTTTAAATGGATCTGTCACAGACACATACATTAGGTTTAGTTTGGAACAATGAACAACAATCTTTTATTTAGCAATATTATTGTATTACCAACATTACATAAAAAGTCACTTTCGAAGTCTTCCTCTCTCTCATAAGTCCAATAATAATGAAGTACTCCGTACTAAAGTGCGGAAAAGCGGAGAACCGGTTGCGTGTGCCCTCACCAAGTGCGTATACACAAGCAAGCCGAGCGTGTCACACAGATCAATTGTTCGGATACAAAAAGTATATATAAGCGAGCAGAAACAATTAGTTCGCTTACCACTTATGTTTTATGCCAGTCATCAAATTGACATTCACGTAAAGCGAGATGAATATTTTTCGTATCGAGTCTGTCTCGTGAACAAGAACGCTGGAAGGGTTTAAAACGTTATGTATGAATTTAAATATTGATATAACATCATTCATCATCATTATCAGCCTAATGCACGCCACCGCTTCCGATCATCGACTATTCTCATCCAGCCGCAGCTTACTGATCCGGTGGGTTATGTTGGTATCCGCCTTCGTGGTCTAGTGGTATTGGCCCTTGGCTTGTAAACCGGACGAAACCTGCGGGATAACAATTTTAAGTTGTCCTTGTTTTCTGGTTGGACAGGACAATTTGCGCCGATCACCCAGTTATCCGAAAAGTATCATGTAGGTGCGTCGGATAGGCATATAAAAAGTAGGTCCGTCCCGCATTGGACCAGCGTTTTTTTTTATTGCCAACGCAGGCAGATGAGCAGTCGGGCCACCAGATGGAAAGTGGTCACCGACGCCCGTAAAAATCGGCAATACTGGTATCACCAATGCGCCGGCTACCGTGAGACATAGGATGTTACTCTCGTTTACCCAGTAAATACGCTGGCTACGGTGCCCTTCAGACCGGAATACAGTAGGGAAGGCATGTATTACGGGAGGACTCAGACGGATCACATTAATTCTGCTGCGGGCCTTCGGAGGTACTCCAACCATAGTACTGTCCATAATTCGAACGACTTTAAATTTGTGAACCAGTGGATAATTTTATATAAAGTCCATATAACTGTATTATTCATAATACATAGTATTCGCGTAGGCAACAGAAAGCTTTGTTCTGTTTTGTTGCTTTTCAACACTAATATCCTAGATCCATTTCGTGTTATACTATAAAGTTCTCCAGACTTGTTCTATATACGCTGTTCGTCTAGAATATTCGGACTTTAGCCCTGTGCGATGAATTCAGCCCGAGGCGAAGTTAGCGCATCATGACTCACGTAAACGACAACGCCTTTCGCGGAAGACAACGCAAAACGACCCCATCTTGAACTCGAAATATCGCAAACGTCACAACTATTAACTGCCAGTAGGTACTTGTATCCAAAATAACTATAGTTTTACCTATAAACAAACTACCTAGTTTAATAAAGGTTTTTATTTAGTGCATACAAAGGCGGACGAGTAGTCGGAACACCTGATGAAAAGTCATCACCGACGATCATGGACTTCGGTAATACATCTCGTTCACTCGCTCTAAATATAACTACATTGCCCTTCAAACTGGAACACAGTAACGTTTTCATACTACTTTGCAGCAGAAATGGCCAACGTGGTGGTACCGCCCCAGACGGACCCGTGTAAAAAGGCCACCTGCCCTCTAAAAGGTAACCCAGGTATTATTTTAAAAGTAAATCATTTAAGTTATATTTTCATTCATTCATTCATCATCAGCCTTTGATAGTCGACTGCTGGACATAGGCCTCCTCTAAAGGGTGTACCCTTTCCATTGGGGGTTTGGACCGTATCCCACCACGCAGGTCCAATGCGGGTTGGTGGGTGGACCGACTTTTACATGCCCATCCGACGCATGGATCATCTTACTTTTCAGACAACTGGGTGATCGGGCCCAAATTGCCTCTAATCCATACTAGGACACAACAAATGAAAATTTGTTGTGTCCCTGCAGATTCGAACCCACGACCTCCGGTTTCTAAAGCACACGCCCATACCACTAGGCTACGGAGGCAGCTAAGTAAGTTATATTACTTAATTTAATTTAAATCTAAGCGTATTTCATAATAAAAATTTATTATAGCATTTTAGAAAATCCGCAAGAGTTTTTAGTCAGCGGACATGGCTGACTAAAAATATGAATATAACTAACTGACGCAGACTTATAAATACGTTGAAAATACGGTTCACGTACATAGTTCACCGAACATACATACGTACGAAAAAAACCAGTAGTAACTCTTAATAATTGTATTTTTAAATAATAGATGACAGGAGTCTTCCTTTCAGCCATGTTTCCCAATTTATCTTTAGGCTTAGGCTTCTAATCCATCGAGATTTATCAAAATAACCGCTTTTTTGTCTGATTCAGACGCATCTGATTTCTACAACCCAAAGATCGATTCGATGGATGGACTACATGTGACAAAAGGCTTTGACGTCTCATAAGTGTAAAGACTGTACTGCTAGAAAGGGTCTAGTATCAAGACTAGTATCATCTATTACCTAAAAATGTTAACTATCATTAGTTAGGCACTACTTGTTCGGGTCATATAAATGTGTTGTTAATGTATAATGACGCGCGAACGCTTAAACTGGCAACGTATATGGATTTATTTAATAATTTTCTTTGCTATATCAAAGCGTTTAAATTTAAAAGTCAGCAACAGTTAGTTCTATATATAGATTTTCCAATTCAAAAATTATAGGTTTTTTAAAATGTAGTTTAACAAACCAACCCGCGTTGGGCCATCCGTAAATATAATGAATTATACGTTTAACAAAAACCGCATCAAAATCCGTTAAAGATTTAAGCATACATAGTGTGTAGTAACCAAAAACCCCTAATGGACATAGGCTGCTGGACATAGGCCTAGTATGGCTGATGGCCTAATGGCCTGTATTAGGGGAGGCCTATGTCCAGCAGTGGACTATCAAAGGCTGATGATGATGTGTGTGTGAGTGTGTCGTAGTGATATAACGCGTGCGCACCTTCATGTATTTGCATTAACTAAGAATAATTATACTGTAAATAGTTCTAGATCCGGGATTAACTCTTTTTACACCCTGTTATGCAAATAATAATACCATACCAGAATTTATTTGAATATTACGTCCAACTTTTATCAAAGTTAACCATTGTACGTTGTAATTTTGCATTTTACGTTTTATCTTTTGACAACTTCCAGTTATCTCGTTTCATAATAATACTATCGTTAGGTTAATATCATCGGAAGAGCACATAATGCCACATGCTAGTGGCATTTACTCAGACAATCGTCTACTTTCACTTTCCGAATAGGTCATTTTAGCATAACATGTAATATAATGCAACGACAAAACTTGTAGCGTCATTTTGAAAAATTACACATAGTTTGTCGTCACATGCATTTAGTTAATGATTAATTAACTTAGCTTATGAACTCTAAGGTGTACAATTTTGTGTCACAAACTCAAAGAAGCTCTTTTTATTGCCTACGAAGGCCGACGAGAAGCTGAAGCTAGATGGAAAGTAATCACCGACGCCCCATAGACATCAGCGACACCAGGGGTCATTATCAAATTTTTGCTTAACGTGAGACATAGGATGTTACGTCTCGTATACCCAGTAATCGCCTGCGGTGCCCTTCAGACTGGAACACGGTAGTGTTTTTATACTACTATTTGTAAGTATGTGTGTGGTAATAGGCACCGCGATAATTCTATCAAGTGTTTCATCAGGTGGGCCAACTGAAAAAAAGGCTGGCTTAGGAGGAGGTGCCGTGCTTTTGCTCCGGCACCTACTTGGGTTCATGCGTGGCTATCCATCATACTTGAATTTTACCGCTATTATTTGTAAAATTATTACGTTTCAAAGTTTGATAGCGGCTCAATTTTAATCACTCAATCAAGTTGTCGCTGTACCAACACGTCAATAATGACTTGACATTTAACAACGACTTTGACAGAGGCCTAAATATTTTGGCTCTATCAAAGTTTGACATAAGACTTTATTTGAAAAGATCCCAGATCGCAGTTGGTTCTGGCATAGGCTACAATTCTCTAATAAGAAAGCTGTACAGTTACTTTATTTAAAAGAATATCAACCTTTTGCAATTTATGTAAAAATAACTGTTTGAAGTAACAACATTCGTAACTGTAATTTTTATCAGAATATTATTATAGCGTATCTTCCACGGTCGAAAGGCTAATTAATACGAAATTTTGGCACGACGCCATTTTGCGAGCCGTATTCAAAGGGACGCGACAAATCAATTCGGAATATAAACATCGCGCGGGGTTGCCAGAAGTTAAATTAGATTTTCTCCTTCGTCGTAACGCTTTTAAAATTCTTAAATTTATATATCGCGTTATTAACGTTAAAGCGAATTTGTTTTTCTGCGATTTGCAACGTTATTTTTATTTCACGGTGTAGTTACGCCAAGTCTACGATTCGTGAAGAGAACATATTTACGAATTAAAATAAATAAAAATTATAAGATCCTGGAGAGAGAAAGGAAAAACATATTGGTGTTGTCGTTGTTTTATAGATGCAAGGACAGTCAAATCAATCAAAGATGAATCAATTGTCTTAAAAATAAGATATTCATGTTAAAAGTCAGTTCCGGTTGTCAAGAATATCTTCGGAAGTCGGCATCATGAAACTTTGCGTTGTATAATTCACCTATTTAAATCATTTTACTCTTTGAATTGTCGAGGTCACTTTGTAGTCAATATATCATTAATAGAACCTATATATTATTTTGGAACGTTCTTGGTGTTACAAGGATTACACTTTTGAATTGTAAAATATCTCAACTCTTTGTAATGAGTGTTGAGTTGAGTTTTGCAGATAATTATATAAAATATGTAATTCCTTTGGTGTATTAACCATTCTCTCACTCATGAATTCCATATTTAAACCTCGTAAAATTCGTAAAACGCACATTAACCATTGAAATGTCACTTTATTGTCAGCTGTCATATCTTAAATGAAAAAGTCGTAATGGCTGCAAACAAAAGACAAGTCGCGTCCGGATTAAATGATAGCACATTGTAAGAGCAACAGCTCAACCGCTTCATGTTAAACGTTTGTGCGTAATGGTTCACATGTACGTTTACTTTTTGCGACAATTATTAATGATAATAATGTAAGAGATCTTTCTTTGTATTCCCTGAAGCCATTTCCCAAGTTATCGTGTGGATTCTATCGCGTTATTATGCATTAATACATATTCAAAAATTACCTCTGTGATATTGCAATTTAAAGGGAGTTGACTAAAAACTGCGTCCGTAGCCTGGTGGTAAGGACTTGGGCGTGCTTTAGAAACCGGTGGTCGTGGGTTCGAAACCTGCGGGAACTCAGCAAGTTTTCATTGTTGTTTTGTAGTTGGTTAAGGCAATTTGGGCAGATCACCCAATTGTTTGGTAGAAAGATGATCCATGCGTCGGATGGGCATGTAAGAAGTCGGTCTACCCAACCCGCATTGGACCAGCGTGATAAAGGTCATGAGGAAAATAGTTTAAATCGGATGTTTGACTTTAAGGTTATCGAATTAATTTTATATGAATATATGTTTAAAGAATAAAAGCTGCTATAAGTTTACAAAAACATATTTACATTTGATATTTGCTTTTTTAAAGCAGAAGCTAATTGAACATTGGCTAATAAATCCTTATGCTTTCATTATATTAAAAAAGCTTGTATTGATGCAGGATCTAAACGCAATTAACTTTTATGATCTTCACGAGACATCATCTAACATTAAACGGTGTAATGTGCGAATTCGGTCGAACCTTAAATAACAAGGATAACATTTTATTAACATACTAACAATAAAACGTGTTTAAGATGCGAATGAAATAACAATTTGCGTCTCATTATCAAGTTTTCATTACAAATTATTGTTAACAATAAAAGATACCCAAACAAGATATCGGAATGACATTCAATTGATTTCATGTTGATCTGGGATCAACATAAAGATTTTTAGTTTTGGTTCATATTAAATAATATCTTTTATTGGGACCTCTTGTTGGGAACGCAGCAAGGTTATGTCGGACATACACCTCCGCTTTTATGAAGTTTTATAATACTTACGGTCATTTAATTCACGAAAATACAAGAGTTTGCTAATAATTTACGACTAGTTTATGGCATTTTTTAGCATTTAACTATAGTGCGGACGGTTTTTGCAAGAATTATGAAAAAAAGGAACTTTACAGCATTAAATTGTTCTTTTTGTCAATGACAAAGTTTTCTTTATTATTCAAGGTGAAAAATTAGAGGGACAAACAATATATTACTTTAAATAATATATTAAATTATGATTCAAGTTTACTTAATTTTATGTCTGTTGTGGATACCATCTTGCTTACTTACTAACTAATTTTGTTATAAATCAGCATTGATAGACATTGTAGCGCAATGTACTTCACGTGCACATGTCCTATAAAGTTAAAATGTTACAATGGAATGAGCATTTATTTTTTAATGAAACGTCTGCATGTTAATGTCAATAAAAGTAGATATCGCAAGGATCATTCAGATGTAGAGGATTAAAATACAAAGCCAGATGCATTAAGATCTTTGGTAAAAAAGGACAAGTGATGGCACATTTAACACATGTGTCGTGTCTGGGCTCTACTGGAGGGATGCTTTAATGGTTTATTTGTGCCTCTTGACTAACTACGCGGGAGAGGCCTCTTTTATAACACTCGAAATATATAATTATTTCTTTTGGTTACGCGAATACTATACATTATTAGATAAAAATTACTTTTTACGGATTTTATCGCGCTTATTTTATATATTTAAATTCACGACGTTTCGAACACTACGTTTGAAGGCCCCACTCGCTGCTCCCATTCATCCAAGGTTTTATAAGCCTTATGTAGATGATACATTTACCATCTTACCATATGATAAAATAAATACATTTTTATACCACCTTAACTGAATTAATTTTAAAATACAGTTTAATATGGAGGTGGAAAATAATAATTCTTTGGCTTTTCTTGATGTTTTAATTGATCGCAATCCTGATAACACCTTGAACCATACTGTGTACAGGAAACCAACCCATACAAATAAATATCTATAGGTAATTCACACCATCATCAGTCCCAGTTAGCTACCGTGGGCAAATCTTTGTTTCAGAGAGCACTAGTCATCTGTGATGATGAATACCTGACGGCTGACCTATAACATGTTAAGCAAGTGCTGCGAGACAACAAGCTTGCTGTGCCAAGGCAGCGTCACAGTGACCGAGTGTAGGCAGCCACAGTCGAGCGAGTACCTGCTGTTCTACCCCTTGTGAAAGGCGTAACTGACGAGATCGGCTACATTTTAAGGCGGGCTCCAATCAAAACTTATTTCAAACCGCTGAAAAAGTCCAAAGATCCAGCAGTGTACAAGCTAGATTGTGACTGCGGCCTCTCTTACAACAAAGCGAGCAATAAGAACCCACAAAGACCTGAACAAGTCGGCAGTGTATGATCATACTTTAAATCACCGTAAGGCTATTAAGATTAGAAGACATCCAAATTTCAATAGAGAAGATGGTTAGGTTGTACCACCTGCATGGGACCCATAATTAATAAATTAAAATTTAAACCCAAGCATAATACCACTGCCGGTTGAAATGATAAAATCAGTTCATTTTTCAACCCCGCTTCAGCACTGGCAACAAGACGCATGACATCTCAGTCTACCCCGTGACCACGGCCGCTGGAAAGTAAGTACTCGATACGTCTGGAATTTAAAGATGTAAAATAAACGCGATAAAATCCTTAAAAAGTCATTTTATTTAATAAACTAGTAAAAGAGTTTTATTCTACGACTAAAATCGTCTTTTACTAGTATAACGACAGACTAGAACGTCTGGAAGCTTTACAAATTACCTGAAAAATGCAATAAAATCCACAACGGATTTATTCAATACGCGTTATACGCGTTAGAATAAATCCGTTCGCTTTTGTTACACAAAGAAAAGAAAACAGGAGTACAAATCTGTTCATTTAGGAGAAAGAAGATGGATGAAATAAAAGAGGTTTATTTATAACTCATAAAAATAATGTCGTCAGCTGCTTTCGGTGGGTTAGTTTTTAAGATGGTGATGGACGGTGCTTTTAAACTATTTTAAATTTAAATTGTCATTTTTCAGTCCTTACTTATTAATAGTGAACAATCTTCTTACAATGACCTTCAATTTTAAATCAACAATCTTCAATTCCAATAACAATGTAACTGTTCTAAAACTAAACGTTAGTAAATTTCTTAAATAATATATCGCACCGGCCGGCTAAAGCAAAAACGCGCAAACGACAAAAGTTCACAGACTAAAAATAAATAATGGCGTCTGTCAAAATATTTGATCGAGTGTAGTTTTGCCGCGTAGATCGGGCGTGACGTCTAGCACGTGTTGGACATTCGGTGGGGATGACCCACTTCGGCGGCTAATTGTGTACCAGCTTGTTATGGACAAACTGGGACCGTCCCGCGGAGATACGCTAACGGTAGTTCAATTGGACGGGCTGACGAAATGAAATGATTCGAAATGAGAGGTGTAATGGCACGTTGCGTTGCTAATTCTGCTTTTTATTGACCTAGATGCTTTTTAAGCTTATATGCTGGTCTGTTTTTGATTATACTTTATCATGTAGCGCCTAGACGGATAAAAAGTTCGCGTGATGGCAAGCTGTAGGTCCGGGCCGTAAGAAATTTTCGTAACAAGCTGGCTTGCGAGAGACGTCCTTACTAATTAGTATTTTTAGTTATTTTGTAATAGTTTGTACTCTTAACTCATTAACTCATCTCACCCTATATTAACTCATCAGATACGATATATTAATTTATGATGTTTTATTCCAAGACATTTTTCGGAAATATTAATTGTCCTTAAAAAATAAATTGTAAACTTTTATACCTACCTAAATGAAATAATATATTTTTCACTTAATTATGCTTAATTTACTTCTTATTGTTTTTTCAAACTTCGTAGCATAGATTTGTTTCTGTTTGTTGTGACTTAAATACGTCGTTGTAATAGTTATAATTTTTATACGAATATATTTTTAGCTTTTTCATAGTCTACATTATTTACCTAAACACGGCCAGAGCCATTTTCTAAATGCCACGTCATCGTAAAACGTGAAAATAAGGCATCATTTATATCCCTAGTTCATTGGATTATTGGATTAATAGGATTTTGGGTGTTACTTTTCCTCACGGGGCTAATCCATAATCCGGCTAATGAGATTTACGTTTCTTAAAGGAATTATACATAGATACTAGAACATTCTTTAGTTATACGATGACTCACGGGTAGTATGCTTGTCTATTTCTTCCACCATTTATCATGGGGTAGGCTTCTAGTCTATCCAGATTTACCTGAATAACAGTTTTTACGCAGATCGACTGGCACCAGACCTCCACAAACAAAAGGATCAACTGCATTCTAAGAATGAATTAGTTGTCTGTACATTTAAAGGCTCCGACCTATTACAATCCTATAACGACCGGTTTATAAAGACCCAATACCGCTAGGCCACGGAGGAAGTTTTTGGGGCTCTACCAAAATGCGGAATGGTTATATCGTATGCGTGTCTTAAAAGCCATATAAAGATATAATTAACGTAAATAAAAAAAGAAACGTCAAATTGTAATGGTGCCTTAATCTAAAAAGTTTTCATCTTTGACGGCAAATGAACATGACATATTCATTCGTCGCCTGATATTCAATCAATAACGTTTTTCCGTCGGTCCAGTATGACTATGACCATTAGGCTTAGCTTCTGGACATTATTCGGTCCAAGTATGGTCTAAGTTGATATTGTGCTTTTATGCATTGTAATATTTATACTTTTTTAAAAGTAATTTTAAATTATCAAATCGTTGGTAATGTAAGTATATGCAAGTGCAAATAGCTAGTTCCAAGCTTCGTAGACATCGGTTTATTGTTTTATAAATTAGTAGGCATTTTGATTTATGTTATGAGACTTAAAAACAAACGAGGACTGTTTATTTTACTATAATCTCTTGTTTTATTATTAGTAGTTGCACTTCTTTCTTTTGTTTTGTTACTTTGGAGAAAGAATCACTTATCACTGAAAATAAAATGTTCTTGTTGATAAATAGTTCACATTTTCCCAGTCTGTCCCATGACCATAGACTCCGAGAAAAGGTCTGAAACGAGTAGTAAAATTTTAAAATGGGAATTTAAAAAGTAGGTCCACCCACCAATCCGCATTGGACCAGCGTGGTGGAATACGGTCCAAAAACACCCTAATTGAGAAGACGTGCATTAGGGGAGGCCTATGTCCAGCAGTGGACTAACGCAGGCCGATGATGATGATGATGAATTTTAAAATAATTTTACATTCGTTGACCGCTATAGAATGTGTAAAACTGTAAGATTTATTCAGTATAGTATTCGCTAAAACAACAGAAAGTATCAGAGTGTTCTAATTTTTCCAATGAATATATAACTAATTTGATACAAATTAGTCCTGCATTATATTACGTAATCTGCTCAAATAGAATTAATGATGTCTACCAATACGAATTATTTGGAAATACTTTTTTACTGAAGGGATATGTCGAGAGGTCAGCATGAGGTCATGGCAGGAAGAAATTTTCTTAATTTATTACTCAGGTAGAGAAGATAAATTTTCCATTTAGTTCCGTGATATGTTTGTTTTTATTTTTACTTTAATCAATTTCTTCATCTCCGAACATCATCATTCTTCAGTTTAATGTTTCTTTATTCCACCCATCTTAATAAAAACTTTAGTACGCTGACGTACTTTAGTACGCTGACGTTATAAAGGTAATAAAACAACAACACTATTTTTTATAACAAAAAGGATGCATATATAGATTGAAAATGTAATCTTTAAAATACTGTGTGCAGTGTTCACACAAATTGCACTAGAAGTAGCAATTCGGGTGATTGATATAGAATTCATCATGAGCACTCAAACCGAACCAAAACGCTTAAGAAATAAGACTTGAAGGAAAAAAATAATGAGCCGAGTCTGAACGCACCTAGGCAGCCCTCGATTTAGCATGCCAACGGGAAACTACAAGGTGACGACCCAATGTTCCCCCTCTTGGGGGCCCTTGGTGCACTAGTCGTCACTCCGTGGCGAGACGCGCCTGTGGCTGCGGGCTCCTCACATCCTGTTACGTTCTACTATGTTCATTCAATAGAGCATCAGATGCAGTCATATATAAAAACTTCATTTAATTTGCACACCCATAACGTAACTGGACAAAGCAAACAAACCTAGCTGCAACATTTACACTGAAGATTATAATAACGACTTATAATACCGTGTTAGTTTCAAGATAACTAACTATCTTGCTGCTGTGTTCAAACATTTGCCAAGATTATCTCGCCTGTATGGTAAACAACCGTTTTCCGCTGACCTACAAACTAAAAATAGCGAGGATGAATTTCGTCTAATCTGCTCTCGGTGAACTAGTTAACTGGATTCTTCCTTTAAAAAGCTATACTCTGCTTCAATAAAATAATCTATTTCAGTCAGAGATATTTGCTGTATCTTTTCTAATGAAGGTATGTCTTTTTTTACTTGCCTCTGTAATAATATAGTCGTATGCAAGATAAACGTTATTTAAACTGGCA
This sequence comes from Lamproptera curius, assembly GCA_029286875.1. Classification (NCBI taxonomy): domain Eukaryota; kingdom Metazoa; phylum Arthropoda; class Insecta; order Lepidoptera; family Papilionidae; genus Lamproptera; species Lamproptera curius. Next base: position 1,456,796 of record JAGSMT010000022.1, read on the forward strand.
TTATCTTACTATATTGAGGAGAGTAAATATCAGCTCATGTACAGGCGGTAAATATATAATATGTGTACTATATCCTTTCATATCTGTTAACCTGTATGCCGGTCAGAAGAACAAAAACTTATCTTCTTTACGGTTAATAAAACTATTCTAAAAAAGAAGACGTAAAGACTCTTCTTTAAACATGTTTGCTTCTTATTTTAAAACGTGTGTTTATTTAACATTTCTATGTTTTAAAATTTCCTATACATGATTGTGATCTGTACAAATAAATAAAATTGGAATGTCGGTTTGTATAAACATATAAAGGATACATAAACAATGCATTTTTTTAAGTTTTGTCTGTCTGTTTGATTGTTCTGGCTCATCTCTGAAATCACTTATTCGATTTTAACGGGAGTTTTACTGAAAGATAGCTAATGCAACTGGGAGTAACACAGGCTACATTTTCTTACAAAAAAGTTAATTTGGCTTCAATAATTAATTTAATGCCAATCTAATCAGTAGCATGAGTTTAATATTTTTTGTTGCTGTATCTTGCGCGACATAATCACTTTTATAGAACAAAAGACTAAAAGAGCTTTCATAAGACATCAAGGGCTTGACGGGTTTGGAAATGTTCCAAAATCATCTACTCGATCATGGCCGTTATTTTTATATGTTTTTTGTTTAAATTAAAAGCTAAAAATTAATACCGTTTTTAATTAGCGATTTTTCTTTTTGATGAGTAGCTGCCATCTTCAATACCCACAGACATATAGTCTTCTTAGTTCAATTTCATCTTATTGGGTAAGATCATCATCATCATCATCAGCCTGTCAAGTAGTCCACTGCTGGCATAGGCCCCACCTAATCACGCTCCATTAAGGGAGTTTGGACTCCAAAACAATTGATGTTATATAGAAATTATAGTCAGCAATAGTGACAAATATTTACGTATTATTTTTTTGTCCTAAAATTCAACCGCTAAAGCAAGTCTCACAACAATGAATAAAATACGTTTGCATATCGCGTAATTGGTGAGGACGATTCTATTAACCTCGGAAATATTGAAACTACCTCTTAATATAAACAAATGGTCGCGCACTGAACCGTACATTCTACAAATGTATACGTTTAAAATAGGTCAGATAGATTTGTCTTCAGTTTTTATTTTTATTTATTTATTCTTTATGCACAAAAAATTGTACAGAGGCGGACTTAATGCCGATGGCAGTTTTGTATCACTTCATAAGAAATATTGAATGTTAGAACTACTATTCTATTTGTTCGAATGCTTACTTGACTTTTAAGTATAGGTTAATGTAATATCATATAAGATATGCTTTAACAATCAAATTTTTTCAATATTAACTGCTGCATTCCCGTTTAAAGGGCTGCTCATAAACCTACTGCAACAAGATATAAGATCAGATATATAAATAACGTAAAATTGATAATAATTACCACTGCCTAATGGCCTCTCTTCTTTTAACCTTAAAGGGATCCAAATTGTTTCGGAAAACCAATTTGTGCATTTTGGCGATAACTCCCTAATCAGTCCTCTATTTAAGGGATCACCCAACTACCTTAGTCAACTGATTCGTTTAGAAGTCTATTACAGAAAGAAGACGAATATAATTTTGTAGCGTAATTGAATATGTGAAATTGATGTAAAAATGTAACCTTAAACAACGAAGTTTTTTCATACATATTTCGTTGCTGTTTGCAGATTGAATTCATTGATTAACATAATCTTTACATTTTAGTCATAGTCCGCAAATATGAAGGTTGCTATGCGCTACAATCAGTTGTTCAGTCAGTTTTCTCTTGTTCAACTAAGTCAAATATCTTTAAAGCAGTCAGATGTATTCTGAATAAGGGTAATAGCTCTAATAAACTGCGCTGGACGTACGTCAGACTACCTCTTCACAGAGCGTGTCGTATCAGATGCGTCGCCACATGCATCGCAATAACTACGTGTTGGGCGTGTAGGGTGACAACACAGCTCTGTTATTCCTGGTTAAACAATTCGAATCTTTTAGCGAATAAAAAGCATGTAGAAATGCTGCATACCGCTTTTAAAAGTTTAGTAACCACATGAGATAGCTTTGTACTTAACCTTGCAAGGTTTGAAAACATAAATGACAGATAATAGTGTACGTTCCTACATTTTTGAAAAAATTAAACAGATAAGTTTTAATATATTATTTGGCGATAACGTTGTTTAGTCAAATAGATCGAGTGCTATCGTTTGATGTCTAGTTGGTTAGAAAAGCAAGGGCTGCCTATCTGCCTTCTAAATTTTTAATGCGAATCCTTTACGGTTTGTTAGTAATATAGTGATGAGTCAGTATAGGTAGGCCTTAAAATAAGCGGGTCGTGGTCATCCTATATCGCAGACGGTCATCCGTCGTTAAGTAAGCAGGGCACCGAGGACATATTATGAGGCATCTAATAAATCTTCGTCCGCAAGGCCGCTGTCGTAATACGCAAATGCGGAATCCTGAACGGACAAGGAGAGAAATTACGAGTGACATGAACTATTGACTCTAAAAGTGTTATTTGTTTTAACGTAATGGCATAAATTGGTCCTCTGTACTTCCACGTAGAGTACACGTCTTGTACCCTAAACGTAATGACACAAATTGGTTCTCTGTACTTCCACGTAGAGTACAAGACGTTCAAAAAGAACAAAACTAACATTACAATGATAGTTACGAATAGATGAATGATGTCACCACTTTAAAAAACTGCTAAACTAACCCTAAAAGTAAGAAATATCTTGAATAAAAAAGTGCGTGTTTGTACTATGTATGTACGCGCCTGGACCTATGTCCTGTCCCTAATACAACCCTATCTATTAGGAGGTTTTTGGATCGTGTCCCACCACGCTGGTCCAATGCAGGTTGGTGGTCGGACCGACCTTTTTACATGCCCATCCGTCGCATGGATCATCTTACTTTTTAGACAATTGGTTGATCGGCCCTAATTGCACTAACCAACAAGGAAACAACAATGAAAATTTGTTGAGTCCCCGCAGGGTTCGAACCCCCGACCTCCAGTTTCGAAAGCACACACCCCCTAGGCTATGGAGGCAGCTCTGTTTTTTACTTTGCCTTATTCTATGTTTGTAGAATTGAATATCGTGAATATAGATGTCAGTTAGCTATTGCTTACTTCAGGGTGTCGCTTTTTCGTGACAAAGTCTCGGTGCTGTTAAAAATATGTAATGTCCCTGACTCGCCAAAAGAAGTATTACTTATATAATAGTTTCAATTGGTATCCAGTCAATCAAGATATCGCAAGATAGCTAAGCCTAACAAAATGCACATTTATGCTATTGCAGTGCATATTTTATTTAGCTGAACACTCTAAATCGTAGTATATCATGGCCTTATATCCATAATGGTTGATATTCCCGAGCTCTAAGTAACTGTTTTATACAACAAATAAACAATGTACTTTACATTAGGCACGACACCATAACATTACAAAGACTCCATCTTATTTGGCAGCATTATAATACTTGTTATGGTATTATCAGATCTGTTTTGTTATTTTTTTACTGAATCTGCTGCTCTGTGGAAAAAGACCTGTAGAATGTGAGGGGGCCCTTTGCTACAGGCGCGTCTCCCCACAGAGTTACTTGAAGCACCAAGGGCCCACAGAAGGGGAGCCTCAGTTTTGTACCTAGACCTTAGCTCGATTCAGACGATTTAGACATCAGTTTTTTTAATAAATTACTAAAACTTATGGTACGTTTGTGTGAAGAATGAATTATTGCAGCAATCATTACTGTAATGATAACCCTGGTAATAAAATGCTCGCTCCAGGCTATTTCAAAACAAGTAAAAACGTTGTTCTGTTTTTAAATTTAATAAAGACATTATTAAATAAAAGAGTCACATTAACTTTCTTACGGCTTGAAACCTACAGTGAACAATTCATTTTAAGTTGTTTCTGGAGCAATGCCACTTTTTCGTTTCTTCATAACCTTTATAATTTGCTTATAGACAAAAGCTGAACATTATCCGAGATCTTGATACTATATTTTACAAAACAGCTACTTAACATTAAGTCAGTTTGCCATTTGCAACAACGAATTCCAAATCCGCATTATATTACCAAGAAGAATTCTTCACACGTATTGTACATCTCGTTCAACGGTGCATTCGATCACGCAGAATTGGAATTCACCTCGAAAACAAAATGGCGGATAATCATTGAGAAATGTCGCAAACAAATTATCCTTAATATTTAACAGTCATACCGAGTCGTGGCACGGAAGCGTACCTCGCACGAAGGACGCCGCGTACGTGGTTTGAAGGCTTGATGAATTGATTAAAACTAATTGGTATGTAATAATTACTTGGTAATACCGCCTCTGTAGTCTTCTGCTGTTTAGGTTACATATATATCGTAGGTTCAAACCCTGCGGGGAAACAACAATATATAATAGTTTATGCTTGGTTGATGCAAGAGTAAGATGATGCAGATGTCGGATAAGCCAAAAGTCGGTACCGGTCTTAACATTGGCAGTCAATGCAGTATCTTAAACATATTGAATGAAAAAAGCCCTCTTGGTATATTTAAGTTACTTCCACCGTATAATGTCTTACGGCATTCTACTGTAGGGAAACGCGGCCGATATTAATACAATCTTCTTGCTTCAAGACAGAACTATTCGTGCAGTCTATAATCTGTAGTAGATTTTCGACAATCAATAAGTAAGTGTATCGCTCCTATGTTGAATGAAGATTTGAATTTGAGTTGAATTTCAATATATGGATTGAATTGAACAGCAGTCTAGTGGAGTTAAGCTAATAAACCTGTTAAGGGTTCAAACCCTGCGATGAAGCAACCATACGTTTTGGTTGTTTTCAGGTTAGAGTCCAGTCGATCTACAGCATAAGATGATTCATGCATCGGATAAACGTTTAAAAAGTCGGTCCAAAGTGTCAAGACCATACCTGTAGTCATAATGTCAGTGTCTTCTAATCCTTAATTAAATGCAGTTTACTGTTTGGATTGCGAAGGTCAGATACCACTGGCTTTGTATAGAAACTATTATTTTGTTAATACTTAGAAGATTGGAAACTGTATCTGTCGAACAACTTATTTATTAACGTGTACATTTTCTATCGTTGTAATAAAAGCAAACTTTGATAGAACAAACCTTTTAACTTAATCGTACGTTGGTATATTATCACAAAAAATGCTTTCAATTGTATTGCGACTGATTAGAGCTGTGAAAGATCTAAGAACTATACAACAGTTGTTAAAAAAACTCCCCAAATTTCCCAATTGCACGTCTATTATATCATCATCACCTAATTCACCCATACCCATTAGGGGATTTTTGGACCGATCCCACCACGCTGGTACAAATATAAATATATATATCTTAATTACAACAAATTACATTAGCATGCCTAGATATGTGACATTTTAACTAGATTTCTAGATATCTACTACGCTAAATACACGTAATATAAGCACTAGAAATAGGATACCTAGCTGGAATCAATCCTAGCGTTCTTCATACTCGACTACGCGTGACGCTACTAATCAAATATATACGATGAAGGTTATTCCCGTCACAACCAGTTACTATCTGTGTCAATTATAGTGTAAGCTAATAACAGAGAACGCAGCCCGCTTTCCGATTGGACTATCAATTGCTATTCTAGACCTAAATAAGACGTGGAATTTACGTGAAGACCGTAACCATAGCAATGAAATGAAGTCTTACTTCTAGGTTTGTTACTTATGAATTGTAATCGAGACGTTTAACTGTCGCCATATCATTTGCTTAACTGAACAAAGGACCTGGGAATCCTGCGGGTAAACTTTGTTGTGTATGTTTATTTGTTGTGTGCACAGAGAACGTTTGTTACTGTTATTTTCTGGTTGCCAAGGCTGATGTGAGCCAACCTAATTGACTAAATAGTAATGTCGGTCGATTGTCGTTTGGTCGATTAGAAGTTCACCCTGTGATTTCCTTGGAAAATGATTATGAAAGGCAATGTGAGTTAAATTTAGTTCTTTACTAGTGTCCGACCGAACTTTCGGTTTCGGTTTCGGTTTCGCGAGTTTCGCCAAAAATCAAGTTTCGGCTGAAGTTTCGGTTTCGCCAAATTTGGCCGAAACTTTTGCCGAAACCGAAACTGGTTTCAGAAGTGTTTTCAATTTAAAAATAGTAGCGAAGGATAAATGTATCATTGCTACAATCGAGCTCAGATCAGTCGATTTTAGTTCAGACAAACATTCCAAGTTTGACAAAAGAAATAGATGATTCTACTAGAAAGACGAGGAGGAACAAATCGTAGTGAGAAAAATATATACTCCTTGGTAACCAAAAATAAATACAATAATACTGGAAAGCGTAGCTCAGATACTTGTTGTGTTGATAAATAAATCTTATAGTCTCTTTACTTTTTCTGAATGTAGTCATTTGTTTTCTATGTGTGCAAAATGTTCTCGAAAACAGAGAAACCCAAGTGCGACCTTGTCATTAAAAACCACTGTTATAAAAAGTTAACAACGCAAAATATTTACTGCGGCTCAAAGGCAACGTGAGAAGAGACTGCTATGTCATAATCAATTGTCGCAAAGTGAGCTTCTTAATTTCGAGTAGGGAGAACATACACGGAAGACGAACATGGTTGCAGACGTCCATCGAAGCCAGAAATCAACAAGAAACAATAAGAATATGCTGCCATATTCGAAAAAACTGTTTTAAGCGATTAAAGAATTACCATCTGATACGTAACCCAAGAAACGAGCATTTCATATAGAGTCATATCAACGCAAATTGACACAAGTTTTGTATATGAGAAAAGTCTCCGCAAGATAGGTGCCGAGAATCAGAAAGAAAATCGACTTCGAAGATATCGTTGGACAAGTTTTAAGAAGATTCTAAAAACTTTAAATCTAGTTTTGTGGCAGTAGACGAAACACGGGTTTAACCCGAAGGATCTTCTTCATGCCGTGGCCGTGGTGTATGGCCTGGCCGGGGTATGGCCTCAATATTTTTGGACTCAGAAGTGATATTGTTGGTTTATTACCTGGAGCATGGAACCATCATTACAGATTATGCAGCTTTAATACCGAGGTTGAGAAATGCCGTCAATGATAAAAAAGAGGCAAACTTTGAACGGGCGAGCTGATTCATCTTGACAACGTACCGGCGCATAGGTTGGCATTAGCGATGGCCACTGTTCAGCATGCTAGCGTACAATTGGTTGAGCATCTTTTCTCCAAATTGATACAATACTTAAGAGGAAACATGTGTTAAAACTATATATAACAAGTAAACGATGCCGTGGTGACCTTTTTGCAGGACCAAGACAATCCTTTTTTTAAAGGAAATGAAGCATTGGAAACTTGGAACGCTGGACTTGGTGGACTCGGAGATTATGTAGAAAAATAAATAATTAAGCTATCATAGTCATTATATTCTATCTCATTTTTACTTTTTAATCCCCCCTCGGAACTACAAATACAAACCAAAGTTTTAATTAGTAAGATTTCAAAATACCAATACTTAGTCTTTAATGCAATAGTCACAATTATTAATTTATTTATTAATAACTCAAATTGCTATAAGAAATTAATTTGAAAAAAAAAAAGACATCAGTAGCAACTGTTACATAAAAATATTATTAACATCTGAAATAATCGATTACCACACGTTTAATATACTGTCTCTATACCATGACTAAAATAAAGCAAAAAAATAGGCATAAAAGCTCCATATTTGGGTATTTCAAGAATTTTTATACTTGATCACGTGAGTTTCGGTTTCGGCCGAAACTGAAGCCACGGCCGAACTTTCGGTTTCGGTTTCGGTTTCGGCCGGAAAGCAGTTTCGGTCGGACTCTAGTCTTACGTCTATGATGTCTATGACTTTGACATTAGAATCTATTTACATTAATTCCGAATCCTTTTCAGCCTGATTTATATATCCAAAAACAATTACCTAACGCTTAACGTTCTTTTTGTATAGATAACGTTTTACTTAAGATGCCTTTGCAATTATATATATATAACATTGGTTACAAAGATTTATTCAAATTTCTCTTATAATGCTTACTCATATGTAAATGCCAATATGAAGTTTTAATGATCCGTTTTTAATTTTTTCCAATAGTTCATTTGTTTATTCATTATAATACTTTTACATTTATGTTTACGAAGAGTGGAAAGTAAAAAGATAGTACGCGAGATAAGTAAACCTCAACTGGCTGTCCATATTCCAAGAAAATATGCGATTATATAAAACTCACACACATAATTAACAAGACGTACAATTTTTCTAATAATAATCTATATATATAAAAGAGATTCCCACCTAAATATTGAGTGATCACGATATCTCTGGAACCATAAAGCGTAGCGACTTGAAATTTGGAAAGAATATTCCTTTCGCCGAGTAGAGGTCAGTAGTAATTCAATGGAGCCTTTATATTTGTAATTTTCCTTTGCAGGTTTCATGATTCGCGACTAAAACCCGTAAAATATTTCACTAAGTTATGTGTAGCATTCACGTTAATGCAAAAAACTGTTTTTCTAAAAATATTCTTTAGATTGAAATGGAACCGAGAATAAATATATCGAAACTATAAATACGCGAGGACATTAAATGCCGTACCTACATTTATGTTATAAACGGATAAATGTTCATCATCATCATCAGCCTGTGAAAGTCCACTGCTGAACATAGGCCTCCCCTAATACACCCCTATCGATTAGGGGGTTTTGGACCAACTAGGAAACAACAATAAAAATTTGTTGTGTCCCCGGAGGATTTGAACCCACGACCTCCGGTTTCTAAAGCACACGCCCTTACCGCTGGGCTACGGAGGCAGTTATGATGGATATTTGTATATTTTATTATCGGCGATATTATTGATGATTTGCCACCGAGATAAAAATCACTAAATCATCGATTAATAACATAAAAATTCATACGTGCGTCGCCGCTTCATAATTACGGGTTCATTACAATGTTTACGTTTATTTAAAATCTATTTGGCGAAGCTGTAAGCTTAAAAGGACCCATAATTAGCTGAATTTGTATAAATATATAATTATTCCGTCGCAAATCTAATTTATTTAATAGATTTCCATCTTCGCATCGATCTTAAGAGTGTTTTTAATTATTCACAGCGTAATTGCAAACGCGGCCAAGAAGTCTGAGCAAAAAGACGACAGTCACGCACTAACGGACGGCGTCATGCCGACTTGATTCCTAAAATGAATATGCTGAGAACTAATTATAATACAGAACTTAAGAATATAATAGAGACAGATATTTAAAAAGTTATGGATAAACTAGTTGTTGCTGGCGATGTCGTCCCAATGGTGATACCTATACCATAACGAAATTTTTAATTTTCTAAAAACTTTGGTGACTTTTTCCGCGCTTTCATGTGCCTTTTTAATAGAAAAATCTGTAATTTAGATTTTTTTTGTTATATCGGCTGTCTTCCAGTGAAAGTCCCATCAAAATCGGATCAGCCAAGAGATTAGCCTGAACCAAACAGACAGATGGACGGCAGACTGAAATTTTATTAAATAAATGTTTTCTTTTTTATACATCGATTATATATCACAATATTATAATTTTAAACGGTTATTTTGATTGTACAAACGGACAATCAATTTTATTTATGTGACGTTCTGTTCTTTAGTCATTCGTAGATATTAATGTAAAATTCAAATTAAACCATGTTAAATTGTGGGATAAGTGGATTTGATATATTAAACAATGTTGATGAATGAATAAAATTATTCAAATTACACCTCTTTGTAAATTATAATTTCTTAATCTTTCTATAATTTCTTTTGTCTTCAAAACAAAATTTTATTTACAGTAAGTTTTATCAAATTAGGATTGAAAAACCCAGACGGTTATTCGAGGCACACTAAGATACAGACATATCCCATCTTAGTCCGCCCGTGATCGTGGATGCTGGAAAGGGTCCGAAACGTCGTGAATTAAATGTATATAATGAAGGCGAAGAATCCGTAAAAAAGTGGATTTTATATGTATTATAATATCGTTAATAAAATAAATAGTCAAGTACAGTGTGATTTATTCAAATTTACTAAACAAACGCATTAATAATGCGTGCATTTGACAAGTGAAACTCCGTAACGATATGAATGACCTTAACTATACATTTTGTAAGTGACACATTCTCAAAGTGGCCACTAACATGTGAATTTGTTTACTTAAGTTCCAAAATAAAACAAACAATAAAAATCAATTTAATAAAAAGTCCCTCGACATTATAATGCTCCAAACCTGATTAAGTTTTTTCCACGTACACGCGTATTTGTAAGTATCCGTAAAGATAAACTCGATGCATAGATTTTTGTCTTTATTTAATTAAAACAGATACAGGTTAAAACATCCTAAGGGAATTCAATTTAAGGCAATTTTTTTATCTGTCTTTATATCATACATACATACAACAACTGCCTCCGTACCCTAATGATATGGGCGTATGCTTTAGAAACCGGAGCTCGTGGGTACGAATCCTGCGGGAACTCAACAAATTTGCATTGTTGTTTCCTAGTTGGTTAGGGCAATTTTGCCGATCACCCAATTGTCTGAAAAGTAAGATGATCCATGCGTTGGATGGGCATGTAAAAAGTCGGTCCGCCCACCAACCCGCATTGGACCAGCGTGGTGGGATACGGTCTAAAGCCCCTAATGGATAGGGGTGTATTAGAGGAGGCCTATGTCCAACAGTGGACTATCACAGGCTGATGATGATACATATAAAATATCAAAGTTACGTTGAATTTAATGAATTGCGATAAAAATTTAATTTATATTACTTCATAGGTTACATGTGAACTGCATACTAATTTACCGTTGTAAAGTAAATACACGCATTACTTTGAAAAAAAAAATCAAACAACGCGTTTCGAAATATGTTATCCAACATGTTACGGTCGATATAAACGCTTTAAACGAATCGTAACAATTTAATGGCGCCACTGGTGCGTTACCTCAACCCGTTAACAGAGAAAAACATAACACAGGTTATAAATGTAATAAAAATGGATATTTATTGTCTGTGCAGCTGCTTAAAACATTTTTTTATTGTCTATAAATATTTGTTAACAAAGATTTGTTTTGTTTTTTTATAAATTTAATACATTATTTTGTACTTACAACACTTTATGTTATTTACTATTATACTACTAAAGATTGAGGATTAGGTTATTGCTGGTATCTAGAGAAATCAACACTATAGAAATGAATGTACGAAAAAAAAACGCTTCGACTCTAAACAAATGAGACAAGATAACAGTTACAAAAGTAAGTAATAAATGTATCTCTTCTAAAACCGAAAGTGTTATTTTAAAGTGGAAATAAAGATGTGAGATAAGGTTGATCAGCACGTTTTGCATACACATTAATGTCCACTTCGTCTCGAAAGAAAAAAATAGAGATTTATATGCGATTAATCTTACTGGACTAGATTATGGCCTTCAATTAGCTATAACTGTAAATGAAAAAATATACAATCAATTTTTAAAAAAAAATAGTGTTAAAGGACAGAATTTTGGTAAAGAAACTGTAACGTCAAACTCAATGTGCGGCAGAAAGTTTTAGTCACTGTTATCGGTTGAACATCGCGTATCGATTGCTGCGGTACTCCAATAGGAACCCTTTCGATTTGGACCGCCTCCGTGGTCTAGCGGTATTGGCCCTTGCTTTATAAACCGAAGGTCGTGGCTTCGAATCCCGGGGGGAAACAACTTTGTGTTATCGCTGTTTTCGGGTCGGTTAGGACAATTGGGCTGATCGCCCGATTGTGATGATAATGATGAATATTTATTAATAGACTTACTTTCTTTTTTCTAATTTAGATAAACTAATACTTACGGGACGAAATTCGCAGAGTGGCCGGTGTGGACAAGATGAAAATAGCCGTCGATCGGAAGAGGTGGCGTACATTATGTCTATGTCCAGCAGTGGACTGACACAGGCTGATAGTGGTGATGATATAAAACTTAGAGCTACCGTATTCGTCAAATAAGAAAAGATAGTATATACTATATAGACTATAAAAATAGAATATGAATTTGACATAACTTCCTTTTTTAATTATATATTTCAAAATATTGTCATTGATTATTAAAAGGCTATTATTAATCAAAAATAGAAATGAATCATTATACATTTCGTTAAAGGTAATAATATTTTAAAACTGTAACAAAAACCTAAAAATAAGAATTTATAGTTTTGTATATAGTGCACAGGAATTTAGAGTTTCACTCTTGATGGAGGTAATAAAATGCGCGTTTAGATTTATGCCTATGTAAAGGAGTTATAAACTAAGATATTAAAAATGGTTGCAACTAAAAATAATGTGTGATACGAGCAGATAAAAAACAGGTTTTAATATGCAAAATGCACTAGAAGTAGGACTTTGGTCTATAGATTCTGTTTCACCTTTTATAGAATTTGATATGAAATTATTATTTAATTTCTTTACTATAAACAGAAATAGATAATTGTGAAGAATGTAAATAGTGTCAATCAATTGAATTCGATCATAAAATTCTCACTGAAAATAAATAACCACATCAAGTTTGCACCACCTTAAAACTTATTAGGTCCGTGTTTATTTTTTTCATTTCTCAAGTATGTATTAAGAAAAACGGTATCTCATGGCTGATATTACATCCTATTTACAATAAGAATGATCTAAAACGAAGCGCTAGGTGCAGAGTAACGAGCTGGGATCTACTTCTTTTGGGGAGTCAGTCAAATTATAATAGGTAAATGCAACATATTTTTTTATCCGCTTCAAGATAGCCTACTGACATCATTTAAGTCGTTATTATTGATACGTATAACCTCAAAAGTAATAAAACGGGTATAATAATGGATGTCTTATAATATTTACTTACATCTGCTGTTAAATTTCAACTGCTTATCTGGCTAGAACACTCTGAAGGCCACTTTAACCCCGCATTATGAATCTTTGGAGTTTTCTAAGGAATGAGATTTATTTTATGTTGCAAGTCACTGACCGTGAACGAAAATGTCACAGAATGTAAGAAAAATCTTTATTATCGTTATGTAGGTGGTGAAGATTGTGTCCAGTTCAAATTCTTAGATGTCAAAATGCTGTATATCCATGGAGGATGTCTATTAAAGTGATAAAGCCTCAAGAGATGTGACTTAAACCTAACCTGGCAGCTTTTTCATCGATAGTATTGCACGACGTGAATATTCTGATGTAACTAATTACATTAAAGTAATAAAATTAATCTTTAAAATCAATTTAACAGAAATCATTAACAGCGTCGGCTTATTTTAAAAACTTATACCAGCATCAACAATCAGGAAGAAATATATTCCCTTAGAACTTTTGAATGTACCTAATTTTGATATTTGAACTATTTATATTATATTAGTTGTTTATATTATCCTAAATTTTGTCTGTTAGCGAATCGCCGTAACGTTTTGTATAAGTTGCCACGAATAGTGATTTGGCCGTATACTAAATACCGAATATTCGGCGAAGATCCGACCGAAGCGCCGAATATTCGGCCGCCGAACATTCGACACCAAAATAATGGCTATCGAGTACGTTTACAATATATAACATAAGTCACAACCGATCGAAACAACCATTAGCTAGAGTTTTCCTTTCTTCTTCAGAAGTAGCGTGTATACTAAACGAATCTTTTTCTTATATATCTCTAATATGAACGTCCCAGAACAAGTCAGTGCAACACTAGAGCTTTTAACGTATGACTAAACCGACCGAGTAGTCGTAAAGTTGACTATTTTCATCCGCCATCAAACGGTCGTCGACATCGTCATGACCAGTCGTACTATTTACAAACAGATCGATTGAGATCCCAGATTAATATATGGATCGAGTTTTGGTATAAATAGTTGAGATACACATTTATATTTTTATAAGGTTATTTCCTTTTTAGGCATCATATTTCTAAAAAGCCAAACAAAATTTGTTTTCAATATCATGTTTTTCGATGACAAACCCAAGCAAATAAATGACAAGATGGAAAAATGGGAGTTATTCATCGTATACGAAACACCATTTTGAAATAGTGCAGGGCTTTATTTTGCACTTAGTGTTTCATAATCAGCCTATGATAGTCCACTGCTGGACATAGGCCTCCCTTATTACACCCCTATGCATCAGGGGTTTTTGGACAGTATCCTACCACATTGGTCCAATACGGGTTGGTGGGTGACTTAGTGTATAGATTGATATATTAATGAAAAAATATAATTGATTACAATTATAGCTTTTCATACTATTCAAAACACACAATGCGTTTTTGGACATATAATTATATGTTATTGTCTCCAAATATACTATTGTTATGTTCAAAAGAATCATTAAACCGTTTTTAATTGACACTTGCTCACTGACGTTACTTCGCTGAATGCCTCTACGGTCTTCCATGAAAAGAAGGTCAAAGTGAACTATTCATTTATTATTGCAAAATGTGATTTTAATTGAGCTTAGTCGTGACAGCTCGTAAGTTCAGAAATTGCGTTAAAGCAATGAGCTAAAGTTTTATTTGTCAATGATAAAAGCGGTTTGCACAATCAAATAATTGTTTACTAATAATGTATTCATAAAACAGCCGTACAGGATAAACTTCAAACTTTTTCCTTATAATTTTATTATATACATATTATACTATATCTATATTTATCTACCTAACCATTGTCTAAGCCTAACTATATTTATATAGAGTACGTAGGCTACTTGTAAAATGATTACACTGATAACACTAGTAGTAAAGACAGCTACTTAAAACTTATTACCTTGTCTACCGGATACTTACTTGGTCAGGTTTTTTTTCTAGATTACTAGTTCTTATAGTGTTCATCTTTATATCTAAATGTCTGTATATCTAGTCTAAAACATATGCGGCCGGAAAGAACTTGTTCTAGATATATTATTTCTAATCTCGATGTATTATCTTATAAAATATATTTTATACCGGTCTTTATTTTGACATCTTTTTTGATGTAAATGCAAATAACGGTGTCATGCAATTGAGTTACTTTTTTTAATAAATATTACTCATATACAAGTATACAATTCAGGACGTTTTGCGATGAAAAAAATGCCGGCAAATTTTTTTTTTTTAAGCTTTCTTAATCTTTCTAGCCATTATTCAAAGTTCAACCTCATTATAGCTTGGAAAGAATTTAGTCCACTCAGTGTTGCCTCAAAAATAATAGAACTAAGAGCCACTGCCATTTCACTTACACAACTTAAAAAGTATTCGATGACGTCCAATAGCGACTGCCAAAGTTGGTCTTGACTTATAAACAATTTGTCCAAATCCCCTGCGAGGTTAGAGGTTACATCCTACAACCGCAGGATGGTAAAGCAAGTATCGATACTACTAAATCACGGAGTACTTTGTACATAGTGCTCATTTATAGAATACTATGCTGTCGCCCACGACTTTGTCCGTGTGATGATATAAAAACAAATATTCTGTTAGATTTTCGTAAGAGAAAAGCATACCTTAAGTTAAACCAGTTATATTCCAGTGAAAGTTCCGTCAAATTTGGACAAGCCATTCCAGAGGTTAGCCAGAACAAACAGAAAGACCAATATTTATAAAAAATATTGTTTTGTTATATGTGTCGCTTATACGTCCCAATGTAACCATTTAAAAAATGGTTATTTTGATGTTACAAACAGACACATTTTATTTTTTTTGCAAATTCGATTATTTGAGATACAGGATACGTCCTAGTTCAAGTATCAACTCACCATAATCTATCTGCTAATGTTTATTATTGTATTTTTCTTTTATTTTTATTTTTTTATTTTATAAAAGCTGTATAATTATGGTGAGAAATAATCGATTATCATTATTTCTATGTCTAGAAGTTAAATATTACGCGTAACTTAAAGCAACCAATAAGGATGCTTTTAAAATGTTTCTTTTACGACTTAAGCATGGCAAATGCTTGCCAGTTTCTTAACTCTCTATCAACTATCCTGCACTTTTTACCAGTAAGGTTAACTTGATCGTAAAGCTTCAAAAACTTAAAATTATTACCGTAAATTCATGCAGCTAGCTAAGAATACAATAAAGATCAATTTTTCGTAATGTTATTTGTTATTGAATTTATTCTGCTAAATAGTATATTAAAAATTAAATAATTTTCCTTACTTAAGGCAAACAAACACATTTCATTTTCGTGCTTAAGTATACTCTACATAATTAACGTCCTTGACATTAACATCTTAACGTTTAACATTAGACAGTTTGATTGATATGCCAATCACTTTTTGTCATCTTTAAACACCATTTAAAGGATCTATTAATTGCGTTTTAGTGTTTTTTTTTTATAAAATATATTGATAATATTAAATCATTGATGAGTATCGTAAGTTTTCAAATGTTAATCTGGCATTTAAGTCGCCATGTCTATTACATATCGACGAAAAGATTATGATAAGTCAGTGAAGCAATGTTTTATATCCAATCAAAAAAGTATATACCCTATACGTTTGATTTTTTATATTTAATGCTTAAGTAGGTAACATGTTTTCATTACACGATGCTTGCAAACTTTGTAAACTAGTAGTATTGTATTAAACTTGAGGAGGTGATGAAGGTTAAATAATAATTTAATAGAATTAATGAAAAAATGCATAAAAATGTATTAAAACATGTGGTGTCATGCTTTCTATCTTATAAGAAACTATATGTTTTTATTCGACTAACAAATACAACGCTTTTATACCAAGAGCCAAGATGGCGTTAATTCAAAACTAAATTAACCGCCAATTATTCTACAAAAAAGATAATCACTCTTATTTTTAACCAAAGCTTCTTTATTTGAAAAATTAAATAATCCCTTTTCAGTATAGAATATCTATATTTCCGTACGATTTAAGATAATTAATAGGAATAAATAATAGTTCAAAAACTAAAAAAATATGCTTTACTAGAAAATCCAATTAAAAAATTGAAAACAATTTTTGCTTTATTTGCTTATTAAAAAAAATATATTGTAGTAAAAGCCTGGACTGCACGGTGTCATCAACATCAGCCTGTGTTAGTCCACTGCTGGACATAGGCCTCCCCTAATGCACGCCTCCTCCATAAGGGGGTTTTTGGAGCGTATTCCACCACGATGGCCCAATGCGTGTTGGTAGGTGTTATAAATATTTTATAAACAGATATTAGTAGAATTACAAGTCATTTTGACGTTATCCTGAAAAGCACCTCACGCTTTTTTACGTGAGGTGCTGAAACTCGAAGTAAGTCAAAATCATGTTTAAAGATTACGTTTCAAGCTAACATACATACTAACATACGTATGATGCTAATAAAAGCGCAAAAGTTATATAACGCACCGTTTAAAAACTGAATTTATAATCAATTAACATTTCGATGCGATCAATTTAACCCGTGATAACGTCACTTCATGATGTCATCACAAAAAAAGCCACCTCCAACCTTCGACCTCGGCATAATCACCATCATACATGTAATCATCGAAATTGCATTCAAACATTATTAGCTATTTCGGCACACGCAATCAATCATTATATTATTACCAAAATCATTCGCGAGAGGACAAATTAACTTGACAAAGTGAACCCCCTTATATTTAGTGTTGTGCAAATTATCAGTTATTATGCTATTTGAATTATACATCGGTGACATGTGATTATTCGAGGAATAGCCTCGCTGTAATGATTAATGTTACAAGTAAAAAGTGTAAGCGTATGTTGAAATCTTCACAAGTCATATAAACTGGAAGTTGAGTTTCGAAACACGTGTTCGCGTATTAGTCGTCTGTATAAACTAAGCAATGCCTATACTGAAGGTAATTTAGGGCCGGACACTGTGTAAAAAATCGCACAAAAACAAATACAATACAGTCGGATATGTTACTGCCGTTGAATAATAATCATTCCGCGTGAAGGACTAATTTTATGGCTACATCGGGCCTGATTTAACTCTTGAACTTTCGGCTAATGATAATGGGAAAACAGTTTGATAAATTAACATATATCACGAAGGGACGAGCCTGAACTTTATGGTAAGTATACCCTTCTCGTAAGAAAGGCTGCGTTAGACGCCACAAACCCGCTAACAGTAATATTCAGGACGTTAAAAGAAAGATTTTGTTTATTTCGATCAAACTCTATCACCTAACAAATTCTCACAGTAAAATGTCGCAAAAAAAACTTCTATAATATAAGGTATGTATACGACCATTCATGGCTTCGACTCCACTTCTAAAACAACTGCGATAGTGCAATACAAATTCTCCGCCGCGCCACCGGTGCGCAGTGGTACCAACGTAGCGTACACCTACACAGCGACTGTAAATTGCCAACACTCTACGAACACTTTCAAAAGTTGACGCGCAAACATATCGTTTAAGTTGTAAATCACAACAACCCTCTGCTGGTAAAAGTAGCATCGTACACGACCGATCTCAACGCGTCCAGTCAAAAGCGTAGACCGCGAAATATTCTCCTCGATCCGGACGAGGAAGGGGTCACCGAGACTCCGGACCCCCAGGACCGTTCTCACCGCCCCCAGCAACCGATTAAAACGCCAGATCGTCGGCGTCTCGGTTCGTAAACCGAGCGTCGACGATCCTTGGGAGGCACTAAAGAGTGCCTAACTCACGTACTTTCTGTACGTGTGGCCTCCACGTAAAAAGTGTCGGTCACCTGGTTCGTGGGGACGGTAGCTTCCCGTGAACTCTGTGCTAGATAAAGCTTACCAAAAACATGAGTCTGGAAGCATAACATCCTTGCTAAAAAAAGCCCGCTCACCGCCCTGAAACGTGAGATGTTTAGGATCGTTTGTCCAATAAATACGCTGGCAACGATGCCCTTCCAACCGGAATACGTTAGCGTTTACACACTACTGATTTGCGATAGAAAAAGGCTCCGCAGAGGTTACTACCTAAAACGGTTCCTAGTTAAAAGGGACCTACCTCCGCTGAAACATTATCTACTTACTTTATATGTATTGCAGCAGGTAAACTAATAATAAGCCCCTAAAACCATTTTTTATATTTATTAATATCGTAAGAATATTGATTTCAATTTACCTATCTTTAATTTATGACATAATACGACAACAAATGTTAAAGAGATATACATAAAATGTTTACGGACCAATTTTGTCAGTTAGTACAGAACCGGAAATCGAGCTAAGTGAGAGAGTAAAAGCGTTGCTCCTCATCTGTGTCTTGGATTCACTTATAAGTCTAAAATTCCAGAGTTTATGAAAGAAATTTAATCCATAACAATGAAGCGTTATTATTAGAAGATGTCGCTTAGTTGTAGAAAATTTTGTGTGAAATGTATTATAAAAATTAGATGATGACACCATATATCAACTACTATCGCGTTCGCTTTCATTATCTTCGTCACTTCCAAGTCTTATTTGGCTGGTAGAATGACGTATAAATATTTTGACGTTTCTGTGGTGACGTCACTTCCAGAGGACAAAGGCATTTCTCTCGTATTTTCACCAAGTATAATTATTTCACAACAATTAGCCCCGAATTAATACACATTTTTATTTAAATCTTCTTATAAATCACTAAATTCAGTTTTGTTGTGAAACAATATATTATTAATTATTTATTAAAAATATAATAATAAAACAAGATATCAGAAATATATTAAAATATTAATCTTTTAAAGTGCCTTGTACTAATTAAATGTACGCAGAGTTTATAATATACACATGTCAACAAATTTTCTATAAATGTGTAATTTACATATATTTAACAAAAGATTAAATTGTCGATCATTAAAATTTAAGTGACATGCGAATAAAGCTTCTCGGAAACATCAATATTTAACGTTCACAATGTGTTCAATTAAACCTGTTCATAAATTCAATCTTTATGGGTTTTTAAGCAATAAATTAAATATTATGCGCTTTAAAGGTTACATAATAAAACCATTACTTTATGTGCATACTCAAAAAGTCACAATTAGTTAATAATTTGATAATATAGTCTTAACAAAATTAATTACAGTACGTGTTTAATAATTTTGTCATGATTATATTATGAGTGGAACTTTAGCCAAAACAATCCTTTATAATGCATTTTAATTCGTATTTAATAAACATTGCAATTTACCATTAATTATCACTAAATAATATTACTTTATATATTTTATCTCTACTTTTTCCGAATGACGTAGTCGTATAGTCATGACTATACATATTTTGCACAGAATAACTGACTTCTATCTATTCGGCGAATATTTGAACAGTTTGAGCTAAATTGTCCTTTAGGAGCTCTTTCTTTTCTTTACGCACAATTATCTGTTGCTAATAATTGTTTTACTTTTTTTGTAGAAAAATGCCTACGTATTCTCATCCTCGCAGGGCAAGAACGGATTACGTCAAACTCCCACCGACTATAACCGCCACTTTGTTGGATCACAGAAACGATTTGGCAGTCTTGTGTTAGTTCAACAGGCTGGGCGCCAAACAACACAATCTCGAGCCCACGGCCCACACAACCACTGGGCCTCTCGACCACTATACATGGCGAACAGACTTCCCCAAATCTGTTTCCCTGGGCCACAGAAGCCAGATCCATACTCTAGATTCCAACGCTTCAGTGGAACCCTTGATTTCAGGCTGTGCCGCTAGCCCCTTTCTGGCCGTGAAAAAAGAGAAATCAATAACTCTAACTCCCTCTATACAGCATCTGCCGTGCTGCCCCACCGAGTAACCGGGGGTTAGGATGGTGGCACAACAAGCACCTTCCCCACCCTCCAGGGCGGTTCTAGAGCGGGCTTCCTCAGCAAGCTTGGAGCTGCCTCTATGGCCAGCGTTACTTCTTAAGACAGCCAGGTTTCTTTTAGCTTCACCGCAGCAAGACCAGACTGCACGTACGGAGCCTAACTACGACACAATGGTAATATATTCAAGGGGAAATGCAAATGTACATGTTAACGCCAATCAACATTATACACTTATTGAATCGCAAAAGGATTTGAAGCCAAGATCAATTTGTAAATTGCATACAACAAGACTACGAAGTGACAAAACAAAATTTATCAACGCTTTCAATCTCGCTGGTTGCCAATATTCCAAAAAAAGCTAATAATAATCTATTATTCCAACATTTCGTCGTCATGTCGTCTTTCCCCTCTATTGTCAGTGAAAGCGATACTCTGCAATCGGGGACAGTCACAGTTATAGAGGCATTGTTGTCAAAGGTCAAACATCACTGGCAATAGAGGATGATGCGACAATGCCAATTGTACAGCGTGACATTTAATGATACCTACGTCACAGCAACAATGTCACGGAGGCGTTTGACTTTCGACAGAATTGTCTGTACGCAAACATGTGTTTATTTATTGGTGTCCACCCACGACTTTGTATGATTGTAACTTACACGATTTCAAAAAAAAACTTGTCATGCTATGAAGCATTGTTATTGGTGGATCATCACGTTATGATAGATGTTTTCGATGACCAATGATGATACAGTGCATATTGGCGCCATAAATTTCGTCGTTTATGTACATATTTGGTCTTATTGGACTTTGGTATAGAAACAAGCAGTTAGATAACAATAGGACAAAGGTTATATAAACGTTGCTGTCTCATCAAGGGGTTACATTACACACACTTCTTTAAATTGTAGGACTACTAAACTCTACTGTTTGTAGAATCCGAGGGGATAATGGCCGAAAGTATTTTTTAAAGATCATAATAGTTATGACAATATACAACTGTACATATATGTATATTATTGACCACTCTGCATATTGTTAAATTATGTTCAGGAAAGTTTGAAATTACCAAAGTTAATTTAATAATCAATATTTTGGATAGGGTTACACAAATTTAATTCACTTACATTTAATTTATACCGTAAAACCCTTGTAAAACAATTACTAAAAAAACAATTGCAAATTCTGCTTAACAGAGCTGCGGAGCTAAACTCTTTGCAATATAAATGACTCATTTAGCTTAGTTGTACCTTAGATCATAGTTTTGGTTTACCGTAGTTGGCTGTATGATCATCATTACCAACATGTTGTTAATTGCTTGCATCCAAAACATCATAAAAGCCTTAATCTTTGTTCGTAAAGATAACCACATTTCACAATTTACCGCTACATCAATTATGGGCATCACTCAAATTCTAACAGAAAACATTATGGTGTCCCTAATACCGCTAATTGATACCCCATGGTCATCATTGTTTTTAATGGCGTGTCGAAAAACAAAGATGGCGTCCGAAATCATTAACACAATCCCGAGGCTATGAGTGACAAACACAAGTTTTTAGAATTCCGCGCTAAAAATAACCCTACTATTTAGGTTTATCTTTTTTTTCTGCCTATAACTAGCCATTTTCAAAAGTTATTATGGACTCAAATTTTAATACACCTAGCATCATCTGAGTAGCAGTTTTTACATAGAGCGACCTCCACAACCTACGTTTAATGAAATGCCAGTAATTTTGAGGTTACCGGTACTCTATAACGGCTGCCAATAACAGTCTTGACATCCTGAGTCGATAATTAACATCTCCGTCAGACGAATGGATAATCTTACTTTTAACTGAATTACTAACGTACTTAATTACCAGAAAAAAGTAAAAGAAAGTCAAGTCCGCAAGATTCAAACTCACGACCTACATATCAAATCCACAAATTTACAAGTTACTTAAATATATTTATTTATTCCCGACGTTTCGGATTCTTTCCAGCATCCATGATCACGGGCAGACTAAGTTGGTATATTTGATATGTATAATAATCGCGTAAATAAAAGAAATAATTATCACGACCTACAGTTTGTAAAACAACGGCTATTGCAATAACCACGATAATGCTATAATACTCTATAGCTCGTAATGCATAATAATTCTAAAATACTTACTATAAGTCTCTATTATTGGCACCATATTAAGAAATCATAAAAATCTTTCTTTGTTGACGCGAATACAACACATGATTTAATAAAATACTACGGATTTTATCGCGTTCAAATTATCATAAAAATCATTTGAAAGCATAAATATTTTGTAAGCATATTAACTGAATTAAATTTTATAATATTCTATAGTAAGGTTGCATTCTCTAATTTGGTTATTGTTCATAAGAAATAGGTGTCTGTGTGGTTTTTTTATACTTTAGTTTGCGATCTAGTCAAAGGACTAAGCCAAGTTTATTTACTTAATAAACAAAAAGTAAGAAATTATATGCTGCGATGTGATGCGCGGATTTGTAGTGTTGCACATGACACTTTTGTATCTAAGGTCATGCAACGCTTTATTTAATAAAATGGTATATATACAAAAGAAAATATTTAGATATTTAATCATTAAAACCATTACAATAGATATACCGAGTAATTTTTCATATCGTACAAACCTGAAAGTAGTTTGTTCAGAATAAGTATCATTTTCAAGTGAATTAGTTTTTTCTTGTTTAAACTAGGTAAACTTTTGTCCCAAAATTCAGTCAATATTTTTGTTAAAACAATGTGAATGAATAACATTTGAACTATTGTAATTGTTTCAGTTTCATTATTTCTTTATTTACCGATTATTTCATATCAAATCACAATTTACGATTTTCGGTTACTAAATATATTTATTCATCGACGTTTGATTCTTTCCACGTCCATGATCACGCAAAAATCCGTAAATTAGTGGATTTGATATGTTTCAGTTTCTTAATTTTTATAAAATTTTTCGTGCACAATATTTTGCAGTGAAAGTATGTAACTTCGTACTAAACGAAAAATCACGTTGTAGTCAAAAGAAACTATTGTGTTGTGCAGAACCATTATTTAACAATTCCGACTCGAACTTAACCGGTTTTCTCTTTGTCATCATTTTCATTCCTTCAGTTCGTTATGTGTACAAGTAATTAACTAAAGATTACAGAGAGGCAATACATTTTTACGGTTGCCACACTGGTCTGACAATTTCGTTAGCCCTAAAAGCTCGTCAGTTATTTTTGGCTGTTACCAGTTGTTACATAACTTCGAGTGTTGCACTTCTAAGTGTAGTCCTCATTTTTCCATTTCAATAACTTATAGCAGTGTTTTGACTTACTGTCGTTTTTACAAACCCAATTCTATCCTACAAATGCTTCTATATAAGAATGCTCGTGTTTGAGATCTCTATTATTTATATAAAAGAGATCCCGCTTGTCAAATAAAACGTTATATATTTAGTACCTAATACGATAACAACTACTGGGACTAATTAATAAAACTACACTAATTAATAAAAATAAATATTGTTAAACTAGTTTATCTCAAATAGTTTGTTTTATTTTATTAACATGTACGTAATTTGCCTTTCGAACAATAATGTGAACAATGTTACTTAAAAGAATTGATAAAAATTTCTAAATTGATATTAGCACACACATTTACACCCACTAACTGTACCATAAACTAGACGAAAGCAACCATCGACAAATGTAATAGTACCATAAAAATCACAGACAATAAATATTGTCACAGATCATAAACATAAAAACTTCGAAATCATGCGCCTGTTCGTTCGCAAAACATGATGAGCCTATGAATCTGTATCATTGAACTCGGTTGCTGGCCATCAGCCACAACCTGTTCCTGAGCCATAACGGACCTAACTGTGCCGGACGTACTAGATGGGCCATCTCGTCAACCAACTGGAACCGCGCACCCATATATTAAGCTGGGGTCAAAGGACTTCACTTCCACAACAAACACTATAAAAAACAACATAAGCTCTTAGTCAACATTTTAAAATGCCCATTTTAATGGATTCTTAACTGTCATATGGTGATTTATCTCTTAATATCGATATTAAGATTTGCGATGTTTATATATATTTAGTAATAAACATAATACAGTAAAAGAAAAATCAGTTGAGTATCATTGAGAAATAAAACATTTTTAGGTCTATTAAAACTGAAAAATTATACTACTTACTAAATAAACTGTCTCCTTAGACTTGTGGTAAGGGCGTGTGCTTTAAAAACCGGCGGTCGTGGATTCGAATCCTGCAGGAACTTAACAAATTTTCATTGTTGTTTCCTCGTTGGTTAAAAGTAAGATGATCCATGCGTCGGATCGGCAAGTAAATAGTCGGTCCATTTACCAAGCCGCATAAGACCAGCGCAGTGGGTCCAAAAAAAACCCCTAATGGAGGAGCGTGCATTAGGAGAGGCCTATGTCCAGAAGTGGACCGACATAGGCTGATTAGGTATGCGTATTCCCTCAAAGAGTTCAGCATAAAAGTCAGCCCATTAAAGTTAACCCATGTTAATTAGTACAATATCTTGCATTACCTAGTAGTATCATCATCATAAGCCTTTGTTAGTCCACTGCTGGACATAGGCCTACCCTATTGCACGCCTTCTATAATAGTAGGTTTTTCGGCCGCATCATACATACCACGCTGGCCCAATGCGGGTTGGTGGGTAAAAGGCCTATATCCAATTTTAATACAGTAATAGCTTCCTTGTGTTCGCCTATTCTATCGATTAGTGTATTGATTATAAATTGAAAATTAAACTAACCTACGATAATAATTAAAAAATATTACATTAGGTAATTTATTAATGAATATTTAAGGTTTATTTGAGGTTTATAAAATATGGAGCTCAGTGGTTTTTGTTTGGGTTTTAAAAAGTAAACGTAGTTTAGTATACATGCTGGAGACTATATATATATTAACTAGAATATGAAGTAGATACCACATATACAAGACAATAACTTGCTTAAATTACGGCGCTACAAATTTTAAAAGCAAAAATACTTTTTGAGCAAGGAAAATCTAAACAAAGTAATAACAATACGAATTTCTTATTAAAAGTCTTAATCGGAGAAAATGACTACTTTTCATCATTCTATTGATGTTTCATAATGAGGTTTCAAGGTGTGCCCCTAAACGTTTTTGACAAACGTCTCTTACAAAGCCGAAAATATAACAAAATACTAATACTGCTTTTCTTAAACGAATACACTTTTTACATTGATGTATAATATGACATAAAAATATTTTTTTTATGCTTATATACACATTTTTAGATTGAACCTGTTTGTGGCATTACCACGTTGATCATTACTGTAATTCAACATAAATTCAAAGTCCTATCATTAATTATTTCACGGTCGATACAATGTTAATACTACAGTCATGCAGTTAAATTAAATAACTATATATTATTTTACGCACGACGATATTTAAATGCCCATTTTGACGTTTACGTTCGCGCCAAAAGTAAATAGTGTTGCCATGAGATGGGAGCCTTGGCATATGCTAACTGTGTAAATTATAAATGAAATACGTGTAAATTATGCGACGAACTGGAATTGTTTCCAATATTCTGAATAACCCCGCCCGGTATTCGCTTTAATTAAGACAAATACATAAATTTAAATAACAAACAAGGCAATTATAGTAACCAGTGAATTATTTACACAAATCCACTTATTACCTTTGATGTCAGGATATCATCTTATTCATCCAGTAATTTACGTTATAATCCATTTAATATATAAAATCAAATATAATTAAACCATCATTATTAGAAAGGAAATATGGGTGCTACTCTTTCACGTTGAAACTGCTAATTTCTCTTGATTATACCTCACAGTGATAGAATTTAACCATTAAAACAACATACAGCTTACTAATGGAGTCTTAGTGCCAACCTTTAGAAATATATTTACTATATAAGTGTTTGATATAAAACTATGATATAAGTTAACTATGTAAAAACGATACTGTTAATTAAAGACATTAAAAATAATTAAAATAATTTGTAAGCGAACTGAAGATTAAAATAAAACTTGACTCAACAAGCATTCATGTCGCCACACAGCGTTGTGTTTTTTCAACTGTATATTTATACAGATAAAACAAAACCTTGCGTTCACTCATTATTATTTTTTATTAATTATAATTATATAACAATAACGTCATTGTGTTGCTCGAAGTTTCTACGACCAGTTGACATACCGATCGTATTAACCTTTCGCCTTCAAACATTCTTACGAGATTTTGATCAATGTTAACCTTTGTTCTAGCATTTTCGTCTCGCGACCTTAAGTTGCATTTCTTATTGATAATGCTACATTGACAATTCATGTCAAACTTCAAGGTTGTTTTGTTGTTCAATGCGAAAATTTGACAAAGTAGCGTATAACCAAAACTTCGGTTGTAGTTTAATTTAAAATTGGAGCAACGCAAGTCGTAGTCAAAGTCAAATATCTTTATTCAAATTATTTAAAAAACAATGCTGAAAATAAATGAATTTGACTTTGACTTTGACTTTGAATGCATTACACTTTCTTATTTATTGTGAAATAAACTTCTTCCGGTTCGGAAAACCTCTGACCCGTGAAATACCAGCAAAAAACCCTGCGGTGTTATTTTTTTTCTCGTTTTTAAATATTTCCTTTTTAAATTTAATCAAAGAACAACATTTTTTCACAGCTTCAAATAGCCAAGAGTGAACAGTTCATTACCATGTGTGTTATTATTTAGGTTAACTATTAAAATAGAAAGCTAAATCAGTCAAGTGGCGCCAAAAAATGTAGCCTTCTGATTGGTCACTGCTGCCAAACGTCAGCCACCGCTCGAAATTTCAGCCAATAAGTGTTCAATACGTTTTTCTGTTATTCGAGTTTGACATTTCAATTTGTTTAGGTGAATTTCGAAATAAATTAAAATTTTAAATTATTTAAAGTAAATGTATTTATTGTAAAAACACAGGTTTAATAAGCACGTCGATTAATGCTTGTTTAGTGTATGATGTAGTAAGGCCATTTTTTTTGTTATGACCAGACACACGGGAACTCCCAACTCCTTAACACTTTACTCCAGATAGAGTACATAGTAGATCGGACAAAAAAACAGTGACAACACAAACCTCTTACATCACAGCTTAAAAAACAAACATTGCTTTGAATCCCATAAAGCCTAAACCAATCACGAAACAACGTCAAACGTTTTAAGTCTCTGCATTATCCGAACCCACAACCTTGTTAAACATAAGCCCACTGGACTGTGTTGGTACACAAATTATAAAATTCAAAAGGACGGCACAGCTGCCAAAAAACTTTAAAAATCATTAAATTACTTCGTTTTAAATCTGTGTATATTTAATATTTATTAGTATTGAGTCTCAAATGTCACGATTTAAAAGAAGATCGTATGATTTACGCATCACAACTGGTCACACGACCTTGAATATATTATTCTGTTTGACATTTACCCATATATACGATAGATGAACAAAAATTTAAAGGTCAAACGGCATGCGATAACGTTACATAACAGTTGAAAGCGAAAGCGGAGCAAGAAAACTATTTATAATTCGTATATTTATATGATTTTTAAATAAAAAAAGGGAAAAACATATGTTTAAGCATAGAATGGTGTTAAACCATTAATGGTATAACATATTTATATTATATTTTAAAGCTATACTACACCATACCCTATAAGTTCTTCGAATACCGTGACTATGTCATCGTCATCACAGTTACATTAAAATCCATCAACTAGTTTTTGAGTCAAAGAATAATATACATATCAATATAAACTTTCGTATTTACAATATCATTAGGATTAGAGACAAACATTCTTGGACCTGGTGCAGTTATATAACAGAAATAACTTATAGTGTTCATTCAGATAATATTTTACATGTTGCACTAACAACAGAGAACAGTTGCTCTACAGTAAACAACAATAAACAAACCATAAATTATCGCCGTCCATGTTTCTTTCTAACAAGAGCCGTAGAACCATTGTAGAGAACAAACAGAGCTGTCGCTTGCGTAACGAATATATTTAACAAACATTGGCAAATTTGCAAGTAGACACAATGCGCCATTAAATATACAATGTTGCTGATAATTAAGCA
This sequence comes from Lamproptera curius, assembly GCA_029286875.1. Taxonomy (NCBI): domain Eukaryota; kingdom Metazoa; phylum Arthropoda; class Insecta; order Lepidoptera; family Papilionidae; genus Lamproptera; species Lamproptera curius. Next base: position 1,485,724 of record JAGSMT010000022.1, read on the forward strand.
ATACGAAGATCCGCTAAGGTCACCCGCTGTTTATTATTTAGCGAATATGTCAGAGATTCATTCAGGACATTATGTATGAATGTGCAGTTGTCAGTGTTATTGATAAACATAAATATTTCGTACTGATATGACCGATACCCGTAAATACATTACAACAGACAACACAACACAACCTTAAATTATTAAACCTATATTTTTCTTTACTAATTATATATTTATAATTTGCATTTATATATCTCAAGGATATCCCTAAAGACTTCAAACAATGTGCGTTGTTAGTAGTGATCGCGCGTGCTTTAAAAACCGGAGGTCGTGGGTTCGAATCCTGCGGGGACTCAAAAACAACAAATTGTCAAGGTTTCCTAGTTGGTTAAGGCAATTTGGGCCGATCACCCAATTGTCTGAAAAGTAAGATGATCCATGCGTCGGATGGGCATGTTAAAAGTCGGTCCACCCACCAACCGCATTGGACCAGCGTGGTGGAATACGGTCCAAAACCCTCTAATGGATAAACACACGTGTATACTAGATACACCGCGTTCCAGGGCGGTTCTCACGCCCAGCAATCGATTAGACAGTCGCCAGACCGTCGGCGTCGGTCCGTAAACCGATCGTCGACGATCCTTAGGACATAAACTATACCTACGACGTACTCTGTACGTGGGCTCCATTTGTACAAAAATGCGGCCACCTAGTTCTAGGACAGGAGCTTCTCGAACTCTGTTAGATGAAGCTTACTAAGACATGAGTCTGGAAGCATAACTTCAAGATAAAAAAAATCTAATGGATAAGTGGTGATTAGGGACGCTATATCACAGTGGACTATCACGAGGCTGATTGATGATGAATCTATGGCACTAGTCGTTATCCTTCACGTGACGACGACTGAGCGACTAGTTATGCGCTAGCACGATGTATTTCTACGTAATAAAATGCGTAATGCAGACATCTATATAATAAAATGCGTAGAGCAGTACTATGTTCTTTTTACCGAATAAGCTGGCGATTAGCAATCAGTGGTGACGGGCCGGCTAAGAGAACCGACAACGTTACGACCGATACTTTGTGGAGTACTGGAACGTCATGCGATGGTATGGAGGATGTCCTTTCTAATGTCTGAAGTCGAACCTAGAAGTAGGGGATGTGGTGATCAGCAGGTACTCTTTCTTATATGTTACGTAGCAGGCGTTTGCTCAGCAAGGGCTTTAACAGACTGATATGATGATGATGATGAAATATAGACAACTGACTTTGATGCTTAGAAGTATTAGCACTTGTTTTATAACCCGAAGGTCTGAATCCTAAGAGAAAAGAAAAATGGGTCTTGAAGGTTGAGAAATAAAGAAACGAGTTTTAAGTAGTCTTTTACTATAATTAAATGATTCATCGTTCAAAGTTAAGACTTTGGCTTTATCCTAATTTACAGAAAACTGTAGCTCTTGTGACAGCTGAAGCTGAATAGTATAATCCTCGTGTATCTCCAAAGGAAGAATAGCGCTATGCTGTTAAGCTTTTACTATCACCTAAGCGTGGGAAGTCACCGTTACCCAGTGACAGTGATATTGTGACTTTTTTGCTGGTAATCAGTCGACGATTGAACACGTGAGAATAGATGTACAATAGCCAACAGAAGTGTTGACTTCCTGTTCACTTAATTATATAAAGTCGCTACTTTGTTTACTCTATGCCTAAACTGAACCATATAAAAAAATACGTTAACATCAGGACTTAAAATCTACGGTCATGCACTAATGGTACCTAAATAGACTCGTTATAATAAGCCAACCACCGCCATTTTCTAGTCGTGGCGTTTAACAAAAGTGCCCGCCTATTGGCGCCAATCAAATTTGAGATAACTTAACTATATGTCCTATTTGATCTGAGGATAGATAATAGATAAAACGGGATATTTATTCGAGATAGTAGTTGTGTAAGTTATTGATACATCATCATCATTATCAGTCTGTGTCAGTTCACTGCTGGACATAGACCTCCCCTATGCACGCCACCGCTTCCGATCCTCTGCTATTCTCATCCAGCCCACATCGGCCACTTTCAAATGCCGTGCTAGTAAGCTGAATCGGCACTGGGCCGATCCCATAAGCCGTAGATCTGACGACCGCTCTAGTCGGAAAGTTCCGGAGGACGCCCTGCGGTGTTATGGAGTACAAAGTGGAATAGATAATCCTATCAAATACTATGACAAATTGACAAATGGTTGACATACCTCATTTATTCTATATGATATAAATATAACAATATTATATTTACATAATAAAATCTACACTAATATAATAATCTACACTTATAGCTCTTATTTAAATCTAGTGCTAAATCAAATATTTTAAGCCTCACTAAAAACAATGTATGTCATTTGTCAGAAAAAGAGAGCGCGTGTTGGAAAGGAACAAAAGCCTCTGTATTAGCTATCTCACTCGGCTCGATTCCTATACACTATAATATACAAAATTGAGTCTCAATATAATGTATTCTAGCTTTCGTTTCCTTTTTTATTTATAGAATCGTACTCAGTCTTATAATTTAATATTTACGACAGTTTGTTATTGGCAAAATATGTCATAACGTATCCAATACATCTATCATTATGTGTATATTATGTTAAAATAGTGTTCAAAACATCCATATGTTAGTGTCATAGGTGAAATGCTTTACAATGTGCCATCTGTGTCTGTAAAATTTCACAATGTTCAATCAAGTCGATGAGTCACTTTGTTTACTTCATACTTTGATAAATAATAGTGCTCCTTCAAATCTGTATGTCATACGTCAACATTTCCAATGATATATTGTGTCTCCAATTTAATTCGAATGGCGGCACTGTCGTAATGGTGCAAAAGCTATTAGAAAATTATGAGAGTGATCATAAATAGAAAAAAATTACATTAAGCAAGTTTAAATACATATACCTAATTTACCGTTTCATCGTTTGACCTTTTATGATAAAATATAGCGTATGTAAACCAACTTCGCTTTTGGCATGTAAGACTCAGGGAATTATGTCAAGGTCAGTTATTACTTAATAACTCTTAACCGCAACAACGGGTCTTCAGCCCTATTTGGATCCCTGACCCAGCAGCCCAAATGGTTTTATTGCTATGTTATAGGAAATAAACAGAGCCATAAAAATCCTTTAAATATACTTAAGAGCGTTTCCGAGTATAATACCAGGATTTAATGAAAGGGCAGAGTTGCAGGCTTATATCTTAGCCTCATTTATTTATTTTGGGCTTTCTCACGTGGGAGAACTTTCCTTCCGTTACTAAATGAACACTACATGTCGGAATACCACCCAGTAAATATAGGTCATTCATATGTTTACGTTCAGCCCTTTACTAAACGCGAACGGCATGTAAACATAGAATTTTTATATCTCGTAATTATTGTCCTCTGTAGGTTGTCTACCTTTTAAAACGCTTTGTTTATCAGTTATAGATTTTCTTTTTAGATTTAGGTATTTAATTACTATTTTATTAAATAATATACCATAAAATCAGAAAAACATTGTGAACTCTACATACAAAAATACGATGTTGAATCAAATTTACGAGCTTGCTTCTAGACTTGATCTCAAAAGCCAGTCTAAGTGTGCCAAAGCTATTCGTGAAGGTTATCAATATTTAGTTTAATTAAGAAGTAATGAATATCAAAGTAACGTACGCTAAAATTATGTTTATAACACTAATTAAATGTGTTGATGATCTAAAACTGCTTTATTTTGTGTAGCAATTTAGTACTTTAATTATATATCGTGTCTTAGAATAAGTTATACGAAAAGAACAAGATTATATAAAGAACAAGTTATACACTTTTTATGGATCTATAATTAATATATGAGAGCAGTCGATCGGGACGGAACGAGGATATTAAGGTCTTTCCAAAGGACGTTATGATTGTTAATATTTTCTAAATGGGTTTTAAACAAAAACAACTTGTGTTTTATTATACGCAGTAAAAGGTTAACACTAGATATACCAGCTTTTTTTGTAATAAATATTACATCGTTGAAACTATTTTTAAAAATAATACAATCATATTATTGATGAGCAATGACGTTCGAGGTTTTGAACCTTTAAAGGGCAACGACAAATTTTACATCAAATAAGTTATGCAAACAGGGTTAGCATACATAATTTAACTAACAATAAGATTGAAAAAGATAAAACTGACATTTTCCTATTAAACAAAAAAAGAAAAAATAATCGGACAAATTTACTGTCGTGTTGTAAAATGTCAAACCTTTTGAAAATAGATAAACAAGCGATATGTAATATGATTTTGCAACTGATTGATGTGACTCGATAATATTTGGTAAATTTTCCGAAACTTTTTAAAATTAATATGTATACTTAAATATTATGTCTGTATATTTAAAAGTATATTAAAAACAACTGCTATAGTATTCTACCATTAGATAAATAATAACATATAGTATGTTATATACTATATGTTATAAGAAACTGGGAATAGCTTACGTGTCGATTTACCGGACATAGGGAATTTTATCAACCATATTACCATTGTCTTAGCGAAGGTACACTGTTTTTATTCTTTTGATTTTAGATATTTAATAACCAAGCAGAAAGCTTTAGCCTTAGCGTCCTTTTTAATAATAACCATTCAATATATTATTCACAAAGTAAGACAACTCTTCCTTAGAATGTTTGCTAAATTTGGTAAATCGACACTTAAATTTCTATATATTAATATAATCAATTTAAACCAATTATTTTTCAAATTTTTGCTTACTTACTATCAAGCCATATACTTTGCATATAAAAATTGTAGTTTGTTGCATGTAAAAAGAATGTCTTAGGTAATTAATAACCAACAAAATCTAAAATTAACTTTACAGTTGAGTCAACCGATGATTATGCTTCGTTCATTAGTGCAATTTGAGTAACACTGTTACAAAACCCGATCCATGTATTCATGTCATTATTTTAATAAGCGAGGTATTTCAGCAACTTCTGTCATGTTCTTAACAAACGCTCAAATGACCGCGTATATTATGAGGTAGATCATGTTGAAAATCTTCATGAGCACAATATTTCATTTGAATCTGACAATGCAACAATGCACTTTAAGTAAAGCTTTTTGTTTACATAACGTCTTGTATTGAAATGAAATAGTCTTACCGAAATGAATTTTATAAAATATTCTATGGCCATGTAGATGATTATTAATTCCTTACTTATATTTAATAAATTTCCTTTTAATTTTTGATATGTTTTCAATATATTATTTTGTATTTCAGTGTAATAAGAATAATATTCACAACTAAAAGAAACTCTAAACTAAAACTAGAAAATTGTAGTAACTTAAGGTGTAAGGATCCTCACAACATCCAAGGAACCCAAGCCAACCTCACCTTCACGTGGTGCACCCTGACAAGCAACGAACGAGGTTTCATGGAACTACCCACCAACCCGCATTGGACCAGCGTGGTGGGTATACGTCCAAAACCCCAAATGATGGAGACGAAAAACGCCCCGGCCCCCAGTTCCCGGTAGCCTTGCTATTCCTGGCCAAGGCGGCGGCCACGGTAACGGCAGGGCGGGGGGTGCTAAGAATCCCCGGGAGTACGTAGGCCGCCACAACAAACTGACCATCGCGACATACAACGGACGCACGCTACGGCTAGATTCTCATTTGGCCCAACTGGAAGAGGAACTGAGGTGCATAAGATGGCACGTTTTGGGATTGAGTGAAGTCCGTAGAGAGGGCGAGGATACTCTAACCCTAGAGTCGGGCCATCTTCTGTACTTCAGGCAGGGAGAAAATCCATCACAGGGTGGAGTCGGGTTCCTTGTCAATAAATCCCTCATTGACAATGTGATTGAAGTATCCGGTGTGTCGGCGAGGGTTGCGTACCTTGTGATAAAGCTAACCAATAGGTACAGCCTGAAAATTATCCAAGTGTACGCACCAACGTCGTCATACCCGGATGATGATGTCGAAGATATGTACGAGGACATCTCAAGAGCCTTACATACCACCACCAAGGCTCACTTCAACGTTGTCATGGGGGATTTCAACGCCAAAGTAGGAGTACAGGCATGCAGCGAATCGATGCTGGGATCATATGGCTACGGGAGCAGAAATCATAGGGGGCAAATGCTCGTCAATTTCCTCAGAGGAGAGGGCTGTTCTTAATGAACTCGTTCTTTAAGAAACAGCCCAAAGGAAATGGACGTGGCAGAGCCTGATACTATGAACCAAAAATGAGATAGACTTCATTATATCGGACAAAAGCGCATATTCAGGGATGTCTCAGTGATCACAAGGTTCAAGACCGGAAGTGATCACCGACTTCTGAGAGGCACCCTGAATATAGATTTGAAGCTTTGAACGGTCCTGATTGATGAAGTCTACGCTCCGGCCTAATCTGCTCCAGCCTATCATTGATCCTGGCACATTTCAGATCAATCTGGAAAATCGATTTGCTGCCTTGGAAAATACAATCGACGTGGATGAGGAACTCGATCGAGTGGTAGAAATTCTTCGGGACGAGGTGCAAAACTCTGCGGTATGCGACGTACGGGCAAAAGTCTAAACTTTCAGGAGAAACACTAGATCTCATGGCTAAGCGACGAAATGATCCAACCGTCACTTCGTTAGAACAGCGGGTTCTTAACAAGACCATCTCCAGCTTGGTAGGCGCGACCTCGTCACTCCAATACGCTCTCAATACAGAGAGCTATTGAGCAAAACCGGGGTCCAAAGTCTCGCACAACAGCTTGAAGAAGCCATCCAACGAAGGTGACCAAACAAAACGGAAAAGTCGCCGCTGCGAGACCAGAGGTTCTGAAGGTAACCTGAAACTGAAACCTTTTACAGCCAGTTATACACATCACACTTGCCACACCCAGAGCCGGATGAGAAGGATTTTCGAACCATTCTAACCCGCCATGTGTCGAAGGATCTTCCAGAAATCGGCCTAGACGAAATCGAGGGGCTCTTGGGCAACTTCAAAATGGAAAAGCCCGGGAAGGACGGAGTCACGACGGAGCTTTGAAGGCCGCCGGTAAACTGGTGCTGAAAAGACTCGCGTCTATTTAACTCTGCCCTTCTCTCCGGGAGAACTCCTGAGGCATGGCATAGGGGTTTGGTCGTATTGTTCTTCAAAAAAGGTGATAAAATCCTTTTGAAGAACTATCGGCTAATATCACTCCTGAGTCATGTCTTTAAGTTGTTTTCAAGGGTCATCTCGAATCGTCGTGCACGAAAACTCGACGAAGCGCAGCCTCGAGAACAGGCTGCGTTGCGGAGGGGTTACAGCACCATAGACCAAATCCACACAGTGAGGCAGGTTATACAGAAGATTCATGAGTACAACCAGCCCCTGTGCATGGCATTTGTGGACAATGAGAAGGCTTTTGACTCCATCAAGACCTGGTCTTTCCTTCAGTCCATACAGCGGTGCCAAATTGATTGGCGATATATCGAGATACTGAGATGCTGCACAACGCCGCCACTATGTCTGTCGTAGTCCAAAGTCGGGCAGACTGAGCTCATCCCGCACCGCGGTGGAGACAAGGAGACGTCATGTCTCCGAAATTGTTCTCCGCCGCGCTTGAGGACATGTTCAGGACGCTCAACTGGAAGGACACGGGATAAATGTGAACGGCGAGTACATCTCACATCTTCGATTTGCGGACGATATCGTCATCATGGCTGAGACCGCTAAGGACCTGCAAAAAATGGTGCAAAGCCTGGCTGAGTCTTCTGCACGCATCGGTCTCCGGATGAACTTGGGTAAAACCAAGGTCATGTTTAACGAGCACGTTGATCCGGGACCGATCACAATTGACGGCACCTCTCGAAGTTGTTTCGAGACGTTTACCTAGGGCAAACGCTCCAACTAGGTAAAAACAACTTTGAGGGGGAGGCCAACAGAAGGATTCGGCTGGGCTGGGCAGCTTTTCATAAGCTTCGTCGAGTTTTCTCGTCACCCATCCCACAAAGCCTCAAATCGAAAGTCTTCGATCAGTGCGTCCTACCCGTTTTGACCTACGGTGCCGAGACTTGGACACTTACGGTCTGACTGGTCCAAATTTAAAGTCGCTCAGCGAGCTATGGAGAGGGCTATGTCGGAGTATCTCTGAAGGACCGCATCAGAAATTATGTGATCCGTCAGAGAACCAGAGTACCGGATTAGTAAGCTGAAGTGGCAGTAGGCTGGTCATATAAGTCACAGAACTGACGACCGTTGGAGTCGGAAAGTTCTGCAGTGGAGACCGGGGCTCGCAAACGTAGTGTAGGACGCCCTGCGGCAAGATGGAGTGACGACATTCGCAAAGTGGCCGGTGTGGGCTGGATGAGAATAGCCGAAGATCGGAAGCGGTGGCGTGCATTAGGAGGCCTATGTCCAGCAGTGGACGAACACAGGCTGATGATGATGATGATGAAGTAACTTAACAACTTTCCTATAACTTTAATGACACTTTTTTAACATTATTGTAAACAAATATATTTTATTCATTATTTTATTGTGTCATTGCTTATTTATACAAAAAGAAAAGAAATTAAAATTCATTCACAACGAATTTATCGTACATATATACCAATTTCCTGAACGAGCTCTATTAATATAAACGTCTTATTCATTGTTTTTAACGTTATTACGTTACAACAACGCGTAATGCCGGCGTATTAAATTCTAATTTCGTTCATGTAACTCGATTTTCCCGCGCAAACCACCGTGACATTTTGTCGCGTAACGAAGTCAATTACGGTCCGTACTCATGCATGCGTTTAATTAACTAGATTCGACCGAGGTGACAATTTCTGGGAGGACCCATCAAAATTATCACCAAATATAGTAAAGGCACAGGTTTTAATTGGAGATTGTGTCGACAATAATGAACAATGGAAATATAAGGTTTTTTTACAAATTTCAATAATAATAATGCTGTACGTGGATATTATGATTTTCTTTAAAAATATATTATTAAAAAAACCTCAACTCTGAATGCCTGACCCCAAATCTTGTTTATCAGATAATGTCTAGCAAGCTACGGTGCCTTTAAAACTATGTCATAACGTCCTTTGAAGAAGCTATCTATCATGAAATAAAATCCTGAATCTATCTATCCCGGTACATATTTTCCGGGATAAATAGATACAGGATTTTTTATTCTTTTAAATATGAAATATTTAGCACGGAGTTAAAATTTTAAAAATATTTTTATTTTTTAAATTGACTGGCTTCATGGAAGTTACTAGCTGGAATCTCCAAGATCTAGATTAAAACAATTTTAAGAGACCACCTAAAATCACTATTATATTAATGACAGCATATTACGGAATATTGGTTCAGTTTAAGCAGGTATCTAAATTGGATTTAGATGAATAAATGGTTATAAGTTTATTGATTGAACTACTAATTCTTAGTTATTATACATCTAAAATGTGTTCAAAAACAGTATAAGCTATTAGGAAATAATTCATAGAACTTAGCACAAAAAAAAGATCATCAGCTGCCCTTTTATCCTATAAAAACATTTTTAATTAATATATTTCGATATTCAAAACATATACAGACATTTTTTAATTGTATGTGTCTTTATGCTTGTATTCGTTTAGTTGCGATCATAAAACAGTTTCCACTAGCCATATTACTTCGAATCTACTTTCTGACACCTATAATAAGTATCAAGTCGCACATGACGAAGCTAATCGCGTAATTTATAAGCGATTAGGAAAAAAATCATAGAAGCTTCGAGAAGCTACGATGCGTGATGATGAACAGTTCAAGATCGCGTTAATCACGATGAGGAAAAGACGACCTTGCTAAGATGTTCAAGCCAGAAATGATGTCAGAGAAAACGTCATCAATTCTTAATGTATGTTTACATGTAAAGCTGATGTCCGAGAAAAATGACGCAGTTTAACTCAAAGATGTAGGAAATTTGAGTTTATAAAATACCTTTCTTAGTTTTATGTCTTTATCTCTATTTCTGTTTCTACCCTACCCCAAATCAGACTGTGAGAAAATAACAATGTCTTCAAGTTCTCCTTAGAAGAACTTTAAACCGACTGGATCTTTTATATTTACTTATGCGTAGTAATCTTTGTAATAGATCTATATAGACATTTTAATGGTTTAATTATTAATACATAAGTAAGTTGCCATTATCTGAGTATTTTTCTTTTGCTACTTCGAAGCATTATCGTCACCTTGATTTATAGTAATCTGACGGTTGGCCCATGTTACCCTAGCAGACTAGGAAATGATGACACAAGTTTTATAAGGCGCCTGTATTCGAACCAATGCCCTCCGGAGTGTTAAGCGTTAGCTCATACCACTAGGCTACTAAACATATGCGCTATATGCGTATACAAAACATTGTTAAATGAGACAATTATTATTAACTGAAATATCAACTACAGTTTATGACAACTCCTCAATAATTAAAAAACGCAGTATTATTTTAATTAATTAAAATGAACATTACGTGTGATCATTAAAGTGTAGATGTTTATTTTTAAAAACCGCATTCCTCTTCGCAAAATATGGGGTCGTGTTTCAAATATTAATTAATTGTTTTAATAATATGTCTAGTGACTTTTAGAATCACATATTTTACATTTTTGATGGTCCTAACATCCTGTTTGGTATCATCTAAATGTTTTGTTTTTCGATCTTGAAGTTGGTATTCAAGGAATGTTACAAGGTTATCATAATTAGAGCATTCCAAGTTTAACACTATGTTAATTAAAAACATTTCAGTGTATATTTTAAAATTTACAAAATAATATGTTAATGTTATCCGCTTTAAGGCCTAGACCTATAACATACACTCTAATCTATCTTTTAATAAAAATTAAATGTGAAACTTTAGCAAAAATGTCACAGATATCGTATATTTTTTGGATTTTTTCATGAATTTGTATGTTTAAATAGATTTCAGATGCTGTGATGTGCGTTTAGTTAGGAATTAAGTGTATTGATGACAGAATAATTACGAAAAACATACAGTTTTATATATAAAGGTATTAAATGAGTTTATTATTATTATTGTTATAATTTGAATACATAAAAAGATAAAAGGTGAGCTTAACGACGCTTATTCTAAACAGTTTAATTCCTTTTCGTACATATAATGCTACGAATATGAATCGACGATAATTAGGTGTACGTATATAATAGCGTGATCGACAAGTTGTTTGTGCAATAAAAGATACCTTCGTGATATACGTGGCACGAATCAATTATCATAAAAATATTATGAATATGCTGTGAATGTGCAGAATTTATTATTACAAAATGTCAAAGCGAAAGTAATAAAAACCTCATATTGTTTCTTTCCTTACACTTGGCATACCAAACACTTGGGATATGCAAATAAAATGTTTAAATATTATTTAAAACTCTTTTTGCAGTTTAAACTTGTTTTTTATTACCAAAAATTGCGTATCCAACTATAAAAATCATCATCAACATCATCCGCACCAGCCTGTGTAAGTCCACAGCTGGACATAGGGAACTCCTTCTCCATTAGAGGGTTTTTGGCAGCGTGGTGGGACGCTGGTCCAATGCGGGTTGATGGGTGGACCGACATTTTACATGCCCATCCGACGCATGGATCATCTTACTTTTCAGACAATTGTGTGATCTGCCCAAATTGCCCTAACCATCTAGGAAGCAACAATGAAAATTTGTTGAGTCACCGCAAGATTCGAACCCACGACCTCTGGATTGTAAAGCACACGCCATTACTATTAGACTACGGAGGCAACCTTGAGCTATAATAATGACAACGATTAATTAAAAACTCTTCTATTTGACTAGTTTATCAAGTTTTGTATACTTTAAAATTGATTCGTTAGGATAAATTTTATTATTTAGTTTCTACATGTAAAAAAAACTTTGGTACTTGTGCTTTCTAAATTATGAGTACATCAATTACAGTTAATACCTCTGAGCTGTTTATGTGATTCGGTCTTTTAAATAGTGCCTGAATTAATCAAACCCTATTTTAATATATAGTTAAAAATTAAGATGAAAATAAAAGGGTTATCTACGCAAAGAACAGAAATTGGTGTATCTATTTGGATCATCGAAATAACCGTATTTAAATGATTATTTTGACGACCCGCTTGGCGCAGTGGTTAGAGACCCTGACTGTTGCGCCAAAGGGTGTGGGTTCGGTTCCCACCCGGAGATAATATTGTGTGATGAATATAGTGTTTTTCTATTTTATATATTCATATATTATATTCTACTATTCATAGTAGTTTTTTTCGTGGTGTCTGGGTGTTTCATAGCTGTAATATGTTATTTTTGTACAAAGAAAAGTAAGTTTATGTATTTACTCAGAATTATCTAGTTTTCATAGGTATTTGCTTTGTTAGTTTGGATCTAGATAGGCTGTCGTTTGATTGTCCAGAAATATATTACTATTAGTTACTGGGATATATTTCTGTCTGTTTGAAATTTGTTCATCCTCTGGAAGTGGACTATCCTGATTATTGATTGACTTCATTTTCGAAAGAATATCTGATGCATGTATGTGAGATAAACTCTATCAGCATCGGTTTAATCGAAGATTATGTATATTCCACACGGACAAAAGTGGAAGCTGATGTTCAAGCCTCCATCTATTATATCTAATTGTGTATCATAAATACAAATAAAACAATATTATTTAAAAGTAGACAATTAATGATAATTTTTTTGTTAAAATGTATCAAACATGTCCTTGAATAGCTATCAGGTTCAATGCGGAAAGATTATCGCTATCGGTTATGCTAAGAGAACATAAAACGCGGCAATACCAGTACAGGATTGTTAATGCGTCAGTACACATCCGCAAGATGATTTTTCGCAATTTGGCATTGGTTAATTCGTAGAGACTTAAAATCGATAATCAACAACGAAATAGTGATTAATAATACATGCTTATTACATTTTCTTAAATAAACGAATAAATTTAAAGTAATATCAATAGGATTTACTTTAATATTTGAAACAGATATCTATGTAACTTGATTAAAACTTAAAATTATAAATTCAACTTCGGCAATGACAACTAGATAGATGGATATTTTTAACCTGCAACAGACAAAATATTGTTTTTTCAGTCAAATTTGGTCATCTGTTTTCTGTTACAGAGCCTTTAAAAAGTAAAACCGTAGTTGAAAAAGTATATTAGCTACTATTTTGACTGCGTTAAAAAAGTTTATATTATTTTTAATATTTACGTCAAATAAGGTATACTAAAATAAAAGACACTGAACATTCGATTAGAACTTGGTCGAATATCGATGCCTACACAAATTTAATATCGATATTGTATAAAGCTGGCATGCCTAGCCCGGACACTGAACTTGTGGGGAATAAAAAAGTTATAAGGGCATCGTCCTGTTAGGACAAAGCCGCTTTAATCTCCAAGTATCCGGCCCCATTTTAAAAATATTACATTGTCTCGTATTCATTAACAAAACATAAATCGATCTTTATCTTTATTTAAACCACGAAGCCTTTAGTATGCCAGCTATTTACAGAGAAATCATCAAATTATTTATCATCAGCCTGTGTTAGTCCACGGCTGGGCATAGGTATCCCACGGTCTAAAAACCCGGATATGCGTACAAATTGTGGGATATTAGCCCATCCGCGCATGGATATCTTAATTTTAGACAATTAGGTGATCTACCAAATTGTCCTAAACAACCAGAAGACAACGATAACACTAAATTGTTTCCCCGCGGGATTCGAATCCACGATCTGCGGTTCATAAAGCAAGGGCCAATACCGCTAGACCACGGAGGTGGTTGATTATTGATACTTTTAAATAAACAATATTTGGAAAATATTGAGGAATCTGCTCTGAAAACTAAAAGCTCATTTGTTATAGATTGTGATTCTATAAAACCTTATTTCAACTTAAACATGTAAAAGGTTTTTATACATTTGTATATTAATACTATTTAAAATAACATTTGAACTTGGTATTCAAGAATAAATCGTTAATATTGAATACTATATCCTATACTATTGCGATCTAAACTTTTAATTTAACTTTTGTAAGTTAGTGAAGTTGAGGAAATATTCTCAGATGTTACAGGTAGAATACTCTTTATACATGGGCAAGCCTGGGGCGATACCACTGCGATGTTTGTTTCTGCCGCAAAATGTAATGTGAGAACACTACTGTGTTTGACGTTCATTCAAATATTTAATAGGCTATTTTATATTAAGGCTAATTACTTTTAGAAATAATTTCTGTCGATAGATGTTTACCTCAAAAACGACTACTTTATTAAATACTTTAAAGGCTGATTTAAGGAAGTCGAACACGCAACATACGACAATGCCAATCATCAATGTTCGTTGTAGTCACTACTGCTCCAGAATTCATGTTATGCGTTCATCTACTGTTTAATACTTTTCCGAAGTTAAACTAACTGCGTGTAAAGAAACATTAACTATAGTGATGTTAACGTTAGTGCTACAGTCGGAAAACTATGCCTATTTATTATAACTTTACTTATAAATGGTAGTGTATAGCAAAGCCAAAAGAAGTATATGCAAATTAAACATTCTGATGATCAACATCAATCATTGTGAGTCGTTTACCAATGACGAGGCGGTACGTTTTATATGATTTATTATAATAACTTCAGTACAAACTGTCTTAGTATACTAGCGACCCGCCTCGGCTCCGCATGGGTGCAATACTGATATCTTTAAAATCTATGGCAATTTAAATAAAAAATTTCAGCGTTTCTCAACAATATTATGCATGAATTACACATATAAACTTTCTTCTTCAATCTCTCTATCTATTAAAGAAAACCGCATCAAAATCCGTTTTTTAATATTTAAGCATACATAGGGATATAGAGACAGACAAAGCGACTTTGTTTTATACTATGTAGTGATTATATACCACGCAAATTCTGAGCAGTTTCTTTAGCCAGGAAATTTTACACAATCCTCAAAACAAGAGAACAGACCAAGTACCATCGTTTTATTGGCTATTGATATCTTAATAACTTCATTAATCATCATCATCATCATCATCATAAACAGCATTTCGCAGTCCACTGCTGGACATAGGCCTTAATTAATGAACGCCAAGACGGTCGATCTTGGTGGCGTCCATTAAAAAGTGTTGCTGACAATTGCCATGCTGAGCAGGCGGATTGGCGATTGACTAATTGCACTAGAAATCATCATCATCATCATCATCGCATGTGAAAGTCCACTGGTCGACATAGGTCTCCCCTAATACTCCCCTATCCATTAGAAATGGGAATCTTATTTACACCCACTGTAATGCAGATCCGCCGTCAAGCGGGCGATAGGGTCTACACATCCCTACACCAAAACTTCACTAACACTTGTCAAACTTTAGACTTAGGATATATGGTTTTTCTTACCCAATTATCAATATTAATACGACGCCATATTCAATTTGAATCAGATGTAATGATCAATACCAGTATCGTTACTCAAAATGTATCGATATCACATCACTAAACTGTCGTGTCGTACCCCTTAACATAATCTAACCGCGACACGTATGCGCATACAAAATGCCAAGAGGCTTAAAGATGAGCGCGAATACTGTGGGAACAAAGGATTTGTGAACTAAAACATGCAATAAAATGCAAAATGTACAAACACAAGAGTATTTTATAAAAACGGAAGATTAAGGTTAATATCATTCAAAAGGGTTTATTTGATATCTTAAATTATCTATACCAATCATTAAATAATTTCTAAACGCATGTGATGCATATACCTAACGACACAATTTTTTTTTATTTTTGTATATCTGCCAGTTTATTCTGGCTGTTCTCTCTAGACTCTCTCTAAAAGATAGCTGATATAACTGGAAATAACAATTTATAATGAAAAATAATAATTCATTTTGTTTTATTTTTTTGATATCAGGCGAACGTAGTCTAGGGCAAAAGCTAGTACCTACTAAATGCTGTAACTACCTAAAACACGAATTGCTTCTTAGTCCTGCACGAAGTCGTGCTTCGTGTATTTGTAAAAGAAAATCGCCTTATTCCCATCACACTCAACACAGCAAAGCTTGGCAGCTTATAGAATAAGCTATTCGGTATCTGAAATTGATCATACAAGATTGTGTTTCAATATTTTCAGTTTCCAAAACTTTAAATTCATACTTTTAATATCTACAGTCCGCATAACGCCATCTATTGTCGAAAAAATAAAGCTATTTTGGCTAAAACTGCCCAAATTCGACGTCGAATAAATCATATAACAATTCGATTCTTGGCAAATATCGAATGTATTTACATAACTGCCATTAATTGCATCGCATTGATGTCCATTTGTATTCGTTAGCTCACGGCCTTATTATTATATCGATGATAGTCTCATCTGTTGAACACGCGCGTCTAATGGAAGCCGAACGTTTGCGCAATGCCCCACTAAGGAAGTCACGAGTTACGGGGGCTGACCTCCCGCCTGATTGCCAGCTTTGAAACGTATATCGATTTAAATACAAAAATAGTTATAATAGGCAAAAGATCGACGCATCCTATATAGGTTGTCAATTTCGTAGCGTTAGTTTATATTCCGTCGGTACTATACAACACTCAAAAGTAGACAGACGAACAGTTAGGCCACCTGACGGAAAGTGGTCAGCGACGCTCATAGACATTGGCAATACCAGTGGTATAACCAACGCGCTGTCTGCCGTGAGACATAGGATGTTAAATCTCGTTTACCCAGTGAATACGCTGGCTACGGTGCCCTTCGCACCGGAACACAGTAGCATTTTCTTTTTGGTTTTGTGCCAATTGTCAAAATTAATAATTTCATTGTATAATATCTCCTCCTCCGTAGCCTCGTGGTATGGGCGTGTGCTTTAGGAACCGGAGGTCGTGGGTTCGGATCCTGCGGAGACTCAACAAATTTTTATTGTTGTTTCCTAGTTGGTTAGAGTAATTTGAGCCGATCACCCAATTGTCTGAAAAGTAAGTAGACTCAAGCGTCCGATGGGCATGTAAAAAGTCCACCCACCGACCCGCATTGGACCAGCGTGGTAGGATACGGTCCAATGGAGTGGGCGTGTATGAGGGGAGGCCTATGTCCAGCAGTGGACAAAGATAGTCTGATGATGATGATAAAACTTAAATTAAAACTCCTAGAAGTATTTCAAATCAAGATATACTTTGTATTTTCCTACAAAATCTCTTTTAACCGAACATGCTTAATACATAAAATACGTATTATTCTGGATTTATATTTAGATTTATAGTTATAAACAATAACACGTAATTGGGTTTTAAATCTTCATTTCAAAAGTTATTTTAACATTAAAAATAGATTTTTTAAACAGCTTGTACAAAATTCGAACTATAAGCAACGATTTTGTAAGCCATAAAACAATTATATCGGCAATTATTAAATAAAAGAAGTATAGCCAGTAACGCTCGGTGACTCCGTCTCAATGATGTATATCAGTGAAACTTCATCTCGTTAAGGCGCGCAATTTACAAATCACCGATCGTAGAACAGCGACCTTGAAACCCAGTTTTAGCGGCAATTAAACATAAGTCTGAACGACATGCTCTATGTGCGGCTAATCACCCCCCTATGGCTCACTTCCGTGTATTAAAAATACCGTGATGCTATGCAAGATATTGTACTAATTAACACGGGTTAACTTAAATAAGCTGAATCTTACGCTGAACCCTTAAGGGAATGCTGCTGCTGGACATAGGCCTCCCCTAATGCACGCCTCTTCCATCAGAGGTTTTTTTTGACCGACTACATTAGGGGGTTGTTGGACCGTATCCCACCACGCTGGTCCAATGCGTGTTGGTGGGTTGACCGAATTTTTTACATGCCCATCCGACGCATCGATCATCTTACTTTTCAGACAATTGGGTGATTGGCCCAAATTGACCTTGCCAACTAGGAAACAATGAAAGACTCCGCAGGATTCGAACCCACGACCTCCGGTTTCTATAGCGCACGTTCTTGCCACTAGGCTACGGAGGCAGATACTGCAAACACTGTCAACAAAATCGGTGGTCAGATAATCGAAGAAGCGCGAAACAGGATTATATAGACGATTTATGACATATCATTTCAATATGATTAAATGAAACGGCCAGCCGCTTTGAAAAAAAGCGATTTATGTTCGCACCAATATGCAAGTACTTGCTGCTAAAAACAATTTTTTTCGCATGTTTGTGATTAGGAGAATGTATTTCTACCAGGTTGCCTATCAAAATGTGGTCGCTAATATTTTAAATTAAATTATTGCTAATCGATTTTTCATTCGACGCATGCGCGTGGTTTTGAAACAGAAGCTGGCAATCGCTATGCTCCTCTGACAAGTGATGTTCCGCGCTAGCACTCTCGCTCTATTCTTAATATTTGTTACTTTAACAGCCCGCAAAAGTAGATCATATTAAACAGAAAAAAGTACTTGATGAACGCACCTTTTTACGGACGGATCTTAGACTTAACATTCCGTATCTCCGGGTGGTGACGAGCTTGGTGCGGCAAACGTTGCATTTTTTACGTGGTAGGCATCACTTACCATCAAGTAAACTTCTTCTTCGCCCTGTTGTTAAATTATTTAAAAAACAACTATCGCCGAAACAGTTTTCGTTACTATTTTCTCAAGTTATCAAAGGTGTACATTTCTTAGAGAAAGGCATTCAAAGTCAAAGTCAAAATCAAAATCATTTATTCAATCTAGGCTCTACTGAGCACTTAAGAACGTCAAAAATTATCCATTTACCACCGGTTCACAAACTCAAACCCGTCCAGAGACGAACCAGCAAGGAACTCTATTTACAAAATTTGGCCAATACGTTTTTTATTTTAAGTTACCAGGGGTTTTGCAAGCGCAGAATATAAACTATTTCCACACATCTTAGTCCTCAATATGATTTATAACAGAATAGTAGGCTTTTTCTATAAGCGTTGTTTTGACAACTTTACGAAAGCTCGAATCATTCAGTTGCGTTTGGCAGACATTTAATTTATTATACATTCTTATACTATTATACATGAAAGATCTTTTGGTTTGGGTCAGTCTAAATCTGGGTAGCCTTAGGGGCTCAACTCGACCCCTTCGCGGCCTAATATCTTTTTTAGGACGCGCGTACATAATATTTTCAAATATGTATAGCGAGGGTGAAGTTAAAATTTCAGTTTTATAAAAAACATTACGTAAAGATTCCCGCGAACCCAGATTGTAGATAGACAGCCTGTTTTTGTAGTATAAATATTGTATTCAAACCATAGGACATAAGGCTGTGAAAGTACGCGTAATAAACTAGTTTTGCAGTTGCCTCGTCAGTCAGCTGCCTAATCTTGCGTATGGCAAAGATTGTTGTACTTAGCTTCTAGAGAGTTTGTCAATATGTGCTCCCCACTGCATCTTGGAATCAATAGAAAATCTAAGTAATAAGTAGAGCTTTCGTAAGGAATGACCTCATCGTCCATTTTAATATTTTGAAAATACCAAGTTATTGGAAGCAAACCAGTTTGACACAATATCAATTGCCCTATTTGTTATCTCAACGTTATGGTCATTTCTTTTTACCCTTAGGAGGAGAGAAGTGTCATCTGCAAAAAGGACAATATCGGACAGCCTCTCCACTACCAAAGGCAAGTCGTTTATATAGACCAGGAACAGAAAAGGTCCTAAAATGGATCCTTGAGGAACACCCATCTGCACAAGGGAGACAGATGACAGAGTGTCATTTACGTTTACATATTGTTTTCTATTGCGTAGGTAAGAAGATAGAAAATCAAGACCAAGCCCGCGTACACCGTAATACTTTAGTTTATTGATTAATATGTCATGGTCCACACAGTCAAAGGCCTTGGCAAGATCACAGAAGATTCCAATAGAATCACAGCGATCCTCCCATGCCCGTAGAACATGAGAGACTAACTTTATACCAGCATTTACTGTTGATCTACCTCTGGTAAAGCCAAATTGGTGATCACTTAAAATATCATGTTTGGAAAAGTGTACTAAAAGTTGTTCTAACATAATTTTTTCGAAAATTTTACTAAGTGCTGGCAGTATAGAGATCGGTCTATAATTTTCAATATTAACTGTACAACCCGATTTAAAGACTGGTACTATTTTACTGAATTTCATTAACTGTGGGAATCTACAGGTACTTATAGATGCATTATATATTATGGCCAATATGGGGGATATATCTTGAATTATTAAATTTATTGCCCATATTGATAAACCCCACAAGTCTTCTGTTTTCTTTTTATTTATTATTAAATGCCTTCACTATAGTATAGGTAACATGTACAAATTAAATCACCATTGTCTATCAAGTTTTGGTTGATAAGGACTGAATCAGAATTCTACAATTTAAGTGTTTTATGGTTTGATGAACGTGCACTCCATGTCATGCAAGTAGATATCGGTCGATGGCATGAAACCAGTCGGGTCGAACCCACCAAGGACATGAACAATTTGATATGTTGTTCCCTAGTTGGTTAGGGCAATTGGGGACTTCACCCAATTGTCTAAAAGTAGATGATCCATGCGTCGGATGGGCTGTACTAAGTAGGTACACCTCACCAACGCATTGGACCAGAGTGGGATACATGTCCAAATCCTAATAGAATAGGGTGATTAGAGGCCTATGTCCAGAGTGGACTAACAGGCTGATGATGTATGTGTAGTTTCATGAGCTATGTTTGTAAAGTAATTTTGGAACTCATTAGCTACCTCAGCCTTTACGTTAACAGTTTTACCCTGTATATTTAATTGTAGGTCATTCCTCTGTTTTGTGTTTCTTCCTGTTTCCGTATTTATAGCTTGCCAGGTAATCTTGATTTTATTAGAGGATGACTTTATTTTATGATTTAAATACATTGCCTTAGCCATCAAACAAACTTGTTTAAATATTTTTGAGTATGTTCTCACATAGTTATGGAATTTTACATTAGATGTTAATGATTTTTGATTGTATAATAGATATAAATAATCCCTGCTATGCCTAATTCCCATAGAAGCCCAGTCACTGAAATTTAGTTTTTTATTACTTGTAATAACTTTCTTAGTAAAAACAGCACTGTATTCACTGGAATAATATTATACAATGCTCCAAAGTCTTCATCTGGATCTAAAGTCAATTTTAGGTTTGGAAGCTTAGCTTTTACATTATACTTAAATTGTTTTATTCTGTTCCTGGTAATAGGTCTATACAAGATAGGAAAGTTACTAATAGGAGTACTTAAAGGGATCTGTATTTTTAAGGCTTTATGATCTGAATGAATACCGCTTAAGACACCCTGATCTATAATTTTACAATTTACAAACACATTATCAATACAAGAGGCACAAGATGGTGTTAATCTAATTGGTTGGATTATTGAAGCTTTTAAACAGAGTTAAAAACTGCAATGTGTGCTGTGAATCAGTTAGAATATTAAAGTCTCCACATACAACAATATGCTTATTTAAGTTAATAATTTTTCTTAGAGCATCCTCCATAATAATATAAAAATGTCCACCATCACCAGAGGGAGGTCTATACACACATAAAAATATGTACTGTTCACTTTCTGCACAAGCAATCTCACATAATCATTCAACCGAGTATGCTGTGATATCCTTCCTTTCTTTAAATTTAAAACAATTTTTGTGTAATATAAGGCATCCACCTCCAATAGCAGTCACTCGGTTGAATATATTGGCAACTGAATAGTTTTTTAAGCCAAATGAGCAATTATTAAGCCATGTCACAGTAAAGCACAAAACATCTACATGATCTTTTTCAATTAATAATTCTATATCTAGTAATTTGCATTACCATTAGATCAGTATTTTGCTCTTGTAGTAGCTTTATAATATACTTCTACTTATTCGTGCTACTTTCTTAATCTTTGGTTATTGCCCTGCCAAAAGTTTACTTAATTGCCCTTGCCTTAAATCTGGACATCAATGAAAGTAATAGTTTAATGTTATCCAAAAAGCCTAGGTGATATTTAAACCATTATTAATTTAAAAAAACTTTTAACACTTCTTTTCTAAACTTTATTTACATTTAATTAAATTAATCAACAAACTGTCCTTATTTAAATGGATGCTAAAAGCTTAAGCAACAGCAACTTAACTTTCAAATTGATTTTACAATTAATGAATTGTGTGTACAAATGTGCCTTTAAATCACAGCATGATGTATAAATCTTCAGCGTAATGGTGGTTTCCACAATGATTCGACACACAGTGGTATAGTATCCAATGCCACTCTCTGTGTCCAATAGTAAAATAAATCGGCTCGATAGCCTTCGCGTCACCACGAGTTACTGCATTCATATACGCCCCTTCTACAGCCCTGAACGTTGGCCGTGGAGTCCACATTCTATTGCTGGGAGGGGCTAAGCGGCACCTTACTGTCAGTAATGTTGGATGCGATGAAAAGCGATGTTCATTGTGTGACCCCAGAATGATATCAGTATCAAAATCTTCTAAACATTGTAATGACATAACTAAATTGCTATAGCCATCTGCTGATCCCCTACACCGCGACACTTCCAGTACACGAAGCTTTGGACACCTGGTACGTAAAACTTCTGCATGCTCATCGCTAAACCATAATGAACTCAAAACCAATTCCTCCACTGACTGCGGAAATTCATGAAGCATATCTAACAATGCTTTATGTCGCACCTAAAACATTGAAATAAAGAAAATTTTGAAAAATACTTCCAAGGTATGTACACATGTAAATATAATAATTTTAATTTACTGAATTGTTGTAAAGTTGTATGGGAGTGTGATTTAGAAACTGGCGCTTGTGGCTTTGAATCATTCGGGATTCAACAAATTTTCATTTTTGTTTCGTAGTTGGTTAGGGCAATTTAGGCCTATCACCAAATTGTCTGAAAAGTAAGATTATCCATATCTCAGATGGGCACTTAAAAAGTCAGTGCACCCACCAACCCGCATTAGAGCAGCGTGGTGGGTGACGGTCCAAAACTCCCTAATGGATAGGGGTGTATTAGATGCCTATGTCCAGCAGTGAACTATCACAGGCTGATGATGAAATCACATAACAGTGTAAAGAAAGCAATAGTATTCAAAACAAATGGGAAATTATTAGCTATTATATCACTGTTATAGTAACAATACATTTTCAACATGAATTTTAACATAATGCTTAAATGAATAACAATTGGCAATTTTTAAACAAAGAACATACCATACGGGCTCCAGAGATATGGAAACATTGTAATTTCTTTAGACATGTTAAATACATAGCACCAACTGTTGTCATTATCCAGCATGAGTACAATTGTAGTGATTTAAGGTTTTTACATGTAGAAATTACTTTGTAATATGAATCTTCTAATTCATGACACCGTAGAGTCAGCTCTTTTAACAGGTTCACTTTAGCAGTCAACAGCTGCTGCAGATCATGATGTGAATAATGCAACGATCGTCCAAACATGTGAATGGCATTGAGACCAGTGGAATGAGCTAAATCGCGTAAAAAATCTTCTGCAACCATCTCATTAATCACAAGACAGTTAAGACGTTTAGCGATGGGAAGGAAAGACGCGTTTAGGACGCGAGAACAAGTGAAGACATCAAGATGTTTCAAGCGAATCAATAGCTGTAATTCTTGTAGGTCTGAGTCACTGAACGGCATTTCGTAGTGTATAGTCAACTCTTGCAGACAATCTGCGAGGGCTGGTAAGGTCCGAAACAAAGCTTCTGGCCCTGGCAATCGCGCTATGGCCAGCACAGATTTCGGATAATAATTTAGACGATAAAAATGTTGTGCATCTCGTATTAGTGCCGCGCGAAATCGTGCCACGCGATTCCACCGTTTGCATACGAGCGATGCCCAAAGACACATATCAAGTGCCGGCACCCTTTCGAAAATCATCAGGAGCAGTTCATCTGGTATGCTATCCATGCTCAATAAAACAAATTCTTCGATCAAGTTGGGACGGCTAATTCACCTTATTAATATTCAGATTAATAATATTCCTCTTAAATATTGTTGGTTTTTACCAAACATAGCCCTCATATAAAGACATTTGATAACGATCAATAATAATATGTCAACTTGACACTGACAGCTTAAGAGCTGTTAAACGTTTTGAAACATCAAAATTAACGCAACAAGTGAAATTTTAACCCTAAAATATGACCGACTATAAACTGTATATGGCCATTATGCGTAATATAAGCGGGTGCCAACCTCTGCAAAAATCTGTCCCGCGTTTCTTCTGCAATTCTGCCACTGCGTTTTAAATGTCTAATATCTATTAAGGTATTCATTTAATCATTATGTCATGCATGAAACGTTCATACACATATAATGAAGAATTTTTTAAATACATTCTACTTTCATTAAAACGTACACTACATTACCTTAAATGAGCTTAAAATATGCCACAATGTAATTTTTAACAATGTTTTACATTAAAACAGTTATTGTGAGTTATTCTTTAAACAAAGATACATGTGCTTGCGGTCTTTATTATAGAATATTTTAAGAAGTACAATTACCTATAATATACTTTAAATCTGTCTTTTACGGTTTTATCAGCATATGCAATTAAACGCACTAGGTTGTCATTGTTGGTGCCGTATTTTTTTTATTTCTTAATTATGTAATAAATGTACATATTCTTGTTATTTATATAACCTTTACAAATTGTATATTAGATCTTAACCAATAATCAAATTTATATTGTTTGCTATTTTGAAGTTTAAAAGACTGAACAACAGACAGAAAAAACTGTTTCCATTCACCCAATTTTACGGTACCGTTTTTTGGGAAGTCGGTTGATAAAATAACAACAATAACTCTACTTTTTGTTAGTTTAATAAGGTTTTAAACGTGTGTTGTTTAATAACATAACGACCAACAAAGTTCACTGCTTCAATATTCGATAACAGCTGATTGTCATCTGAACGAACATCGCATTATTAAGTTAATATGCCAAGCCAACGTCAAAAATCTATATTTTGACGAAGTTAGGAAGATTATATATTATTATCTTTTATCCGTATAATAAATAAGCCGAATAAAATGAGGATCTTAACATTTAGCGTTCTCAGGCATTGCAAAGTTAAACCTTTGTATCCGTACTGCTTACCGCGAAAACTGAAAAGTGATGTGATCAAACTTGAAATAGATAACACAAAACAAGGTAAGGTTGAAGAAATTGTAATAAAATATTTTATAATTTTTTTAATATTAATGCATATCAGAAATACACTTTTTAGTATTTTTTTACATAAATGGCTAGTAGGTTATGTTACGTTAGCCTTATTTTGTTGTACAAAAACAAAAATTGGTATAGAAAACGATGAATAAGTAGACCTCATCCTCATCATCAGCCTGTAATAGTCCACTGTTGGACATAGGCCTACCCTAACACACCCCTATCCATTAGGGGGTTTTGGACCTTATTCCACCATGCTGGTCCAATGTGGGTTGGTCGGTGGACCGTATTTTACATGCCCATCCGATGCGTGGATCATCTTACTTTTCAGACAATTGGGTGATCGGCCCAATTTGCCCTAACTAACTAGGAAACAACAATGAAAATTTGTGGAGTCTCCGCAGGATTCAAACCCACGACCTCCAGTCTCTAAAGCAAATGCCCATACCACTGGGCTACGGAGGCAGTAGCAGGAGTAATAAGTAGACATGTGTAGGAATATAATTTTCAGGCAAAGCTATATACAGTACATTGGTGTATTTTGATATAGACATATTATAACACTTATTCACTTGGACGCCATGTGAGACTTGTCTGCCCTACTCCTATAGTGCAATATGAAAGTGCAGGGCCAGTAGTTTGCCGAAGACGTCCTGAGCAATGCAAGTAAAAAAAAACTAACATTTTTAACCATAATTGAGTTGATTTTGTCCTGTTCTGTATTAAGATTATATTTAATATCTTTGTATATTTTGTTACAAGGTCCTTCATCTGATCCTAACTATATTGAAATATTGCCATCATGGCCTATGGAGGACTCTGAAATGCGCATAAAGGCTGTCAGCACAATGAGGATATTTCCTAATTTTGTTACGGAGGAGGAAGAGGCAGCTCTGCTTGCTGAAGTAGAACCACAGCTAAAGAGACTGAGATATGAATATGACCACTGGGACAATGTTAGTTTGCATAGAACTAAACCAAATTCACTATTAACATTCTTATTTAAAGTCAACTTTTTCAATAATCCTATATTTTATTAACTAAAGGTATTAAATGCTTTTAATTATATAATTTTTAACATTAAAGCCAGTATAATAGTGTTATGCACCTTTGACTACCTCAAAATACAAAGGCTGCTTTGAAAATAAGCACAAAAAAACAAATTTTTAATACTCTATTTTAATTCATAATGCTTACATATTTTGAATGCAATGTAAATCATTATACATTTCAGATTAAGCTGTTAATTTAATTAAGATCTACATTAAGCTTTATTTTCATACTCTGCTGTTTGCAGGCTATTGAAGGCTACCGTGAGACAGAGCGCGACCATTGGAATAATGAAAATGCATTAATATTGAAGAGAGTTCACAACACAGCTTTTGCCCCAGGCACTCAACTGTTGCCTCGATCACATGTTTTGGACTTGGCAGCTGCCGGTTATATAAAACCACATGTTGATGCAGTTAGGGTAATGTATATATCATTACTTTGAATTTTAAAAAGGTTTTAATTTGAATTTCCATAGCTTAAATGGACATGAATAGATATTTCATTATGCCCAAATTTGTGTAATGAAAGTAGATAGCATCTGTGATAAAAAATTACTACTTTGATACCCATTAGTATAGAAATGATTTAATGCTAGAAGCACTTGGTATCTGGATACGAAACACTAACGCGTTCCGGTTCGAAGGCACTGTAGTTAGCGTATTTACTGGGTAAACGAGACGTAACGCTAATGCGTTGATGATACCCATGGTATTGCCGATGTTTTTGGGCATTGGTGACCACTATCCTTCAATGGGCCGATTGCTCGTCTGTCACCGTTAGCAATAAAAAAAATATCTAGAATATAATCATATTTACTTGTATCGCAACAACCCTATTTATAGTGTACTTATATATTTAACTTAGACTATACCATGGACCACCGCTATTTTTCAAGCCCTCGCGACTTCCAATGGGAGGTTCTGGCGTCTTGTCGCCAAGTGGGATTGACATGAGACTACGGGTTACGGTATATAAGGTTACGGTCCTTACCCCCCAATGGTGAAGGCGTGTATTAGGGGAGGCCCACGTCCAGCAGTGGACTAACACAGGCTGATGGTGATGATGATGAGCAAAAGACTCTTCTAGTATTCTTACAAAAATGAAAAGCAATAATTAATTCTTCTTTATTGAAGTTCTGCGGAGACACCATTGCCGGCCTATGTCTGCTCTCTAGTGCGGTGATGCGGCTCAAGCACGAGAGGAATCCAGACTTCCAACTAGATGCCCTACTCGAACGCCGCTGCCTGTATGTCATGAGGTGGCCGATTTAATATTAATAAAACTAATAAGAGGCACTGCAATCTGTACTTTTCCTATATGATTCCACTTATGTTTTGTCATCGAATCCTGAAATCGAAACAATGTGAAAGTTATACATCAATTTGGAAGTAGAAATGCGTAAGACTTTTATAATAAACACATATAAACAGTCGATTTGTTTGTGACTTGTATTATGTTAAAGGATTATTATTGATATACAAATAAACTATGAAAGCCTATACCCACATCATCAGCCTGTGATAGTCCACTGCTGGACATAGGCCTCCGGACGACCTCCGGTTTCTAAAGCAAACGTCCACGACCTACGGAGGTATATAAAATATTTGATGACAAACACATTATTTTAAGCCTTTTTAAATTTCATTATTTACAGTTAAGGTGAGGTGAATATTACTCGATAGTTTTTTTAATTTATTTTCAGCGGTGTTGCACGTTACGAATTCTCGCATGCAGTATTGGGTGGAGATCACAGCGTATGGCGCGGGAAAAAACTCCCGCGAAAACGTAGGGTTGCCATCATATGTCGAGAACAACCGAAAGAACCGCGCGATTGAAGACAAATAATCTTTAGATTGAATTTTTATACCAATTCTTACCAACCGTGATAACATATTAATTGTTTGACCTTTTTTAGTTATTATGATTAGTTAATTTTTTTTAACCTAAAATGCAATGACCGAGTCATTGTATGTTTGTGTTGAGAAATATTTATATTCTTATACCTTAAATAAAATTCCACTTTAGTTATGTATATCTTTGTTCCATTTTCTTAATTTTAATAAAATTATACTAGTATTGTTTACCTTTATTTAAAAATTTGTATTATAATATACAACTATTTTACCACTTTTTATGCAACAAAAATTAGTTAATGGGAATTAAAAAGAGAAAATTGTTCTTAAATGGTAAATAAAACTAACGATGAAACCTTAATAGTATTTACTATTTATATCCTGTTACAATTAAACAATTATAATGCAATGGTTTATGCTTATTTATTGTACATTCACATTATACCAACTATATCCTAGCATAATAAGAGATGAAGCTTAAACAGACAGACAGAATAAGAGATAGAGATTAGACAAAGCGTAATGTCAAACCCAATTGTCGCCAAAAACGGGCTCCTCTTATTGGTTAAACATCGCGTGGGTATTGAACATGGTTAAGGCCCACCAATCAGAACGCGTTTATGTCTGACATCATGAACGCTTATCAAAAAAGTATATTTTACGTAAATTCAATGTTATTTATTTCTTTTATAAAAAATAATGTAACAATTTTTGTTGCCTTTGCTGATAGCTTTTGGAAACTTGCATTATAAAAGATAGACTTTCAAACACCTCTATTGGGAATTTTATTTAAATTTTAATTGTTATATATAATTATGTTCATAACTATGGAATAAAAAATAGTTTATTTATTTCACTTAAAGTACATATTTTTTGGCTCCTGTGCTACACCATTGGTCTTCCTAATTCACAATTATTCACTTATACATAAACAAGAAAACCATGCCATTTAAGTTATACATAAAATATTCTATACTATATTAAAGACCTGAATAAAATCTAAAATTTCATATATGAAACACCTAATTCTTACAAAAATAACAGAGCTGTGATTGGAAACATTAAAAACAACATCAAAAGGAGGTTTTATAATAATCACTTGCTTTTAATAATTTTATCTCCGGATTTTATTTAACTTGGACATCAATTAATTTAGATAGGCTTCAAACTATTTGTCATCATCATCTCTGTAATCAATATCATCCAACGCATCCATCTCTAGATATTCCACTTCACCGTCTGCATCCATATCTCCGTCAGCTTCCACTTGCCAGTCCAAGCCGTCTTCCTGCTATATAACAAAATCATATTAAGTTATTTAAAAATTATAAAGAGATAACAAATAGATGATTCTATAATTTATCGCTGCCAGTAAAGGTAAGAAAATTGGCTCTTCGGTACATTGCCTAATTCTGCTGCTAGCGAAGCAGTATGCAAGTACTTATGACTAATAATGCCCCTCCTAGTCGAGATCATGTATTAGATATTAGCCAACTGCGCAGGAGATATTATAGTGCACAAGTGTACAAGAAGACACAGGTGCTCTCCCTATTCTTTCATCCTCATAGCCCCATGGGATGAATAATAATTGTACATTGTATTATAATAAAAGGTTTGTTTTTCTATTTGGATGTTCCTCATTTGTATTTTAAATTAACATAGTTTATTCCCAAACCTTCTTCTCAGCATTTCTCGCGTATTATGTATAAAGTGGCATGTTCATATTATATATGTAGATTGATGTACCGTGATCTATGGCAAGCGAACCTAAGACAGAAATATATATAATGTCAACTTTTAAATAAAGTACATATCTTAAAATACTACCATTTTTAATCTGTTTGTCCATGTCGCTATTTAATGATTGCGAATGTACTAGTTTAGTGACAGTTCTGCGGCATGAGCCGAACCTAAAATGACTAAAATAAATTAATATATATGACCAATGATCAACCTATCTAAATAAAAGTAAATTTAAAAAATTAGCGTACCTTTTTACGGACAATTGCTGGTTTTGTCACTTAATGTATCCTTTGAATGTGTTGTAATAATTTTTCAGTTTGCTTATATATGACAAACGCTTAAATTTTCATCTGACATGGAACTACTAAACGCTCTACTACATAATAAATTTACACAAGTAACCATTTGGACCAATTTAATAACAACACACTATCATGAACAATAAACAATAAAATTTATAAAAACTATTAATCTCAGAGTGGTAGGTTAAACTTTAGTTAAAGAGGACCAACTGGTTGTACCTTCTCAGGTCTTCTGTATCTGCAGCGAATCAGACGGTTGTAAACTTTTGATCTTCCAGTTTGAAGGCATCATTACTGGTTAAAAAGATTGATTGACTAACTCATGTCTCAGTGGGACGCTTGAGGCTGCTTCTTACGGGCGCAGGGCAGTACTTAGCTAATGAACCGCCTCGGTTGATTAGCGCTCACCCTTGTAAAACTCTGGTGAGCAATAGATAATCATCGAACAGTTTTAAATTAATGTACAATGTAAATAAATTAAAGTTAATGGTTAGACTTAATTTGAACAAAAAGGTGCCAGGAACGAAGTTTATCGATTTCGTTAGCGCGTTGTTCTAGGTGAAAGATTGAATTGGTTTCGAATTTCCAGTATATTGCTTGTGTTATGTAACGTAATCTAAGGTGGTGAATGATCACTTATACGAGCTTAAATCATGACATATTTGTTATGTATTGGACATAACTATTAATGACATGCTGCAGGAGATGGGCAATAGTAACAGAGGAATTATGGCTTCTTAATGGCGGAGAAGGGAATTCTCTTGTTTGTACCTTTCTGCTCATGAATGGCGCCTTTAAGCTATAGTAAATTTTCGGATTGAATAACTCCTCACTGGACACAATTTGTAATATGTTCGTGTACTCAAGATAAATTCAACATAAAGTTTAATGTTAATACAGTAATGGTGATAGGAACGAAGAGTTTTATCGAATTATCGGTTAAGGGGCGCGTAGTTTAAGGTGAAAAGATTGTAATTGTTTATGTATATTTCATTTATTATTTTGCTTTTGTATAGATAGTAAACATGCTAAAAATCTTAAGGTCTGGTAGTAAATGACCTATCTTTTTTATACGGAGCTAATAAACCGGCTCACTGGACACTAATTTGTTATTGTCATATGGGACATAACTATATAATGACATGCTTACGCCAGGAATACCAAAATAGTCAACTTAAACGTGAATTAGCTGGCTGTTTACATGGAGTGA
The DNA here is from genome assembly GCA_029286875.1 of Lamproptera curius. Taxonomy (NCBI): domain Eukaryota; kingdom Metazoa; phylum Arthropoda; class Insecta; order Lepidoptera; family Papilionidae; genus Lamproptera; species Lamproptera curius. The sequence goes on from JAGSMT010000022.1 coordinate 1,517,083, forward strand.
GAAGGAATTATACAGTTATTATTACCTATATTTTCATATACATTATTATTTAATATTTATTATATAATATTTTCATATTATACCGGCTCACTGGACACAAATTTGTTATTGTTATGCAAACACTAGTATATTAGGATTGAAAGGCATGATTGAATAGTTTTAGACATACTTCTTAGTTCCACATGTGATTGTAATTGTGATAATCATGTACACCTTTATGATTATAACCCATAGGTTTTAGCGTTAATGTCAGGAATATTCGTTGATGGAAACTTTTCACATACATTACCCTTGTATTTAGCATTAAAACCAAGTCACTTTCTGGATACGGAAAATCCAAATTAAGTCTTAGAAACTACGCAACGGATTATGCTGCTGTTCTTTTTTAAAAGATAGAATACATCATCATCATCAGCCTGTTATAGTCCACTGCTGGACATAGGCCTCCCCTAATACACCCCTAACTATTAGGAATTTTTTGGACCGTATCCCACCACGCTGGTCCAATGCGGGTTGGTGGGTGGGTGGACCGAATTTTTACATGCCCATCCGATGCATGGATCATCTTACTTTTCAGACAATCGGGTGATCGGCCCAAATTGCCCTAACCAACGAGGAAACAACACTGAAAATTTGTTGAGTCCCCGCAGGATTCAAACCCACGACCTCCGCTTTCTAAAGCACACGCCCTTACCACTACCGGCTGCGGAGGCAGTTATATATATAGAACAGATTGATATAATACAAAATATGCTGTACCTGGTCGCAAATCGCAGTATACAAGCATCGTAACCACAGACAAATCTATCCGCGTGTCTATGGCGCAGTCTATGGGCGGACATCAGCTCTTTCGAGCCAAAACATCTGAAGCAAGTTGAACAGAGGAACGGGGCAGTGGCTGAATGACTGCTTTGAGCATGAGAGGCCAATGCTGAACGTGAGGAGCATCGTACACCGCAAATTGGACAGCGGGCCTCGCATGTTGCTTCATGGCGACGGAGATCCGATGCGCTCTGGAAATAATTGTAAAATGTTATTCAAGTAGGTATAATCTTGGATCGATGTGAAAAAATAAGTTTCGGCACAAGTAACGTAAAGCTAAATAATATTCTACAATTACTTGTAATATAATAGGAATAATTTCTTTCATTTAGTTATTGCGAAATATTTTGTGTAAATGAAATATTGAGTATATTGTTAAACAATAATCGAAATAAAAAGCGGTATGGTAGTTTATCCATACCTAAATGTAAACCTAAAAATATTTTTATTATTTAGTGGCTAGTGGTAAATATGAAATCACTGCATAGTATGAAACAAACTAACTTTCTCTGTCCCTATATCCCTATGTTTGTTGAAATATTTCAAACTACGCAAGGGATTTCTATGGGTTTTCTTTAACAGATTGAATTAAATGATTGAAGAGGAAGGTAGGTAGTAGTAGTATAATTTTTATCAGCATAGCTCCTTTTGAAGCCAGGGCAGGTTGCTAGTACATTATATATATTGAAGCCTAAAATAATGAATACATTTTTGCTTTGATTCTAAATAATACTCAAAAAAAGACATACCTTAAACTCAGTATGACACAAACGGCAAGCAGATTTCGATATATCCACTGCAGCATGCAACACCGAATGCTCAGTGAGAGCAGTCTGAGTTGCAAACTGAGCACCGCAGGTCCAGCAGGAGTGTCTTGCCCCTCCAGGATGGGTGGCTATATGTGAACGATAGTCACTTGCACGCTGGAAATTATTACAGAAAATGGGTAGTAAATGAAATAAACACATTTATGAATAAAATTTTAAGTTTGTAAAAGTGTATATTGTTATATAAATATAAACATTACACAGAATGTATAATATTAAATAATACAAATTTTTATTGATCTCATCATGGTTAATTGCTTTACAACTATCTTAAATTATGACCGACATTTCAAACCCTTACCAGGGTCTGTGATCATGGGTCCAACTGATTTGTTATGTACTTTGTATTATTTATCATGCATAGTAGTGATGCAACAGAAGTGTCTTAGCGGAACCAGATATCAAAATTAAATTCTAGCAGAAACAGAAACGGATGCGGAGACGGAACTGTAAAAAATATGAAAAAACCAAGCTTACAAATATAATTCCTTATTAAGTATCAAATACACCAAATCTAGAATAGAAATAGATATATAAGAAATCTACTACAGAACAAAATTGCAACTTTGTTACTGAACATTTTATTAATATTCAAAAATTTTGTAGTGGCAAGTTAAATATAAAAAGTAATTTGGAAGTTTTACATCTAACAATCTGTTCCAGTGTTTTTCATAACCAGCTCCACTAAATAATTGTTGACTGGCGACGCTGCTAGGGGGTACTGACAAATATTGGCATCATCATCATCATCATCAGCCTGTGATAGTCCACTGCTGGACATAGGCCTCCCCTAATACACCCCTATCCATTAGAGGGTTTTTGGACCGTATCCCACCACGCTGGTCCAGTGCGGGTTGGTGGGTGGACCGACTTTTTACATGCCCATCCGATGCATGGATCATCTTACTTTTCAGACAATTGGGTGATCGGCCCAAATTGCCCTAACCAACTAGGAAACAACAATAAAAATTTGTTGAGTCCCCGCAGGATTTGAACCCACGACCTCCGGTTTCTAAGCCTCACGCCTATACCATTAGGCTACGGAGGCAGTGATATTGGTATACTAACGATAAAAGATTACGGTATTTATGAGAATTTAATTTCCACCACACAAGAGGCTCTTCATTTATGTGCTCCTGAAAATGTGACTGTATCTCCAAAAGGAGATTGACACTCACATCGAGATTTCTTGGTTTTCTTTTGTACTTAACATGGATTCTAACATTTAAAATTATAATTCATCATTTAACATGACGTCGGCTGGACTTCGAGTTTGGCGCCTTTTCGGTGTACCTCACACTACACAAGATACACTATCATCGTAAGTGGAGTTAGTTAACTCTCTATATTGTCTGGCTCTGCTGATCGTCATTAAGTTACACACATGACACAAATGTATTGACACAAACAGCAGCAGAAAATATTACGCGCTTACATTCACGAAAAAGTATGTAAACAAACAAATGTGACAAGTGCCTGCGCGGCTCGCTGGCTGACCCCTCTCCCGCGCGCTCGACCGTCCAGCGACTTGCACGCGCCTCGCGCCGCGAATGCGTAACTCTTAGCCGTTGGTTGTAAATTTCCGTTTAATTCTCCGTTATACAAGTTGCGGAAACAGAAACGGAGATCCGTTGCATCACTAATGCATAATATTAATTTATTTCTAATTTTGTCTTTATAAATTTTTTACTTAAACCTATTGCAATTTTTATAGGGTGTTTTGTAACCAGTGTCAATTAACATTTACGCAGCAATTTGTTGATTACCCTTTTAAATTATTTACTAGTTAATAATTACAACACACCTGGAATGACAATGGGCAAACTGAGCATTGGTAAACAGAATCACCACAGGCGTTTCTCGCTTGTTCTAGATCCTCGTCATCAGCAGCAGCTGCCGCTGCCAATGCATCCCGCTCCACCATGATAATATCATCCTCACAATAAGTTCCGCCAGAGTTTACTCCAGGCCCACCCACGACGATAAAAACGTCGATCTTCTGAGTAAGCTCATGTAGTTTTCTGCGTAGAGCTCGAATTTTCTCACTCAGCGGAGGAGCCCCTTTGGTATTAAGGGCCGTACTAAATTCATAAGCTTCTATTGCACGACGAATGCAGTCCATGCAAAGTCTGCCTTCAGGGACGACCTTAAATGGCAAACAGATAACGCATAAACTTTAGAACTTATGTGGAATATCATTGTTGCGGTTTCCCGCCAATAGTTACAAATTTTAAGAAGTTAAATAAGCAAATAACTTAATTTTACTAACCTTGTTATTGTTCAGTTGTAACAGCATTGACCGCAACGGGACTTGCAGGGGTGGAGAGCCAGCGTCATGTTCTTCAGGACTGAATAAATCACCGGTGGTGCCGCAAACCGAGCAAGTCTCACTTTCCACTTCCACTTTCATAAGGGTTGTAGCCATTTTAGATTATTATTAATGATATTTATCAGAGAAACATGACTTATTATCGAGTTAAAATCATTGAAACCAGCCTAAAAACTGATATAAATACGTAAAGGACAACGTAAAAAGAGCCACCGTCAGCGATTGACTTTGGCATTAGAAATTTGACAGCTTATTATGTATTTTGACAGTTCGGCTCCGTTTAGCGTAGCGTCATTTGTCTATACTTCAGCTAAAAACCGATAACATCGATAATATTTGTCTCAGAAAACCAAAAAAAGCAGTAAAAATATTTTTTTTTAATATAATTTTTTAAACTTAGACGTTTCAAATTCTTTTTCTAAACTGTAATAAATAATACTAAATTCGTCCGACTTCAGTCTGTTTAAAGTTATTTGCTCCTCAACGAATAAATATTTTAGTAATGATTTATTGGTTCTATCAGTTCATAGTTAATTTAAATCTAATTTTTTAACACGAGCCTTGCTTTATAAAAAAGAATATTTGATTTTGCATAACTTCTAATTTAACCTTTAGATTGTTCAGAAAAAGCAACATAGGTGCATGGATCTATTATGAAATATGAAAATAACTCATCGTTGCAAACTAATGCCTAATTTCTACTGATGCTCTCACATTTTTTTATTCTAATGGAATGCTTTCAGATCATGCGTTATTAGTAAGCTTTAATTAACATTGAGTCCTGAGTACGAGGACAGCTATCGTTCCCATTGGATACTACGGAAAGCGATTACAATGTGGCTTAAGTTTGTGTAATGCCCTTTTATTATTTGGTTTCTTTACAAAATTGTTTTGAATAATATGTCGGTTTCATAAATATCTTTCTGTTGAATGTAAAAAAAGAGAAAACAATTTACTCTAACGGTTTTTTATTTCACAATTTTATATATAAATTTACCATTGCCCGATCTATGCTATTTACCGTTTTATTATAAAAATACCGAAATATTTACGTATAGTACATCACTGCTCATTCACCGGCGCCGCCATTGTTTGTTTTTGGCTTGTGTCATTATTCAAAACTAGATTTAAATCGTTTTTAATCCTAGTGTATCAACACTACTAGGCAGTTTTTTGAAAATTTGTAAAAACACAAACAGTTAAGATGTCTATTGGTGTTCCTATTAAAGTCCTGCACGAAGCAGAAGGCCATGTAGTGACTTGTGAAACTATAACCGGCGAAGTTTACCGCGGAAAACTAATAGAAGCTGAAGATAATATGAATTGTCAAATGACGCTGGTAACTGTAACCTATCGTGATGGTAGAGTCGCCCAACTTGAGAATGTTTATATCAGGGGTTCCAAGATAAGATTTCTGATATTGCCTGATATGCTTAAGAATGCTCCAATGTTTAAACGTCAAGGGAATAAACCAAGTGCTGGACGTGGTAAAAGTGCAATATTAAGGGCACAAGGTATGTTTTTCTAAACAGTGTTACGTTAAATATAATTCTTACAAAACTTTTATTCAAGTTTAGAATTCATGTAGTTAACTGTCAAATATGCTAACTCTGACTGTTATCTACAGAAAACTCTGGGGACAGTAAGTTATATTTAATTTGTTACTTGTTTGCTTTCATTAGTTTTATAACGAAAACTCTACGATATTATTAGTTAACTGTCTTTAATCATCACATTTAATTGTTGTTTTTGTTATACTATACCCGAGGTAAACAAGATATGAATGGATGTTGTACTTTGGCGTTATTATTAGTGAGGTGTTACGAAGTAACAAAGTTTTTTTTAATTGCTTTAGCACGTTTAAGGTTGCTATGAGCCAAGTTGTCTACAGCAATTCTATATCTTCCATATTACTTTTAAGATACTTTCTAAATCATCTTTCATTTAACTTTTTTATGGAAAAAATTGCAAACCCCAAGAAGATATAGTATTTTCATGCACAATCTAATCATCGTGTGTCAACATCAGCCTGTGTTAGTCCACTGCTGGACCCTTAATACACACCTTCTACAATAGGGAATTTCTGGATCTTCAGTCTCGTCGTTCTACAGCTGGCATGTCTGGCACAATGTAATTAATGACTTAAAAATTAACATTGTTTTTATTAGCCATATGAAAAAATGCAAATGAATATATATTTTGCCCTATTTTGTTAAGTTAATATGATTTTAGTTTCTTCTCAATCAGTACGTTTTGGGAAAAATTTATAGCATTTTTTTATATATACATCAAAATTACAAATTATAGTACTTAATATGTTTAGTATTATAGTTAATTATGTAGTATATATTTTTCTTAAATTAATCATGTTATAATTGATTATGTTAAGATTTACCACATACTCACTCTCTTTAGAGTACCACACTCTATAAATCCTTTGTTTATATTTATGGTCATACCAAATACACCAAAACAGTTACACTTTTGTATCTATTGCCCTAGCAATGAAATGTGTGTTTAAAAATGTTGTCCTCATTCAAAATTTTATTATTGAAATTAAGGAAGAAAGCTTTTTGCAAATATAATATGTTTTAAAAGTAGATGGGTTGTACAAATTAATGTTTTTTATCATTCTCAATTAGGTCCAAAAACTTGTGCATACCTTTGAGTGAAATATTGCATAGGGATTAAATGTGGCCATGCTTCACTAATTAGAATACTTTAATTCCACATACATCACTTGTATGGCATTCTGTGATAACTATCTTTTCGTTAATTTTCAGCGGCCGGTCGGGGTCGAGCAGGTGGTAGAGGCGGGGGGCATAGAGGCGGCTGGCAGGGTGGTTCTGGACCTTCCCGTCGCTAAACCTAGCCTATCTTACATTTTAATAATAGACTATTGTAATTTTAGTCATAAGTAAAGCAGGTGTGTGTCATGTCAATAATGATATTAAAACGACCATATATTGGACACAAACAAAAATACCGCAAAAGGAAATTAATTGCTTTTGTAAATTGTCATTTAAGTCCAGTTGAAGTTAGCTAGGTTTTGAATTCTGCAGATATCTGAATTAAGGCAATTATAAGGACAAAGCTTTGTCTTACCTCCCTCTGATTCCAAGCGTGAGAGAATGTGTGATATTGTTGTGAGTATGGGTTTAATAAAAAGACGAAAGCACAAATCATTTGTTTTAATTATTTATTGAACTGCACATGTTCACATCTTCCTCTACCAAAGAATATAAGGTACATAGAAATATTTTAGTGTACAATTTGTTATTGAAACTCCTAACTATATGTTACACTTAGAAAGATAGTTAGCTTAAAACTATTAAGTTGATATTTGGATACACTCTCTTCAATTTTTAGTTTTTTATTGTTGTATGAACATAAGAGAGATCTTGCTAAACTCTAACCATGAAAGATCTAGAATCTAGAATATAAAGTAATTTTAAACTAATGTCTTACAGGAAATGTTAGTGTCCTATATTATGAAGTCCATCCATGCAAATAAGTGCATTAAAAGTTTTGCAGCCAATAGTGTGACACAACTGTTTGTATAGATTCTAAATTGTTTTTTGGTTCAGGCATAATTACAAACATTTTTATATCCTAGATTATTTCTTATTTAATATTTTAGAACTTACGCAATTATCATAAGACTAGCCAAGTTGACATCAATGATATTTAATAAAATATAATTCCATTCTTGTTAGTCTTTTTCTATTTTACCTCTATAATGTTACAAAAATATCATTGACGGACATACTTTATCATTTTAAATTAAGATACTTATTTAAGGTACATTTACAAGCTATAAAATGTTTATTAGAATTGTAAATTGAAAAATAACTTGATCTTTCAACATAAGCTCCAATGAATAAGTACATAATCTTGCTTTATTTTAAGCTTATAAAGTTAAATCGAATAATTAATTAAGATTTACTCATTCTGAATGAATAAGGTGTATTTACTATAATTTTGAAAGAAGTAGCTTACTTTACCATATATTTCGAATTATATGTAGTAGATTGCATATAATTAAACACATATGATAAAAAAAATTGTATACTTATATAGATGATGCCCGTAAATGGCACTAATATATTGTAAATGCACCATCAGGGAAAGTTTTCATACATATTATGAAGATCCGAACCCTACAGCTTAATTGTACTTATGTTTTATTGCATATTTTATTACTTTGCTGCATATTATTGCATGTAATTATAGAACCCTGGTACTTTCCTATATGCGAGTGAACTACCATAAGTCTATTACTTTTGCTTTATGAGCTTCAGTCTATTGATGTTCATATCAAAGCAAGAGCTCGTAAATTATTTAACTCTAGCTGTTTAACATTATCACGTATCGGTTTTGTCTGCCTTGTGGGTTGACTGCAGTTTTTGGAGCTGTGGAGAGATTATTTTATTAATAAGATTTTTAACTAAGATACAGAGGATTTGAGATTGGTTATTTTTATACAATGTTTTTGAGTTAGTCTATTGGATAACATGATTTTAGCTGTGATGAATAATATAGAACTTATAAGTAGTTCTCCAGGACCTTTGTAGACTTGGTCTTTATTAAAAAGTTATAAGATGGCAGCATCTTTATCTAACTAAAGTAGCATGCCCTGCTAGTACAAAATGTAAAAGTAAAAGATAAAATGACACTTCAAGTATGTTCGCTTATATATCTTTACACAGTGATGGCACTGTTTACTGCATCCTGTGAATCGGAACATTTTAATGTTGCCACATTAAATAAACTTAGGAAATAGGCACTACAGTGATACTTCACTAGTAGATTAGCCTTAAATGGGTGTCTCATCATTTATGCTTTTAGTTTAGTTGGATCATATGAAAAATAAACTTTAAATTAAATATCCAAGGAATTATCCGAATGAAACTACTATTAACTCAATTAATACTGTTCTGGAATATTAAATAATTAACCATTTTTGTGAGACTTGCCTGGACACGTACAGCTTCCTCAGTGTACAGCATCAGGCAGTTCGAAAACAGAAGCCAGACAAGCGCTCTTTGCTGAGATGCGCTCGCCACGAGCCTCGCAGTTATCTGATAGGAAACGGCTTTGGACATTGAGTGATATGGACTAGGAGTTTCGTAGAGAACAGCTAAGGGCTGAAGCAAGGTGGTTGTCGTTATGAATGATAAATGAGCTTAAGATGCTTCACGCGCCGTAGACATGGAAGGGTTTGAATCTCAAGGGGACAAATTTCAGTTAGAGACAATTGAGTTTAATCCCGTGGGACTATCAAGGCTGATGATATGCGCATTTGCAGGCACGGATATATGTTGAAAGGAAGATGATCTCCATCATAGCCTCACAGATGATCCCCTCTCCATTCGGTTTTGGAGCTATCCCCAATCGGGTTTCAGATGCGGGTTCGGGTGACCGACTTGTCCATGCGCGAGTGGTACTCACTTTTTCAGACAATGGTATCACTCAAATTCCATCAACTACAAATGTTTGACTAAACTTTCTTAATAATTTAATTAAAACGTTAAAATAAACTTAATAAGCATCATCAATCATATACATAAGTCACTTGAACATAGATCCTTGATGATGAGAAACCAACTTTAAATTTATCTCTATATCTCATTCATCTCCATATCATCGTTAGTTATGTAAATTCCACGACTTATTTGTATCAAACAAATAATGCATCAAATTTAGGCAATTGAATTAACTCAATAAATACATGTGTAATATTATATAACGCAATATGTAATACAATAACACTACCACATTAACATTAAATTATGTAATCCCAAATTAAGTAAAGCTTGTCCTAAACCAGATGATTGATAAATACTTATTTTTTTATATACAAATAAATATTAAATAGACACACCTCTTCAAAAACGATGTTCATCACAATATTTCCCAAATTGGAAATCGAACCCATACCCTCCGAATAACAGTCAGGGTCACTAACCACTACACCATGCGGGTCGTCGTACTTCTAAACAAAACAGCGTCTCGAATACAAACTCACCGCGTTCTGCCTGTCGATCTGCACGGGCGTCAGTCTAGCGCTATCAGCGCTTTATTGAGGGGCATGTGCAGCAGAAGCGCGCCAAATGATAGCCGCGCGAAGAACGCCCAGCCGCGGCCCGACAGCCACGTACGCCACGGCGCTACAACCACACGCTTATGCACTCCTGGTACTTTGTCACGATTCACGGGAAAGTGATATACGATTTTCTACTTAGCCAAAAAGAAATGAGATGTAGGTAAATAATAACCACACGCTTATACACTCCTGGTACTTTGTCACGATTCACGGGATAGTGATATACGCTGTTTCTACTTAACCAAAAAGAAATGGAATGAAGGTAAACAATAACCACACGATTATACACTCCTGGTACTCCTGTTATGATTCTCGGGGGTTGAGATAATAAATAAATAATATATTGTCTGTGCAAGTTAAACCAAATAAGAAATGGAACGTAGGTAATCAAAGCAACCTTAAACCACGGTTATGCGGTACCTTGCGGCTCCTGGTACCTGGTCACGATTCATGGGGGTCAAGTGACATAATATATTGTATGTATTGCATATGCTGCTATACTATACTCAGTCTATACTTATCAAGGTCAAATGAGAAATTGAATGCAGGTAAAGGAAGTCGCTTTTCACTATGGCGCTGCAAGCACACGCTTATACTCTCCTGGTACTTTGTCACGATTAAAAGGGGTTGAGTGGTATTTTTTTATATATACTACTTTACATACTGTAAATATAAAATAAAATGTTGGTAAACCCCCCCACGGTTATGCAGTCCTGCTACTTTGTGACGTTTTACGGCAGTTAATATTTGTTGCATATGATACTATGCTGAAGCCGTATACGAGATGGAGTTTACGTAAATAAAGTTTAATGTCAAACTGAAGTGGCGCAAAAACTTAATAGGCTCTTAGTTGTGCCCTGCCGCATTATTTTATTACTTAATAGCTACCTACGTTTATGCGGCCAAAGAGTTTGACATGAGCCTTTGATAGAGCATTAACAATGTAACCATGGCAGTGCAGTATGTCAATGTTTTAAAAACGTAATAATTCGTCTTGAGTTGTTTTTAGTTGAATCTCGCTCGACATATTGACTGGACATACTCATCAATGAGAATGCTAAATTTATGATGATGAAATAACATAAATATTTACGATTCCATCTCTTCTTAATTCAAATGTTGGTTATGAACTTTAGTTAAATTTATTTAAGCAAATATCATCGCGTAACAGTGTAAACACACTGAAAAAGGTGATATCACTCTTACTTTTAACAGAATTTTTCCGTTGCTATGTAGTGTACCAAAACTACCATGTTTCGATTTCATAAATCCATGCAATAGCCATGCCTTAGGATGATAAAGGGATTAAGGATCTTCAATAAAACATACTATTGCCTTAAAGTACACTAAAATGTTATACGTACATCGTACTCCATTCATGGCTCCTAATATCGCAACAGAACACAATAAAGCGAACACAGGCCGCTCTAGAGCAGCTAGAGCGGCAGCCGAGCCACGGGGCGGAGGCCCCACGGGTAGCAGAAGTGGCGAGAGCGCCGCCCACCACAGCGCAAGTGGAGCCGCGAGTACCGTCGCCCAGCGGAATAACTGCGGATAGATGTTATGTTTTATGCGCTCCTGGGACTTTACAAAAAACTTAATAAAAGAAGTTTGTTTTTTATCACAATAAGGTTAAATAATAAAAACTATCATTATAATACATCCCTAACAAGAAGATGCATCTGTTTAAATAAACAAGGGTTGCAAAATACTGTTTTCTAACCTCAAACACACATTCTGCATCCCTGGTGGATGGATGCTGTGATAAATCTGTTTACAACTCATGCATCCCTCGTACAATCAGGGCGCATATAAAACATATTACGCGATTTAAAAGAGTCGTCGTCCAGCATCACGTGGCCATCCATAACCAACCTATATATAGGAACGCTCGAAGTATTTAGATCGTATCCGGCTCAGGCTGACTCACTTGGTAGTTCTCGGTGTGTTGTATTCCAGATTATCAATTGGAGCATATGCATTACGCATAAGCTCCAATTTATGCATCCCTAGTAGAATAAGGTCAAAAATACAACCGTAGGTAGAAATGTTCCAGCATTACTCCCCGTTCCAGCCATATAAACACTTTGTATAATCTATATCACAGCCACATAAGAGATGGAATTTCCATAAACAAAATTCAATGTTAAGCTCAATTGGCGCCAAAGGGTCGGTTATTGCTTGAAAATAAGGATTGAACATTGCCGCGGGCCATCAATAACTATTGGTTCTGGCGCGATTAACGTTTGACATCAAACTTTATTAACCGAAAGTCCACCACTTATTTGGCTTGAGTACGGATCGTTGCTTAGGTACCTCACTTGATAGTTCTTGGCTTGTATTCCAGCTTTTTAGGTTATAAAGCGTATTTCAATTCATGCGTTCGCGGTATAACTAGCAAACAAACAGATCCAAAATAGTGCAGCATCACGCGACGTTCCACCAATGGCTACGCTCGTATCGGTCTAGATCATATTTGGTTTAGTTTGCCTCACCTGGTAATTCTCGGGTTGTATTCCGGCTTGTTTTAAGCCGTACTGCGCGTGAGCCAGTAAGAGACCGCATAAGGCGCCGGCAGCATTACCGAGTGGCGACTGATACAGTATGTTGAATGAATCGTCCCCGTGGTAGGTGGCTCGAACGGATCTAATATGCAAAGGTCGGAGTTCGAATTATTATTGCTGGGTCACATGTTTTCTCTTTGATATTTTCACAAATTCGAGATGAGATGGTATTTTTTAATGTGTAGGTTTATGGTTTATAGTATATCGACTAGAGTTTTCTAGTATACGAAGCGAAGATTACAAAGCTTGGGTAAATGGTTTAGATAACTGGGTAGACTGGATGACGCCGTAATGTCCCAAGTCGCAAAGAGACAAGGTGTTCAAACCACAATAACTATTTGAATTATATTACACAACCTGAACTTAGAAGAAAAATCTAATAAGCATATAGAATTTACGTAAACATACATCTTTATGTCTTGAAGAAAATTGATCATTTAAACAGTCGGAATGGCAAACTGAAAATTGTCAATTTGTAAGTGTTTTATAAGTCTCTTTTTTTTAAGAGTTTTGACGTAAACAGTCTTTAAAACTGCTTCACAATAGGAGGCAATAAAAAAAAATAATAACAAAATCGTTGGACCTTCATATCTATCATCTTAATTCTAAAATGTGTTCGAGAGGACTTCTCAAATAAAATGGATACCAAGAAAGAATTAGATCGCATTAAGCAATGCCGAAAATGCCGAAAGCATCATCCGACTTTTATAATCATTATTATCATCATTATCATTCATCATCATCATCAGCTTGTGTCAGTCCACTGCTTGACACAGGCCTCCCCTAACGCACGCCACCGCTTCCGAACTTCGGCTATTCTCATCCAGCCCACACCGGCCACTGCAAATTTCGTCACTCCATCTTGCCGCAGCATTTTTTTTATATAAACTACTTATTTGTACTCACTCAGGGCGATGTGACGTAAGTTGGCACTAAATGCCAGGCGTATGCCATCCCTGATGTCACAATTGTTGCGATGAGAAGCAATATTGCCAGCACGGTGATGGCGCTCCGTCGGTTGCGAAGTATCAATATTAGGACCAGTGATATCGCGTATAACTGCGTGTCAGCCGCCAAGTACCTATAGAACGCGAATACAATATTGAATAAAAGGACACAGCTCGGAGCACAGACTAAAAATACTTTATTACAATTAATATCTGGTAATGCCGCTTTGGCACTCAAAGTCAATAACTTTATTCAAAATGGAAGCATTACACTTTCTTATTGATTTTCAATTAAACTACAGGGCGAAATTGGCAACAAGATCCATGACATCTCAGTCTGTACCGTGACCTCGGCCGCTGCAAAATGTTCGAAACGTCTGGAATTACAAATGTAAAAAATAAACGCGTGAAAATCCGTAAAAAGTCCTTTTATTTAACTGTAGGAAGTTTTTATTTTATAATTTAGAATTTTATAAACGTATTTTAAAATAATACTTTAAGATTTTTTTGAATTTCAGATTAGGTTCGAACAAAGGGAATGCCGTTCTGCGTCTTTGCACTCAAATTAGTTGTAACCGTAATTAAAAAAAACGCTGTAAATTTTGAGTTTTAATATCTTCTTTTAAATTTAATGATAATGTAATCTCTGTCGATTGCACCAATGCGGTCAAATTAAAGATCTGCTCTGCAGGAGTTTTCATGGTGTAAAAGTGTACACACACACACATACACTTGGGAGCACTGTCTATTCCTTTACTTTCGTACTAGTCAATGGACAGCATTTACTCATTAATTAGTTGATTGTTACGCTTATGTACAAAATATGAAAAAACCTAATTTTTATAACGTAGGATTGAAAAATGCTTAAAGGCAGAAATATAACCTAAAGACCCCGAGGCTGAACATGACTATATAAAAACTCACCAAGTCTGTATCAAGCACTTGTCATCCGGATATATCAAATTGTTCAGATACAGTAAATGCGTCCACCATTTCTTCCGGCATATCCCCGCCTCGCTTCCCACCATCGGCCCCCACTGGGGTCCACTGCCCACCCGCTCCCACCAGCTGGAGGCGAACCAAACCACCGCGAAGTAGCTTGGACTCAACCTGGTCAAAGTCAAAGTTAAAGAAATTTATTTAACTAGGACTATTACAAGTTCTGAAGTCAAAGTCAAAACTCGAGAGAGCCAAAAATGTTAAGGGCTCATTGAAGTTATTGTTAATGTCAAATGTACTATGAGGTATTCTCCGGTACCTAAATGATGTCTATACCTAGTGATTTGAACGTTAATTAAATACATTTTAGACCAACGTACTAAGTATAAAACTTATAAAAACCACCTCCGTTGTGTGCGGTATTGGCACTTGCTTTATAAACCGGAGGTCGCAGGTCCGAATCCCGCGGGGAAAATAACTTTGGGTTCTCGCTGTTTTCTGTTTTATCATCATCAGCCTGTGATAGTCCACTGCTAGACATAGGCCTCCCCTAAAACACCCACTTTCCCTTCCATTAGGGGGTTTTAGACCGCATCTGGTCCAAAAGGGGGGTGGTGGGTGGACTGACTTTTTACATGTCCATCCGACACATGGATCATCTTATTTCTCAGACGATTGGGTGATCGGCCCAAATTGCCATAACCAACTAGGAAACAACAATGAAAACTTGTTGAGTCTCCGCAGGATTCAAATCCATGAACTCCGGTTTCTAAAGCACACACCCATACACTAGGCTTCGGAGGCAGTCAGTTTTCTGTTTTGTTAGGACAATTTGGTCGATCACCCAATTGACTGAAAAGTAAGATGATTCATGCGGTCTAAAAACCCCTAATATAGGAGGCGAGCATTGGGGGAGGTCTATGTCCAGCAGTGGACTAACACAGGCTGATGATAATGATGCTGACGACGATAACTTAATTTACAGAATTTAATATCCTTAATGTATTTTGTGTTGTAAGATGATCATAGCGTATTTAAGTAGAAACATTTATAACATAAATTATAATGACGTAGCTAATAAAATGATTTAGATGTTAAAATTGTTTTAGCATAAAAAAGGTCTTATGTCAAACTATAATAGGACCAAAACACAAAGCGCTCTAATCGGCTTTAACCGCAATATCCATCACAATGTTAATATTACTTTTCAATATCTACGCGCCATAAGAGTTTTAAAAATAAAGTAAATTTTTAAATATAATTTTAGACTTACCTTATGATTCTGTTGACCATCGTGCTGACGAAGGTCCGAATCGGAGGTTTCTTCGAGCGGTCCCTGAGCATCTTCTGCGCCAGTAGGAAGCTCGACATGATAAAGAAGATCTGCACCACTAAGGTGCTGTTCGTCATCAGCATCACGTCACCGGTTCGCCGTTTCTATTGTATTTGTATGGGAGTTTAGATAATTATATAGACACCTGAAATAGTTTTTTTTTGGATGGATCTCGTGCTCTGTGGAGTAAACATATACACATACATACCGGATATGGGGGGGGCCCGTTGTCACAGGCGCGTCTCTTGCGAGTGACTAAACTACATCGAGGGCCCCCAGATGGAGAGCCTTGGCTTAGGCTGCCGCTTTCTGGTTCTCGTTAGCATGCTGAATCGAGGGCTGCCCAGGTGGGCCGACGCCACGGCTCGATTCAGACGCCTTCTTAAGGATACTTTAATTGCTAGAAGAGCTCTATTTAAAATTTACTACCATTTCTTAAAACGTTGGCGCTGGGGGAAGAAGTGGCGCAAGATACTCCAGCAACGCTCCTATCTAATTTAGTGTTAAGCTACATTGTCATATAGCAAAGGGTGTGTAAGTTCGACCACACCGGTGGGGCCGATGTCATGAATGTGAACTTTTATGGAATAAATCAAGTATTTTAAACCGAGAAACACTTGTGTTTCTACATCACTGATTGGCGGCAGAAACTGGCAACGCGGCGATACCTACCTCAGACGGTCTCCTGAAAAAGACCTCCCTCCTTCAAAGCTGCTTTACCTTCTTTACGGAAGCTGTTATGATTTGATTGTATTGTTCCATGTTAAAAGCAGACCGACCTTTCGAAACTAGACTATAGTAAAAAATGGAATTTATGGCACCATTGTAACCCGTAGCACAGACGTTGCAGCAAGGGCTTTGTTATCTGATGACATTTTGTTCTAGACGTAGAACATCGTATATTTACAAATAGAAGTCATTATTTTAAACGCAGTGGCACGATGGTAACCAACATACCCCGTCGAATTAGCAAGCTTAATTGGCAAGGGACTGGTCACATTCCTCGTTAAAGCGACGACCGTTGGGGACGAGAGGTACTTGAGTAGCTGTCTAGTTACACGACCACCCACGTGATAGAGTGGTGAGCTGTGTAAATGTGTAAGTGGTATAGGATCGTCTTCTTGGCGACTTGTATGGGAGGCTTATGGTCTGCAGTGGACTTTAACAGGTTAAAACAATCACTATGAATGTATTTTTTATTATTGCATACGCGGCAGATGAGCAATCGGGGCCACTTGATGGAAAGTGGTCACCGACGCCAATAAACTTTAGCCATACTGGTATCACCAACGCGCTACCTACCGTGAAACAGGATGTTAAGTCCCGTTTACCCAGTAAATACGCTGTCTACGGTGCCATACTGCAACTTTTGCAGGAAATGATTGACTTCTGACTGTTCCGTCTTCTATTATGCACGGATAAAAACTTACCTGCTCGTAGAACCTCGTATCAGCGATGTAAGACAACGAAGCCAGCCAGCACACGTGCTCTATGATCACACAGAGCATAGAGAACACGCGGAGGCCGTCGAAGCAGCGGAGGTCGTAGTCGACGTGGGTTGCTGGTGGAGCGGTCAGGGTACGCCACGATTGGCGGAGGGACCAGGATAAGGCCCAGCCCACACCTAACCAAAGACATTGTTGTTAAGACCAATAAGATGTATTTGATAATGATAATATTTTAGGATGAATAACACAACATCATCTAGTCCTAAAGTAAACAAAGCTTTTACTATGGAAACTAGATGATTGAAACATACATAGACTATTTTTATTTTCTAAATAAATACATATAGACACAAATACATAGTATACAAACTCGAAACACGATAGGAATCTAACCCTCGCCCTCTGGCATAACAGTACCGGGCACTAGCTACTACGCCAAGCGGGTCGTCAAACCCTTTTGGTCTTTAAATATCCTTCCTACTAATAAAACCTACGAAATGATTTATTGTTTGTTTTTATTGTCTTAAAATGTAGTGACAATTTAATGACGAGCGGGATGTTTAACCGATAGAAAATTAAGCGTAGTACTTGTTAAAGATGCAAATTCTATGAAACAGCAAGACAGTACTGTGTACTTACTACTGCCTTATAAATAGAGACCACCTTGAAGAAGTGTTTGACAGTTTTCTGTCGTGACAACGTCTTATAAATTGGTTCAAGATAGGTCACTCTCGAAAAATGTGTTACAGCGCCGCTCACGTAACGCTCTCCATAAGCAACCATAAGAGAAAGTGGGAGGCACGCGTCTCTCTAACTAGTGCGCAGTTGGCCTGCTTAAGTGAAAAGAGACGGAGAGAAAGAAAGAGAGTTGATCCTTCTTCCTACGATACGAATGAATATTCACATTACAATCATTCTACCACTAAAACACGTTGTCACGTATAACTTTGCCCGTATATCGATTTTACAGGCAATCCATTTTTTATTTTACATTTATTTCATATAAAATATATAGGATTATATCAACGCTGCATTAATATATTACCAGCCGTGTTTATTGCGCTTAACCTACAACCTATGGGTATTTACTTTTGAAATGGACGATTATAGAAAATAAATGTTTTAACCTTTATCAAAATTTTTCGATAAACATTTCGTAATATATGATTGGGAAGTATTAACACTGATACTGTAGACAAATGGTTAGGTTTTTGTCAAAACTGTTCAAATTAATAATGTAAAGGTCGTATTACAAAATATTCTTTGACGTTTTTTAAGATAAATAGATATTAATTGTTTTAGAAAACAAATGTCACCTGTGTTTTCGATGATTGCAAGAGCATGCATGTTTCATAGGATTTCATAATTGAATTTTGTCACATCATTTTATATTTTGTTTCATTTTTAACTTTTAAATTTATGGTTCAAGGTTAATTTTTTAATTAATGGACATAAATGACAAAAAAAATTATAACTTGTTTATGGAATTTTTAAAAAAATATATTTAATTTAATTTAAAGTCACAAAACGAGCTGGACGTTGACATGATACTTAATAATACGCATTGCCCATAAGAAGTAAGCGTAACACTAAGACTTTGATGCTAACGTTATCTAATTGGTCCTTCAAACTGGAACACTGTCACGATATAACATTTTGGAGACATAAATAGATTTAAGTAAAAATTTAAATAGCAGCCAAAAATTATTCGCAGTTAAAAAATCTAGCAACTCGTCTCGGTTTCACACAAAAAATCGGTCTTTTTTGTTAATATTTATTTTTAAGGTGTGCAATACTATAGTACATTATTTTGATTTATCCCGTGGGATTCAGGCACTGTTTGCAACGATAGCGTAAACAAATTGAAACATATAAAATATTTTTATTTAAGTATTTATCGTGATATTACCAATTAATCTATTCACAAAATTTATTAACTTCTATTCACGTCTTACTTTTTTAATACGTACAATTTTTTGCGCCCGGTTTTGTTATAAATAATTTAGTACTCTTGTATAGTGAAATTTTCCTTTTTTTCCTGCAATTTTAATAGTCACGGTTAATCGGCTACCATCAATGGATCATAATCCTCATCATCATCAGCCTGTGTTAGTCCGCTGTTGAACATAGGCCTCCCCTAATGCACGCCTCCTCCATTAGGGGTTCCTGGACCGTATCCCGCCATGCTGATCCAATGCGGGTTGGTAGGTGGACCGACTTTTTACATGCTCATCCAACGCATGGATCCTTATACTTTTCGGATAGTTGGGTGATTGGCCCAAATTGTCCAAACCAACCAGAAAACAACGATAATGCAAAGTTGTTTTTTCCCCCCGCGATTTGAACCCACGACCTCCGGTTTACAAAGCAAGGGCCAATACCGCTAGGCCACTGCCATTGGTTTTAAGATTAAATTTATACTTTGAATGGTATATTGCATATTTTCTATATATTACACAATGGTGTTATATGTTTATGAATATGAAATATTGTAAAAAAAATACATTTACAAAGTTTTTGAAATGCATTGACTTTATAAAGCTTACTTGACTTCTACTTATTTTCTTAACATCAAAATATAGTTAATATAAATGTTGATTATTTAATAAAAAGCAATAACAACGATGGCGATCAGTCCAAATTCAAATATCTTTATTCAATATAGAAGTTAACACTTGCTTATTGATTGTCAAACACACTACCACCGGTTCGGAAAGGGACGTCTCAGATCCGCCATTTTTCATGTCATCTTTTAAAAATGACAAACAATTTGAAGGAATAACATATTATGAAATTTTGAAACAAGACCTGGAGCGAGCATTCCATTGCCAGGCTGTGTTATCATTTAAAAATTCATTAATATCGTAATAACCTTTAACACATAAACGTTCGTTGACTACTTAATTCATAGTTAAATTCTGAACGTTTAGCGGCATTTTGTTGTAAAAACGTATATATTGTCCCATAAATGACTAACTTATGCTTCGCAGTCCAGTTGCTGGAAGAATTAAATTATGTTTGTTCCTTGTATCTATGTCATGTGCATTACAATGTCTTAGGAAATCATTCCTATTTTTTGCACATACATAAAATTTTCACATATGTATTGAGAACTAACGGTCATTATTATTATTTCTGTGAACAACTTTCTTAATGATTCTTTGGGGCCAAGGTTATAGATTGCACCAATTGCACGGAGTATTAGTACCTGCCGCATTTCTCCACAATAGAATGCCTTAAGACATAATGTATGAAAATAGCTAAAATATACTAAACGAGCTGTCACCACATCAGCTAATAATGTAATTCTTTTCACTGCCCTGTTTATTTTAATAATATTAGTTTAGCAATATTTAAACACGAAAGTAACAAGCTGCTTTGTTATTCCATCAAATTTTTACCTCAAATATAATGACTGTAATAATATAAAAACGGTTTATACTTCATTATAATATTTATCTAATTAAATAAAAGCGCTGTTCAACGTTGCTTTTTCGTATATTTAACTTATTACTTGTGAATATCAATTTTCTAAGAAACTACTTAATAAACAATTTGATACAGACTAATTTGTCAATATAGTGATGAATATCAATATAAAATCCGATTTTTTAAGACATAACTGGCAGCGTGTAAATATTTCATTATCTGTATTAAAAAAAAATATTTTTCTTTTTTCCGCTATTTCGAAATTCGAACGCCATTCAAGAGCGAATCGTTAGCTCCCTTCAGTCTCGATTGGTAAGGCGAAGTGAAATCGCGCAATCGGTCGTTTCTCAAGCGACCGGTTGTTATCTAACCTCACGCTCACCTACTCCGGCTGGCCGCGTGCCAGATATTAAGAACAATCAATGAATCATATTATACGGGTTTTTTGTGCCACTGGTATCTTTTGTCTCGACCATAAAAAAATAAGGAATAAAAAGAACTGCATCAACATCATCAGCCTTTGATAGTCCACTGCTGGACATAGGCCTCCTAATACACCCTTTCCATTGGGGGGTTTAGACCGTATCCCACCACGCTGGTCCAATGCGGGTTGGTGGGTGGACCGACTTTTTACATGCCCATCCGACGCATGGATCATCTTACTTTTCAGACAACTGGGTGATCGGCCCAAATTGCCCTAACCAACTAGGAAACAACAATGAAAATTAGTTGAGTCCCGCATTATTCGAACCCACGACCTCCGGTTTCTAAAGCAGACGCCCATACCACTAGGCTACGAAGGCAGTAAAAGAACTAGTTTTGCAAATTAAAAAAAAACTGTGGTTTTTATAGATTTATTTGTTTGTACAAGGCAAAGATTTTAATGAGATTTGTTGTCCACAATAATGTAATGTAAAGCACATATTATGATAAAATAATTTGGTCTACACCAGGTGTTGCATTTTAGTCTCGCAACAAGATCTATTGTTTACTCTGTTATATTAAATGTTTTCAAACGGTTAAAAAGTAAGGGTTTAAACTATAAGATTTTTAGCGTTTATACCAAGAAAAATGTTTTTCATGTTTAGCCTCTATTCCATTTTCTAGAGCTAATTATCGAAAGTAAGAGTTAATCAGAGGTATTTCCCTTTAATATGATCAATCCAACCACCCTTTTAGTCTAGTCAAATTTTGCAGACTACTAGGTAAGGATACCAATTTATTTGAATTTCTCACAGCCTTATGTATATTATGACAACTTAGTCCTGTACTTGTGCAATATTATACTCACAACCTAACGCATTAGCAAAGAAATAGCGTCGCTCCTTGGTCTTAATTAAGCGCTCCAAAAATCCTCTAGTAAAAATGAAAAACCTATCAAACTAAATCAACAATACATGATATAACTAACCAAAAGTTATTAATAGAAATAAGAAGTGTCTACTTACTCTTCTTCTTGTGGTCGGACAATGTAATATCCAGCGTTGTGCTGACCGCAGCCAGCGTCAGCAATATGGTCACAGCTGCCGCAAACGCCTTCTCGTTCATGGTCAAAGGCCTGGAACTAGTTGGATCAGTCCTGCAGTACTCCAGGTTGTACAGTCGCGCTTTGAGTCCATAGTCCGTTTGTACCGTGGCGTTCACGCAAGAGGAGAACCTGTTGGGAAGTGTGTTTCTAATATTGTAGTTGAAGTATTATTAAAATGAATAAATAAATCACTACATAGTATAAACAAAGTCGCTTTCTCTGTCCCTGTATCCCTATGTACGCTTAAATCTTTAAAACTACGCAACGAATTTTGATACGGTTTTTTTATAGATAGAGTGATTCAAGAGGAAGGTTTATATGTATTACACATGCTTAATATTGTAGGTATATATATTCTCAGCACAGCACCCGTGCGAAGCGGGGGCGGGTCGCTAGTAGATAATAAATGCAATTAAAACTATTATAAATTTTTTTATTAATAATCTAGCGGTAGCCCGCGATTTAGTCCGCATGGTAATGAGTATTATTAATATTTTTATAAAAAAAAAAACATATATAATTTTAGTTACTCCCAGTTACATCAGCTATTTTCTAGCGAAGGTCCCGTCAGAGTTGGACCAGCCATTCCCGAGGTTAGCCGGAACAAACAGACAGACAGAAATGTAAAAAAAACTGTTTATATACATGTACCGGTCATATATCGCAATGTAATAATTTATGTGCGGTTATTTGAATTACAAATAGGGACCCTATTTTATTATTAGAATATATATGTAACAAATCCCTCTGTCAAATTCTTTTTGCCTTTTTAGGTGCAAGTCGCTCGAAGTAAAAACTGTTAATCATGAAAATCTGGACTCGAAGCCGAGCCCGTGATTATTGTTAGCTAGGAAGAAGAAATGTGGACTTACCATGCCTTCAGCTCCTGCTCTGATGGAGGACCAGCCGAGGATGGCGCTTGCGCTGAACAGCTGCGGTTCAGGCATAAGCCTCGATGGAGACGAGTATGGTTGAAGTTATCCACCCAGTTGGCCGAGTAACGCTGTTGATTAAATACATGCTAATAGAATTTATATGTCAAGCATACTAATGAGGGTGGTAACGCCCCAAGTAGAAGCCTTCGATGGATTTTTTTTATTGGCTACGCAGGCAGACGTGAAATGGGGTCACCTGATGAAAAGTGGTCAGCGATGCCTTTAGACTTTGGCAATACGAGTGTGCAGACTGAGAGCGACACACTGCCTACTGCGAGACTAACGATGTTAAGTCTCGTTTACCCAGTAAATATATATTTTCCCATTACGGCTTTGCGGCAGAAATAGACATGGCGATGGTACCGCCTCAGACAGTTTCCTGTAGAAAGGGGACCTACAACCTACAGGTGGTACTAACGTGGTGCCTATTTCGCCACCAATCAGTAGTGTATAAGCATTACTGTATTCCGGTTTGATCGGCACCGTAGCTAGCTACACTAGCTACGGTGCCGATACGGTGCCGGTGATGTGTGTACAAGATGTAACCCTGTGTTTCTTGTGGGCATGGATTGACTATTTGGTGAACGTCTGCGGCAAGATGGAGTGACGATATTCCCAAAGTGGCCGGTGTGGGCTGGATGAGAATAGCCAAAGATCGGAAGAGGTGGCGTGTCTTAAGAGAGGCCTATGTCCAGTAGTGGACTGACACTGGCTAATGATGATGATGATGACCGTCTCGTGCGTCACATCGCTTCCATCAATTAAAAAGATACAAGCCTAAGTCAAAGATATAACATATAACTATATTTACTGTGAAAAAGAACCACCGTGACTCAATAATTCTTCTCTCTCAAGTCTTCTTTTTAAATGGGTAACCAATGCCGTGTAATCAATGCCTTGCCGCAAAGCACTTGTATACTGTTTCCGGTTCAAAGGACCCGATAGCATGGCTGTTGCTTCAACGTAATATCTCACGGACGGATTTATTATTATTTTTTGCTTATTTTCCGATGTTGTTCTTTGGGTGAGCGTATCACTTACTTTCCTACGAACGTATTACTCGTTTCATAGCTTTGATAATTATGAAAAACTTAGATTTTGTGTAAACAAAATATTATATCAAAAACCAATGGCGCTGGGAGTGAACACGTTGTTATTGGTGGACCCCGCCATGTTCTATCCCCACTCTAAAGAACTATGGTAGATAACTTTTAGAAAATATTTCAAATCGGTTGGATAATTTCGTAGTCTGTTAAAAACAAACAAACAAACATTTTTTTAATATTAAAGTAAAGATTACAATAATATTTAGGTCTCTTTTGTTTTAACAAGCAAAATATACTTTTTAAAAATCATTCTAACAGATCTTGCCATAGATATGTTTGTATCGATTGCTTCTACCTATAAAATCTTGATTACGGACATAAATAATTTACAACTCGTTTTATGCCAGCAGCATCTCACTATTACAGATTACAAAACCGACTTTATAACAAGCGTTTGTAATATTTCGCAAGGCTTGTTAGACATCTATACTAATCGAAATGTAATCATCGTATAAACTGATTAGTTTAAATAAACGATATAAAATTCGTACGTTACTTGATATTGTTATTTCGGTTGCATGTACTTAACGAAAATTAACTTTACGATATTGTTACGTTACTAACATTGTGTAAAAAAATATTAATTGGTCGGTGACACCATTTCATATTTTTCATTTTTAAAGCGACGTTTACATATTTCTCTATTTACGTGGAGAATGACTGATGAACGGCTTGGCGTTGTGGTTAGTGATCATGACTGTTGCGCCAAGGGTGTGAGTTCGATCCACCACCACGGGAAAAATTTTATGTGATGAACATAGTGTTTTTCTCGTGTCATGGTGTTTGTATCTATATAGAATGTATTTATTTATAAAAGACAGTAAATCTATGTATGTATCAGCGATCCAGTTTTCATAAAACAAGCTCGGACCGTTTGGATCTAGATGATATTGTGTAATTTGTCCAAAATTATTATTATTATATTTCTTTACCGGAGTCTAATAATGTTTGTTTTGTTGACAAAGATTCTATCGGTTATTAAGTAAAGTTTTAAATAAGTCCACAAATGTGTGTAAAAGAATTGCAAAATCGTCGAAAGGAATAAATAAGAATGCTTCACTTTAAAGCACTTTGTGTTTTTTTTGGAAAGTGACTGCTCCAATTTAGCTGAGGTACAGTCAAAAAGGTTATCTTAAGCCGAAGTCATCACAATAAACGCTTGCATATATCATAATTCAAGCATAATTAAAGTATATTGTGTTTCATTGCTGCCAAAGAACGCTTATTATCAACCACATCATACACATAACATCATCAGTCTATGTTAGTCCACTGCTGGACATAAACTAACGCTCACCTCCCCATTAGAGGGTTTTTAGACCGTATTCGACCACGCTGGTCCAATGCGGGTTGGTGGGTAGACCGACTTTCACACGCCCATCCGACGCATGGATCATCTTACTTTACTTTTCGCATCTTACTTTTCAGACAATTGTGTGATCAGCCCAATTTGCACAAACTAGGAAACAACTATGAAAATTTTTTGAGTCCCGCAGGATTCGAGCCCACGATCTCCGTTTCTAAAGCACACGCCCTAACCATTAGATTACGGAGGGTGTTATCAACCAACGCGTTGATAATAAGCGTTCTCGTGTTAATTTTTTCTGGAAATTAAAAATTCAACTGCTAATTCCAGCAAGTTACAACACAAATACATATATATATATATATATATATATATATATATATATTATATATATATATCATCATCAGCCTTAGATAGTCCTATGCTGAATAAGCCTTCCATTATTCCCATCCATTGAGGTTTCGGTAACCGCTATCACACGCTGGTCCAATGCGGTGGGTATCCATGCCCATTCGACGCATTGATCATCTTACTTTTGACAGTTGGTGATCGGCCCAAACTGTCCAAGCCAACTAGGTAAACAACAACTGAACATTTTTGGTCCTGCAGATTCGTTACAGCTTCCGGTTTCTTAAGCAAAGCCATTACCACTGGCTATCGGAGGTAGTATATATATATATATATGTGTATGTTAAAACAGTTTATTTTTGTTCGCTCGATGTTTTTCCACGGTCCGCTATAGATTTACGTAAACCATTATGAATGATACAGTTATCTCTATGCGTCCGAATAGTCCAGTTTTGGCCAAGATTATTATGACGATTAATTGATAGTTTGATTTTTAGATTTTTGTTAATAATTTTCGTCTTAATGATTCTGTATTTATTTTAGATTATTTTCATGATATCATTTAAATTATCAAATTTTATTTAAAGTTGTTATAAATATACCATTTATTTAATTGTAGAAGGATTAAAGTCTAACATATTTTTATGTCCATGTCTCTTTTTTTTATTTCGCATTTAATGTTGTTAGCTATTTTTGCTTAATCAAAGTCGACTACATATGTCTTGACAATTTAAAGAGGCAGTGGTGGTTTTTAATTTCTTATTACGTGGTGATAGGTCCAAGTTCGCTTAGAGCAGGGAGGCTATGTCCAGACTGTGGACTTACACTGGCTGATGATGATCGCTGTTTTCTGGTTGGTTAGGGCAATTTGGGCCGTTCACCCAATTGTCTGAATAGTAACATTGGACCAGCATTGGACCAGCGTGGTGGGATACGGTCCAAATACCCCCAAATTGAAAAGGCGTGCATTAGGAGAGGCCTATGTCCAGCAATGGATTAACAAAGGCTGACGACGATGATTGGATTATTTTGTGTAAGTTGAAATCGACTAAAAATACCATCACGGCGCCTATTTCATATTAGAACCAATAATTTCAAGTGATCTGGTTTTCTGGTTTCAATAGCATCTTAGCGAGTGTTATATACACTTGAAAAGTTATACAGCTCATGTCTCAGGGCGGCGAGTGAACTTATGGCGTCTAAGGCTGTATTTCTTATAGGCAGAGCGTATCCTTACTATAAATCGACGTATTTTTTGTCCTTTCACTTTAAAAAAATGTGTATTATTTAAATGGCAACATTAATTACCGAGATTAAAGCAAACATATCCTTCGCATCATATTGAGTATGCTTCTATCATGAGTAATAAGTCACAGTAATGAATTACGCATTAAATTAGCTCGTTATGAAAATCTGATGTTAAATAGCTACGGCGTCCTTAGGTAACATTCGGTTCAGCGACCTTCCCCTACCAGAGATCCCTAAGTACTATCCTTTCACTGGCGACTTTAAAGTGTAATTACTTGTGGTACTATGAACCTTTGCAATATTTCTCTTAGCGCCTAGATTTGTGTTAATTTATCAATCCAAAGTACTTAATTTGTTAATAATTTTTAAATTGTTTTATTTTATGTGTACTAATTGGTATTTTACAACATTCAAATGGCTTTAAAAATATAATATAACGAACAAATAACAGTTTTATTAAACGAGTAACGTTAATAACGTCACAAATAAAAGTATAATATAAAACAAGCAGAAATGCAATTTGTTACTGCCGCAGTGCCTAAATCTGCTAAAAACATCAAAGATCTAACACTACCAGGTTCTAATTTAAAACAGGTTATAGAGCTGGCAAATTATTTGTTGGATAAGCAACAACCTATGTGTTAGGGTGAAATGCGGAATTGTGGTGTGTTTTACACCTCGATTCTATTACCACTCATATTATTTCATGTCCGACATGAGGCTGGAAACTTTCAGCTTGTTTATATAATGCGCATATTTAGGAACAACTAGTTCTAGGCTATTAATTTACAACCAAAACATTTCCGTAAAGCATAGCACTAGCTACTACCACATTATGGGTCACGCGTTAAAATATATTTAGCAATATTACCAAGTAACATTTATAAAAACGTAAAAAAGTTTAATTCCTTCCCATTGTCGACAATATTCCACTTCTCCTAGTCGTGGACGTAAATAGCAACCCCGACTTGACGAGTAACTACGACCGAGGTGGTGGGTCCCCTTTTACAGAGAGCCGTCGGGCGCGGTACCACTGTGCTTATTTCTGCCGCAAAGCAGTAGAGTGTAAAACACTACTGTGTTCCGGTTTGAAAGGTTTGTAGCACGTATTTACTAGATAAACGAGACGTAACTATCTATGTCTCAAATCGTATACCTCTGGTATTGCCAATGTTTATTGGTGTCGGTGATCACTTTCCATCAGTGGCCCAACTCGTCTGTCTTCTTATCAAATAAAAAATAAAATGAACCTCGACACAGCCGAGATTACTCCAAGCGGCTGAACACGCCTACCATGAAGTGCAGGAGTTGAAGGTGGTATACATGCCTTCATCACGGTACTCAACAGCCAAGGCAGAGTTGCGGAGGAAAGAGAGCGTCTATTTCGCTCTACTTAGTGGTATGCCAGCCGTTTCATCTTGGCCGGCGAGTACCACATATCCCTGCTGCCCTCTTAATTTTGCGAGGAATCCGTAAACTGGATTTTTTTAACGAGAAAAAAAGGATGATGATGCATCAGAAATGTTCATGGCGCCAGAAGTGATTGCAAATGATATTGGTGCGCCGCTGCCGTATTTAAGTCTAATGACTAATGTTAATACAATAACAATACAGTTTCACGAAAACTTATTTAGTTCTGTTTTACACGTTAACAAATATAATCATAAAAAATATGATATAATTAACCGTCATAAGAACAGTAAAGTTATTATGACACTGCGTTCGGTTACGCAGTGCCGCTTGTGCAATCTTTATTTTTTTAAATGGGCCTTGACTGTGAATCGAAAAGTGTTGAATGTCTGATACGAAGACAAGAATTGAGGTCGAACGGATGTTTTCGTTCATGTGTGTCAATTTCGATATATAGTTCGTTTTAACTGTTTGCTAGACATATTTGGATGAAAGTTAGATGTGCCGATTATATTTGTCAATTACTAGCTGTCTAAAAAAAAAAAACAAACTTTCGTTTAATTTGTTTAAAAAAATGTTTTATTGTATGCACCGGTTTATGTCACAATGTAACCATTTAAAAACGGTTATTTTGATGATATTAATAGACACTTTTACTTATTTATTTGTAAAGATAGTAATAGACGAATTGAATTGATTGAATAAAGATTACAATTGTTCTTAGTTAGTTGTAAATATTATTTTTGATATTGGTACAGTATAATATTAGTTTATCTCTTAAAGTTTGTTGATGCATATCTATTGACTTCATATGGAGATCCTAACACATTACATTTTGTTTCTTAAGCGAGCGCCTTATCCGCTAGGCCACAGAGGTAGCAAAAGAAAAATATTTTTTTTCTATTTTAAGTGCCTGATAAAGTTCCTGATATCAAGTTTATTTAGTTATTATTATAAGTTCAAACCGATCCTGTCACATAAGAACATATTCTGTAGGAAATTCATACGATCAAAATTAATTTTATAAATAGTATTGCTTTTATGTGTATTTAATGGCATCGTATCGAATAAAAGTAACTTTTTACGGATTTCTAGTGCGTTTATTTAAATTTTTAACTCCCAAAGAGCACCTGAAATTTAGCTCCACGTTTAACCCCGTATTTTGTTTGCGTAAATTTTATGTGTCTTTCAGTTGGAGTAAAATAAAATTGGATTACCTTCATCATCTGGAACAGCCTGTGGTCTGCTTCGGCGGTCAGTTCGAAGCTACCAAGGCAATAGGCGTCACGGGTCGCCAAACAGCCTACGTATTCGTCCAGGTGGAACAGCTTGGGCATCTCGTAGTACTGCTCATCTGTAACCAAACAATACTTTAGCTAGCGACCCTTAAATGTTTAAGTTGCTAAGTGAAAGTATTAAAATTGAAATCTGTTACTCTGCTAAGAACCAGTCTTTATAATTATTTCTTTTATTTACGAGATTATTATACATACCAAATCCACAAATTTACGGA
Source organism: Lamproptera curius (assembly GCA_029286875.1). Taxonomy (NCBI): domain Eukaryota; kingdom Metazoa; phylum Arthropoda; class Insecta; order Lepidoptera; family Papilionidae; genus Lamproptera; species Lamproptera curius. The sequence continues at coordinate 1,547,221 of JAGSMT010000022.1, forward strand.
TTTTTCGCGTTAGTTATATATATTTATTCCCGATGTTTCGGATTCTTTCAAGCATCCATGTCATATACCAACTTACTCTATCCGTGATCATGAATTTGATATATAACCAGTCTATATATTTGGTTTCACCTCAAACTTTAAGCGATGCGAAAAAGTGTGCTGTAATCATATGTTTGTGATAGTGTGCGTTAATTCAGAATTTAAGATATACAGCTACTATACCTGAATTAAATATAATTTAAAATAATTCCAAACACCGTCATAAACAACAAAATTACGACATTAGATAAAGTGAGTTTGGCTTGATTACTTAACAAAGAAGACAAAGGAGTCATAAACTTGGTTATATTATCTTAGAACCTTGCTTTAAGAAATCCAATCCAAAAAAGACAATCATGAACCAACTGTATTTCCGTAGTTTCTTGGTTGGCTATGCCAATGTAGACTAAACACTAAGCTCACTGAAAAGCAAGACGGCCTATAAGTCTAAAATATCGACCCTGGTAGTCAAGATTATCACTGCAGTTGTCAGGCATATAGGAAGTTCCTTGCTCCTCCATCTATATATAAACCATAGAATCGAGTTTAATATTAACGTTCGTTGAGCCACTGGGTTCGTTCGTTGAGCAACCGCTGCGCACCGCCTAGAAGATTCGTCCACTGGTTGTCAACGCGCTGTCAAATTGGTTGACGCCGCGCTGACAACCCGTGAACCGCGCGTGGTTAATGGTAATTTTCAAGTTGTTTGTATATAATTACTGCAAGTGTTAAGTTTTTTTAAATTTAAGAAACCGCGAACCGCGGTGCCTTTTGACTCTAATGAGCGTTGACCTTTATTAATGAGGTCAGAAATAATACACTTGCTCATTAAGAGTTGTTTTTACCTGTATTAAACAGCCTCATTATTCTCAATACAAAGGCAACAAACAAAACATCGAAGCCTATTATTAAATTACTATCAAAGTTTAAACTTTTTGAGAAATAATTAAATTTCACGTTTGGTTCACTAAGCTACCTAATTGCTGGCTGAATTACACGGGCAAATAGAGAATTATTGAGGGCTTATTAAGATTTTTTTTTCAGGGTCAACGTGCCCATATCTTGTATGCAAACGGAATTTGTTCCAATCACCACGATCAGGCCAACCGGATGATAGATAAATGGTCGATTGCCCGCATCGGTTATATTATCATCAGTAAAAAAAAAAAAAAAAATTTTAAGGGGAAACTTTAATTTGTGTTAATAGTATGTCAGATATGGCCTTTTTATAAGTGAAAATTAATACGATATAATGAGTCCAGTATATGTCCAGCAGTGGACTTACACTGGCTGATGATGATGATGATGGTGATGGTAGTACGTACATACGAGCATGCGCAGTATTGGCAACGTAAAACTTATTTTTTATCACTTCCAGTTTTTTATTTGGATGACATTATCAGCCTGTGTTAATCCACTGCTGGACATAGGCATCCCCTAATGCCGGCCTTCTCCATTACGGGGGCTTTTAGACCGATTCCCACCACGCTGGTCCAATGCGGGTTGGTGGGTGGACCGACTTTACAAGCCTATCCGTCGCATGTATCATCTTAATTTTCAGACAATTAAGTGATCACCTCAAATTGTCCTAACCAACTAGAAAACAACGATAACATAAAGTTGTTTTACCGCGGGATTCAAACCCACGACATCCGGTACTAAACAAGGGCCTACCATTAGACCACCGTTGGATATGACGAAAATATGTACAAAATAAGTATAAAAAGTGAATATTTTTACTTTGATGTATAGTTCGACGAGACGAACGCAATATTCACCTGATAGTTAGCACATACCCATTCATAAGAATACAGAGATAGACCATGGTTTCTTCATGGTTCCCTAAGATACGAGATCTAAAGTCATATTTACCAATATACCTAAAGCAACTAATCCCATCACACCCGAAGTACATTTTGCATACCAGCAAGAACAGGCAATGCAAAGTATGAAAGTCCCCTACCGAAGCCAAAAAAGACACGAAATTTATATAAACAAAATCCACTGCCACACACTTATAGAGCAAACAGTGAATACATTCACATTGGTGATCGCAATATACAATCCACACTCGATGTTGTACCAAAAACATGGCACCACGTTTTGTCGCCAATCATGGTTGACATTTACTTATATACTAGCAACCCGCAACCCCTTGTGGGTGGAATTTCGTAAATCCGACTGACCTCTTAGCTGACCGCTACTCGGCGAAAGGAATATTCCTACTAAATTTCAAGTCGCTACGCCTTATGGTTCCAGAGATATCGGATGAGTCAATATGTAGTTGGGAATCTTTCATATATATAAATATTGATTATATATTACTTATTACCCTACAGCATATTTACTGTAACCTAAACTATGATATGAGTGGTAAGGGATACCATCACTACCAATAATAAGCCTCCGCTAAGCTCAGAGCTGAAATTTAAGATATTATGTCTCGTTCACTCAGTAATTACGCTGGCAACGGTGCCCTTCAAACCGGAAGACACACATTGTTGGTTTTGTTGGTTAGCGGCAGAAACAGGCACAGCGGCGGGAGCTAACTCCTCTACAATAACTCTAAATAAATTCAAACATCTTCATTCAATATAGAAGAACTATTGATTGTCAAGGACGCTATCGCCAACGCTAAGTAGTGTTACAACATTTTTATTCGATGCATTATTTGATCAATCCAATGCATTTCTGTAAAGTGCCGTATATTAAAAGTGCTGTGAAGCATTAGATGTCATCAGAGAGGTAAATAGTACCGTAGAAAGTTAGGCGTTACGAAACGCCGACGCCCTAGATTTACTGGCCCGGCTTGTAAAGGATAACGGCCTACTGATTTTATGCAATGATTATCGCAATGGTTATTTTAGCGAAATTTGAATTACGATTTTTTTAATACACAATTTATGTAACGTATAAATTGTAGCTTTTGAAGCTTTTTAACTAACTTGTAAATTTATAATGTTATGTTACGTGCAAATACGCTTCCATCATGAAGTGAGTTCCTTAATAATTGAAATCAATTTATGCAAAGATTATAATTTATAAATAGATCTCTATCTAAAGATGATTTAGAATCAATGTCAACAATGTATACCAATATACATTAATGTATAAATAATACCCATAGCAAGTATAAATAAGTGTACATATATCGCAAAGTACAAATAGGTAATGAGAACTTTAACTAAAGTCAAATATTCATATCTCATTAGTTGTTATATGCTTGTTAACTCGAGTTATATTTTTTTAAACGTGAAAAAAGTTAATATTATATGTATTTGACATGTGCATTTTAAATTTCACAGACATAGACATTTTTAGAGACTTATTTAGAAAGAAAGAAAGAAAAATCGTTTATTTGGTACATAATAATAACAATATTACATAATAGATTTAGATTTCAACTCGTCTCTGCCGGATATTGTTCAAACTATTCATTAATTTAAATTTCCATTGAAATGATAATCAATCCAAACTAGGGATTGAACAATACGATAATTTTATTTTAATTAAACAATGGCATGTGTCAAATGAACATTAACATGGATGAACGCCTTTCTTTGGTGCATGATAAAAAATCAATACCTCAATAATTATGAAACCTATATCTTTAAAGCATAAAACTAAACAATAGTTAAACTAGAATAAAAATAACATACACATTGTTAATATTGTCGATACAATAAATTAAACATTTGAAGAAGTAATTCCATATAAAGAAACAAAGGGATGATAATAAGAAATAATATTTAATCAATAGAACAGACATAATTAATCGATGTTTTTAAAATTTAGTTTTCTGCAAACCTTAACGATAAATATATAGTTACCGTTTATGAAAGTCAAATCTTATATTCAGAGGTTAGTGTTGACCGGTAAAACCGGCAAGAATGTTTAGGTAAATATTTTGCCATATTCAAAACTACATCAAATCATTACAAGAATCGTTTTTGACCGATTTCCCAAAAGAAGAAGGTATTTAATTCGGACTAAATTATTTTTTATACATTTTTCCTTGTTTCATCGCTAGTTAATTGACATCTTTAATTCTACCGTTTCATTCGTAATAATGTGGTTTGAATTATTTTTTAATTAGCAGGTTTAATAATAATTAAATTTAAAGAAGCATGTTGTCGGAATCTCCGACTAAATCACAACCTTATGCGATTTATTTAAAATGGTGCCTAAATTTAACAGATAACTAAAACAATGTTTATTATTACTGTAAGTCTTAAATTGGTTTACAATAAATTGTATACATAAATCTTAACAATAACGTATCTATCAAAAATCTATCAAAAAAAAAATGTAATTCGGTGTTTTAAACGGCCGTGTTCATCATTGTTTAGACAAATATGTTTAAAAAATCCTTTTTATGCTTATAAAGCGGGTCTTAAACTATATCAGAAGTTTTTAAATGTAGCGGCAGAAATTTAGGAGAAATATCGTTAAATAGGCAATTTCTCGTGCTCTGTTGCAGTGGCTCAACATTAAAAGAAGATCCATCTTAAGTTAATGTGTACAAACGTCCGTAATAAGTATATAACTTTTAAGTATAAGTCGTAGTAACGATTCTTTTAATCTGTTAATCTGATAAGTGCAGTATGGATCCTTATTACGTCCAATAACATTATCGTAAATATGTTTCACCACACGAAAATGGAAAATAAAGTTTACAGCTATAATTGTTATAAATATGTTTGACTTTACGTTATTTTACTTACAACGGCAAAGGAGCTTAGGCGCTTCCTCCGTCGCTCCGGGCATCACTAGTTTCAACTGATAGATGTTTTTAAAATGATAATTTGTGAGTTAGCAGATAAACCTCAACGATGAATATTTGCATCATCATTATAGTGTGATAGTCCACTGCTGGACATAGGCCTCTTCTAATATATCTATTTAGGGGTTTGGACCGTATCCCACCAAACTGGTCCAATGCGGGTTGGTGGGTGGACCGACTTTTTACAACCGACGCATGGATCATCTTATTTTTCAGACAATTGGATGATCGGTCCAAATTGCCCTAAGCAACTAGGAAACAACAATAAAAATTTATTGAATTGAACCCATGACCTCCGGTTCCTAAAGCACACGCCCATACCACTAGGCAACGGTGGCAGTCATGCAAATATTTGCATATTCAAGTTAAATGTCTTCGACAAAGGTTAATGATGTCCGGGAAAAACTAGGAAGATCTTTTACTTAATAAAATTTCGTTAGTAGCCATCACCCAGTAGTATTTTCCATCATTAAATTTATTTTACACTATATAATGAGCAAAAAGCTTATTCAATTTTAATCACGTCTGGTCCTAGATGTCCGGGGAATCATCCCACTTCTGCGTGCGATTTTCTTGTTTTCGAATTAATGTATTTTATTTACACTGCGAACTAGTATTATATTAATACTAGTTACACTGATACACTAGTGGTAATATTCCGGTTTCAATTTAATGTCACTAAAGAAAAGTAACATGCTTTACTACATTGTTACTTTGACTCTGTTTTGTGCTAATATTAATATCGTGTTCGCTTCGGCCTAAATTAAACAAGAACGTTATAGTTTAGCCAATAAAGTCTCGGAGTAGACGTAAGAAGTATCCTATAGCAGCATAGTGGCGTCGTTCATCTAGCGTCCTAGTTCTTCTTCTTTTATTTATAATGGCACCACCAAGGAAGTTTCGGTGATTCTGCCATTGTCAAGTTTGTGGGTAACACAAAGTATTTGGTCGAAACGGATCAGTAAAAGCGTCCTAATTAGTGAACAGTCATCGGAATGACAGTCGACTCATAACAATAATTACGAATCTATGACTCTATTTAGGGTATAAATTGGAAAACTAAACGACATAATTAACTAAGTAAAAGTGCTCCAAATATTCAGTAGTTGGCCTAATTTTACGTATACAATAAACAATAAGGAATCCATTACGAGTAAAAATAAACGATTTCTAATCTATTCAATAGTCTGCAAATCAGATATCCATTTGGTCCTTAAAATCAACAGAAAATTAAAAAATAGCATGAAATTCGTAATATAATTCGCATTGCAATTTGCTCAATTAAGTCTTTTGTATTTCGTTACTAAAACTCGAAATACCATAGATCCATAGTATATAGTATATAGATATATTATATAGATATATAAAACGACTAATGTCTTAAAATAACAATTAGAATAATGCCATAACTCTTTCGATCGGGCGCAAGAAAAAATAAACAGGTAAAAAATTATTATTACAAGCACTATTTTGTAATGAGAGTAGTAGATTACTCTATTTAAATTATGTAAGTACGTTAAATAAAGGTGAAAGGGTTCAGTAGATGATTTATTCATCACGTTTTATCGAGGGCGTGCATTCAAAGTTTTATGTCCGTTAATTAGGTACGAACTTAATATGAAAATTTTTACTGTCACTTTCTATCGTAAACTAACATAAAAATTACGTGTCACGCATTTATAGAGCACGTTACTATAAATCGCCCATTGTTGTATTTAGGCAGTTATGTAAATTATGTGTCAAATACACTGCATATAAGAAACATAACTTATCAGGTATCAGTGAAAGTAATATAATTTACAATTAATTGTTGAAATAAAATAATTTTTACGATGACTATAAATAGTTTTAAGACGGATTTTGAATTTTACTTTTTCGGAAACATATTTTTTTTTACAAAAATGGATGTACTTACACGTGTTAATTTTTTTTAATAAATAAAATATAACAAACCATAACACATGTAAACAAACACTTAAAAATAAAATATAAGATAGTACGTCCAAAAAAAAAAACATTATTTTGACACTACGCAAGATAAACGCGCGCTAAAATTTAAACGCTTCAACACGCGACACAGATAATAAAATATGTGTCGTTGATTTTTTCTATCTATATAATTTTTTTTTATTTTATAATTATTAAAAATTAAAAGCCGGTCGTACCAGATAATTGATAGATGATATTATTTCGTTCATCACATGTAACGTAGGATACGGTGAGAATCGCCGCGAGGGCGATGAGTTTGCGCGACGTCATGGCGGTTACTGGCCGCTGCTGTTCTCTGTGCCACCACCATTCGGGCAACCATTGCCTTTCACGCGAAATCGAAACATTTTATAGCTGGGCAATATAAATAATCGTTTTCATGTACGATAAATTTAAAATCATTTATTGATTGATGATCTGAGCCATTGATGGACAATTTCTCTAAGATAAATGTGTCATATTAATAAAAAATATGGGAGTTAAGTCTAGCAACCATAATCGTGGTTTGATAGGAATATTTATTGGAAGATGGTAAAGGAACAAATACAAATTGAATAAATGGTTAAAATAAAAGTTAATAAGTAAACACTAAAGTACTTATTTTATTAATGCAAAATTTGCGTTTTTTCTTATTCAATAAATGAGTTCCAAAACCTTAACTTCTGCGGATAGAATTAGCAGGACGCTGTTTTCAGACTGAATATTTCATGTATTTGATTCTTGTTAATAATAGAGTTATTAAATTTTCCCTTAGTTGGGGAACGGCCTAAATAACAATATTCAGACATAATATTTTGTACAAGCGTGGTACAACATAATAGTATGCAGATATATAATTTTTTATAAAATACATTAAGAGATAAATAGTTCAAAAAATACAATTAAAATTAAACAAAAATACTTCAAAAATAGAAATTATTTTAAATGTAAATTAAATCATTTAATATACAAATTTACATATACTATAGGATGTTCAGATATGAGATGATTATATCATTAGTTAATTTAGTTATTTTGTGTAAATTTAATTATAAATATTATACTCAGATATTCTTACTCGTTATTTTGGTATTTAAGCAGAATATTTTGTAATAATAGCTTCATGAATCATCCACTGAAAGTAAGTTTTCTTCTGATATTTTAAGGTTAATCAAATATTATGTAATGGTTGTGGCTATTTTAGTATGGTCGTTGACTCTTTAAATGGGTGAGTTTTTACGTCGTTGTGTCTGATGTAAGATGGTCTACCAATGAAAGTGCTTCACGCTTTGCGCCATTTCTTTACTGTATTTAAAATGTTATTTTGCTCGATCATAACATAACAAGCCAAAAAATGCACTATAAATTTTGGATCAAATTTATTTTACTGAATTTAATACATACGCACGTTTATTCTTATTAGGGACGTAAAAACGCTTCGTATCTAACTCCGCATGTTATGCTATATTCGAGATATCGGATACATACATCAACTTTTTTTCATAAATAATTAATACATATTATATTCTTTTATGTACGCGATTATTATATAATAATTATGTTTATTCTCGATGTTTCGGACTCTATATGTCTGAGAATTGTATCTCATCATATCCTATTTTAGTCTGCCCATGATTTTGGATCTAAGAAGAGTCTGAAATGTAAGGTGATTCATACGTCGGATGGGCATGTAAAAAGTCGGTCCCGGTTATCAAGACCATCTTTGGCAGTTATAGGAAGTGAGTGCGTTAGAATTTACTGACAACTAAATCATCCTTAGAATGCAGTTTACCTTTTGGGTTTTGAGGTCAGATGTGATCTGGATGGATTGGAAGCTGACCCCACGATAACTTAGGAAAATGGCTAGGTAAAAGAAAAAACGTGAAGAACCCGTAGAAAATTGGATTTGATATATTATAACATATTGCCGAGATGTAATAATAAACGTAATATGTACTGCCAGTACAAAAAAATCACCGTGTAAACGAACGTTAAATTCGCGCTTGCCATGTGTAATTTGTAGAATATTTCCCTTTCTCTATGGAGCTGCGAAACGAGCGATTTAGGATTATGGTCGCTTTTAAATTTCCTACAGAGGGAATTTGCATTATAGGTATGAGTTAAATTACTAAATTTGTCGTATCTTGTCTTTATAAAATGACATAGAATGTACTAAGGCTAAACATGTATATTTTATGGAATTTAAAGGTGACATTTAGAAATTCTAACTGGCTGATAACTGTCAAATGTCAATCTATGCTGAAATCAGGCTTTTAGTTGACGTTTGACGCTTGTGGGCTTTTGCAAATAGTCAAAAGTACACCATATTATATCGGTTAGTTACTTTCTGTCAAAAAAATCTATTCATATACATAAAAAAATTGCTGTTTGTTAGTCTCCCTGAAGTTTGAGAACGGCTGAACCGATTTGTCTAGTATTTTAAAAAAATATTTGTGGAAGTCCAGGGAAAATATAAAAGAAATTTAAAAAATATATATCTTTGTAAGTAAATATTTGTTCAAAGGAGTTGAAAAATAGAATAAATTTCACCTAACTAGTAAATTAATAAATAAATTTCAATAAGGGTTCTATACGTACTATTGTATGAAAAATAACCATTTTTATTAGATTTATTTTATAATGTGACCAACATTTGAACACGGAATCCGCTTTTATTAAGTACTTCATGGCCAACGCATTCAGTGATGTCTGAAGCAGATATCGATACTTGGGTATTAAAAAATTGAAAAGAGCAGAAGTCTCGTACGTCGACAACTTTTCTGTTGGTACGTATTGTTAGTGCGGCCTGAGGCTTGAGCTCAAGAAGCCAGAGGTCGTGGAATTTAATTCTGCGGGTATAAGACGACTTTTCATTGTTGCTTACTAGTTGGTTAAGGCCGGGGGTTGATGCGTCGGATGGATACGTAAAAGTCGATGCCTGATCTTTCTCCGGTCGTGTCGGTTATCCGTCGGTCATTGGAGTTAAGAGTAAAGGATGGGGGAAGTGCACCTGTGCACAAGTGTACGTAATCTTGTGGACTATAATATCTCCTTACTTGGCTGATCTGTTATATAGATCGGCCACTATAGTTTAAATCTTCGTGGTAATCTGTAATAATGCCATTTTAGTAAAATATCGTGTGCCACTACACGGTATTTCAGTAAAAATAATGGCATTGATGGGCGGAAATCGGCAGGCCATTAAAGTTTCCCATCATGAAGACTGTACTTCTTATTTGGCAACTGAATAGCTTACAATGTAAATTCTGTTCTAAAGCATACAAAAAAGTTACAAAGTAAAAAAATGTTAAATTACAAATATTGATATGTTGTATTGAAATGAAACACCATTTCTCTGTTGCGTTACCGACTAAACGCGATTACGTCAAGCGAGACCGGTCCGCCGGGCGGTTCACGCTCTGCTTCCAATTGCAACAAACTGTCACCCAGCGTGTGTCGACGCTTAGTTATCCCCTAATCAAATAAAGTACGGATAAAACTTAAACAACGTCGCCCATGGCAACGTTAAGGCTACCTTAGAGGTGGTAAGCCCCCTTTTACATGGGTGGCCCTTTTCTATAAGCTACATTGTTAACATCATGTTGTGGAGATTAATTGTGGTGGTATATCCCCTTTTACGGGGAGCCGTCTGGGGTGGTCCCACTGCAGTGCCTGTTTCTTCCCTAAAGCAGTATGAAGACACTGCCGTGTTCCGGTTTAAAGGGTGCCGCCGCCGTCGTATGTACGGGGTAAATGAGACGTAAAAGCCTGTCTGACGGTTTTTTTTTTTTTATCCTGAAGTTATGCTTCCAGACTCATGTCTTTAGTAAGCTTCATCTAACACAGAGTTCGCGAGAAGCTTCCGTCCCCACGAACTAGGTGGCCCAATTTTTTAAAAATGAAGGCCACACGTACAGAAGGTACGTGAGTTAGGCATTAGTTTATGTCTCCTAAGGATCGTCGACGATCGGTTTACGGACCGGGACGCCGACGGTCTGGCGACTGTATTAATCGATTGCTGGGGCGGTGAAAACCGCCCTGGAACGCGGGTGTATCTAGCATACGCGGTGTGTGTGTCGCTGTGCTCGTAAGCGAGGGCGACCTACAAGTGAGTGTGTGCTATCCCTACTCGTGTGGTGTGTAGGGTCTGATGCGGGACCCCCGTTGGGTCCGGAGTCTCGGCGACCCTTCCTCGTCCGGGTCGAGGAGAACGTTTCGCGGTCGACGCTTTTGGCTAGACGCGTTTGGATCGGCCGTATACGTTGCTGCTTTTACCAGCAGAGGGTTGCTGTGGTTGACTACTTTATCTATGTGTTTGCGAGTTAACTTTTAAAGTGCTCGCGGAGTGTCGGCAATTGCAGTCGCTGTGAAGTCTACATTTCGTTGGTACCACTGCGCCCCAGTGGCGCGGCGGATGAATTATTTTGAACTACTTGTAGTTGATTTAGGAGTGTGGAGGATGCGTGAGCGAAAGTTTGGCATGCATAAGCGCATGATTGGTCGTATGCATACGCTTGTACCAATAAAAGTTTATATTTTTAGCGATATTTTGCTGTTAGAATTCGTTAGGTGATAGAGTCTGGTCGAAGCTGAACAAAGCCTTTCTCTAACGTCCTGAATATGACTTTTTGAACGACATGTTGCAGTCGAAGGTCACGCCTAGGTATTTGGCCTTCCTTCCATGGGATCGGTTGGCCGTAAAGTTTTCAGTTGCCCTAAGTGTTGGTGTCGGCCAGCGCTGGCCTTATCCTGACGCCTGGGTTGAGGACCGGGGGTATCGTGTAATCACGACGTAATCTAGACCGATGAAAGTGTGTTGCTACGCTTTATCGGGATTGACGTCGATTCTCCATTACGAAACCATTCGCCCTAAACGATTGATCGCGTTCTGGAGCTTTTATAGATATAGTTCGGTCTAAGCGACGAACAATAAGAGCGGTGTCATCGGCGAAAAGTGCCAGATTGACATCGTCGGGCTTGGGAATGTCGCTCGTGTAGAGCGCGAATAATAAAGGTGATAGGACCGATCCTTGAGGGACGCCCGCTTGGAGCGGACGGCTCGTGGACAGGGTGCCCTCGACTCGATATCGGAAAGAGCGATTTGACAAGTAGGCTTGGATGATGTGAACCAGCCTGTCCGGCACTTTGAGAATGTACAGCTTGTAAATCAAGCCGTTGTGCCAGACTTTGTCAAATGCCTTTGCGACTCGAAGAAGACGGCCCCTGTGATACGGGGTTTGGGTTGGTGAAGGCCATTCAGAATGAATTCCGTCAGGCGATAAATTTGGTCGGGACACGAGTGCTTTGGACGAAAACCGAATTGCTCGTCTGGGATGAGGGTTATTGGAGAAGGTGTGGTCTTTCAACCGGAAGAGAATTATGCGTTCATATAGCTTGCCCAAGCAATTGAGCAAGCTAATTGGACGATAACTCAAATGGGTGAGTTAGAGGGTTTGTTCGGCTTGGGAATACCGATGACGATGGCTTTTTCCAGGCATCAGGAAAAGTACAAGTTGATAGTAAAATATTGAAAATGTTGACCAATACACAGACAATAGGGCCTGGCAAGTATTTTAGAGTTCTATTTGAGATACGGTCTGGGCCAGGTGCCGACCGGGGTTTAAGACGCCTAATAATATCGCGAACCTCCTCCGGGGTCACTGGCTTCAAATTATCGCCCTCTGGTGGTAAGGCAGCCCTAAGTTCGACTAGACGGTCCACACTGATAGGTGGGCCGCGTCGGCTGTGCGCGAGATAGCGTACATTGCTCTTCTAGCGTATCGGCTAAGCATTCGGCCTTTTCGAAGTCCTCGAAAGCTAACAAGCCCCGGTTGGCTTGATAATGGCGGCATGGCGTCGCGGGGTTCCGACTTCATATGTCGAGCCATTGCCAATGCCACGGTGTGCGATGGCTCCTAAGTCTTCCGTCAGACTTAACCACGATTCTTTGCGGTGTAATTCTATCCTGTCTCTGACCTCTAACTGAAGTTTCCTAAAGCGAAATCGATTTGACTCGGACGGATAGCGATAAAACGCCCGCTTGAGTGTATTTTTTTTCTCTCTTATCAGACATCGAATACTGAACGGCAAGCCAAGTTGCGGTCACCGAAACCTGACTGTCCTTTCGGAGTCGTCGATGAGCTGATGAGGATATGCGTTGTGATACTGTCGATGGCAATGATCGCTTTGTCTCACCTATCAATAACCTCCGGTAGTTAGAACAACTTTGGGGTCCATAGCCTTGAGTTTGCGTTCAAGACAATGCCAATTTGTTACGGTTTTGGTCGTAGGGACCGCACCGGCGCCTTGGCCCAATTTGAATAAGACCGGCAAGTGGTCAGAGTCTAACTCACAGAGTGCCTCTATCGATACGACATCGAGCGAGACGTCTCTAACTAATAGCAGGTCTATAGTGCTAGGAGCGCCTATGCCTGAGTCTGAGTATCAAGTTGGGGTCCCGGAGCTATTATGTTTATGTTGAGTGGCTCCTCCAGTTCCAGCAATTTATTGCCATTTGTGTTTGGCGTAGTAGCAATTCCAGTCAGGATGTTTGCTATTTAAGTCGCCTGCGATAATGGTTGATGGGCCTGGGTCGAGAAGCAGCTCTGGTCGGATCTAAGTAACTTCTTCGGGGACAGATACGGAAACAAGTACAAGCGGTCTGTGGCCGGTGAGTGCAATCTGACACGCTGTCCCTCTAAGTTAGTTAGTGTGAGGTATATCTAATGGTGCGATATGTAGTGACCTTTATAGTATATCAAGTGTACCACCCTAGCGGTCCTGACAACCTATCGTTTCTAATAATGTTATAGCCACTGATTCTAGGATTGGCTATTGACGGTTTTAAAAAGTCTCTTGCACTAGAAATATGTCTATACTATAATCCTGCAAGTATTTGGCGATTTCGGATCGCTGCTTCTAAGGCCGTTTGCGTTAAATACGATACGACTAGGGAGCGCGGTTTTGCCCTACCTAAGTTGGTAGCCATCTTAAACGGTTAACCTACTTGTTTGTGTCTGTTTCAGGTTCTTATTTAAATTTACTTAGTGCGTCTAAAATTTCCGGCGTGAGCGAGCAAGACGTTTATTTTTCAACTGGGCTGATTGCCAGGTGCATTTTATGGTCCAAATCGTATAACTTAGACATGTTTACTTTTTGTGCGAATTCAAGTATTTCGAGATTAAGTCAACGGGTGGCGGACGGACGAATTACCGGGCCCTTTGTGTGACGTGATTTGCGCGACGGGTGCAGGTGCGAGTTTATTGCTCGCTTGTGGGACCCACCTGGTCGGTTCCCTTACTGATTGTTGCCGCCGCAGCATTAGGGACGGCGACGGATTTTTATCACAACTGGCTTTGTCCATGCATTAACTGCCGGTGCAGGGTGCAGGGACAAAGCTCGGCTTCAACCGCGGAATTCGCGGAGTTCGCGGAACGTAGGGCAGATGGCCGCGATTGTTTTTGGTGCTCTCGAGCAACCCCTGTAACTAACCGGGTGACCTACGTTTTCGCAATTTGCGCACGCGGGTGGCTCGAACGAATCTTTTGGCCTTGGGCACTCCGGAGTGCTGTGATGGCCGGCACATTTCACACAACGTGCACGCGCGAAGCAGTTGCGCGTTGTGTGTCCGAAGTGTTGCGGTTATGACACTGCGCGACTAGGCCGGTCTTGCGTGGAGTTTCAACCCGTAAACCGGTTAATTTACATATTGAATGTACGTTAAATATTGATTTTCCTCGGGGAAAGATCGAAGCTCGACCATGAGTAGGTCCATTTGAAATTTATGGCGTGGGTGGTGCATGCGGCGCACCCTATGCACGGTATCCTTGCCGTTTGAGATCCGCATTGATCCTCGTCTAATTCGAGTTCCTTCGGAACTCCCCTAATGACGACTCGAAGGAGTCGGTCTTCCAGCAGAGCGAAAGTGTGAAACGCGATTTTACCCTCGCGGAGGTATTGGGTTAACGCGCGGAAGTCATCTGAGGTCTACGTTGACCCGTATGCCTATTCGTGTATTAGCGGAACGAACTGCGATATATTTTCGCTTTTGATAGCCACGTAAGAACGACGATCCAGTGACCCTTGTCGTGAATCACGACCGGGGTGGAGCCTTGCCTTACGTTCGGCCATCATATACGTCCGCAGTGCTTGGCTTAGATTGCGGCTCGGCGCGGGCTTTTCGCGGGCGTCGCGGTCGGTGACGGCGTGGGGAGCTAGGGCGGCTCTCAGAGTCGCTCTCTATGGCGGGCGTTTTTGCCCTTTTCCGCGATCGCACGGTGGCAAAACCATCTGAGTCGGCTATGTTGGCGGCGTTTGTTGACACAGGTCGTGGGTTCGGAAGTCCATTTCGAGGCCGGGGTTCGTCTTCGGCGTCTGACTGCGCCGAAAGATAATGACACGGGACAGGTGTAATTACTGGGCTACGGTCCCGGTTGGGTGTCGCAGACGGCGACGGCGTGGGTGATTTTATGGGTGAAACGGGTATGGTGGCGGACGCGGCGGCTTTGCCTTCAAATACAAGGCGACGGTAACCAGCGTGGATTTTGGCCCAATATTCCGGGGCGGATTCGCGGAAATAGTCATCTATTGCCTCGCGGTGTTGTGCGGGATCGTAATCGTCCATTTTAGCCATTGGGGCGACCCCCGCCGGCACGGTATAAGCTATTCTAACCCTCCCCACCTGCGTGAGGAGGTGTGTGCCTATTAAATAAGTGTAAGCGCTTTAGGAGCACTAGGTGTGTACCTAGCTGCCACCTAATGCAGCAAGCATAAATTAAATTTAAAAGATAAATGCCTCGTGGGCTTTTATGTGTATATGTGTAACTACTTACAGTTAAGTCGGGAACCTGCCTGCGAGCACTCACTACACAAACGAAACACAGCACTACTAACACGGCAGCACTGTGACACCAACTAACTTTGTAACGCGTAAGCGAGAATAACGAACTCATGCGGGAACGCACGAGAGAGGTCCGTACTGGCCGGCGGCTCAGGAACGGAATGCTGTCTGACGGTGGGCAGCGCGTTGGTGATAGCACTAGCATCGCCGATGTCCTGTGGCCTGACTGCTCGTCTGAATCGTATGGGATAAAAAAGGGCAAAATAGAGATTAAAATGTTTTATTTTATATTATTTGTCTTAATATATGTTAGTTTTAGTACCGAAACGCTTTTGATGACATATAATTAGAAATTGAGGTTGTGTAAATATATTTTAATGCAAAAAATAAAGTTGTACATATGTAAAGCAGTTCTATTCAAAATTTTGAATTATATATTGCTGTCTTTATTTATAAAAACTAATTATAAATGACGTAACTGTATTTCTGATGTTTTAGGATAACATAAAAACAAATCTCTTTAATACGTAACTCAGTAATTTATTGGTCCGCTGATATGCTGGGAAAGTACTTTTCTAAACGACTGCGTCAATATCATACAATCTAAATGAATATAATTCTATGGCAGTATATTCTTTCTTCTAGTTTCTATCTATTAAATCTAATTTCGAGCTTTGATAGTATTTGCTGTTTAGGCTCATTTACAGGAGCTACCCTTCCAGACCCACTACAGGATTATACCAAGATTTGAACTGCCTTCGTGGCCTAGTGGTTAGGGCGTATGCTTTAGAAACCGGAGGTCGTGGGTTCGAATCCTGCGTGGACTCAACTACTTTTGTAAGATGTTCGTTGGCATTATTTCCTGAAAAAGACCTCTGGTTTCTTCTAAACTTTGAACCCATACCGCTAGGGCTATGAAGAGTGGTCAAACATAAATGAATAATATTAACACTAACAAAAACAATTATGGCATTAGAACCGAACACGTTTTAATTTCAGACCGCGTCCATCTTCAAACTCCACGCCATGTTTAATCTGTTTTTTGTATGTCTATGCTAGAATATTTTGCCGGCAATTGTGTTGCAAAAGCAGTATGAAGACACTACCGTGTTCCGGTTTGAAGGGAGACAGCACTATGTATACAGGGTAAACAGGACGTAAATGTCTGTCTAACGGTGAGAACGCGATGGTGATGCCCTGGTATTGCCGCGATGTCCATGGGCGTCGGTGACCACTTTCCGTCAGGTGGCCTGACTGCTCGTCTGACTCGTATGGAAAAAAAGGACAAGATAGATATTAAGATGTCATTTTGAGTTTATATTCCATGTCTATATATGTACTTTCAGTGTTGAAACGCTTTTATTCGCGTACAATTAGATATTTTGTAGTATAATATACTTTAATGCAAATAATAATAGTTGTACATATGTATCTAATGCGTTTCCATTAAAATTAAGAATTATATATTTCTGTCTTTATTTATAAAAACAAATTATAAATGACTTGATTATATTTCTGATTTTTAGTAATCATATAACAATCTCTTAAATACGTAACTGAGTAATTTATTGGTCCGTTATATCAACGATGAGAATGTACTTTTCTAAAAGACGAGTTTCGAGTTTTAAAGTATTTGCTGTTTACGCTCATTTTTTAGGGTATACGCAGGCAGACGAGCAGTCGGGCCACCTGATGGGAAGTGGTCACCGACGCCCATGGACATTGGCAATACCAGTTATCACCAACGCGCTGCCTACCAGAGACATAGGGTGTTAAGTCTTGTGTACCAGTAAATACGCTGGCTCGGTGCCCTTCAAACCGAAACACAGTAGTCTTTTCACACTATTGCTTCGGCAGAAACCAGACATCGCGGTGGTACCCACCCAGAAAATCTCCTGTAATAAAGGGACCTACCACCGGTAACTTACTTACAAGAGCTACCCTTCCTGTACCTCTACAGGAGTATACCGGGATGTCATTACTATTTGTAGGAAATATATTTTATCACTGATTGCTTCAACAAAACATACTTATATAACTACTTATGGTAATTTATAGATGATTTTTCCTTATCTATGCAAAAGAAAGATAAAGTTCTCCAGTCGATTACGACTACGGCGGACGATCTATATTAGATATCAGCCAACTACGCAGGAGGTATTATAGTGCACAAGTGTACGCGAAAATACAGGCGCACTGCCTCTTCCTTTATATTCTCAAAGCCCGATGGACCGACCGGACCGACATGACCGGAGAGAGTAACGCGCAGGACCGACTTTTACATGCCTATTCGACGCATGGATCATGTTACCTTTCAGACAATTGGGTGATCAGCCCAAATTGCCTAACCAACGAGAAAACAGCAATAAAATTGCTTTGAGTCCCCGCAGTTTTCAAACCAGCGACCTCCGGTTTCTTGAAACTTGAGCCCACACCGCTAGGCTACGAAAGCAGTTAAACAATAATACAATAAAAAATTTTTTTTAAATTTAGATTCAGAATAAATGTAAATAAATCTGATGTGAAACAATTATTGCATCAGAAGCAAATACGATTTTATTATTGGACCGCGTCCAACTTCAAACCCCACGCCATTTTTAATCTGTTTTTTATCTGTATGCTAGATATTTTGCCGCCAATTGTGTTTGCTAAATGACTTCGCTTACAAAAATTCTAAATCCAAATTAGCTAAAATCTAAATACTTATGTAGTTTTTTAAGTTAAAAAAAAACCCCTGTAAAAGTTTCTGCTTAAAGATACATAAATTTCTTTTTGCTGTTAAAGAATTTAAGGGGCGATATTTTCAACAATGTCTTTATTATGCTACATGCCTGATGCATCAATAATACGATGGTTACACACTTCAGTAAAGAAAACACAATTAGATAAATATAGCTTTTATTTTTTCTGAAATATGTTTATCAAAGATGTCTTGCGTTTTGTTTTTTTGACGTGACGTTAAGTCAAATAATATTTATGTCTTATAAATTGGTTCAAGATAGGAAAGCGCTCTCGAAAACAGTGTCAGAGAGCGGCTCACGTAACGCTCTCCATAAGCAACTATAAGAGAAAGTGAAAGAGGTACGCGTCAGTTCAGTTCTTTGGCTTGATGGCGTGAGGTCTTTCTTACTCGTGGGAAGTTGGCCGCCTTAAGTAAAAGAGAGAAAGAGAGAAGGGAAAAGAGTGTTGATCCTTCTTCCTATTATACAAATTATATTTCATCATCATCATCATCATCATCAGCCTGTGTTCGTCCACTGCTGGACATAGGCCTCCCTAATCAAATTATATTCACATTACAATAATTCTATCACTAAAAGACGTTGTCACGTATAACTTAAGCCCGCATACCGAATTTTCAGGCAGCCAATTTTTAAGTCAAATAATATCTATGATCTAATAATAATGTACCAATAAATAAAATTGGAGTGTCTGTATATATTATTAAAATAACCAATGATAGGCTATGATAAAACTTAAAAAAAGAGATAATTAATAATGAAACTTTAAACAGATATAAAAAAAGCGCTGTTTCATAGAACAAGTTTCTAAGGCGATCAACCACAATGCATTGTTTGTTATTAAAAATAAAATTTTATTTATCATTTATTTTCAAGACAACAAAGATAACATTAGTTGTTGTATTCGTGAATAAGTATAGTATTCCGATTGTGTTAAAGAATAATTTATAAGTGACATGCTGATATTTAATTTACCCACGACTATTACATGCATAAATAACCAGGTCAACTTGTGATTTTATCAATTGTGTACATTTGAAAAGGTCTGTTAAAAATTTTGGACATTATCTTAAGGGCTTATTAAAAATATGCCACTTACCAGTGAAATATTGTTTTATTAATACGCTCCTATCTGACCTTAATTTAACCTAGATCGTGATAGAATTACAGTGACAATAAGGTCAAAAGAATAAATCTGGGGTGATCAGAAGAAGAAGAATCATCGATTGGTTGACCTTATAACCTATCTCTCACTGTTATAAATGCAATTGAACTCACTAAAACGTTATTTTTATATCACATTTCTAGGCAATAACACAAAACTGATTGTTAATTACTAATATATACTAAACTTAAATAATATATAAAGATTTTATAGGTTGTATGAGGTGACGGAACAGTCTGAAAGCCCAGGCAATATTTTAAAATAAATGTTTTGTAATTAAACGCGATAAAATCCGTAAAACTGTAATGTCATGTATAGTATTCGCGGAAGCAAAAGCAAGTTAGTTATTAATAAAAAAAGGACTCGTCGTTAACGTCGTCTTTTCAGCTTGTCAAAGCCCACTACTGAGCATAAGCCTCCATGAGTCGTCAAGAGTCCTGTGTCAACAGCATCGGCTTACCTCGTACACATTTGCGGAGGTCGTCATTCCGTATCGTGGAGGGAAATAATAATCTTAATATGTATAAATCTCGTGTCACGTGGTTTGTCCGCGATGGACTCTTAAACTTAATAGATTTTAAAGTATAGTTGCCACTTGCAGTTTTATCCGACTTGTAAGATAGAATAGCTTACATCTTAATTTATAATCACAATAATGTTTTATAACAATTTATTTTTCTATTATTATTTCATGCAAAATGTTAGCTACAGAACGGTTGTGATAGCTGGCGATATCTTTTCATTGCGTTGTGTACGTCAATAGATGGCGCCGTTTAATTATATTAACTTTTCGTTGATAATAAGAGAATTGGGACAATAAAAAGTAATTGCTTAAAATTATTTAGTTTTGGTCATTTAATTTTATAATAATTATTATCTATTGTTAAAAACAAAAACGCAACTTCATGACGCAGTTATTTTTTTACCAGCCCATTAAATGAAACAAAAGTAATAAAAAAAAAATTGCTTCCTAACATGCGTGTAAAATTATAGATTGTAGGATTTTTACAGAGCAAAGTTAAATAAAAGTGATGTTGTATCCTACACAAACGCTAGGTGGCTAAAATAGCGAGAAGTGACTGGTGTCATATACAACTGGAGAATACCAGTCAGAATGAAAGTCTTAGTGTACAAGAACACGATTAGGCAAGTCCTTATGTTAGTCATTGCGACATGGGCAGTAAATCGAAGAAACGTATGTACCAGTCAAGTGGAAAGAGGATGTGCCGCAAAACAAGGCTAGATTAAATCTGCAACGAGTACGTGTGAGGAAGCTTGGACCTGCGTGACATTGCCGATAAGCATGCATTAGAGTAGGCTATATAGATAGAATTTATATATACGATACGTAGATAGGGTATATGACCACGTAAACGAGAGGTTACTCAACTACGTTATAAATTTGGCACATCAGCATTCAATCACCCGTAAGGCTGAGAGTTAGACCAAAAATATGATGCAGAGATGTAGTAATCAACGTCATGGTAGAATGCAAAATTTCCAAGGAGGATGTCGAAGATATGGTGAAGTAGAGAAAAATCGTAAAGGAAGTTGCCCCCACCACCAAGATACTAAATACGGAGAGTGAGCGACTAATAATATGACGAGACCGTAATGTTATCCCACTCGTCCTGATAAAGGACCTCCGATAGGTCCCAAACTATTCGGCACCAATACAGATTTCACGTGAGTGAGTTTAGCAGTTTATAGAATACGTTATTAGTATAATGTCTCACGAAAGTGTGAATTATTTAATTAAATTAACACATTTCTTTGCAATGTAGGGACCAAAGGTTAAATATATAATTACGTAAACAATTGAAAAGCTAATAATAATGAAACAAGGCCTTTATAAGAGATTGCGACGAGATATGTTATTTTTGTGGCCTAGCCACGCTTTATAAACTAGAGGTCGCGGGTTTTAATTTCTGGGTTAAACGGCTGTATCGATTCATGAAAGCTTACTCGTGTTTATTTACATAATTGAAATTGTATGCCAAACAATTAGGGATAACACAAGTAGGGATAGCACACACTCACCTGTAGTTCGCCCTCGCTTACGAGCACAGCGAAATACTATACCGGAGGCAGGTCCCCTTTTTACAGGGGACCGTCTGAGTGGGTACCACCACGGTGCCTATTTCTACCGCAAAGCAGTGGTGTGAAAACACTACTGTGTTCAGTGTAAAGGGCATCGTAGCCAGCGTATTTACTGGGTAAAAAAAACTTAACATCCTATGTCTCACGGCAGGCAGCGCGTTGGTGATACCTGTATTGCCAATGCTTATGGGCATCGGTGACCACTTTCCATCAGGTGGCCCCGACAGCTACAGAAAAATAATTTGCAATAGACACTAGATACACCCGCGTTCCAGGGCGGTTCTCACCGCTCCCAGCAAACGATTAAGTCGTCCCGGTCCGTAAACCGATTGTCGAGGATCCTCAGGAGACATAAACAAATGCCTAACCCATATACCTAGTTTGTGGGGATGGAAGCTCCACGCGAACTCTGTGTTAGGTGAAGCTTACCGAAGACAAGAGTCTGGAAGCATAGCATCCGAGATAAACAAAAAAAAACCTGGCATAAATTACTTTTACCTTGGAATGTCTTGCTAGATTTTTTATTATTCAAATGAACTGTTGTACCGATCAAAGGCAAATAAGGTGGTTAATTGCGTAAGAAAGTTTTTTTCAATAATCATTTATAGTTTTTGTCGCCAATAGGATTTGGCGTTAGAATTGTTGACTATATACTTCTATGTATCACAAATCTCGGTTGTAGTAAACTTTACGTGAAACAGCCTTATTTATTGCTGTTTGTTAGGTCTCAGTATTAGTAAATATTAATATGTAAACTAAACAGACAAACAATCATCATTTAGGTATGAGCGTGTCTTGGCAAAATATTACACTGTCAGTGAGTTAGTGTAATATTTAAGTAACAAATTATTTTAAATCCCATACAAATCCTTTCTTAATAATTGCTTAATTTACATTTGTTGGAATCTTTATTTTAAATCCTATATCAGAACGAACTAAGTATTAGGAATTATTACAAGTATTATGAATAAAGTTATTTGATTTTTATAAATCATATTTATAAATAAAAAGAATATCTGATACAGTCTATTTCCTTTAACATCAATACAGTTCTTAAAGAAGGATTAATTAAATGAATTTTGAATATTTTAAGCTTTTTTATAATAGCGAGATGCACCACAAAGCATGAAATGAATGAATGGATGGGCATGTAAAAAGTCGATCCTGCCCCTCATCTCTCTCTGGTCGTGTCCTGTTGGACTTTGAAAGTAAAGGAAGAGCACTATAATATCTCTTGTGTAGTTGGCTGATCTCTTATATCGATCAACCGCCTTAGTCGAAATTCGCTCGCAGAACATTATTCATTCAATAGGTATCATTTATATGTATCAACCGATAATTTCAAGACATTTTGTACAAAAAACAGACAATATAAATACAGTTCTTAAGTAAATAAGATATCTGTAAAATTTTAAGTTTAACTCATATGTTGCAGGAAGGAGTAAATAAATTATAAATCTTTATATTAAATGAAAGTTGATTGTACGACAAGAAATAATTAGTGTGATATTAAGGAAATGATATTTCTCTCAACACGGTATTAAATAAGTGAACGATTGTTGTGATCACAGTGTCGTAAAAATCATCAATCAATCGTAAAAATAAATTCATCAAAGCAAATAAAGCAAAAATGATCAAATAACTGATTTATCATAAATAAGACGATGAACTAACGAGTACTGAAACTTTTATATACACGAGACATTTCCAACGATTCTTCAGGGGTCATTTTAATAGGTAACATCACGAAGCCTTCTCCTTCCTAGCATTTCTCTCAAATTACAACTGGCAATCGCCTTGCAACTATTTTCTACGGATAAATTAGATTTCGGACCATGACCGTAAGGGTATATGTTATGGATTTTTGTTACTTAACAATTATTATTGAAGAGTAAGACATTACGATAGACGTAACACAGGCAGAGACCCGCCTGTCTTTTCCCGAACAGGTTCTCGCTTTGTCGTAGTGGTGACGCTCAGTACCTGCGGCTTGGGCAGCGCGGGAAGCTGAGAGTACCCTGGCCGGACTGGTGTAACGCCGGCCGTGGAGAAGGGCTGCTCAAAGTGGACTTAATAAGCCCGCACTGGATTCACCAAGGAGGGTGCAGCGGATAGGGTGAAAGGCATCAGGCGTACTGCTGTCCCTGTCCTTTGCTGCCAAAGAGGAGTCGCGGGTAAAGTAGGAGGTCGTAAGGAGTGTCGGTAGTTTGTAGGCTGCTTCCCTATCCACGGCGACTCGTCGGGGACGCGGGAAGAGGATCTCTCTCTCTCTGCGACTGAATTGGTGCTGGAGGCGGACCCTAACATCAAGGCTCGCTTTGGGGGCTAGGAAACTTTTCCCGCCAGGGTTGAGATCTGCTGGTTCACATGGCTCCCGGGTGGCAGATACGGGAGAGTTGGCTATCCAGATGTAGAGGCCGATACGGAGGGTGCGTGAGTTCCGACGCGCTAGAGGCTTTGGGTCGAGATGGGGCTGCTTTAGCAGCCAGCGCTCGAGGGGTTGCAGAAGACTGCCTAAGCGTTCCTGTGACCCCAACGGAAGGAAAACGTTTTATTATTATTATTTTTTATTGCTTACGCACGGAGGCAGACGAGCAATCGGGGCCACCTGATGGAAAGTGGTCACCGACGCCCATAAACATTGGCAATACTGGTATCACCAACGAGCTGCCTACCGTGAGACATAGGATGTTAAGTCTCGTTTACCCAGTAAATACGGTGGCTAGGGTGCCCTTTAAACCGGAACACAGTAGTGTTTTAACAATACTGCTTTGCGGTAGAAATAGGCACCGCAGTGGTACCCACCAAGACGGTCCCTGGACCTACCACCGGTGAATATAATTTTATGTAATATATGAAAATAAAAAATAAAAATTAATTCTTTTCTATATTGACGTATTTAATTCTTGAATATTTTTTCTCACATGGACGGTTTTAATTGCGTTTAAATTAGCATATACATTTAAATGTTATTAAACGTGATAAAATCCGGTAGTCTTTTTATTTCATAATGTGCAGTATTTGCTTAAATATATAATTATTTATGCTGTTATATAATAAGGGCTCTGGCCCTGTGACCCTTAAGCAAAATAAAAAACTTTTAAAAATGTTGTGGTTTATATCATTTTCTAATATATATTTTACGGGCTCCAGCGCTATTTATTAAAATAGTGTACTGTAAATGACCAATAAAATAAATCAATATTTATGTACTTACTTGGTCGTTTAGTCTGCTGCATGACTTTTTTTATTGCTTACGAATTCAAACCAACAGTCAGTCTGGGAAAGTGGTCACCGACGCCCATTGACATAGGCAATACTAGGGGTATTATTATTACTCGCTGCCTAAAACGACATATAACACGTTATGTCTCGTTTATACACTAAATACGCTGGCTACGGTACCCCTCAAGCGGTCACACGGTAATGTTAAAACACTACAGCTTTATGACTCCAGTCGGCCTCCTAAAAGGGACTTAAAACCTATTAATATAACTCAATATTTTCATTAGTTTGAGAAGAAGCTGTAAAAATTAGATGTCTGAATAAACAACAAAAAAATTAAAGATGGAATTAACCTTTTAATTATTAATATAAATCGGGATATACAAAATATATTTTTTAAGAACTCTTCAGCTTCTTTACAAAATATATAATGCATTATGTGTTCTGCCACGGGCACATATTATTGCGCAGTTCAATTAAAAAAAAACAGCATTTTGAATTTCGAACGTCACGACGGTCAAATTCAAAGCGCGTTTATATAAAGCGCAGCGAACGCGGAAGGGCGCAGTTTTCGCGTCGAATGGGCCGCGGACCCGTGACAAAATGGCGCCGATCTATTTGGCACTCTGTTACTTCGTGGTGTTCACAGCAGTTGGCGGGAAACAAACAGCTGGTACTTAATTATGTTCATTATATTATATATACAGATAGTATATGAGAAGTTTGGTTGCTGTTCAGGTAAGTCGGATTTTGGGAAAACTACTGCTAATGCCTCTAACGTTTGTCATTTTTGTAATAGCTGTGAAAGTTCTTTAAAGACATGGTATTGTCTTATTACACAGTAAACTATTTGGAAGACCTTTGATTTTAAAACTATGCTCGAGCTTTGGTTGTTGTAATAAAGAAAAAAAATACTATATCAATACGCTTTAATATCTAGTGGTTTTGACCATAACGACAGTGCGAAAGAGAATTTTACGGTTAAGTTTACTACCCCCAGCAGATCATTCCTCTATTCATGTTATATCTTATCTAAAATATTTCTTTATACCTCTTAGGGATTTCTAGAAGATTTATCGTTGTGCAGGAGTTCGTCTTGTACATTATAGATAAATATTTTAAGTTTTCTTTTTACGATTACACATGAAATTTATTTAAACACTTGATATCAAACGAATAGCGTAATTTTTAGGGAATTCTATCTAATTTCTAATAATTGTTAATAATTGAGATTTGGATTTGGGACATTTCTATTCCTTACACTTTTGTTGTATTTTTTACTATAATTTATAATTGTTTTGAATATCAACGTTACTTTCGCTGTTAAAATGTGAGTATCTCATTAAAAACTTTAGAAATGAACATCGATGGACAAAGAGCGATGAGGGAGAGGTTTGACAGAAAAACGATGTATGAACTCTGTGAGAGAGGATATAAGAACGAAAATAGTAAATACTTTAATTACGAATAATAGAGCACAATAGAAGAGAAAAAGCTTATAAGTGAAATAAGGGATGGTGAAGAAACAAAGATTGACTTTTAAATTATTACTGTTTAGTTATGTCGAACCAAATGACACTTATAATGTATGTAAACAAGTCTTAAGTCAAGATCTGAGCCGCTAATCATTTTAAGCTAACATTAGTAAACAAATCGATAATGATTACCGTTTCACTGCGAACACGTGATAAAAAAAGCTTACTAAAAGCTTTGGTTTCATAACCTCTGGATCTCGGTCATATCTGCGTCTTCTTTTTGTAAGATTCTGCCTTATACAAAATACAAGTCTTGTTTTCATATCTATATCAACTAAGGTATACTCTCACTACGTCTTGGGCCTTAATTTTCCTTCAATACATATTCACTTTACTTTTATCATTTTGCTACAAAGACGCCGCCAAATCATAATGATCACTTTTAATTTTTCAATACAAATGTATTGTAAATGTACTTCCACATTCCACTTGTTATCATAACATTTTATAACAGGCTGTTGTTTACAACAAGATCGCATTTTTCAATTTTTTTTGCATCTGTTGAATGCGGTTGACATTAAGAGACAATATTAAAATTAAGTATTTACTTGGGACAATATTTAAAGATTTTATGGAAGTTATATTTAAATAATTAAACTATATTTTTAATAATAATAACACAGATTGTTTAAATATGGTCCCGGGACAGACTGGCCCGCCATCGTCCCTGGGAAAGGTTTAAAACGTCGGGTACAGTCATAATGCTGATGAATAAAATCCATAAAACTATAGTATTTATAATTTACAGTATTCGGACTGCCTCCGTAGCCTAGTACTAGGCCGTATGCTTTAAAACCGGATAAAAGGCCGTGGACTCGAATCCTGCGGGGATTCAACAAATTTTTTAAATTGTTTCCTAGTTGGTTACGGCAATTTTGGCCGATCACCTAATTGTCTGAAAACTAAGATGATGAAGTCGGTCCACCCACAGACCCGCATTGGCGGCCAGCGTGGCGGGATACGGTCCAAAAACCCCCTAAGGGAGGAGGCGTGCAATAGAGAATGCTCATGTCCAGCAGTGGACTAATACAGGCTGATGATGATGTGTATTTCCATAAGTAAAAGTAATACAGTTTATATATAAATGTACTTATAAACTATATGATTCGCTCTGCGCAACCTTGTTAAGTTTACGTAATTAATAATACTGTCAAAAGTAAGGTTTATATTAAGTTTAAGATATGCGTGTTTTATTTTTTTATTTAATTTCAATTACTAATTAATTTTTAAATGTATATATAAATCTGCACAATGAATTTAATTCATACATAAATTGCAGCACTTTCAAGCCATTTATTTAATAAGTTATACATTAGTAATGCTTTCAAGAATATCATTGATTTTAGTTAATATATTTTCCGAAACCCCCTAATGGATAGGGGTCTATTAGGGAAGGCCTATGTCCAGCAGTGGACTATCAAAGGTTGATGATGATGATGATGATGATATTTTAAGATAAACACGATATCGTTTTATTTGCTGATTACACTGCTGTAATATATATCACTACATAGTATAAAACAAAGTAGCTTTTTCTGTCCCTATATCCCTATGTACGCTTAAATCTTTAAAACTATGCAACGGATTTTGATGCGGTTTTTTAATTGATACAGTGATTAAATAGGAAGGTGTATATATATATATAACTCAACCATAATATTGTAAAGAAAGCTGGTAAATTTATATATTTTTTCAAAGATTTTACAGAAGTCAGTCAGTCAGTACTGCACCCGTGCGAAGCCAGAGCAGGTCGCTGGTTCAAAATAAAACGACGTAACTTGCAACCTTCTTTTAGGTAGCCATTTTCCTAAGTTATCATGTGGTTGGCTACAAATCCATCCAGATTTACCTGAATAATAGTTTTTACGCAGAGCGACTGGCATCTGACATCGGCAACCTGAAGGGTAAACTGCATTTTTAAAGATGAATATTGAAGGCACTAACTTCTATAACGACGGCCAAAGATGGTCTTGACTACCGGGACCGACTTTTTACATGCCCATCTGACGCATGAAACATCTTATTTTTTTAGGTAATTGGGTGTTCAGTCGATATTGTCCTTACCGACCAGAAAACAGCGAAAACAATTATTATTTTATTACTATGATTCATTATCATCATCAGCCTGTGATAGTCCAATGCTGGACATAGGCCTCCCCTAATACACTCCTAACAATTAGGGGGTTTTGGCCAAATTATAACGTTGTTTTCCTGCGGAATTACAACCCAAGTCCCCCGGTTTATAAGCAATGGCCGATACCGCTAGGCCACGACGCAACTTGCAATATGACAATGTAAACAATACCTTCTCGAAAGTAGCATACTG
Organism: Lamproptera curius; assembly: GCA_029286875.1. Classification (NCBI taxonomy): domain Eukaryota; kingdom Metazoa; phylum Arthropoda; class Insecta; order Lepidoptera; family Papilionidae; genus Lamproptera; species Lamproptera curius. The sequence goes on from JAGSMT010000022.1 coordinate 1,575,942, forward strand.
GTTTAGCACTAATAATTTGTTGTTCAATAGAAAGAAAAATAAATGTAAAGGGTGTATGATCCCAAATGCTCTTAAAAGTAGGCTTGATGTGGTTGTGAATGGGGAAGCGCTAGGCCCCGTAGATTCAACTTTATTCTTCGGTGTTACAATATATTCAAAATGTAATGTGGCAGTCTTATTAACAGTCTGGCAAGAAGGCTTTGCAACGGTGTATGCAGTTAAAAAAATTGTCAGCAACTGATGTTTATACTGCCCTTTTGGTATATTTTAGTTTAAGGAAATGCAGCTGATATTTTTAAGATTTTTGTACTATAAAAAGAGCGATTCGTGCAGTCTATAACCGGCCCGGGTTAGGTTTAAAGAATAAGAAAGATGTTTACAGAAGTATTAGAAAATGTAATGTATGTTCACAAACATAATGACGAATTCATTAAATCATTGTGATACGAATAACATAAATACTAGGAATAAGCATTGACTTGTTCTTTCAACAATAAGACCCTGAACGCTTTTACAAGAAAATCCTAGTAAACATTCGGCTTTTGTCTGTTAATAAACTTAAGAAAGTTGTTAATAATGTTTGCGTGTGAAAGCATATTATTGCTGTAATAACTGCATTAAGGATAACACACCCTGGTAATTAATTTATCGATGCACGCTATTTAAATCGAGAAAATATGTTGTACAGTTTTTTTTATTTTGTAAATAAAAGTATATAAACATTTTCCGCTGAGATTTTACGCTGGTTCAGGTCATATGCTTTCGTTTTCGATCCGGTGGTAGATTACCTGACGATCAATAAGAGAGTGTAATGAGAGTGCTTGTATATTGAATAACGATATTTGATTTAGAAAAATAAATTATTTTAAGTATATGCAATTAATATAAATTATAAACAAGTATACAAAAAATAATAAAACGTAAATTCATTATCATAAATTTAATCGGTTTGTTATTAACTTTGTTAGAATATTATGAACACTAAAAATACGCAATATTTTCACACTATAAATACTCCAATTTAGGGCTTTCGCGTTGGTTTCCATTCAATTATGTTTTTTTTTCTAAGGGGCCAATGAGCCATGAAGTTTATGATAACATAACCTTCTTCAACTAAGTGGTTTCATTGGTACGGTGTTCAAAGTTAATTGTTTAGAAACGATATGTCATGGTAGGTTTCACATATAACCTATTAAATGTATGGCCCAATAACGTATAAAAGGACGTTATGCCTCGATAACGTTTCTCATTCGAGTTCTTTATACCAGTGTTAATCCTAGGAAAATACGACACGATGGCTTAAATACGCGGGGTTTTTTTTAAAGCTAAATATAAAAAATATTTATTGTTTATGCACTTTCGGACGTTTAAGACATAGAAATCTATACATATTATAAAACAAAGTCCTCGGCTTTCTTTTAAATATTTCTGGACGAATAACACCACATCGTCTAGACCCAAACTAAGCGAAGCTTGTTCTATGGAAACTGGATAACTGATAAATACATAAACTCACTTTTCTTTTGTAAATAAATACATTATATATAGATACAAACAACCAGATACGAGAAAAACACTATTGTTCATCACGCAATACTTTTCCCCTGGTGGGAATCGAACCCACACCCTTTGACGCAACAGTCTCTCTAACCACTGCGCCACGCGGGTCGTCTGTTCACGATAAACTCAAATACTACAGCACAGATTGTCACGTGGTTATCACTTATCGATATAATGATTCTTCCGGAAGGTTTAAGTATATAATTTGAATAGTTTCTGAGTTAATTTGAGTAACATATATTAATATTGTGTCAAAAATGTCGGCAATAAATTTAGCCATCTGAAAGCTGTCAACGGAAATGCTGCCTCAATCCGATGATATATAACAAAACAATGTATGGTGGAAATATTCTTCCAGAACATAGCCTGTAAAAAAGCCCGCGACAGCATATTTAATGGCTGGTCCGGTTTTTAGAGCAATATCTCTTAAAGATAGCTTATATAATAGGTAGTAAAAAGGCTATTTTTTTTTAAGTTTTTAACATGCGAACGAAGTCGCGAGAAACGGCTAGTATAACTATACCTCTATAGTTTACCAAAAATCTAATTAAGACATAGGCATTGAATTATTAATAATTTTTCAGGTCGGCTCAAATTATCAGTTTTGCATTTAAAATTTTAGACTTTTCCTGCTAAAACCGGCAAAAACCCTGTATTTGTTTGGGTTTATCATCGTCATCATCAGTTTGTGTTAGTCCACTGCTGAACAAAGGCCACCCCTAATGCACGCCTACTCCATGAGGGGCTTTTAGGACCGTATCCCACCACGCTGGTCCAAGACTTATTTAAATAAAATGTTTTGAAAATTATTATAGTTTTAACTGACCAAAAACAAAGAAATTCCTATTACCACAGTTATATTACTGAAAATCAAAGATCTTTCGGCAATAATTTTATCCTTAATATAAATAACGGAATTTAAGTTTTAATGTAAAATAAAGGATTTCGGTTTTGTGGTAAAGTGGTTTATGATTATAATTTAATTACGACTTTACTTATCTCATTTTTTACTTTAAGCGTTTTCTAGACAATTCTGGTGGAATATTTTCAGTTTTTTTTGTTAAGATTTTCGAGTTTACGTATAATAAACCATTTATTACATTTAATTGTTCGGGCAAATACTGCAGTATGAAGGTTAGCAACGATATTGTCTAGCAATCTATATATATATATATATATATATATATATATTGTAAGAAGGTATATATATATATATATATATATATATATATATATAAAAATCAATTGCTGTTCGTTACTCTCGCTAAAATTCAAGAACAGCTGAACCGAATTTGCTAATTTTGGTCCTGAATTATTTGCAAACTCCAGGGAAGGTTTAAAGGTTAAGTTTACATAAATATTACAATGTTTGGATTTAAAAAAAACAATAACTTTGTTTTTCTTTTGCACCCCGTTGTTCAGAATTCGGAATAGTTTAAGATGAATAGTTAGAGAGAATTTTTCTAAGTATTTGTTCTCAGAAAGTAATGGCTAAATTTAAAACTGTCTATAAAATAATTTTATGTACGTTGATAAGTCTAAAGTTTTGCCATAGATAAAATTTCTGAACTTAACCTTATTATTTGACATTCATGATGCAGTTCCATGCAGTACGAAGTCTGCCGGTTTAGCTAGTTAGGTTATCATTTTCGAAGTACTTGTGAAGTAAAAGCAATTAGTTAGCCTACATTGACTAGTACGACAGCAAAAATCTAAATAATCTTGGGCTTATAATTTTTTTTTAAATTAGTAAAACTCATAGAAGTTGATGACAACAATTTAGTAATAAAATTTATAAGATTTTACATTAAAATTTCAATGTTCTTTATGCAACTTTATCGTCAAAAGCTACCGGTTCCAAAATTTTAATGTAACTTTAAAGGAAATATCCTTAATAAACATAAAAAAATGATTTTTGATTACGAGAATACTACATGTTATTGGATGAAAGGACCTTTTACGGATTCTATCGCGTCACGTGCCAGTGATTTATCCCGTTGCCAGTGCTGAAGCGGGATTGCCAGATCTTAATTGTAATAAAAATTTTCAGTCTGTACTCCGACCTATGCAAAATTAACTTATATATTTTTTAATCAAAGTACTTTTAAAATGACGACCCGCTTGGCGCAGTGGTTAGTGACCCTGACTGTTGCGCCAAAGGGTGTGGGTTCGATTCCAACATAGTGTTTTTCTCGTGTCTGGGTGTTTGTGTCTATATAATGTGTATTTATTTACAAAAGAATAGTAAGTTTATGTATTTATCAGTAATCCATCTATTATTATAATAACAATTAGAATTATTCAATATTTAGAAAAAAGACTTGGTGGTATTCTTTTGCCGTTTTTATGTTGACTTTAAATTATTGCGTTATAATTAACTTTATTTCACAAAATGCACATATTATTTATTTTTGCCATGATTATTAAATTTATTTAAACTTTTTACGTGGTAATTTTCAAACAATATATAGTAATTTATATTTCTTAGAGTTATTTAATTGCAAACGAATTATTTTTAATACAAGTACGAAACGTACGGTTTATATAATATTTTAGTTGTTTTTTTTTTTCATTAGGAAGTGGCGAGTGGCGTATGTAGCTATTTTTATTTGACTCTTGTGGTTTTAACAACAATATAATACAATCAATATGCATTTAAAATTCTCACTTAAGAATATTTCCGGAACAGGTTTCATTTCATTATAACGATATCACGGAAGCCCTTATAGGACCGGATTTGCGTTATACTTTGATTTTTCTCTATATAATTACTAGTCGAAGTAAAAACCTGTCGAGGGCGATAGGTGACCTTTGTTAAGTACGATGAACTGTTACTTTTATGCCGCTTTGAACGCATAAGGATATTACGAGCTTTTTATCTTAATTTTTAAGATCAATAACACATTCTTTTCAAATAAGTCTTGTTAAAGTTAACTTTAGGCTTTAATGACGAATAAACAACCGAATGTGTCGGAATCGCGTCTGATGGATATCTATACTTTAGTATAGTAATATTTTAAGTTGATAAAAATTAACATTCTGTGAATGTTTTATTCTGCCATATGTTGCTGCTTAATAGGTCCAAGGAAGACCTAAAAGTAACGTTCGTATGGGAACTTTTATAGTACTTCCGTATATTTTTATTTGAGTCTGTTTTTATAGAGGAAACGGAAATACATCATCTGTGAAAAATTCAACAGGCTATAAATTACTGTTCATAAGATACAGACATTTCTAGACTGACAGACGTGCAGATGCACGGGCGGCGGAGTGTTAGTAAAAGTTCTTATTTTTTTTTATGGGTGCGGATCGGTTTCCACAGGATTGAAAGATATTTACTCTCTCTACTCTCTTTAAAAATAATGCGTTTTATAAAACCTTTAAGGTGCAAGACTCGCAAACCGTGCTTCTGCACCGTGATTCCTCTTATCACCCTGTGTTAGTCCACATCCAGGTGGAAATATGCCTCCCAATGCACGCCTTCTCCATTAGAGGATGTTTGGACCGTATCCCACCACGGTGGTCCAATGCGGATTAGTGGTTGGACCGACTTTTTACATCCGACGCATGGATCATCTTACTTTTTAGACAATTGGGTGATCGCCACAAATTAAGTAATCATAATAATGAAATAATGAGCGTTAGGAGGAAGTCCTACTACAATCATACCATAATGATACGATCTACGGCAAAAGCAAACAATCCAGTCTCATAATCATGATGCTGCGCAGATCTTGGCGCCGTTCAGTCTTGTCTCGTTTCCATTGTTGCAAACATTATTATTGAAATGTGTTTGTAGTGATACGTAGTGATACGATTGGAAGGTGGAAGGTCATCTGACCTTTTTCTGTAAATACCGTTTTTCGTTGTTGGTGTACAAACTGACTAATTTTTATTTAACTTAGGTCATACTTTTGCTTACGTCCTCAAAATGTATATGGTCTATACATATTGAAGACAGAAGGATTGGCTGGTGTACGACAAAGTTATTTTACAAAGGTTCCGATTGTTTTTAAAGCTCGGAACAGTTTTGGGAGGTTGTAGATCCCCTTTTACAGGTGGCCGTCTGGGGTGGTACCACCGCGATACCTCTTTCTGCCGCAAAGCAGACAGTGTCTAAAACATTTCTGTGTTCCGGTTAGAAGGGCACCGTATCCAGCGTAATTACTGGCTAAACGAGACCTAATATCCTGGAATGAAATGGATGGAGTCGATGTCCATGGGCGTAGGTGACCAATTTACATCAGGTGGCCCGATTGCTCGTTTGCCTTCGTTGTTAATTAAAAAAACTCTAAAAATACGATCTACGATCGACTGATTTGAGTTTCTCTTATTAAAGATTTTGTTTTATTTAAGATAGTATTTCGCAGTTATCTTTATTTTAAGTGAAAACTTTTGTATTAAGGTATTTCTTTTAATTTGCCTCTCGTCATAACAAAATATTCTTAACAACGTGAATCACATACTCATTGTCCGATATAACTACATTTGTCCTAATCAATGTTATTAAAAACAAAGGTATAAAAATATAAAGTTTTCAGGAGAGAGGACAAGTAAGTGGCCACGTTTGTTCCACCTCGATGACTACGACCAGTGCTTGTCAAAGAGAGATGGTCTTTACTGCCTTGGCACCTTTCATCTCAAAACTGATCGGCTGAAATCCTTGTATGATGTTGTGAAGGTAAATATATAGACATTAAGTGTAATTAGGTACATAAACAACGTGATTTTTCGTATAGTTCAAACCTAAAAGTAGATTTTTCGATCGATTGATTCAGAATCAGTAACATATTCCAATGAACTTCCATTCCAAACAATGTTAACTTTTGCCCCGAAACTCGGTTAAAATCTAAACAAAATTGTCACTAATATGACTAGAAATAAATTGCATCACACCAAGTGACCGTTAAACACTCAATAGCTCCGGCCCGCACGCATCCTTTCAATTTCTTTAAAAATTCGAAAAAACGATGCAAGTACTCAAGCAAAAGGAATTATTGTAGGATATGTTCCATTTTAACATGCAGAATTTGTAATTAATGTAAAATAATTTTATACGATTATTAAATGTATCACAATAAATGCATGTTTCTAGTCAATTAATCATCATGTAAGTCCATAGTGTGATGGAAAATATAATCACAATTTCTTGATTTGACAGTAAAATTTTGCATAGAAACAAACATAAGTGTCGTGTTTAGTCATAATACGTGTACCTTACGGCTTAAACGCGAAGGCAGACCGTATGTTCGCTGAGACAATTTTGTAAAAAATAACGCTTGTGAACGCATAAAACTTTTTCAGTTTTAATTATTTTTATTTCATTTTTCGTATACTATATTTGGAAATTTAACTCTTGTTGTTTTTGGTTTAGTACAAAGCTTATAAACTCAAGCTTTGTACAAAACGAAAAATCACGTTGTGTATAGTTATGACTTCAAATTACTTCAAGATGTGTAGATGTTGCGTATTTTCTATTGCATACGGGCAGGGCTTGTCCTTGCCCGTTTGTCACGTTACGTTTAAAATATATAATAAATTAAATAATTTATAGCTTATAGTTAAATATGCTCAAGGAACTCTCCGGATCGAACAACTTCAATCGGACGTTAGTACATCGAGGTTACTGCGTCAGCTCAAGATGCCCCTCATCCGAGTCCAATATGACCTTGCGCTTCGAAAGATGTGTCCAGGAGAAAGCCAGGACTTCATCTTTGACCTCGACCCTGCACAGGTTAAATTACTGCCGATTTAGAGGTCAAAGGACAGGCTCTGGGGTGACATGGACTCATCATCTCTTTCTTGCTGTGGTCTGCGCTTTAGTGTTTATGAACATACTTGGTACGGCGTACGACATTTTGGGGGCTTGTGATAGTAAGTAATTCCACCTGCTTTGTTTTTATCACAACTGTAGTCTGTTTAATTATATACTTAATAATAACAACGATGTTGCGCGTTTATTTTAATTGCAGAGGATACGATCCTGAAATGTTGGTCGTTGAAGGTTAATTGGAAAAAATTCTCAAATTCATACGAAGGAGAAGATTCCAGTAGAAAGTTGCTAACATCAATACAAGGAGCCAGGTAGATTGAAATGTTCATCCATTATAATGGATAATGATATCTAAAACTAAGCGAAGGTGAAATAACTATTTGGGAAAAATATTATAAATGATGCGCTTTAATTTAATTTACGAAATAAAAAAAATCTCTTTCTTCAATTTTGAATCGTCTTCATGAACTACAGTTTGGTCTGTAAGTCGTAAATATTTTTCGAGAAAAGCTAACCTTGTCTCTTGCTTTAGCACCAGGAAATATTTCTTTTTGCATGAATTCCAAATCTTTTCATCTTTGAGAGAGAATATTTAAAACATTGATCTATTATTAAATAAAATTACTTTACGGATTTTATCGCGTTTATTTTACATTTTTAATTCCCTGACGTTTCGAACACTTTCCAGCGGCCGTGGTCACGGGTCAGACTGAGATGTCATGCGTATTGTTCTATTGTTAAAAGTTCCTATTTTTATGATCGTGTCATTTATTGAGATAATTTCTTTATTTCAGGGTTTTGTTGCTTGTACTGGTCGTACTCAGTCATGCAGTTGAGATCACATACAAATTGCACATTGTGAATCCTGACTTCTTGGAGACCGTTCGTATTTGATTTTGCAATTTCCATATAAGACTAATTGTATGATCGCATTTTGTCCTAACGCTGTATTTTAGATGAAAAGGATAATATGTTCTTCATTATGAGAAAACTTTTCTCGTCTTACTTCAATAAACATAAAATTATGTTTTAAATTCTTAGCAGTATTGATTTTTAGTATTGCATGTTTGAACAGCAGTACGTTTTACGGAATTTATCGCGTTTCTAGCGGAAACACTAGATAGTGTTCTAAACTTCGGGAATTTAAAATGTGACATAAACGTGATAAATTCCGTAAAAAAGTATTTTTATTCAGTAATTTACAGTTCGCGTAAACAAAAGAATTTCATGTTCATTTACGTAATCATATTATGTATTTATGTTATCATATATTAATAGTGTTATATCACAGTATCATTTTTCTTATATTCTTTATGTTGCAGGCTCAACATCATCCTATGGCGATGCTTATTCGCAACGGCTCCTCGATCGTTCAGACCTTACTGTCATCTCCAATTTCCTTTTGGCGTTCATCTTGCTAAGATATGCCCAGAAGAGGAATCTTGGTATTTATGTTACCAATGTGCATATTGCATAGGATTATTAGGTAAATTTGTTACACTTAATTATGGCATTGGGATTTTTGAAGCATCTAACATTTTAGGTAACTTTTGTTTCCCTTTGCCCTTGCTTTATAAACCAGAGGTTAAATAAAAAATAAAGCACTTTGAACATCTTTATGCTAGCGTTGTTTTCTGGTTAGGACAATTTGGGCCGATCACCCAATTGTCTGAAAAATGAGATGAGGCCAACCCGGCATTAGACCAGCGTGGTGGGATACGGTCCAAAAAACCCCTAATGTAGAATGGGTGTATTAGGGAAGGCCTATGTCCAGCTGTGGACTAACTCAAGCTGATGATGAATTGTGTATAAGGACGAATTTTTTTAAACGATGCACTAACAGTCAAAGTTTAACAGATAAAACTATATTTATTCAATATAGAACTGTTACACTTATTATTAATCAAACATGCCAAGAATAGGACGTTCCTCTGACTCCAGAAGAATGGAGAAAAGAAACTCGGTAGGATTCTTTTCTTTCATCTTTGAAAATAATCATACACGCAATCAAACATTTTTTAGAAATCTCAAAGAGATATCCAAAAGGAAATTCTATAACTGAACGTCTATTATACTAAAAAACATTGAAACGGTTCACGTGACCCCGACAACAGCCACGATGTCTCGTACGGACGAGTCGATGCATATAACCACTCAACACACTAACACTATCACAGATGCACAGCACTTATCACACACGAGGAGAGTTCCGTTCCAGCTAGCGGCTTATACGAAGCTATCCCACTATATTTCAGACCCGTCTTTTATACACGATCTCGGACAGACATGACGTCAATATCGAGACTTCTTTTCTCTAAGTACCCGTATTAGAAATAGTGTTCTGACTCATTTATATTTTGGTGTGATCATTTTAATTGATTATACTTCACCAATTCTTAGTTGTTAACTGTGACCTTGTTCATTTACAAAGCCTGTTACATTACAGTCTAATGGAAAAACTTGACGTTGGCAAAATCTACAAGGAAATTCCATCAAGCCAAAGAACTGAACTGAACTGATTATATTTCAGAATATCTCCCGTTTACTTGCTGGTAATTGGATTCAGTGCGACGTGGTGGCGATATGCCGGTGACGGCCCATTGTGGTACGATCTGGTGAACGCCGAGAGTGACATTTGCAGACGGAAGTTCTGGTCGCATATATTCTTCCTGAACAACCTTGTCGAGCCGCAGAGCCAGTGTATGCTGCAGACATGGTAGTTATGTAAAATAGTATTTGTAAAAGTTCTGTAATAGTTTAGGTATACCTTAAAATCTTAAAAAATTTTGATTGTCGTTGGCTAGGACAATTTGGACCGATCACCCAATTGTCTGAAAAGTAAGATGATCCATGCGTCGAATGGGCATGTAAAGTCAGTCCACCCACCAGCCCGCATTGGACCAGCGTGGTGGGATACGTCCAAACCCTAATCGATAGGGGTTTATTAGGGAGGCCTATGTCCAGCAGTGGACTATCAAAGGTTGATGATGATGATGATGATGACAGTATTGTTTTGTTCTGCTGGGACAAGGTTGGTCGTTATAGTCGATGAATATCGGTAAAGTTTCGTCGTTGTAAGCGATATGTCGCTGTATCCGATGTTGCTATTTGCGCTATATATGGGGATTAATAACCGATCGGTCGTTGTGAACGATGTCGTTATGACCGCTTTCGATTGTATATTGTAATGTTTTCAGGTTCCTCGCGGTAGACATGCAACTTTATATAGTGGCTTGTTTTGTCACATTATTGCTGGCCAAGAATCTGAGACGCGCTATCTTCGTACTAAGCGGGCTGGTGGTAGCGTCATGTCTGCTTAACGTTTGCTTGGCGTATATTTACAACTGGAAGCCGTTGCTGTATATTTTGTCTCCAGAGTAAGACGTGAATGAATTAATAACTTTTAGATGCAATGTTTCCTAAGAAAAGTTTAAGTCAAATATCTTTATTCAAATTCGCAGTACTGCATTCTCTTTTGATTGTCAAATTCTACCACCGGTTAGTAAATGAATACCTCTGACCTGAGAAGAATTAGCGTTAGAATTATATGTCATATTCACAACTGACTCCGTAGCCTAGTGATAAGGGCGTGGGACTTAGTAACCGCAGGTCGTGGGTTCGAATCCTGCGGGGAGTCAACAAATTTTCATTGTTGTTTTCTAGTTGGTTAGGCAGTTAGGGCAATTTCCTGCAGTGGATGATGATGATGATGACGTAGTTATATTAAGACGAGTTATATTATTTTAGGTGATCTTTGTAAATTATACAAGTATAAATAGATAATATGTTTTGTTGCTTGATTAGTTCCGTGCATTGGTTTTCGTAACAAAACAAACAAAATATAGCTGTTGTGTTATTGATAACTGATGAGAACAATAAAAGAAATAATAACTGGATATACAATAATTCTAAAAGGTTTTACGCGGCCTTTCTTTGACCTTGCCTAATTTTTGCATTTATTTTTTCTAGTGAAAATTCATTGCATTTGCAATAAAATTCACTAGAAAAATTAAAGGCGTTGTTCACCCTGCATTTTTTGTTGTTTTAAAAAATGTAATAAAAGGCGTATATTTGATGTTTCCGAATATTTATTCTATTACTCCGGTCTCTGTTTTAAAATCCTTTTTTGATATATTACCATTTACAGAAACTTGCGTACCACATTTAGAGGCGTCCCATCGTTCTGGTACTTCTACATTTCTCCATGGGGCAGCCTTCCGGCCTGTCTCCTCGGCTTGCTCGCCCGTCAGTTCTACATGCAGAAGGAAGGATACGATATAACGAAAACGAAGGTATGCAGTTATTGTTATATCAAGTAAAGTAAACTTATATAACAAGTTCGCGGGTAAATTGTAATTTATCTAAACTTCAACATGTTTTTTTTATGTTTTTAAATGTAAAATATTTTAACTTAAACTCCCTATGAATTTATCAAATCTGTATATTATAAATTAGTGCCGGTTGAGTACGCAAAATTCGTCAAAACGTGTTTCTGAGGCTAACAAAGAATGGAACTATTTAAGTTAATAATGCACACACACGGCAATGTTACTGCGTTATGTTAATTAACTGTTGTAACTGTCAAACGTATCTTATTTGGTTTAGTGTGAGCGCCAGTTCTGCTCCAAATGTGTTAATTCAATATAGAAATTTAAACCTAATCGTTGATTGGCAACCAGCTATTACCGGTTTGGAAATGGACGCCTCTGTTCTGAGAGGAACCTGGGAAGGAAACTGGAAATAATCAACACACACTTTTAGGCATAACAAATTATGCAATATTGAAACAAAAACTGGAGCGAGCATTCCATTACAGAGCTGTCATTATCATTTAAACGTTCATTAATTTTATAATAACCTTTGACACCTTAAACTTTTCTTGACAAACTTTTTAAAGTTTATCAATAATTACATTCTGCCTCCGTAGCCTAGTGGTTATAGGCGTGTGCCTTGGAAACTGGAGGTGGGTTCGAATCCTGCGGGGAATCAACAAATTTTCATTGTTGTTTCCTAGTTGATTAGAGCAATTTAGGCCGATCACTCAAATGTCTGAAAAGTAAGATGATCTATGTGTCGGATGGGCATGTAATAAGTCGGTTCACCCACGCAACCAAGTCCAAAATCCTCTAATGGATGGAGGTGTATTAGGGGAGGCCTATGTCCAGCAGTGGACTATCACAGGCTGATGATGACATTCTGATCGTTTACTGCGATTTTGTTGTAAAATCGTATACATTGTTTTATAAACGTTTCACTTATTCCTCGCAGTCTAGTTGCTGGGGAATTTTACTATATTTGTTCCTTGTATCTATATCATGTGCATCACAATGTCTATTTTTAGCACATACATTAAGTTATCAAATATGTATTGAGAACTAACTGGTCAATCTTTTCCATTTCTGTAAACAACCTTCTTAGTAATTCTTTGGGACCCAGGGTATATACGAATTACACGTTTTGTATTCATTTTCTAGCGCTAGTGGATGTATCGGTACATTTTTACATTATTATTATCAGCCTCTGATGGTCCACTGCTGGACATAGGCCTCCCCTAATACACCCCAATCCATTAAGGGGTTTTGGACCGTATCCCACCACGCTGGTCCAATGCGGGTTGGTGGGTGGACCGACTTTTTACATGTCCATCAGACGCATGGATCATCTTACTTTTCAGACAAATGGGTGATCGGCCCAACTAGGAAACAACAATGAAAATTTGTTGAGTCCCCGCAGGATTCGAACCCATGACCTCCGGTTTTTAAAGCACACGCCCATACCACTAGGCTACGGAGGCAGTTATTTTTACATAATGTATTTAAATACATTCCAGTGGCTAGTGCAGATTTACAATATATCAGTGCCGCTCTGCGTGGCGTGGGTGTTGACCGGCTACGTTATGACCACGTTGACCACGCGCGCTTCTATTGCCGCGTACATAGGATTCGAGAGGCCGATGTTCTCGGCCATAATCGCTCTACTACTGTACGGATCTACTAATAATCTTAGCAGTAAGTATTCTTGGATACGTCAGTTGATTGTTATAGTAACGACTGCAGGGAAACAACGATGCAAATACTATTTCTGGTGCTTGATACCATGAGTTTTATCCAAGCAAACTAAATCTGTAAAAAAAGCAAAAAAACTTATATCTTATTATATTCCCACGATGTTGCTATAGATTATACTATAGTAACAGTAGTAGTAGATTATATTATAGTTAATAAGTAATAAAATCGTTAGTAATAATAACACAATAGTTTATAATTAGCTACCATCTAGTTATTAACTAGGCAAACGCTGTTCCAACTTTGAAGATTGAAACTAAGTTTCGCGCATAAATATGGGTTATATTTACTGCAAAATGTTATTGATTATGTAAAATCATACTTGTGATTATGATTTATTTCAGTATTATATACATTTACACAATAACATATATTGTGGTGCGTTTTGCACCTAATTTCCTGATTTTCTAGTAAATAATGTAAATTCATGCGTCGGACGGGCATGTAAAAAGTCGGTCCACTTACCGACCCGCATTGGACAAGCGTGGTGGGATACGGTCTAAACCCCCTAATGGAGAGGCCGTGCATTATGGGAGGTCTATGTCTAGCAGTGGACTAACACAGGCTGATGATGATGATGAAGAAATTTAAACAAGGGGCGTTACCACCAATCTACGAGTTCTTCTCCGTTTCCTTATTTATAAATATTATATTAAATGTCCATATTTTTGCAAATACTACAATATATTTGCCATGGTTGAAATTGGTTGTGATCGTTTTAGATTGCTTCGATCGTTTCTTCTCGTGGAAAGGGTGGCACATACCCGCTCGTCTTTCCCTGTCCGTTCTGGTCCTCCATCGTCTGATAAACCTTCAATTCGTTGCGACACGCACGACCGTCATTTATATCTCCGTTTCAACTATTGTAAGTTAAAAATTTACTATATCATATATAGTAACTAGCAACCCGCCAACCCCCCTTGTGGGTGGAATTTCGTAAAATCCAAGTTCTTAGCTGACCTCTGCTCGTCGAGAGGAATATTCCTACCAAATTTCAAGTCGCTACGCCTTATGGTTCCAGAGATTTGCTTACTTTTACTGTTTAGCTTGATAGTTATCATCATGTAGTAAGTTTCTGCTGTAGTAAGACTGAGTAAGTTCCACTGATCGACCCAAATTGCCCTAACCAACTAGGAAACAACAACGTGGTGGGATACGGTCCAAAACCCCCTGATGGATAGGGGTGTATTAGGGGAGGCCTATGTCCAGCAGTGGACTATCACAGGCTGATGATGAAGTTCCACTGTCAAGTTTGCTTTTACAAAGCAGTAGTGTACTGGATTTTCTTTTATTCACCGTAGAAAACAAGCAGACTTGTGTTTTACCTTCACTTAATATGATTATGTAAGACTTTTGTCTACGCGGTTTATTCAATACAAATTGATCTACGATTGTCAATTATAAACAATGGATTTTGGACTGATGACTTTAAATTTTGTTAAGCGCCTACTGAATAAGTTAAAATCTCGCCTGTGGACATAATTGTGTCCTACGATTTAAGTAATTTAAGTACTGCGATATTTGTAATTTGCCAATAACATTTGCAAGCTAGAGTAGACTTGAGTGAAGAAAACTTAATGGATAAAAGTATCATAAGGACCCTAAAGATCGGATGTAAGGCAGTGCTCGTGAATTCGTCCTGCGAGGAGATAATTATTTTTCTAGTAAACTTTCTAGTCTGCTTACACAAAACGGGCTGATCAACCTATTGTCTGTAAAGTAAGACGATATACTAAGTAAGATAATAATTTCACTCATGCACCTACCTATTTTTCTCTGTACCACCCTAAGGTTGACTGGTAGATAATGCCTTTAGGCATTAAGTCCTCCATTGTACTTGCTTGTGCATTAAGCTTTAATGAATAAATAAACCCCCTAATGGATAGGGGTGTATTAGGGGAGGCCTATGTCCAGCAGTGGACTAACAAAGGCTGATGATGTGTGTGTGACGTGTATGTGTAAATAAATAAATATATAATATACGACTATAGAATAAGATATCGATACGTCAGATGGGTATGTAAAGAATCGGTCCCGAGCATTATCTCTCTCCGATCGTGTCGGTTATCCGTCCCATCGGACCATGGTAGTGAAGGAATGGGGAGTGCCATGTTTCCGTGTACACTTGTGCACTATTATATATCCTGCGTAATCGGTCGATCTCCAATACAGATCGCCCACCGAATTAATCAGCTCGGAGGACATTTTTATTATTGTCTATTCATTTTCCACCCACCACCACCAACCCGCATTGGACCAGCGTGGTGGGATATGTTCCAAAAACCCCCTAAGTGGAGAGACGCGCATTAGTGGAGGCCTATGTCCAGCAGTGGACCAAGACAGGCTGATTAGGATGATGATGATTATGATTCATATTTTCTGCTTTTATAATACTTTACTTCGCAGCTATACGACGGGTTGTTACGGCGATAATCTCTTACTTATTGGCGATACCACTCACTCTGCTCGTCGAAATTCCAGTTCAGAGGACGTTCACGGCAATGTTCACGATTCGGTGAAGTTTTTTGTATTAAGTGTAATGTAAACAAACATTAAGTTATATTTAGTACAGTGTAAAGGGTCCGATTCAATTTAAAATTTAAATGATTTAATTTAATGTACTTACATATCAAACATTCATCACGGATATATCTGTTTATGATATCTTTTCAGCATCTATAAACACAGAAAGAGTTTTGTATTGTTTATTTCGGGTTCATTGTAATTAAATATTAATAATAAACGGAAATAACTCTGTACTTTTGATTGAAATGTATGTCGTAAAGAAAATTAGCATCAGTTATTGAATAGTACGATTTAGAGGAAACGTCGCATGTAACTTACCATTCTTTAACTTAATTCTATGTAGACGTGGGTCGTTACGTCACTTTTAAGAAACGAAACGTAACCGGTTACGTGGACGGCGTCGCTTGTTTTAAAACTAGTTATTTTTATAACTAGCTACTTTCATCCAGCTACTGTGCATACATAAGTTTCACAACTATACGGTTACATACGAAACGAAAATAACGGTTTTGTGTTTGATGCCCAATAGTCAAATCAATAAATTTACATTTCTGCATTCTTTACTCCGGGTAATTATTATAAAATGTTTTATTGATCGATTGGTGTTTACTACGAAACTATAATTTCAATGAAAATATTACTAACTGGCGTATTTAAAATTAAGTTTTATTGTTACAATGACGATGATTAATATTTACTGTTTATTTACACTTATATTGTGTTTACACTTTTGAACGATTTTGTTATAACTATCTTTCACTCTTATAAACACCGTTCTGTTACTTAATTATTATTATTTTGTTTTATTTTTACTTTTGAAAAAACCGCTGGTTTCCCAGAATCTAGGCATTATTGCCAACCAGGGATCGAATGTGGTATCTATGTGTATCAGTCATACCTATGAAAACTAAATGCGTCACTCACAGCGAGTGACGCATTTAGTCGGCTCTCGCTTACTCGGCAAGTCTCGGTCTACCATCTCTCTCGCACGGCCCGTCGGTAGGGAAAGATGCGAAAGAAATATAGCGCTTTACGCCCACTCAACTGACGAACGAAGACGACGACGGCCGAGTTCGCCCGAATAACGTGTTTACAAAAATAACTAGTTTCGATTTGACACGAAACGGTTATTGCGTTTCATATCCCGTAACCAGTTATTATAACTGATGACGTGAAATAACGCTCACGCCTAATTATATGATACAATCTAATTGTTTTAAATCAATAAATGGGGAATGATCTAAAAAAAACGAAACAGATTATACATTATAGAATTACATAATGAAATTAATCTGTTCTTGTTTAAAGAAAAAGGAAAAACCGTGTTAATTATTTTGTACCCGTTTGTATTTGTTCAAACGGATGCTAAAAGACTTTATGTGCGTCTGATTAAATATTGATTAGTTTAATGTAGCATTTAAATACTTTATACGAATGTAAATATGTAATAGTGAAATAAAGTATTTTAAAAAACGATCGGTCATGTTTTTTTTTAAGTTATCTGACATGTTAATTAAGTGATACTGTCCTGAAATAATTGAAGTTGTGGATTTATAAGGCAACATACTTCAAATTTTACTGCCTATGGAAAATCGGCTTAAGTTAATAAAACACAAATTGAAGACAAATAATTATGATGGTGGTGTGGCAAGTGGTTGATCTGATGGTTAGCGATAAGCCATCCTAAGGGCAACACCAGAGGAGCTGCGAACGTGTTAACAACTTTTCAGGAAAAACAATTAAACTAATTATCATTAAAGAATTTTTTTTTTGTGAGGTAGAATTGATTTCATACAAAACAATCGGTCATATAAATTTTTGAATATATCGGTTTAGGTCTGCAGATTGTATACGGATCCAAGGCAATTTTTTGGCTGCTCCGTAGGTCGGACGTGGGCTTGAATACTGTGGGGACTCAACAAATTTTCATTGTTGTTTCCTAGTTGGTCAAGTCAATTTGGGCTCATCACCCAATTCTCCGAAAAGTACGATGATCCATATGTCGGATGGGCATGTAAAAGTCAGTCACCCACCAACCTACATTGGACCAGCGCGGTGGGATACAGTCCAAAACCCCCCAATGGAAAGGGGTGCATTAGGGGAGGCCTATGTCCAGCTGTAAACTATAACAGGCTGATGATGACGCTGATTAAAATGATGAGACGAGCATGAGGTTTAACTATTGTGAGTGATATTTATTGGTTATTAGAAATTAATGATAGCTATATAAGAAAAGCAGTGTGAGACGCATACACAAATCAAGTTTGCGCCTGATTCTGTGCCCGTTAAACTGGAAGCCAGAAGTGTATTACTTTGGAACCTCCTAAGACGATTATTGTAAAAAGATATTGAACTTGTTCGGTAATTAGTGGGTAATATTTAGAATGTCTTGAATCAAGCTACTAAGACACGAAAATGGTACAAAGATACCGAGCTTAATTTTGCGTATATTCTATTTTAGCTCATACTTCTTAAGATTTTATTTTATTCGATCTTGTAATTTTTTTTCAAGTTATCATGGGGTACGCTTGTATTATTATTATATTACTATTTCATTATATTACATATTTACTATATGCAGATATTATATGAGTTGTGAATATAATAACCGATGTAACAGTTATTTTTTCGCACCTATAGTGTATCCAAAACATATGTTAGTACAAATTATTGCGGTAACTAATGAAAAGGCGTTTAACGAGATCGGTACAATAAGAACAATTCTTTGAACGGGTGCTAAGGTGAAACAATATTTCTTCGAATAGCACATAGTTATGAATAGACTACCTGTTTTGAAAATAATCACTTAAATAACTTTATTAAGTAATTATTTTCAAAACAGGTAGTCTGGTGTTTGAATTCTGTGGAGAAAAACTTTCGGCCAATACCAAACCATTGTTTTTTGAGTTTAGCTTTATTGTAAAGAATTAAGTTTGTTTGTTGATAAAATACATTTAATAAGTGCCTGGTAGATAGAAAAAAAGCGAAATGAAAATATAATTGTAACGACAAATCTGGTTGGATCCATTTTGGAATAGTTAAAAAATTTAGTTCACGTTTTTAATTGCATTGTATATACGAGTTCTAACTGCGAGAGAAGCCAAAACAATTGCATAAATATATTTTATCTTTATGAGTTATGTAAATTTAACCTATTTTGACGACTTTTAAATTACATCCTATGTAATTCCTTCATAATAAATATTATATGTCAGGTTTTAGTAATTAATGCATTTAAGTAAAAATAATTAACAACTTTTTATTAAATTTTATATCCGTATAAATATTCAAGAAAAGACCAAATAGTTTTTTTAGTTAAACTCATTCAAATTACGTATTATAATATAAATATATGTTCGAGAATAGTGTTTTTTGAGTAAAGCGCTTTAAGGTTATCAATTTTAAAATTACTTAGTATCGTAACATAAACCGGTTCTACGCTTTACGTTCTTTGCCTTTTGTATATTAAAAGGCATGCAAAGTAAAGGTCCAATTAAATATTATTATTCGACATAAGAATAATGAGCATTGAAAAAAGGTATTGTCACTCTACGAATACTAATTGGTTATTTAATAAATGAAGAAGATCTGAGCACACTTCCTGTTTTGTCAAAAAAATAACAGAAAAAGATGTCTTTTTTATTAACATTCAACGCACAAAATACTGCAAAATAAATGTTCATTTTTAAATACATTATATTTGCCAACATAAAGAATTATCTACTGTAGTCTTTTACATTATATTTTGTATACTGTGTTTGAGAACTCCCGTATATAGAAGACCGAGTTAAATCATCACGATGTCCCTGCTGCAAGAAGCTGTAACAAAACGAACAAAGCATAGTCATCATTACTCCGGTTTGAAGGGCACCAACTAGGTAATTATTCCTATTACGTGACAAAGACAGGATACTTCGGGCTCGCGCTTCCTTTTACTTCCTCTTTCTTCTTTGCTGACGCCTGTAAGAGTAGGGGAAGTGGGGTTTTGACGGAGACGATTCCTATACATAGACAATAGGGGCCCTATTTCGATGCCCAAAGACTATAAGAAATCAATGACACAAAACCGAATGTTCTCCTCTCCTACGGCTCCACTGCATTTGGTGTGACTCCGCCAAATCGCCAAGGATATGAACAGTGGTCTACGAAATATCAACAGTTTTGTCTGTCTGTAACTGCAGTCTAGTGTAATGATAGCATATTAAACGCAACGTATGCTCTTCTGAAATTGACTAGCTGCTTGATAACGCTTTACTACTCTGCGTGTTTAATGCATCTTCTCTGGCCGTTTCATTTATTGAAAGCATTGATCCTATATATATTTAAACCGTACGTTCGTTACACAATATTCCTTTGACTTCCAAAACTTAGGATTAGCTTAATTATGTTTATTGTTAAGTTTACAAGATTTTTGTCAACTTAAACTGAATTTTAATGTCCTTGTACTTTATACATGCATAAAGTATGCATGTAGTTTATACATACATACTTTATGCATGTATAAACTTTCATCTTTTTAAAACTATTCATTTGTAAACATCTCATAGAACAAGGACAGCGATTTTATATTATGTTGTCATTTATTTCAGTTTAATGTTGACTCCTTAAGGTTTGGTATGTATAACAGTGTGCTTATGTGGTCACCCATTTCCCGAAGATAACTCTGCCGTAAGAGACTCATTAGTGTCAATGAACTCAACCAAACGTTAAGAAACTAAGTTGAGCCAGTCTAAGGATATATTTAGCTGGGCTCCGAAAAGCAGAATATAGAAATCAGCTATAAGCAAGGATCAGATTTCTTACAGGAAGTGAGGCGAGCCCGTAAAATATTATAATTCCTTAAGAGGTGTCCATAAAAAAAATTAAAAGTACAAATAATTATAAATATTTATTTTATTTAGATACAGACCTTGAACAAATAATAAAGAAGAGTAAAGAATTTAACAGTTTTTAGCTTCCCTTTCTCTGCTTAATAAATGTTCGTTACAACAGCGCAGTTGGATCTCTTGCTTGAAAGGCTAGAATTATATAAAAAGCTGTTACTTTTCTTGCAAAAAATTCAAACATATACAGATTATAAATATGAATACCATAAAACATAATTTAATGTATAATAACGTCCAGTTTTCGAACTTTTAATTACAAAATTTTGTCTTAAAGTTTCTAATTTCCTAATTCACTACATGAAGCTAGCAACAACACATAATTAATGTGTGGTAACACAAATAAAAAAATTATATAATTTATAATCGACCATTCATCATCATCAGCCTTTGTTAGTCCACTGCTGGACATAGGCCTCCCCTAATACACCTCTATCCATTAGGGGTTTGGACCGTATCCCACCACGCTGGTCCAATGCGGGTTGGTGGGTGGACCGACTTTTTACATGCCATCCGACGCATGGATCATCTTACTTTTCAGACAATTGGGTGATCGGCCCAATTGCCTAACCAACTAAGGAAACAACAATGAAAATTTGTTGCGTCCCGCAGATTCGAACCACGACCTCCGGTTTCTAAGCACACACCTATACCACTGGCTACGAAGGCAGTTAAAAAAAAAAAATCGACCATTAGTTATAAACAAACACCCGTATTCCTTTTAAAGCTTTATTAGTAAGAACACCTTAACAATTAACTGACAAATTAAGGCTTAATAATAAAACTCTATACTTTGGTTTAAGGTTGTCAGGTCAAGGAGGTCTGGTGCCAATTTCGGATTTGCGAACCACATGCGTGGGGCGTTGCATGTTTTGTTTACAAAGCAATAATAAAAAGAAGTTGTATTTTTTTAATATATAAATTTTTACTGACTATGTTTACGAAATTCAAAATTTTTTTGTTTTTTTGATCATAAATAACATGGTTCGTAATAATTTGGTGTAATGAATGCGAAAGTTTGCATGTATCGATATCTGTCTCAATATATCAAAAGATTTTACTGGAATACAGCTAGTGAGTATCATCGTAATCATCAGCCTGTGTTAGTCCAATGCTGGACATAGGCCTCCCCTAATGTGCGGTTTTTGGATCGTATCCCACCACGCCAGTCCAATGCAGTTTGGTGGGTGGACCGACTTTTTACAAGCCCATTCAACGCATGGGTCATCTTACTTCTCAGACGATTGGGTCATCGGCCCTAATTGTCCTAACCAACTAGGAAACAACGATGACAATTTGATGAGTCCCCTCAGGATTCGAACCCACGACCTCCGGTTTCTAAAGCACGCACCCTTACAGTTAGTGAGCATAAACCATAATAATTCACTAGATACACCCGCGTTCTTACCACCCCAGATACTGACCAACACAGATGCCAGACCATCGGCGTCCCAGCCCGTATACCGATCATCGAAGATCTTTCGGAGATAGAGTTCAATGCACGCCATCTCGCGTACACACCGACACGTTTCATCTTGCGGAGGTAGACCGTGAAATCGGCCGTAGGGCAGTCTTACCACCAGAGGGCGAACGCTTAAAATAGTGACCCGGAGAGGTCAAAGATAATTAAGGGTCTTAAACCCCGATCGGCACCTGGCCCAGACCGTATTAGTAATAAGGCATTAAAACTTTTACCGGGCCAGATTATTTGTCTACTAGCGAGCATTTTCAATGTATTTCTAGCCACCTGTTCCTTCCCTGACGAATGGAAGGAGGCCATTGTTACCGGCATACCAAAGCCGCGTAAGCCACTAAACCAACCAACAAGTTATCGTCAATCAGTCTCCTCAACTGTATGGGGAAATTGTATGAACGCATAATCTTGTCAAGGCTAAAGGATTACGTTTTCTCTAATGGCCTCCTACCAGACGAACAATTCGGGTTCCGTCCTGAACGCTCCTGTTCCGACCAGGTCTATCGCCTCACAGAATACATTTTGACGGGCCTAAATAAAACAAAGTCAGGCCTTAGATCCCATTACACGGGGGCTGTTCTATTCGATGTCGCAAAGGCATTCGATAAAGTCTGGCACAACGGCTTACTCTACAAGTTATACTCGTTTAATGTGCCTGACAGGCTTGTGCACATCATACAAGCCTACCTTTCGAATCGCTCTTTTCGATATCGAGTAGAGGGCACCCTCTCAACCAGACGCTCCCTGCTAGCGGGCGTGCCACAAGGCTCCGTTCTTTCTCCTCTGTTATTCACGCTATATACTAGCGATATTCCCAAAAGCTCTAATGTTAACCTTGCGCTTTTCGCAGACGACATTGCCTCTATTACTCCTCTTCCTCACCATCCCTTATCACCAGTAAACTCCAATGTGCAATCAATAGCCTAGGCGATTGGTTTCGCAAATGGAGGATTGATGTGAATCCCGAAAAAAGTGTAGCAATATACTTTAATCGGTCTTCTGTCAGAGCTGACCTCACTCGTCCTACCACACGTCCGTTTTAAAAACCGCACAACATGCTCGATGTGAGCAAATACTCGGACAATTGAACCTCTACGGCAAACCGATCCCTGGCGAAGAAAGCCAAATAATTAGGGTGTTACTTTCGACAGTAACATGCAGTTTCAAAAGTCACGTCAAAGAGGTTAGAAGAAAAGCCGCTTATGTCTGCATCGTCTCTTCTATCTTACCAACTCAAATAGCAAAATGCCTCTAATTACAAACTTTTATTATATAAAGCTTGCATACGGCCGATAATGGCATATGCTTGCAATCTTTTGCCCATATCCTCCACCACTAAATCAACTACAGGTGGTGCAAAATAAATTTTACGACGAGCCACTGGAGCAGAGCCTTATCAAAGAAATGTCGACTTGCAGCGATTGCAAGATGCCGACATTTCGCGCTCATTAAAAATATTATTAAAATTTCTATGAAAGAATAGAAACGCAAAATACCCTTTGATGGTAAGCACTGCAAATTATCACGCAGACCCAGAAGCATCTAGTAAGAAACGTCGTCCCCGTAATATACTTTTAGACCCAGATGAAGAAGGGGGCTTAGGAATTTTGGACCTCCAAGGGTCCCGCCACACGATACTACACACACAAGTAGGGATAACACACACACACTTTTAGGTATACCTCGCTCAAGAGCACGGCGAGACCAACACACCGCGTACACGAGATACACCCGCGTTCCAGGGCGGTTCTCACCGCCCCCAGCAATCGATTAGACAGTCGACCGAACATCGGCGCCTCGGTCCGTATACCGAACGTCGATGATCCTTAAGCGACTTCTTCAAAATCAACCCACGCATCCTTAATGCGTGTGGCCATTTCTTTAAAGTTTTGGTCACCAAGTTCGAGGGATCTCGCAATCCTCCGAACTCAGTAATAGATGAAGCTTCACACAGACACAGGTCTAGAAGCATAACTTCGAATACATAAGACATAAGACATCTTTCGGAGACATAAAGAAATGCCAGTGGAGACAAAACTCATGCACTTTCTGTACGTGTAGGCCTCAAGTACGGTCTGTTTGTGGATAATATTGAGCAAAAAATGTCGGCAACCTAGTTCGCGGGAACAGTAGCTTCGCGCGAACTCTAAGAAAAAAATTGTGACATACATTTATTGTAGTGCGCTTTACACTGCATTTTCTGATTGTCTAGTAAAAAATATAAATTTTATCTCTATTTAATTCTTGTTAGTTGATTATTTTTGGAGATTTTTAATAAGAAATGCAGCTGGAGCTCAGCAAAAAACCATAATAATATAAAGCTAAAAATTTATTTAATTTTTATTTAGCACCTTTATTTTTAGTATATTATTACTTTTTGCGATTATTACTGTATAATTCTTAATTTTATTATTATTACATGAATATTTTCAATCTTCCTAGTTATATTCACTATTATACTTTTAGTAATGTGTGTGATTTACTGGCGACCATGTCAATAAGCCCATCAAGCAAATAAACAATTTTTTTTATAAAAGTGATCAAAAATCCGTAGTTAACAGAAATTGAACACGGCTGTCAAAGCTAAGGTGACGTATAGGCAAGGTCATTGTTCTTGTTACTACAACCGATTATCAAAACTTATGTAATTGTAATGCATACGTGTTAATGTTATTAAAAACTGAAACTGATATATCGAACAACGTCAGCCGTTCTCTATGATTTACTATTGATATTAAACTAACTAAAATTGATTCATTGAAGCACTATAAACTGTAGTTAGGATGCATCTTAGTGAATAAGATAGACCATGAAATCTTAGGAAGAATTCTAGGATAAGGATAGATTGAAAAAATAAAAGGTATATGTTTTTTTAAACCATGTAAATTGAACAAGCAATCAGACACAAAGATATGCAGAAAGCCAGAAGATTCTCCACTCCCTTATTACAACTAATTGCAATGCCTGTCTTACATTTTTATTGCAACGTACCATTCATAATAACAGACTGAATGGACATTTATTGAGATCCTTGAATAAATAACCTATAAAATGCACCACTGTACGAGATATTGTCGGATGTTTCAATAACTTTTGCTTTAGCATATTTTTGAATATAAGTTTTAATGTCCGTACATTTTATCATCATTAATGTTCGGCTATAAGAAGATGAATGAATTTTATTTGCTTTTTAAAATCTTAAGATACGTTAAAACAAACAAAATAATTACAATGTTTATAATATCATCATAATCATCACAATCAGCCTCTATCAGTCCAATGCTGGATATAGGCCTTTTTTAAATGTATATAATATGTATTTTATATGTAATATGTATATGGTAATAAATAATATAATATTCAAATGTTGTATGACATAAATAGTTATATGGTATATATGGTGTTTATACGGTTCAAAGAGTACCGACCAGACCGAAATGAGACAATCGTCAACATCATCAGCCTGTGTCAGTCCACTGCTGGACGTAGGCCTTTTCTAATGCACCCTACTGCTTCCAATCTTCGGCTATTCTCATCCAGCCCACACCGGCCACTTTGTGAGTGTCATCACCCCATCTTGCCGCAGGGCGTCCCACACTACGTTTGCCGAGTCTAAATGAATGAAACAATATATTATCAAATACTAATCTTAAAGTCTAATACTGCCTAAACGGAAAAAGTTGCCTAAGTTAATCGCAGTTACTCTACTCAGCCATTTTCCAGTGTTAAGCCGGTCAAAATGGGACCAGCATTACTAAATTAGCCAGAACAAACAGACAGGCAGACCGACATTATAAAAAAAAAGTTATTTGTTACATGTATAGGCTTTCTTATATCACAATGTGATCATTTAAAAAAAGGTTATTTTAAAGTTACAGACATCCCAAATTAATTTATTGTTTTTTTTTAATAATTAACTATAAATGATTAACTTCAAACTTGGTGTACATAAATGATTGGTCTTCATTAACTATAGTATAAATAATGAAACAGTAGGCACCTTCCTGTTTTGTCAAAAAATAAAGAAAGATGTTTTTCATTAACATTCAACCAAAAAATCTAAAAAAAATTGTTCTTTTTAAATCATTATTTTCCAACATAAGTTATCACGTGTTTTACATTTATATTTTGTATACTGTGTTTGAAACTTTCGTAAAGGAAGACCAATTAAATATCCTTATCCCTGGCAAGAAAGCCTGTAACAAAACAACAAAAGCATAGTCATCATTATTCCGGTTTGAAGGACCAACTAGGTAATTATTCCTATTAATGGTACAAAGACAGGATATTTCGGACTCCTTCTTTTTACTTCCTCTTTCCCTTTTCTGACGCCTTATGAGTAAAGAGGTGGGTTTTGTGAAACGTTTTCGTGTTTTCAATCACTTCAATCACCGAATACATCGTAACTAGCGTGTCCTTAGTCTCGCTTTATATAAACAATAGGGCTTTCGTGCCAAGACTAAAAAATCAATGACCAATGTTCTTCTCTCCTATGGTCCACTGCATTTGGTGTGACTCACAAATCTAAGGATATGAACATTGGTCTACAGAAATACCAACAGTTTGTCTGTCTGTAACCAGTCTAGTGTAAATAGCATTTAAACACCAACGGCTCTTTTCAATGACTATTGATAACCTTATACTCTCGTGTTTAATGCAAATAGGCGTGGCCAACTATGAGGTAGTCTCCATCTTTCTGGCCTTTATTTGTTAAAAGTTGACCTTATATATATTTAAACTAAATACTTCGTTACAAATATTCCTTAACTTCCAAAACTTACGATTAGACAATTTATGCTTTTATTGTTAAGTTTCAGATTTTGTCACTTAAACTAATTTTAATGTCCAGTATCATGTTATAAACTTTTATCTATTTAAATCGATGCTTGTTAAACATCTCATAGAAACAAAAAGCGTTTTATATTATGTTTCATTTATTTCAGTTTAATTTGATTTAAGGTTTGTATGTATAAGTGTGTTGTGGTCACCATTTCCCAAAGATAACTCTCCTAAACTCATTAGTTCATTAATTTTCGGTTCTTAGTTTCCTTAAATATATTTATTCCTGACGTTTCGGTTCTTTTCCATAATAATCTAAAAGAAATAATTGTAGACTCTTTGTCAATGAACTCAGCCAAAGTTAAGAAACTTAGTTGAGTTGTTCAAGGATATGTTTGGGCTCCAGCAGAATAAAGAAATCCGCTACAAGCAAGGGATCAGATTTCTTACAGGAAGTAGGCGAGCCGTAAAATATTATAATTCATGAAGGTGTCCATAAAAATTAAAAGTCAAATAATTATAAATATTTATTTTATTTAGATACAGACCTTGAACAAATAATAAAGAAGGTAAAGAAATTTAACAGTTTTAGCTTCTTTCTCTGTTAATAAATGTTCGTTACAACAGCGCAGTTGACTCTCTTACTTGAAAGGCTAAAATTATATAAAAAAGCTGTTACTTTTTCTTCAAAATTCAAACTTATACAGATTATAAATATGAATACCATAAAAACATAATTTAATGTAGATAACGTCCAGTTTTCTTTTTTAATTACAAAATTTGTCTTAAGTTTCTAATATCCTCATTCACTCATAAAGCTAGCAACAACACATTTTTGGTAAACCCAATAAAAATTTATATCATTATATTCTGACCATTGTTGAAACAAACACCCATATTCCTTTTAAAGCTTTATTAGTAAGATCACCTTAACAATTACTTGACAAATTAAGGTTTAATAATAAAACTCTATACTTTGGTTTAAGGTTGTCAGGTCAAGGAGGTCTGGTGCCAATTTCGGATTCTGGAAACACATGCGTGGGGCGTTGCATGTTTTTTTACAAAGCAATAATAAAAATTGTATTTTTTAATATTTAAAATTTTACTGACTAAAATTAAAAAATATTTTGTTTTGATCATAAATAACATGGTTCGTATAATTAGGTGTAATGATGTTATCTCAATATATGTATCGATATCAAAAGTCTTAATATTCAAAGATTTTACTCAATACAGCTAGTAGGTATCATCGTAATCATCCGGCCCGTTAATCCCTGCTGGAAATAGGCCTCCTAATGTGCGCCTTTTTCCATTAGTTTCGGATCGTATCCACCAGCGGTCCAATGCAGTTTGTTGGGTGGACCGACTTTTACAACCCATTCAACCATGGGTCATCCTTTTCAAGAAGATTGGTTGATCGGCCCAACGTCCTAACCAACTGAAACAGGATGAAAATTTGTTGATGAGTCCTCGAGTTCGAACCCCGACCTCCCGGTTTCTAACCGCACCTTACAGTTAGTGGTAAACCGTAATATTCACTAGATACACCCGCGTTCTTACCACTAGAAATCTGACCAACACAATGCCAGACCATCGGCGTCAGCCGATACCGACTCGAAGATCTTTAGGAACATAAAAAGCCGGTGGAGACAAAACTCGCCACTTTCTCTTGTAGTAGGCCACAAGTTACGGTCTGTTTCAGGATAATATTGAGCAAAATGCGGCCACCTGGTTCGGGGAACAGTGCTTCGCGCGAACTCTGTTTGAAAAAGTTTACCCTAAAAACATAGTCTGGAACGTTAACATCCTTGCCAAGAAAAAAATAGTGACATACATTTATTGTAGTGCGCTTTGCACTGCATTTCCTGATTGTCTAGTAAATAATATAAATTTTATCTCTATTTAATTATTGTTAGTTGATTATTATTAGAGATTTTTAATAAGAAATGCAGCTGGAGCTCGATCAGTGTCATAAAAAAAAACATAATAATGTAAAGCTAAAAATTTATAGATTCTATTTTTAATAAATAATGAACAAAACACAAAGAGTTTATATTTAGCACCTTTATTTTTAGTTTATTATTACTTTTTGCGATTATTACTGTATAATTCTTAATTTTATTATTATTACATGAATATTTTCAATCTGCCTAGTTATATTCACTATTATACTTTTAGTAATGTGTGTGATTTACGTTTTTGTCAATAAGCCCATCAAACAAATAAACAATTTTTTTTTTATAAAAGTGATCAAAAATCCGTAATTAACAGAAATTGAACACGGCTGTCAAAGCTAAGGTGACGTATAGGCAAGGTCATTGTTCTTGTTACTACAACCGATTATCAAAACTTATGTTATTGTATTGCATACGTGTTAATGTTATTAAAGACTGAAACTGATATATCGAACAACGTCAGCCGTTCTCCATGATTCACTATTGATATTAAACTTAACTAAAAATTGATTCATTGAAGCACTATAAACTGTAATTAGGATGCATCTTAGTGAATAGAAGTAGACCATGAAATCTTAGGAAGAATTCTAGGATAAGGATAGATTGAAAAAATAAAAGGTATATGTTTTTTTAAACCATGTAAATTGAACAAGTAATCAGACACAAAGATATGCAGAAAGCCAAAGATTCTCCACTCCCTTATTACAACTAATTGCAATGCCTGTCTTACATTTTTATTACAACGTACCATTCATAATAACAGACTGAATGGACATTTATTGAGATCCTTGAATAAATAACCTATAAAATGCACCACTGTACGAGATATTGTCGGATGTTTCAATAACTTTTGCTTTAGCATATTTTTGAATATAAGTTTTAATGTCCGTACATTTTATCATCATTAATGTTCGGCTATAAGAAGATGAATGAATTTTATTTGCTTTTTAAAATCTTAAGATACGTTAAAACAAACAAAATAAATACAATGTTAATAATATCATCATCACCATCACAATCAGCCTCTATCAGTCCACTGCTGGATATAGGCCTTTTTTAAATGTATATAATATGTATTTTATACATAATATGTATATGGTAATAAATAATACAATATTCAAAAGTTGTACGACATAAATAGTTATATGGTATATATGGTGTTTATACGGTTCAAAGAGTAGTTAAATTTTAATAATTTAGTTAATTTGGACTAGGAATTTGGATTAGGCTAAAAAGAACACAAACAGTATATTACTCGTTTGCAACTCGGCGATTGTCAACTCGGGGAAAATTTATCAATAAGAAATTA
Source organism: Lamproptera curius (assembly GCA_029286875.1). Taxonomy (NCBI): domain Eukaryota; kingdom Metazoa; phylum Arthropoda; class Insecta; order Lepidoptera; family Papilionidae; genus Lamproptera; species Lamproptera curius. The sequence continues at coordinate 1,606,266 of JAGSMT010000022.1, forward strand.
CGCTTCATGTATGATGATACTTCGTTACCGCGGGTAACTTTGTTTTCATCAATTACCAGTCTAAATTAGGCCAGACATATATCAAGGAAGCATTTTCCTGGACCAGACCGAAATGAGACAATCATCAACATCATCAGCCGTGTCAGTCCACTGCTGGACGTAGGCCTCCCCTAATACACCATACGGTCTAAAATCCTGTAATGGATAGGCCATTAGAGGATTTTAGACCGTATCCACAGCTGGTCCAGTGCGGGTTGGTGGGCGGACCAACTTACACTTGTTCCTCCGACGCACGGATAATCATACATATATGGTGTTTATACGGTTCAAAGAGTACTTAAATTTCAATAATTTAGTTAATTTGGACTAGGAATTAGCTAAAAAAACACAAACAGTATATTACTCGTTTGCAACTCGGCGATTGTCAACTCGGGAAAATTTATCAATAAATAACGCTTCATGTATGATGATCTTACCGTTACGTTACCGCGGGTAACTTTGTTTTCATCAATTACCAGTCTAAATTAGGCCAGACATATATCAAGGAAGCATTTTTTTCTGGACCAGACCGAAATGAGACAATCATCAACATCATCAGCCTGTGTCAGTCCACTGCTGGACGTAGGCCTTCTCTAATGCCCGCCACCGCTTCCAATCTTCGGCTATTCTCATCCAGCCCACACCGGCCACTTTGTGAGTATCGTCACTCCATCTTGCCGCAGGGCGTCCCACACTACATTTGCCGAGCCTAAGTAATTGAGACAATAAATTAGCAAATACTAATCTTAAAGTCTAATACTGCCTAAACGGAAAAAGTAGCCTAAGTTAATCGCAGTGACTCTACTCAGCCATTTTCCAGTGTAAAGCCGGTCAAAATGGGACCAGCATTACTAGATTAGCCAGAACAAACAGACAGGCAGACGGACAAAAAAAATATGTTATTTATTACATGTATAGGCTTTCTATATCACAATGTAATCATTTAAAAAAAGGTTATTTTAAAGTACAGACACCCCAAATTTATTTATTGTTTTTTAATAATGAAATGGTAGTCATTATACAAAGATTGTGCAAGCAGACAGTCAAATAGACTTCTATAAAACAACTTAACTAAGTTCTTTTCTAGAAGTCTGTTTGATTACTATAAAATAAGTTAACTAACTTATTTTATAAAAAATAATTAAAAATCTAAACATATGTATATGCAATCAGAACATGTAACTGCCTCCGTAGCTTAGTGGTATGGGCGTGTGCTTTAGAAACCGGAGGTCGGGGGTTCGAATCCTGCGGGGACTCAACAAATTTATATTGTTGTTTCCTAGTTGGTTAGGGCAATTTGGGCCGATCATCCAATTGTCTGAAAAGCAATATGATCCATGCGCCGGATGAGCATGTAAAAAGTCGGTCCTGCGCTTTACTCTCTGCAGTCGTGTCGGTTATCCGTCCCCACAGGGAGTGCACCTGTAAGATTAAGTAAGATTATCCGTGCGTCGGATGAACAAGTGTAAAGTTGGTCCGCCCACCAACCCGCATTGGACCAGCGTGGTGGGATACGGTCCAAAATCCTCTAATGGATAGGGGTGTATTAGGGGAGGCCTATGTCCAGCAGTGGACTATCACAGGCTGATGATGATGGACATATGTTTTAACTGCGATTAATTTCTAAACTATAACCTTTGTTTGGTTCTTCTACAGAATAGAAAGACTGGAAATATTTATTAGTTATTATCGTCTTAATTGACGTATGTCATAAAAAGAAGCTCGCGCGCGGTCTAACGTGTAAAATTTTCCATAGAACAGTTTTCATAAAAAAATTGAGGATAAAATTAAAGTAATTTATGATAATAAAATGCAAAAATAAACCCGCTTTATTTTTTTACCAGTTTTTATGACTTAATTAAAGGCTCGGACACGAAAAAATCATAATCCAGTTGGGAAATGAAATTAAATCTCATGTTTAGTACGAATATTACTACCCTGCTCAGTAATATAGAAGTAATGAGCGTTGCATACCGGAGATCGCGATTTCGAAGTTGTGTTGTCATCATGATTATAGAAATCGAATATGATTGTGGTTTTAGTGTTTTACGTTATGAAATAATAAAAAAATATCATAACCATAAGAAAAAAAATAGAATATTTAAAAAACTATTATATAAAATTAATTAGGTTAATTGCTTTTACTTGTCAATTATTCCAAGACTTTATGAGACAGGCAATGTAGATTTAATGTCACACTAGTGAAATCTTCGACGTATAAATAACATTTTTTTAACACGAGACTTAAAAAGGTGTTAGATATCTGCTAGTAAGTTTTAGATTATATTTGATTTTAGGCCGGGATCTATAAAGAAGAACACTAACATTAATTTAGTTTATTTTTAAGCGAATAGGTGCAAGTCATAACAACTGCGTATAATTCTAAAAATCGCAACGCGCACCCTCGATTTTCGTTGTAGTAGGCCGTGGGAAAGGTAAATAAAAACGGCCGCAGAGTTCTACCGTGTTTTTTCCAGCATTTAATAAATTTTTACTGTTTACAGCTTGATTATTACTAATAATCCAACGTATCAACTCTGTTAATTCTATAATAGCATGAGTAAAAACGCATTTTTTAGAAATGTAAATGGAAGAAATAGTTCATTTATTCAAATTTAACTCATTAACATAATAAGTAGTAATAATACAAATAGGCTTAATATTATTTTAACACGTATATAATTAAGTTCCTGCTTAGAAAAAAAAAAGTTCTTTTTGTTTGTTCATTATTTTTTATTTTGCCATAAAAACTAAAAGAAACGTTGGATTACGACCAATATTTTTAGTTTACGACCACTCTTTGATAGTTTTGGACCACAATAATTACAAGGGATCTGCTAATAATATTTAAAAAACGTGTGACCATTTATAAGAAGAATAGTGCAGCTAATCAATATTTGACCCAGCAAATAACTTTTTGTGGTAAATCGACACGACACAAAGCAAAAATATTGAACAGCATGCACAGTACAAATCTGTACTTTCCCCTATCCTGCTTTCAACCGTACAAATCTATATATTTTAAAATGATTGATTTATGCTTTCAACTATCATTTTATTTGATACTTTGTCGTAGACTCATTTTAACATCGTCATGACAACCGACGCATAAGTCTAGAAAGTGTAGGACTAAACTATATTTTCATATTGCATTGCTTAGATATTAAATAACAAAATCTGATAGAATAACGAAATTAAAATTATGAGTAACGAAATGAAAAATGAGCTTCTCGACCACCGGTTCGTAAATTTAAAAAAAAAACGTTTGTTTTAATTTCTATATGCTTCCATTCGATTATTTATATATTTATAAATATATTTCTAAAAGTTTATTAATAAGTGCTTTTTAAGCATATTTTAACAAAGTAAACATTTATAATTTGCTTAAGATTATTTTCAACTCGAAGTTCCTATGCTTTTACTATTTTTTTTTTATAAAGTCGGTTGCAAATCACGAATAGCTGGCAGCTGTGGTAACATTACTGAGCTTTTTGTTGGGTAGAAATGGAAACAATAAAACTGCTAAATTAACTATAACTGAACGAAAGTATTATCATACTTATAATAACGTACGCTTGTTTCACAATGCGGGTGATGTCATCATCATTAGCCTGTGTAAGTCCACTGCTGGACATAGACCTCCCGGGTTATTGGACCGTATCCCACCCCGCTGGTCCAATGCAAGTTGGTGGGTGGACCTGTATATTAGAAATCAGCAACTGCGCAGGAGGCGCAGTAATATAGAACGCCTGCTTTAGTTGAAACCGCCTAGGAGGACATTATTGATTATAGGTATATTATAATAATTTCACACGTAATACGTTGCTAAGGGTTACTTTGTGAACAACTAATCCAAATGTAGAGCCTACTGATGTGGATCTGACTGTAAGTGATGGTGAAGTATAGCCTTAAATATTTATTTCGAGGTTTTACTTCCGTATAAATATATTCTGTACACCTTTGCAGGACAAACATATAATAAAGATATTATATCTACTATATTAAATTTATATAAGGTGGGGAATTTATATGCGCATTATGTAAAGCCATACCTTAATGGCTTTAGCGCCACTTATGCCTGTATCAAATATCATAAAATGTTTCGGGTTATACTTTGCTTTGGTATAATAATAAATTTAGAATTAACTACAGGTAATGAAACGTGATTTTTTATTATTGTCATAAGTTCTAATCTTCATACATATAGTTCTTCTGTCCTTAGGTGGAACTGGACTGATAGGAATGAATGTTTTGTGTGTATTCAAGTGGATACGAGGATGGTTTACATTTACGAATAAGATCGGCAGATGGCGCTGCAGTCGGTATATACGCGGATTTGTTTTTTATTGCATACGCAGGCAGACGAGCAGTCGGATCCACCTGATGGAAAGTGAGGCATAGGATATTCCTTCAAACACGAACACAGTAGCGTTTTCACACTACTGATTTTATCGCAAATCAGTACCGCGTAATTAGATAGGCACCGCGGTGGTACCCACCAGACGGTCCCCCGTATAAAGGGAACTTACCAGCGGTAAAAGGGGCCCTACCACCGGCATTAATTAAATTATTATATTATTCGTTTTTATTCGTACTTTATTAATATATTAATCGCTTGAACACAACAAAGTGAAACGCCCTGCGCATAACCAACGTAATGTAAGACGCCACAATTCGTGTCGCCACCCCGAGACAAGAAATGTTACGTTAATACATTACTGGTTTGCGTCAGAAATAGACACCGCGGTGGTAATTCCCCAGACGGTCTCCTATATAAAGATATGGTTTGTAACACCTTAAAAACTTATAAATCAAACTGTTTCCGGGTTGCTAGCAAATGCAAAGTGTAAACTAACTTTCGTAGGATGAAAGGCATTTTTACTAATGATGGTTTTAGGTACGTTCTTTATTTCACGGCAGAAACGGGCACGCAGCAGCACTTCCTTGATTTTTTGTTTTATTCAGTCTATGGGTGGATAATTTTAGGGCACTTTCTTTCAACTTCGCACTCTGATTCTTGTTCGAGTGTAAATCTATTTTCTTTTCAGATATCTGCTACTTTATGACTTATTGTAAAACTGCACAATAAACGATTCTTTTTCTAAAGTTTAGGGCATTATTTTTATGTTAGTACGACGTACACAGGACGATTGGAGGCAAAATTATTATGACAAAGGCTGGCGACGCTAACTTGTATTCTGCAGCTGTATACAACTTTCAAATATGATATTGCTGCACCTCAAATTACCGTAGAATTTGGCTGTTCGGGAAATCCCAAATAGCAGGGCCAGCACACGCTTTAATAATCATAAATAAGCCTCGACGATGTCGATTCATAACGGTCAAGGTGTGGAAAATTTTATATATTATTTTAATACATAATTATATAGGAAATTATGTTACAAGTAGAGGTTCTATGAATGAGTTAACTGGGTGAGGAATTTACTTTTAATATTCGCACTTCTGCCGTAATCATATTAATGGTTCAATCATAAGTCAGACAGCACTAAACATTCCCACTGCACAATATAACTAAAACAAAGTTCCTTTCGCAGTCCGTCTGTCCCTATGTATACCTAAATCATCGAACAACGCAACGGATTTTGAAGCGGTTTTTTTAATAGATAGAGTGATATAAGAAGAAGGTTTATACAAGTAAATCGTGTAGAATATTGTACAGAAATTGTCATAAACCAAAAGTGTTTCTAATGTGATTTCGTAAATAAACACACTTTTTGCGCTTACTGTATTGGACATCCGTAAAAAATCCGCGATGGAATGTCAATGACTTAAGGGCAAAATAAGGTTAGTGGGGATGACCACAACTAATTAATTTTTATCCTTTAGATTTTACAGGAGAAATACTTCGCAAGGTACTTACGAAGAAATTTTAAGCAATGACAAATGTTGCATTAGTCCATTCAATACATTGTAATAGTAGTAGCTAAAATACATTGTCTATTTAATATAGATCAATAAGGCCTTTTAATGTAGGTTTACTAGATAGGAAGGACAGTTTATTTAGTATCAGCACTGGTGCGAAGCCAGGGCGGGCAGCTAGTTTTAGTGCAAACAGTTTTACATAGATATAAAAATAGCAGACAGACTAAAAAACAGTAAGTAAAAAGAAAATCAGTATAAGGGTTACGTTCAACCAGGAAGAGCATAAGAAAAGAATTTACTCAATTAGCCAAATTATTTATTTGATCTAAAAATATCCAGAACCTTGCGATGTATTGTTATGAAAAATATTAAACTATAATTGGTATTAATTTACATTTTTTTTCTGGTATTGCAACATTTTTCCTAACAGCGGCCATAACCACAATAAATTAAAATAGTCGTTTTGTTATAATAAAGGTTGCGTCTAGTCAAGGCTCTCTCGTACATAATTATTGAAGATTAAACAATCAGTACTTTTAATAATGTCCGTGGCGTGGTTATTCATTAACCTCTTAAAGTGCTCGCCATAAAATAAACTTTAAATCAAATAATTGCGATTGTAGCAATGAAATACGTTTCTGTGTTGGTTAATTGGTTATGATTATTTCAATATAAATGTGTAACGGCAAATTGATCATTCCCTTGAACAATTCAACACAGAGCATTCAAGAAAATATAAGCTTAAATTTTATGACTGTGCAATTTTTACAAACAAAAATTATTGACAATTACAATCATCGTCGCCATTTTTCAAATTAATTTCAACGAGTGATATCTGAATCGCAAGGACACCGGAGAGATAACGTTAAATTAAATTTAAGGTCGGGATAGTCAACAGCAGTCAGTGTTGGTCCCAACAATCAGAAAAGACTTTTTATATCCTTTCCTCCCACGCAATGGATGGAACATCTTATTTTTCGGAAAAAAGGGGTGATTATGTATACTATATGCGCAAATAGCATTTATAAATATAATGTACTATGTCACAATATCTCTGCAAAACTACGGTCATGACATCGTTATAAGTGGCAGTGATAATATTTTAATAAAATTCATTGCTGTGTTCTGGTCCGAAGGGCGCCGTTGCAAATTTTCTATGGATAAACAAAAAGTAACAACAGGCAAGATACATTCGCCATTTTATGACCCACATAAAACCCACCGACGCGATAGGGAATCCCTGTGTACACCTCACAGTTATTACAAAACTACTTTTATAAATACTATTGATAATCACAATAAACTTAGCTTGTATAAAATTATACAACAGCATCGAAAGCTGCGGACGACCTTGGCCGTCAGTAGCCGGTCCAGCGGAGCGAATTGCAGTGCTTTATTAATGCCAATGCGTTAATACGTTTATCGGGTGACATTTACCTTGAGGTCATCACTTCAGTGTTGCCAGTGACCTAGCGAAACGACCTTCGCGCGAGCCTGGGTCAGGCTACCGAAAGCTTCCTAAAATCGCAACGGGTACACCCTTTTGTAGCAATCGATTTGTTTTAATTCACGTAGTAATATTGCCAGTGATGGAATCGAAGTCATAAGTAACGACAGTTTTTCTTCTTTATTCATTCTCTGATGATGAGTCATTAGCAAATTTGTGCAATAATCAATACAAACTAGTTTACTCGGTTACTTCAGCAGATGTCCTTTTACTACTACAGTACTACTGGAATTTGTACACATACACGGCTAATTAAAACTAATTTTTTCATTGTGTGCACAATAAAAAAAATTAACTATATAAAAAATAATTAACTATATGCTATACCATAAAGTCAAAAAACAAATGATTCTTCTATTACCGTCAAAAAAAGTAACTTAGAAAATCGGTTACAGTAACGAAAAGGGTTCATCTTCATCAGCCTGTGTTAGTCCACTGCTAGACATAGGCCTCCTCTAAGGCATGCCTTCTCCATTAGGTGGTTTTTGGTGGATTGACTTTTTATATGCCCATCCGACGCACGGATCTTACTGTTCAGACAATTGGGTGATCAGTCCAAATAATCATAACCAACCAGAAAACAATGATAGCACAAAGTTGTATTAAAATATATATGTTCTTTAAATATTTGATTCAAATACTGCAAATGATAATTTAAATATTACAAATAAATATAAGTCAAAATTTTAACTCGCAGACAAATATTTGCTTACTAACAAAATGTAAATAGTTTTTCCTTATATCTTTATTGTTAATTGTTAATCGAATCTATTATTATGTTGGGAGATGGTGTACTGTTGGTGGTGTCTCTTGATATCGCCAACGCCTTTAATTCACTGCCCTTTGTGGTGACTGAGGCGGCCTTTAGTTTCCATGGTCTGCCCATGTACATCCGTCGGATCATCGGGTCTTACCTCCACAATCGAGAGATCTCGTATGTGGGTCGGGGCGGTACGATCTATCGAAAAGAAATGCGGTGCGGAGTTCCTCAGGGGTCTGTTTTAGGACCCCTATTATGGAACATGGGGTATGACTTCGTACCCCGCGGTGCCCTTCTAACTGGGTTGCGTGTCATTTGCTATGCAGATGACACTTTAATCACAGCCCAGGGGAAAAACTTTGCTGAAGCTGCGAGACGAGCTGAAGTTGGAGTCGCCCTTGTAGTGCGACGCATCGAGGTGCTCAGGTTGAGTGTTGCTCTTCATAAGACCGAGGCCCTCTTGTTTCATGGCCCGAGGGCAAGACCACCACCAAGTGCCAGCCTTAACATCTGTGGCACTTGGGTCGAGTTGAAGTCCCAGATAAAGTATCTGGGGCTGATGCTCGACAGCCGGTGGAACTTTCGAGAGCTTTTTCGAAGTCTCGCTCCCAAACTAATTGGGACGGCATCTGCTCTCGGAAGGCTCTTGCCGAACCTTAAAGGACCGAAAAGAGCATGCCGAAGACTTTACATCGGCTTGCTGCGCTCTATGGTACTGTACGGCGCACCCGTTTGGGCCGATGCCCAATCAAGGAAAGTCGAGCACTATTGTATAGAGTACAGCGGGTCATGGCGGCGAGAGCAATTTGTATACCGCACGGTCTCTCATGTGGCGACATGCGTACTGGCTGGAACCTCTCCCTGGGACCTTCACGCCAGTGTCCTAACGGAGGTCTACAGTCATCGCACCAGAGACAAATTTAGAGGTGTAGCTACAACTCTGGAAGAGTTATAGAGATGGCGTCGTTCCGCGCATGAGGATGTCATGCGGTGGTGGAAGCGCCGGCTCGCTGAGCCAAGAGCTGGACAGCGAACAGTAGAGGCAGTACGTCCGCTTCTCAAAGAGTGGGTAGAACGCCACCACGGAACACTTACCTTCCGGCTGGTGCAGATCCTTTCAGGGCACGGTAGCTTTGGAAGGTAGCTCTGTCACACCGTTGGAAGAGAGCCGACAGTGGAGTGTCATCATTGCGATTGCGATGATGACACAGCTCAGCATACCCTGGCGGAGTACCCCGCGTGGGCAATGGAGCAAGCCAATCTCTGTGAGGAGATTGGCAACGACCTATCATTACCTGGTGTGATTCGCGCCATGGTGGACAGAGAGAGGTCGTGGGAGGCGGTCACCTCGTTTTGCGAGGCTGTCATGGCCCAAAAAGAGGCCGCTGAGCGGGAAAGGGAATTAGATCCCTTCTCGGCGCGCATTCGCCGACAACGCCCAGGGCGAAGGCGGCGAGCTGACGCGCGCCTAATGCCACCCTTATGAGAGTAGCCGCGGGTGTGGATGATGGGGAGTCCAACATCCGTTAACATCATGGCTCAGAGTGCGAGCAGTGCTAAGAGCTCGCTCTGGAGCAGGGGAAATGGCTGGCCCACAGCCTATCCTACAAGATGGAGTCCTAGAGCCTAGGCGCGGGTGGCTAGCGATCGCATGACTTAGTTGATCTCGCTTTGCCGCCAGAAACGCGCCCCACATAACCCGGTTGCAGCTCCCTACGGTATCGGGTATCTTTAAAAGATATCCCCTCATAAAAAAATAAAAAAAAATAAATAAATAAATATAAAAAAGATTACGTTATATGAAATACTCAGTACAAGAATAATATTAGAATAATTATATTCTAATTGTATTATTTATATAAACGTTTTAAAATTAAAATACATAATGTCATTAAACTATTACGACTTCCCGATTTACTAAAACGTAAGTTCAATTAAATAAAAAAGTGAATTTTAAGCAGAAACAAAAATATTGTTTAGTTGTGACCTCACTACTGATTGCGTCTGAATAATTTAACACGCAATAAAAAGATACATTTAAAAATTGTCGCAATTAACAATGAGACGAAAAAATTGCTTGTAAGCAATTTCAGACTAAATGCTATGCTAAAACGATTTAACGACATATTTAATTTCTTCTTCCTGAAATGCATTAGCATTATATTATCCCCACTCTAATATATCTAACTGAATCCTCCTATCGTCTTCTGTCTCGAAGCTGTGTTATCTCAACTGCAATATGAGCCCGGGATAGACATATCCATCGACAACTTTGAGAGTAACACCATCGACATTGAACGGACACGGGGAACATGTTCGTTGAACATGACTTTCTTGTACAAGTATATCCTGAGTCCGTACGTCGGGACGATTCATTTAAGCTGTACAACATATGTGTGTGTCTCCTGCAAGCACTCCAACGACTCGGCCAATATAACGATATCGTCAATGAAGAGGAGGTGTAAAAGGTACTCGCTAGTAATGTTTATGCCACGTCCAGTCCAGTCTAGGGTCTTAAAGACGTCCTCCAATGCATTAAAAACCTTCGCTCAGCGTATAATCGTCTGCTTCAATGTCCTGTTCACCGTTCTGACTTCACCCATTTATCATTCCCCGTACAGGCGATTCACTTGTGGAATGAGTTACCTCAGGAAATCAGAATGGCTAAAAGTCGTAACGAGTTTAAACGGAAAATTAGCAAGAAACTCTTAAGTCAATTACAACAATGAAACAGATCCTTTTATTTTATTTTAATCTGATATTTATAACTATATATAAAATAAATGTATGTATGTTTATGTACTTATGTATGTAAGTTTATGTAATTATTCATATATATATATATATATTATATTTATGTGTATCTAGGATAGCAGTATGTATTACGTATATTTGTATTGTAAACATATTTATGTACGTGTATTACTTTCTTTTTTTTATATTTGGACATTTAGTACTTTTAAACGACCCAATTCTTATGTATAAAACCTTGTTTTCTCTTTTTATTATTTTTATTATTGCACCTACTAACATTCTCCTAACCACCCAATGGTTGACTGGCAGAGAATGCCTTGGCATTAAGTCCGCCATTGTACTCATTTTTACAAGAAGTGTAAATAAATAAATAAATAAATAAATAATAGTTTAATAACGACGGTCAATAACTTTCATCATACGACGCATTAATCATCTTCGTCAGCCGACCTGCCATCAGCCAGCTACATGAACAGCCTCAGAATCAAAACCTCTACAGTATTACCACTAATAGCACTACATTAATAACGTAAATTGTTTTATATAATACACAATATATAAAAACAACATGAACGATAAAAATTATATTTTTGTGTACTTAGATCAGAAGATACTTAGACTGTTGGTGACGAGGCTAGGTGGAGCCATTATCTTCGTAAAGCGGCTGGCGGGAACTGCAGAGGCTATGGCAAAGGCCTATGTCCTGCAGTGGATAAATGCAGGCCAATGATAATAATGATATCAGAAGATAGGGTGTAAATTAAATTAATCCTATAGAAACCTGAATAATAAATATCTTCTATCCTTTATCGTGTCAACAACCGTTTGAGTGAATCGTGATATTATATCTTAAAAAAATATTTCTTAAAAGAACTAAAATGCATAATAAAATATATTTTATATGAATTCTAGTAGTTCTTTGAAACACATACAATCGCAATATTAAAAAAATGTTCTAGGAAATGTTCCAAGGTAGGAAAATTCCATTCGCATTGCACATTTACGTCATAAGACACAGAAAATGCATCGCGAAATAAGTAAAACTAACTTTTATCGCATAAAATGCATTTCAAAATTAAGAGAACAGATATATTTTAAGATATATTAATCTGTGCATTTTTAAAAAGCAACGTGGCATACTAGAGTGCGTATCATCATCAGCAGCCTTCATCCGTCCACTGCTGGACATAACCTTTTAATAAATGCCAAGATGACCGATCCTCTGCTACAACTGTCAACTTGAACCGGCTACTGCACGGAGATCGGCATTATCTACGTCAAAGGCTTGCGAGGGCGGTAACTCGTTCAGCGAATTTAACTCTACATATATATTGTGGGCCGCCAGAAAGATTCGTCATTTGGTTTCTGTGCCTCAACACTGTATGAACTTGTATGTGATGGATGTGCATTGGATACTGCTCGTGTTATCGGCAGCCAACGCGCTGGAGCTGACCGGTGAGTGGTCTTTTTTCAATTATAGATAATAAATTATATAATGCACACAATTCTTCCAAATAAAAACTTATTAAAATTAAAATTTACATTAAATTAGTAAATAGATAGATAAATTAAGAAATAATTTTAATTCTATTGAAAATTATTGTTAAGAAATTGATTTCTTATTATATTTATATATTTCTCAATTTGCTTGGAAAAACTTCAGACTCTCCGAAAATACTTGACATACGCACGATATTAGAAAGTTAGGACTTGATACAAAGCGTAAAATATAAAAAGAATATATTTTTCCACCAACGGTATATTATAATAATAATCACATGGATGCGAGTGTAATGTTAAGTATGGCAAAGATTTTGAAGGTGCAGCCTCCTTAATTTCCTTGTTATAAAAAAAAACCAATGAAAGTATCAGATATATTGACAAACATATTTACTCACGAACGTAATTTACGAAGAAAAAAAAATATTGAGTTTTTAAACAAGAGATAATTCAGTTCAATTTCTGTTTCTTCCTTGTACTCAAACCTTAATTTCTTATATGTTATTATTTCATCACATTTTTGCGTTACCTTATGTTTTTCAAATGTTTCAATCAAGGATTTGATTTTTTAAAACTTTATGGCCTGAATATAAGCCCTTGCACTCTTGTTTATGATTTGTAAATGGGGAACTTAAAAAGTTATATATTTGTAATAAATTTGGTCGAATTGTCATTTTATTCGGAACCATAGTCTTCACAAATAAATTAAATTGAAGTGTCTGTTGGTAACATCAAAATAGGCGTTTTTAAATGATAAATTGTGTTAAATATCACAATGCCAATACATATAAGAAAACATTTTTTTAAAATATTTATCAGGCTGTATGTTCTGAGTCTGAATCTCTAGAATGGCTGGTCCGATTTTGACGAGACTTTCAGTGAAATATAGCTGATGTAATTGGGAGTAATTTATGCTACTTTTTAATACAAAAATAACTAACATAATTATTATTTTATATTACCACGCGGACGAAGCTGCGCGCAACAGCTAGTCTTTAATAAGTGTTAGACCGACTTTACCGCTAGAAGACACGTCTATCCGTTGTAAATTTTTCAAAAATTTCTAACGGTTCTTAGTTTTTGTTCTTACCATTTCATCTTCATTATCGCGCCGTCGTTGAATATGCTGCATATTTCTGAGGTCTAAAACTCTTTCTTCTTTGTAACTCGTATTTATATTTCAATGTGTGTATATATATTTGAATTGGATTCTTTTATTGCATCAAGTCGTAATAAAAAAATTCTGATATCATTGAAATAATCACACTTCTAATTTTAAGCCTGAAATGGATATTTCATTGTACTATAACTTAATAAGAAAAAAAAATTATAAAGTAAAAATCAAAGTTTTTTTTCATATCAAGCTTTATTTAATAATAGAGCATAAATTATTATATACAGTGTTATAAAACAATACGCCACAAGTTGTGGCCCACAACTAATATTCATTATTTAATTTAGGTACAGACAAAATTAAAAAAAGTTGAAGCAAGATTTAATGGTTCGTACGACATTTAACTACACTTTTCAAGTATCTTTAATTACTATTTAAATATGCGATATTGTTATATTTATAACTATATATGTAGGCAATATCGAAATGAGCTAAAAGTTTCTTTGTTTAATCGGAATCAAGAACTATTTATTTGAATCTAAAAAGGGTTATTACAAATCGCTAAAACAGGGCAGCAAGACAGGATAAATTTTTATTCGACCTCCATTTTTAAGGATTTTATATACCCACCGAGCCTATAAGACCTGAAAAATATACTAATAAAGTTAATTTCAAACTTTAATGGCTCGATAACAATGTTTTTTTTATTAAAAAAAAGTATTATAGGAATCTGTTTCTTATAGATCTTTTGAACGAACTACACCCGGTAAATTAAGGCGGACCACTATTAGGTAAAACACTATTAGATAGAAATTGTATAATAAAAGTAACACAAAAATAAATGACTGTCAACTGTTGCCGAATGTTGTCGGCTTCCAAAATGGTGTTAGGGCAACATTGTTTAATAAAATCCTAATACGCTGTAAGACGTATCGTGTATGACCAAGATGTGTAGAAATGACTGCCACTGACAAGTGAAAATCTGGCAACTGTTTTTAACTTTTTAATGTATTCTTATAATTTTAAAGAAGAATTAAAAAAAGGATGGCAGATTTTTCTGTCGGTTATTCTCTAGACAGGTCATATCCTTTTCACGGTCATAAAAGCTTGAAATATCCTAAACAGAGTTAATATTTTTTTTTTAATTGGAAAACACTTCTACTTCACAAATTTCGGTTCTTAATATACAGGCTGAATCTAGAAAATGAAACTCATTTATAATTTTATAACAAAGTAAAAAGGCATTTTATCCATGATTGCCGAGGTTTCAACTACTGAATAATAATCGCATATAAAAAGACATTATCATCATCATCATCATCCTCTGTTAGTCCACAGCTGGACAAAGGCCTCCCCTAATACACCCCTATCCATTAGGGGGTCTTGGACCGAATCCCACTACGCTGGTCCAATGCGGGTTGGTGGGTGGACCGACTTATTACATGCCCATCCGACGCATGGATCATCTTACTTTTTAGACAATTGGGTGATCGGCCCAAATTGCCCTAACCAACTAGGAAACAACACTGAAAATTTGTTGCGTCCCCGCAGAATTCGAACCCACGGCCTCCGGTTTCCAAAGCTGACGCCCATACCTCTAGGCTACTGAGGAAGTAAAGACACTATACGTTCGTGTTAATCTGCGGTTAACTTACTAAATATCTTAACCGATGACGTAGTCACTAACGGGGTTTCTACGCTTGTTTAACTATTAAAGTTATTAAAAACAAAACGTATTCTATTGCAACAGTTAAACAATACAATTCAATTCAATCGATATACCTTTGTTTGTCTGTGCGTCTATTCAGTACACATCATCGCTAATTGTCGTATTGTATTGCGGAGAAAAAAACACACTCAATACATCTACTGCTTTGCAACTTCATGTTTTTTTACCCATCATTGTATTTTGATCAACAACATGGTTTTTGCGCAAACCGCCGATTTGGAGTTCGACAAGTGGTGACGGATCGGCGATTATTTTCCGTTTAATTAAGCAACGTGATTTGTGATTTTCAAGATGTCAGCAATGCATATGACTGGAAAACTTTCCGTTATTCTTTGTGGTATCGCAAAAAGAAACAAGATGTGCCGGACGTTCAACTAATGGTTAATAGTTTTAACAGTACTGCCAACCGCCTCCGGGTTCTTGCGGCATTGGCCCTTGTTTTATATACCGGAGGTCGTGGGTTCGAATCCCGCCGCGGAAAAAACTTTGTGGTATCGTTCTTTCTGGATGGTTAGGACTAAGGGCCGATCGGCGATTTGTCTGAAAAGTAAGAGATTTATGCGTCGGATGGACATGTAGAAAGTCGGTCCACTCACCAACCTGCATTGGACCAGCGTGGTGACCGAAAAAAACCCTCTAATGGAGAAGGCTTGCATCAGGAGAGGCCTTTGTCCAGCAGTGAACTAACACAGGCTGATGATGATGATGATGACTGCAAATCAGCAATACGTGACTCATCTTTGAACTTCTGATTTGGTAACCTATATCTATCGCCATTTAAAACAAAAAAAACAACTATAAGTGTGTGATCACGTGGTGACAGATACTGTATTATTTATATATCAAACTCAAATAGGATGTAAAATTTATGAAAAAGAAGTCAAATATTGTCCTCTGAAATATTTCGCAATCAACAAGAGCTCTATACTCATTGATGCATTATAACTTTTATTGTTTAACTTTGAACGGAGTTATACCGAACAGAAATATGTCTAACAGAATACTAAAGTATATTCACTATAAAATTATTTTAAATAGGCTTTTTTTATATTATTTTCAAATAAACCGACTACTTGTAATAAACGATCAGTTGAAGAGCATTTATACTTGCCTTTGGGATTTTAATAATCTACCAACATATCGACATAAATCTATCAGCATTTGAAGTCTTATAAACAAGATATGCCTCTATTACCTACTAGTTACATTAGCTTCCACGCCATTCAAACCGGAATACGATAAAAAATAAAATAGCTGCCTCACATCAGAACTAAGCACCGACGGTACTTCCCTTTAAGGTTCTAAGAGAGAACCTTTGAGGTTGTTGTCCAAGAAAATAAAAAAAATGTTGTTATTAATGTGGTAAGGAATTAATGAAAACTATTAGACAACGCTAACGTTATGTATCAAAACCTTGAACTAGCCGTATTCAAGGAACCTTGACTGCAATATTAACAAAAGAACTATCATCACGTTTTCTAAAAAATATTGTTCAAAATAAAACAAACATTTCGTTAGAGAACCAAATTATTTGTAAACAACAGAAATGAAGTATAATAAAACAGATTAAAAAACAAAAACAGCCAGCAATTACGTAACGAACTTTTATCGAACGAAGTCGAATTACTATAGGTATCTACTTATATACATATTACTTTTACTAAAATTTCTTTAATAAGTCTATATATTAAATTTTTAATCGCAGAATTAAAACATAAAACCTCAAGCACAATTTTAGTATCTACAATACAATTGGATTGAAATTCCCCGAGACTATGCTGTGCGCTTGTTATTATGACATCACTAAAGTGAACCGATTACTTTTAGCGGCTAAAAGGCAATGGAAAAGTTTGTACTCCACTGCATAACGAAATCCGTTTTTATTTAATATCCCTTGTATTTACGCAGTAGATTAAAACTACATTTTGCAGATTCATCTTGATCGTTTATATAATTTAACCTTTTTAGAATCAAAATAAATGTAAACAAATGTAATGTTAAACTTGAATGGCTCCAAAAGCAATGGCTTTTTTTTGAACGCAGCCATTTTAAATATCCACGCGATGTTAAACCTGTAAGAGCTCCCGCCAATTAAGTTTGAAATACTGAAGTTTTCAATACATCAATTACATTTCTTTTTTAACTAATATTTATAGTTTAACATGTCTATGGTCTGTCCCGTCAGCATAGTTACTGCAATTAGTCAGCAACGACGGAAACAATAGTTACAAAAAAATCACAAATCAATGTTATGCTTGATAACAAATAGTTTTAAGAAAGCTGGTAAATATGTTTGTTTGTTTATACGTTGTGTCATTTGTTTTGTTTAACAGGTCGTATAGATTAAAAAGACGAAATAAAAATATATCAAAGTAACTTTATATAAATTACGTATAGCGACCGTAAATTCTGCCTTATTAATCATTACATCTTTATTTCAAAGAGTCGGAAACGTCGGGAATTAATAAAAATATATGTATCTTACGCGAAAAATTCGTAAATTAGTTGATTTGATATTATCTTTCTTAGATGATCGTTTATAAAGTGGACAATCTGGGAATTACGTAATTCTGATAATTTAGGAACACAATTTTTTATTAAAATATAATAAATTCATATGCATAAACTTTACAATGAAGATTTTATCGCGTTTATTTGTGTCGTGGCCACGGGGTAGACACACGGTCGCTGGAAAGTGTTCGAAACGTCAAGAATTTAAAAATGTAAAATAAACGCGTTAAAATCCCTTAAGTCATTTTATTTAATAATGTATTCGCGTAAACAAAAGAAATAATTATATCTAATTATCATGTTAATTCGGTTACTTTTATGTTAATACATCTTTTAATGAACGACAATGATATAAAAAGGAGACTTGTTTTAGTTTTTTTTTAATCTTAATACGCTTTACGTTCAATCTTCAAACTGTTTGTAGATTATTCTTACCTTTAACAGAATGGTAATGTATACTATTTAATTAAATTAGAGATAATCTCTATTTAATTTGAGCCAAAGCAATTAAAATATATTTGTTTTCTACTACTCGACAAACTTAACTATAAATTATAATTTAAACCATATTTCGTTTTATACTATTAAAAAAAAATTGTAACAATTTTTTTTTCTAAACGGCCTATTATTAAATTAACATAATATTAATAATAAAAATGTGTTTATTGCCGAGGTCAATGAGAATCTGACTACGGATGTAAATTAACTTAGTTACCTCGTGTTTTACTTAAAACATATAATAATAAATCGGATTTTCCCGCGTGTTTATGAAACAACAAAACGAAACAAATCTCTAGTGCCTCTAAAATTTGTATTCAATACATCAAAGAGATGAGACGATCAGGATGTATACCTGATGGTATCTAACCTTACCCCTGGAGACATGAATTGTCTCGTTTACGTAGATACGTTATGTACTGGTTCATTCATCATTCATTCATTCATCATCAGCCTGTGATAGTCCACTGCTGGACATAAGCCTCCCCTTATACACCCATAGGGTGTAATGGATAGACATTAGAGGGTTTTGACCGTATCCACCACGCTGGTCAATGCGGGTTGGTGGTGGACCGACTTTACAAGCCCATCCGACGCATGGATCATCTTACTTTTCAGACAATTGGGTGATCGGCCAAATTGCTAACCAACAGAAACAACAATGAAAATTTGTTGAGTCCGCAGATTCGGAGCCACGACCTCCGGTTTCTAAGTCACACGCCTATACCACTAGGCTACGGAGGCAGTTACTGGTTACTAAATAGTTACAACATATAGACTGATCAGTCAACGGTCCGAAAAATATCCAAGCATCGGATGGTCGTGTAAAAGTGGTCCCGTTGTCAAGACGTCTTTTGGCAGATCGTAGGTTACGTAATTCTGGATTAAATATGTAATATTTGAAATTAGAATTTGTTTCAAATAGATCTTTCTACAATGACACAATTTTTAACATAAAATCTTTAATCGGACAATTTGACCTATTGTTTATTTTTATTATTTTTCATACTCTCTAGAATGCGTTAAAAATACAACTGTTCGCTTCGTAAACAAGTATAGAGGATGTGAATGTAAGTTATTCCACGGTCATGTTTAATTTGTCGGCGGTGTTTGTGCTTTTCCAGGGCTAATCAATTATTTATTTACATTATGATTTATATTTAATATATGCCTTTGTTATCTGTGATAATGTAATACCTAGAGGTCAATTAAGTTAGTACAATTGTGATGATTCAGTTAAGAAACAGTTACTAATATATATATCTTCCTTCTACTTTCCTAGTTTAAGGTTGTAAACTCATCCTGATGCAAAGAGTTTAGGTTTGATTCGTACAATGGAAAAATTATAAGCAATCGACAGTTACTTTTAGTTTGAGCCATGAATAAACTGCTTTATCGTTATTTTTTAGTTAGTTTGGACAGTTTGAATCAGTCACCTTAATGTTTGAATGATGATACATGCTTTTGAGATCGGTTGTCACGATCATCATCTTTAGCGGGCATTGGACGTCATTGCCATTAATGACAAAGTAATTCAGCTATGCAGTGCACTGTATTGGATAGTGAAGATCATAACCTAGTCACTCAGTGTCGATAAATTGTTATCCGTGTGCATAAAAATACACCTGCCTCCAGCGTAGTGTTATGGCGTGTACTTTAGAAACCGGAGTGTATTTAGTTCGAATCCTTCGGGGACTCAACAAATGTTCATTGTTGTTTCCTAGTTCATCATCATCATCATCATCATCAGCCAGTGATAATCCACTGCTGGACATAGGCCTCTTCTAATACACCCCTATCCATTAAGGGGTTTTAGACCGTTTCCCACCACGCTGTTCCAATGCGGGTTGGTGGGTGGACCGACTTTTTACATGCCCATCCGACGCATAGATCATCTTACTTTTCAGACAATTGGGTGATCGGCCCAAATTGCCCTGACCAACTAGTAAACTGCCTCCGTAGCTATACTACATTATCTGAAAATATTATAATGTTTGCTTTAAATTATTGTGCTAATATTTAGTTATAGCAGAACTGAAACTTTTTATACAAAGTCGAATGTCACACTCTAACAATATCATACCACAATTCTAATCGTTTGACCGCTGCCATGGTCAAGCAGCATTTGATATTTAACCTTTAAAGGCGCTATTCTGTTTGGCGCCATAATAGTCTGTCAATAGATTATATTCTATAAATTTCATATTATATTTGATTCAATTACTATAGTTTGTATACCTGTGAGCATCAATCTACCTATCGAATGCCATGTGGAAGATCCCTTGACCTAGCAATGGGTAACATTGAAAAACACAATAATAAGTAAAAACGTAATTTAAATCAACGCGCTTCAAAAATATAGGAGTTGTGTTAACATAGATAAGTTAAAATGTAATAAAATGGCGTATTTTACACTAATCAAAGCCGGAACGAGATTATTTTAATTAAAAAAAATCTACTACTCATTTAAATTACCGTCATACGTTTTTTACTAATAAAAAGTTAATATTTAAAGTTGTTAGTTGAAAAGTTAATTTTATACTGGCTTAATTTTATTGTTTTATTTAAAATAAAAAAGTTAAAGCTAATAAATATACTAAACGCTTACGATTCGCAGTATAATGCATTAATTCATCATCATCAGCCTTTAATAGTCCACTGCTGGACATAGCCTCCCTAATACACCCTATCCATTTGGGGTTTTGGACCTATCCTTCCAATAATTAAAAGTGCATTTATTAAACATAAAAAAGTCTAATTTCCTCATTTTTAAAACCTTTAATACCGTCGAAATGTTAGGCAATATTATAAAAAACTAATAGGTGGCTTATACCAGTTAGTTTATCTGAAACAAACAAATAACAGAATTTTCAGGATTTAAAAAGGAAATGGCTTATTATTGCTATACAAACACCAGGCAAAAATAACTTTATCGTCAGGTATTATTTGGTAGGTCTCCATTTTACTGACTAGGCTACTTACTCTCAGCCATCTTTCTTTCACCTAGCTATATTCCCAAATTTTCATGGGATCGTCTACTAATCCATCCACCTGAATAACAGTTTTAACGCAGAGCGACTGGCATCTGACCTCCAAAACTTAAAGAGTAAATTAAACGACGAATAGTTTATCAGTATAATCAATGGGCTCTCATCATGTAACGACCGGCAAAGATAGCCTTAAAACTAAATAACGAACACCTATACTCTATAACTATCAGCTTACTTCTTTCGCAAAGCGGAAATTAGGAAATAATGTCCTAACATCGTAAAAAACTGTAAAAGACCGATACTCTAAACGCAGTAATGTTTGTAAAGTACTGTTTATCCCCATAATTATAATTTAAAGCAAACATTATGACATTTTAAGCTAATGTAGTTTTCGAAGAGTTTTTCTTAACAGGTACAATATTTTTTAATACGTCGGCTAAAAAAACTTATGTTATTTATGATAAACCCTGAATAATTTTTATATTATAGTAATGTACAATGCGTAAATTATGATGACAATATCATCGTCATCAGCCTGTGTTAGTCCACAGCTGGACATAGTCCTCCCAGTTACGGGGTTTTTTAGACCGTATCCCACCGCCCTGGTACTAATGCAATATATTAATATGAAATTTGTTACTTTTAAATTATTTATAACACCGCTAGATGACCGGTAAATGGTTCTTTCTTATCTTAATTAAAGAAATGTTATTATTATTGTAATAAAAAATTATATTGTTACTTGTAAGAAATATTCAAAAGAGGATGAAATTCACCAATAAAAAAGCTCTTAAAAATGTACAATAGTTTTTATTCATTCGGGTATTTGAGTATAAAATGTGTGTGGATAGTTAAATACAGCTTAAAAGCAAATTAATACCACTTAAATAAAAAAAAAATCACTGAACATTAAGGACAGATTTAAAATGATTAAATATTTAAATACGATAACACTATATCTTTTATACGTGAACCAAAGAAAAGGCAAAATAGTTTGCAACATACAAAAGTAGATGATTTTTGTCATTATTACAATTTGGGCCGATCACCCAAATGTCTGAAAATATAGATGATCCATGCGTCGGATGGGCATGTTAAAAGTCAATCTACCCACCAACCCGCATTGGACCAGCGTGTTGGGGTACGGTCCAAACCCCCGTAATGGATAGGGGTTTATTAGGGGAGGTCTATAACCAGCAGTGGACTATCACAGGCTGATGATAATGAATTAAAATATTATAATCGATTCTTATTTTCCAGATGAGCAGTACCATCAGATGCCGACGCTGTTCCAGCTTGACGATTATGAGGCATGCCTTTCCCAAAGACGCGGTGCCTTTTGTATGGGTACCTTCGACCTAGTGACCTCTTCTAACAACCGGCTATTTAATGTTATACAAGTAGGTGATTCGTTCTGGTTTGTTTTATAGAACTTTCAATATTGAACAGCGAGTACGAATTCCAACTGGTTTAACAGCATGCATTTAGTATGATAGCAAAAAGTATTTGTGTAACAAAGTTAATGTTAAGTTAAAATTTTTTTACACTACACTCTATTATTAATCGTCAATTAATATATCACCGGAAATGGAAGCCTCTGAATTTTGGACTATTTTTTTTCCCTTTTATCAACCTATTCTTTACATAACATAAATACAGTTCAACGTGTTATTCTGTTAGATTGAAATATCCTGAAAAGAACGATTCATTACCATGGTGTGTTAATATTGATGTAGTCATTACAGCAATAGTATGCTCTCGCACTCAAACGTTTCTTAACTTTTTCCTAAAAATTATTATACCTTATGGTTTTGGACCGTATCCCACCGCGCTGGTCCAATGCGGGTTGGGTACTATAGCACAATACACCATTTAATGTAAAATTTTGTACAAAACATGAGTTTTTTTAGTGGTTGGTAAGTGACACGCCATGCTCTTAAGAAAAGCTGCATAAGACGGCACTGTTCATCTCAGAGTCCTGAGACTTTCGATGTTACATCTTGTTTAGCCCCTGGCTACAATGCCCATCAAACCGGAAGGCTATAGTGTCCCTTGTAAAAAAAGACCCAACAATTTTAAAAGATAGGAAAAATTTGTATTTAACGATTTTTAATCCATTCGGATAACATAACTGCCTCCGTAGCCTAGTGGTATGGGCGTGTGCTTTAGAAACCGGAGGTCGTGGATTCGAATCCTGCGGGGACTCAACAAATTTTCATTGTTGTTTCCTAGTTGGTTAGGGCAATTTGCGCCGATCACCCAATTGTCTGAAAAGTAAGATGATCCATGCGTCGGATGGACATGTAAAAAGTCGGTCCACCCACCAACCCGCAGTCCAAAAACCGCCTAATGGATAGGGGTGTATTAGGGGAGGCCTATGTCCAGCAGTGGACTATCACAGGCTGATGATGATGATGATGAATCCATTCGGTATTTTTTTATGGTATAGATTAAAAAGACACAGGTGACACGATAGACAGGAAGTTACCTTTTTCTAGTATAGAAATGTAACATATTAGCCCTATACCTTTCAAAACGGAACATTTATTTTCCATAACTACAAAAGCAGTTTAGTCGTAAATAAGATATATACTGGGAATCTGTCTAATTCAGAAAAACATACGTGCAAAAAGTTTGCACAAATAACTTTGTTAGGGAAATTCATTATAAAATTATATATACTGTGGTTAATTCTTGGAATGTATAGCCACCGTATTACTTATTGTTCTAATCTAATTAATAGATAGGATTTATGGATGCGACGTGTTAAATTCCAACCAAGGTCGACTTGCGGTCAAAACTTTCCATCTAAAACAGTAGTAATGCCTATATTCTTCTATCTTCAATGCAAATTTATGACGCGTGTGGCAACGCAACTAAAAACATTGAATGACGTATTCGAAGAATACTAAGAAAATAACTAGAATATACATGTTTATATACATAAAGCGCGGTAGAAAGTATTCTTTAGGCTTCTCTACATTGCATTTGAAAACAGAATATTCTCCAAGAATTTATTATTCAGTATCTTTAAGAAAATACTTTATTTCCTATACTACTTCCGCTTATCTTCTATAATATATTGCAATCTTCTCCCTTATACTATATATATATATACACATATATATATATATATATATATATATATATATATATATATATATATATATAACATGTTGTATAAACATGTTAACAGGCGAGAGAAGGTAAAACAACCGCTTAAAAGTCAATGCAAAAAAAATCATCCAAAGTTGTCATTAACAATCGGTTGCAGAAACAGTCTTTTTCAAAAAAGACATCTAAAAAAATTATTGATATAAACGAGAAATTATATCAATGACTATACTTAAAAACTATAATAAACAACGTCTTTTTACCAATTCGATTAAAAGTTCAACTAACTATATTTAGAAAGAGTTGCAACTTTTATGCTGTAACAACGTGTATATACGTTGTACGAAGCTACGTAGCTTCCGGGTATTTTCCACTTGTTTACGCCTGTAATAACATGTTATTAGTATAATCTTTGGACCAATCGAAGCAATTCAATCACCATTCAAATCACATTGTTTTTTATATCACTTTTTAAGTATGTTTCTTTATTGATGGCATCAAACAGATCGGCTGTTATCGTCAGAAAACAGCTATTACGTAGAGAAAACTTTCCACTTCAACAAGATTAACTAAATGAACGAATTAGATGACAGGGTTTTTTATAAACGCTAAAGTAAAGTAGTCTAAACATAACCTATCAAAAAAGCATACCATTCTATTACAAATTATATTGATGACCAGGATTTGTGGAAGTAGTTCATATTCTGCACTAGCAAATCTCCACGTTACTAGATAATTGATGTATTGATCAAATTTTGTAAATGCTATTATTTCAAAGAAATATATATATATGAATATTTATAAAATAAATTGGAAACTTTCTTGCCGGTTATTGTCTGGACCAGTCTGAGTTTTTAGACCGGTGCAATAGTTTTGACTATTATAAGTGCTCAGTAAAGCATAAACTGTATAAATAATTTTTGATTTTGACTTTGACTAAGTCCTATAACTGTAATAAATTTCAAATATGATTTAGAGGCTTCTTTTATATGTGACCGTCTGGGGTTGTACCTCGTTGTATTTAGTGTTTAATAACAACGTGGTTAATATACTTAAAACAATTGTAGGAAAAAAAAAGCAAATAACAATATTTTAATTGTGATACCGTACTCTTAAAGATATTTTAATGTGTTACATTCAGTTTTAGCATTTAAATTAAGAGTAAAATTAAAAGTTGAGTTCGGAGAAAGTTTTGCATAGCGGTTAAGTCACTCGCTTTTTAATTTGTTTATGACAAAAAATAAATTGGTTATTTCTTTTAGTTACCCGATTTTTCGCGTTAATTCATCATCATCATCATATCAGCCTGTGATAGTCCACTGCTGGACATAACCTTCCTAATACACCCCTATCCATTAAGGGGTTTTGAACCGTATCCCACCACGCTGGTCCAGTACGGATTGGTGGGTAGACCGACTTTTACATGCCAAATTTCGTTAATTATTCCTATTTATTCCGACGACTTAGAAAGAAATTATAATTTTTTTTTTAAATATGTTCAGTATGTCATTGACGAATAATAAATACTAGCAGAAAATCCTTACGAGTTTTATAAATATATTTATAAAACTCGTAAGTATATTTTTTAGAGATGTGATGCCTTACACTGCATTTTTTAAACGTGATTCTAAACTCAGTCCCAATATTAATTCTTAAGTCCGTGAACAACACTCATATATACAAATAAATACAATTGGAGAGTCTTAATCTTGATAACATCATGATTTAAAACGATACATGTAACAAAATGCATCCGAAATATAATTGTTTTCTTTCACCTATCCATGTGAAATTTTTCATTTCTTAATCATCAACTTGGGAAAACCCAAGCTTTCATTTACCTGATAAACAGTTTTTACCCAGAGCAACTGGCATCTGACCATAAACATCAATCCATAACCCAGAAAGTAAACTGCATTTTTCGGATGAATTAGTTGTCCGAAAATTTTAAAGCACTAACACCCTACGACGACTACCAAAGGTTGTCTTGACAACCGGCACCAACTTTTTACAACTGTAACTTTGTAACTGCTTCCGTAGCCCAGTGGTATAGGCTTGTGCTTTAGAAACCGCAGGTCATGGTTTCGAATCCTGCAGGGACTCAACAACTCCTCCATGTTGTTTTCTAGTTGCTTAGATGATTAATGCGTCGGTTGGACATGTAAAAGTCGGTCCTGCACCTTGTCTCTCTCCGGTCGTGTCGGTTTTCCGTCCCATCGGACTTTGAGAGTATAAAAAAAGAGGGAGTGCACGTGTGTTTTCGCGTACACTTTTGCACTATAATATCTCCTGCGCAATTGGCTTATCTCTGATATCAATCAGCCGCCGTGGTCGGAATCAACTTGGAGGACATTAGTTTTAACTTGCCCATCCAGCCCATGGATAATCTTACTTTTCAGGCAATTACGTGATCGGCCTATATTGTTTTATAAATAACGAAAACAACAGTAACACACAAGTTGTTGACCCACGACCACAGTAAAGCCCAAGAGCGCAAGACACGGAGGAGTAAATTGAAAACATAATTTTTAAATATAATATGTTCAATTCATAAAATCTTGGAGATACTCTTTAAATCGCAAACTAACTTAATAACGTAATTCCAGAAATTCTCTGAGGACAAATCGAACTTCAATCACACACAAATCCACCGCGGATTCTGCGTCACGAGCAGATGTCAGCACATTCAGGAGCCCTCCATCAGCAGGACCTTCGTCAGGTGTGTAAGAAACCTGACCAAGGATGGATACGGACTGGATGCGAAGCTGAGCTCGTTGGACTACTGCAAAACGGGCAGGAGTCCACCTCCGCCAGTAGATGGACTAGATCTTGCGTTCGCTTACGCCTGCGCTGTCATCTTACTTATGAACGTATTGGGAACGGTCTACGATTTCGCGAGGAATACTGACAATAAACGTAAGTAGATATTGATTTTTTTTTATTAAGCGACAGAATATATGACGACTTAGCTGCCTCTGTGGGCTTGTGGTTCTGAATTCTTATCCATCCAGATATACTTGAGTAGCCTTTTTGTAAAGCGATCATAAAACTTCCCTAATTTTTAGAAACATTTTTTTGGTACCACCGCCGTGTCTCTCTGCCGCAAAATAGTATTGTGAAAACGCTATTGTGTTTCGGTTTGAAGGGCACCGTAGCCACCGTATTATTTACTGGGTAAACGAGATTTTACATCCTATGTCTCATGGTAGGCAGCGCGTTGGTAAACGGTGTGTCATTTATTTTTCTGCCAAAAAATAATATTATAATCACTACGATCATCGACAAGGTAGTATTAAAACTAATGTTCAGCATAAACAGCGGGAAATGTAATGTATCGCGTATTAATTGAACATTTTTTCTGCTTCATGATTTAATACTAGATTGTGACATTGTAAACAGCCCTCATCTATGGCGTAATTAGTACATAATTGTTTAGCCCACGTAGATGGAAATCTCCATTGTAGTTAATGGTTTAACACAACGAAACTGTTATCTTTGTTCGTTTGCCCGTCAATATTTATAAGAATGCATTATTAATATCTTCTACGCTTATTATTTATTTTGTTTGGATGTTTTTATTTCAATTAAAATGTCTTTGTTGGCGTTAATTTTTTTAAGCATGTATTCGTTTGACTGTTTTCACATCATCATCATCATCACCATCAAAATCAGTCCCTATCAGTCCAAGCTGGACATAGGCATTTTTCAATGAACGCCAAGATGCCCGATCCCTTGCTACTCGCTGCCAACATATCAATATATTTTTATGATAGGTTGACTTATTATTTACACGATTTATTTTAATAGAAGTTTATATTTCAAATACAAAAATCAAGACAGTTCTAGAAAAAAACAACTAAAGAGAACTAAAATAATTCATTTCTGGCAACAAGAAACTTTGTCACTAGCCTATGGTCACATAAACGTTATGTTTAATTATTATGATATAAATACTATTCGGCTGTCATCATCATCATATGATGATGAATGGACAATCAGCAAAGTCCGGTATGGACTATCACAGGCTATGAGCCTGTGATAGTCCATGCTGACATAGACCTCAATACACTATCCATTAGGGGTTTTGGACCGTATCCCACCACGCTGGTCCAATGCGGGTTGGTGGTGGACCGACTTTTACATGCCCATCCGACACATGGATCATCTTACTTTTCAGACAATTGGGATTGAATCAGCCCAAATTGCCTAACCAACTAGGAAACAACAAGGAAAATTTGTTGAGTACCCGCAGGATTCGAACCCATGACCTCCAGTTACTAATAAACACGCCTATACCACTACGCTATGGAGGCAGATTCGGCTTTATAATTCCATAATACCCTGTGATAATGTTGCTGTAGTAAATAATTACATAGACAAATTTGGTTTCGCAGTAAATATTTATTTATTAAATTTGTTCTGACTTTAACATGGAGATAAATGTTAAATTTCAATTTGAAAACAAAAGACACAGTATTGTAACATAATATCAAATATAACGCGAGTAAAATCGCGGTATTGCCTTAAGAAAAATATTACGATATCTCGGTCTCGAGCAAGGATTACCGTTGAGGTCAATCACCCTAGAAATAATTGACGTAATGATATTGCATGTTTTATAACCTGTTATTAAGATGTTTATGATAAGTTGTAGACAATCGATTTATTATGTTTTGACGTAAAACTAAGATCTAAGGTCACCGTTTTGAATAGATTCATTAATGTTTAAGAGGATTAGCGTACGTCATTCTAGCAATTCGTTGGCACTGATTTCCTATGAATTCGTGGTGACTCATTGACCGGATGTTCTTAAAATAAGAATTTAATCTTAAGTCACGGTTTCGATTAATTTGTTAGTATAATTTTGCAACACGTCAATTTTTTTATTAATTCAATTGATTAAATACAATTTTTTGCCACGTAACTAACAAGCAGAAACCCTGAAAAAGTAAAACTTAGTAAATCTATTTAATATAATAGTAAAATCTAATAATTAGTTTTATAAATTATACTTCGTAAATAAGAAAATAATTATATTAAATTTAAGTGAGCCACTGATTTAATATATTTTTACATTTTTTGCACGGCTAACAACAGGAGAAACCCTGAAAAAAATAAAAAACTTAGTAAATCTATTTAATTTAATAAGGTAGAATTCATAATAATTAGTTTAATAAATTATATTTTGTAAATAAGGAAAATAATTATATTAAATTGAAGTAAACCACTAAGATTTAATAAAAGACTTTACGGATTTAATCACGTTTAATTTATTTTCCAATGTTCCCGACGTTTCGGATACTTTGCACAAATAACTTTCAAGTTATTGTGCTTAACGTAACGCGTAACAGTTACGATAAAAATATAAGATAGCAAATTGAGCAAAAACACGTAGAATTTATATAAATTAAGTCTAATGTCGACTACCTCCGTAGCCTAGTGGTAAGGGTAAGACTCATGCGGGGACTCAACAAATTTTCATTGTAGTTTCCTATTTGCTTAGGGCAATTTGGGCGTTCATCCAGTTGTCTCAAAAGTAAGATGATCCATGTGTCGGATGGGCATGTAAAAAGTCGGTCCACTCACCAACCCGCATTGGACCAGCGTGGTACTGGGATGCGGACTAACACAGGCTGATAATGATGAATGTAAAAATATTGGTACAAAAATATTAATTGCTTAGATTATCACCTACTTCAAAGTAAAAAAAACTTTTAATGGACATAGGCATATCTAAGAAATAAAAAACATTCGTAGTGAGCTTAAAAAACTAATGTACGGTATCAGTTCATCCGACTGTATATTTTTTCATGATTAACGTAATATTTAACGTCAAATATATCAATTAATTACCATTAAACTTAAAAAAAATATGATGGGTTCTGTCTTTTCTTCAATTTTCTTTTTTCATTTTTCTATATCATATGTTTATTTATTATCTGTCGTACAATATATTTTTGATTGCATTTTTTTTTTATTTTACAGCTAACCGTTTCTTGCTAGCCTGGTCGTTACCGGAGAATTGGAAACGTCTCACAGATCCTTACGAAAATGGTGACCCAAGGCTCACGGCATTCCAACCTATTCACGGGATGAAGTAAGAATTATAGTTATGATGAATTTATTTAGCCTTACTAATACTTTATTGGCAGTAGATAGTCATAACTGCCTGCCGGCGTATGGACTTGTGATATAGAAACCGAAGGTCGTGGGTTCGAATCCAGCGGGGCCTCAACTACTTATCTAAGTTGATTCCTAGTTGATTAGGGCAATTTGGGCCGATCACCCGATTGTCTGAAAAGATGATACATGCGTCGAATAGGCTTGTAAAAAGTAGGTCCACCCACCCACCCCCATTGCACCGGCGTGGTGGAATACGGTCTAAAAACCCCCTAATGGAGAACGAGTGCATTAGGGGAGGCGTATATCCAGCAGTGGACTAAGACATGCTAATGATGAGATAGTCATACGTCACGAAAAACCACTACAATAGTGCTTTCTGCCTCACAACAGTTTTAAACTCGTGTCAAACCTAGAATTTAAATTATAGCTAGTGTTATCATATAAGTTAGTTCAAAATAAGAAATGGAAATCGCATCAACAAAGATAAATGTCCAAGTATTGTAAACCTAGTTGATGCCGCCATGTGCAATCGCCACGCAGCCGATACCTAATGAGAGTCCTCGACGTTTTGTCAGTAATAGATTCTCATTTATATTTATATTTCAAGTAAATTCTATGTGGCTTGGCTTGAAACAATAATAGCAATTCTGTACAATAAACCCTACGTAATCTAGATCCAAATAAGCTAAGGTTGTATTACGGAAACTAAATGACTACTGCATACATTTACTTAGTTTTCTTTTGTATACGAATACGCACATGCAGTGAAGTGTAAAATTTTATAAAGCAAAGCTATGTAAACGAATGAATAATTTAAATATTTTTCTTTCTGTACGTAAATGGTATTTACGTTTACGTAATTAGTGTTTTTAAGTCCTAATAAATTTTGTAATAAATAAACAATTTGCTAATTGCAATTGTAAATGTCAACTTGTTTCATAAATTTTAACGTCCTATCATTAAATATTTAAAACTGCAAATAAATTAAAAATATTATAGTTATGTATTGATACATAATTTGATAGTGTCCACGTGATTATTACACGGGTATGAAACCGCAGAGTAATAATCTTAAAGTCACGTTTACGTTTTTTTATGACAATAACTTATATACTTAGGACTGGGGCCTTGGAACAATACACTAAAATGAAGTTGAAATATAAATTATAAAACGATGAAATATAACTTCCTTGATAAAAACGGAGAATATATTTAATTATCAGGAAATGTTATCATTTAAAAACTTATTTATATGGTACTAGCAACCCCGCAACCCCCCTTGTGGGTGGAATTCGTAAAATCTGACCTCTACTCGGCGAAAGGAATATTCCTACCAAATTTCAAGTCGTTGCGACTTATGGTTCAAGAGATATCGTGATGAGTCAATATATAGGTTAGAATCTCTTTTATATATATAGATAACTACTTTAAACGTTCTACGAGACATTTTTTTGGATTTTACTGAATGAATCCTTAAGATTTTGTGGATTTTTTTCAAAGGCGTTCCAATTCTCGTGAAAGATTTGCTTATTCTTCGCTATTTTATGATGCTGAGAATGATTTGTATAACAGGATCAGTGTAAAATCTATAGCTTTGTGGAAATAGTTTAAATGTAAATATACGATTAAATATTTATTTAAATGTTACATAACATTACATGTACGTAACTTAGACATATCTTTTCAGAGCACTCACTTTGATCCTGGTCATGTTGGCGCATGCGATTATCGCAGTTCATGGAACCTACATTCACAATCCGCAATTTTTGGAACAAGTAAGTTAACTAAGTATTCCGCGAAAAAATAACAAACTGATTGTCATTACTTATTTTCATATAAATATACAGTGCATATGCTGATTAAGATGTGGAAATAGTGTATTAGTAGTACTTAAATTTAAATTACGCTCATATCAGAGACAAAATAAATGTTAAAATTAAACAAATCATATATTATGTCTTACGACAATGGGGACACAAATTAGAGCATAATTACTTTCCTTTGATATCAAATGCGCTATTAACAGCCCTCAGATTCCCGACCTTGTTTGGGTCTATTATGAAGATTTTTCTTCTAATATACTTTTTTTAATTGTGATTCCATTACTCTAACATTGTCATGTGATTGACGTTAGACGGTTATGAACCAATAACATTGCTCGATTGCTTGCTAGGTTTTAAACCTAAACGTAAGATTAGGACGTAACCTAAACCTAGACTTTAGAGTTTGCCCCTATGCTATTTGTTCCGGATATTGTTATCATAGATTTTAATATACACCATTTCAATTTGTTTTCTTATTAAAAACTATATTTGTACTATATCTTTTAATAAGTAAACATTTTACTTATTTGGAAATGGTTGAAATCGTTTTACCTTTATCATAATAACTTTAATAAAAATAATATTTTAATTATAATAATGTTTACATTTTTAAAATATTTTTAATTGCTTTAAAATGTCTAGCATGCAAATCCATTGTGTCGTTTTTAAACTATTATTATTTGCTGTTACGACTTTAATGATGTCAGCGTGAAAAAAATAATTATAATGTTCTCCAGTCGATTACGACTACGGCGGCTGATCTATATTAGAGATCAGCCAACTACGCACGAGATATTTTGGCCAAGTGTACGAGCAAACAAATGCCCTCTTGTTGCGTCTCTCTCAGTCGCTTTTACATGCCCGTCCGACGCGTGGATAATCTTACTTTTTCAGACAATTGGTTGAGAAGCCCAAATTGCCATAACCGACTAGGAAACGACAATGAAAATTTGTGGAGTCCTCGCAGGATTCGAACCCACGACCTCCGGTTTGAAGCTAGTTACAGCAGGCAGTTCACAGACAAAATAATAAAGCTGTTATCAAACAATATTTAACTTGATATTATCTGTGCTTTCACCCAGACGACAAGGCACCCATTGTCAACATTGCTCCACAACGGTACGATGGTTGTCCAGACTTTCATCATGCTCTCCAGTTTTCTCTTGGCGTACAATTTGCTAATTTACGTCGAGAACAATCCGAAGAAGCAGTTAAATCTAAAACTGTACCCGTCTGTTGTGTTTAATAGAATTTCGAGGTAAGGCATCATCAAATATTACTTAAGCATAA
Organism: Lamproptera curius; assembly: GCA_029286875.1. NCBI lineage: Eukaryota > Metazoa > Arthropoda > Insecta > Lepidoptera > Papilionidae > Lamproptera > Lamproptera curius. The sequence goes on from JAGSMT010000022.1 coordinate 1,639,901, forward strand.
AAGAGATGTAATTTGTGAAAACAATGTCATTTGTCAAAACAGTAATGGCGCCGAAAGCGAACGTTCTTATTGGTGGACATCCGCCATGTTTAATCCCCACTCGATTTTAATCGTATTGTATTATTTATCCGCTAAGTGTCCGAAGTTTTGATATTTAATGAGTTTGACTTTAGACTGATTTAATATATATTATATATAACATAATATACGTATATTCTATTCCTTAAATTGATATAATCGGATATTCACCATCATCATCATCAGCCTGTCATAATCCCTGCTGGACATAGGCCTCCCCTAATACACCCCTCCATCGGATCCATTCGGATCCAACCATCCATCCATCGGTTTTGTGACGTATAAGGTATATCGCTGTCTGTAAAGTTTTTTTCTTTGCGGAGTGAAAAACAACTATATATTAATAATACTCTTAGAATGTTGCAAAATAGCATACACAGCTAAACGAGACGTAAAATAAGAAATTTATATAGAGAAAATGTAATTTCAAACTCATGCATGTTTAACCAATAGGAGTTCTCCATTTTTGAAGTCGATTGAATTTGACAATAGACTTTGTGTACGTGAATTCCTTGTTTTATTTTGCTGTGAAGTAGCACATGTTTTTGTGTATATATAGAATATATTTTGCATATTTAAATCTAGGAACAATAAACAAATTTCACGTCTTACAATCCACCTTGAAAACCTCTGAATCAAATAAGGTTACTTAGCAGTTTATTGTATAATACTTGGAAACATTACTTACACAGAAAATAATCTTTTCATGCCAGAACGCAAATAGGTATATAAAAGAATTTTCGATACTTAGTTATTATCATTACGTTATACTTTAAGAGTCTCTAAAGTACTTGTAAAACGTACTATGGTTCTTTTAAGGAAAGAAGACATGTAAATAATGCCATCACGTTGGTCTTGTATAACTTTTGAAGATATAAAATTCAATACTCGAATGAAAACAAAGTATGAATGGATAATATTCTGCGTAATCATAAAGTCTTATAGAGGTCAAGGAGTCTCTTTCGATTTAACGTGTTTTCAGTTTTCCCTGTTAGTATCCTCTTATTATTTTATGAATGCAACATTACATCATCACTAAGGAAGTAATATTTGGGTGGTCATTATTTAGAAAACATAAATCCAATGTTTTTTCAGGGATTCGCACGGGCGAAGGTAAAAGAGCGGAACCCTTATAAGAAAGTCCGTCTGTCTGTCCATCCGTCTATTAGGAATCGTTGTCTTCCGAATTAATTTTAGATCGTATATCTAAATCTACAGTATCATAATGTGGAAAGTTAAATAAATAGAGTAAAGAAAAAGATACGCCCATCTATTGTTTTGCAAAAACGGCCATGGTTAAACAATCAAAGATAAAAAAACTGAATGGGTGAAATCAGTACGGTTAGAACTATGCAATTAGGTCAGGTATATCAATAACAGAAAAGACTTTAAACTAGTACTTTAAGCCAAAAAAAATATAGTAGTAATGTAGCCCATAGAAACGATGTAGAGTCTGTCCTTCTCATTGTAATATCTAAAAATCCGCTAATAACTAAATTTCTTATTCTATTACTTTGCTTTAATTCAACCTTTGGCTCAGACATATGTCGGTCGACGCCATATTTTACTTTTACTAAATCAATTAGTGTAATTCTATTATAACTTATAAAGAAATGAATAAACATCTCTTTTCTAAAACAGGATAACCCCCCTGTACTTATTCGTAATTGGGTTCGTCGCAACTTGGTGGAGGCACTCAAGCGACGGGGCTACTTGGACTCCCCTAGTGGAGTCCGAATGTAACAAATGCCGTGGGAAGTGGTGGTCGCAGATCCTGTACGTCAACAATTTCGTGAAGCCGGACGAGAAGTGTTTGCTCCAAACTTGGTGAGAACCTATATATCATCATAATCATTTGATAGTAATTAGGAAACATTTATGCAAGAAGTGTCAAATGAAATAAACTTCTGTGTTTCGGTTAGAAGATTACCGGGTCTAGTGAAATTACTAGATAAAAAAGATATTACATCGCATGTGCCATGTCGATGAGCTTAGTGGTTGCGTCTTACGCTGCGTTGCTTATGTGCAGAAGAAATTAAATCAAATATAAATATAACCTTCAATATAAACCGTAGGTTGGAGGTTTAAACTCTGCGGAGAAACAACTTTGTGTTATTAGTTCTTTATAAATTAAATCATCAATAGCCTAGAAAATTATATAGCTCTTTGTAAAAGCTGTTATTCATGTGTCAAGTATGGATTATGGCCATCCCCTGATTACTTGGAAAAACGGTACGGAAGAAGATGAAATATTGACATTATTATACGGCCTTTTACAGGTTCCTAGCAGTTGATATGCAGCTCTACCTTCTGGCCAGTTTCCTGACCCTAACCCTGGGCAAGTCGCCATTACGAGCTGTGAAGATCTTACTTGGTCTATTCGTCTGCTCAATTGTCGCAAACTTCGCGATAGCTTACTACTGGAGCCTTAAAGCGATACTTTTCATCACGTATCCAGAGTAAGTATTCATTTCTCCTTTTTGACTGTACTGTCATTTCACCTTCTGTTTGGGGGCATTATAAAGAGATGAGATATTTAAAACTAACTTTATTTTGTGGCAATAACAATAAATACAAATTAATAAAAAGATTGCAATTAATGTTTAAAGAGGTTCCATAGAACAAACGCCATATTTGCCTTGGAAGGTCCTTTTTTGATGTATACATTTTTAATATATTCTTTAGGCTTTGTATAATCGAAGTTAGCGTTTACGTATTGCCTAATAAACAAAGCAGGAGTGCACAATAACTCTATTTAAAAGCTATTCTAACTAGCATAATAGTTTAACCGACAAAGACTTAAGTTCTAAAAAATCTAAAATTTTTTGGGTAATATATTTTTACCTTATCAATTTAAAATCTCACAATTTTTATCAAAATAAAGTAACGAAGCAGCGCCGTACATATGTTGTTGTTTGTCGACTGTCGCTTAGCGATTGACATCTCAGTGACAAATCCTCAATAAGAACGCGAGACAAATGACGCCACATTGTTGCCATTGGATACAATCTGTTCCGAGTACGAATTGGATAAACTATAGGTAAAAAGATGCAAAAAACCATATCAAATTCTACAATAGTATAATAACGTCCAGTGTATATAATAACGCTTACTACCAAAATTCTTACCGATGTTGACTTCGGCGATTAGAGGTCAACTAACTACGCAGGAGATATTACAGTGCGCAAGTGTACGCACAAACACTCGTGCTCTCTTCCTTCCACTCTCCTATGGGACGGATAACCGACGCATAGATCATCTTACTTTTGAAAAAGCAGGCACTCAAGTGATCAGCCCGCATTGCCCTGTCCCACTAGGAATCAACTTGGAAAAGTTGTCGAGTCCCTGCAGGAATCCGACACACGACCTTCGGTTTTATAAGCACAAGCTTACGGAGCCTACTAGGCTACGGTGGCAGTGTGTGAATGCATAATATTTTCCAGACTACTGCGCCACACGTACAGCAATGAGTCATCCTTCAACTGGATGTACATGACGCCATGGGGTAGCCTCCCGTCATCAATTTACGGCCTAATGGCGGCATTCCTCCTCTACCACTGGCAACAGAATGACTACAAGTTGGAAGAGAGCAAGGTAATGTATTTTATTATTGACGATATATTTTTTATTGACTTACGTGACGAGACAATAAGGACTGAGACATAGGATGTTACGTCTCGTTTACCCAATAATTGCGCTTCCTGTACTTCCGTTTTGGTTCAAACCGGAAGAAACCAGTGTCTGTAACTACCAATATGCGGTAGACATAACAAACTTTGAGTCAACCCATAGCATGGACAGTATTCATGTAGTTTAGACCTAATGTGATAAAATAAACGAAATTAATAATAACAAAGTTTAAAAAGAATAGCTGTAAACCTTTTTAAGTAAGCCTTATGCAATATAATTCAAGCAATTGAGACTCTCAATAAATGTAATGGTTTCAGCGATGATCAATAAGTAACTGTTGACTCATAACAAAAACCATATTTACGATGCCGCTTTGTTTCTGTGGATTGCTTCGTTTATTGACATTACTTCTAAATGTTATTAGTTAAACTATACTGGTTAAGGCTAACTTTGGAAGAGAGTTTATGGATAGTAGCGGCTCGACTCCACTACTCCTCTTTAATCCTATAACTTAAATTAGGCAAAGACTCTCTTCTCTCATGTTCAGTTTAAAATATATAAGATTTTAAAATATGTACTACAAACGGCTGAACTGACGTGAAATCGGTATTGGTGCCGACTAGTTTTGGACCTATCGGAGGTCCAGGTCGCTCCCTGTCTAGCACGAGGGAGTGCCAAAACTAGTCAGGTTTTCGTGTCTTCGAATAGTTTAAAATAAGATCTTCTTCATAATTAAACCATCTATTCTTCCATTGTTCCGAATGAAGTTAAGTGAAAAGTTTGCCCTTACTCGCATAGGCCTTACCAACCCTTACAACCTTTTAACTTAAATTACACAAAGAACCTCCTCTACCCCATACAGACCTTCCGTATACTCTACCGGTGCTCTATACCAGCTATTGCTGCCTGGATCATGTCGGGTTATCTGGTGAAAGGGACCAGTTCCCGTCTGATCACCGCACTCTTCGCAGCGTTGGACCGACCAGTCTTCTGCGTCCTCATAGTCATCGCGATGTACGGATTCATACACAAAGTTGATGGTAAGTTACGCCTATTTTTGAGACTGAATGGATTCATCGTTATATAATATAATAATATTTCTGGAGAAATAACACAACATCGTCTAGACCCGAACTAAGCAAATCTTGTACTATGGAAACTAGATAATTGATAAATACATAGATTTACTTTTTTTTTGTATATAAATACATATTATATAGATACAAACACCCAGACACGAGAATAAAATTCTGCTACATTAATTTATTTTTTATATTAAAAACTAAGACTTTCTCAGTGGTTTTGCTTTACAAGTATGTAATCAAATAACATTACCTTTTAGCCTTTTAGTCAATATTTTTTTTTGATGAGTAAACACGCGTGCCAGTTTTGTAAAGAATTACCAAATCAAGAATTCATATAAAAATGTTTTTTTATTGTTACTATAAAATCCTCTGACCGCACAAATAAGTGAGTTTTTCGTTGACAATTGCGGACATACGACGATGCATTAATCAGAGTACATTAAGATTTTTCTCGTAAACTTCATGCCCTATTAAACTTGGCTGTAATTAAGTTTAGAGTAAAACTCGTCGCGTATGACAAATTAAGTAATATATGTAATCCACTTTTTACGGTTTTTCGCGTTAAATCATTATATTTATTCGTAACGTTTTAGAATCTTTCCAGCAATGATGATCGCGGGCAGACTAAGATGTAATATGTCTATGGAATGGGCACGAAAATTCATTAATAAATTTAAAGAATTAACGCGCAAAATGCATATGGATGGATTTGATATGTATAATTACCGGTGGTAGGTTCCCTGTTTACAGGGGGTCCGTCTGGGTGGGTACCACCGCGGTGCCTCTTTCTGCCGCCAAGCCGTAGTGTGAAAACACTGCCGTGTTCCGGTTTGAAGGGCACCATAGCCAGCGTATTTACTGGGTAAACGAGACTTAACATCCAATGTCTCACGGTAGGCGGCGCGTTGGCGGTACCACTGGTATTGCTAATGTCTATGGGCGTCGGTGAACACTTCCCATCAGGTGGCCCGAATGCTCGTCTGCCTGCGTATGCAATAAAAAAAATAATAATAACCGCGTTAATTAAAAGAAATAATTTAGTAATGAATAAAATTAACGCAAACAACGGAATATCATAAACTTTTGACGTAAAATGCTTTAAGTGTTATTCAATTAACTCGCTCAACGATAAAGACGCCTCAAGGCAATTGCCTTCACCTTAAAACATATGATCAATGAGAATCATCGAAATTGTTATCCCTTTAGCGGCAAGCACCCCCATTTTATACGCATAAAGTACGCAATATTAAATTAACGGTAAATACTCAATAATTACGTCCGCATACTTTACAGTGACACATCTTTCTCGATTAATCTCGAAAATGAGAAGCGTCCTTACAACCAAACTTGTTCCCCTCGACCATGTACGCAAATATGGAAGAGGTCAGTCAGATATAAGTACAGAAAAAGTAGTATAGGTCCTTTTCTAAATATTACCAACGTAATAACATTCAACCATACTTTCTTAACGATGATGCAATTGACAAGTAAGAAATGTGACCCGTCAATTCATTTTTCAAGCTGTTACCCAAGTCTTTATAACAATAACATTAAATAAACTGATCAGTATTAACTGAATAGAAGTTAATTCTATTTTTAAAGATTTTTTGCGTTACTGATTTTTATAATCCCATTGTACTCGACTCATAGAATCTAGAATAAGCCCGAAACGTCGGAAATAAAATGTACAACATGAACGCGAATATCCGTAAAAAGTTAAGTTTTTCACAAATCCTTAGCATATCGAAAGGTAATAGATGGTCAAATAATACGATTCTACGCTTCTAGCGATGGCTTGATTAAACCATATTGCAGCAACTACCTGGAAAATAACTTTTGATACCAGAACGCACACAACCTTTTTTTTTACTTTTGTTTTCTTTGTGAAGCATTTATTACTATGTTGTTTTACATTTTTTTATTGTTTCTTCTCAGACTTATGGTGGCGATTTATGTCATGGAGTGGATGGCGTCCTCTTAGTAGAATGTCGCTTACCGTTCTACTGGTTCATTACAGCTATAACATAACGCTAGTTGCAGTAAGGACAAATCTCTCGAGGACCTCCATTTATGAGTTTGTAAGTAATCTTCGCAGACATGTGAGTTTTCATAATATGCAAGCAGACGAGCAGTCGGGACACCTGATGGGAAGTGAGTGGTGGCAATACCAGTGGCGTCACCAACGCGCTTGCTACCGTGAAACATAGGTTGTTAATTTTCGTTCACCCAGCACATACGCTAGCTACGGTGCCCTTCAAACGGGAACATAACAGTGAGAAAAATGGGGACCTTCCTTTTCACAGGTGGTTGTGAAACCACCAGTGGAATACATAAGCTTGTATAATAATTCTTGTTTAGAATGTAAAATTCCTATAAGAAGATTAGACAGACAAAATTTTTAAGTTTATCTTCGCTAAACCTCATAATATAGTCTAAAATGTTCATAAATGAAATACAATTTTTTAATAAACAGCAACACTATCCGTAATATTACACAAAAAGGTCAACAGGGTTATTTTTATTTGTCAGAACGATAATATGAACAGAATGTTCACCAGATATAAAGTAAATAATACGCTCCCATAAGAAACTCAATGTAAGACCAAATAAAACCGCCCTCCGCCATGAGACATTTTATGTTATTCCTATTCACCCACGATAATTTATTTTACCCTGCTTTATTTTCACGGATTCTCAAACAACATTTTCTCATATTCATAATAATATTTTCCTTACAGGGTGGACTCTGGTTCGCGACGATATTCATGACCTACGTAACATCACTACCTTTACATCTGCTCGTAGAGTTGCCGTTCCACAGATTTTTCAAATGTTTCATCTAAAAGAGAATACCGTCGTAGTTTTAAAACACAAAACCAAATAAATCTGATAAAATGTAATTAATGTAGGTATTTAATAAACATTAAAAGGGATGCGTCCCTGGTAGTTTAAGATTAATATGTGTATCTGTAAACAGTTCTAAACCAACTACTCCTATAACTAGCGCTAATAATATCAAGGGGCTAAGAGAATATACATTTAAAGTATTTTTGGTGACATTATGATCATTTATTTTTCAATTAGCCAGATAAAAATGTTTTTTTGTAAAAAAACAATAAATTTTTGCGCGATAAGTTAAATAAAAGACGTTGGAGGTTGAGTGTGCTGAATGTATATTGAGTATATTCAGCCTCTTGCTATAGTGGTGCTACCCTGAATTTATATTTTATCTGTTCATTTAAAACAGAATGAGAATAATTCAAATACAATCAATACAAATTCATACAATTACAATATTGTACCTAGTAACGATATTTATGAATATTTTTTGTAATTTATTATTAAGATGGAAAAATAGCTGTTAATTAGCGTACGTTTACAGATGGGGTAGAGCCTAAGTCTTTATTTTGTGTAATTAGTGGTTTTATAAAAAATGTAATACCATTTAATCTATGTACAACGGATAAATTATAAAAAGAAATATCGACAAAAACTTTTGAAGTTTATAATAGAATGGATTTCATTTCATTTACTTATTACCGACATATTAATCTTTTTTTATATTTTTACAGCTTTAAAAAGTTATTGTACTAAGTCAACGATAGTAAAGATCAAAACTTATACTTCTTTATTAATAACTAAATTAGTATAATGTCACGACTCTTTAATGCATTCAACGAACGTGAATCAGTACGATATTGAAATAACTGTATCAATGTATTAATATAAAGAAATCTCAAACTAATTATTCTAGGTATGCAATTTACATCACATTAACTTATTTCTCTGAAACACCGCAACCTGTGATATATTTTTATTGTGTAGCCTCAATAAATGAAAGTAATTAACAACCCTTTTTTTTATTTATCCGATACTTTTCCGTAAAGCGCTTTACCTGATTTGTTTGTCTATGATTTCTATCGATTTCTTTATAAGCGCTAAAATATGCGCTACCTAAAATGTCAAACTCCGTTAGCGTTAAAAGTGTTCAGACTCATTACCAACATGAGGTTCTAAAATCTGGCTTTAGTTGAATTACATAGATTTCTTATCATATAGGTGATATAATCGATTAAATTAAAATAAACTAAATCCTAATGTATCTTTTAGATTTTTTTATTGGCTACGCAGGCAGACGAGCAGTGGGGCCACCTGATGGAAAGTGGTCCCCGACGCCCATAGACAAAGACATTACCAGGGGTACCACCAACGCATACCGTGAGACATAGGATGTTAAGTCGGAGCTGCGTATGGAGGAAAGGAAGGTAATACGGACCACTTAAGGGAAAATCAATGTCAAACAAAAAATAATAACTTTTTTTTTTTTTTGTTAGTATATGATTGAGTATTTATTAATTTAACTTATTGTTAAAGGACGCTTGAATCAAATCACAGATACAAAAGATATTGGATGATTTCCAAAACCCTCGCTTTGGTCCAATTTGCCTACACGTGAAGGTAAAACGAACCATGAAGGCAAAATGGACCTGTACATAATAAAAAACTAAAATCTCCACACAGGACCCACCTCTAAGCTGATTTATAAAGAAAATAGGAAGCAATAGAAACATCGTATATCTTCTTCATATTCGCTAGATGTGTGATCTTTTTGTGTATTTTCCCTTTCTTTCTCTTTTTTGTCCATTCGTTTGCTTTCCTTTCCTATTCTTTCAGTAAAAAAAACTGTTTTACCTTCTTTGCGTTTTCTTTAGATTCCTGTGCTTTTTGCAATCTCTAATTATTTCCGATACAGTGACGATTTTAATTCAACTGTCTCTCCTCGCTTAATATTACGTCTAGTCCGTTTTGAAGTTCATCTCTGGGCGAGATATCCTTTCAAAGTCAAAGTCAAAGTCAAAATCATTTATTCAATTTAGGCTCTACTGAGCACTTATGAACGTCAAAAATTATCCATTTACCACCGGTTCACAAACTCAGACCCGTCCAGAGAAGAACCGGCAAGAAACTCTGCGGCCTTTTTTTTTTAAATATTAGTATTTACAAAATTTGACCAATACATTTTTTTTTAAGTTACCAGGGGATTTGCAAGCGCAGAATATAAACTATTTCCACACATCTTGGTCCTCAATATAATTTATTACAGAATAGTAAGCTTTTTCTATAAGCGTTGTTTTGACAACTTTACGAAAGCTCGAATCATTCAGTTGCGTTTGGCAGGCATTTAATTTATTATACATTCTTATACTATTATACATGAAAAATTTTTTGGTTTGGGTCAGTCTAAATCTGGGTAGCTCTAGGGGCTCAATTTGACCCCTGCGCGGCCTAATATCTTTTTTAGCAAACATATGAATATTTTGACGCGCGTACATAATATTTTCAAATATGTATAGCGAGAAAATTTCAGTTTTATTAAAAACATTACGTAAAGATTCCCGTGAACCCAGATTGTAGATTGCCCTAACAGCCTGTTTTGTGTATAAATATTGTTTTCAAACCGGCTGCAGATCCCCATAATAATAATCCATAGGACATAAGGCTGTGAAAGTACGCGTAATAAACTAGTTTTGCAGTTGCCTCGTCAGTTAGCTGCCTAATCTTGCGTATGGCAAAGATTGCTGTACTTAGCTTCTTAGAGAGTTTGTCAATATGAGCTCCCCACTGCATCTTGGAATCAATAGAAAATCCAAGAAATGTAGTAGAGCTTACGTAAGGAATGACCTCATTGTCAATTTTAATATTTGAAAATCTGGCAACTTACAAAGAGTAAAACGTAAGCATTTAGTTTTGTTCGCGTTAATACTAAGTTATTGGACGCAAACCAGTTTGACACAATATCAATTGCCCTATTTGCTATCTCAACGTTATGGTCATTTCTTTTTACCCTTAGCAGTAGAAAGTGTCATCACAAAAGGACAACTTCGGACAGCCTCTCCACTACTAGAGGCAAGTCATTTATATAGACCAGGAACATAAAAGGTCCCAAAATTGATCCTTGGGAACACCCATCCGCACAAGGGAGTCAGATGACAGAGTGTCATTTACGTTTACATATTGTTTTCTATTGCGTAGGTAAGAAGATGAAAATGAAGACCAAACCCGTACACCGTAATACTTTAGCTTATTGATTAATATGTCATGGTCCACACAGTCAAAGGCCTTGGAAAGATCACAGAAGATTCCAATAGAATGCAGCGATCCTCCCATGCCGTAGAACATGAGAGACCAACTTTATACCAGCATTTACTGTTGACCTACCTCTGGTAAAGCCAAATTGGTGATCACTTAAAATATCATGTTTAGAAAAGTGTACTAAAGTTGTTCTAACAAAATTTTTTCAAAATTTTACTAAATCAAGTAAGATTAATCTATAATTTTCAATATAACTGTAAACGATTTGAAGCCTGGTATTTATAATTTATAACTGTGAATCTAAGGTCTAACAGCTACTTTTATATATGGCATAATATGAGGATATTAATTATTAAATATTTGTGCATGTTGATAAACCTCTAAGTTCTTTTCTTTTAATTTATTTTATTAAACTTACTAATCTTTGGCTGATAAGTTAAATAAAACTTAAAGTAGGAAATTGTCTATCAATAGTTTTAGCTTGATTAGTGAATCGTGAACTAGAATTTAATGTTTTCGTTATTTAAAGAGTATGTTTGAATAGATTTTAGAACTCATTACTAATCAGCCTTAGCTTAACAGTTTTACCCTGTAATTTAGTTTAGGTTCATTCCTCTATTTTGTTTCTACCGTTTCTATTAATAACTTCGTAAGTCTTTGGGTTATTAGAGATGACTTTATTTTATTAATTAATGGTTATATAAAAATAAACATAAACTTTTTAAATATTAAAGACATATCTCAAACTGTTATGAATTTTACATTGATTATTTTTCGTATCGACAATATTAATTTTATATCTTTACACTGCCTAATTTTATAGCCCAAGTATGAAAATTCAGTTTTTATTACTTTAATAATTTAAAAAACATGTATCACTTAAATATTAGACAATGCAAAGTCATTATCAGATCCAAATCAATTTCATGGTTTGAAGTTAGAAATCTAATTATATTAAAGTATTAATTCTTTCCGAATAGGTCTATATCAGATAGAAGTTACCTTTGATACTTAAAGGATTTTTTTAAGGCTTTATGATCAAAGTAATAACACCGCTTTTATTATCCGTTCTATATCTTAAATTTACAACACATTATCAATCAGTAACTATATTTTAATCTAGTGTTCATTAAAAAAATAGATTGAAGCTTTTAAATAGGTTAAAACGTTAAATGTGTCGTATCATTAGAATGTCTATAGTTAAAGTCCACATGCTAACTTGCTTCAATTGATATTTAATTTTCTTAGAGATCCTCCTAATATAATAAAATGATCCAAATCACCAAGACTTCTATAAATTATGAAATGACAGTAATTTGGCACAAGCAATCTGAATTGTCGTTCCAACAGTATGTGTGAAGTTCCTTCTTTAAATTTAAACCAATTTGTGCACCATACAGGATCCACAGGATGTTATCGAGTTGGAATATATGCAATGAATAGTTTTTAAGCAAATACATTTTAAGCCATGTCTCATAACTAAAACTTTATCATTATCTTTTTCTTATTAATAATTCTATTAATATTGCAGAAGAACTGAATAAATTTGATAAAAAATTTATGGATTAGATTTCAAACCTCGTTTGGTCAACCTTCATTACTAAAAAGATTATCCTACGCATTAACGAAAATCTATTAAAAACCAAGCTTCAATATACATGACCATATGCCAACAATTATAAAGTAATTGTGCTTAATTCTTTGTCCGTAATATTCCTGAGTCAAATTTTTAGTTACTTGAATTTTCTATTCTAAACATTTGAAATCATTTGATCTACATGTCAAATGATGTAAAAACCTGTTAGTTCCTAAATATTTTTTCTTTTGAGTTTTTCTTATTAGACAATTATTACCACCTATAATCTTTTTAACCTGTTGACAAATGGGCAAGGCTTAAATCAAATTCATGTTCACTTTGAGCATATCTTTGAGTAATAAGAGTAGATCATGTGATTTGTTTTTAATACTGTTAATTATTTTGAATTTGCAATACCTTCAATGTTGATGGTATTACATGATACTACATAATGGACTTTATTAAGTTGCAATGGTTCATACTTTACCAAATACCCTAACTAATTATTCACTTAAACACGATTAGCGTAACTAATTCAAGTATGTGTTTGACAATAGTAAAATAAACTCTAGATGCTGTTATTCAAATGATAATTTATATTTTTGAAATTCTAAATACTTAATGTTGATGGTTTCACATGATGTTCAATAATTCCATTTTAAGATAACAATGGTTCAGTGTCTAAAAATAGCCCGCTGAGTTTATTTCGCGGTTCTTCCTGATCTGAGCTCCATTTCCGAACCGTTGTTTTGACAATATAATAAGCAAGTTAAATCTTCAATTGAATAAAGATATTTCGAATTTGAATTTGAAAATTTGATATCTTCATTGCTAGAGCTGCCAGGTTTTTCTCGTCACTGACTAGAGGTGGCTGTGGTCATATTTATTTGAATAACTGCGTGATCTTAGGTTCTGATAAAACAAGTTCGTCAATTGAGGCACTTCTTCCGGTTGAATCATTAGTCCTTCTATCTTAATTAATATAGTCACTATAATTTTATAACATTAAATGTGGCAGCGGTTTTGTTAAGCCCATTTTGCGTAGTTACTTTTTAATGGTATTTTCATGACCTCCTTATACCTTGTCCTTATAGCTTGCCGGTCCGACTTTATTCTGTAGTTTTAACTTAAAAAGAAAATCGGACCGACAGTCTTGGCCTACTACATAAATATCAAATTATATAAGTATAATCATAAATAAACCGCATTAAAGGTAAGACGGACCACGAGGTTTATTTTGCCCGCTCCGTTTTGCCTTTTCGGTAGGCATGCAAACAATAAAATATTTTGACGTTAATATTGAATAGAACCATGCCTATTTGTCATTAAAACTAAGTAATTAAACCATATTCCAAACAAAATCACTTAATCCCGATATCTTTAACCTAATACACAATAAACTGGAGCGATTTGAAATTTGTTGTTTTACATCAAAACTAGCAAAACAAACTTACCTTGACAAAAACGTGTCAACTGCATGACCGCTTCAAGGACACTGACCAACTCTTAGTGGAAGCCGACTGTCAGTTGAAGCAAGTTGGTAATAGATAGCACTAACAGTATTAAACTTATTAGCCGGTTCGTTTTACCTGCAGCATACGTTATACCTTCCTTTCCCCTAGACATTATTATTATTACAATTTAGTAGCTTTTGTAGCATACCCGACTCGCAGAGGCAGAACGGGTTATGACGGTATATATTCCTATTTAAATATAAGCATTTACAAATTTCACCTATACATATTTTTCTTAGTACCAGGGTATTTGCAAGTGCTGAATATGAACTACTTCCACACATCTTGGCCCTCAATATAATTTATAACAGAATAGTAGGCTTTTTCTATAAGTTTTGTAGTCTTCGATCGGTTTGGTGTCGAGTATCCGTCGCAAAGTACTGTCACTGTCTGAGTGAAACCGACGGCATTTCACCTGTCTAAGCACGTACGTACGTTACGTTACGTACACTTGTACGCTGTATCAATCGCGCAGATGACCGATGCGCAAATCAGACATCGCCGTCGGAATCGACTAACGGTCGATTTTGACCGACTTCCCAAAAGAAGGCGGTATTTACTTCGGAGCGTATGTTTTTTAAATATGTTACCTCGTTGCTCCGCTCCGAAGGCTCAATTTAGTTCATTATTTTTAAATGATAGATATTCATTTATTTATTTATTGCTTTCCTTTCCTTTTATTTTTTTATAATTTTGTGATAAGTAGTTTAATACAAATTTGAGAAATTAAAAATTACGGCACCAAGTCACAACCTCAGGGACTAAATTACAAACGCCGCCAAACCCGTGTAAGATAGACAAAAGTATATTTTACATAATTGTACTACTTGAATTAGTGTGAATAAACTACTGATAGCATATGTAAGCATGTTTTAAGAATAACGCACAAGAGTCATGTTAATGTAAACATTTTTTAATTGAAATCAGGCGCATTCAAAGCTTATGTAAGGAAATATAATTTGAGTTTCATCATCATCATTAGTAGCCCCTATCCGTCCACTGCTGGACATAGGCCTTTCTAAATGAACGCTAAGACGGCCGATCCCTTGCTACTCGCTGCCAACTTGAGCCGGCTTCTACACGGAGATCGGCATCCCACCTGTCGAGGGTCGACCAACGCTCCGTCTTCCCAACGAGGCCTCGCACTCCAGAACCTTTTGGCCCATCGACCATCGGTTCTTCTGACCACGTGTCCGGCCACTGCCACTTCAACGAGCTAATCCTTTGTACTATGTCGGTGACTTTAGTTCTTTGCCGGATTAATTCATTGCGAATTTTGTCCGACAAGAACTCCGAGCATAGCGCGTTCCATTGCGCGTTGAGCAACGGCAAACTTGTGGAACAATTCTATAGTCAAGGCCACGTTTCGGCCCGTAGGTCATCACGGAAGTACGCATTGATTGAAGACTTTCGTCTTCAAACATTGCAGGTATTGGCGGCGACGTGAGAACGTGGCTCAGCATCCTAAAAGTACAATTTAAGTTTACATGATGGAAATGCACTTAAAAACTTCATTCTATGTGCATAAAACGTGTAATAATCTCATTTGATTAAATGAATATCCATGAGATATTAGAGATTTAAGATGCAATGCAGAAATCGCTCAATAATTTTTTCCACTTGTGTCGTTTTCGCCGCTTGTATTGCGCAAAATAGTTGTATACTGTTTAAAGTCTATTGTACTGTATAAAGATCATATTTTTTGTAAAATTTTCCCTTGTTGATATTGTAACTATCCTTTCAATTCCTATCATTCGTTTACCGCCTCCGTGGCCTAGTGTTCCTTGCTCTATGAACAGGCTTTTACCACCGTCATGACCTCCTGGTATTGGTCCTTACTCCATGAACGGGATGACGTGGGTCCGAATTCTGAATGAATTCAACTCTCTATTATCGTCTTTTGGCCATAAGACCATTTTTGGAGAGTCTTTATAGGAGTGAACTATTACATATTATGTACTTGTAGCGGCAGCTACAAATTCAATCAGCGCATCATCTTTCACATAACATGTGCGTCATTCCTGGAAGAGCGCGGCGCATAAGGCAAGTCGCGCCCAACGCGCAAACGCGACCCTCGAGTGTGTAACACACTCCGCGACAATGCTGCTATCACTTTCTATCATTCATTCGTCACTTTCCCTGTATAACACTCACCGATTGTACAACTCAGATCGTGTATAAAGTTAGCCAATTTTATTTACATACAATACTTCAATCTAGCACACCTTCACATCAACGTTTCTTCACAGACAGAGCTGCAGGATCATTAGTCAACGCCTCAACGCGCATACCTAATCACTCAGCTGTAAGTACAGTCCCGACAATGGCTATCTTTATATTCATCGTCACTTGTTCTAATACGATTGTAAACAGACGTATAACCAACTTTTATTAACTCAACCATTAATCTCTATTCACTCTCATTGCTCAGTTTCGTTTGCAAAACTTGTCATTTAAGTTAGCTGGGACTCTGACCAACCCCACGATCATAAGTAAAACATCTAGAAGAAATTCTTGTGGATGGATTGCTATCACTGTAAAAGTCAAACTTTTTTTAGACAGTTTGTTGTAGTATAGTTGTAATATCCTACTCTGTACTCATACTACATTTGTCAAAAGCAAATTACTGCATACTTATAAATTAAACGCAATTAACAGGTTATTGAAATTATCATGTAAAATAAGATTTAGATATTATTTCTAGTCAATTCTAGGGAAAGTCAGATAATTGAAAATGGCTGTAACATGATATTATTCAAATTTAACATAAAAACTTAGGCTTTTTGAGCTAAACCTTGTTTATCTATCATTTAAAAAAAAAAAAGTATATAAAAAATAAAATATATTTACATAAATCAACAATTCGATATTTACAAAACATGTTTTAAATAACAACTAACCTAATTCCTTATCTAAAGTAATTTTTGTGCACATTAAATTATTTTAACACTTGGCAAGATTTATTAAAATTATTATATAAATCTTTTAACAATTTACCACAACCAATACATACCAACATTTTATATAACAATTAACCGTTTCCCATTGTTTCAAAACATTTTCTATCCATAGTTTGAACTGTAAATCTCCATAATTAATAACTTAATTTTGAAGTCGGTCTAAGACATCACAAATACCTTGATTAGTACAATCTACTATTGTTAAAGAACTAACCGTCCATCATGGCTTTGCCCATTTAATGTTTAGATTTTTGAATTAATTTTCCTGCGGTAGCTTTATAGTATTGAAAGAATATTTCTAATGATTCAGTAGTTTCAGAGACTATTCAAAACAAACAAATCTTTCCATTTTATAATATTAGTATAGGTAATATATTTTATAACCACTTTTCTTGGACATCCATGTTTTATACAATACCTTACGACTGAAGCGAGTTTTAAATTAAAAGAGTTATTGCTTTTCTGTATTGAAAACAGTGCTCCTATAAAAGTTTCTATACTATATTTGAAGATAATAAAAATCATTCATGTGAATATATTTAAAACAGTGTTAATGGCAAAAAATAACATATTACTTTAATTGCTTGTAAGTAAATAGAATTTCATGACAATTTCGTTAACCAACTTACTACTAACTGTATGGTATTGCAACACAACGCATGTTTAAAAATCTTGAACCCTGTAAAGGCCCGATACCAAAAATGGTATTTTCAAAGTCGATCTCCCAAAAACCGGGCCATATATCAGCGCCAAACTATATACGGAATTTAAATAAACAAAGACCAATAATGTACAACTATTATTTTGGCAAATGCAGTGGCCTTTATATTGTTTTAAAAAAAAACTAGCCCATAGCCTTATTCAGCGTCATACTATTGCCCTGACTCATTTATAGATCGTGAAGTAATAACTTATGGATCGATCGATACCCATTACTTGAACATTCCATTTTTATTAGTTTCAGTCTATTAATTAGAGTTTATTTAAGTTTATTTTCTCAGTTTATTTAAAAATCGCATCAGAATTATTATATACATGTTGGTGGCGCTAGTGTGCTTACTGTGTATTGACTTCACTGTTATTCATTTTTACACAATTGAAAATACTGCACAAAATAATAGATTATTAAGCTACTATTGACAGCAGTCAAAAAGACCAGGAAAAAATCTATCTAGGTTTTTAGCTAAGATACAGTCGAACGAGAGTACGTTCCGATGTAGGCAGCCTGGTCACGGGGCAAGTGCCGTTCGCTCGCAAGTGGCGGGAAATACAACTGTAGCAGAACACGAACCTAAAAGAATTTCTCGTTCAAAAAATCATAATATTTCAAAACTGTACCAAGCAAAATTAGATTTAGGAAAATTATGTCGAATTTTTTATGAAGATCTTTTAAGAGAGATGGTAAATTTAACGTTTATAGGATAAATGTAAATAAAGAGGCTTAACTATAGTTTGGCCAATTTGACATCGTAAAATTTTTTAAAAATTCAATAAATGTTGACGAATGTTTAAACTATACCTTTGTACAAAGTGTTGAACAAACTAAGCAGTTTACCTGAGCACTTCTTTTTCTAATTTTGTACATACATATAATGTACAAACATCAGATAATGTACATTTATTTATATAAAAAATAAACTAAACTATTATAACTTACCCAGAAACCGGTAAAACCGTTGGTACCTTCCACGACTGGAAACAAACTGGACATTTGTTCTTCCACTTCATTTCCAAATCGCCTTTCTGTCAAATAATTTACATGTTTCAATGAAACCGCTACGTAAGATTAATTATATTATAATATTAAATATAACATCATTAGCTAAGGCAAATAAGATATTATAAAGTTAAATGCAATAAGTAAAGTACCTCAGGGGGTGTGGGCAAAGGTAGCTCAGTTAGCGGTGAAGCCCTGGCCTCCCACCATTTCAGCAGTTGTACGGCAAAGGCGCCATATTGGAATGCATTTAAGAGACCACGGCCCAATAGTGGGAAGGACAATGACATGTCACTGTAAAGACACAAAAAGCAGAAGTTGTTGATTGACATCTAAATTATAAATAACTTCTATTTTCAGCTTATGTTAATCTCAAAAGTTACCTGAATTCTCCATCCATAAGACTCCTATATAAATCTGACCATGTATACTCCTCAGCTTCAGGTGCCGGTGCATCTTTTACAGTTAAGTCCAGAAAGGCCAAGTCCAAAGACGGTGATAATGTTTTGCCTGTTAGGTAACGCGCCAGCTGTACTAACTTAGCTGTTTCCAATGTAAAATGTATGATTGAATATACTTTGATCGCTGCCTTTCGTAATTGGTCCTTTGTGTTCTGAAGTGTGATAAAAATTATGTTAATATTAAAAAATTGCAAACTGTAGCCACATAAAATGTGCAATTTTCGTAGTTAGGTCTTAAATTTTTTTATTAAATACGTAGGCAGACGAGCAGTTGGGCCACCTCACGGAATGTGTTGACCGACGCCCATGGACATTGGCAAAACTAGCGGTATCACCAACGCGCTGCCAACCGTAAGACATAGGATGTTAAGTCTCGTTTACTCAGTAGATACGCTGGCTACGGTGCCCTTCACACTGGAACAAAGTAGTGTTTTCACACTACTGCTTTGCAACAGAAACTACAGTGCCTATTTCCATTGCTGTCTTCTTGTTTACAGGGCGCAGTTGCTAACGTAATTAGAATTCTAGAAACTTCTAAAGTTATAAGCATTTTTATGGGCAGACGTATCAGTGGCGTTGTAGACTGCATATGTGATAATTGCCGTAACAACATTCAACCAAAATGTGCCAGAGGTTTTATTTAAGATTTTGTTTTCCGTTTCTATCTCTTATTTAACTAAAGAATACACCAAAATAATATATTAGTTTAACAATAAATGGCAGGGATAGAGGAAAATAAATTATCTAAAATATATATGAATATAAATAATAAAACTTATACTATACTATTACAAAGAATCCAGATCATTTTTGGTTGAGGCATACTTTCTTTACAGCTATACTGGCTTAAACCTAATCTCTTATAAATAAATAGCGAAAAGACAAACAATACAATGAATGTTATATATAAGAAAATCTAAAAATTTTGCACCTAGATTCCTTTAAGACATTTTTTTATATAAAGAGTTCTTTCGGAACTGCCACCGCAGTAGTCTAGCGGCATTCACCCTTGCTTTATAAACCAGAGGTCATGCGTTTGAATCTTGCAAGGAAACATTTTTGTGTTATCATTGTTTTCTGGTATGTTAGGACAAATTGGGTCAATCACCCGATTGTCTGAGTAAGATGATCCAAGCGTCGGATGGGCTTGGTCCAAAAACCTAGGAGTGAACTAACACAGGTTGATGATGATTTTTGGAACCCTGATCCTTCTTAGTTAATAGTAGGTTCTTCCAACAATACCTTTAAAGAAATTAGTTAATGGTCCCAATTTGATTTGACTTCATTCTATGTATAAATAAAATATCTTAATTATAGATTAAAAAACAATATTATATCTATACCTTGCCAAGTCTACCATCTTCATGGTCTTCCCTCCACTTCTCAATCAATCTTTCAACTTTGTCCTTAACATATGGGACCAACACAAGAAGTAACAAAGATCCCTTCTCTAGGTATTCAGGTAATCGGGTTCCTGAGTTGAATTCATCACTAGGACTTATAGGTACTCTCAAAAGGCCATAGAAGCACTCAGAAAATGAAGCAGCTGAAAAGATGTTAAAATAAAATTATATTCACTCAGGTTGGATTATCTTGATTGCTCTTTAAAGTTTGCATGTATTTGACAAATTACATGTATTTAATAAAAGGACTTTTTATGGATTTTATTGCATTTATTTTACATTTTAAATTCCTCTTTTCCTTCCGTGTGTGTGGATAACTAAACTGACACAATATGTTTAATGATAGAATACAAAACATTATTAAACATAAATTAATTAATGAAACTAAAGTTGAATAAAATGTCAAACTCACCATAATGCTTTAGATAATGGTACTGGAGACAAAAATCCAAGAGCAGATAAAGTTCATCATACCATCTCTCAAGTACGCCACATTTATTGGGATAAACAGTGGATAAATACTGAAATTAAAACTTTGACTTGGTAAGTTTTATAAAGATATCTTAAAAACACCCGAGTTATTTTAATTCATAAGAATAATGATAAAACTCTTCATAGAATAACTGTACCACTTTATTAATTTAACCTTTCTTATCTCCCAAATATCTTTATATCACTTTTAAATAAAAATAGTTTATAGAGCAAAGCTCAAACTTAGTTACTTTTGAAAACAAACTATTCAATCATAAAATAGAAAAGCTGTCATATTTTTAAATAAAGTTTGAAACCGATAATCAGTAATGTTCGAAAGTGAAATAATGTTGGACTGTAACTTGTTTTGATTTTATTTGTCATAATGATTATTTACTATTTTAAAACAACTAAAATGCGGAGATTTGACGTCTCAACTTTTATCGAAACTGTTTGTATTGTAATGTAATGAATATTTAATATAGCAAAGAATGAAATTACCTGTACAAGTTTTTTAAGAGCTGGTTTAATTGTTGCACCCAAAGCTTCTTGGGAAGTAATTTGAAAAACTGATGGCGTCCCCTGAAGGGTACGTGTTAAATGAGCAGCATATACTGCCATAATTTTGGCTTACTGAAATAAAACAAATACAAGTTGAATATCTATTGTACAAAAACTTTGAACTTATCATTGCAATGTTTATCTTTTTTCCGCGATTTGTCAGTGTCAAAGTCAAACCATATATTTTTTTATAAAACGACAAATGTTCGCTGCTTGTCATAGCGTTGGTGTAAACACGTAGTCTAGGGATTTTTTACTTTATTTTACTTTTTTGTGTTGAAATCCTACATTTTTCTGTGTTGTATTCGTCTGGTGGTGGTTATTGTTATTACTGGTAAGTCATATTTATTATATCATCATGGATAAAGATAAGCCTCCGGATGGAGGCGCCGGTCGCCCTCCTGACATTCCTGTGATTCCTCCAACCACATCATCAACGTCTTCTACTTCACTAGAGACAAATAATGTGCGAAAACGTACAGCTGTATTGCGCGAGGTGGTCAAAAAAAATGGTTTTTTTTTTACACCCTCTTCGTCATACCAATCTACGTAAAAAATGGTTATGAAAGTGACGCCAAACTGCTTTATACCGTCCAGGATAAGGGCCCCTTCATTGTTCATGTAATTAAATCAGTCATAAAATTTAAAACCTTCTCCTTTGCTAATAATTTCCTATCCCATTCCTTTCTGCTCTCCAACAATTTTTTAGCCTCAATCCCAAAATTTAACATCACCCGTATAGGAGTTGTAAAGATGTTCCCACGGATTGGACTCTCAAGGAACTAGTAGATAACATCAAAACTCCCTCTAACTGTGAAGAAGTTGTCAGGGCCCGTAGGCTAAATACTAAAGTTCGTTCAGATGACAAATTTACATGGGTTCTATCAACAACTGTAGTCCTTACCTTTTCCGGCCAAATCCTACCAGAAAAAGTTTTCTATTTCTTTAGTTCCCTTCCTGTTTCAATAGACCAGCTTCCAACTATCCAATGAAGGAATTGTTGCAGATTTGGTCATATTGCCTCGCACTGCAGATCTCAACCTAGATGCTTTATTTGCTTCTAGGGACATACAGGGGAATCTTGTAACAACTTGGATGCTGCTCTTTGTCTATTTTGTAGTGGGAACCATAGAGCGACTGATACTAAATTCTCTGAACATTCAAGACAAAAGGCTATAAAGTTAGTTATGTCCCAGGAGAGTATCAGTTACTCTGAAGCTGCCCTACGATTCTCTGTATCTAAAAGATCATATTCCGATATGACCATCTCTCAACCTTCCTCCCAACAACAATCCTATAATTCACCAGCCCCACCTCCCAACATTTCACCCAGGCCCACTCCTCGCTCTTTCAATACATCTCCTCAACAACAAAAACTTAATACCCAGGTGTCATACTCTAAAACCGTTTATAAATCTTCTCACCCTAAATCTCCTCTTGGATAAACCTATGATGTTCAAACTCACAAAATTATATAATCAGCTCCCCTGTTACTTCTCAGCCTAATGGTTGCGCTCTATCCTATTTAGAATCTACACCCTTGCTTACTCCAAATTATAACCTGATTAAATTACTCACCGGGAGCAGGTGTCATTAATATTTTGTCTAAGTTCTCCGACTCCTTACCGAACAATGTCATAGTTCTCCTTCAACAACTCCTCAAAAGCTTAATACCTAAAATGGCGACAATACTTCAATGGAATTGTAGAAGTATAATTCCTAAAAATCCAGACCTAATTTATTTAATCAATAAATATAAACCTGTTGTTCTTGCCATCTCGGTTGAAACGGAAGGCTATCTTTAGACTTTCGGGTTATTCATGCTTCCGGGATGACAGGGATGGTTGCAAGGCGGGTTGTGCCCTCCTTGTGTCTAGGTCCATCATTTTTCCCAGATTTAAATTCCTGTCCATAGCCCTAACTTGCACATAGTGGCGGTTAGGGCTAATAACTTCTCCTTTATCTCCTGTTACATCCTACATCCTAACAGTCACTTAATTTCTAAATTAAAATCTATCTTATCTTCCATTCCTGGTCCCTACATAGTTTGCAGAGACTTTAACTGTCACCATCCTATGTGGGGCTCCAGTCATGCTGATACTTTCTCCTCCCACTTCCTGGATTTAATGGATGACAATAACCTGTGCATCCTGAATGATTGTTCTCCCACGCGAAGGGCGCCACCTGGCCAAACCTCCAATGCTCCTGACCTATCCTTGTCCTCCCCTTCTCTAATGAATTCTCTTCCATGGTCAATATTGCCATATTCTCATGGTAGTGATCATTTTCCTATATTAATCAAGTTTCTGCACTTTTCCCCACCCACGACATATTCCCCTCCTTTGCAACGGTTTAGACTCTCTGACGCAGACTGGGTTAAGTTCTCCAACAGCCTTGAATCTAAAATCCTTGGCCTTCCTCCAGTTGACTCTATAAACTTTCTATCCCTGTATGATGATTTTGTTGCTGCAATCATTGCTGCTGCAGAAGAATCTATTCCTATTAAAAACAGCTCCTGTGGCCGAATATCCTCCCCTCCGTAGTGGGACTCTGAATTTACTGCTGCTGTACGAAAAAGAAAACTTGCAGAAAAGGTATATACGGCTGATCTTAGCATGCAAAATTTTTAACTTATCGTCACACATGTGCTATAAAAAAAAGGTTATTAACCAGAAAAAAGTCTCTAGGTTGGTTTAATTTTTGTAAAGCTCTATCTCCTCGATCATCCATGACCATTGTATGGCGTAAAATTTCCCATTTTCGCTTAGACTTTTGTCTAACTTCTTGACTCCCAAAGTTGTCTAGAAGCTTTAAGGAACCCCCCATTCCACCGTAAATCCCTCTCCTTTATTGTCCTTTCCACCAAGGAAATATTGTATCAATTGGATAAAGATGGTATTAAGACGACTCTAGCTTGGATCCCAGATCATACAGGTATCTTAGGCAATGAAGCAGCTGATTACTATGCCAAGCAAGCCGTTTACCTTGGCGATAACTGTTACTTTTGTGTCCCAGCACAAGACATGTACATCAACACTAGTTGTTGGCAAAAATCCAATAGAGTCAAGGGCAAGTTTTATGCCAGTATCCAACCCAACATCCCGTCAAAACCTTGGTTCTTTAAATTCAAACACTTTTCTAAATTAATTACATGTGTCGTAATTCGACTCCGTTTAGGACATGTTTGCTCCCCAGTATTTTTAGCTAAACTGCGTATACTTGACCATTCTATGTGCCAGTGTGGCTTAGCAGAGGGTACTCTGGAACATTTATTTTTTTTTGTAGAAATCTTACAATTCCCCTATATGATATCCTCCCTTCTTCCTTTCCCAGACCTGTTAATATTCCTTATCTTTTAACCTTGACCAATCCAGATGTTATAAAAATTTTATGCAAAATCATCACGGTCATTATTATTAAAATTTAAAACTTTGTACTAGTCTCTTATACCTAATTTTTGTTAATATTAATTGTTTGTTCCGTCCCTAATAATATAAGTGTCCTATTTATTGTATAAAGTTATTTATTAATTAACATTTTGTCTTATGTCTGTCCAGGTATCTCAACCAAATGAAAGCTAATGAGTCACTACTTTACAATTGTCAATAACACCGAACATTTTTTAATAATACTGCTCTTGTTTTACCCGACCTTGACATTGGCAGAATCACCAAGTTATCCTTGGTGGAGCCATTATATTTAAAAGAAGAAGAAGACAAATGTCCGCTCTTTATGCAATTTTTTCAGAATTATTGGTCCCATTTTTAAACCTTCATACTGTTGATAACAGTTTTATTGTTATAAACAGTATGAAGGTTTAAAAATGGGACGGCTATCATTTTTGAATTATCTAATCAAGGTTGAGTTGTGAAGACTAATGCAACGTCCTATGCAATGAATATGTAGCGTTGGACAAAAAACTCAAATAGAATACAAGCTACAGTGCCCATCACATGTAAGAATGGCAGTGTTTGCACAATTGCGACAAAAATAAGCGTCCTAATGGTTAATTTTAAAAGCTTAATTTTGTTTTAGACGAAAGGAAGCGTGGTACCTGCAGCATACTAGGAGAACTATCTTATTTCTATTACTTAGCACTTTCGATATTAGAGTCAATGTTTTAGTCAACTAGATCACACCTAAACAAACAGCAGCTTTTAAGCCAACCGATTAGCATCTGAACTCCTTGTCACAAAGGTAAAAACAAAGCTAAAAGGTAAAAAACTTTTTATGAGCATGCTACGTGTGGACTTATCTATCTACACCCGATCCATCCATTTTGACCTAACTGCTTCAAAAAAACGTCGCTATACACCACGGAGTTCGAAACTAATGTCTAAAATAAGTAAAGTCCTTCTCACTACGCCGTTTTAAATGTTCATTTAAATTATAGAGCTCCTTAGATAACAACACTGCTCCGAAAACACAACACATATAAAAAAATTACTGCTATGATATTCATAGTACCTAAATAACATTCCAACAGTGTCACGGCTGTGCAACTTCGCCTTTCGCAAAGCCTAAGTGCTTCGGCATTCCTGGCAGAGTACTAATGTCAAAAACCACCGTCATATGACAAAACTGTATTCGCTTTATTTAGCCGCCTGCCAATATAAAATTTTACGAATACGACAATTCATCGTAGAAACGTTAGCTTTCAGCACCTAAAGCTGTAATAAGCATCCTACTTCTTATTGCACCCACAAGCAACTGATCAAGCTATGATGTCAGTCTCGGGAATACGGTGACTGACCTAAGCTGGGGATTCATTTGCCAAGAACTCTCACCGAACTCGAGGTCAGTGACCCAAAGCCGCGTGTTCGACGAAGATGACAGCAAAAAAGGTAAAAGCATATTCTCGTTGCCAACAGACTAAAGATTTGAAATACCATAGAAAATGTAAGCTTGAAATTTTTATATCTATTCATTAAGTAACGACAAGTGTAGAGGATAGAATGTTATTCGTTTTATAAGTGGCAAGTATCCTAATTAAGGGACCGTCTGGGTTAATAGCATCTGTATTCCGGTTTAACGAGCACCATAGCCAATGTAATTACTGGGTAAAAAAGATGTTACATCCCTTGTACCCCATGTATCGAAGCGGTGAGGGGATTTGGGGCCTTCGATGCGGCGATTCTTATAGGCAGGGCGTTTAACTCGCCATCAGGTAAACATGCTCGTCTAATCGTTTAGGAATTTAAAAAAAAATAATCTTTCTAAAATAGAGGGTTTAAAAAGCGAGTCTTTAAAGCAGATATAATTAATGACGCAAAATTCACATATCTTTCTCTTATGCTTTAACACACAGAAGGGTTCAAATGACAATCAGATTATGTGACTAAATTTTATTTAAGTATTCAATGTACAATATAATACAATTGTAAAAGCATTAACAAATATGTAATAACACATAACCAGCAATATATCATTCAAAACACATTGAAATAAAACAGGAAAGTGTTGCAATCACAATTCTTGCAATATACAAAAAAAAAATAAGAATTTGTTGAAAGTTTTAATTTTATTTAGAGAAGATTCAGTTTTTGTCAGATCTCATAAGATAAACATTAACAACAAACATGGTGTATTATTTGACACTTTCAGTCTGCCGATTGCTGGCTACGCCCAATATTAGCACCTTCAAATTAAGCGCACTTGCATAAAGCACAGTTTAATCACACCCTAAAACTAACGTCTATTATGAACAGTTGGTCCGTCAAATAATAAATCTATGACATTAATGAAAAAAACAAAACTATGCCTGGGGGCATGTGCTCAGATATTTTCTCACGAATTGTTAATAATAATAAAAAATCAACAATACCATTAATAGAAATAAGGAAGTTAGGTGTCATTAAAAATATATAAAAGTTAGAGGGACAAAAAACATACATGTGCAATATTTTAAGTGTTAAAAATTGACATATTAATAATTTTAGATTATATTATTATAAAAATAGAAGTTGAAGTCATATAATGCAATAAATATTGAATAATCACATTTATGTACACTTTATATAAATTCTGTTAGGATTATTAATAATCTAACCAGTAGTAGTTGAAGTCAAATACTGCAAAGCAAGTTGAAATATATCAATATTTAAGCTCTAAAGATTAATATACAAAGAAGAAATAAAAAAAGACATAAATTTTATTTACAGGACTAAGATTCATTGTAAATTATCTTTTTCAGTTATACATTGAAAAATAATTAGATCAAAACAAAATATATATAGCAAAATAACATTTTAGGCATTCAAAATACACCAAGTCCGAATATGTTACATATCAAATATTTTGAAGAACAAGTGACTTATGACAGGATTAATAAAAAAATATATTTTACGTTTGTAAAATTAGTACTGATTTTATTTACTATATCACAAGTTTCCAGTCTAGTTATTTTAAACCAGTTCTATTTGCAATGAGAACAAAATAAAATAAAGATGAATTTACTTTATTACACAAAAATGCTTAAGGTGAACACTACAAATTTATGTAGTTATATATATTTATTACCAAAAAAATTGTCACATTATAAACTTGTCATAATAGTGGTTAGTGAATAAGATTTTATTGAACACTACCAACACCTTTTAGTGGTTTAATTTACGTTTTTAATAATCATTGTCCACAAAGGTCATATTTGTTTGAACAAAATTCTATAATATCATTTAAGTCTGCACTGTAAGTCATAAACAGTTGCATTAAGTACATTGTTAAATATTATAATTATATATATATATATATATATATATATATATATATATATATATATATATATATATATATATATGTGTATGTGTGTGTATATATAAAAATACACAATAATTTAAATGCAATGCAATAAATTGAGAAATAACAGCAAAAATCTGTTTGCATTCAATGGACAATTACTATATTTTTGTAATATAAGATGAGGAGTATATTATATGGTACAATATTTAATAAAACCTTCATTGTTCATTATAAGTATACATTTTTAAATCAATACATAAATAATTGACTCAAAAGAGGTATTATCAATTTATCATTTTAAATAATAAGAAATAAATAACCCAAAAATATTTGACTCAATCAACTGTTTGTTAATTAAGTATAAAGATAGATTAAATACGTTTTTCCTATTACTCTATTGCCACCCAACAGGAAAATACTTATTGTAGCATTGTTTAATTGAACCATTATTTTGCTTTAACAATTACATGAATTTTTTTTAGTCAAATAATCAAAATGCAATGCATTTACGCAATTGAATGTACGCAAGCTATGACTACATAGCTATAAATGTTTTACTAACATTATTGTATTTTACCTCTTTGATCATTTATTTTTTTAAATAATTAAATAAAACATTGTAACTTACAATATTATTCAAACATCAGTGTTCATATATACGCCTTAGCCGGAACAATAAAACTTTACATAAATATCATAAATTTACTTTAAATAACTAAAAAAGAAACTTTTTGTATCAAATTGGACCAATCAGTTATTTTTATCACTCTATACAAATAATTAAACTAGTGACTTTAACAAATTCATTTATCGTTACTACCATTTTTTCTACTAAAAGACTAGCCTTAATAAATTTAATACAAAAAAAGTTTAAGCCACTCAATTAAATCCCCAAAGAATATGTTAATAATCCAATTTGATTAAACACCTAGTTCAACTAATTTCGAACGATTTGGATGACAGCTGTTTTTGTCTAAATTATTGAATTTTAATTAACGTCCTTCAATTTAAAACTAGCTCTCCGTACAATGGAATCTACCACATACTTGGCAATATCACTAAATATATCGACAATGGTTATAAATTTAACTTCACTAATAATGTTAAACATAAAACACTAATCTTACTTGTGTAAGCTGAATATTCGGTCAATTTTAAAACTTCTTGATACAAAGCGACTGCAGTCTGAATTGTGCAATATTCTGCAGTTTATTTATACTGCAGTACAAATCTGCAGTGAACGGCTTACTAGCTTGCAGAGTTATTGTATTGTGGACGACCCGCTAACTCTAATAGGTATCTATCGGGATGTTCTATCCAATCCGCAGCAGATAGTTTAACCTGAAAATATAACTTATATTTAGTTAGGAACAAATAATGAATAGACATAGGCATAGTCTATTATATTTCTAAAAGATCCATGCAATAGTTAAAAATAACAAAGAAAACGGAGAGAAAATAACAACAATTTTATTGTAATCTGAGTAATAAATATTTATTCCAAAGTAAATCTGGAATTTAAATAATTGTTGCACACTACATACAAAAATCAAGAATTTATATAAACAAAGTTTAGTGTGAAAAGCTACCTACGCACAAACGTAAAGGACTTTTTTTAATGATATTTGACCAATAAGATGGTCATCTGTTTTGGTGCTTTTATAGTTTGTTATAAAACTTTCTTAGCAGGACTTACGACATGTATGACTTTGGTATAGAAATCAATACTGTTTATTAAATTTTGTGGTAGAATGTGAATATTCATTTGTATAGTAGGAAGAAGGATCAACCCTCTTTCTCTTTCTCTCTGTCTCTCTTTCACTTAAGCAGGCCAACTGCGCACGAGTAAGAGACGCGTGCCTCTCACTTTCTCCTATGGTTGCTTACGGAGAGCGTTACGTGAGCGGCGCTGTGACACAGTGCACGAGAGTGCCTCCCTTGAATCAACCAATAAGCGTTGTCACGTCAATAGATTAACGTAATCGTTTACGATCCTACAACTATAATGATATCAATCTCTAAATTATTCAGTTTGCGCATATTTAACATTATTTAAAAAAAACAAATAAAGACTCAAATAATCTTTTTCTTTACATTTGGTACTATTTATTGATTTACCAAATATAATTACATACACAGTTTATAAAGTAACTCACCTGTCTTTGTCTCTCCGCTTCTTTCACTTGCCACTTCTTGACTTCCAATTGGTTCTCCCTAGACGTCTGATCACCGCAGCCCCAAACCTTTAATATTTCATAGGTTTACAGGTCAATGCGACACATAATATTTTATTTGTATCATATTTATGTGGTATATATATATATGTGGTAGATCTCCTATTTACAGGGGACCGCTTGAGGAAATACGCCTTCCTATTTCTACTGTAAATCAATAGTGTATAACGGTATCCCGGTTTGAATGGTATTGGTATTGCAATGTATGTGGTAGATTCCATTGTACGGAGTACCAGTTTCACATTGAAGGAAATCAATTAAAATTCATTAATTTGGACAAAAACAGCTGTCATCCAAATCGTTACAAATTAGTGGAACTAGGTGTTTAATCAAATCGGATCCGAATGTTACCGTAACTAGCGTAATTACTGGATAAACGAGAATTAACATCATCATCCACATCTTAAGTATCCGAGCAGCGAACGGATTGGCAGGCCTATCGCTCTCCACGAACGCGAACGCTTGTTTCATCGTTTTAACCACACAAAAAATCCGAACGTATTAGGCACTAGCATAACATTGGTCATAGCAAACTTAGTATCAGATTGGAATCAAATAATTTTATAAAATTAATATTAACAACTGGCTGTTGCCGGCGACTTCGTCCGCGTAATATATATATATATATAAGTAACTTAATATAACAATAGTGTAACTTTTATATATATAAATATATATATTACAAGTTACAACAGATAAAATAACATTTTTTTTGTATCGGTTACATATCACAACGTGATCATTCTTTACAGAACATATATACCTAGACATATATTTGTATGTAGACTAAAAAGTTACTAACCTCTATGGCTCGTATCGTGTAAGGAACTCCCTGGAACGTAAAGGAGTCAAAGTCTTCATTAACGGAGAGCAGAGGTTTCTCGGATCGCTTCCTGCGCGAAGTCCTTTGGGATAGCCGCGTATGGACGTGTTTAGATACAGCATTTTTGGTGCATGCTCGATCAGCGAGAACCTGTTGAAATAAGTACTCGAAATAAGATATATATATATATATAGTTAAAACTATACTATATATTGGCAAATTTAGACTTGGAATTGAACATTGAAACCAATGGCAACAAGCGATGTTTTAGCTTCTGACTAATAACTTTTAAGGGTATTAATTCACCATCATCATCAGCCTGCGTTATTCCACAGCTGGACATAGACCTCCCCTAATGCACGACTTCTCCATTAGAGGGTTTTTGGACCGTATCCCACCACGCTGGTCCAATGCGGGTCGGTGGGTCGGACCGACTTTTTACATACCCATCCGACGCATGGATCATTCTTACTTTTCATACAATTGGATGATCGGCCCAAATTGTCCTAACCAACCAAAAAACAACGATGATATAAAGTTGTTTTTTCCACGGTTTCCGAACCAACGACCTCCGGTTTATAAAGCAAGGGCCAAAATCGCTAGGCCACGGAGGGGGATGCCAATTACGGTGCCGAAATTTGGACGCTCACGGTGGAGGTGGTCAAGAGATTCAAAGTCACTCGTCGTGCTATGGAAAGGGCTATACTCAAAGTCTCTCTGAATACCGTATTCAGAATGAGGTTATCCGACGGAGAACGAATATCACAGACATAGACCATTAGCACGCTGAAGTGGCAGTTAGCGGGTCATATCACCCGAAGGACCGATAACCGTTGGAGTAGACAAGTTTTTGACAGAAAATCGAGATTGTTTCTTAATTGTTTCCATTAATTTCATAATTACTCTAGTTACGATAACAGCTTAGTATTTTATTTATTTATTAACACTATATGTACACGTCGATCCATGCGTCGGATGGGCATGTAAAAAGACGGTCCACCCACCAACCCGCGTTGGACCAGTGTGGTGGGATACGGTCCAAACCCCCCTAATGGATAGGGGTGTATTAGGGGAGGCCTATGTCCAGCAGTGGACTATCACAGGCTGATGATGATGATATGTACACGAATAAATGGTACAAAGGCGGACTTAATGCCAAAGGCGTTCCCAGTCAACCTTTGGATGATTAAGAGAACATAAGGTAGGCGTGCGATTTTGCAAAAGATACAGACATTTAAGTGAGTAATAAACCAAGATAATAAAATATATCTATATATATATATATATTTACAATACAAAAATAGCGACTTACGTTGGATATAGCTGTATTAAAGCGCAGTCGGCCCCACCCCAGTATTGATGGGTTTCTCTCCACTCTTGGGGACTTGCTACACAGCGGTTATCTCATCAGACGCCACCACAACCAAAGTCGGTCCTCTGAAACAAATTATTTTGATAAATAATTACAGTTTTTACGCATTTTATCGTGTTTCATTACTTTACAATGTACCCGATGGATGGTCAAGGGAGCGAACGTGGACCCTGAAAAGGGTTCGAAACGTCAATAATTAATATTCAGTAAACAACTGAAAGTATTGAAATATAATTTTAATAAATTCACTTTTTACTGGTTTATCGGGTTCGTCTATAAAATCAAGACAAAACCAATTAATAAAGAGGAATTGCCATTTTGTAGAAATCTTTTATTTAAATGTTCGTTGAAGTCCAAGGAACTTTTATGATGAGAAAAATATTTGCAGAGAAAACCTAAAAACAGCCCCTTTTTTTCTTCTTATACAAACGTTTTCAAACTAAAATTTATGGATAAATTTGACTGGATTAAACTATATTAATATACTAATTTGGAAATTAAATATCATTCTCATCATAGTTTCAGCACGTGCCATAAAACGCATCTGTTTTCAGGTCGACACATCAATCGAACACAAACCGCGTTACCAAAAGTATTTTATTATTTTCAAAGTGTAAATTTCATAGACCACATTATTTTTCAAATAGGTTCAGGTTTGCACCCAAAGGCCGCCTCAAGTTGAGCCGTAGCAACATATCAGTTTAGTCACCGTGGACCAGAACCCAGCATAGCCAAGAATTTTGCAGAAGCATAAATATATTAACAAAAACTGCCACATTCTCAAACATTTTGATAGAACGAAGTCTGTCAGGTCTGCTAGTTGTATATTTTTATAAGTCATATTTATTACTGCCTCCGTAGCCTAGTGGTAAGGGCGTGTCCTTCAGAAACCGTAGATCGGGGTTCGAATCCTGCGATGACACAAAAAATTTTATATTGTTGTTTCCTAGTTGGTTACGGCAATTTTGGCCGATCACCCATTTGTCTGAAAAGTACGATGATCATTGCATCGGAACGCTCTCCGGTCGTGTCGGTTATCCGTCCCATCGGGCTTTGAGAGTATAAAGGAACAGAGATTGCACCGTGTCTCTTGTACCTTGTGCACATAATATCTTCACGTATATATATTATCATATATAATATATATATATATGATTATATATACTAATAATTATATATCGGCATATCTCATACAATGCCTAATAATCGAGTGGAGAACATTATTACTATGTCATATATCGCTCATCCGACAATTATACAAACCTGTAAGCTAGTGTGTGATGTAGGAACCTATTGGCCCCCAAGCCGTGCTCCCGCGAGGCGTACAAGGGCGCCCAATGGGATGGCACGGCGCATACTAGACGGGCCAACCACATCGCGGACGCCGAACCACCGCCTGCCAATAACAATCGATTTGAAGACTATAAAACTTAACATTGGGCCTTGCTTTAAGAAGCGGGATGTCTTGGGTTCGTATATATATACTAGCGACCCCGTGACCCCCCTTGTGGGTGGAATTTCGTAAAATCCGTTCTTAGCTGACCTCTACTCGGCGAAAGGAATATTCCTACCAAATTTCATATCACTACGCCTTATGGTTCCAGAGATATAAAAAACAATATATAGGTGGGAATCTATTTAATATATAAACATAATATAATTAGTATAATTTTTTTGCTTAAAGGTATGTATAATGGTTGTTACTAAAAATAGAGAACAAACACTTTTTGCTTATTAACATAAAGCATGCAAAATTTTATAAGTCACAAGTTAATCAAGTTTCTATTAGTCAAGTTTAAGATGAAGGGGAAAAAATAAACAAAATAGAAAGGACTTCTTGTTTTTACGTTTGACAGGATAATACTGAACCTATTGTCAATAATAATAAAAGTAAGAAAAAAGTGAGAAATCTGACGGCTGAGTCGATCGGACTTTCTAAGGCAATCGTTTTAGAACAACAGATCCTTAAAACTTACTGATGATTAATTAATCAATCAAACGCAATTTAGCCTTTGGGTTGTGGAGTTATGACTATCACTGCAAAAGATGCATATTATTACCATTTTAAACAGTTCACACAACATAAACTATATCCTATAACCTATTCTCATATACTATATGCAATATTACCGTAAAGTCACCAAAATCGATTCATTACTTTTCCCGTGAAATAGCAACAAGCATCCTTCCACCCAACTCTCCCATACATTGCTACCTACTCACCGGCATTGTTGGCGCTCGGCGGCTTGGCAGGCCTCGAGTAGAGGGGGGGCGCCGTGGCTGCCAGTAGCCAGGCGGCGGACACTGGCAACAGGGCGCCTGAGTTGGCATGCCAGGCCCCCCTCTCCAGCACCGGTGTTGCCAACTCTAGACCGGCACCGGACCCGTTCGACTCCACGTGCGCTTCGATATCGCGATGGCGTGTTGCCAGCATGTGAACGCAGTACCTTAAAAATAGGGTTAGTATTCAAATTTATTTATCTATTTAGTAACACCAACTAAATGAACACTATTGCAAAATTGCATAAATAAAAAGTTAAATACATCTATTATTTAAAGGTTTGCACAAGAGCACTTGGAATCCATACTAATTACACATTGAAGCCAACTATTACTGAGAACAGATCCGTCAAACATCTGACGTTCTCAACGAAGATGTCAATCACTGAGTGATATTTGACTAATAACAACGCCACACGTAGGGCTCCACTCCGTTGCTATGGGTTACAGTTACAACATAAAGATCATGCCTTTTTTGAGACCGGTATAGTTATCCTTAAGACGGTAGGTCTCCTTCTTGGACCGGTGCCAATTTAGCAGCAGAGCAGTAGTGTCAAAACACTTCCTTTCCGTTTGAATGGCACCGCAGTCAGCGAACTTACCGGGTGAACGAGACAACATACTTTGGCTCACGGCAGGCAGCACGTTGGTGATACCCCTCGTATTATATTATAATACTCCTAGACGAGTAACACAAACATCTTCTAGTACCAAAAATTAAAGCCTATTGAAACTAGATAACTGATAAAAATACTAACTTACTTTTCTTTTGTAAATAAATACATATTATATAGACACAAGACACCCAGACACGAGAAAAAGCACTATGTTCAACAACACAACATTTTTCCCGTGGCGGGAATCGAACCCACACCCGTCGGCGCAACATTCAAGGACACTAACCACCGCGCAAAGCGGGTTGTCAAGTGGGTCATTGTAGGTGTCCATGGGCGTCGGTGACCACTTTCCATCCATGTGGTCTGACTGCTAATTGACTTGGTTTGGCTATTAAAAAACCTAATACTGTGCAAATCACACTCACCTGTGCACAGGGAATATGAGCCTGTGACAGTGCTCCTCCAACCAGCGAACGACGAAACCGACGCTGTGCGAGTCTTTCTTGTTGAAACAGCCGTTTATTACGGCGGAGAGGGTTTTGTTAATCTGCAAACAAATGAGGAATGCATTGTAGGTGGCACTAAACATTTGGTTGGTTGTTCTACGATTTGAGTATATAGTTTTGGTTCGAGTTCATATGCTATTGGCCAAAAAGTTTAATGAGGATTTTGTGACTAAGAAGGATTTATCCGCAAACTAGAACGACACCTGCACTTGAACCTTTTCATAAGATTGCCAACAGACGGACCGATGAGCAGTCGAGCACTGATGGACACTGGTCAACGCGCATCAAATTGGCTTATCCAGTATAACCAACTGTAAGACTTAGGTGTTACGTCTTCGTTTACCAGTTAAACACGCATGGCTAGGTGCACCTTCAAACGGAGTCACAATAGTGTTTTCAACACTGCTTTGCGGCAGAACAGGCACCGGTGGTACTCCTTTAACCTACCACCTTAACCACCACCACCTAGAACATCCAGTTCAAATCGCAGTAGAACATCAGGAGATGTATACAAATTAACTCAAAGCAATAAAGCAGCCTCATATATACGGTTTCGTTATTAGTCGACTTTCACTTTAGCCGAAGTCGAACTTTAGGACGTTGAACCACTCTTTGTATACTAGTTACTGTCAAACATTTCATGATCACAGGTCCACTTTGGTCAAACTATTATTAATTGTTCTATTGCTAAGCTTCATAGACGTGAAGCTTGTCAAGTTTTAACTGACATTGATTGGTAAAAAACTGTTTACAGGCTACTTTGAAAGCCTAAACTGTTAAACTCATGATTTCTGAATATAACATTTGTATGATATTCAAGTAAAAGAAGTCCAGAAATTTTTACGCGGTTCATTATCCCAGGTAGGGACTTATTTCGGAACAAGGTAGTTTAATCGACAATCAATAAGAAAGTGCAATGCCTCCATATTGCATAAACATATTTGACTTTGACTTTAATAATTCAGAAATCTAACAACTCACCTCATGAAAGCAAGTCCTGGCGCTTCAGGATAAGGTCCTGGAGAGCTGAGCCTGATATCAGGAGGCTCGTAGACACGTCGAAGGCGTCAAGGTTCTGTCTGCTTCAACTGAATCATCCTGTGAATGTTAGTAATTGTTTGCATATATTCGTTTTGTTTTGTTATATTTACCAAGCAACACCTGCTATTGTGGAATTTCATAGAATCCGTTGTTAGCTGACCTCACTCGCGAAGGAAACTTCTACCTAAATTTCAGTCGGTACAGCCTTATGTTCAGATTGATATAATTGACTGAGTGTAATATAGGTACTAATACAATATAGATGGGGATCTCTTATACATATATAGATAGATTGGACTTAAGCTTTAATGATTTCTATATATACGTTCTGCTGCCACTAACCGATATATATATATATTATTTTCTAAACAAATATAATATTTTGCTTAAGCTTACCTTGTAGTAATGACGGAAGTATATAGTCAAATTGAATTATATATTTTACAACATAAATTTAAATTGATTAGCTACTATATATAACTCCAAGTTCGATTTTGGGTTTCTAAATGGATAATCAACTGGTGATTATCAGCAACTTAAGATTGAAAAAAATTGGCTCTAACCACACTATAGCATCTGAATTACAATCATGAATCGCGTAGGTCTTAAACTCAGAACTCATTGCATATAAGCACTCCGTAATTAGGTACTCAATTTCTTCGCCGTTCGAATCGAATTGCCTGTAAAGAAAGATGATCCATGCATCTCATGTTTATGTAAAAATCGATGATGCGCCTGATTACTCGTCCGGGTGAAGGTTAGACCTTCGACTGACTCGTAGTTCGAATGTTGCAAACATACGCGCATAACACAGGTGACTCTCAATGATGCCTGCTTAGCGATTTTAGCTACTACTTGCACTAAACATCTCCTA
Source organism: Lamproptera curius (assembly GCA_029286875.1). Taxonomy (NCBI): domain Eukaryota; kingdom Metazoa; phylum Arthropoda; class Insecta; order Lepidoptera; family Papilionidae; genus Lamproptera; species Lamproptera curius. The sequence continues at coordinate 1,677,935 of JAGSMT010000022.1, forward strand.
CGCAACTTATCTCTCATAGTCAGGATCAGGACAGCGTTAATGCAGAAATGAAGCTCGGATTGATACTTATTGTTCGTTATAAATGCATTCGATCAAATGTGCAGCAACCGATTATGATATATATTTCAACTTAGCCCTGTACTATGCCTCGATGATCACCGCGTACGTCAATTATCTGATTATTTTCATTTCGTATTTTGTCTAAAACGCTCGGATGGAGTGTATAGTCAATTGATTTTGCACTCACAGTTGAAAAGGTAACTACACTAAGATGTGACAGTGCAGGTCATGGATCATCGGGAACAGGTATATTGATGATATTTCTATTGAGGTACCAATTGTAATCTTTGGAAGTAGAGATTATCTCATTTTTTGTAAATTGTAAGCTGATTATGCCATATTACTCAGCTGTAGTCGTGTAAACTAGCTAAACGGTCCGTTTGAAGAGCCGTAGTCAGTGTAATGTATGGGTAAACGACTAACTACATCCTCTAAGGTCAGAGGTCTTGTAGATCTTGCCTGCATTGTTTCGTTATGAATCAGTCAATTCAGACCATTATCATGATGAATGCAGACTTATTTTCAACTCGATGATACGTCAATGTACAAACCCTTAACTCATTGTTGTAACTGATCAGTATTAGCGTTTGATACCTATATTGCATTAAAAGACGAGTGATACAGAACTTTCATCTATATTGAATATAAAACGGCATTTGAAATCAAGTTTTAAAATCTTATTTTTTTATGCTGTGTACACGGAAAATTTACAATTTATAGTTGCATCTAACGTTTTTCTTGCTCAGTGATTGCTATGTCAGTCAAAGACAACACACGTCTGCATAAAAGTCTTGTAGCTTGCTCTATTAGAACAGCAATCACATCATTTGCACTTTCTTCCATGAGTCAACTGTAAATATAATTGTCTTGCTGCACTCTACTTGCGACTCTGATATGCTAAAGTATACAGTCATTATTGATATCAAACGTAGAATTGAAACGTCATCAGTTTAATTTATTTCCTTATCGTTGTAACAATATGTCAATTAGATGCAGTCTCTACGGTAATTGCTCCATGATGACATAGTCATCTGCATTAAACCAAATGTTGCAAAGACTTTTCGAGTCAGTTTTTAATAACGACAAAATACATTGAATGTTTCAATGAAATGAAATTTAAATTATAGTTTAATTCCTTGTATTTGTACGAGTCTTATGCATAAAAACTCAGAATTATGTCATTCACAATTGATTGAACACAATATCATCGGAATCGGTTTAGCAGATCAATTCGTACGATCATATATTAACATTTATTCCTAGATGATACAACATCATCGGATCAATACTAAAAGACTAAATTTCAAGCTAGCTTTTATTTATACTATCTTCTTGAGTTCTAAAACTAAAATTAATTCACTTATGATTTCGACATATCTGAAGTGCAATTGGTAACAGCATATTAATAAAACGAAAATCTAATAAATGGATAAACTATGACAAATTGCTTTATTACGAAACATTTTAATAATTTTCTATAGAAATGCTTCATAACAATTTGTACTATGTTTATACAACTTAAATGTGAAAAATTCAAATAATGTTCTATCATTAAAAAAAAATGTAAGTTTATTGACACTTTAAAGCAGTTCTCAGTGATCAATGACTATCCTCTTTTGGGAACGTTGGTAACCACTACTGGAAAACGAAAATAATTTCTCAATAACAGGTTACAAAAATTTATCAAATAAATTCTAGATGTACATCGTCTTTGAACAATATCAGCTATGAAAAAAAATGTCAAAAAAAAAAACAATTAGCAAGTTTAAAAGTTTAAAACGTTCCAATGTCCAAGGGTAGTGAGCGAACAATTGTTTGAAAATGTTCTCGATAGAAAAATAAAAATGTTTTGAGCAAAACTACGTAAATCCTAACACCTATACTTTCATTCAACACTGACTTTCTTATTATTTATACAAGTATAAAATACATTAACATTATTTCATCATAGATATTCAACATCCTATTTGGTTTATAAGGATGGAAAACACAAATGGATTTATGTTCCATTGCCCTTTAAAAGGTGCGACTGTTTATACGAACGGAAGGCGAGACAACTCGTTAGCTCGAAGGTGTAGGACAAACACTCCTATTTTTTATTTCTTATTGACATTCTATTTATATCTATATACATCTATGTCTAGATCAAAAAGCCTGGTAGGCAATAGCCAATAGCAAAGTGAAATTTGAACCTTATTCGATAGACTTTTTAGACCTTTTGGGAAAGTACAACATTATGTTCTCTATAGAATAATCTATTCCCGTAGCAAGATCGAATTAATCGATACTATAGCCAGGAGTGATAGCGGCTCCTTATAAGATTTTCCAATCACGGGGAAACTACAAGGTATGCAATCAAGAGGAAGACCTACTATGCGTTGGACAGATCAGATCCGCAACGACATTAGAATGAATGGGACGTTAAGGTTTTTCACGGTGCCAGAGACCACGATAAGTGAATTGCAATCATCCAGGCGACTATTCTTGGAGGTCACAACCCTCAGCAATGAAAAATACAACACAAAGAGGGAGAAACTTTATGTCATAAATATTTCCCACTTTTCTATTCCAATCGCATTTATTACGCGAAAACTTTTTGGTTCCTTACAAAATTTGTCGTGACACTCAAGACGCACTAAAATAGTAGAGTTATAAATATGGTGCATGCATTCATAAGCTATTTTCGAGTTGAAAGATAAAAATAGTTTATCCAGACAATGTCATACTGCTAATAAGTTAACCGGATTTTAATGTAGCTACACACCTTATACAAATTCAAAAGCTCAATGATTCTATTTAAATATATTGTTTCGTATATTTTTACAGGCAAAATGTCTTTACAAGATGTCTTTGTGTGTGTTAACGTGTATGTATGCCCAGCAGTGGACTGACACAGGCTGACGATAATGATGATGAGAACTAATTGCCGTATAGTTTTGACATCCATTAACATTACAAAATTACCAGATATAACACTTATTATTTCACAATTGTATCGGTGATTGATCGCTAATGGCATTAGCATTTTATTATCAGGTCATTAGACGATTTGAAACGATATATAGCGAAAAATTTCATTAATAACCACAACGATAATGTCAATGTCAAGTTTGATTAATGTGACATAATAATCTTTTCATTATCTTAATCGCTTTGTAATTAAATATAATTTCGTCTACACACTTTCAAGGGATCAGTGGTTGCGTATTATCTAATTTGGGGCTTTAAACAATATCTGGAATCTAAATAAACCGGCAAAATTAAAAATCTTTACATTGGCCAGTAAATATTCACTTATCCTTAGTCAAAAAACTTAATTAACTTCCCCAGCGATAGGCTTGAGCCATAAGCCTAATCGTCTTGCGTTTAACAAATAGCAACTTAATACGCCATAAGCCTAATCGATAAGCCTAATCGAAAAGCCCGCCCAGAGCAATCAGATACAACGTCTTTTTCGCACAAAAACTACATTAACTACGGCGTCATTTGAACCGGAACACAACAATGTTTTTCTAATGCTTTGCGAGAAAAATTGGCACAGATGGTACATCTTTAGACATCCTTTAAAAACAATTATATAGCGTTCATCAATACAGGAAAATAGCTAATCAATTGACACTACAAAGTGTCAATACCTGGTCCTTCACGGTAAGCCTTACTAGAAAGACCAAAGTCGCTCGGCTGGCTATGGGTTGGGCTATTTGAATTATTTTCGCGCGTACTTGTCAACGATGTATATCATTAGCCAAATCGGATCTAGATTTTTGTTACAAACTTGACAACTAATAGCGTATAAAATACGTAGCTACAATTGGTGAAACATCACATAGTTACACAAGGCGGTCAACGAATGAGATCGATTTAGAAATGCCGTCATTATGTTTAAGAACGTTGTAGATCTTTTCCTATTTGGACTTTAAAACTTACAGAAGATTAAAGGGTGGACTTTTATAAATCGTCTCTAAAAGCTACAAGCTTGAACTGATAGGCGATGAAGAAGCATATGTTTATGCGTAAAACCATTAGAAAGTAAAAAGAAGTAAAATACGAGTACTTTATTACCTGAATGTTGAATAATGAAGTTTATTACAATATATAATATTTTAACAACATAGAATAAGCGAAAGAGACATACATTGCTCTCATCTGTGTTCAGAATACAAACCCAAAATATCTTAACGATCGATACTTTATTGATTTTATTAATCGATAATAAACGTTAATCTATTTTATGAAAGGGGACATCACCGGTTCATTTTATAAATAAGATAAAAACAGTTTATCATTCATTTACCTTATCACATTTCTTACTTCTATTAAGCTATAAAGGATCAATATCAGTTAATGTAATATAAACCGATTTTTATTAAATGAAATGACCAGACAATAAGATACTTAACGGCAAGAAATACGCGCTAAACAAAATAGCTGTAAGTAAGGCGACTTACTTACTTACTGCCTCCGTAGCCTAGTGGTATGGGCGTGTGCTTTAGAAACCGGAGGTCGTGGGTTCGAATCCTGCGGGGACGCAACAAATTTTCATTGTTGTTTCCTAGTTGGTTAGGCAACTTTGGCGATCACCCAATTGTCTGAAAAGTAAGATGATCCATGCTCGGATGGGCATGTAAAAAGTCAGGTCCACCACCAACCGCATTGGACCAGCGTGATGGGATACTGGTCCAAACCCCTAATGGATAGGGGTGTATTAGGGGAGGCCTATGTCCAGCAGTGGACTAACAAAGGCTGATGATGTGTGATGTGATGTGAAGGCGACTTACAGGTATTTAACTGGCCAGTGATGTGGGACATTGCCTTTTACCCATCAATTACGCGGACTATGATGCCCTCAAAACAAGAACACAGAGTGTTTGTACACTACTGCTTTTCGGCTTAAAAGGACATATCGGCAGTGGTTCGCTTGTCCCTGTTTAGATAAGGATTAGAACCAAAAGACTAACATAAAATGTAATAAAATTTGGAAGAATTTAAATCATTATCACGAGTTTCATTTAGTAACAAGCAGCGCTTGAACGTTTTTATTGGTTTATATCTTAATAAATTGTATGTAAACATTATGTCGTTGTCATTCTTCATGAGGGGGTTTTGCCATAGTTGCCACGCTTGGCGTGCGGGTTGGCAACCGCAGTCCCTTCAGATCCTTTCACAGCAGTGGACTTTCATAGGCTGATATGATGAAACATTATGTTGCTTCCTCCTCAGTCGAGTGATAAGAGCGTGTGCTTTAGAAACCTGTGGTAGTGGGTTCGAATCCTGCGGGAACTCAACAAATTTTCGTTGTTGTTTTATAGTTGATTCGGACAATGCGGGCGACCACCCGATTGCCTGAAAAGTAAGATTATCCTTGAGTCGAATGGGCGTGTAAAAAGTCGACCCACCCAACCCGCGTTGGACCAGCGTAGTGGAATACGGTATAAAACCCCCTAGCACAGTCTGAAGATGAAAAATGATGATTATTTAAACAATCTAAACACTTTAAGCTTATGTTGTGTCACCTTGCAAGTGTGAGATGCTGTAATCTTCCTCTGCAGCCTGCTAACTTGTATACCGACTATGGCAAAGCGAAGATCGCTGACGATCAGCCGCCACCGATCCATCACGAACTAAGCACATAAACTCAGTCGATACCGGATAGTAAAATAAAAACCGTCAACCGTAAAGAGTTCTTTCAACACTATTTTATTATACACACTTGCTTTAGTGCAAGAACATGAAGAATCAGTTATCGTAAAACTGTCAACGATATGCACATCACTATCGGATCGAAGTTGAAGTTGATCAGAATGTGATCGATAATTTTTTAATCGAACGACGCAATTTGCAATCGTAGTTTGTAGTCACATCACTATCACTTAAACATGAAACTATAACTGCCATGGAAAACAAACGTACAATACGAAATCGGCGATATCTCGCACAGATTTACGATAAGATTGCGTTTGCGAAATTCTTACAATAATCGGCCGATACTAATGGACGCCAGTAATTGGCAGACCTGTTTTTAACACACTAAACTTTTTTTTAATTAATACGCCAAATACACTTTTTTTAATTCTTGATTTTTTTGTTAAAGCCGCCACACTGCCAGTTATTGCTTTTTTCGTTTACCAAAAAAAAAGTCAAAAACAAATGACGTCACTTTAAATTGTTGTTCGATATTTGAACATTACCGACCGAACGCCTACGCGACTATGACGTCCCGTTGCAGCGGTGTCATGTGATTTATATACTGGAATCGCCGTGCCAGCATTGTGATTGTTATAACGATTAATCACGTGTTATCATTTAGTGCTTGGACGAGTATGATCAACAAACCGTTAACAACGTGAACATCTTACGTTGTAAACGGTTTATTGGTGATGTTGCGATTTGTTTGCGCTGCAAAAGGATCACTCGTGTCTCAGGAGCGGACCACGTGCAAAAGCAGACGCTTACACTTCGCAGTTTGTTTTGTATATTATACGGACCTAAAGAAAAGATTGAATTTACGTAAACAATGCCACCTTTTTGTTACGTGGGGAAATGCCTATGCATACCCGTTAACGGGGACAAAGACGGTCTCTGGCCTATCGCCCACTCCACTTCAGGGCGCGTCGGAACCACGCGCCCCTCGTCTCGGTCCCTACATCTGGGCAACAGATTACCCCGAATCTGTTACCCAAGGGCCATGGGAGCCAGGTGATCTCCACCCGTGCAAGCACGAGTCTCCCAGCTCCAGGTGTTGTGCTCCACCACCAGCGCAGATTCAGTCGCATAAGGAAGAGTCGATACCATGCCGAACTTTCCTCCTCCCACGGCCCCACCGAGTCGCGAGATAGGAGAATAGCCAACGAATTAACGACATTCCTCTTCCCCGAGAGTCCACCTCGGCTGCAGAGCACAGTGATGGCGTCACGTCTACCACCTCTACCCCGTTGCTGCATCAGCATAAGCGCATTCGAAGCTGGCTCCTAGCCAGCTTGAAGCAGCCTCCTGCACGGCCGTCTCTCGCGGCTGACAACTCACGGATTACAACGAAAATCTTAAGATGATGCTTCGTTACTATGAGTTACATTGTTTACATCGATTTTATACTTTATTATAACCTACAGCCAAACCGACTTGAAAATATTTGCAACAATCAATAAATTCATATAAAGAGGTATAAAAGTGTATCAACTTTCAAGAAAAAAATTAGTTACCTATAAAATCGGTATACGGCGGAAAGTTATACGTCACAACGTCTTTTAGTGGTAGAATGATTGTAATGTGAGTATTCACTTATATAGTAGGAAGAAGGATCCAATTATAATAACAATTCAAAATATTTAAATAACAAATTTTTAATAATACCAATACAATGAAACAAGTATGCATGTCAAATTAATTATCGTTTGAACTCTTTGAATGTATTTAATTTGCATTAAATATTTATAAATAATGATAATAACCAATTATACAATCAAAATATTTATTTGAATCGAAATAATTGTTAATACGAATTATTTTCATTTTAAATTTTAATTTTTTAAAGAAGAAAACTAGTTCACATTAAATCTTTGAATTTGTAAAACGCGCGTTCACCATCTCGCATAGTGATTAGTCGTCTCCGTTTGTGTGTTTGAAAACATTGGTTTGACAGGTAAGAAGTTATAAATTGTTATTATATTTTATGGGCCAATAAATTATGATTGGTTGAGAAAAGATTTATACATTTTTTGATTTGACATAACATTACTCTAACATAACCTATTCACTCTGATTAATTAATCAATCATATTTTATCATGTTCAAATATCAGTGTAAAATTATTTACCTTCATTGTTTTGATTGTTGTAATCGACGAATCTAACTTAACATTTTCACTACACTCTCAGTTGACAATTAACTTGCACGTGTAAATATGAATGCAGACACTATTTGTTTACTCCGACGGCAAGAACGCTCGAGTATAAGAGAGCCATGATGCAATGAACCGGTAAGCATGCCCCTCTTTCCCTTTATCTCTCTTTCACTTAAGCAGGCCAACTGCGCACGAGTGAGAGAGACGCGTACCTCTCACTTTCTCTTATAGTTAGCTTATGGTGAGCGTTACGTGAGCGGCGCTGTGACACATTTTTCGAAAGTGCTTCCTATCTTGAACTAATTTATAAGACATTATCACGCCAAAAAATTGAAAATTTAGTGAACTTTTCTTAAACAATTATAAAATAGATATTTTGTGTATTACAATACACTAGCATCAGGATGCTAGCAACTTGGTTAACAGAGCAAAAGCTATAAACAATGGCTTAGTAATATTTGTTAAAAATCACTTAAAATACAAAAGTCGTAATAATAACGTGAGCCTCTCGGTTGAGCAGACTATTGAAGTAGCCTTTGCACAGCTGGAGCATTTCATTGTCGTAAGTGTTTATTAATAATAATGTCCTCCTAGACGATTCCGACTACGGCGGTTGATCTATATTAGAGATCGCCAACTGCGCAGGAGAATTACCTTCCTAGCAACGTTCTGTACCTTTTAGTTACTGGGCACCAGTTGGAATACATAAGAGCAGGCATAACTCTGTGATAAAAAGACTTATAATTATCATCAATCTTTTGTTACGAGGGCTCACTAAAAATATCGAGAATGGAATATTTCCTTTTTTCCTGTCATATTAAGATCTTTTTAATTGCAAACACCTTGGTTTGGAAAACAAATACCGTTTGTTTATTTAAAAAAAGGTGTTGTGAAACTTTTTAGTCGTTAAGAAAATGAAATTGACGCGAGAAAATTCATGAGCAATGATTTATTATGACTTTCGAAGTGGTTTAACAAAAAAACCGTTTGTTGACCGGATGATTCCTGCATTTGGTGATGAAGCCCCATCCAAAACCACAATTTACCGCTGGTTTGCTGAATTACAACGTGGACGTGTCAAGTTCAGCGATGATTCTCGTCAAGGTCATCCAAAAACTGCAGTCACGCAAGAAATCATTGATGCTGTGCGTAAGCTGATTGAGGAAGATCAACATGTGACATACCGCGAAATTCAGGCAACTTTAGACATTGGCATGAGTCAGATACAAATAATCTTGCATGAACAAACCGCATTCGCTCTGTGAAATGCAAAAAGGGGCTCGCTTTACTTGGTGCGTCAGAACTCTCGAAATATTCCACGCAGGATCCTCAAATTCTGTATACAACATCATATCAGGTGACGAATACTGAATATACGCGTACGAACCCGAAACAAAAAACCAGCCACGAGTTTGGGTGGCCGAAAATGAGTTAAAGCCAATAAAAATTGTTCGTTCATGGTGTGTTGCAAAGAAAATGGTGGCCACATTTGTGTCCAAAACCGGCCATATTGCGACCATTCCTCTTGAAGGACAAATAACGTTTAATGCAGAATATGCTAACAGGTATGCTAGCATTTCTTTGCCACAGAACGTGTCTGACCTCGAAGCTGTGGACGCCTACAAAACGGCCATTTTGGAGACCGAAACATCCGAATGGAATGGTTGCTTCAATGATTGGGTCCATCGTTTAAAAAATGTGTCAAATTTCGCAGACATTACTTCGAAAAGCAATTAAAATATTTTTAAATAGGAATGTTCTGTCACTTCCTTGATTCCCGAAATTTTCAGTTCAGTTCTTTGGCTTGATGGCGTTTCCTTATAGATTTCGCCAACGTTAAGTTTTCCCGAAATTTGTAGTGCCGCCCTCGCACATTTTCAGCCGCGGGGAAGCTAGGAGGAAACTGGCCGGCCTGAGGAGTAAGGCCGACCGTGGAGAAGGCTGCTCCAAGCGGGCTGCAGAAGCCCGCTTTGGATGCGCCTTTGGAGGGTGCGAGGGACGGGTTGCAGGAGGTAGGTGTGCCACCCTTCCTGTCCCTCGCAACCAAGGTCGCGGGGGAAGAGCAGTGTCGGTATTCCGTAGGCCGCTCTCCCTATCTTCCGCGAATGGCGGGGCCGCACCGCTGATGTGGTGTGGAGGTGCCGTGGGAGGAGGGGACATTCGGCATGGTGTCGTCGATCTCTCCTCCTTCTGCGGCCAAAATGGAGCTAGCGGAGGGGCTTAATATCCAGACCGCCGTTGGGGGCTAGGAGTCTTGTCCCTGCGTGGGTTGGAAACTCCTGGCTCCCATGGCCCCTGAGTAACAGACTCGGGGGAGTCTGTTACCTGAATACAGGGGCCGAGACGAAGAGCGCGTTAGTTCCGACGCGCCCAGAGGGAGGCAGAAGGCCGTAAGGCCGAGACGGAGCTGCTCCGGCGGCTAGCGTTGGTGGGGTTGCAGAAGACTGCCAAGCGTTCCTGTGACCCCATCTCTAAGGCACCAAGTAGGAACAACGTGGTGGTTTTAGTCGGTGCGAGTCCGACATAACCCGTCTTTGCCCCCGCGAGGCATTTCCCCACGGTGGGTGTCCTACAGGGATCTATTCTGGTGCCTTTTCTCTTCATGATCTACAATAATGACCTACTACACCATGTTAATAACAAAAACGATATTATATTTTGTAATTTCTGAAGACAAAATTATCACTTAGTAACTTAGACGTATATGTTTGTTGTTGTTATGTTTGAACGGAACGATTAGGCTATTAGAATTCGTATTTTTTTTTGATATTACAATACTTTTCAAATTAAGTATGCTCCATATTAGAAATGTCTTGGCGTAGCTCACTATGAGTTAAAAATGACCACTATCTGATGTTATAACCTGTTTGTATTTTCAAATAAATGTCTATGGATTTTACTGTGAAATCGGCTAATATAATACAATTTTAATACTTAGAAGAAGAGCGATTCGTGCAGTTTTTTCTAATTCGACTATTAACTGGGCCTCAAAAAATCCCTGACAAAGATGATTATTAAAATTAAAGTTATGATTGTTACTTCTCAAACATATTTGAAAATATAAATATGTTTAAAAAACATAAAGAAGAATTCATTTAAAATTATTATACGTATAACATTAATACTATGAATAAGCATAAACTTATTCTTCCAACAAAAAGACTGCGAACAACAAGTCTTTTATAGAGCAATGTTTACGCTTTTACAAGAAAATCCCAGAAAAGGTTAAGCTTTTGTCTGTTAATAACTTAAATAAAGTTGTTAAGGAACGTTTGTGTTCGTGAGCATAGTGCTGTAATGACTACTTAGCCTACCGGTGGTAGGTCCCCTGTTTACAGGAGACCGTCTGGGTGGGTACCACCGCGGTGCCTATTTCTACCGCAAAGCAGTAGTGTGAAAACACTACTGTATTCCGGTTTGAAGGGCGCCGTAGCCAGCGTGATTTACTGGGTAAACGAGACTTAACATCCTATGTCTCACGGTAGGCAGCGCGTTGGTGATACCAGTATTGCCAATGTTTATGGGCGTCGGTGACCACTTTCCATCAGGTGGCCCCGATTGCTCGTCTGCCTGCGTACGCAATAAAAAAAAAAAAATCTTAGATGATAACACACCCTGGTGATGAATTTATTTTACTATTTATGCTATTTCAATATTTAATATTTAAGAAAAATTTTATATTTTTTAAACAATTTATTGAACAAAAGAAGAAAAAATAATCTCGCTAGATTCTTACCCGGTTCTTGCCACGTCAGAGGCTATCATATCCGAACCGGTGGTTTTGACTATCACAATACAAGTACCAAATAAGAAATGGAATTTATGTTAACGGAGAATTTCGTATAGGATCTTCGTAAATGCAAAGGTATGATGACATTGTTGTTAGTGGTTTGTCGTTTAGCGACATCTCAGTGACATTTTCACGAGGTATGACACCATTCGTTGCCTCAGAAAAATCTAAAGTATTAAAGTTATAAAAGCACGATACAATTATGTTGCATACTCGCGATCGAAACATGTTTCTATAAATTTATAATCGTCTTTTTTTACTTATTAAATATTTTAAAAAGAGTGTGGGGCTATCATCCACGCTATAAATCAGAAAAGCTTTTGCTGTAAGACTAAAAATAAATGAATAAGTTTTTTTCATTAAAAAAGATAACTTATCGTCTTTAATATATATATTTAATAGCAAATGCAATTAAAAATAACATAGATGTAATTGCTTTATGTGAAAGTAATACGTTTAAGGGTTTTCGATTTATTATAATCGGGTTTTCCACGAATTTCCAGTCTGAAACTAACGTTCGATGATTCTTCCTATAAGTAATTTAATGCATAATGCAATCAGTTATCCAGCAAATGAGTTCTGCCTCGTTATTATGTACAAAGTATTTCAGTAATGCCTTCGTAGCCTAGTGGTATTGGCGTTTGCTTTAGAAACCGGAGGTCGTGGGTTTAAATCCTACGGGGACTCAACAAATTTTCGTTGTTGTTTCCTGGTTGGTTAGGACAGTTTGGGCCGATCACCCAATTGTCTGAAAAGTAAGATGATCCATGCGTCGGATGGGCATGTAAAAAGTCGATCCACCCACCAACCCTCATTGCACCAGCGTGGTGGGATACGGTCCAAAAACCCCCTAATGGATAGGAGTATATTAGGGGAGGCCTATGTCCAGCAGTGGACTATCAAAGGCTGATGATGATGATGATTTCAGTAATAATCGCTTATGTTTAGGGTTTTCCTTATTCGTCACGTCCCGTTAGCAGAAAACAAAATTATGCTGTTATAAAAATGTTGTTCGATACATGTAGATAAAACTAGGCAATCATAACCTGTTTTAACTATACAAGGGTCCAATAAGACCTTGATGAAATTAAGGTAAACAGCGATGTCAACCTGTGGACCGCGCGTTGACAACCAGTGCGTTGACGCCGCGTTGGGGTGGTGCGGAGTGGGTGCCGGCCGAGTGTCTCTTATGAGGTTTGACCTTATTGGCGCATAACACGTATCCCCCTCGTAATGGTATAAATCCTAATATGATTGAAATTTGGTGGAGTAGACTTACGACATTAGAACTTATAGTAATGTTATTAACTAGGGCTGCAAGAGTGTTACAAAAAGCATCAATGTTCGCATTAAAAACAACTCGTTCGATGTTTTTTTTTTAATTATAATAATGCGCCCTGCACGAAAAGAATTCATTTTTAATGAATATTTCATTAATTCATTTCAATTTATTTATGTTGTTGAACAGTTATGCAGTATATAGACAATTTAGTCTTTTAAAGCTTATTAGTGTGCTAAATAATTTTCGCCCTAGTTTCTGTACACAATCATTCACTGGGACTAAATGTTTCAATGAGGAGAAGGTATATTATGATTTTGGTAAGTTTGGGAAATAGAAATTACAAATCGTATGTCATTAAATAGCATCCCTTTTTACTGGAGTTCCAGAACGTCATAATAACATTTAAATTTCGGTTCTGGTAACGGAGCAATTATAGAGAACTTGCAAACCTAAGTGAGCAAGAAATCAAAAATGTGCGTAGATTGTCCTTACGTTTTGACTAAAAAGGCTAGTTCTCACTATCAAATTGTATTCGAACATAATAAAGAACGATGTCGACGTTTGCGAATCATATTAACGATGTATCGACGATTTATCGTTCACAAAAACATCGATGTTTGAAGATCGTGGACTTTTTTTATATTTTATTAAATTCATATTAATCTAGCAACTAAGCTACGTATGGCGTTGTTATTAGACGTCTGTCACTCGTGATTGGCATCTCGGTGTCAATTCATTAATAAAGACGCCTTCGTACCCTAATTCACTCCTCTAAAATCTATCACAAGTAAAATTCGATTAAACCGTCGCATTTGATATTAAAGCCCTAAGCAATCGATAGTAAATATAAATAAAGTAATACATGACCACTCAATACTAATATTAGAATCGTACGCACAACACTAATTCATCTGCCTAAAAATATCTCTTTCGCCCAATGACTAGCCCGTCGCTTTAAAGCGAAAAAAAAAAACACAGACCGTGCAGTTATCACGTTTAGTGGAAAATAGGAGCACAAGTGACGTAACGTTTAGTCACACTAGTTATCACGAGAATCGCGAACCAATTTGATAGTTGTTTGCCGAAGACATGTGATCATCTTCAAGGTTAGAGCGGTAATGAGCGTTTGTACGTATGGCCGACAATAAAAATTTAGTAAAAGAACCACCCAAAAAAGAATATATATTCTAGTTTTTAATATAAGTTTCTCTAAAAGGCGTCACATCAAGTAATAATTACCGGATTAAATTACTTGTTCCACAACTAAACTACCTGCGTATGTATTTGCAGAAAAATTACATAGGTACGATGACCAAACATAATGTAATTCTTCCATCCTCTAAAAGTGAACATTAACTTAATCTTTTAGGACAATGTATACGTTTTTACAACAAAATCCCAGTAATGCTCGTAATTCAACTAGTTACGAAATTTAAAAGAGTTGTCGAGTAATGTTTATGAGTTAAAGGTTATTATAATATAAAACGATTTTTTAAATGATAACACGGCCTGGTAACGCTCGCTCCAGGTTCTGCTACAAATTAAAATAATAAGTATGCTTATTAATTATTAATAAGTAAAAAAAAGATGACAGAAATAAATAACCCGCTGAGATTCTTTTGCCAGTTCTTCCTCTCAGATGAATAATCCTAATGACCTGGATAGGATGTCTTGGACATCCTATTCCAGATCATTAGCGTGTTTGACTATAAATAAGCAAGTGTGAACTTTTCTATTTTAAATAAAATTATTTAAATTCTATAGGGAATTTACTTAAAATAATAAAGTCCTCCTAGTCGATTCCGACTATGGCTGCCGATCTATATTAGAGTACGCGTAAACCATAGGTTTTCCCTCTTCCTCTCCTAGTCCGATGGGACGGATAACCAACACGACCGGAGAGAGATCAGGATGCCAACTTTATACATGCCATCCGACGCATGGATCATCTTATTATACAGTCAATCAGGTGATCAGCCTGCATTACCCTAACCAACTAAGAAATAAGAATAATTTTTTTGAGTCCCAACAGGATTCAAACCCACAAGTTCGATTAGCCTAACTAAAGCCACGACCTTACCACTAGCTTCGGAGGTGGTTAGTATTATAAGCTAAATAACATATAATATGCATGACACTGAAAAAGCAATATAATTAGCATAATTTTTAAATATCATTAAAATAATATTGTATTAATAATTTTTGTTCAATTAGATTTTGTCCTTATTTACATTATTTAAAATCTACTGAGGGAAATGTAAAGCCAGTTTTGCCGCTTAATTAGTGCTTAACTAATAAAAATTATACTAAAGCAACCTATTTACAGCAGTTTATTAAGGTTGCACTATTACATATAATTTTTTCCATATGAACAATCAAATCCAGACTCTTAGGTGAACCGGGGTCAGGGATAAATAAATATTTTAGGAGATAACACAACTCCATCTAGTCCTAAGTTAAGCAAAGCTTGTACAATGGCAAGTAGATGACTGATAAATTCATAAACTTACTTTATATCGTGAATAAATACATATTATAGTTGTATGGGCAAGAGAAAAGCTCACTAGCTCACTAGCCACTGCACCAAGTGGGTCAAAGAGAAAATTGGTATTTAAAGCAAATAATCATGCGACGATTGTTATAATGATATGATAAAGTGAACATTGTATGATACCTATACAGACAAAAGAAAATAAAATTTAGCATTTCCTTTTTGTGTCCAATAATTAAGATTTGCAGTTTCATATAAAATTTCAGAAGGAAGCCCTGTGGTAAGATGTAGTGACAACATTCGCAATGTGGTTTGTGTGAGCGGGATGAGAATAACTGAAGATTGGAAGCAGTTATGGTTATATTGATAAAATTGCATTAACTAAAAAACTGATTCCTTCTTGTAATAACTGATGTAAAAGTTTCAATTACTATATTAAATTGGTATGCATTTACTAATTATGCTGAAAATTAATGAAATCTATACAATAACCATCTGTTTATTGAAGGTGTACAAGATGTTACTTTTTGCAAATAGATAAATACAAAATTAAAGTATCTCAAAATAATGATTCATGTTACAAGTACAGAAGGTATTAATATAACACCTCAACAACATCTTCATTCTTGTGTCTGAAGCAGCAGAAAATGGATTAACTTTCTGATAACACTTCTGATTATTATTATCAGCTTTATCAGTCATTTCAATGCACTCTTAAAAGAATAGAAACATTTTACACAATAAAATTACAACCAATTGTTGTTCATAGCACAACACGGAAAGCATACTTAGTAACTTGAATTAATAAAAGACAACCTAGGATCTTTTTAGTTAAATATAAAATTTTACAATTAGTATCTCCTTTTATAAGACACAATAAAAGTGTACTAAAAAAAAGCTACAGTACTATACAGTTCAAATATCGGTTATAGATAAACATAATTTAACTTAAATAGTACAAGACATTGAATCAAAACGAACTTGTAATGCTATGAGCAGAGAAGGACACTTGGTAACCCTGACAACGACCTTATTTGCTCTTACCTTAGCTAATTTTTCGATCGGGACCATCGACGTAGTTTGAGGTGCTTCCAACTTCTCGGGCAGTTCACCACTAGACCCTGAACGCATCCCCCGTGTCGAACCTCGAGGGGTACTGGAACCACTACCACTATGATCACCAGGGGTTTTCTCGTGGCTGTTATGGCTCCCCATTTTGTTATCCTATCTACTTGAACACAAAAACTTATTTGCTTATACTCTGAGGTGTCTTAATAGTTTTGCTAAAGGAAACTTTACCTAAAATGACAGTAAAAACAAATAAAAGATACCTGTCGTATCTAACGACAGCGTATATATTTTTAACGTAACAGGCCGCCACAGACTAGCGTACTCGTAGTGATGTTAGAAAAATCATGGCTTGTACGATACAGTGCTTTAAAATAATAATTATGATTTTTTTGATATTTAAAGAAATATATCAATTTTATTTCATAAGCCACGTTTTTAATATATTGTTAATTCAAACAAAAAAATAATAATGTTAACATTTTATTGAATTATAGTTGTATAATATAAAATTAAGCATCTCAAATAAACATGTTTCACTTCGTCAGAATTCAGTAAACGTCAAAAAGCAATAACTAATAATCATGTTCTTCCTGTGTATTTTGATCAGTGTACATAATCGTTACAGACACATACGTCGACACAGACGTCGTTTGCGAAGGATTTTTTATAATAGGCAAATGTTAGCTCATATTAAGGTGCACTGCTTTTTTTTTCATTCGATCAAATTGTTAATCGGTCATGAGTTATAATTTTTGTCTACACAAAATTTTATTATAAATCCTATAATCTAAATCTTGTTTGTTTTATAATTATTAAATTATGAACAGGGGAAATATTCATCAAGTTATATACATTAGGGAATAAAAAGGGTATTGAGAGGCTGATTATTTTTTGGAATATTTAATATGATTAAAAATTTTCAATATACAAAATAATGTGATGTTTCATTGTTATATGGCGATGGCAGACTCGTCAATATAAACGTAAAAAAATCTCTAAAAAACATTACTAATTACTGATATTGGACATCCGAAGCATGAACACCTTGAAGGTAATAATGAGCGATTTGTCGTCCGTTCTGCGCCATCAGGGTCAATCTCGGAGTGACACCTGTCAAAAGCACCGGTCGTGTGGGTAGATCAGCAGAGACTTCAGAAGGCGGTAGTGACGCTATATGATGTTGCAGCGCCTCACGCGTTGGGAAGGTTTGGTCACCGTAGACGAGTTCACCTTCCATTGGAATAACTTTTTCCCATGGTAACGGCGTCTCGAAATAGCCACCTTCACCCTGCAAAATACATGTTCTAACCTGATGATATATTAATTCGTATCCTAAATATAACATAATAGATATGTAATATTTATGTGATTATTGTACATATCCAACCAACTTTTACGGTTTTTTCGCGTTAACTATTTATATTTAGTCCGACTAGAACGAATCCGAAATGTTGGAATAAATTAAACTAGTTAACTATGTATGGCAAATGTACTTCACATTTTACAATAACTGAATGAAATTTATAAAAGTAGATCCAGGTCGACTGACGGACAACGCCCTATGGCATTAATTGTTACAGACCATTGTTCGCCTCTTGTAAAGCTTTTTTTTTTTAAATAAAATAAAACAAATACACCCAATACAAGGAAAGATATAATAAGGTAGTGGAGAGGCTGTCCGAAGTTGTCCTTTTTGCAGATGACACTTCTCTACTCCTAAGGGTAAAAAGAAATGACCATAACGTTGAGATACCAAATAGGGCAATTGATATTGTGTCAAACTGGTTTGCGTCCTATAACTTAGTACTTAACGCGAACAAAACTAAATGCTTACGTTTTACTCTTTGTTGCCAGATTTTCAAAATATTAAAATTGACAATGAGGTACTTACGTAATCAATAGAAAATCCAAGAAATGTAGTAGAGACATTTCTTGGATTTTCTATTGATTCCAAGATGCAGTGGGGAGCTCATATTGACAAACTCTCTAAGAAGCTAAGTACAGCAATCTTTGCCATACGCAAGATTAGGCAGCTAACTGACGAGGCAACTGCAAAACTAGTTTATTACGCGTACTTTCACAGCCTTATGTCCTATGGATTATTATTATGGGGATCTGCAGCCGGTTTGAACACAATATTTATACTACAAAAACAGGCTGTTAGGGCAATCTACAATCTGGGTTCACGGGAATCTTTACGTAATGTTTTTAATAAAACTGAAATTTTATCGCTATACATATTTGAAAATATTATGTACGCGCGTCAAAATATCCATATGTTTGCTAAAAAAGATATTAGGCCGCGCAGGGGTCGAATTGAGCCCCTAGAGCTACCCAGATTTAGACTGACCCGAACCAAAAAATCTTTCATGTATAATAGTATAAGAATGTATAATAAATTAAATGCCTGCCAAACGCAACTGAATGATTCGAACTTTCGTAAAGTTGTCAAAACAATGCTTATAGAAAAAGCCTACTATTCAGTTATAAATTATATTGAGGACCAAGATGTGTGAAAATAGTTTATATTCTGCGCTTGCAAATCCCCTGGTAACTTAAAAAAAATGTATTGGTCAAATTTTGTAAATACTAATATTTAAAAAAAAAGGCCGCAGAGTTTCTCGCCGGTTCTTCTCTGGACGGGTCTGAGTTTGTGAACCGGTGGTAAATGGATAATTTCTGACGTTCATAAGTGCTCAGTAGAGCCTAAATTGAATAAATGATTTTGACTTTGACTTTGACTTTGAAGGACTTCTTTCGTTCATATAAAATAGCTAAGCTCACTTCGAACGTCGAAACTGCGTAGTGATTTCCTCTTTTAGCGGTGACAACCGAAACTAGCGCCCCCTCCTTGTTTACGATTGGGGTACCCGCCATGTATTGGTTTGCCGATTCGAAGGTTGGCGCGCATCGCCACTGCGCGAGGCGGCCATCACTAGACACCATTAAAATGCGCTTGCTTCGGTTCAGGAACACCTGGGAACAGCATTAAATAAATATAATCTTTCAAATTCAAATATCTTTAAGCAATAAAGAAGTGTGTGAAGTGCACCCACCAACCCGCATTGGACCAGCGTGGTGGGATACGGTCCAAAAACCCTCTAATAGATAGGGGTGTATTAGGGGAGGCCTATGTCCAGCAATGGACTATCACAGGCTGATGATGATGATGAATAAAGAAGTGAATCTCTTGCTCATTGGTTGTCGTCGGTTCGAAATAGGATGCCTCTGAACTACAGTGAACCACCGAAATTAACTCAGCATAACCTATTCTTCCATTTTTTATTTTGAAGAGAAGATCATCTAGGCAAGTACCACTGCGGTGCCAATTTCACTGTCGCAAAGCAGTAATGTAAACACTACTTGCGTCCGGTTTAACGGGCACCGTAGCCAGTGTAAAAAGTGTACGAACAGATATACCAATGTAATATACAGTATATGAATCAATATAATATAATTTATACAAATAACTGAGTAACAGAATACGGTATGTATTAACGGTGCTATTTTTGAAAAACGCTACTTTGTTCCATGCCATTCACTGTAACTTCTAGGTAAGCCAAATAACACTGCATGAGCATAAAGGGCACTGTTTCTAGCATAAGCAAAGGATACTTGAAGTCGTTGTAACGAGCTGGTTTGTAATTATTGTACATGTTTGGCAGGTGATTCACGTTTGTGATTGTTTCGTTACTAAAAAAATTAAAAAAGCATGCAGGTGGTAACTGCCTCCGTAGCCTAGTGGTATGGGCGTGTGCTTTAGAAACCGGAGGTCGTGGGTTCGAATCCTGCGGGGACTCAACAAATTTTCCTTGTTGTTTCCTAGTTGGTTAGGACAATTTGGGCCGATCACCCAATTGTCTGAAAAGTAAGATGATCCATGCGTCGGATGGGCATGTAAAAAGTCGGTCCACCCACCAACCCGCATTGGACCAGCGTGGTGGATTACGGTCCAAACCCCCTGATGGATAGGGGTGTATTAGGGGAGGCCTATGTCCAGCAGTGGACTATCACAGGCTGATGATGATGATGATGATGATGAGTAAAATGGTATACCTTTTCGGCGGTGTTCTCGTCAAGACGAACGTACGCGAGCTCCCCAAGTGGCGCCAAAAGTTGTTCAGTGAAAACGTCGCAGTAGTGGTGCGTTTTAGCAGATCTTTCTTTGATCTACAACAGATAATAAAATTAATAAAATTAATTTAAAACCGTATTAGTATTATATTATTTAAAACAAATTTGAACATTGGGAGAGCTATCAATATGTCAAACTTCCAAATAAAGCACTGTTACATTATATATATATATATATATATATATATATATATATATATATATATATATATATATATATATGAAATTTTCACGTTTTTATCATCAGTAAATAAGTAAAGTAACTTTAAACTTTTGTTCAATATTGGTACTTTGTCTTTTGCAATACTTTATTGTGCGCCTATATTGTTACGCATGAGTATCCCAAGTTGGGCTGTAAGATAATGTCTAAGGCGTTAAACCCACGTGTGTACATAAAAAAAATGTGAAAAATTTTAAGGAATAGCTGTTTTACCTCCTCCGGGGTACAGCAATGGATTGGAATGACGGACCCGAAGCTTGCAAACTTTTTCCCGTCCCTTTCGTGAATCTCGACTGGAATACTCATAGACTCAACCAAGCCTTTGTAAACATCGTTTAATACTGTACGTTTCGACATTCTGCTTGCCTGTAAACAGAAATAATATTAATCCTCTTGCAAACATACAGATAGATCAGATCTATAAAGAGAACTCCATACGTCGGTACCAGTACAGAGAAAGATATTTTGTATGTTTAAACTTGAAAACGGCAGAACGAATGGCCGATAGGCCCATAAGGTTTAAGAGTTCATAAGGTTTAGAAAAAGAGGCCACATTTAAGAAAACGGAGTGTTGGTCGACCACCGACCAGGTGGGATGGCGGGAAGTTGGCAGCGAGTAGCATAGGATCGGCCGTCTTGACGTTCATTGAAAAAGGCCTATATCCAGAAGTGGACTGATAGAGGCTGATTATGATGATCATAAAACTTAAAAAATTACATTTTACATTCGCGAAGTGGCCGGTGTGGGATGGATGGGAATAGCCGTAGATAAGAAGCGGTGGCGTGCATAAGGAGAGACCTATGACCAGCAGTTGACTGACACAGGGCCATGGTAGTAGTGATGATGATGAAGATTGAAATACGTCACGTTATTTGTAGCTGACTGGTGTTAGTGCCATTTCTAGGCTTAACAAAACTTTGAAAGTATCTTTAATAACATGTAGGATATTTAAACATTTAACTAACAATACGATTTTATAGTTCAGAGTATAATCTGTGTGAATTATTCAGAGGTAATTATTTAATTCTTAGCAAAGTAAGATTTTTTTGTTGTTGTACATATCGTTCGACACACCCTGTATAATATTTAGTCCTAGATTAAATGAATGCTTATTGATTAATAATCTTTTGATAAACTGGAATTTTAATTAGATTTTACGTGATGGATGGTTACAAGATTTAGCTAATAATTTTTACCCTTTTCACAATAAGTTTAATACACGCAACTTACTCTATCTTATAATCAAGTATTGCATTGGTTTTGCTCTGCACAGTTAAGGTTCTTATGTGTTTAAATATAGTGTAGTTCTTATAGAATTACCTTTAATATTAATTATTCAGAAAGCGTAACACCCAAGGACCAATACTATTATCAGACTGCAAAAAATAGGTCTGAATAGGAGAAGTTAAAAGATTCCTTGACTAAATCATCTTAAAAATACTTGAAGGAGATAGATACAATCAAAGCAAAAGGGAAAGGGTTAAAGTAAATATAAAACGTACATACAACAAACAAATTTAAATCGGTGTGTATTTCGAAATGTATTTGAGTTGCCGTGCGTCAACGGATAAAAGGTTTTGAATTAGTAGGAAAGCTGAGCATAGGATTTGTTTAGCTGCTATATTTAAAACCTTTTACAGACTTTAAACAATAATAATGCAAGTTTAGTAATATGACATATATATATATAAATATATATATATATATATAACAAATCCACTAATTTACGGATTTTCCGCGTTAATTAAATATATTTATTCCCGACGTTTCGGATTCTTTCCAGCATCCATGATCACGGGCAGACTAAGTTGGTATATGTCTGTATCTCAATGTTTTGGAATAACCGTCAGAGTTTTTATTTAAAATTGACATATCTTTAATTTTCTTAATTTTGAACATTGGTTTGACAAAAAGAACTTATGTTGTCCTGTGGCTTTGTAGTTTCAGATGTTTGGATTTAATTTTTAAAATTATAGGATCCCATGAAGGTGGCAAAGACCAACCATCCTCTGTATTAAAATTTGGGTATATTTTTTTAATTTCTATTGCTTCTCGAATCATCCTTGGTATAAATCAAGGATATAAATTGGTATAAATATCATCCATGAGATACAGACATATACCAACTTAGTCTGCCCGTGATCATGGATGCTGGGATGAATCCGAAACGTCGGGAATAAATATATTTAATTAACGCGGAAAATCCGTAAATTAGTGGATTTGATATGAATAATAATCGCATAAATAAAAGAAATAATTATGACATATATATATATATATTGAATATTGCTGAATTTCATCAAGCACAACATCTTGAGTATTAATATTCACTTGTCTTCCGGAGCTCGTACCACCAATGCCGCTGCCAGGTATTCTGCCATCCGAATAACAACTGTGGACTCTGATGAAAACACGGTAATCTGGATGACGCGCATTAGGTACCTTTCCTATAAGGGCTGCAGCGGCACTTGGTTGCCCCGCACTCACCATAGATGAAGTGCATATTGGCGTATTTTGTGCGTGTATTGAATGCGTGGCATTTTGATTCACAGAATCAGTCCAGATACAAGCCAAGGCGTCGTAAAATTACCAAACAAAGTCCAAATCAGTAAGCAAAACGGGTAGTCCAATAAAGTAGCCAGAAGTCGTCGTTATAACACTGATTCAAACTCACGGAGAAATGAGAAAGGAATGCACATGCGTTACCGAACAAGTCGAGAGACGCACTAAGTAAATGTCTTTGCTATGTGCCTGAAACCGATCCGATGATGACCAAATCGGTCTACAGTGTAAAATGTTTGAACATAGTACTCTCACTCACTCACTCATACTCTACAAAATCAACCTATCCTTGTCTCGTGTAAACAAAAATGGACGGCTTGGGCCACGCTCAGGTAGTAAATAGTATTGTTACACCGTCCCTAGTGCAATAAAAGTGACCCTTTTGTTACTGTTTAAGACTAGGTAATTGTTTTTCAATTTTCGTCTTAGTTACCCTTTTGCATCTCAATAGCAATAAGTTCGTAATAGTATTAGATAAAATGATGTATTATACCATTTTGTAAACTGTATTAACTGCGCATTTTTTTAAATACTTGGCCACTTGGGTTTCATACTTTTTTTACATGAAACACTCTCAAACTTTGTCAAAATTATTTTGTGATCAAATTTCATACTAAAATTAAAATTGATATATTTTGTTAAAAAGTACAATAGATACTCATGTTATTTATTACTTTTGTAATAGTATAGTCTGTGAGGAGTAATATAACACCAAAAACGTAAGCAAATTCATTAATTTGGCGTCGCTGTACACATAAATTGACAATAACATCATAAAAAATGGATTTTCGTTTAAAAAAATCATGACTTGAGTACCAGTTGGAATTTTTTTTTTTTGTATTTTTTTTCGAGTGCCGGGTAGCTGTGCTTTGCGGCGCTCAAGGATTATCCATTCTAAATGGGACACCCTGTATAATTATTTCTATTGTTTATATTATTAAATAAAATGACTTTACGGATTTTATCGCGTTTATTTTCCATTTTTAAATTCAGACGTTTCGAACACTTTCCAGCGGCCGTGGTCTGCCCCGTGACCATTCCATCATTTTATTTAATAATGACATATATATAACTATATATATACGCCAAGCTATAACTTCAATTTAAAAATAAACCACTACTTAAAAAGATCATTTCTTATTCCTGATTAATTGACGTATAAATTCAATAAATAATATTTTTTTACCATTTTAAATAAACCGTTATCAACATATTACACATACATCTAACATTTTCTAGAACTTTATAGCTGTGATTTTCAAATTAAAAGTCTCGATTTCCTCTAACAGATCGATACATTTTACATTTACCTTTTCAAAGTACTAAATACGGCCTAACAACGAGTTAACATCTACGTTTTACAGTTATACAAAAATGATCCAAACTAATCTTCATTTCGACACTATTTCGATAATTTATCCACAATTAATCTTGCACGTATTGAATAATTGAAACGCGATCAATAAATCGACAGCCAACTGTTTTATAATCATTAATATTTCGATTTATACACTTTTAATATATGTTACAAAAACTTACTTTGTATGAACGTCTTACCGTAGCTGATTTCAAACTAATCACCGTCCCAAGTGAATAAACAATACTGTGACCAAACATTCATGTCTAACAAACATGCCCTGATAACGTATCGGATAAATGATAAGATGAAATCGTTTACAACCAGAAATTTTTATAAGACTAAAGCAAAAAGGTTCTGCACGTCTACAACGCCAGATAATAAAAAAAAAATGTCACTACATACTGTAAAACATAGTAGCTTTATCTGTCCCTATTTCACTATGTATACTTAAATCTTTAAACCTACGCAGCGGATTTTGACGCGGTTTTTTTTTAAATAGAGTGATTAAAAGGAAGGTTTATATGTATAACACGTTCTTGATATTGTAAGTAAATATTATCAGCATAGCACCTATGCGAAGCATTTAATACCTTCTTTTTTAATCTTCTTTTTTTTCATGCATAGTTATATCATATTGTTCAAATTGATATTTTATCAATGATGATAATGATATCAATAATAAGTTAATAAAAATATCAATGAAAAATAAAACCCGTGCCGAAACTACTTCACCAATTCTGATAAATTTTTATCCAATTTCTTACATATTACCTACAGGTTCAAAATAAGGACCGATATACCACTTTTTTGACTGTTAATTAGACGTTATCTGAATGTAATTAAATAAAATATCACAGACATAGATGCTAATAGTAAATCCAATTTGATATTCTTTTATTTATCCCACTAATATATCACGATAAAGTTGGATTCTGTACTAAACGTTTATTGTTTGGCGGCAGAAACAGCGACAGCGCTTTCTTAGGAACAGGTTTACGGTTTCTGACTTTTAATTTGAAATAAAATGCATATAATTTCGATAAAAATTATATTAACTATTTCTTTTATTTACGCGATTATTACACATATCAAATCCACTTTTAATGCATTTTTCGCATTAATTCTTCATATTGGTTTCCGACATTTTTAATTGTTTCCTGAATCCACGGTAGACTGCCAAAGCAAAGCTTGAAAAGATGGAGGTAGTTTTAAATATAGAGTTATTAAATAGTAAAAATATTAAATCAACAATTTTCATAGTTTTGTGTAAATTAATGTAGTATAATATATAATTAATAACAATCAAAATAAACGTAACATATTGAATTATCGATTTTATATTTCTAATAATTTACTTAAATCTTTATTGACAATTGATTGTTAAAAAGATAAAATATGTGTTTGCCCTCATCTTTGCAAGAAATGTTCAAATAATAAAATCTTAACTCACCGAATTATTTATTATTAAAATGATAATGAATAGTAGAATTCCACGGTAATTGTGCATAACGGAGAAAAAACTTAAATATCAAGAGAAATTAGTCAAATGACGCTTTAAACGACAAGTCGCGCAACTTGTTAAATGGCACTGAACGCGTTTGAAATTATGCCCGCATTTAAATTTTCTTTACGCAACGGTTTGATTGTACCTAAATTATCTATTTATATGAACATATTATAAACTTCTGGCGTGCATTAGGGGAGGGCTGTGTCCAGCTATGGACTAACACAGGCTTATAACGATGATGATGATAATTATAAAATTCTATGAAACTTTAAATTAAATAACACATTGTTAAAACTAAAAGATAAATATTATAGAGTTATTTTAGATGTGAATATCATAAATTAGAAATATCCTTGATCTCTTGAACAGTATCATATGGATTTCGTGAAAAAATAGATCACATTGACTGGCTAAACAAAATTACATCATCATGCAGTCATCGTAATGTAACAAACAAGTCATAAATTTATGCACATCTATCGTCATCGTCTTCTTCTATATAATGAGCATTGATAAAAATATTAAGATGGTCTAAATTACGTTTAAAAACATGTATAAAACTCTGCTCTAAAAAAAGTTATTGTGTTAAAATATCAATTTCATAGATTATATGATGAAATTTGCATAGACGATATGATGGTTCATATAAGTTTTTCGATTTATCTTTCTATCGGTCAACTATGTTATAAAAAATAGCTATACTCGCCATAGACGCTTTCTTGGCTTTAGTTATGCAGTTACATATCTAATTGCTTATATGCAGGATCTTTTAGACCTTGGCAGGGTAAACGTTAAATTTTTGTAAGTTCTACAATTTTTTATGCCTTATAAGAAGTAAGATAGATTATCAGTTATGCCAAATCTTTAACCTGATAGTAAGCGAATAAAATGGTAGCGATACTTCCATATTAATTGCAATGTCGTCAATTATTTTACAAGGTTATACCGCGAGTCTCCGCTGGTTGATCAAATAATATTGTCTCATTTGTCTAGTAATTATATTTGCTTTGCCCTTTAAACTAGAACACGTTTAAGAGAACCAATTAAATTGATTCAAAAACAAAGGAAAATGGCTACATTTTACTACACATTAATTCATATTATTACATATTAATATTATACACATATGCTTACAAACTGGTAGTGTACATACAGCTTTATATCCTTTGTCGAATATCATAAAGATAACATTCCTTTTACACACTTCTTAAAACAACACAACATAATACAAATTGTTGATAAAATCAAAGTTTATCTCAAAGAATGACTATTGACAATCTTGACCGTGATATAGTTTAGAAAGTAAATCCCCGAATTTACAACACAATGTTGTCACTACATTTTTTTATGATGAAGTTGTCATAAGCACCATTCATTGACAGTGTGGTAAACACTATAGCATATTGAGCGTTTCTGGATCATATAATATCGAAATAAAGTATAACATAAATTAAAATTAACATTAATATGTGTTAGTATATCGGTTATGTCAACAACTTCATCATTATTTCCACTAATAAAACTAGTTAGTGTTTCAAATTAAAAATCAACTAAAATATTGGGCTTCTTTAATTTGGCGTTTATATCGATTTGCATGGATTGGCACCAAATTTTCATTGAGCGACGATTAGACAATACGACACTATGCAGTTGTTTATGCAATCTAATTCGGCTTATGTAAGCTAAGTTAAGAACACCGGGAGGATTGTGAACTGTAAACCAATTTACAACTGTAATTATCAGTCCTGTTACTTGTATAGTCGATCATATAACAACTTAAATTTTTTGTAGTTGTAGTTTTGTTTAATTGACAAAGCTACTATTTCATCTAACTCTATTTTCATCATCGTCATCAGTCTTGTGTTAGTTAGCTGGATATTGGCCTCCCCTAATGCACCCCTTCTCCATTTTTAGGGGGTTTTTGGACCGTATCCCACCACGCTGGTCCTATGCGGGTTTGTGGGTGGACCGACTTTTTACATTTTCTTAACTCTATAGGTGCATCGAAACAATAGCTTTTTGACTTATCTTAGTAAAATAATCTACGGCACAGGTTTCATTAGAATATTGTAAAATTTTTTTCTGCTTATTACAGTATTCACCGGATCTGAATCACAGTATTAAAATGTCCATTGATAAATCAGTTCTTTGCCTTGAAACTAGGACTGGATTTGATTTGGATTTTGAAGGATTGGGCGAAGGCAGCATGGCACCAAATATTTTAGTCCAGGGGGTCAAACCTACCTAATATTATAAATCTCCAAAATACTAGGCCACATCAGGTCGACCAAGTAGCAAAAAAGCCACTAAGAGGCATGTTTTGTCATTGGTTTATTACCACCATGACTAGGGCCTTTAAAATAGCTGTTCCGACCACAATTTTTTATTGGCTTTAAGTAAATTAGAATTTTATCGACAAAACCAGTCCAAACGATATTATCTACAACAGATGTTTTGTATAGTTTTAAGGGTAATTAAATGGCAACGTCGCTGGTAGTTCCCCGATCATAACCAATATTTTGTGCAAGTAATAATAATAACATTCGTATTGCTTGTGGTAAATATATACGCATATAGTCGTAAATATTGACAAGTTCTTATTGAATACTCAGTCAACCTTCAAAAGAGATAAGAGGTTCTATTATTGCAATATTAATATTTTAAAAAGGACGAGGGACTTGAAAAAATTAGCACTTTTTGCTATTAGCATTTTTTTTAAATAAAAAGATTTATAAATCTAGTAATCTGCTATTTGTTCAGTTTACTTTAATAGGCAGTCAGAAAGTAATGACTTCGTCGTAATCACCTGGCTTGGATATGATACATTATCCTACTAGTTTCAAAGTCAAAGTCAAAGTCAAAGCCAAAATCATTTATTCAATTTAGGCTCTACTGAGCACTTATGATCGCCAAAAATTATCCATTTACCACCGGTTCACAAACTCAGACCCGTCCAGAGAAGAACTCGGCAAAACTCTGCGGCCTTTTTTTTTTTAAATATTAGTATTTACAAAATTTGACCAATACATTTTTTTAAGTTACCAGGAGTTTGCAAGCGCAGAATATAAACTATTTCACACATCTTGGTCCTCAATATAATTTATTACAGAATAGTAAGCTTTTTCTATAAGCGTTGTTTTGACAACTATACGAAAGCTCGAATCATTCAGTTGCGTTTGGCAGGCATTTAATTTATTATACATTCTTATACTATATACATGAAAGATTTTTAGTTCGGTCAGTCTAAATCTGGGTAGCTCTAGGGCTCAATCTGACCCTGCGGCCTAATATCTTTTAGCAAACATATGAATATTTTGACCGCGTACATAATATTTTTAAATATGTATAAGAGTTCAAAATTTCAGTTTATTAAAACACATGTAAAGATTCCGTGAACCCAGAATGTAGATTGCCTAACAGCCTGTTTTGTAGTATAAATTGTATTCAAAACCGGCTGCAGATCCCATAATAATAATCCAAGCATAGGCGTGAAAGTACCGTAATAAACTAGTTTTAGTTCCTGTCAGTTAGCGAATCTTTTGGGGAAGTTGCTGAACTTACTTAGAGAATTTGTCAATATGGCTCCCCACTGCTCTTGGAATCAAAGAAAATCCAAAAATTGTAGAGCTTACGAAGGAATTTTATTTCCTTTAAATATTTTGAAAACCAACTTCAAAAGAGTCTAACTTTAGTTTTGTTTGTTAATACTAAGTTTTGGACGAAACCAGTTTGAACAATATCAATTGCCCCATTTTATCTCAACTTATGGCTTTTTTTACCCTAAGGGAGAGAGGGTCATTGCAAAAGGACAACTTTGGACAGCCTCCCCTACCAGAGGCAAGCATTTTATAGACCAGAACAGAAAAGGTCCCAAAAATCCTTAAACCCATCCGCACAAGGGAGGATGACAGGGACATTTGTTTCATATTTTTCTTTGGTAGGTAAAAGATAGAAAATCAAGACCAAACCGCGTACCGGTAATACCTTTTTAGCTTATTGATTAAATGTCATGGTCCCACAGTCAAAGGCCTTGGAAAGATCAAGAAGTTAAAGAATCCCAGCGATCCTCCGCCCGTAGAACATGAGGTCCAACTTTAACCAGCATTTCTGTTGATCACCTTGGTAAAGCCAAAGGGATCACTTAAAATATCATGTTTATAAAAGTGTACTGTTCAAAAATTTTTCAAAATTTTACTAAGTGCGTATAGAGATTTTATAATTTTCAATATTAACTGAAAACCGATTTAAAATGGACTATTTTACTGAATTTCTTTTGTGGAATCCAGGTATTATAGATGCATTATATTTGGCCAATAGGGGATATATCTTAATTATTAAATTTTTGCCCATGTTGATAAACCCACAAATATCGTCAGGTTTCAAAATCATTGTGTTTTTTCTGTATCTCAAGTATTCAAAGCCGGATGCTGAATCATATTGGTATTAAATGTCCATTGATAAATCAGTGTTTGCCTTGAAGCTAGGACTGGATTTGATTGGTTTTAAGGATTGAGGAATGCAGCATGGCACCAAATATTTTAGTCCAGGGGGTCAAACCCACCTAACATTATAAATCTCTAAAATACTAGGCCAAACCACATCAGGTCGACCAAGTAGCAAAAAAGCCGCTAAGGGGCATGTTTTGCTATTGGTTTATTACCACCTAAAATAGCTGTTCCGACCACTATGTTTTATTGGCTTTAAGTAAATTAAAATTTTATCGACAGGACCAGTCTAAACGATATTACCTACAACAGATGAAAACAAAAAAATGTTTTGTACAGTTTTAAGGGTAATTAAATGGCAACGTGGCCGGTAGTTCCCCGATCATAACCAATATTTTGTGCAATAATAATAACATTCGTATTGCTTGTGGTAAATATATACGCATATAGTCGTAAATATTGACAAATTCCTATTGAATACCCACTCAACCTTCAAAAGAGATAAGGGGTTCTATTATTGCAATATAAATTTTTTAAAAAGCACGAGGGACTTGAAAAAAATAACACTTTTTGCTATTAGCATTTTTTTTTAAATAAAAAGATTTATAAATCTAGTAATCTGCTATTTGTTCAGTTTACTTTAATAGGCAGTCAGAAAGTAATGACTTCGTCGTAATCACCTGGCTTGGATATGATACATTATCCTACTAGTTTCTTGTATTTCATAAGCTTTATTTATAGAAAGGAGCTCATTTTAACATTGAACTTAATATTTATTTCTATCAAAATAAATAGTTTACGATGCGTATCAATATAAAAATATTCCAAAGATTTACACATATGTATGAAACTGATAGATCTGCCCAAATGATTCAGTGATTACAGAGGCCAGTTTGTAACTAACAATATCTAAAGCAATACATAAATCAGTGTACGACTTTTTTAATTTGTACATGCTCCTGACACGTCAATTATCATACTTATTCACCGACCGACATCCTATAATGTGCAAGAGTATGTATTTTTTTTATTTTACTTCCTCGCTGCCTTCCTAGTGGGCCGATTCCGTCAATTACTTATTAAACGAAAGTGTTATTTTACAAAAAAAAAAATCTGCGAGAAATAAAACACTGATTTCATATAAAAAAAGGGGTTAATAAAACTGCTCTATAAACTTTATTCCGCCGACATTTATCACATAAACCTTTTAAAAATTAATATAGCGTCGAAGTCCGTTCCGGGCGAGCGGCGGGAGTCGTGGAAACGCGCTAAGGAAGTCGCGCATAACCGTGTGCTTAATGCTGGGTCCCGGTACAATATTTTGGTACCCGCTCGACCCACTACCACCACGTAGTGACCGCGATATGGACCGCCGAATGCGCGTCTGGAAAACAAAAATGGCGGATTATAATTCCCTTTTTTACAGGTTCTCCTGTTTTACTAATAATCATGTTATATTATTGCACCAAATCGCAATATATTTCATAAGTATTATTATTTATGCTTGAGCATCGTTTGTAAGAGTACCATATTTTTTACTTTTACATTTTTTTCTAAATAAACAAAATAAATATTGTAATCAGGACGACGCATGGACAGCGGCGGACTAAGTCCGTCAGAGGCCCGGGGCGGCAAAGCTGAATGAGGCCCCAAAGCTTTAAGCAATATGTATTTCTACAAGTTTTTTATTCAGTTCACATTTGTATGTATAAGTATTTATGATTATTTCGTTAAAATCTGGCAAGTTAAATTTAAATTCGGCTTAAATTATTTAAGCTTAACAAACAGGTATGTACCTACAATTACCATCATCATCATCATCATCAAGCTGGTCCAATGGAGGTTAGTGGGTGGACCGACTTTTTACATGCCCATCCGACGCATGGATTATCTTACTTTTCAGAAAATTGGGTGATCAGCCAAAACTGCCCTGACCAACTAGGAAACATTCAGGATCAGGATTCGAACTCACGACCTCCGACGTCGGACCTACAATATGGACTGAATATGGTTGAGGAAAATAAAATACAAATCGAACGACAAAAAAAGGCAAATCAAAGGTAGTTTTATTTTCAGTAGATATGAAGTTAATTATTGTATGTGTTTTCGTGCCTTCAATTTACAGAACTCTTAAATAACTTCTGTGAAATCAATTTCTTTTGAAATTTTTCTTTCAATCAAAAGTACGGCTATATTAACCAGTCGCTCATGACCCATTGTAGATCGAACATAATTTTTAAGTAGTTTAAGTTTCGATAAACTTCTCTCGCATGATGCAACCGAGATGCAAATGGTCAAGAAGTATTGAAGTGTAAGCGATGTACAGGGTAATGATTCACTGAAATCTCATTTTATTATAAGTTTTAGGATTTCTTGGGTTGTCTATTTGGCAGCAACACCCATAGTCGTATCGGTGGCTTTTACATGTCTGCGGTACCTTTTTATTTCTTAAATTTTTCAAAACTTGCACGTTGTCAAATTCACTATAAAGATTTAATAAATTTTTAACTTCTACAGCTAGAGCGTCATCTGATGCTTCTAGCATAAACTTTGATTCAATAATTTGGTTGTGCTAAGACTAACGTGACATCTAAAAGGCGATGTAAAATGTTTCTCCATTTCTTAGTTTCATCGTTATTTCTTTTTCACCTCTTGGATTTAATTTCCACCACTGACAAAGACCAGAGACGATTTTATTTGTGTGATTATTAACCTCACATGCAAATAACCGGCAGCAGTAGCAATATAATTTCTTTGTTGATGGTGAGTATAGCATCCATTTCCTTAATTATTTAGTCTCGTTTAAATGTGAGTAAAACCACTGCAAAGTTAAACAACGATGTGTTCCCCTAGTACTTTCACCTGGTCTTTCCACAGATTCAATAGGTCCGTTCTTATTTTGAAATACTTCACTACCCTTCTTGATAATGGAAATTCTGATGTGCTCTGTTTGCTGTCTCAATATCAATGATTTGTACATTGCATCCCGATTCACCAGTTTGACTAATTTCTTTGGCAACGCAACTTTTCTTCTTACCAAATTTTGAAAGGTGTTTGGATAAAGATCCAGCAAGTGTATGAGGCCAATGTATATTTTTGACTTCAGTACAATGTAAGTGTAGGCGTACAAAACTGAATTATTTACGCTTCCTTCATTCAGGGAAGTATCAGATGCACAGACAGGTATCCCCAGAGTATCTGACGCTTCAGCATAAAAGTTTATTAGTACCACGTAAACACTTTCGATGGCTGTAGTGGGCTAATCTTAATGAAATCATGAAGGTACTAAATATATTTTAAAGTATTATGAAAACGCGAAAACATTTGGGCCCCAAGACTTGAGGCCCGGCGGCCGCCCTTCCGCCCCTGTTAGTCCGCCACTGCGCATGGATCATCTCACTTTTCAGACAGTTGGGTGATCGGCCCAAATTACTCTAACCAACTAGGAAACAATAATGAAAATTTGTAGTCTCCGCAGGATTCGAACCTACGACCATCGTTTTTAAAGCACACCTATGTCCAGCAATGGACTATCACAGGCTGATGATGACGAAACAGGACAGGATGGTTACCAATGGGTGAATGGTACACCCTACCTATAATAAATGTAGTGTTATTACACCACAAATCCCATTGCCACACTGGGACATGACACATTTTGTATATATACATTTTGTAATACGTGGCTACGGTGCCCTTCAAACCGGGAGGCAGTTCCAAATTACTATATTGGCAGCAAAAGTACTGCAGTAGTACTTCCTACTAAGTCCACTGAAAAGGAGACCTACCAACTTTAAATAATTTTAGAAACAAAAACAGGTATTTACCTGAACTCTGCTCGCAATTTGTTATGTTTGCACAGATCACACACCAACAAAGCGGCGTCAACAAGAACTATCGCTGGACCAACAGATTGTACATGAGACATGATTTTCTCCAAACTTAACTCTTCAACGCGTATTGCGATTCCAGCTTCATCGGCCATAGCAAAACGGTTTTCTACCCGGCTTTGTTCCTTAAATTAATGAAATTGTTATACTGGACAATCATATTTCATAACATAATTTAGCAAATTAACAATACTTACATCCATTTTTATAATTCACAAACAATAAATAACAACATCAAAAACATATAAGGCAAAATTATTTGCAAAAAAAGGAGCATTTATTCATAAATATATGCTTTTAGGTTAAATAATAGTTTATTTCATGTACTAATAAGTTATTGTTTTGCTTTACAACATTGCTAAACATATTAAAAATAGCAAAATATGGATTTCGAGCTTTATCTTTAAATGTTTAATTTTAAGATAATCCAAATTTAAACATTACAAGACAAAAAAAAGTTAAAACCCATTACCATAATTAATCTGAACATCTGAAGATTTTTGGTGTCTCAATGATTATGAAATCTATTTAAGGATATAATTAATGCATTTTATTCAAAAGACAAGCTATTACTAATACTCTATAGGTTTCATAAACTAATTTTTATATGAAATTAATTAAAAACAGAAAAACACTAATAATTAGAAACATTCCCACAAAGATCACCAAACAAGAAGAAGGAAAAAGGCACAAATGAGTGATATTAAAAGTCCTATAAAATTTTTGGACAGGAATTTAATGACACTCAGAAATACTTTTAACTGTAAAAAACTATCACACTGAAAGGGCCAGAGTATTAAATAAGGTTACCTGATATCCTATTCTATCACAAGTAGCGTGAGTTTTATTAACACCCTTTACTGTAGTATACATGCAATGTTCAATGCCATATCTGCAGGAATATACATGTAACTGAGTACACCGTAAGGTAAATTTGTAAGTAAACAAAAAATATTGTATGTAGTCCTAAAGTGTTCTCTTACTGCATTACCATGTGAAAAAAATTTATTATACTTCAAAAGCATGTACTGCAAAAAAGTATAATAGTGTAGATTGCCTTTGGTGTCAAAGAAAAGATGGATGTCAATGAAATGTATAGCAACTAAACAATATCATACATATAGTGTTAATATTAGTTGATCATTACTTAGATACGATTCTCATTCTCTTGGTGCTTATGCTACCACTTTCTTAAGTAACCATAAAAACCAGTGTTAGTACCACTAGACTAAGCCTTAATATAAATTAATACAACATTGGAGAAACTTAATTCCCTCTGTTATTTATTAAAAGCAAGCCTTTAACTTATGAGTATTATTAATAAATAAAATTACTAGCTATATATTAGATCTCAGGACCACTAAACCGTTGTTGTTATCAATGCAAAAAGCATAATAATGGCAATATTTATATGTATGCTATGACTATATGCAATAATTACCTCACTAACAAATAACAGAGGTCTATAGTCCATGTTGACTGCTGGAATCCTTCCTCATTGCATATACTTGAAAAGTTTTGCTGGAATTTTTTTTTCTGTTCCGTTGAAAGTATCATCATTATGCATGCTATACCACAATCCCAATTGTAGCGTTGTTGATAGTGATTCAGTTTACGCTCAAAGTAGTTTGAAAATTTTGATTCAGCTGAAAAATAAAATTAAGACAGATTTCATGTTCACATATGAGTTAAAATAATCTAGTGTATACTTGTAAAAAACATATATTCAATAAATAATTTGTGTAAAGGTAATTCTACTACATGCATATGCATAACTTATTTTGTATGGATCAATAAGTATATCATGAAAATCTTAAATAAAAAAAAATAATTCAAATATTACATCAAATGATGAATTTACAGAATAATAAGACATATATAGCAACTCATTATATTCTAAGAAGTAACAAAATATTTGTTGCAGAAATGCAAAATCATGTTGTCTTTACTTCTTTAAAAAATATGACTAGATACTTTTATTTACATGTTAAAAATAACTTACTTCATTGAAAAATGGTATTTTTTTTGTAGAAAATTTTTTCCACAAAATCCTACTGACGTTTTTGTAATAAAATACCGACGAATTTTTTTTGGAGCAAAGTGCATTATTTCCATATTAAAATAATTCTTGCAGTTAACAAAAAATAATTTAATTTGTGTTGCATTCCTAATTCAATTGGTACAGGAATTTACTACTACAAATAAGCGATCTCTAAAGCAAATTTATTTTTTATTTTTAGGTATTAAAAGCAAATAGGACACAATTTCTTCATAGAAATGTATCTTGTAAGAAAAGCTTGTGTCTTAATGTTTAATTAATCATTTTGAAGGTTGCTGTTGCTATATTTTGCATTATAATAAAATAAAAACTACGTAAATACGTTACTTATTGTCTTGATATAGGCACTTACTTTTTATTTTTGTAGTCATTATTACTGTTTTATGAATGATATGTGTATATTTATCATTCGTTCATTGATATTTAAAGAATAAATTCATGATAAATTAAAGTTATTAAAAATAGTAAACATTACCGTGAAATGTCAGCGTGAGGCTGACAGATCAGATTTATATATTTTTTAAAGATTTTGCTCTTACGAACAGGCGATGGACTAAGTCCAGCCTCGTATTTCATAAAAATATTACTAAAAGCTTTTTTAAATTGATTTATATTATTTCCAAATATATTCTACCTTTTAAACAATACGAAAGGCAAGACAAGTAAAATAAGCGTATAATAAAAATTACTTTAACATTTTTTTTTCTGATGAGCTCCTAATCAATTTCTAACACATTATCATTTCTATAACGCCCAAGGGTGCTCTTGGTTGGACTAGATGTTGGTCTAGTCCCTCCCAACAGGTTCTCGCTTTATTGTAGCGGTATGGTTATAGAATATATATATGGTAGAAACAACTTTGAGGGGAGAGCCAACAGAAGGATTCGACTGCTGGCAGCTTTTCATAAGCTTCGTCGAGTTTTCTCGTCACCCATCCACAGTGCCTCAAATCGAAAGTCTTCGATCAGTGCGTCCACCCGTTTTGACCTACGGTGCCGAGACTTGGACACTTACGGTTCTGACTGGTCCACAAATTTAAGTCGCTCAGCGAGCTATGGAGAGGCTATGCTCGGAGTATCTCTGAAGGACGCATCAGAAATGACGTGATCCGTCAGAGAACCAAAATCACTGACATAGCCCACCGGATTAGTAAGCTGAAGCTGGCAGTGGCCGTCATATAAGCCGCAGAACTGACGACCGCTGGAGTCGAAAAGTTCTGGAGTGGAGACCGAGGCTCGGCAAACGTAGTGTAGGACGCCCTGCGGCAAGATGGAGTGACGACATTCGCAAAGTGGGCGTGTGGGCTGGATGAGAATAGCCGAAGATAGAAACGGTGGCGTGCATTAGGAGGCCTATGTCCAGCAGTGGACAGCGCAGGCTGATGATGATGATGGTTAGTACTAACGGCCTACTCGGCCGCAGGGAAGTATCGATGTTCCATTGGCCGTCCTTCTTATCGTGTGTGAAGGGGCCATGGGAGGAGAGGACATTTAGCATGGTTTTTCGATCTCTCCTCCTTCTGCGGCCGAAACGGTGCTAGCGGCGGAGCCTAATACTGAGGCCACCGCTAGAGGCTGGGTGTCTTGTTCTGCGTGGGCTGGGATCTCCTCGCTCCCATGGCCCCTGAGTAACAGACTTATATACAGCAGACACTTAGCAGCTCTTGGCGTTACTCAACCCGAACTTATAATTTCTTCAGTGTGTGTTGAGCCGTCTTCTCGGCGCAAAGAACACAGACGCACCTACCAAAACAGACATTTCCTGAGAGAACTTGCACCACGCGGAAAACAAAGGAGTCACGTTTTCTTTCCACCCACTAATTTGAAGTGGGAGTATGACTACCACGGTTTGATACGACTGATATTAGATACGATCTGCGGGCTATGCTCGGTACGCTGAAAGCACTTTATCACACAGAGAAGTCTCGTGATAAAGTGCGTAATGCAGACATCCGCAGAAGAATGATATAACCGACAAAGTCCACAGAATAACATAGTTGAACTGGCAATGAGATGACTACATAGCTTGTAGAACCGATAACCGTTGAGGAAGGTTCTCAAGTGGCAGCCTCGTACTAGCTTGCAGTGTCCGACGTTTCCTCACGTGATTGGAGAACGTGGTACTAAAATTTATACCAGGCTAATATTTTTAGTCTGTGATTAAAACTTCATTTGACAATGACATTAAAAAATGTAAGATGCATTGGTTATGTTGTGAAATTCACTTAATTATTGCATAGTATTAAGTAATTATAATATAAAGCGGTAAAAAAATGTCTGCATTAAGAGTTTCTTCGCTAAGGTTACTACAAATTCAAAAAACATCTCGTTCATTTCACAAAATAAGATATCTGTCTACTAAAGCGAAGTCTGCGGTAAACGTAGAAGAAAATAATAAACAAACTCATTTCGGTTTTCAAACTGTGAGTGAAGAAGATAAGTGGAAAAAAGGTTAGTTTTCTATTTATAGATATTAATACTTCTAAGAAAAAATCACTTACCTAAACGAATTCTTTACGTTTAAGTTCGGCATTCCGAATATATTGAAATGTTGGAGATTTATATCACATAGCTTCAGCGCTATCGATACGCATTCAAATAGCACTAAATTAAAGGTCTTGAGTAAATAACTATTTGTATAGTTCATTTAATTGAATTGAATTTGATTGCACCAACATACTTGTTTCAGTAGAGAACATAATATTTTATCAAAATGCATTTTATGATTGTATTGTAGACGTCGTTAATAATTGAAATTAATACACTAAACTCTGAACTACATAAAACTAAAAATCATTCCAGTACATGAAGTATTTGAGACTGTAGCCGAGAAATATGATGTCATGAATGATGCTATGTCCCTCGGTATACATAGAATATGGAAAGATATTTTTATGCAAAGACTAGGGCCGACCCATGGAACCAAGTTGTTAGATGTCGCTGGTGGAACTGGTAAGGAAATAAAAAATTAAAATCAATTATTTAAAACAAAGCTTTTACCAAGTACAAAAAAAGCACACTTATTATCATCGTTTTGTTGCCAGAATTGTTGTAGACTTTGTAAATATGGATCCTAGAAACTAAGAAATTGCTAAATTGCTTAATTAAAAAAAAACATTATAACTACATACAATGCTAAAAATCTTTATTATTTGCTTAAGCATATTGCTAATGGGGTCTTAATAGATCAAATGTTGTAAATACAGAAACAAAAGTCATCAATTTTCAGGTCATGAGAGGTACTAAGTTCTGATGATAGAAAACAGATATACTGATCTAAGAAAGGACAATCTTAAATTAAAAAATATAGTGTAAAACAATACATTAGCACGTCTATCATGACTTATCATATTACTTGCCAATATAAATGTACATGTGTCTTCTCTGCAATAATAAAAGCATTGTTAAGAAATAATCCTAAAATAATCCCCAACACTTTTATTGCTGGCAAATACATTTCTCTCAATAGTTTTAATTTTCAGGTGATATCTCATTCAGATACATAAATTATTTAAAGAACTTGGGCCCACCTCCTGAGAACAAGCAAAGTAGTGTCACCATCTGTGATATAAATCAGTCTATGCTAGATGTCGGCAAACTCAGAGCACAGAGGTATGTTATAATAAAATTGGTTATCAAAAGGTCTCCTTATGATCTACTAGAGTACAAAGCAGTAGTGTGAAAACATTACTATTTTCTACTTTGAAGGGAATTATAATTATATTAACAATGTCTATTAAACCCTTGAACAGTTTAAAGCAGCTTACTTATCACGGCCTTTAGAAATTGACATGAGACATTCTTTAACTAAATTCTATATAACTTGAAGCAGGTGTGGTGCAATTTTTGGTTCATCATCATCAGCCTGTGTTAGTCCACTGCTCGACAAAGGCCTCCTCTAATGCACTCCTCCATTAGAGGTTTCTTGAAACTAATCCTACCACACTGGTCCAATACGGGTTGGCGGGTGGACCGAATTTTTACATGCCCATCTGACGTATGGATCATCTCACTTTTTAGACAATTGGATGGTCAGCCCAAATTGCCCTAACCAACTAGCAAACGAGAATGAAAATTCGTTGAGTCCTTGCAGGATTTGAATCCACAACTTCCAGTTTCTAAAGCACACGCCCTTACCACTAGGTTACGGTGGCAGGAGCATTTCTGATTAAAGGCACTTAATATATATTGTCCCTGCTAGAGTATATCAGGCTAATATCTTGTTGATCTCATTAATCCAACTTTAAAGTCATGCAGTATTGAATGCTCTTGTTATATTTACAATAGTGTATAAATGCGTTTTCTTGTTAATCATGGGAGGTGCATTAATTTCAGACAAGGCTTCACAAAGGAAACTTGCGGTGTCAATATAGAATGGATGTGTGGTGACGCTGAAAAGTTATCATTACCAGATGACAGTTATACGGCTTACACAATAGCGTTTGGTATAAGAAATTGTACACATGTTGACAAGGTGAATGTGTTATATATATTGTTATATATGTACATGTATCCAATATACATTATATATGTGTTATACGATGTATATTGGAGCCAAAGAGATGTAGAATTGATGTAACCATTGCATCCCATTGCAATAAAGTAGTTACCGCCTTGCCTTTTTTGTCTAGATTGTCATTGAGATGTCAATCACTCAACAAAAATAAGCCCCATGTACAACACCACTTTGTCCTTATGAGTTGTTTACATCAATTCCTATTTTTTGCTATAGACAACATAACAACAGTATATAAAAATAAAATTGTGTACTTTGATGTTTTGTAATTAAGTAGAGTCCGACCGAAACTGTTTTTCTGGCCGAAACCGAAAGTTCGGCGTGGCTTCAGTTTCGGCCGAAACCGAAACCGAAACCGAAACTCACGTAATCAAGTATAAAAATTCTTAAAATACTAAAATATGGAACTTTTATGCCTATTATTTTGCTTTATTTTAGTCATGGAATGGAGACAGTATATTAAACGTGTGTTAATCGTTTATTTCAGTTGCTAATAATATTTTTATGTAACAAAATATTAAAAATAAATTATTTTTTTCAAATAAATTTCTTATAGCAATATGAGTTACTAATAAATAAATTAATAATTGTGACTGTTGCATTAAAGACTAAGTATTGGTATTTTGAAATCTTACTAATTAATACTTACGTTTGTATTTTGTAGTTCCAAAGGGGATCAAAAAGAAAATGAGATAGAATATAATGACTATGATAGCTTAATTATTTACTTTTCTACATAATCTCGAGTCCACCACACACTAAGTCCAGCGTTCCAAGTTTCCAATGCTTCAATTCCTTTAAAAATGGATTGTCTTTGTCCTGCAAAAGGTCACCACGGCATCGTTTACTTGTTATATATAGTTTTAACACATGTTTCTCTTAAGTATTGTATCAATTAGGAAAGAAGATGAAAAATAGCTAGCGCCAGATATGGTAAAGAGGGGGATGCTCAACCAATTGTACGCTAGCATGCTGAACGGTGGCCATCGCTAATGCCAACCTATGTGGCGGTACGTTGTCGAGATCAAACAGCTCGCTTGTTCAAAGTTTGCGTCTTTTTATCTATGACGACATTTCTCAACCTCGGTATTAAAGCTGCATAATCTGTAATGATGTATAAAATGCTGCATAATCTGATCATGCTCCAGGTAGTCAAACAACAATATCACTTCTGAGTCCCAAAATATTGAGGCTATACCCAGCCAGGCCATATACCACGGCCACGCATAAAGATCCTTCGGATAAACCCGTATTTCGTCCACTGCACAAAACTAGATTTAAAGTTTTAGAATCTTCTTAAAACTTGTCTAACGTCTTCGAAGTCGATTTTGTTTCTGATTCTCGGCACCATATTGCCAAGACTTTTCTCATATTCAAAATTTGTGTCAATATGCGTTGAGTACCTCTACATGAACTGCTCGTTTCTTGGATTAGGTATCAGATGGTAATTCTTTAATCACTAAAACAGTTTTTCGAATATGGCAGCATATTCTTATTGTTCCTTGTTGATTACTGGCTTCGATGGACGTCTGCAACCATGTTCGTCTTCCGTGCACGTTATCCCTACTCGAAATTAAGAAACCCACTTTGCGACAATTGATTATGACAGAGCAGTCTCTTCTCATGTTGCCTTTGAGCCGCAATAAATATCTTGCGTTGTTAACTTTTAATTACCGGGGTTTTAATGACAAGGTCGACTTGGGTTTTCTTTTTCGAGAACATTTCCATCACATAGCAAACAAATGACTACATTCAGAAAAAGTAAAGTGACTAGAAGATTTTTATTAACACAACAAATATCTGAGCTACACTTTCCAGTATTATTTGTATTTATTTTTGGTTACCAAGAGTATAACATAATTTAATTCTTTCAGCAACTAGACTGCAAAGAATAAATAAGTCATTTATGGGACAATGTATACGTTTTTACTACAAAATCCCAGTAAACGTTCAGTATTTAACTATTAATAAATTTAAAAAGGTAGTCAAAGAACGTTTATGTGTTAAAGGTTATTACGATATCAATGAATTTTTAAATGATAACACAGCCTGGTAATGGAATGCTCGCTCCAGGTCTTGTTTCAAAATTTCATAATATGTAATGCCGAATTATCAAATTGTTT
This sequence comes from Lamproptera curius, assembly GCA_029286875.1. Taxonomy (NCBI): domain Eukaryota; kingdom Metazoa; phylum Arthropoda; class Insecta; order Lepidoptera; family Papilionidae; genus Lamproptera; species Lamproptera curius. The sequence continues at coordinate 1,721,285 of JAGSMT010000022.1, forward strand.
GTTATTTTTAAAAGATGACATAAAAAATAGCCCGCTGAGTTTCTTTCGCCGGTTCTTCTCAGGTCTGAGGCGTCCTTTTCCGAACCGGTGGTAGTGTGTTTGACAATCAATAAGCAAGTGTAAACTTCTATATTGAATAAAGATATTTGAATTTGAATATATATTTGTTCTCACTCACTATTTGTTCCCTCCTCAATTTCTTTGTCAAACTTGAATGTTTGTCTGAACTAAAATCGTCTGATCTGAGCTCGATTGTAGCAATGATACATTTAACTTTTGCGAGTTTCGGTTTCGGCAAAGTTTCGGCCAAATTGGCCGAAACCGAAACTCGTGCCGTAACTTGATTTTGGCGAAACTCGGCGAAACCGAAACTCGAAAGTTCGGTCGGACACTATAATTAAGGTTATGTAAGTGTCTTTATTAATATAAAAATATATTTGTTTAAAGTAAGCAATTGAACTCTTAGATCTTGAAAAAGAGATATGTTATCTATTTTTTTTCTGTATGTTAATTATCCTTGATGTTTAATTTACTAATGTAATAAGTTATTTGATGTACTCTAATCTATATTAATTTATTAACAGGTTCTTGAAGAGGCATATAGAGTACTGGCACCAGGGGGTCGCTTCATGTGTTTGGAGTTCGGCCATATACCAAATTCAACAATGCAATGGTACTTTCTGAAATATTTGTGTTATTCTTTTTAGTTTGCCTATATATATATATATATAGGTCTGCCAGGTAACCATAAAAAATTAAATTTTGCTTGTCCCAACTAGACCGTTATAGCCTAATTTTCATTATCATGAAAGAGAAATTTATAAAGTGATCTATTTTAGATAGTCTCAAGATATACAAATTAATATTTATATTCTGACAAAGGCGTAAAATAATATATGCGTTGATTCGGGGTATACCACCTCATACATACATCATCAGCCTGTTTTAGTCCACTGCTGGACATAGGCCTCCCTAATACACCCCTATCCATTAGGGTTTGGACCGTATCCCACCACGCTGGTCCAATGCGGGTTGGTGGTGGACGACTTTACATGCCCATCCGACGCATGGATCATCTTGCTTTTCAGATAATTGGGTGATCGTGCCCAAATTGCCCTAACGAACTAGGAAACAACAATGAAATTTGTTGCGTCCCTGCAGGATTCGAACCCACGACCTCCGGTTTCTAAAGCACACGCCCATACCACTCAGGCTACGGAGGCAGTTTACCACCACCCTCATGGGACTTATTTATATGTTATAATTACTTGTTCAGATATATTCCTATATTGTGCATTTATTGCACATAAGGCCAAAAAAGTGTCGTAATCATTTTAAACCAATAGTTAATTTTATGGTGTCTAAATAATAATACCGCTAGCACATTATCTAGAATATAAGATATTGTTGGCCTGTCAATTATACTTTTTAAGCTTTTTATATTCTACTTTAATATTTATATTTTTGCCAGCTTTAGGAATCAAAATATCAGGCGTAAATTGCACCTTAGCAGTTTCTTTACTCAACTTATTAACGCAGATTAATATGTACCATCAAACCTATTTTCATACTTAAAACTGCCTTAAGATTTGTTTGTACAATGAATTATCTGTTTCAGGCTCTATGACCAGTATTCATTTCAAGTTATACCAGTATTAGGTCAGTTAATAGCAGGGCAATGGAAACCTTACCAGTATTTAGTTGAAAGCATACGACAATTTCCTGATCAGGTAATTTTATAGACATTTCTTTGATTAATAAATCTATTTAGAGAAAGGTAAATTCTTAATTATTCTTTCCAGGAAAAATTCAAAAGCATGATAGAAGAAGCCGGCTTCAGAGAAGTGACTTACGAAAATCTGACCTTAGGAGTGGTCTCCATACATTCAGGGTTCAAAATTTAAATTACGTTTTCAACTAATTCACATATCTAGGGTTAGATGTAAGAAGAATAAAATAATACACTGTTGAATAATTTTAAACATTTATTTACTTGTTGGCGTCCATCAAAACTTGTGTTGGTCTTTGGAATGCAGATCCATTTGCCTAAATTACATTTTTTTTTCACACATTACAAACTATATGATATCGTCCGTCAAAAATAAACCTAGTGTCGTAATTCATTACAATTCATCAATTATTCAACGCGTTAAAAATTTGTGATACTACTGGATTAGTCGCGGATTGTACATCGGTCATGAGGTGCCTAGCGAGACGCGGCCTCGCGGACGGCCGAGCCGACACGATGTTACCATGCATACTTCGCCCATTCTCACCCCCTGCCACCACAACGCGCGATGTATGAAAGCTCAAAAGCATGCCAATTATTATAATTATTCTTATGACATCGAAACCATTAATTGTTAGGGCTAACACTAAATGAGCAAAGCTTTGACTCGCCTCCAAACGGAAGTGGCGCAACCTACGTTAACGGTTCTAGTTTAAAAAAAAACAAAGTAAAGTAAATAAAAAAACAACGCAGACATCGAGAAGCAAGTGTGAGTTAAGGATATCCAAAAAAAAAAATAATAGAACAAAAGAAAAGAGAAAACAAAAAACAATCAATCATTACTCGGTATCGAGCGTGCACTCAACATAAGTTATTTTGGCAAGTATTTGGTCAAAGGAAAAAAATCATACCCAAAGATCCGTTCTCGGTGGTCCAGCGTCGGGCGTGATCCTCGGCACAGTTCCAAAAAGTTAATTCGTTTACAAACAACGAGTGTGCATAATTACTTTTGCCGTTTCACAGAAAAAAAAACAACTAGAGAGTCGTTATGACACGCGCTATCCACGGTTCCACAACTATTGACCGCCTTCCCGGGATCCTTCGGTACGATCCAAACACCCGTTAGATCCATTGGCATAGGATCAGGGGACCCGAAAATCCGCGATCCGCTGCGCAAGATCCGAACATCCGAAAATCCGAGATCCTTGATTCAGAGAATGCTAGATCCGAGATCCGCTGAATCAGAAAATCCAAGATCCGCTCAAAGATCCTGTGCGATGAGTGCGCGCGTCCTACCCGATGTTCCCACGATCCGAGCACATCCTATCCATCCTACGGCATCCTGACTCACACCTCCAGCCAAGCACATCCAACGATCCCAATCCACAGTGGATGAAACAAAAGAAAATACTTTTAATTATACCATGAAAACGCAGTGCGGGTAGTTGTTCAATACCGGTCGTTTTGTGAGCGACAAAAATTCAACACTTGCTGCATTGTGTAACCGCCAAATGTGCAAGCAAACAAAGGATAACACTTAATCAACGAACCACGCGCGTTTGCCTTGATATGTTATGAGTTATATTTTATTTATCCCAAATACTATAGGATAACTTGATCAGTCAATAATAATGCGGCCGTATCCCTCGATTAAAGTAACAAGTGCTTACTTTGTGCAATTAATGTATGAATTGAGTCGCTCTGGACACCACAACCCAACCCGCAGAGTGAGACATTCGACACACAGAAGTTATATATGAAACTTATTCTCGCTATGGTTAAAATCTAGAGGCCAAACTCCGACTTTACATATCGTTAAAACACACATTTATTTTAAAACGGCTTAAACTTTAATACGAAATTTTACTAATTTTAAATTCAGCAACAAGCCAAACGCTACTGACAATCAACCACGATATCAAACACCGACCAAACAAACAAAATTATTCATAGTCAACGCTATATTAAAATCAAATTATCATTATACATCGCATCAGACGAGTCAGCCAATAGATTTCAGCCTAACGCCGAGTGTGCAATCGACAGGACACCGAACAGAGACACGACAGCCATATTCGAAACTATAAAACAGAGGGCGCTGGCGGGTGGTTCTCTCAAAGTGCGGCGCGTGTCGCCCGCAAAACGACTGGTTACAAATGGCCTTAATGCTAAGAGGAATCGCGCGTATTGGGGCGAAGTCTCGTGGTCGGGCTCCGCCAAGCCGCCGGCCGCCGCTCGCTAGCGCTGTCGATAAACATCAACCTTCAATTGGCAACCCGGTTGAGTCGCTAATATATTTCTAGTCTATACACATCCCAAAGAATAAAAAAAATATATAATTTTCTTAATAGTGTATGTGACATATAGTATTATGACCAACAAAATATTATTTTTAATAATTAACCTTACTTTGTCAACCCTGTTGTGTTACAAAAATTTAATAGTATAAAAAAAAAATATGACAATGATTTAAATCAAAAAGTGTCTTCCTAAGGATATTCTCTTAATGACCCAGGAAATAAAATTTAGTGTATACATAAATGGTAGATAAACATCAACCATCAATTGTCAACCCAGCTGTAACTTATCTGGGTCATCATCTTTAGCATATCTAAAGTCTATTACATCATAAAATTTGTCAATAAAAAAACACCTTCCTTAGTAAATATCCTTCAGCTCCACCTTCCCTTAGTAAATATAAAAAAAAATGTACTAAAATAATGATGTCCACTTTATGATCCATGAAATATTTAAATTATCACTAACTTATTAATTGACAGTTGAATTGAAGCTAACACAAATATATTCCTTTTGTATGGGCAATAAAACTTTACAACAAAAAGTTATTGCTTTTTCTTGATATCAATAAAAATATAGATATACAAATTTAGCTTAGCTTTACATACATTTTAAATTAATCCCACAACTTATTGTTGCTATTTTTGTGTATAAAGATGCTAGAGTATTTAGGGCATATAATTTTTAATAAAGATATCAAAATTGAGAAAATAACATATTAAAAGCATATAAGTGTAATGAAGTCCTGCTAATTGTGTTTACATTGTAAAAATATGTTACATACATTTCAACATATGTAAATTATTCATATGTAATCAAGTTGTAGAAAATAGATGTTCGAGTAATACTTATATACTGGAAATCCTTGATGCAAGACAACATTGCTTGCTTTAATCTATAACCTTCAATTAATGAAAACAATATTATTAATCAAAGTGAAACAAATGAAGCAACAAAACCACTTAGTAATTAGTTTTAGTAATTTAAAATGAAAAATTTTGTATGCAATGACTATTTTATAAAGTGTAAAATTGTTTCCTCAATCCGTAACCTTGCCGCTGGAAAAAACATTATATCTTTGAACTATCACATTTCTACAGGATGGTTTCTTTATAATTAGTGTATTTTTTTAATTTAAACATAAAATTGCTAACAGATTACTTTTAACCATAAGTAGAGAAAAAGCTGAATGCATGTTTTACATATATTTCCTTTGTTTATATATTTTTATAGAGAGCAAATAAAATGGGAAATTGTATCATTTCTCTTAGCCTACATATCTCATTTAAATACTTGATCTATCAAGAAGAAATAATGACCAACCAATTAGCATTATACAAATTGTTGTGGGTCACAAAATTTGTAATCATCATCATCATCATCAGCCTGTGATAGTCCACTGCTAGACATAGGCCTCCTAGTCACCCTATCCATCAGGGGTTTGGACCGTATGCCACGCTGGTCCAATGCGGGTTGGTGGGTGAACCGACTTTTACATGCCCATCCGACGCATGGATCATATTACTTTTCAGACAATTGGGTGATCTGCGATTGCCCTAACCAACAGGAAACAACAATGAAAATTTGTTTGGTCCCGCAGGATTCGAACCCGACCTTAGTTTCTAAAGCTCTCGCCCATACCACTAGGCTACGGAGGCAGTTAAAGTTAAAATTTGTAAATACAATAAATTTTTCCTGTAAATCTATGATACAGCAGCATGCTTGTCTATGTATCTTAGTTTATTGTAAGTTTTTTATTCTCAATCTTCCTATTGATAAATTTCTATCCCCATGTGTACGTTTGGCGCGCGTGTATGTTTGGGGAGGAAGTATGCATAAGTGTGTGTGTGTGTAGTCGTCTTTATGGGATGAATAATAAGATATATATATATATATATACTCGTTTGTATATATTTGAATGAATTTGTGAGAGTGTTTAATTGTGAGCATTGGTATTAGGGATGTATGCATATGCTTGTAGGGATGTGATAAGTGTTTGTACGTGGGGATGTGTTTGGGTTTGCATTCTTATTTTACAATCCACTTCCAAAGCACATGTCCGTGTGTATGTGTCCCTTACTGACCTCAGTAGTTGTGGTCACGGCTACGGCTGCGGCTGTAGCTGCGCCGCACCGGCGAGTAGGTGGGCGAGCCGCGACGACGGGGCGAGTACGAGCGGGACCTGTGCGACGCACCTCTGGTATTGTCGACACACTCAAAGCATTATCACTCGGTACAAAAATGAAAACCAGGAACACATTAAACGCACAGGCAAAGGGCACATAATGATAATAAAGTACTTGATTATAATAAATGTAGAGCAAGTAACTATTAAACAACAATGTCTGCTTCCAAGGGGCCAGATGTTATGTCCTACTCATCTGATAATTATGTATTTAATTTAAGCTCAGCCAAAAATTTTTTAAACGTATATGTACCACTAGTTACTGCAACATTGACATTTTAACCAGAAATGTTTCAATTATGTTGCAGTATTGCTTGAAAACTACTGCTTTGCGGTAGAAAGTGATGTCATGGAGATACTTCCTCGGTCAATTTCCAATACAGTTCACCATGTTTATACTAAAGAAAGTAAATCGGAAATTACCTGTCACGATCGCCGCTACTATATCTGTCGCCGCTACCTCCTCCATAGTCTTCCTTTACTCTGATGTAAGATACCTCACCCTGTTGAAATAAAAAAATGCGCTATAATAACATTTACTACATCATTATTATTTCTACACTATTCTATAATCATCATCAGCCTGTGATAGTCCACAGCTGGACATAGGCCTCCCTATTCATGGGGGGTTTTGGACCACATATCCCACCATACTGGTCCAATGCGGGTTGGTAGGTGGACCTTTTTACATGCTTATCCGACACATGGATCATCTTACCTTTCAAACAATTGAGTGATCAGCCCAAATTGCCCTAAGCAAATCAAAATTTGATTGAATGAAAATTTGTTCATTCCCTGCAGGATTCGAACTCACGACCTCCGTTTCTAATGCACAGGACGATACCACTAGGCTACGGAGGCAGTTCTCTACACACACTATCCTAAATTTTAATACAATGATATAAGTGTGGTTGTTAAAAAAATAAAATTTAAAGAATAATATCTCACCTCATGACTTCTAAAACGCGAGTCATCAAGCTTCTTCACCGCATACTTCATATCCTCATGACGAAGGAATTCAACAACCCCAGTGCCATCTTTAAATGTGTCCGCAAAGCAAACATCACCAGCCTCGCGCATATGGTCCTTGAGATCCTGACAATACAAAGATGCGATTTTAATAACGGGCTTACAATGAATTTGGAATCTCTTTACACCAAGTTTTATATGGTATTAAAATACTGTAGTAAAGCATAAAGAGTTCTGGTATGTCGTCAAGTGTGATATATTTAATAATTATTATTATATTATTTGTAATGTAACATAGAACTTAAACAATAATGAGGTTTATTGCCAAGGCCAATCGATCAATTCAACATTAACTTCAAAGCAAATTTATACATTAATACTTTTACAATTCAAAATAGCCTTTGACTCTTATTTACTCAATCAAAGACAAATCAACTATCACATTTTTGTTACATATTGTGTGGTGCTGACTAATGTCTTATTATATATCAATACCTTCCAACTTCAATGACAAAAAAAAATTTGACAAACAACTTCAACTTACTTGCCAAGAGCCTGATGGTGGTAGGCCAGTCACAAGCACCCTGTACTCAGAACGCCTTGCAGGTGGTCCCCTCGCAGCCGGTCGCGATCCAAAGCGGTCACCACCACCACGACCTCCCCTGGCCCCGCCACCGCCGCCCCCGCGAGGGAACTCAACGCGAAGACGGTACCCATCATAATCATATCCGTCCCTAGCACGCACGGCGTCATCTGCGTCTCTGTAATTTATGCAATTACAAATGTCTATTTAATATATTGTACGAACAAAGGAATTTGACCTGATAAGGTGTTCTAAATCTGCTTGTCAAAATGTTCTGCCTTGTTTATCCAGCATGTTACAGAACAAAAGGAGGACCAAACAAGTTATAATACCAAACTTTTTTTTAGTCATAGTACAGAGTAACAATCAAGAGGAAAATGAATGGTGCAATCATTATTTATTATCAAATCGAAGTTAGGTATAAAATATATTATTTATTACATTTTTATTGTAATTATTAAAGTGTCACTGAATATTGTAAACATTATTCTAGTTGGATTTAAAATATTATTAAATAAGTCAATTCTTTTATTGTTTACTTATTTTTTGATAACTAAAACCACAATTTTCTTTCATTAAAATTTATACTCACTTGCTAGACCTAAAGCAAAACAGGATGTTCTAGTAAAAAAACTAGACATAGAGCAGAATACATAAAGACTAACTACTCACTAAGAATGTAAAGAGACAACATCGATCAAAAGCTTTCATTTCATTTGTAATTTAGAAAAAAAAAAAAAATAGACATGAAAGATAGAGATATGAATCCCGATTATATGATATATGCAGAACATTATTAATAAATTTAATGCAATAATGTAGGTACCAGTCAAAATATACACGAGCAATTCAGCTTATATTTGTTTAAAAGATACATTTAAAACAATGTTTAACGTTCAAATTGATATGAAAAAATATAGATTTCTTCTTCTTGTTGTAGACAAATGTGTGTAATAAATGTAACCGTGGCAACATTACGGGATCATGCTTTAAGCAGTTTTATTGATGGATTTACATTGTACTGTAATGAATGGGTGAGCAAATATTGAAAATACATCAGCAAGCTATTTTAAATAAATTATTCTTTTTCATAGAGGTACTGTTACTTCGTTACATGCATTTTTAGTTTTTTTTAATTTTACTAAATTTTCAAGTTCCTTTTATATTTTTTGTAAAGGATACATATATTCAAATTTAATTTTAAAACTACAAAAAGGCTATTTTTATAATAAAGTAAATAATATTTGCTGGCTTTAAAGTATTTATGAATAGAACTTTTATTTTTATAAAAAATTATTTTTCCTTTTATTGACAATGAAAATTTATGTGAACTATAAACAAAATGTAAAAGTAATGATAATAAAGTATATATATCTATAATTCTAAATAATTCTATAGCAAAAAACCAAATTAAACACAATTGTGCCTTATCTATAAAACCACATATAGTTGACACAATAGCACTTATCATTGTCAGAAGAGATAATTTTTTATAGTTGTAGGTTGTTCATACAATTTATTCGACCCTGATGTGGTAACAATCTAAATACCAATGAGTTCATGCTTTTTGCTTTAGGTGGAAAAATGTATAATGCACTCAATGGAACAACTGCTTAAGAAACCACAAGTATTCATTAGTTCTTGACGAGACCCAGACAACGTAGATTTAAAATTACTTTATAGGTTTGTAGGTAAAAGCAATAATTTCGAAAGCTGGTGAAACTCTTTAATAAAAATTCGTAAACAATATTTATTAATTTCAAAACATGGATAATACCCAAAAGGTCGGAAGGTAAGATGTTTTAAACATTCATTTGCAAGCTTATTTTGGTGGATATGAAATCAATTTCAGTTAATATACATTTACGCCAAGTATAAATCGAAATTGAAAGTCACGCGGTTGTACTGAGTGGACTAATGTTCGACTTACCTGGGATCTTCAAATTCGACGAAAGCGAATGGAGGGCCTTTTCTGTTTTTCAAATCGACAAATGTAACTTTTCCAAATTTGTAAAATAGGTCTTGGATGTCCTTTGTCCTGATGTCCGGCGGTAGGTTTCCAACATATATTCTGCATTCATTTCTATTGCTACCGCTTCCACCTGACATCTTGAGTTTTACTTATGTCTAGTAGACAACTATAGGTTCAGCTATTTTAAAATATTTAGCAACGTAGATGGCAATTACAACGAAACTTAAGTAAGGGCCACCTTAATAGCGTTTGCAGGAAATTTAAGATGGCGGCAACAATCGGATACTCGTCAGCTTGTCTGTCGGCAAAATGATTTATATTTGTATTTAACGAGATAAGGTTGGGGCCGAAAATAATTTAAATAGTTAAACGTTAATTAACAGTGTTAAAATTTAAATAATTTATTGAAACGTAAATAATTGAACACACAAATTTGTTTGTGAAAAAAATATTATAAAAGTTAATATAAATTATTATATAATTATTGACGTGATAAGTATACTTTTTATTTAATATTTTTAATAAATCGTAAAAGTATGTTCGTATAAATTTTATTTAAATAAAGTTCTTGGCCACAAGAGAATTGTTGCCATGAATATTTTTGTGTTTGGAATAGATTTGAATTTCGAACGCCCTCTGCCGCAATCACGCAAAATCTGCACTGAAAGAAGCCTGTGAAAGAATCCTCTGGAAAGTAGGCATACGGTCTCCGGTATCTAAATCATTACGTGAGAATTTGTTCTGTAGTTCAAAGTAAATGTGAGTATTTGTTATAGAATATTCTTTATTGTTCCTTTATTTAGTTCTTAATATTTTTGAGAAATAATTTAGTATCCTTTTACATTTTTTTCGGCTTGTTTAATTGGGCGACGGTAGATGAATATATTTCTTATCTTGCTTCTCGAGTCTCCAAATGTTTTTATTGATTAAATATCAGTTTCTATGACGATAAAATACGCATTGACGGAACATTGCGACGATTTTCCATAATTTCAAAATTGCTTGGAAATGTCGTGGGCGGTATACATTTATTTTATTAAATCTTAAATTTCTTCATGACTGGTATTACTGCTAAAGCAACCGTTAGAATAGCCACTAAAAACTGCAAGGAGCCCGTTAATCTTCAAGGGTAATATAATTTTGTGTAAAATTGATTTCGGTATGGACTTTCTCCAGCCATAGCTATTAAGAACATTTCATAAAAGGGCGCGCTGGAGTCCCGATTTTCGCGCCTGACCTTTGCTGCATTCTATTTATAGGATCGCTAGTATTGAACGTAAACAATCAATGCCGATGTTATACGCATGTGAAGAAAATTTATCGTGTATTCGATAATCAATTGCGTCCTGCTGGAGATACGATTTTCGTTTCGAGGTGATATGCCTTTTGGTTGGTTGATGCCTTAACTTCCACCTCGGTTGTATCAAACCTCTAGGTCTATCGATTTTTACAAATTCGTTGAATAAAGTGAAGCGAGCTGTCAGTGAATTTCGATGTATAATGTGCCTGATGAAAAATATCTCACGCTGAGCACTAGCGATATTGGTCACGTAGTTTTCGTCTTTATTGCTGACGTTAAATTTTTTCAGCAATAAACCTATCAAGATGTGCGACCGCAAGGCGGTGATTAAGAATGCCGACATGAGTGAGGAGATGCAGCAGGATGCTGTGGACTGTGCCACTCAGGCATTGGAGAAGTTCAACATTGAGAAGGTTAGTGACAGCTATAATCTTTGAAATATAGGCATTGCTTGTATAAGTTTTGTTTAATTTTACATTGCAACAAATATGTTTAGATATATTGATGGTTATATGAAGAACTGTTAGTGAGCTGTATTTGAATTTTTGTATGCCATATAAACATTATTGATAGCCATTTTGGTGAAGTTCCTTTATGGTTCTTCTCATTGGGTGTTGCCTTGAGATATAGCAATCCTTTATATCGCATAAAAATTTAAATGTTCTTTATGATACAAAATAATTAGTATTTAAAAACATTAATTAGGGTGTGGATATACATAACTCTTTGTTTCCATTACTTATTTTTATATTATTATATTTGCCTGTAGCAAGGCAATTCGATTTGCTTCATTTTCTGATTTGATTTGTGGTAAACCACACCATTAGAGATATTAAAATTTATCTCCTCATGTGGTCTGTGCAACACATGTGGCGTTTATTATCTTTTGTTCAATGGAAAATTTTGACCGTCTTAAAAAAGCAAAACAAAATGAAGGAAAAAAATGATACTAAAATTGTAAGCTTAGAAAATAGTTATTTACCAATTGGATAATGGTGTATCAAATATAACATAACCTGAATAGTTTAACAGATAGGTTTCCTTTCAATATTGCTCTGAGTTTCTTTGGCCAGTTCTTCTCAGGTCAGAGACATCCTATTCCAAACCAGTGGTAGCATCCTCTCTAAAGATATTTGAATTTGAATATATTATAGAGATAGGCTATAGCTTTTAGTATATCTTGCCCCCTTTCAGGACATTGCGGCCTTCATCAAGAAGGAGTTTGACAAGAAGTACAATCCCACCTGGCATTGTATAGTGGGCCGCAACTTCGGCTCATATGTGACGCACGAGACTCGCCACTTCATCTACTTCTACCTTGGCCAGGTGGCCATTCTCCTGTTCAAGAGCGGCTAGGCTCGGATTCTGCACCTTTCTAAATTTTATGTTGTTAGCGATGGACATAGTATAACCGGGTTTGGTCTGCCCCTTGCACTGTACGCCAACCCATCCCACGCACTTGTTTGGATAGGGAGGGTTTACATTCCTAGCTTTAGGTAGTCATTACCTAGTCTCCCGTCTGTCTCAATGTGGGGTGCGTTGACAATGCAAGGGGTTTGGATGTGTGTGTATGGATGCTGTGCTTGTGTGCGTGTATGGGATTGAGTGGATGGTGCAAGCCTCTCCCCCCACTTGAAATGCTGGACATTCACATTGCATTGTTTCTACCACTTAGTACCCAACGCACTTGTATGTTTGTTCTATGTTAGCTATATTTTAAGGTTCAATATTGACTTGGATAAAACGTTTCACTTCTAGTGTATTTATATTAAAGGAAATTTTAGTTAATTATTCCTAGACTTATACCTAGCATAGTGTAAAGTCATATGTTAGTACTTATCTAAATTTATTGTTTATTTTCTTTGTTAAACAATCACTGGAGATATTTTCAATACTTCTATAATAAATTAATCTTTCTTACAAACCCAATTTTGTATTTTATTTACAAACATGTAGAACATTTTCCCTTATTTCATATAAACTGCTTATGTGCCAAAGAATATAAATGAGCATATAGTGAATTGTTCAGTTTAGAATTAGGCTAGCAGATTTGAGGGTATTATGCTCATTGGCATGGGGTGTTGGAGAATTAGTGACAAAGCAATCCATTTGCTTAGAACTTCTGAGTTGTAAGTTGTAACTTAACCAAGTGGGCATTTTGCCGCCTTGTTTCTAAAATAAAATTGCCCTATAAAATTGAGCATATAAACCATCCTCTTTAATCACTATCTATTGAATCCATATCAAAATCCGTTGCGTAGTTTGAGGAAGATAGGGATAGTTAAAGCGACTTTGTTTTATACCATGTAGTGATAAGCACACCTTGTTAGAATATTGAAATGTTTCTCAAGAATAAATTCAACGTTATTGACATCTGTTAAATAGCATTAAGCTCTTTCTTCGCTATTATTGACTTAACTGCAGTATTTGGCCCAAAGCTTCGTTTATCTGTAGGTAACTAAAGTCAAATTAGAGAATCAATTGTGGAAAGTCGTAATACTGTCAAAGGCAAACGGGGGGGCTAGAATTGATATTTTTGCACCGCGGCCATTTTGAGTCCCCGCTATGTTTAACCAATATGAGACCGACTTGTTGGCGCCAAGGGAGTTTTAAATAAGACTACTTAAAAAAAGTGGCTTAAATATTTTTAATTTTGAAGCCTGTATTACTTAAAAAGCACATAATTATAAAAATATACACATTAATGTTTTATGTTATGCACAGCATCCTCTTATTTAGCTAGTCTAAGACACAAAGGCCTCCTCCAGATCTTTCCAGTTTCGTCGTCGAGGCCACAGAGGACCAACAGTTTTTTAATTTCATCAGACCACCTTAATGGTCTTCCTTTTTTCCTTTTGGTGTTGAAGCTTGACGTACAGTCTGACGATGCTAGTCCACTTTTATAAATACAGTTTAGAATTAAATAACAGTTATGAAAAATAATCCATTAACTTTTTAATGAAGTCACTCTGTTAAACACTTTTGGATTATAAAAAAGTTCAAGGAAGAGGGGTCTTTATTAAAATATATATTAACGCTAGTTTGATAATATCTATAAATTTTAAGGCTGTAAGCAAGCTTAACCCGTGAAATAAATCTGAGAAAATACAACTGCATTTTATTCTTAACAGCCTGTTAGCAAGTCAGGGTAAATTTCGCTGCATTAAGACACTTCGCAGTTGCTTTTTGTACTTCATACTTTTTACCATTTAATAAGATTGTAACTCGAAAACAGTGATGATTTCTTCGAATTGAATAACGTTTTGTAGGAATGTGAGGCTAAATGCTACTTATTTGAAGTTTTTTGTAGTTACTATGGCATTCAGGGTAATTTGGCGGTTAAATGATTAAACAATTACCGCCCATAGCAATAGGAAGTAAAGCGGATGATCATGAAACGGACATTTTAAATAGACTAAAAAATAAACCATACATCTTTTTTTTCTGCCTGCAACTGGATCTTTATAATGAATTATATGATTAAGTTTAGGCAAAGGTTGATGCGCCAATAGTGCCTTACGCGATTCTTAATCAATAAAAACAAACGATGTTGCGGACGCCCATACAGTTTTTCATTAAACATTGTAACGTATCAAAATTGTTTTTGGCACGGATATAATATTGGCGGTCCTTTTATTCTTCGAACGTTATCAATACAACCTTTTTGGTACAGAAGAACATAAACCTTTTGTGAAACTAACTGAAGTTGTTGTATTAATATTAAAACAACTTTTGACTCGAATAACATTATCCTTATTAATGATTTTATAATCTCGAGTCTTACGCAATTTGAATAGACACATTCATCCTTTACTGTTGGATTAAAAAAAGAAACATCATACCTGGTTAAGCTCAGCAGCTTACCTACGACTAAAATACTAACTATATAATGTAAATAGGAATGTTATATACTAATAATTAATAACAATCGCGATGTGGTTAGAATTTAATCAAAATTGAACACCTTGAATGTATATGGACTTGCACAATAATTATCATGTATGACGCTGGCTGTTTAGCTTACCATAAAAGACTATGTGGTAATACTTTTATTAATTGAGAGTGTATTCTATATAATAACGCGACTGGGACATTGCTTATAAATGGAAATCGTGTTCAATTTTTGGGCCCTTTAACTTTGCGCTGTGGCCATATAAAATAAAGATTAGAGAAACAAAATTTGACCTCAAACACTTCTGGCGCCTGAAGTAAGCGAGCTTCTGTGGACCGCCGCCATGTTTAATCCCCATGCGAATTTTAAGCAATCAATACATCTGACGTTTTGGCGCCATCTGCGTTTGATATTAGACTTTTGATTACTTTAATTTAATGCATTTCTTGTTAAGGTATATTTGTTTAGCACTATAGGTTTGTCATCGAGTTTTTTTTATTTTTTTAATATGACCGAGGGATTAGTACAATTTTCTATTATATGAATGCAGTCAATCCTTTTAAATTTGTAGTTGAATTTAGTCGGATAATGAAACATAATTAAAGGCTAGAAAAACACTGAAAAAAAAAATCTTTTATTACCTTTTCTGTAAGAAGTTAGAAATAGGCTTTTACTTTTTCTTAGGATATATCAAAGACGTATCATTACATTACTATACATTTATATTACTTTTGTCAAGATAAAATGACCATAACTGAACCTTCATGAACAGTGTTCTGTACACTTCAAGAAGAATAACCATTTTTAGTTTGTGGTTCTGAATGACTAGATTCTTATGTTTTGAATAAATAAAGACAGTTTAATATAGTCAGCCATCTTTTGTAAAGAAAACGGCGGGAAGTTTATCCTAACTTTTTGACCTTAATCCAATGATAACCTTTGCTAACTAACAACACGATGATTAGAGTGATTATTATGATTATATGCAATTATTTTGCATTTCTTGCGATATCTAATGTTCATGCTAGAACATTTCTTAAGACAATTTGTCCACGACTTAATCGATAGTTACAAATAAAGTATTTAAAATGTTGAGTTTTGATTTCGGTAACTGTTGTCCTGCTGTAGTCATCGGCCTTTGTACATTACTCATACAATACAATTGTTATATTAACCGTATTTCCCTAATTATATTTATCTAAAATATACCGTTAAGTAGTAAATTTATATTATAATGAATTAATTATGTTATATATGTTGAAGAAATGGAGAAAGTCACTCTCGGGAGCCTGAACTTGTATTAATAGTACTATTATCAGTAATACTATAATTCGAGCGATATAACCACGCATGGAAAGTTGAAAAATTTTAGCGAAAACAAAAATAATATTAACGACGTTTGCTTTTTAACCTCAGTATACACATATATAGGTTTCTGGTTTTATTATCCAAACCATTAGGTAATACTAATTATTTCAGCTTGTCTGTTAAACTGTTAGGTTATTATCAACGTGATAATTAAAGAAACATGCAACCTTTCGTAATGTAATACTAATTAACGATGAAACAAAATTTAACGTCAATGCCGTTCATCAAATCCACTTTTTTGGGATTTTTACTGGTATACCTGTCCGTATTGAATTCGTAAAAAGGATGGATTTTATATGTATAATAAGTGCGTAAATAAAAGAAATAATTCAATGCTATTATTTATGTAGGAAATTCAACGAAGCAAACACTATCAAAAGTATTATAGTTACTGAGTAATATTAAAGACAAGTTAAGTACCACTCCAGTAGAAGGCATAAACATCGATCATCTTGTTCATCATCATCATGTTTTGTAACTTGTAAACTGTAATAGGGCATATATGTATGTTCATATTTGCATTTTATTTCTTTTTCGCACTTGTTAAAGTATACTCTTACTTGTCTGGGTAGATTTTACTCCGATTGTGTGAATTTATTTAAAAATTGGATACCACATTTATTGTGAAAGACATTTGACTGTACAAAATCACGTATGAAACTACGAGAAAGGAAAGAAAATATGCGGGTGCATGCTGTAGTCTAGACAAATTAGGCTCTAAATTGAATTAAACCGAGAAAGCCATGTCAACGATTAAATCACGCTATATGTACAAACCAACTTCCATACAATGGGTTAGTCTATACTAATATTATAAAGAGGAAAGGAAAGGTCTGTATTTTTTATGTATGTTTGTAATGAATAAACTCAAGTACTGTGCCGATTATAAAAATTGTTTCACCATTCAAGTACATCGACCTTGATTAACATAGGGTACTGTTTACCTTAAAGAATCCAATACGAAATCTGCAAATAACACGGACAAAGCCGTGGACGGAATACTAGTGTTTAAAAAATTCTCGAGTCTAAATTGATTCAGGTCGTGTTGTGGCAATGGGCCGGCCACATAGCTGGTAGAACCGATAACCGTTGTGGAGAAAAGGTTCTCGAGTAGCAGCCTCGCACTGGTCATCGCAGTGTGGGACGAACCCCACGAGATGGAGTAACGACCCGTGCAAATGTACAGGAATTGTGGATGCAGATAGCGCAGGATCGTACCTCTTGGCGACTTATGGGGGAGGCCTATGTTCAGCAGTATACTTTTTTAGGCTAATATGGTGATGGTAATGATAATTATGATTGATTTACCTATTGTCTTACCGAATGAACCTAATTTTAAACTTCCTTTAAAACGTATTTGGAAACAAAGATAGCACAATATTAGAAGGTAACAAGAATCGCTAAACGTCTTCAAAGTTATAACGTGATTTATCTTCGCCATATGGCTTCAAACTATTTGTACGTTTGTTTTATTTGAGCAAAACTGTTGTAATGCTTCACGGGATAAAAATAAACAATAATTCAAGTGTTAACGGCAGTTAGGATGATTCATGCGCACGATAACAACATTAATATGCTAAGTACGTGTACCTGTGTCATTTATTAGCCACGTGATTGGATACCTAGAATCTAGTTTCTAAAATATTAAGCATTATTTCTGCTTCCTTGATTCTAGGCATTAGATTTCTTTGTTTAGGTCATTTAACATCGTTCAATATTTCTAATATAATTAAACACTGTAGAAAATTCTCCCCTCAAAAAATCTGCCTCCGTAGCCTAGTGGTAAGGGCGTGTGTTTAGAAACCGGAGGTCGTGGGTTCGAATCCTGCAGGGACTCAGCAAATTTTAATTGTTGATGTTTCCTAGTTGGTTAGGGAAATTTTATTTTGTTTATTTTGAAAAATTTAATATTATCTGAAAAGTAAGATGATCCATGCGTCGAATGAGCATGTAAAAAGTCGGTCCACCCACCAACCCGCATTGGACCAGCGTGGTGGGATACGGTCCTGAAACACCCTATTAAAGAAGTGCATTAAGAGAGGCCTACGACCAGCAGTGGACTAAAACAGGATGATGATGATGATGATGATGAAAAGTTCACGTTTAGGAACCTATATAATAAGTAATATTTCCTAAGTATTATTCAGGAAAGTCCAAGGGAAGGAAAAACTAAATAATTAAAGTATTGCCTTAAAATTAGATATCTTCTATGTTCTAAGATGTACCAGGCACGATCGAAGCATCCTTTAAAATGTAAGGACCACTGAAAGATTGTGAGTTATACCTGAGCCAATAAAAAATCGGAATTGTTCCTAATTGCTACTATTTTAATTAAAACCATATCGTTCCTTCGCGTGAGAGAATTCGAAAGTATAAGTCGCACTGAATTAATTAACGACTTTTCCCTTCTATAACTATACACAAACATCACTCAAGTTCTAATGACGACTGATTATACCTGACCGTAGGAAAATAAGGAATTGTTGGAAACAATGTAAATCTGACTGCAAAAAATATTGTGTTGTCATTAGCTGAATGTCGCTCAACTAACATCTTGGAGACAAATCATTAATAAGAACGTATGGCTTCATTCATCATCATCATCAGCCTGTGATCGTCCACTGCCGGACATAGGCCTCCCCTAATACACCCTATCCATTAGGGGGTTTTAACGGCTACTTCATTGCTATGAGTTACATTGGTTACAACGATTTTGGGTCAGGTATAGCTAGTCGTCATTAGAACTTGAGTGATGTTTGTGTAATGTTATAGAAGGGAAAAGTCGTTTATTAATTCAGTGCGACTTATACTTTCGCATTCTCTCACGCGAAGGAATGATATGGCTTTAATTAAAATAGTAGTAATTAGGAATGGTCTCATCTTAAATTGGTGATAATTTCCTGTTTATAAAAAGTTGAGTTTTTCATGAATTAATGTATATTTCTTCTGGTAATATAGGTAATTGATAAATGTTTTATTTCGTAAACGTGATTTTTAAAGTTGACTTATTGGCCCCAGTTATTTATATTTATGATAGATATTTATGTTTATTCTTTGTAACTAGCTTTTTGAAGGAGTAGAATAGTACAGGCATTATTTAATACGAAATAACGTACATTTCTGACACTTCATTGCTGTTCTTTGACAATATTAAAAAAAAATTGTTTTTCAGTATATATTTTATGTATAGTATATCAAATAATAAAAATAGTATATCTTGTGTAACGCTGATAATTTCAACCGCAATTTCCTGCCGCCCGTTTTGAGTGTCATTGACATTACATCTGATTCTGTTAATAGGCTCTATTACCTTGTAATAAGGACTATATGTGATGTGTTCCCACGTTTTAGGGTGATTCTTATAGTTTCTAGGAGCGGTGCACACATTTCCAGGAGGTATAAAATAAGATCGCTCCGTTGGAAATAATAGTCGATACGCGAACGTTACGACTGACCGCCTAATTGAAGACCAGTTTTTTTCCCGCGTTTTCTATACGTCAGAAAAGGGTAAGTGCTTTTTCGTTTATTTTTAATCTGTAAGTTGTTTGGTTTTTAAATTTGAAATTGTCTATTGCCAAATTGCAAATCATGATTTTAGAAATTATGTTAACTTAATTTGATTATTGATTGAGCTATTTTAAAAAAAAGATGTAGTAACTTATATTTTACGAGATGTAGGTTGTTATTTGCTGCATTTGCAAATTGTAAATATTAATTTAAAATTTTTAAAAAGTAGTTAAAGTAAAAAAATTAAATATAATTTACAAAACATTGTTATAACAATAAAATACAAAAATTAAACTACGTACATAAAAAAGAAAAAAACGGGCGGACGCTCATCAAAATTCGATTTTTAAATTTAGTTAAAAATTGTATAAGTGTAATAATTTTAATCAATTGATGCACCACGTGGAAAGATGGTAAGTAATGCGCCCTTGCTATGAAAAGTACAACTTAAGTTTTGGCTTTATGTGCTAATTTCGTTTGGCTTTTCTTCAGAAAAACCTACTACTACTACTTTTTAATTAAAACTGGTTAACACAAGTAAATTAATGATTTTACAGCTCGGTATAAGTTTATTTAATCTTTGTCTGCAATTTTTTACTCAACAGTTCAAGATGGCCGACAAGAACAACCTTTTGCTTTTCTTCGATCGCCCCACTGAGCCCTGCTTCATGCAGAAGGGTGATGAGAAGGCGACTTTTCAAATTCCCGACAATTTTTACGTGAGTATTTTTGTTCTACCAATATTTAAACTTTTTTCTACGTATAAGGTTTTATTTATTTATATTTTCCATATAACTCTTGAAAATTCAGACTCGCATCGAAAACCGTTAACATGAATATATAACTCTGACATGAAATAATAGTTAAACCGTTTATACCATGAAAAACTCTTTTATTAATAAAACAACATGTTAATGTTTATTTTATATGAGCACACTTTCATATTAAAATGCTTTTTTAATTAAGAATAACCAAAATATAGATGTATGTATGTATAAATGTATATATTGTATAAATGGTTGTTATTATAAACCGTCTTAAGGGAATTGCGTTCGCGTATAAACTTGATGGTCTATTGTCTTTATAATTTTTTGTTTTGTCGAAGATATCACCATCTATGACGTCAGTAGTTAATTGTTCTTCACGTAAGTATTTTAACTTACATGTACACTTTTATTACTAGAGTAAAGATACATCAATAAGAATTTGCTATTAGATAATCCTACTCAACTACTGCGAAAAAAACTCTGCTAGATATAGTTGAAACTGACTTCTTTTATTGCCTTGTTACAGCCGGACAAATACAAGTCCTTGAGTAACACTCTGGCCAATCGTTTCGGTGGAGAGGGCAAGTCTATACCTGTATCTCCGATATCTCTGCCCAACCTGCAATTACCTATGGAGTTGCCTTTCAACGACCAGTTCTCTCTCTTTGTAGAGAAGCATAGGAAGATGGCAGCGAAACTCATCGATATTTTTATGGGTAAGCCAGAAAACTCGTTGTTATTCAAGGTTGTTTTGGTTCGTAGCTTACACATACGTAACGTGACGTAGGAAGTTACAAGTGACTTATATGAATCATCCTTGGAGGCGCGCGGTGCCTTCCGTGACAGCACGTTATGCGCATAGCTCTTAATAAATATAGATATATAACACCCACCCCCACCGCCTCCAAGGTCTAACGGTATTAGCCCTTGCTTTATAAACCGGAGGCCCTGGGTTCTTATCCCGAGGAAACAACTTTGTACTATCGTTGTTTTCTGTTGTTGATTGAGAAAATGGAAAAAGCATGCATTAGGGGAGGCTTTTGTCTGATGATGACGATGTGCAACTCATATTGTATACAGCAACTCGCCTATGGCCATGCCCGTATTATTTTAAGGTTTTTAAATGGATTTTTCTGGGGAAATGTAGTCTATGTTACTCAAGGTGAATGTGGCTTACTAATGGTGGAAGAATTTTTTAATGCAAGTTAGTTTTTGTAGTTCATTCGTTACAAACATACACACAAAAATACAAGTTTTTTTCTTTATGATATTAGTATTGATAGCTGGCTAATTTTATTCAATAACCACGCTTTTACGCTCAACTACGCTATTCAAGACTCGACAACAGCAGTTTTCTATCCCTGCAGCTACTCCAAACAGACTCTAAAAGTTTCTTATTTCGAATTACGACGCCATTGAACAAGTTCTTTTAGATATAGTTGGATTACATCTTAATAAATATGTAATTCAATTTGTGCTGGATAAGTAGTACAGGATCTGACCCAGATAAGATACCTTTTAAATAAATTGATGTGTGAAACTCTGCTGCTCTGTGGCAAAAGGCGCTGGTTGCCTAGTTGGTCCCAGTAAAAAAGGTACACAGCTAAAGATTAGCCAAATTGAAAACTTAGAATAAGTTTGATATCTACTAATAACTAGAAAAATATTTATACAACGTTAGCAATGAGTAGCGAGGGATGGGCCGTCTTGGAGTTCATTAAAAAAGGGCTATGTCCAGCAGTGGACCTCCACTCACCCCAACCACCAACCCGAATGAGACTAGCGTGATGAGATACGTGTATAAACCTGTAATGGAGAACGCGTACATTAGGGGAGGCCTACGTCCAGCAGTGGACTAACACGGGCTGATGATGATGATGAACCGCTGCTATGTATAATCCAAATAAGAGAGCCCGATTTTTTGTAGCCAATAAAGTATGATCTTAGGATTCGTTTGCCTTAACTCCATCATTAAATTAGCTTAACTATCTCTACATCGTTTTAGTATCTCCAATAGCTTTAGTCAGATAAGTACAGTGTTAACGTATTGCCTCTTTCTTTCCAGGGATGCGAAACGTTCAAGATTTGATTTCGATCTGTTCGTATTGCCAGTTACGCATCAATCCTTACATGTTTAACTACTGTCTGTCTGTCGCACTTCTGCACAGGTAAATATATATAAACGTATGAAAGAGATAAGTGTTTTAACTAAAATGCCTACTATTTTATAAGAGCTGCTGTAAAAAGGGAAGTTACTCCAGTCAGATGTAATTTTGCTAATATTTAAAGATGTATAAGTTGAAGAGCGGATTTGTTTCATATTTTTTACAACGATTCAGTGTCTAAACTGTGTTTATTTGAACTGGAACTTTTGATAGATGAGGTTCTTAGTATGCTATTGTTGAAGATATAACTTACCTCATATAATGGTTTTTACCAATGTTAATTAAATGATCTTGTAAGTTCGAATAGCAACCTGTTATTTAATAACAATTTATTTACTATCAAACCCTCCAGTAACAGTTTATCCTCAAGGGAAACAACGGTTTATTATTAAAATAACTCTAAAATATTTTCTCCAAACTAAAAAACATACTTATCGTATATTTTTAGATTTAGGCTATATATATAATTTATATATCAATTTTATCTATCTTATAACAACCCTTATTCTCTCTTATAACAACAGTCCGTAATAAATAACCCTAATTTTTTTCATAACTAATTGTAGTATTTTTAATATATTAATATTTTTTTGATTATTTCAGACCTGATACAAAGGGTTTAAACATTCCAACGTTCGCGGAAACGTTCCCCGACAAATTTATGGACCCCAAAGTGTTTCGCCGCGCGCGCGAAGTCAGCAATGTTGTTACGGCTGGCGCAAGAGTGAGTAGATGGCCTTAAAATTGTTCCTTTATATAAATAAGTATATATAAATTCGATGTATATGAAAGCATGTTGTCTGCGTTTATGCTGTATTAAAGGTGAGTCTTTTACGGTCTTTTACGATCTCTATTGCAGTTATTTATTAACAAAACCATTTATCATCGTATATGTGAATAGAACCCTACTATAGTTGTGTTCAGCTATATATATGTTTTTAACATTGTTACTCGAACAGAAACCGATACCAAAGCAATTGTGACGCGGGGTTTACATGAACATATTTCATATTAATCATGTACATTCATCATCATCATCATCAGCCTGTGTTAGTCCATAGCACATAGGCCTACCCTTATGCACGCCTTCTCCATTAGCGGTTTCTGGACCGTGACCACCACGCTGGTCCAATGCGGGTTGGTGGGTAGACCGACTTTTTACACGCCCATCCGACGCATGGATCATCTTACTTTTCAGACATTTGGGTAATCAGCCCGCATTGCTCCAACAAACTAAAAATTTATGTAAAAATTTATTGAGTACCCGCAGGATTCGAACCCACGACCTCCGGTTTGTAAAACACACGCTTACCGGCTACGGAGGCAGCATCTATCTCTGAAATATAATAATATTCCATTACAGATGCCCATAACCATCCCCCAAAACTACACCGCCGCCGAATCTGAACCTGAGCAAAGAGTCGCATACTTCCGCGAAGACATCGGCATCAACCTCCACCATTGGCACTGGCATCTTGTCTATCCGTTTGACGCCGCAGACCGCGCCATAGTCAACAAGGACCGACGCGGAGAACTCTTTTACTATATGCATCAGCAGATCATCGCCAGGTGATTACGTCATCATTATCATTATTGCAATCATCATCATCATCATCATCATCATCATCATCATCATCATCATCATCATCATCATCATAATCGTCATTATTGTAAATGTCATCATCGCCTTTTTTTCTCTTTATTTGGATAAACAAACAATGACCCAGTTAATAAAAGATACAGTGTATTATTTGACAATAATGTGAAGCAATGTGCCATAAGCACCGATTATAACATATTTCATAATTTATATTGAAAGTTAAACTATAAAAAATGTGACGTTCTAAGTTAGTCACAGTTTTCTAATATTTTTATAATCTGCTTTTTAAAGTTTTACGAGTTCATATTTAAAATATCAACACTATTAAAATTAGACTTGTAGCAGTGTAACAATTGATACGTTGGAGAACGTTTGCCAGCATTTGTACGACATTTATTGAGAGAACTTTGAAACGAAGCTCATTTACTAAAGTAATACAAACATATCGGTTTTGGCATAAATCATGGAGTAACAATCCCTTAAACTGCGCTCTTCTTACTTTAAGGCTAAGAATTTTAACCTTTACTGTCATTACCATCATCATCGGCGTCGGGTATTTTTTCGTTATCATCTGTTTAATAAAAACGCTTTGGACCGGAGTTTTTTTTATTGCCTACGCAGGCAGACGAGCAGTCGGGCCACCTGATGGGAAGTGGTCACCGACGCCCATTGACATTGGCAATACCAGTGGTAACCAACGCGCTGCCTACCGTGAGACATAGGGTGTTAAGTCTCGTTTACCCGGTAAATACGCTGGCTACGGTGCCCTTCAAACCGGAACACAACAGTGTTTTCACACTACTGCTTTGTGGCAAAAATAGCCACCGGGGTGGTGCCTACCCAGACGGTCCCCTGTAAAAGAGAGGGACCTATCACCAGCTTCGTGCTAAAATTACTATTATCAGCTACATTGTAGATTTCGGGTAGTATAACTACGTAGTAAGGCCACATATAAATACAATTAATATTAGCTACACTACCGTATAATTCTGTGATAATCCATTTAAATAACGAAGCAGTAGTGTAAAAACACTACTGTGTTCCGGTTTGAAGGGCACCGTAGCCAGCGTATTTACTGGGTAAACGAGACTTAACACCCTATGTCTCGTGGTAGGCAGCGCGTTGGTGATACCACTGGTATTGCTAATGTCTGTGGGCGTCGGTGATCACTTCCCATCAGGTGGCCTGACTGCTCATCTGCCTGCGTATGCCATAAAAAAAAATAACCATTTAATCTACATAAGTTATATAATTATGTAGATTAAATGGTTATTTTTTTTTTAACAAGATGTTATACAATGATAGTAGCCGTAAAGCATAATTTTTAACTGGCTTGAATTACGGAATACTTTCATTCAATTTTAATTAGTTGTGTAATTATGTAGCCGTTCTGTTCATCGGTGTTGACGTTGGTGGTTAACAAATCATTGTCATTATACTTGCCATTATCATCATCGACGTTATCATTATTTTCATCGCCCGACGTACTGGAATCATTACATTTATTATGAATGACATCTGTATTGTCATTATAATCGTCACTGTTATCATCATTATCATCATATTCATTTCTTATAATAAAAGTAGATTATTAGACATTTCAGACCCATTTCCATGTCCTGAAGAATCTCGCATGTTCTTAATCATGAACGCTGGAAAACATCTGAAACGTTCAAAGTTAATTATTACCAAAAATGACGACCGCAGAGTTGCATGTCGGTTCATCCCTTGACAATTCAAAACGCTCGACAGAGTCTAAATATATATACAATACAATTTTTATCCAGATTACATACATAAAATATGTATTATTAATTTTTATTTACTTTGTTTATTAATAACTAAAATGTATATAACTTTTGCAAAATTGTACGCGTTTGACGCGCACTGTACCTTATGTTCTCTTACTGTCCAAAGGTTGACTGGCAGACAATGCCATTGACATCAATGCGCCTTTGTACCATTTATTTGTATACATTAAGTGTTAATAAATAAATAAAAAAGAATTGGCAAGATCTAGACGTACTCCAGAAGCTACATACATTTTAGAAACATTAATATCTACCACGTTATCTACGTAAGTGCGTTAAGATCATCATCATCATCATCATCAGCCTTCGTTAGTCCACTGCTGGACATAGGCCTCGCCTAATACACCCCTATCCATTAGGGGGTGTGGACCGTATCCCACCACGCTGGTCCAATGCGGGTTGGTGGGTGGACCGACTTTTTACATGTCCATACGACGCATGGATCATCTTACTTTTCAGACAAATGGGTGATCGGCCCAAATTGCCCTAGGAAACAACAATGAAAATTTGTTGCTTCCCCGCAGGAAGCCACGACCTCCGGTTTCTAAAGCACACGCCCATACCACTAGGCTACGGAGGCGTTAAGATAGATTTATATATTTTTTTATTATAGATATACCGCAGAGCGTTTCTGCAACAAATTGGGAAGAGTCAAACGCTTCTTAAACTTCCGCGACCCCATCGAAGAAGGATACTTCCCCAAACTCGATTCCCAAGTCGCAAGTCGCGCTTGGCCGCCACGGTAAGCGGTTTTATTTCAGAGTTGATTTCTAGAAAGTTCTAAGAAACAGTCAAGTTGAGAGAAAGCTAAAGTTTAATTAATGTCAAAATTTCTAGTTTGTGGCAGTTATGGAAGTAATTGTTTAGACGTTTATAAAGGGTGAGGCAGTGTTAGACCGGAGTAAACTTGCATAGGTTGTTGGGTTTCATCATCATCATCATCATCATCATCAGCCTGTGTTAGTCCACTGCTGGACATAGGCCTCCCCACACGCGTGTGTTTAGTAGTATTAATACCCGTTATACTAGATTCAAATAAGATACGAAATTTATAAATAAAGGATAATGACAACCTGTGATGTCAAATATCGTAAGGTAATAGACGTTTTGTTAGTGGAAAGTAATTAAAATGCTTTAAATGAATGTATTATAATGACGACACTTTTAGAGTATGACATAAGATTTTGTCCAAAAAATTCAGTTCTCATTTGACTCTAGGTAGCTGTGATGATATATAACTGGCAGCCGCACCTTCTTCTCACGGGAGCTATACTGTGTTATACATATAAACCTTCCTTTTCAATCATATATACCTTCCTCTTCAATGACGGTATCTATAAACAAAACCGCATCGAAATCCGTAGCCTAGTTTGAAAGATTTAAGCATACATATGTACATAGGGATAGAGAAAGCAGTAGTAGAGAAGTGTTATGCAGTGATTTAATATACTCTTTAATTAAAATAATATATAAAAATTTCCTTCATATATCACAAGTGATCTTCAATTTTGCTTTTTTTTATATAAAATTTTATGACACTTATGACAGTTTATGCTTTTTTGCGCCTTTTAAGAATGTCAATATTTATTTTTATAGTATAAGTACGGAAGTATTTAAAAAATTGCTTGAAATAATAAATTATAATTAAATGTTTCAAAACTATATTTAGCACTGTACTAAGTACTCCCAAACTCACTAGTCTTGTACTGAAAAGAAGATGGCTTCATATACAAAAACTTACCAATTTTTTGCAAATAAACACATTTAGTAGACACACACAAACACACACACACACAAAAGAGATTGTCAATGTATTAAGCATACAAAAAAATATTTGTGCTGGAAATATAAAACCTCACCCACTATCATAAAAGTCAGAATCACTAACCTTATACTTATTGATCTCAATTAAGTTGTTTTATAAGTTTAGCTAAATTTTTCGTTATTGAATTGTTTAAAAGATTCGCCGATTCCACACTTCGAGACTTGGACAGACCGGTGGATCAGATCAGGATCGACTTATCAGATCTGGAGACTTGGAGGGAGCGCTACCTTCAGGCTATTGAGAGCAACTCTATCGTTTTGGTAAGTTTTATGTTATTAAAATATAAAAAAAAAGGAAAAAGGAAAGAGGATGACGGTGAAGGGATGATTTTTTTCGCCAGATCTTTAAACCGTTAATAGATTATTTAACAAATAAGATAACGATTTTACTTATAGCAGAAAAAAAGGTAAAAAAAGAAAGAAAAGGCTGGTATTCTTTCGCCGGTAGTAGATTATTTTATAACGAAAAAAGCGTGATAAATTGTGTAACTATAAATATAATACAAAAAGGTGTAAAATAAGAGGACAGCTGAAGTTCTTTGTCTGAACCGATTTTGATGTGGCATTTGATAGGATGGTGTGAAGAGTTCGTATTACATAAATATATTTGTGTTATGTTATCGCATTTAAATACATATTCGATTATATTTCAACTACCGAAGCTTCCAATACATTTCAGCGGCCGAGCGAAAATCGGCTTAAAGTCCTACTACACAATAATGTGTAGTAATCACGTAATTTAAGGAATTATTTACACCAATATACAGTTTTAATGAATATATTAATAATAATAAATAACATTTTTTCCAGCCAAACGGCAACCAAATGCAGTTGGACGAGGCGACTGGTATCGACGTGTTGGGCAATCTGATGGAGTCGTCCGCCTTGAGCCGAAACCGCGTGTACTACGGGGACATGCACAATATGGGCCACGTCTTCATATCCTATTCGCACGACCCGGACCATCGTAACCTGGTTGGTTAATTAAAACAAGTATAAAGTATATATAAGGTAGAATGAGTAATTTATTAATTAGCAAACACTGTCTATATAGCGTGGCCTAGCGGTATTGGCCCTTGGTTTTTAAACGGTGGTCGTGGGATCGAATCCCGCGAGGAAACAACGTTAAAATGTTAAAATTGTTTAATGTTAATATGATAAAATTGTTATCGTTGCTTTCTGGCTGGTTGGGATAATTGGTCCGATCACCCGATTGTCTGAAAAGTTAGGTGATTCATGCGTCGGATGGGCATGTAAAAAGTCAATCCCGGTTTACAAGACCATCTTTGCAGTCGTTATAGGAAGTCAGCGCCTGCCAATTAACTGACAACTAATTCATCCTTAGAATGCAGTTTACCGTTCGGGTTGCGGAGGTCAGACGCCAGTCGGTCTGCGTAAAAAATGTTATTGAGGCAAATCTGGATGGATAAAAAGCCGACCCTATAATTCCTTGGAAACATGGCTAGGTGAAAGAAAAACCATCTATATAAATGGAAGCAAAACATGACCGCTTATTACGATATTAAATAAATCGAATAAACAAATAACAGTACAGACGATTTGCTATTGTAATGCAGAATAGAAAGGAACAAATATAATACATCCTAAAAGAGATACAATAATATAATACATTTTCCTAATTTATAATAATAATAACTCTTTTTTTATAATAAATTTTATTACAATTAAGGCGCTAGAGATCACTATCATCATTATAATCATCATCATCATCAGTCATTGCTAGTCAACTGCTGGACACAGGCCTAAACTAATGCACGCCTTCTTCATTTGGGGGTTTTCGGACCGTATCCCACGACGCTGGTTCAATGCTGGTCGGTGGACCAACCAACTAGGACACAACAATGAAAATTTGTTAAGTCTCCACAGGATCGTCGAACCCACCCACGATTTCCGTTTTCGCACACGCCCTTATCTTTAGGCTTCGCAGGCAAGAAGCGATGTTAGATATATATATATTCAGATGGTTACGTATGGAACCTAATTTATGTGACATCTAAATATTCATGCAAAGGGTAAACTGCATTAGTTGTCAGTTAATTCAAAAATTCCCTCAATGGACACTCTATTACAAGCGCTAAAGTTTGTTTCGACAATTGGAACCTATATTTTCGCCTGCCCATCCGTCGCATATACATCTGACATTACATTCTTACACGATCGCTCGATAATGCCTTAACTGAGTAAACACATCGATAACTCAAACTATTTCCCAGCAGGATTCGAACCCAAAATGTAGATTTACAAAGCAAGAATCAAAACTACTCAGCCACAGGGTGGATATTATATTCCTTATCAGAATTAATAGCTTATTATATTAATTTTCAGGAATCATTTGGTGTAATGGGCGATTCGGCGACTGCAATGCGCGACCCAGTCTTCTACCGCTGGCATGCGTATATAGATGACATCTTTAATATTTACAAGACCAAATTGCCACCTTATGGGGACGATAAAGTAAGAAACAAACGAAAATAATACGTGTTTTATTAGTTTTAAGGTATATTTTAATGTGACAGTGACTTTTAGTTAGATTATGAATTCTTTGCTCTTTCAGCTTAGTTGTGAATAATTTTTAATTTTGGTAGACAATTTTTAGCCTAGCTTTTATATAAATATTTCAAATCCCACTCGGCTGTTGATATTATCGCATTATAAGGTAATTATTCAATATCTTATTGAATTATTCAATAATCATTAATGTAAAGAATAGTATTTAATTAAAATCCGCGCGTCGTTCGTTTAAGGTTCTGCCATTTTATTTAAAACAGAGAACGTGACTTGAATTATTTTTGTAAAATTTTATATTATATAAAAAACAGCTTCCGTATCCTAGTAGTATGGGCGTGTGATTTAGAAATCGGAGGTCGTGGGTTCGAATCCTACGGGGACTTAACAAATTTTCATTGGTTGCTTCCTAGTTAGGCAACTTGGGCTGATCACAAAATTGTGTGAAAAGTAAGATGATCTACCGACCAACCCGCTTTGCGTATCCACATACGGTCCAAAACCCCCCTAATGGATAGGGGTGTATTAGGGGAGGCCTATGTCCAGCAGAGGACTATCAGGCTCACAGACTGTCACAGGCTGATGATGATGATGATGATATTATTTTATATTGACAGTTAATAACTGTTGTTTACTTATTCTTCCCAGCTGGACTTCCCCGGCATCAGGGTGTCGTCAGTTAGCATTGAAGGTAGCGCAGGCCCCAACACCTTCGCCACCCAGTGGGAGCAGAGTACTGTCGACTTGAGCCGCGGTATGGACTTCACCCCACGAGGCAGTGTTCTGGCTCGCTTCACTCATTTGCAACACGACGAGTTCAATTATGTGTAAGTATTATGTGATAGAGCCATTAAATGCCCCCGTAGCCTAGTGGTATTGGTTTAGAAACTGGGTCGTGGGTTCCAATCTTGTTGTTTCGACAAAATGATTGAATGAAGTTTACACGAAGGTTTTGTAAGTCGCTATGCGTAGAAACTGTTGATAAGATAAATCTGGATGAATTAGACGCCTACTTAAAAGTACATGCATTCTAAAAAATCTTTATTGTATATACATAAATCGTGTCGACTTTGAAGGTATTTATTAAATCAAACGAAATTTTCATTAAATGAATACCCATAACAAAAATTGCAATCAGGCATATTCACAACTTATTTTAGGTAATATAGTGTAAATTTACAAAAAAGTTAATGCATTTAAAAAAATCTTCATTCTATGTGCATAAAACGCATCATATATTACATGAATGAAAATGTAATATATTATGCGTTTTATTGCGGTCAGCAGTTTATGCGGTACCACCGGTAGGTCCCCTGTTTACAGGAGACCGTCTGGGTGGGTACCTCCGCGGTGCCTATTTCTGCCGCGAAGCAGTAGTGTGAAAACACTGCTGCGTTCCGGTTTGAAGGGCACCGTAGCCAGCGTATTTACTGGGTAAACAAGACTTGACACCCTATGTCTCACGGTAGGCAGCGCGTCGGCGATACCACTGGTATTGTCAACGTCTATGGGCGTCGGTGATCACTTCCCATCAGGTGGCCCGACTGCTCGTCTGCCTGCGTATGCCATAAAAAAAAAATGAAATCCTTAAAAGATACTAGAGATTTGAAATGTGGTGGTAGAAATCGCAGAGTATTTTCTTGCATAGGGCACGTTGTCACCGTCTTATATTGCGCAAAATGGTTTTATGTACGGTTTGAAGACGGTCATATTTTTTGACGTGACAACGTCTTATAAATTGCTTCAAGATCGGGACTCTCGAAAACTGTGTCACAGCGCCACTCACGTAACGCTCTCCATAAGCAACCATAAGAGAATGTGAGAGGCACGCGTCTCTCTTACTCTTGCGCAGTTGGCCTGCTTAAGTGAAAGAGAGAAAGAGGAAGACTTTTGATCGTTCTTCCTACTGTACTAATGAATATTCACACTACAATCATTCTACCACTAAAAGATGTTGTCATGTATAATTTTTGCTCGTATACCGAATTGTACGGCAACCAATTTTTAACTTCAACCCGCATTGGACTTGCGTGGTGGGATACGGTCCAAAACCCCCTAATGGATAGGGGTGTATTATAGGAGGACTATGTCCAGCAGTGGACTAGTGCATGCTGATGATGTATGTAAACTAGTTATTAAATCACGTGTAATGCTCTTTCGTCGCAGCATCGAAGTGAACAACACAACGGGGCAAGCGGCCACTGGCACCGTGCGCATATTCATGGCGCCGACCGCCGACGAAGCTGGTAACCCTCTCAACTTCGAGGAGCAGAGGCGACTCATGATCGAGCTCGACAAGTTTACACAGCCATGTGAGTGTTTGTTGCTTATGCATAGAGTTTTATCAGTATAAAGAGTAATACCAGTTAGACTCTCTATGTCACTCTAAAACCTGCTAGTCCAAAGACCGCCGAAAATAAGTTTTACATCTGATCCCCTTAATCCAATAATTATCTTATAATATACAGGCATCGACTGTGAAGGACACGCCATAAAGGTGCCGGCAAGTACATCTCACATTTGCGATTTGCGACAGCTTTTCATAAGCTGCGTCAAGTTTTCTTACACACACATCACTCTCACAGTGCCTTAAATCAAATAAAAAATTACCTAAGGTGCCGAGACTTAGGCACTTACGGTTTGACTGGTTCACAAATTTAAAATCGCTCAGCCTGCTATGGAGGGCCATGCTCGAATTATCTCTGAAGGACCGCATCGGAAATCATGTGATCCGTCAGATAACCAGAGTTACCGACGTAGCCCACCATTTCTCAACATTTCTCTCTCTCTCTAGAAAAAACTGTAACAACATCTCGTTCTCACTTCTCGGTAAAATTGTGATAACTTTCATTCCATAGTGAACGCCGGCAACAACACGATCCGCCGTCGCAGTGTGGACTCCTCCGTTACCATTCCATACGAGAGGACCTTCAGGAGTCAGGCTGGAAGACCAGGTGTTCAAGGATCGGCCCAGGCGGCCGACTTCGACTTCTGCGGCTGCGGCTGGCCTCATCACATGCTCATACCCAAGGGAACTGCGGAAGGATTCCCCATGGTGCTGTTCGCCATGGTCACCAACTGGGATGATGATAAGGTTGGTTAAGATAAAACTATATGTACTTAGCAACTATATGTTTCTTTATAGAACTTTCTTAATATACTAGCTGTCACCCGTAACGATGTCTGTGTGGCAATAAAAAAAAAATATAAAAATAGTTCCTTAAATTACTCCCAGCTTTCTTAACGGAACGGGACTTTCACTGGAAGATGGTCCCGTCCAAATCAGACTAGCCATTCAGGATATTAACAAACGGACAATAAAAAAAATCGTTTAATTAATGTACTGCTTATATTTAACCATCTACCTAAAATGATTATATTAATGTTACAAACAGACACTGTAATTTTATTTATATGTATTATCATCATCAGCCTGTGACAAAAGCCCCCCATAATGCACCCCTTCTCCATTAGGGGGTATCCCAGCACGGTGGTCCAATGCGGGTTGGTGGGTGAATTAAATACTAGTTTAATATAATTAAGGTCGTATAGAATGATTTAGCAAATGTCGTAAAAAAATGTGTTCAATAACCAGGTGGAGCAAGACCTGGTCGGTTCGTGCAACGACGCCGCCTCCTACTGCGGCATACGGAACAGGAAGTACCCGGATAGACGTCCGATGGGATTCCCCTTCGACAGACCGGCCCAATCCGGTGTTGCCATTCTCTCCGACTTCCTGAAAGGCAATATGGCGGTCAGGGACTGCGCCATACGTTTCACTGACGCCACCAGGATGCGCTCGCAGCAGGGGTAAAGTTATTTTTGTAGTACGGCCAAATATAGGATGGAGTTTGTGTAAATGAAGTGAAATGTCAAGTTATAACTTAATGCGTTCTAATTGGCCGCTGCCATTTTATTATCGCCCGATGTTCAACCAATAACGTTACGTCAATCGAGTTTGACATTCAACTAGGTTCATGTACATAGATATAGCGAGAAAATGTTTTCCATTGTAATTTTTCGGAAGACACATTCTTTGTACTGCTCTTTCAAATGGCTTCAGTATCTAAACAACTCTATATTATACAATGACATTTATCATTTTGACTTTTGACGGTAAGCAATTAAGTTTCATATTAAGGGATATGAAAAAGTCCTTATTTAATACGATCATTCATTGACTGTTCGGGTGACATCGTATTCCGATAAAGATTCAAGTTTACCAAAAGGAAAATAATTTCTAACTACATCTATACTCCGGATCATGTTTGGCGGATGTAGAAAAACGTGTTTTTTAATCCGTTTGCAATATACATATAAATAAGAAAATATTTCCAAACAGACGATATACATTAAAAGTACATTTTTTTATGTTTGACTATATAAAATATTATATAAGAACTATATACATTATTAAATAAATTATACTGTATAAAGTATTATATAAATTATTAAAGATTATATAAAATATAAATAGTTAAATATGCCAATCTCCGTGCAGTGGCCGGTTCAAGTTGGCAGCGAGTAGCAAGGGATCGGCCGCCTTGGCGTTCATTAAGAAAGGCCTACGTCCAGCTGTGGACTAGTAAGGGCTGATTATGATGATATATTATATTTATACAGTATTTTATACCTAATTAATCATACCTGTTGAAATTTAGAACTAATTATTTACCGATTGTCTCTTATATGTATTTACATTTCAAAATTTAATCATAAGTATAGAAAAATGTATGTCAGTAAATTTATTTAGAAATTGTTTCATCAACGTAGTTATAATTAGGTTTATTTGCAAAACGGGTCATAATTTAGTATAGTTCTGTAAATATCTTGTATTAATTAGAATTTGTAAGACTTAATATATAACCTTTCAAATATGGTAGTTTTATTTAATTTCCATTATAGTAAATTATTTTCATACTGTTGTACACCATTATTAGTTGTAGATAATTTTCCTGGTCCATTTTTTAATTGTTGTATTTTTCTAATGGGTAAATTTTTTGCGAAGCAGTTTTAAAATTTCTCTAAAGTATTTTCGGCCTTATTGGGTAGTACGAGTCTACAGAGGGTTTGTTTTCATTTCAAAAAGTTGTTAACGAACTTTTTGCAGTGATTAAAAACAATTTCACTAAAAAATATCGCTGACATTCAACCCGAGTAATAATTTATAGTTTTAAAATTATTGTTGATTGCTTTAAAGGCGATTTTTGGTCAGTTTAAAACATGTACATTAGTATGTATTATTATAATTTACCTCATTATTTCCATCCTCTGTGGAGACGGGTGTTAATTTTTGTGTTTCTTTTGCCTAGCAACGAAATAACAAAAAATACCGGATTACAGACAACGAACTTATTTTCGGAGCGCTTAGTTCTTTTAAAAGTATACAAAGTTCATACAATATAACATAGTAAATATCATAGGTAAGGTAAATGTTATTTAAACAACATGTAAAGAAATTATAATTTAATTAAAACTCAAATAGTATTACACTGTACATGATCATAGAATAACTACTGTTCTTAAAAAACTATTTAGCTTTTCTCGGCCGGTTGTTCAGTAGACGTGCCATTGTTTGGAGCAACCGGAGGCATGGGATAGTAGGGATTAAAATCTGGAGCGTATATATTCAATACTTGGGAGTACTTATTAGTCCTAGGGTTAGGGTTAGGGACTACATAGTACCTTTGGCCAGTCTTCGGGTCTTCCACTATCGGTATGTACCCTCCCATTGGGTAACGAGGGTACATTGGCATTGGGGATAGCCAATCAGATTGGGGAGAACCACGAAGTTCGGCTTGGTGGTTGGTGTATCGGTCGGACCTGGATCGGGCTGTCGGCCAATCGGCGTGTCGGAAGCTTTTTCGGTCGTGGTCGTAGAAGTTGGTGGTGCAGTGGTAGTGGTGGTTGTCGAAGTGGTCGTAGTGGTGGACGGTGGTATGTACGGGCACTCGAATGGTGATGGTGTGGTCGTTGTGGTAGTGG
The DNA here is from genome assembly GCA_029286875.1 of Lamproptera curius. NCBI lineage: Eukaryota > Metazoa > Arthropoda > Insecta > Lepidoptera > Papilionidae > Lamproptera > Lamproptera curius. The sequence continues at coordinate 1,757,766 of JAGSMT010000022.1, forward strand.
TTGTGGCTACGCAGGGCGCGGAGGTGGATGCGGTCGCGGCGAAGCAGCAGGCTATAGGTGCCGGCGGGTTCTGCGCTCGGACTACGTAGAATATTGCCAGCATGAGAGCGAATATCTAGAATTCAAATGGATATTACTTAATGTGTTACTATACAGCATTTAGTAGTAACATAATTGTAAAATAATTGTATAGTAGATTTAATTGTATAGTAATTGAAAAGTATTAAGGGAACAGAGAGAAGAAGTTAACAGAATTAAATGTACTGAAGTTACGAGTTCTAATTAGGCAAGATTGATAGGTCAAAGAGAAAGAATAAACAAAATTAAAATAAACTTTTTGGAGGCAGAATAATATCAACTAATCCAAGAGGAGGTGGATATGCTCGTCTTGAATTTTCTTGTAATAAAATATTAACTAAATAAACTAACTTATGTAATAAAATTAGGGGGAGGGGGCTATGTACAGCAGTGGCCTGATGATGATAATGAAATTATTACTGCCTCCGTGGCCTAGCGGTATTGGCCCCTGCTTTATACACCGGAGGTCGTGGGTTCGAATCCCGCGGGGAAATATCTTTGTGTCATCATTGATTTTTCGATTGGTTGGGACAATTTGGGCCGATCACGGACGGTCGGATGGGCATGTAAAAAGTCGGTCCACCCACCAACCGGCATTGGACCAGCGTGGTGGGATAAGGTCAAAAAACCGCTAAATGAAGAAGGCGTGTATTAGGCAACGCCTTTGTCCAGGAATGGACTAACACATGCTTATGATGAAAATAATACAATCTGCTACTTCATTTAATAAAGATGCTGTAACCAGACAAATTATATACCATATGAATTAAAAAAACTACGCAAAAGATAAAAGTATATCTACATTAATAAAAAGAATATAAACTTCATGAGCCACATACCTTCTTTGCCTTCGTCATGATGGATGCGAATTGTCAACTGAAGTCCAAAAACAAAATAACCTTTTATAATATCAACTTTATGGCGAAAATAATTTGCAAAACTAATTAACTAATACCTCAAAGTAATAATTAGCGTACGACCGTTACATTATAACTGTTACTGCAAATATAGATCCCACAAAACTACCATTAAAAGTAGCATAAGTAATTAGTGTCTCTTAATTATGTTTTGCATTCCTCATTTAGCCATATATTGTGTCAAACTGCCTCCGTGGCCTAGCGGTATTGGCCTCTGGTTTATACACCGGAGGTCGTGGGTTCGAATCCCGCGGGGAAACAACTTTGTGTCATCATTGATTTTTGGTTGGTTGGGACAATTTGGGCCGTTCATCCAATTGTCTGAAAAATAAAATGATCCATGCGTCGGATGGGCATGTAAAAAGTCGGTCCACCCATCAATCGGCATTGGACCAGCGTGGTGGGATAAGGTCCAAAAATCCCCTAATTAAGAAGGCGTGCATTAGGGAACGCCTATGTCCAGCAATAGACTAACACTTGCTTATGATGAAAATTCATTTAGCCATATATTGTGTCCTGCGGGGACTCAACAAATTTTCATTGTTGTTTCCTATTTGGTTGGGGCAATTGCCTGAAATGTACGAAGATCCATGCGTCGGATGGGCATGTTAAAAGTCGGTCCTGCGCCTTATCTTTCTCCAGCCGTGCCGATTATCCGTCCCATCGGGCTTTGAGAGTTTAAAGGAACAGGGAGTGTGGCCTGTGTTTGCGCGTACACTTGTGCATTATAATATCTCCTACGCAGTTTGCTGATCTCTTATTTAGATCGGCCGCCGTAGTCGTAATAGACTGTAGAACATTATTATTATATTGTGTCAATATGTCATTGCTTGATTGTATCAAATTACGTACGTTTAAAAAAAAAACGATAACGTAATAAATTCATAGATTCTTTTATTGTATACATTTTCCTCATGTCTGCTTTGGATAGACCAATTAAGATAACTCTAGTCTTGTAAAGGTGCCAAGTGGCGTAGTTGTGGAATTGTGTCATTTTAGTGAAACATAAACAGGAGTTTCAGAGATATAAAACAAAAAACTCTCGATTTGAACAATAATGATCTTGCGCGATTAACTTAAACACATCGGCTTTTTGACGATACATAATAACAAGAAAACACGATAAAAACGATACTAACAAAACAACATTTCTATTGTTCGTGTAACTAATAAATTTATAAAATTATTTTTCTCTTTTATGAGTATTTTATGTCAAACTACCTAACCCGTCAACTTCAATAAAGTTCAGAGTTTCACCTTAGAAAAAGTTAATGAGCAGTTTTATTGACCCCGTACAGAAGAATACACGTCAAAACACTTCATTGCAGTTTACTTACTGACTAACTTGATAACGCGCAATTTCATCATGTTCTATTCAAAATCATTATATCAGACCTTTTATGAAATATAAGCAAATATATTTTGCAATGTGTCTTCAACGTTTTAGAATTTTGTAGTTAAATGGAACAATTCAAGAGCTGTCAAAAATCAGCAAAAAATTCCTATGACCGTCTCTTGGTTCTTCGCTACCTCTACACCAATTTCCAGCTAAATCAGTCCAGCCGTTTTTGAATTATAATTAGTGTAACAAACACGACTTTCTTTTATATATTAAATATATAACATAGATATATATGTGCTTATTAACGTGTGTGTAGTGCATATAACTAAATAAGTACCTAAGTAAAAAAAGACTTAACCACTAATTCAAATAATTAATTCAATAAGGAGGGAGTTAGGTATAAAGAGATTATCTTGTGGTCTTATATTAAAAACATTTATAGCTACGAGATGAAACATTTACGCAATAGGTTGATAAGTATAAGTTTATTCTAAATATATCCATATATATACGTATATATCCATTTACATTCAAATTGCGTTCTTATAAACAAAATCCAAGAGGCGTACCTTATATATTGTTTATACATTCTACACAAAACATAAAATTGTATGAATGCATAATACAATTTTATGTTTTTATGGTTCTGGTTAGGAAAAACTCGTGTATTTTTTATTATTTTGCCACATGTATTTCCTAAAATTCGACGTTTACGAAGGTTATAAATAAAATTTGGCAGGTAGGAGCCATCTGGAGGTAAAAATTTTGGACTATCGTTCTTGTGATCTGCGAGGCTCAAATAGCCTGATAAGTATCCGCGGAAATGGACGTAAGGTCAATACAGCACTCGGTGGCCTTAGTGCGCAACTTTGTTCAATGTCCTTTGAGGTGGTAAAGGGTCCCCTTCGTACAGAGAGCCGTCTGGCGCAGGCTTTCTGTTGCAAAGCGGTAGTGTGAATACACTATCATGTTCCAGCTTGAATGAGCGATGGTCAACAACAACAACAACTGTCTCTTATGTGGCCCGACTGCTCGTCTGCCTTCGGATGCAAATAAGAAAATAAAATTTTACAGAGCCCTTTGTCGGCAGGCGCGAGGGTGTTCGTCAACCAAAGAAGGGCTAAAGAGGAAGTACAATGTGTATGTGATGTATGATTTCATTGGCTCGGTAAATTAAATTATGCTCCCGGTGACATCCTTCTTTCAATAGCCGCGACCTTTGCCAAGGACACGATAAACCATGGACAAAATATAATGTTACAATTGGATAGATACATAGATTAGATGATAGCGCCCTACATCCATTTAACGGCAGAGTATTCGTAAATAAGATTTTCCCACCGTCTTATAAAAAATGGTTAAAATTCCTCACTGCTGTGCCCAAAGTTGTCGAATAATTTCCACCACAGGAGTATATTATGTAAATATAGTATTCCCATGCCTTGAAATCTGTCTTATATGTATTTATTTACGAAAAAACAGTAACTTTCCACGCAATTATTAGCCCTACTGTTAGGAAAATTGATATTTTGCAAGATATAAACAAATTCTCTTGGTTTTTCTTTAGGAGGTAGAGCGATAAAAGAGAAGGTCATCGAACATATCACTTGCCATGTGTTATTCAAAGTGGGTTCCAGATTTTATAATAATGAATTAAACCATAAATTATTAAAAACTTGGAGAATAAAGTACATAAAGGACAGATTGAGGGCTTTAATCGCAGACAAGTCAAAATATGTGTTTGTGCAGGATTAAAATGTATTATTGTACATATAGAGAAAATCAATGTTAACATTAAAAGCTATAATTCAGTTAATCAATATATTAAGGATCTATGTAGATGTTAAGAAATATATAACGTTTTATATTTACTTTGTTAACTAAGTGACGTGAACCAAAAGCAGCTTCTTGCCGCTTGTTCTTTAGAGATCGTAATTTTCGAACTGGCTATAAATTTGACATTAATAAACTTACAAAAATGCAAATTGAACTGAAAGGCATCGGCTTTGAATGTTTTTTTTTTAAATAGGGCTGTAAATAAAAATTTTAAATAACATATTATATAAAAACATATTATCGCCTACTGACATAAAAGTATTTAGTAAAATAATAATAAATTAATATTAATCTGGTACTTATATTTTACTGTACAATCGCCGTCGGCCAAAGCACTACCATAATATAAATAAGAAGGACTTTATAATGTACTATGTACTAAATGAAGTCTACGAGGATTTCATAAAAGGGTAAAAAATAAAAAAATTAAAAAAAATGTCAAAAATATTTTTTTTATTTATGGAAATTAATAAAGTGCCTATCAATTACTTTAATTTGTTTCTGATTATAAAAATCTGAACTTAGCTTATTATACATTAAGGATCTAAATCCAACCATTGTTATAAAGAAAAGCAATTTTCAATAAAGTCTTATATACAAATTGATGGTTAAAAATGACTGGTGAATCTTTTTATATATACATACAGCCTAAATGTTATAAAATGAAATACATGTATAAGCCATGTCTTTGGTATTCCAGCGGTAAGGTAAGTAGTGCGTCTATTTTTGTTAATTAATAAATAAAAAGACTGAAAAACCTATAATTATATGATATATAAATCATTAAACGTTTTATGGTCGCAGCTTAGTGTCGATCGTTGAAACAAATCGTTTATAATTTGTACAGTAAACTAATCACAACACACAAATTAAACAGTAATTGATCTAGATTCACTTCTAAAAATTTATGTTAGTCTTTTACGTCGCGTTATTTAAGTCACTTAAGATACGCATTAACTTCTTGTTTTCGAAGAGATTCCTTTTCTCACATCTCTGGCCTCCTCAAAAAAGTCATCCAACTCACCAGTATTTATTTTAGGTTGTTTTCTACTCTCTAGACTTTCCCTTTTAGATTCAAAGAAGTCTTCTAAATCACCAGAACTTTGTCTCTGTGACATTTTGTGCCCAGTCTCTTCATTATCGAAAAAATCTTCTAAATCTCCAGTATGTTCTTTTTTATTTTTTTTCAAATCATCACCAAAAAAGTCATCTAGCTCTCCAGTAAAATTCTTAGCTAGAGTCTTATCATTTTCATGGTGCTTTGTATTATTGACGAAAAAGTCATTCAGATCTCCGGCATTTTGAGCCTGGGGTTTTGCGGTTAAATTATCTTCTTGATTTTTCTGGCTAATTTTTTCGTTTACATTGCCTCGTGATAAATTTTGAATATTATACCTATACGTAGTTGTTGCATATTTCTGATCTAGCTCACCGTCTTCCCAATCACCTTTATCATTTCTCGGGTCTGTATTGTCTATGAACTCTTCATCTTTTGCAACTTTCGCTACGAAATGGTATCTATTAATGTCACTATTAAATTTGTTACGATCTCTTAACGCATTTTTATTTCTTTTCCTTAGCTCATCTAATTTCCGATTTCCAATTTTATTCGTACGTTCAGTGACGTCTTTCAATTCATGGTCAGATGTCTGCTCTCCACCAAAAATATGTTTCGGGAACGTTATATAATCAAGTATATTCAAATTGTCGTTTTTTGCTTTGATATCATTATTTTTTATATTCTCTTTAATATACCTTTCATTCTGCAAGTTTGGTGCACTTTTTTCATCGCTTACAACATAAATAATCGTTTTACATTTAACGTCATTAACCTTATGGTCATCTGTTCCGCTGTGTTTTATCTGAAACTCGTAATTAGAAGGTATTTTGCTACTGTTTTTGTAGTGGAACGTAATAGGTGTGGTCGTCGTTATGGCGGCTAAACCAAGCAGCATCTGAAAATATGCGAAAAATATATTTTATTTTCAATTGTTCAATTTTGTTACGAGCTATTTTATTTATAAAATATTTTATTATCACTACTACATCAAAAAATTGCAAATTTCACATTAAAAATAATTAACTCACAAATATTGTAGATGCTATCATTTTTACAACCGTTTAAATTACGTTAATAATGTGTTATACAAATTAAAATTTATTTTAATAATTAAGTAATAAAAGTTATTAGAAATACAGTTAACGTGCAAACTGTAAGGGATACCGATGGATTATCATCTATACAACGTTCGTAAATTTAATATCCCAAATGACGCATACAGCAAACGGCCGATTAACTGCAATTAGAAACCGCTAGTTTGACGTACAAGTTGCAACAGACCTATTGTCTTGTTAAATACGAAATATCCTCACTGCAAGTGGTGATTGCCGTTTTTTCGCTTTTCTTAACTGTATTTTGAAACGCCGACCGTTTACCGTAGTTGAATTACTATTTATCAATATTACGGATGTTCGATCACTTAGTAGTTTTGAGTTTGATTGATTTATTATTTAGACATTTTGAAATCAACGTTCTACTCTAACAGCAATATCGTTCAGTTAACTTTTTTACATTATTCGTGTATCGCGTAATATTTATAACAGAAGAGCTAAAAGTTTCATTAACTTAACTGAAACTATTTTGCCATTACCATAGGTACCTACAACGTTATAACTGTATATATATTATTGGTTATATTGGCATTCAGGATGTGATGTACTTGTGATGATATATTTACTCGATTCTCCTGCTTATTTGATAGTTAGTATTTCACAGTGACCCACCAACCCGCATTGGACCAGTGGTGGGATACGGTCCAAAACTCCCTGGATAGGGGTTTATTGGGGGGAGGCCTATGTCCAGCAGTGGACTATCACAGGATGATGATGATTTGGCAGTCAACTACTGTAGAATCTCTTTAAAAAGAACTACAAAATTGTTTTTGGCAGAAACAGGATTGACAATCCCTTTCGCAAAAAATATGAGGTGATTTTTATTTTTATAATACAAGTGAAAATTCCTAAAATAAAACGATATATTGTGCTGATGTTATGTACAATTTTACATTTATTTCCAAAAAAACAATTACAAGTGTAATTTGTAGGAGTTAAAGAGCAGTGTAGACTTGATCTCTATCTGGATGATATGATTAAGTTTTACGCCACTGAATAATAAAAACAAAATTAAAAAAAAATTACGAAATTAAAGTTCACTGTAATTAATCAAAAGGTTTTATTCAACTACTGGCCTGGTTTTTTTCCACTTCAATGTTGTCAGTTTTGATGCGGTTTACTTAAAAGCTAAACAAAAACCAAATAATGGTTATGTGCCAGCGTTGTTTTGAGCTAATGGATGTTTTTCAGCTGATTGAGCAATTATTAACATTATAAACCATAATTGGTGATTATATAACGGATATGCGTGTAAACAACAGGATATATGCACTTTGTGTGTGTTTGTGAACCGAACTGTTCTGTGCAGGTTTTTTAAATGCGTAAAAATGTATTATTTCTTTGCTTTATTTTAACTACCTCCGTAGGCTAGTGGGAAGGGCGTATGCTTTTGAAATCTGAAGTCGTGGGTTCGAATCCTGCGGGGACTCAACAAATTTTCATTCTTGTTGCCTAGTTCGTAAGGTCAATGCGGGCTGATTATACGATTGTCTGTAAAGTAAAATGATCCATGCATCGCGTGAAATAAAAGTCGTGTTGTGCGTACATTTGTGCACTATAATTCTTGCTGATCTCTAATTAGGATCGCCCCTGTAGTCTGAATCGACTAAGGGGACATTATTATTATTGCATTTTAAGTAATGAATCCAAGCAAAGATAATAGTTGGTAAGCCACTCGGAAGAGTTGGCGCAAGAAACGCTTGAGACTTTTCGATTTTGTTTATTCTTTTTGTGAATGACAGACTAGCTACCCATTGGTAAATTTTTTTAAAATAAGTGATTTATTAGATATTTAAGGAAAATAAATTACGGCACCAAAAATCACATCCCCGTGCGATTAAACTTTTGTAGTTTAAACTGCCAACACTGCCAAAAACGTTAAAAATAATTATAAAGTATGTTTTACAAAATTGTAGTACTTGGATTGGTCTACAATAAATTTCAGTGTAGCTATATATCTATATGTCTATGTTTTAAAAATAGCGCACACTAAGCATTTTTATGTAAACATCTTTAAATTCAATCGGTTTTAACTCACACTATATTACAAATTTATTGTAATATAGTGTGAGATTACATAAATTTTAATGCATTTAAAAAAATTTTTTTTTGAATGACCTTTTGATATAATTAATATCTCCTCAAAAGATATTTGAGATTTTAAATGTAGTGACGGAAATAGATTAGAGTCGGTCGTATTTTTTGATAAAATATCACTTTTATTATTAGATTATATATTATTGTATATATAATACTTACAATTCGGAAACATAGAACCTATATGATTGTCATAAGCTTTTGAAACATTTTCTAAATGTGTCATAAATTCTTCGGTGTTTTTTAATAATCTAGTTTCTAGGAAAATTAAATAAAAATTTAGGTTAAACTTTTACATTTCATGTAAAAAAAAATGTGGTTTAGATTCATACAGAGTACATTAAAGTTTTATATTAAACAAGCTGCTTATTTGACAAATGAAGGAAAATAAAATAAATATTTTGAAAGAGCTGATTTATTATGTCCTACAAATTAACTGTACATATTTACAAAGATGACTGACTAAAATTGACCCGTAAATCTAATTAATTAAAACTAACAAAAATGCTATTAAAATATTTCTACATAAGCGATATGATATTGATAAACCAAGTTTTTAAAATAAACTGATGAGCTATAATACCTGAAAATAAGTTATAATTTACTATTTTTAATGATATGGCAACACGTTCATAGATTAGGCTTGCTAGACTTTACAATAACCTGTAAAAGTAAATGCAAACACTATGGTTAAAGTGGCACAAATTTAAAAGAAATCTAACTGAATATTGACGTGTTTACGACAGCAAGGAGATAAAATGAGAGGCATTTAAAGAATGTAAAAGATATCGAACAGATGACAGAAGTATTATTGCGCACGTTGTTTAGTTACATCCGTGAAGTTAATAGTACAGTCAGCGACCGCCATGTTGGGTAGGAGGAAATCGTTGAGTTCGGTGATTCCCTTGGCCAGCGGTCGGTCGAAGGGGTAGCCCATAGCCCGTTTGTCCGGATAGCGGCGGTCTCGAATACCGCAGTAGGATGCGGCGTCGTTGCACGAGCCAACCGTTTCTTGTTTAATCTGTGGAATATTTGTCGATATCGTTTTTTAAAATGCAAAAGTCCACAGATAATTTTGGTAGATTTAGCATCGATAGGAACTTTAGTAGATTTAGAATAAAAGTTTCGTGTTTGTTTTAGTAGATTTACCATGTAGATAGTAATTTCAACTGAGGAGCCTTTTTGTTGTTGTTTTAGTGTTTACTAATTTTTATGCCATTAATTACTGTATTATGGACATAAAATTGTTAATCGTAACTAATTTGTCTTTTAAATATCTTTTAATAAACCAAAATTAACTATTCTATTTAAATCAAATTCAATTTTCAGCCCTGCTCAGATCCTTAAGAAGATGAATAGAACAAAAGCTGAAGTTTTATAAAAAAACTTAACCGGTCATATTTCATCCATTTTTTTACGGGTTTTCGTGATTATTTTCTTTATATTTTATCCTAACATTTCAAACTTTGTCCAGAGTTCTTGATAACGCAGAGACTAAGATTAGATATGCTTGTATTTTCATTTCTTTTTGATATAAAGGATAACTGTCTCCGTAGCCTAGTGGTATAGGTGTGTGCCTTAGAAACTGGAGGTCGTGGGTTCGTATCTTGCGGGGACTCCACAAACTTCATTATTGTTTCCTAGATGGTTAGGATAATTAGGCCGATCACCCAACTGTCTAAATAGTAAGAAGATCCATACGTCGGATGGGCATGTAGAAGTCAGTCCACCCACCAACCCGCATTTGACCAGCGTAGTGGGATACGGTCCAAAACCCCCTAATGGATGAGGGTGTACTAGGGGAGGCATATGTCCAGCAGTGGACTATCACAGGCTGATGATGATGATAAAGGATAAACGCGAAAAAATGGTTAAAAGTGGATGTTCTATGTAAAGTAATCTCGCAAAGAAATTAAATAAATAACTCACGCTATCATTCATCCAGTTAGACACCATGACGAACAGCTTCATTCGGTAACCAACGGTAGTTCCTTTGGGTATCAGCATGTGATGTGGCCAGCCGCAGCCACAGAAGTCGAACTCGGCAGCAGTGTCCGATCCAGGTTTTCCTGGTCTGTTGTTCTGGCTCCTGAAGGAGCGCTCGTACGGGATGGTCACTGACGAGTCGATGCTGCGTCGGCGAACAATGTTTTTGCCGGTTTTCACTGAAACAATTGAAGTGGCAACTTCTTTAGCCGCGTTAAGCAAATTCTGGAAGAGGATAATCTCGATTGAATTGCCCATTACTGAAGCACGTGTAGAAGAAATGTGTTGTGTCCATGTGACGATTTTTGGTTGGATGATATTTCGTGTTCGCGTCACCGATATGACGAAATATAAAGACACAGCGCTGTGTATATTTAATATATAAAAAGGAATGCATTCAATGATAAATGAAAACTATTAATAATCCTAAGCTTTGCATGCAATGTGTTTAAATAGTGTATTTTCTTTGAAATTTTAGTAAGGTTTTAATGTAAATTTAAAATAAGGATTAATACTGAAAGTTAATCGTTTTTATTTCTATCGAAATACTCTATAACTGTCAGTTTTTTTATAATTGAACTTTGTGTGTTCACATTTTTATGTGTTTTATCTTTGAGACCGAGTTAGTTTTGAGAGTCATATTTGGGTTAGTCTTACAACTTGTATGTATCTTTTATTTGAATAATTACTTTAAGCTTATCTTGTTTTATTAAAACTGACAGCCAAAATAAGTAATGTTAGTTAAGTATTAACGTATGAATTAAATTTGCAAGAAAGATTTTCATTAAGTAAATAGATAAAATTAAGTCCTTATAAACAAATACAGAGTAAGTTGAGGCGAATTGAAAAGAAATGCTGATATCAAAATATAATCCCACCAAGGTCTTATATTTCTAAACTGAAAAATGTAATTGGATCAATCGTACCTAATGTGCAATTTATTATTATTGCATAATGTGGGATGATAGGCATATAACAGTAAATATTAACTGTCTCCGTAGACCTAGCGGTAAGGGCGTGTTCTTTAGCAAACGGGGGTCGTAGGTTCGAATCCTGCGGGCATTCAACAAATTTTCATTGTTGTTTCCTAGTTGGTTAGGGTAATTTGGGCTGATCACCCAATTTTCTGAGAAGTAAGATGGAAGGATGGCCATATAAAAACTCGGTGCACCCACCAACCCGCATTGGACCAGCGTAGTGGGATGCGGTTCGAAACCCCCTAATGGAGGACGCGAATATTAGGGGTGGCCTATGTCCAGCCGTGGACTAACACAGGGTGATGATGAAATATTTAAGTTCTACTTACAGGGGTGCGAGAATTTGTCCAGCTCTATCATCAGCTTTCGTTGTTCGCTGAACGGAATCGGGGTTCCGTTATTATCTACTTCTGGCGCCATGAATATGCGGAAAGTTCCCATTGCGCCTCTTCCAGTAGTGTTGGTCACCTCGATTCTGTTTATTATAAACAAAATCACGATATAGGAATGTCCACAATCAATAAAAGCGCCAAAAAAATTGTCCAACAAATGTGGAGCACATTGCATTTATCAAAGTGTAAAACTGATTATAATGCAGAGTTGTTAATTAAGGCCGTATTTTTATATTTCGAAAAATAATTATGCGCAATCACTGTAATCCGATTGGAGAAATACCTTGACTAAAAAAGAAAAACCTTTAGACTACGACTTAAGACAGGCAAATGTGAAATTACATTGCTAGTTATTCAACGTTTTTATTTTAATTGATAAAAGCGTATGCTAATCAATTTACATGAATTATTAACAATGGTAGGCATTGTTATTACCGGTAATAAACTGTTATTGAAGTTAGCAGTGTAGCTAACGTTATTAAAGGGTGAATAAGATTTAACATTACATTTTTCATGGCTTGGGTGAATTGTTAAAGTCTCGACCTGCGTTTCAAATGCGTATGAAAGACATCGATTGTATTTTTGTATATTTGATTTTGTATTTATGAAAACTAAAGCTTATGTATTTGTCAATAATTTTGTTTACGTGGCACAAGTTTAATTTAGTTTGTGCCAGTGTTCCTGATCGCTTTATTTATTACTGAATACAAAAATATGTAATCTATGTTACAAATCTATAAAAATACAGTCTATATATGACCAAAGTTAGAAGTGGTTTAATTTTATAATACAGCGACAAAGTAGCGATATAAGATTATTGTAAAAAATCTCCACTAATATTACTCACACGTAGTTGTATTCCTCGTGCTGCAGATGAGTGATACGAGCCGGCATACTGCCTCGGGGAGTGAAGTCCATACCCATTCCTATGTCGATCAGGCTCTGTTCCCAATATGTCGAAAAGGTGTTCCTGCCAGCTTTGCCGTCGATAGCGATCGATCTGACGTCGATTCCGGAGAAGATCAGCTGCAATAATGTCGTCTAATGGTAAAAACTAACCTTTATGAAAAATAATCACTCGTGACGTTCGTACATTTTATTTTTGACCGACTTTCCAAATGAAGGAGGTACTCAATTCGGAGATAGATGTGAGCTTCCTTTGGTCCCATTTTTTAAAATAATTTTGTGATATTGGTCTACAATAAAGACCATGATAGCATATATCTATGCTTTAAGATAACGCACAGTAATTTTTTTAATTTAGTTATAAACTGTTAAGTTTGAAAAATTGCAATCAGGTACATTCAAAGCGTATTTAAGATAATATAGTTTAGGTTGACATAAAAATTATTGCATTAAAAAACTTATTTATTCTATATAAACGTGTCCTAGATGACATTTTGATAAAATGAATACCTTGAAAGTTATAATAGTTCCGTAATTTCGTACGTAGAACACGTTACCTGCTTATCTTGCGTAAAATAGTTATTTGCTGTTAGAAGTCAGTCATATTTTTTTCTTAAATATTTTAAAATAACTCGTAAGGTTTTCACTTGTCCAGAGAAGAACCGGCAGGAATCATTGCGGTCGTCATTTCTTTTAACAAATGTATATCAATACATTACAATCATCATTACAAAAATTTATTACATTATTTAAGCAGTTGCCAGGGATATGCCAGACATTATCATAAACAAATCATTTCCATACATCTGGGTCGCCAATTCTCTAATAGAATAATAATAGGCGTTTTTTATGTGTTACTTTTACAACATTTTGAGACACAGTTATGCAAAAATAAGAGCCCTCCATGGAAGCTAACAATCAATTGAAATTCCTAAAAATATAGAGGAAACTTCATATGGAAGTCGATTTTGTCAACTTAAAAGTTTTTAAGGCATACGCAGGCAGACGAGCAGTCAGGCCACCTGATGGGAAGTGGTCACCGACGCCCATAGACAATAGCAATACCCATGGTATCGCCAACGCGCTTCCTACCGTGAGACATAGAGTGTTAAGTCTCGTTTACCCAGTAAATAGCTGGCTACGGTGCCCTTCAAACCGGAACACAGCAGTGTTTACCACTGATGCTTCGCGGCAGAAATAGGCACCGCGGTGGTACCCACCCAGACGGGGTAAACAGGGACCTACCACCGGTAAGGAATGGAAGCAGCAATTTACTAAGTGTAGAGCGCATACATTTAATTTTTGTCTTTGAGTTTAGCACTAAATTATTAGCAGCAAATCCTATTAATATAACATCACGCCACCACTGAAAGGAGCGGACAGTCCGTACGTAATTGTGTCAAAATTGCGATGATCACTTAGTTCGCTAACTTACTGCGTCCGGTTTGTAAGGCCGTAATTTGCTCTTGTACATTTGGAGGATGTCGTCGACGTGCGCGTGCCAACGGTAGAATATAGGGTCGCGCATTGCTGTCCCAGAGTCACCCATTACACCGAATTGTTCCTGAAAAAGTTATAATTGGTTATTCAAGTTCGGCGGAGACCAATCAGAGAGTCAAATATAATAGCCTCCGAACCTTAGTGGTATGGGCTTGTGCTGTAAAAACCGACGGTCGTTGGTTCAAATCATGCGGGCATTCAATAACTTTTCGTTGTTGTTTACTAATTGTTTGGAAAAATGCGGGCTGATCACCGGATTTTTTTTAAGTGAGATGAACAATGTATCCGATGGTTAAGTATGAAGTCAATCCAGCGTTTTATCTGAATTCTGTGTTGTTGGCTGGTTGGTTGTAATTTTACTATGACAGTCATTTAAAAAGGAGTACGCCTGTGTTTGTGTGTATACTTGTGCACTATAATATCTCCAATAAAGATCGGATGCCATAGTCGAAAGTCTTAAATATGGTTTGTGTATGCCTGAGTAATCGATTCTGAGGAAGTCAATTATGTAAACTGAGGAACTTACCAAATTGCGGTGATCAGGGTCGTGCACGTAAGAAATGTAAACGTGCCCCATGTTATGGTAGTTACCATAGTACTGTCTGTTGGGACTGATTATTGAAGCCTCCATAATATTTCCAAGGATATCGATACCCCTCTCCTCGTCCAGTGGCACTGTACGCCCTCCAGGCTGTTGAAAGGACAAAATAGAATTGAGAGCTGAAGGAGAAATCCGGTAAGCCAGTTTACATATTTTATTCGCTTAACGCTTTTTGAGCCCTAATTATATTTATATTTAGCAAGGGTTGGCAATTTTTAGCCCGCATTTCTTTTGAAGATGTTAAAAATATACGTTATTTTTGCAGCGTTTGTGGAAAGCCGAAGGTAATTTAGTAGAGGCAATTTTATTTAAATTTTTTGTGTATACCAGAGCCGAATTTTTTTGTATGCCAAGACCTAATATGAATAATATATATTAATTTGTTTTTCATTTATTTAAAAAAAATAAATACATATTTTAATATATAATACAGTACGTACAGTCATATTTCAGTTGAATTAAGCTTTATTTTTAATTGAATATAAACTATAACTTTTAACGGTATGTACACTATATAATAGAAAAGATTAATCAATATAAATTTAAATTTATTAGTTATTACGTCAAAGAATAAGAAACATACATCAATAAATTATTACTAAAATTGAACTTATAACTCGATAGAATTACCTAGCTGGCGATATCTTTCATGGCTTCAAAATAATCATCATCATCATCATCAGCCTGTGATAGTCCACTGCTGAATATAGGCCTCCCCTAATACACCCCTATCCATTAGGAGGTTTTTGGACCATATTCGTACCCGCATTGGACCAGCGTGGTGGGAACCACGCTGGTCCAATGCGGTTCGGTGGGTGGATCGACTTTTTACATGCCCATGGCTTCAAAATAATAATACATTTAATGAATATAAGGATGTTTACTCACCAATATTATAGAGTTAGTTTCGATAGTCCGTAAAATACGATCTCTCCACAGCTCAAGCTCCACCACCTCGCTCCTGATCTCCTCAACTGGGCGGTCCAAATCCCGAATAGTTGATCCGGCGAATCTATGTTAAAAATTAAAGGTGTTTAAAACATAAGTATATATTTATATATATAATGCACAAATCACAGTGCACAAGAATTCTGTAATTTATAATAATCTAAGTAATAAACTATTATTTGTTTACAGGATTAATTGACACTTTGGAGAGATGTTGTATGTTCGATGATATTGTACTCCACGGAAATATAATATTTATTTCATTTGATAGGTGCATCAACGTATTTTTACACTATTTATTTATGTAATTTTATGTAATACTTTAAAAAAGAAACAAGTAGTATAAAAACATAATTAAACTTCCCTAGATATATAATATTTAGTTTATTTGTTAGGTGCACCAACGTATTTTCACACTATTTATTTATGTAATTTCATGTAATACTTTAAAAAAGAAACAAGTAGTATAAAAACATAATTAAACTTCCCTAGATATATAATATTTAGTTTATTTGTTAGGTGCACCAACGTATTTTCACACTATTTATTTAATAAAATTGTAAAAAAAATCTTTCTTCTATCTATTAAGTGGAAAGACTGTGACATAGTAACAAAATGATAGCAATAATTAAAATAGTCCAACAAAAAATAAAAACTATCAACGTTTTGGAGTTTGTTCTTCGTTCTCTTTGATTTAAGGTAATATTTACATAAATTCCGTTTATTATTTGATTTTGGCATATTATGGTCATATAATTTACCTTGGTGGCCAAGCGCGACTAGCCACTTGGGAGTCCAGTTTGGGGAAGTAGCCTTCCTCGATTGGCTCACGTAAGTTTTCATAGCGTTTAACAACGCCAAGATTGTTGCAGAAACGTTCAATGGTATATCTGAAATAATAATGAAAAGTTACTATTATAGAAATTATAATATATATTATATCAGACATTTTTATATTTTAAATTATTTATCTTGTTTTGCGTGATTAACAGACGGTATTTGGTTTGGTGTTTGGCTCGCACAATAAGTCGCTCGGCAAGCTATGAGCCATGCTCGGAGTATCTTTAAAGGGCCGCATCGGAAATGATGTGAAATCAGAAAAGCAAAGTGGTCTGTGTGGGCTGTAGAATAGCCAAATCAGAAGCGGTGACGTGCATTAGTCGCCTATGTCCAGCAGTGGGCTGACACAGTCTGATGATGAATTCCGTCTTACATTTACCTATAGTGTATATCTTCATATTATACCCATACTTTACTATAAATTACTTCAAAAGGAAAACAAAAGTGAGTGGATTACAAGGATTTAAAATGACCTGGCCATTATCTGCTGATGCATGTAGTAGAACAGCTCCCCACGACGATCCTTGTTGACGACAGTGCGACTGCCCTCTGATGGGTAGACGAGATGCCAGTGCCAATGGTGAAGGTTGACTCCAATGTCCTCGCGGAAGTAAGCTACCCTCTGTTCTGGCTCCGATTCAGAGGCGGTGTAGTTCATAGGGATTGTTACTGGCGTCTAGTGAGATATACACTCTAATGTATTTATAAATTCAAACTTCTAATGTACAAAACCAGATAAAACATGCTTCCTGTCATTAATAACGTTGAAAAACAATAAGGATTGAATATGCAATAAGAATATTTTATCCCTTCGCAATATTTTTATGTTACCGGGCGAAAAAACACAACGTCATTTTGTTTCAAAGTAGGAGTTCTTGTACTATGAAAACAGGATAACTGATAAATGCATAGACTTACTTTTATTCTGTAAATAATTACTTATTGAACAGACACCAGAGAAAACACTTTTTTTCCGTGAAAGGAATCGAACCCACACCCTTCGGCGTAATGACTACGCCAAGCGGCTCGTCATTTATCCAATAAGATCGCTATACGTTTTGGCATATTTGGCACAAGACATTAATAACATTTTAAATCTGTATTCATCTATACAAATAAAATAAAATTGAGTAACTGTTTGTAAAATTAAAATTACAACATTTTTTTTATTTTTGTCTGTCTGTCTGTTTGTTTTTTCTGACTAATCTATGGGATGACTGGTCCGATTTTGACGGAACTTTCACTAGAAGATAACTATTTTTTAAACAAAAAATACATTTTTTTTATATTACCACGAGGACGAAGCCAAGAGCAACAGCAAGTTATAACTAAATACATACCCGAGGTTGATCCTTTACTGTAGAAGTGAGTTCGCGGACCTGACGGAAGACTTTGGGCGCCACGAATTTGTCCGGAAACGATTGCGCAAGGGATGGTATGTCCATACCCTTAGTATCGGGTCTGCAAAGATAACATATTCTTACTTAACTTCACCATCTATACTTTAGCCAAAGTAGACCAGGAATTTATTTAAAAAAAAAACAGCCGTTAGATATCCTGGGTATGTCATATAATTTTCATTGTTAAAAAGGCTAGACTTCTTTGCTATGGGTTGCGATTATTTTATGTATTTTTAAGTAAAAGTCAAATAACTTAGTTAAATTAAAGTTTAAAAATTTTACTCTGCCCCGAGAAAAACCGCCAATAATTTCTACGATATTTTTTTTAATATAAATTGTCAGTGGATATTAACAGGATATAAATATACATAGTTTTTACATTTTTTATTACTGGCAACCAAATGAACATTCACGTTCCAATCTCTGCAGCAAAACTGAAATGTAAAAAAATGCCTTTTTCCGGTTTAAATGGCACGGATAGTAACTAGGTAGTAGATATGCGATGTCCCATGTCTGTATTTGGTTGTTAATACGTGGTTTACTCTACATTCTTCATAGAGAGGTCCCAATACTTATTTTCGAGTTATTAATCATTGTGATATGGGAGTTAAATGTTCGTCTAACAATGTTTACATTGTAAATTTGTAGAATAAATAAACTCAATTATTAACGCATTTAATTAAATAATTTTCTATCGACACTTAAGTTTAGTACCATAGCTAGATCCGATAAAACTCTGGTATAACCCAACATATTTTGGGATTACAATTAATTTAGCACAAAAAATATATGCAACAAAAAAAAAACATTTGTCACTGACCTGTGTAACAACGCCACTGAAAGGCAGTAATTAAACATGTACGGATTAACATGTAACTGGCAGTATGAGCAGATCGATTGTAGATCCTCCAAATCACGCATACCTGAAATAAAAAAAAAAGGAAGAGAGTAAGTTAACATGCATACTGCATTCTTACTAGTGGAATTATTTTAATTTTTGGATAAACTGGAATTCAGGCAAAATACCCTAACGAGATCTTGAGTTATTTACCACTAAAAGCCCCAAGAGGATGATAACGGCTCGGACGGTCATTGGTCGATTTCATAGCTTGAAGAGCTCTCCTAGATCGATACATTATTAAAAAATGTTAAAATTTTTTAATAATGTCCGATCGAATTATTTCGTTTAAGTGGTTACTATTTGTATGTCGTGAACAATTTCCATTGGTACACTATAATATCATTAAAACGTTTATACGTTTCAGAGTTTGCTTATACAAACTCCTGGCCCTCCCTATGGTGTAATACTCAGCGCTGCTAATCAAAAGTAAAAAATATATCACACGCTTCTTTGTATAGAGCTCTAAACTACTAGTACGTGGATATATTAAAGTAAATAGAATTTGGCAGATAAATTAATAAGTTGATGGTTGAGGTGAAAAATGAATAACTCTTACCCATAAATATATCTGTTAGATTGGCAGCCATCCTTTTGTGTTTTGGTATGAATAACGAGAAATGATCTTGGTACGCCAACTCCCGCGCAAGATCCAAATTGGGTAAAGAAATGTTCCTAATAAGTATGTTCCTGGAATTTGCACCGAATCGGCTGGCCAAAGTACCTGCCACCTTCTTATATTTTTCGGGCTGAGAAAGGAAATTTATATAAATCACTAAAAAATTGCATGAATATACAATCTGCATAAAGAGCAAAGAAACAATTGCAAGGTTCTTTATTTTGATTTTTTACAAGGCAAACTGACAGTGAGATGTAGTTTATTCAAGCAAGTAAAGTAACTAAATGTATGATTGAAAATTTTAAGTGGATATTATGCATTGATTCCATCAATCATTTTGAGCATCTTATCCTTGAATTTAGTAATCATTATTTAATTAATAATGTGACACAGTTTTAATTTACTTACATAGTAGTGTTCAGGAATATCAAATGTTGCACCTTCCTGTCCTTTCTTCATAAAGCATGGCTCCGTCGGTCGGTCAAAGAACAACAACAGATTCTCTTTTGTGGCGGACATTTTGGAAACCTATATCTGGATGATGTTTAAACAATATTAACAAGATTGTGATATCAAATTCAATTGCTGCAACAATTTGTTATTCACGGCCCAAATTTAAATTTCATATTTTATTATAATTTAATTACGTTATAGATACGTTTATTGTGACTAAATGCTAATAAATTAAATACTTGTACATACCTTCTACTTGATAGAATTTAAATTAATAGCTGTTTTTTTATTAATGATATACTATTATGTTAAAATTTAAATTAAATTGATATAAAGCCGTGATGGTCACGGCTAGACTGTCACTGATAGGTTTTTAGTGACATTATTTATACCTATATTTGGGAAAAACCAAGTGCGGTTGAGTATTTACAATTATTTTGCACAATTCTAAACATGGTTCGGTACAAATATATTTAGTTAGTATTTCATAAGTTTGATGATATAAATTGTTTTATATTTTTTACTATCTGTTTGTTATTAAGGTATTTCCATGTTGACTTTGAAGCCAATGGCGACCCCTAGTTCATCCCCCTACAGTTTGAAACTACAAAATTTCTAGAAAATTAGTTTTGAATTTTTAAATAAATTGCACATATCATAAGTGGAATTTTTCTCGTTTCAAGTACCTAGACAAAATTTCATCGTTTTATGTTTAATAGAGACGAATTTCCTTTCAAAACTTGCATCCCTAGTAAGCTCCACACTTTATCGAACAATTAATAGTGCCTTGTCGTTAGAATCGATTCAGATATGACAGAAATTCATAAAATCTTAATATAGTTTTGTGTATAACTGAATAGACAGAGTTACTTGTCCATATAATAACTTAGGTTTTGGATTTTATAAAACTTTGATGTATAAACTTTGATATATAAAATTAAACCTAAGGGTTTTATTTTTTAAGTGACGGTTGGTCATCTAATTTTCAGTCATTTTGTATACAAGTTAGGAAAGCTAACTTCAAGAGTTATAGCGGATTGTTATGGTAGTTAATTTTTAATAAAATTATCAAATTGTAACGAACACGATATCTATTATGTATTATGCTGTTTTAATTTTTTCAGCCTGATGCAAACCGCTCTCAATAAAAATGTTGCAGCGCACGATGACTTGAAAAATGGCAAGAAAAAAGAAATTTTAAAATATTGATAAATAAATACTTACATCTAAGTGCGAATAAAAATCTCACTAAGGTTTTTGAGGTATTAGGTTTCAAGGTAAAGGTAAAGGAAGAAGGTAAACAAGGCGTAACATCCCATATCACAGTCCTAAGTTGTCGTTTCTTATGGGCAAGTAGTGTCACTTACTATCAAACATTTTTCACTTATCTATGGCGTGAATGAATTGGAAAAGAAAACCTATTGGTTTAACAGATGTTTTTACTTTTTTTTGTTTACGAGGTTCGTTAAAATTCGTAGAGAATTCCGAAGGGAAGCGTGTGAATCGTCAATTTGTTTTCTAAACCATTTATCTATCGAGGAAATTGTGGTAAGCGTATCATATGAAAGCCCCCCACGTAAAAAAACGTCTGAAATTTGGTCTATAACCAACCAAATGCATGCGTGATTCATTTTTAGTCAATAAAACTGAAA
Organism: Lamproptera curius; assembly: GCA_029286875.1. Lineage (NCBI taxonomy): Eukaryota > Metazoa > Arthropoda > Insecta > Lepidoptera > Papilionidae > Lamproptera > Lamproptera curius. Next base: position 1,779,380 of record JAGSMT010000022.1, read on the forward strand.
ATGTTCTTATGAGTCTAAATAGTCTAGTCTTCCTCTCTAAGATAAAATAATGAGATTATCTGCCTAAACATAAATTATCCATTATTTTTAAGACTACACATTTATTATGTGCTGAAAGTTCAAGTTTGGTCTACACAAAAGGCCAAAGTAATACCGAATACCGAATATTCGACAACACTGTAGGCCTAAGCACCAAAGATTCGGCACATAACACCCATACACTTGACGAGCTTGAAACTAGAATAAGAAGTGTAGTGGTTCCGGCTTGTCTTATTCTAGTTTACATCATAACAACTCCATATATTTTTTTGAAAATTTAATGAATGTTCACAAAAATAAAAATTATTTAAAGGCATTGTAATGCACATCAAATAAATACTAGGAACAAGAATATTCATATTAATTCCTTCAGCAACTTGACTGCCAAGAATATTTAAATCTTTTATGTCCTATATATTTTAAATAAATGTATTTGCTTTTACAATAATACCCTATAAAACGTTCAAAATATAACCATTAATAAATTATAAAAAAAATTCAAGAAACGTTTGTGTGTTAAAGGTTATTACAATTTAAATGTTTTTAAATGATAACACACTCTGGTAAGGGAATGCTCTCTCCAGGCTTTTTTCAATAAAATAATAAATTTATGCTTTTAATTGTTTTTTTATTGTAGAAGGTGACAAAAAAGTCCCGTTTTTCTCAGAGGGGTCCTTTTCTAAACCGGTGGTAGATTTTTGACAATACATAAGTGAGTGTATCGCTTCTATGTTGAATAAAGATATTTTAAATTGACAAACATTGACAAGAGTGTATAGCAAGAGGTAATTTTATTGGTACCAACAGATGCAGAAAATCTTATTTTATCCCATCATTGCATATTACTGATCGATTTTACTTACTAAAGTTTAGGAATTCGATAATGAATCTATACATTTTAATAATTATGATGTGTCCTATTTCATGAGCCGGTATTCGAGCCGAATACTAAAAAAAGTGGCCGAATGGGCCAATATAAATGTTATTTTGTTTTTATAAATATATAGCTATATCTATAAGTTAAACATAAAGCTAACCCAGACTTTAGTAGAATATGGACCATTTTTGAATACCTTTTTTGTTTGAATTTATATACCTTGGAAAGGAAGTAATTTAAAAAAAGGGAACGCATGGCAAACATTATACTTTTAATAAAATTCTAGGCGTTCATCGGATTTCTTGTTACACGTATATGTATCATCATCATCAGTCTGAGTGAGTCCACTGCTGGACATAGGCCGCCCCAATGAACGCCCTTCTCCGCTAGGGGGTTTTTGGACCGTATCCAACTACCCTGGCCCTATGCCGGTTGGATTATGGACCGACTTTTTAGATGCCCATCCGGCGCATGGATCATCTTACTTTTCAGACTATCAGGTGATCGGCTCAAATTGTCCTAAATAATCAGAAAACAACGATATCACAAAGTTGCTCCCCTGTGGGATTCGAACCCACGACCTCCGGTGTATATAGCAAGGTATATATGCCTATTTAATTAAAAAAAATTTGAATTGGAAAATATATTATAGCAGAGACATCTATATTTCAGTAACTCAACACGGTTCGAAATATGATTGCAAGAGTTGGACTGTCGTTATTTAAATGTAGTGACACAATCGTTTGTAAGATGGCACTGTTCAATTATTTTCATTTATATTTATTTGTTTTACGTTGCCAAGAATTACTGCAAAGTTAATGATACTTATTATAGTATTTTCGTTACAGACTATTAATCGAACCAATACGTTATCTTTTTGTTCAAAACCGCAATACTATTAGTAAATTTGTCGTGAAGTGAGCATCATAAGTTAGGTACCAAATTTAAACTACCTACAATTTTTCAGCTTAGTTACTTGATTGATAAATTTCATTTATTCATAGCGTTTTAGGCAATCGAATCAAAGAAAGCCTAGAAGCTTTTTACTTCAGGACCAAGCAGATAATGTTTTCTTCAAGAAGAGATTTTAAAGGCGTTATTTCAAAAAGTTTCGTAAAAAGGCATAAGTGTTATGCATCATATCATTATCATCATTTAAACGTGATAGATCTCCTTATTACAAGGGACAGTCTCCGAGTACCATCAGCACCATCGTGATGCCAATTTCTGTCAGGAGCCAGCAGTTCGTAAACTGTACTGTGTTCAGGTTTGAAAGGCAACTTAGCTAGTGTAATCACTGAGTAAACGAGATGTAACATCTAATGTCTTAGGCCACCCTATGCACGGTTATTGTTGGTGATGGTTCATGCATGGGTCACGTAAGGGTTCGTATTTCTTTAGCGAGCAACGGTTTAGTTAAAATTTCTTTACTGGTGGTAGGTCCCCTTTTTATAGGGGACCGTCTGGGTTGGTACCACCACGGTGCCTATTTAACTTAGCTAAGGGACCGTAGCCAGCTTATTTACTGGATTACCGAGACTTAACACCCTATGTCTTACGGTAGGCAGCGCGTTGGTGATACCACTAATGTTGCCGATGTCTATGGGCGTCGGTGACCACTTCCCATCAGGCGGCCTGACTGCCTGCTGAGGCAATAAAACAATAAAATCATAACACATGTTCTCTATTTTTTTCAAGATTTGGTAGTAAAATTAAATATTAACTAAACCTTACTCATTAACCTAATATTGCCTATGAAACTGAATAAAATGAAATGTCACATTTTTATTATCTTATCGTGATGTATGGGTACGCACATTAACCATTTTACTGAAAGCGTAAATTTGGTTTCTTGCAATATTCAAAGCATAATCTAAAAAAAATATTTTACGGTTTTAACCGACAATAATATGATACGCTGTTGAGTTTAATTTTCCAAAATGATAAAAGTTTGATGATCTCTTAAAACCATTAAAAAAAAAGTCCTGATAAAAAAAGTTTAAAATTCAACACATGGTAACATCGCGTAAATAGTGTTTTTGGTAGTCTTCTTTAAATGTTCTTTTCTATGAAGCGTTAATCAATATTTAAAGAATAAGGAACAAAACATAATATCGCCTTACAAAAATAAAACTTTTAAACTTTTAAACTTTTAAACTTTTAAATAGGCAATTTTTGAATAATGTACTTGAACAAAGACTTCCTAAATAGAACTTTCAGTCAGCATTGAAAATGACTCATTATAACATTAAATATGCTACAATCACTTCGTTTCTTAGACTTTATTGTGAAATAAATGAAGACGGTTTATCGGTTTAACAAACGATAAATGTAAACACATTGTATAGTCTATATCTGAAGGTGTTGCTGGCGTTAACAATATAATGGTACAAGGCAATGATTTTCGGCGCTGTAACGTGTTTTAATTTATTGAATATTTCAGTTTCTACTTATCATATATTTATTTTAAAAAAAGGACCTCATAACAAGTACTTCTCTTCGGTTCATTAGCGGCACGCGTAAGAGCGTTAGAAAAAAACGAAGGGAATTAATTGACTGCTTCGTCCGGCACGTCGATCATAATAAACATGTTTTAAAGAAAGTAAAATTGCGCGAAAAGCAAATTATATAAAAAAAATCGATTTACGCCCGATAATAATCGAAAGCCATCGGAAGCGAATTAAAAAGACTAAGACAACGTTACAATAAAACCTTTATCCGATCACGGCCTCATTAAGCTTGCCGTATCTTTATTTGGTTTAGGACTAATTGTATAAAGTCGAGAGACAAAAGCCCAAAGAATTGTTCTCCATATTTTTTTTAAACAAGAACAATGCTAACAATGCCTCGTTTTAACCTAAAGAGATGCGTTTTAATAAAAAATCTCTCGTCGCATTGCGGACCGCTTAATTGTGTTCGCTTGCTGCAAGTTTTATTTAATTTAATTACGTTCCAACTCGGCTTTGCATAATTTGGACTTTTGTGTTGTTTAGTCTCGTTAATTATGTTTTACACCAGAGGTTTGTGTAATACCAAACTCTTTTTGCAAATAAAATACGTTGGAATAAACATAAGCATAGCAAAAACCTTTTTCCTTCGTTAAAAATATTCTTAAGCGCTACAAAAAGTGTTTTGTACATTAAACGCGTTACAAACATGTGACTGTAATATAAACATAGCATAAACTTTCAAATGCCTCCGTGGCCTAGTGGTAAGGGCAAGTACTTTAGAAACCGCTCGTCGCTTAGACCAAACTATATCTATAAAAAGCTCCAAAACGCGATCAATCGTTTAGGCGAATGGTTTCGTAAATGGAGAATCGACGTCAATCCCAATAAAGTGTGCAATACACTTTCATCGGCCTAGATTACGTCGTGTCGTCATTACACGATACCCCTGTCCTCAACCCAGGCGTCAGGATAAGGCCACGCGTTGGCCGACACCAGAACACTAGGGCAGTTCAAACTTTACGGCCAACCGATCCCTTGGGAGAGGAAGGCCAAATATCTAGGCGTGATTTTCGTCTGCAACATGTTATTCAAAAGTCATATTCAGGACGTTAGGAAAAAGGCTTTGTTCGTTCGACCAGACTCTATCACCTAACGAATTCTCACAGTAAAATGTCACTCAAACATAAACTTCTATTGTACAAGGTATATATACCACCAATCATGGCTAATGCATGCCAAACTTTCGCTCACGCATCCTCCACACTCCTAAAGCAACTACAAGTAATTCAAAACAAATTCATCCGCCGCGCCACCGGGCTGGTTACCAACGAAACGTAGATTTACACAGCGACTGCAAACTGCCAACACTCCGCGAGCATTTTAGAAGTTAACTCGCAAACACATAGATAAAGTAGTCAACCTCAGCAACTCTCTGCTGGTAAAAGCAGCAACGTATAGCCGATCCAAACGCGTCTAGTCAAAAGCGTAGACGCGAAACGTTCTCCTCGACCCGGACGAGGAAGGGTCGCTGAGACTCCGGAACCAACAGGGGTCCGACATCAGACCCTACACACCACACGAGTAGGGATAGCACACACTCACCTGTAGTTCGCCTCGCCTACGAGCATAGCGACACACACACCGCGTATACCAGATGCACCGCGTTCCAGGGCGGTTCTCACCGCCCCAGCAATCGATTAATACATTCGCCAGACCGTCGGCGTCCCGGTCCGTAAACCGATCGTCGACGATCCTTAGAGACATAAACTAATGCCTAACTCACGTACCTTCTGTACGTGTAAGCAAAAATGTGGGCCACCTAGTTCGTGGGGACGGAGCTTCTCGCGAACTATGTGTTAGATGAAGCTTACTAAAGAGCATGAGTCTGAAAGCAAATTAGAAACCGGAGGTCGAATCTTGCAGGGACACAACAAATTTTCATTGTTGTTTCCAAGAGAGAGAATGAGAGAGAGAGAGAGAGAGAGAGAGAGAGAGAGGGAGAGGAGAAGAACGGAGAGAAGGAGAAAGAGGGAGACGGCAGTGAGGCTTATAATGCTTACCATTACATTTACACCTTTTACGTCCAGCCTTTTTAGTTATTACTTTAGATATCTGATTTGGTGAACGAAATCTAAATTTTAAGGTATTAAATGAATGTCATGGCCAGTGTTAATGCATCACCCACGAAAGATTGATTCAAACACTAGCCGACACAAACAGAGAGTATGTAAGGGAAGTAAGCAATTAAGAATTTCCAACACGTGAGTTACCCTTATATCATACTCCATATGTGTTAAAGCAATGATCATCCTCGTAACTTATCCCGAAAGGTTCCGCTTACATCCCACGTGTATCCGTTTAGTTGGCATCAAATTTACTTTGAGATACTCCACAGATGATTTCCCCGGGGTCGACCCGTCCACCGCGAGCCGAACTCGCAAACGCAATCACTTTACTCTCCAGAGGTATAGAATTCTAATGCATTTGAAAAATATTATAAATTGTCTATAACAGGTAATTTTTTGAAATATTATTTGACCAAATGGTGATGGGCTTGTAAAATGTCGGTCCACCTACCAACCCGCATTGGTCAAGCGTGGTGTGATACGGTCCAAAGCCCCCTAATGGACAGGGGTGTATTAGGAGAGGCCTATGTCCAGCAGTGGACTATCAAAGGCTGATGATGATGTGGAGTTAGATGATTTTTTGCGCCAAAATTGGTTTAATTGGGTGTCGGACTTCAACTATTCGCCAAGAAATAATCTTAAGTTTTGATATTTTAACAGTTTTACATTAGACTTGTTTTATATATATTTTTCAGTTTATTATTAAATAAACATAGATTACATTATTTTAATACGATAGCATAAAAAAGCACTCAGGTTTGGGCTAATTTTAAGAAAATATTACATAATACCTATAAAATAAAGTATTTTTCCGATAAAAGAAAAAAAATAACACAAGTCAGAGCTTTGTTACGACAAATACTTAGATTGGGTATTTTTCGAAACAATGGAAAGCACTGACATGATAGCAACTTTTTGAAAGTTCTAAAGAACGTCATCAATTTATAATAGCTGTCTCAGTACAGCGACTGACCTGATCCCTGTGACCCAAACGCTAAACTGCATTTGATGGATGCATTAGATGTCAGTAAATTTAAATTCATTAACTTTTTACGACTGCTGCAGATGATCTTGATTATTTTTTCATGCAAATTTGATTTATTAACCAAGTAAACCAAAAAGCTGTTTCCAGCAGGATTTGATTTCATTCGTGATCCACGAATTTCGGACTTAAAGAGCAGGGGCGAATAAAACTCGGATGCGAGGTTGTTAAAAGAAACGTGTGTTTTGAATAAATATCTTGTTAAAATAAAATGGATTTGGGAAGTTTTGCTTAATGACCGACCACCGAGTCTATTTTTGGTGACAAATACTAGTTCTAATGTTAGTACATCCTGCTAATATTATAATATTATAATTCATAATATCATAAATAAAATAATTTTTGGCCGACTTCCCAACAGTAAGAGGTAGTCAATTCGGAGCGTGTTTCTTATTTTAACATATGTTACCTCGTTGCTCCGCTCCTGGAGCTCCGATTTGAATAATTCTTTTTAATGGTATGTAGAAGTAGTCATGAGGTCGATTTAAGAAATTAATAAGAAATAAAAAAAAAATTAGGGCGTCAAAAGTCACGACCTCGAGCGATTAAATTGCAAACGCTGCCGAAACCATAAAAGGTAGACTTAAAAAATATTCTACATAATTGTATTTCCTTAAATGGTCTATAATAAAATCCGGGAGCGTATATATTTGTTTGAAGAATAACCTACATTAACCATTGTAATGTAAAACATTGTTAAAAATTGCATATTAAATCTTATTTAAGGTAATATATAAAATACTTCATTCCATTTGTAAAAATATAACATTTTATTCATATTAATACCTTAAAAGACATTAGAGATTTAAAGTGGTGTGGCAAAAACCGCGTTGTAATTTCTCGTTGTCAGGACACGTTGTCACTGCCTTATATTGCGCAAAATGGTTATATACTGTATGAAGTCTGTCATATTTTTTAATTAAAACTTCACTTGTTACAAATTACAATTATCACGCCAATGAATGCGCTGGGCGAAGGTTGTACTAAATTAACAAAATGAGTCATTTTGTTTCAATTTAGGCTGGCAAATGGACTTTTGTAATATGTATTATTACATCACAGATCCTATCTCTTACTTCAAGGGGCACGCCCGATTCGACTTGTCGTCAAAGACGTGGATATATAATAGATAGCACCACAATATACCACGCATATACATGTATATTTTCTAGTTCATCAGTGTTTCTTTTATGATTTTAATAATTCTTTAGTTGCCGTTTGTTAAATATATTTTTAAGGGTACTTTGAATCTTAGCAAAAGTTTTATGTTATGAAAAAAAAATTTATAATTTATTATCGATTTGGCAAATTGAAGTGCGTTTAAACTCTTTAAAACCGTATTATTATCTTTTCTAGCAATAGGTTCTAGAGTATATTTCGTTGCAAATATTAACCTCACTTAATACTTTGTAAAGTGCAAAAAAAAAATATTTTTTTTTTCACGTATTATGCATTGCATAGCAAGGACACAAACGTGATCCTAAATGTTGAACAATAACTACTTTATTATTGAGTAAATGTTACAAAAAAATAATTTTATGGATTTCCGATGTCATAATTGTCTTTATCCAGCAGTATCAGCAGCATTAATCAAAAGCAGTAGTATGTGAACACTACTATGTTACAGTTTTAAGGGCACCGTATCTAGTGTAAGCGTGCAGACTTATTGTGTTTATTACTACTATTACTGCTTTTAGGCTATCATTAGAGCTACCATTGTTTGCTTGGTGTAGTCACCCTGATTGTTACGCCAAAAGGGTTCGGTGGTAATATTTATATTATATGTATTTATTTACAAAAGTAAAGTAATTCTATGTATTTATGTCTCATCTAGTTTCCATATTACAAGTTTTGCTTAGTTTGGGACTAATTGATGTTGTTTCATTTTGTCCAGAAAAAATATATATTATTTATTTATAACTTGGTGGCAGAGGTAATCGCTATTCATCAGTTGAACATACTACCCATCTTGTAGCTTTATTAAGCTGACTTCTTTTAATAAATTATGACTATAATTGGTCTATTACTTATTAACAAAGACTTTCAGAGCCTTTATCGAGGACAAAAAACATTTAACAGAAGCAAAAACCAAGTTTAAATTATTCAAAAGTAAGTTCAGTTAACTTTAAGCTTCGAATGTATTAATTACGAAGGCCTAACGAAGGAAACCTATTATCATTATAGGATCATCTGTGTATTGCAATATTTATAACGTTACATCTTTTCTTTTCCTTATACAATAAGTTCAAGGGGCGAATTTATTTATTTTTATGTGATATTGAAAGGACTTTTTTTAAATACGGAAATTCTATACTTGCACCAAAACAAAATTTTACTATCATCATCATCAGCCTGTGATAGTCCACTGCTGGACATAGGCCTCCCCTAATACAGCCCTATCCATTAGGGGTTTGGACCATAACCCACCACGCTGGTCCAATGCTGGTTGGTGGGTGGACCGACTTTTTACATGCCCTGCCGACGCATGGATCATCTTACTTTTCAGACAATTTGGTGATCGGCCCAAATTGCCCTAACCAAATAGGAAACAGCAATGAAAATTTGTTGAGTCCCCGCAGGATTCGAACCCACGACCTCCGGTTTCTAAAGCACACGCCCATACCATTAGGCTACGGATGCAGTTTTAAATTTTACTAGATATGGATAAAAACATTATGAGAAAGGTGTGTGATTATAATGTAAATATACATGTGATGTCACGTCTATACAATGGGTTTATGGTTTATCTAGAGTTTAATTTGGATAAGGTTGGGTTTTCTAGGAGTGAAAACTTATCTGAAGCTTAGCATTAACCATATTCGAAAGAGTAATAAAAAGTTAGGGGTAATATTTAGATTATTTTGCCGTTCTTTATTAAAATTATGATAAGGATTTTGAAAACCTAGGTCTCACTTCACCATAAATAATTTTGTTAAAGGGATTAGATCACCTATATTCCATTTATTATCCCTTGAAACCATATTTCCATATCTCAAAGATAAGTTGTTGTATTTCGAAATAACCTAACTGTCACTGAATTTTGTTTAAGTTGATATTCTAATTTACGTCACTGTGATAATAATAATATTACATCATATGAGATATATGATATATTATTTATATAAATATAAAATTCACCATCTTCATACCCCAGTGAACACTAACTTAGAACATGGTAATTGTAAGTTCAGATCACACGATAAACAGCTCTGTGATAATTTTATTTACTGGTTTGTTAGAGCCAAAAGGGCCCAATGACATGCGATTCTATCGATACATTTATCAGATAGGTATTTAAAAAATAATCCTGGTTGTCAAAATTAATCTCAGTACTCGTTGTACGATTAGGTCCTTCTAATAACTGACCTGTAATCCGTTCTAGAACACAATTTAACCTTTGGTTCGTGGAGATCAGATGCTATTATTCTAAGCCGGTTATATCGCAAGTTATTAGGTAAACCTATCATGACAATGTAAAAATATTAAATGACCTTCAGTTTTAAGCAAATCAAACCATTTCCTCCCTTATAAGTTACCCTCGCGTGATAATCACCGCAATCATTCGTTCACACTAGATAACGACCACAACTTCCTACGTGATAAATATTTTTACACACGGCGCTGTGCGCGCGGCTAGATTTGGGAATCCCCATTAACATGCGCACAATATTATTATTTGCGGTTAATTTCTTTTGCTTTTCTATTTACTATATAAATTATGGGATTACCATCGGAATTCTATGCCTATGGTCATCGAAGTTCGTTCACCACCTTGAAACACGAAATGTCACGTCTCGTTTTTTTAATAATGTCTCTAGCAACGCTACTCTACTAATTGGCACCCGATAGTGTTTACACACTACTGGTTTAGTGAAAGGAAAGAATCCTAGTAAAAAGATAACATTTGGCTTACATTTTACGACTTTGTTTTGTTATTGTCCATTATTACATTTGTACCGTGTACACTTGAGAATAACGGTACAGTTAAACTTTTAAGGAAAATGCTAATATTACAATTTAGAAAAATTATTTTAATAATAAGTCGGTGTACAGTGTACATATAAATAATATTTATAAATAATTAAATTTAACAACATATTAAAGTGGTTATAGAAAAAATATTTTGTTTTTGAAAGAAAACCCGAGTTTTTTTATGACATGCATCGGGAACCCGCAAATTGCAACCACGATTGTCACTTTGATAACACAATCTGCAAGTGTTTTGAATAAATAGCGGCAATTGGCGAACTTCGGTACAGTGAAGCCGTGGTCCTCACGGCTTACTACCCTCAAAAGGTTATTTTATTTGTTTTATAATATACAGTATTTAACACCTTATCTTTTTCAACCAGAAGTTCGCTAGAGGTAAGCATTTGTTCACTTATTTAAACACTTTGCTTCATTCAACAATTTATGCAATGTTATAATTATTATGTTGCATCAGTTAGGATTCATATTCTATTCCTTATCATAGTATTTTTTCAGATCTCACGTTCTATATAGGCTACGGCAAAATGCTAAAGTACTATATTCTGTTTTATTAAATAATTAAATATTTAAAATATCACTAACAGCAAAATATATTGAAAAGGTTATTTGTGACTTTTTCTAACGAAATTTCGCTATTTACTTCGTAAATGTTTATCGTTGTCTGTCAAAAACAAAGACCAATACGAATACGGCAGTCTTCAATTTTTAAAAACTATGAATTATTTTAGGTTCATAATATTAAGTACTAACTTTGTGTACTAAGTCTAACAAAAGAAACCTATGAGACCTACATGACATGTCCCGTATTAGTTACTGTAACACCCTAAAAGCATGCAGAAGAAAAGAAATTTTCTTATTGCATTTACGACTTTACAAATAATTGCTTATGCTATAAGTAATTTCTTACAACTTGTAGGTTAAGTACATCTTAAGAAAATATTTGCTTTTCAGCTAACAAAATGAGTGACGCTAAAAAGAATCTGCTTCTTTTCTTTGATCGGCCAACCGAGCCGTGTTTTATGGTGAAAGGTGAAGAGAAAGCGGTCTTTGACATACCGGCCCACTATTACGTAAGTTTAGTTTGAACTTTTTCAACTAATTAACACTTTTACTCTGTTAAGCATTTCAATTAACCGCCTCTGTGGCCTAGCCGTATTGGCCCCTGCTTTATAAATCGGAGGTCCGGAGGGTTTAAATCCCGCGGAAAACACCTTTGTGTTATCGTTGTTTTCTGGTTGGTTAGAACGATGTGGCCGATCACTCAATTCTCTGAAAAGTAAGATGATCTTTGCGTCGGATGGGCATGTAGAAAGTCGGTCCAGCAACCAACCCGCATTGGACCGGCGTGGTGGGATACGGTCCAAAAACCCGTTAATGAAGAAGGCGTGTATAAGGGGAAGCCTGTTTTCAGCAGAATATCAGAGGCTGATGATGATGATGATGAAGCATTTCAATAAAACTTAAAGTGAAATGGCATTATTTTGTAGCTGAAATGGCTTAACTATGTTTTAATTAACAAACCTAAAAATATTAATGTCTATTTTTAGTTTTGTTAATTAAAACATAGTTTGTCAGTTGTTTATTTTAATTTGCGGCCTAAATATTTATGTATATTGTCTATTACGTTGGCAGTAAGGAGTTTTTGTCACAGAATTATACATAGTGACAATTAAAATATATTTGAAAAAGTGTAATATCCCTTATTAAGTGTATTTTCAATGAGGTTTTAAAACGGAACCTTGACTGCAATTTCCTTTAACAATATAATATATAAGCCGATAACTAACAAAGACCTCTCTTACGAACTATAGCTAATCCAATTTAGACTTTAGAGAGAGGTTTAACAACCCGTTTGTCGTAGTGGTTAGTGACTTTGACATGCATCATATGATGTAGGTTAGATTCCCACAACTGAAAAAACTTCACGTCCTTACTTGGTCATGAACTTTGAAGTTGAATGAATACGATGACCATATTGGTAAAAGCAGTTTCACACACACTCTATATAGGTTGATTGAAATCCATTTTTTTAATTGCAGCCTGAGAAATACAAGGCCGTGAGCAACACCTTATCCAATAGGTTCGGAAATGACGCCAACAGGAGCATTCCAGTTAGGAACATCTCTCTCCCGAATCTGGATCTACCGTTGCAACTGGAGTTCAATTCTCAGTTTTCACTATTCGTACCCAAGCACCGACAGATGGCGGGCAAACTGATCGATATTTTCATGGGTAACATATAAGTATATATATCTTTCTTGAGAATCCCTATCTATGACCTAGTGGTGTTCGCCGTTTCTTTATAAGTCAGACTCGATTGGTTTGAATCCTGCAGCGAAACAACTTTGTGCTATCCTTTTACTATACTTTCGATTGGTCATTATAAATTTGCACCTTGCAATTTTCTAATAACATATTTATGCATTAAATACACTATACCGTTTACGTTTTGGGGGTCATATGTCGCTTTACGTAAATAGTGCTATTCGGGCAAATCTGAGGACATTGACAACCAACCAAGGAAGATATAAGTTTCTTCAAAATATATAAATCCTGGCCCTGACGGTTTCCTTAGTAAATTGGATATAAATACCGAGCTATTGTTTAGCTGTAAAGGTCGTTTTATCAATTTGAATAGTCAAAATGGTCACAAATTGAGAAGTAGTTTTAAGTCTCCTAATTTTTTTTGCTGTTACGTCATGTCAAGAAAATGATGATATACTTCTTAATTTATTTAGATTTTTGTTTTAATATTTATAGCATGTTTATATACCTTTTATAGGAATGCGGGACGTAGACGATCTGGTGTCCTTATGCTCGTACTGTCAGCTCAGGGTCAACCCTTACATGTTCAACTACTGCTTGTCTGTTGCTCTTCTGCACAGGTATTTGAAACCTCTTTTACATAATATTAAGGTTTATATTAGCCCTAGACAAATTTGAAAGTTATTCATCGGCGGAATAGTTGAAAGAAAACATAAAAAAAAATTAACCAGTAGTAACGAAGTAAGTACGATAAGTGAGTGACAATCGGCTAATAACATTCCAATACTTCCAATACCGCTTTGTTGCTTTAGGTGTTGACAGCAATTTTGTAAATCATTTGCCTCTATAAAAAGATAATTATATTTTCAACGGTTTGACAATACATCACGATTTATAATTGATAACAGTACCGTATCAGTATTTAGAAATAGCAGTTGCTATAGTCATTGCTATACGTGAAAACCAAATAATTTACATGTAAACAAAAATATTTTTAAATAATCATTTTCGGGTTGTGTAAAAATTTTTTAATAAAAAAATTGCTTATAAATGTATTAATGATAAAAAAGCGAGAAAATAAAATAAGACATGTAACGTTTATTATCTTTCAGACCCGATACCAAAGGATTGGACATCCCTACAATTACGCAGACCTTCCCAGATAAGTTCATGGACCCGAAGGTGTTCCGCCGAGCCCGTGAAGTCAGCACTGTGGTTACGTCAGGACCAAGGGTAATATATTTTACTTGTTAATAAGTTTTTGTAACGATATTTAGACGCATTTAAATTGAGACTGGGATAACATAAAAAAAGAAAAGAAGGTCCTATGCTTAACCCAAATGAGGTTAGGTTAGATGAAAATAAAGCTACTGGCAAGGCAAAACAGCGCAGTTTCATACTTACTGTGCCCCGTGGACTGCTTTATGTAATATCGACCTGAATATATATATCTACATATCTTGCTTGATTTAGATATAAATCTAATTATTTCGAAAGCCTTTCGGCTTAATAAAGCCAGTATATCAGATGAAAAGCTGATTCTGTGGTTTAAAAATGACAGCACCCGATTATCTGTGTTGTTGCTTTAACATAATAAATGGGATACCCTTAATACCTATTGGCATTTTATAGATGCCGGTTGTGATACCCCAAAACTATACGGCGTCTGATGCTGAACCGGAACAGAGGGTCGCTTACTTCCGGGAGGACATAGGTATCAACCTGCATCATTGGCATTGGCATCTTGTCTATCCATTCGACTCAGCTGACCGTGCGATCGTAGCTAAGGACCGTCGTGGGGAGTTACTTTACTACATGCATCAGCAAATCATTGCCAGGTTCGTGAAACTATTTTTCTGGTGATAAAGAAAGACGTCATTCATTATCATCATCATTAGCAGCCTTTATCCGTCCACTGCTGAACGTAAGCCTGTTTCAGTGAACGGCAAAACGGCCGAAACCTTCCTACTCGCTGAAGAAAGATATGAATTCGCTAATTTAAAATTTAGGAAAACATGGCAGAAATTGGTCTTAAATATATAGCCTCATTCATGCGGCAGTAACGGTTTCTTTTTTTGCAGGAATAAAATTTCGTAGGTTTTAATTCTGCGATAAAACATTTAATGTACCGTTAAAACTTTGCAATTTGGACCGATCAATTAAAGATCTATACGTTGTATTGGCAAAGTCAGGATGTCACAGTTTTTAAATTTACATATATTTTATCCATTAATCCAACTTTTTAGTTAAGGGCATAATCCAAGTCCATCAGAAAACCTGCTAAACTTCGTGTGTAAAAAGAATATTTCTAAATTGATCACTTAACTGGCTGGATCTGAACTTGCTACGAGAATAAGGATATCTTCGTTAATGACAGTTACTGATGCTAGCGTTGTAGTACAATTTAAAATGGTTCTATTACAGATACAACATCGAGCGATTCTGCAACAACTTGAGCCGTGTTGTACCATTCGGCCCCAACATAAGGGAACCCATCGCTGAAGCCTATTTCCCCAAGTTAGATTCCCAAGTCGCCAGTCGTGCATGGCCTCCAAGGTAATATTAGTAATAGTTTTAAAGTTTGAATAATTCGTTATAGTTAAGATAAGAGATAGATAAAAACTACAATTATTAATTTATTTATTTAGGTCGAATTTTCAAAATGATTTGCTACACATATAATGTGTTTTTATTCTTATTTAGGTTTGCTGGCTCTACTATGCAGGACTTGGACAGACCAGTGGACTTAATCAAGAGCGATATCTCAGAGATGGAAACATGGATCCAACGCATTCTTGAGGCAATTGAGAGTAACTCCATCTTAATGGTAGGCTTTGCTTTTGTATTATTATATTATTTTCATACCATTCGAAGAGGGTAAAGAAGAATATAATTTCTGATAGTGTTTTGAGATTTTGTGCGCGTTTTCCATTTCCTATATTATGTTCATAGACACATGATATCGAGATGAGGGTGTTGGAATAACTAAAGAAAGGTACACAGAAATATGATTAATATAAAACTTCTTCTCATTTTCAGCCAAACGGTAGAAGAGTACCACTTGACGAGGAAACAGGTATTGATGTGCTCGGTGACGTGATGGAGTCATCCATCATCAGTCCCAATCGTCCGTATTACGGTGACTTACACAACATGGGCCATATCTTCATGTCTTACGCACACGACCCCGATCATCGTAACTTGGTAAAACAAACTGTTTTAAAATACAACTACCTTACAATTGCGGTTCCCTTGGATGCATGCTATCACATATTCAATTGTTGCTTTAATGTGGATTTCATTATGGTTTTTTTGCTTAGATCTATTCGATAGTATTAAATAACATAATTTCAAATATATATTGAATTCAGTCAAAGAATGTTAAACTTTATTCAATGCAATTTGTAGCATCATACAATCTTAGACAGTAACATATAATCATCTTATGTTATCTTATTGTCATTTTATACGTATTTTTAATCGTATAAATTGACAGAGTATACATTTCATAAATTTAAACTATCCACTTGAGTAAAGTTTCAAAGGATTGTACCATTTCAAACGCCGTCAGCCATCTTATGTTCCAAATAGACAGAGCCGTCACTTGTTTAACTTCATTTCTTTGTCCCTTTTGTCTTTGCTCTAACAAAGTTTTACGGGAGTTCGATTCTTAAGATTTCACTGAATTTGAATTATTTTATAAAGTTTAAGTATTATGAAGCTTAATTTTGCCCTTTTAGGTTTTTAAAATTGGACTTTTTATTATTTCTGAATATTATGTGTATGTCTCAATAGGAACAATTCAGCGTTATGGGCGATCCGGCGACTACTATGCGTGATCCTTTGTTCTACCGCTGGCACGGCTTCGTTGATGATGTCTTTGTCTTGTACAAAACAAGCTGCCCCCGTACGTAAATAACAAGGTGAAAAATACTCCTTGAATAAGTTTTAGATAACGATAAAGATAGTTGAATGATAGAGCTCCTAATTTATTAGTTGCCTTTGAACGGTTACAATTTCAAAGTTTTACAGATACTCTAACAGATTCAACCTGATTTGATGTTATAAAGTTAATATTATGAAGCTTAATTATGCCCTTAGGGTTTAAAAAATTAGTTTAATATTTGAAAATTAAATTTTAGAGATATTATAACAATTGCGTTATGTATGGAAAACTTTGGACGTAATTTTGTTGATATAAATATTGTTTTCGAAAAACTTCTGACCTAATGTATCTTCTATTTTTTAAAACAACAATTAATCGTTATGATTTACATCATCATCATCATCATCATCTTGATAGTCCAATACGTGAACATAGATGCTCCCATAATACACTCACATTATAGGAGCTTGAGACCATCCACACGCTGAGTCCTAATGCAGCATTGTGGTGAACTGCCTTTATGCCCATCGACGCATGGATCATACATTACTTTAGAAATTGAAGATGAAATTAAATGTCACTGAATTCATATGAATCAACAACGAAATTTTGAGTCCCGAGATTGCATATAACTGACCTTCGGTTTCAAAAAACCATTCAGTACTTCATAGTTTAGAGCAGATATATTGTTAGATTTCTTCACTTTTAAATATTTCCTCAAATATGTGTAAAGAAAACAAAGTTTACATATTATGATATAAACGTGTTAATCATTTACAATTCTATACGAAACGCGCCTTTTGTTTCTATGGGTTATAGTACTTACATTTATTCCTAGGCTATTTTTGATAAACTATAGTAACTAATATAAATAATCTATGTCTTTGTCAGTTGGACTTCCCGGCATCCGTGTCTCCTCGGTGGCTGTAGAAGGCAAGGGCGGTAGGAACACCTTCACGACCCAATGGGAACAAAGTCAGTTGGAGCTAGGCCGAGGTCTGGACTTCATGCCCCGTGGCAGCGTGCTGGCACGTTTCACTCACCTTCAACACGACGAGTTCAATTATGTGTATGTATATTATTTATATGGATAAAAATCATTCAACAGTAACACAAGTAGTATATAACAGTATCTTGTATGGAAGTAAACAAAAAGTGTGCTGAATTGCTGATTAATCCAATAACTTAGGTAATAAGTCTAAACTGAGTGCTGAAAGTAATAAGTAAAAAAAATAGCTTTAAGTGTATGTTGTACAACAATTTTTAAAGTAAATTTGAGGTGTAACATATCCTATACTGTTATTTTCTACAAATATTGAAATTTTGGGTAAGAAAGTTTGGGAAAAAGTAACGATCGTGCTTAAATTGTATGTTAATATTTTATAAACAAGGTATATTTAGAATTACAATCTTCTTGTTGTAGAATTGAAGTGGATAACTCAACTGGTAGAAGCGCTATGGGAACAGTTCGTATATTCATTGCGCCAGTGGGTGACGAAACAGGAAAGCCGTTCGATTTTGACGCGCAGAGAAAACTTATGATCGAATTGGACAAGTTTTCACAGCCCCGTAAGTTCAACGCTTCATTTTATAGCGGTACAAAAAAAAACATTTGTTAAATATATATCTTGAAGTATATATTACAGTCATCCACGCTGATATTCTTTCATTAACGCCAAGACACCGATTCTGCTACCGTCTCCTGAGACCGGCTCACTGCTGAACCTTTACCTGTGGGCACATCGCCCAGTCTTCCGGCAGGCCTCACTTAAACTTTGAAATCGAGGCTCAGCTTCTTAAATGCTGCCCAGCCCAACGTATACTCATATCGAAACATATCGAACAAAGTATACTCTTCTTTATTCTTTATAATACTTTATATTGGACCGAAATTATTTTCGCCTACTACAATAAAACATGAAATTCTCATTTCTTCCTAATAAAATGACGTTTTTTTAACTTCTTTTTAGTGAGTGCTGGCAAGAACACAATACGTCGCCGCAGCATTGACTCCTCCGTCACCATACCTTACGAGCGTACGTTCATGGATCAGAACACGCGTCCTGGTGACCCTGGCTCCGCCACCGCTGCCGAGTTCGACTTCTGCGGCTGCGGCTGGCCACATCACATGCTGCTGCCCAAGGGCACCAGCAATGGATATCCGATGGTGCTCTTCGTGATGGTGTCCAACTGGGCTGAGGATGGTGTAAGTATTTTAATAGTTAATAACGCAAGATCGTTTTGGATGTGTGCGTCGATGATTGGTTTACATTCATTATATTTGAATATGGAATATTTTATATTAAAAAAGGCCGTCTAAGAGAAAACCAACGCAGTGCTTACTTATGCCGCAAATAAATTGTGTATAAACACTAATGTTTTCAAATCCTAATCACTTTAGCTGGCGTAGTAACTAGGTAAACAAGATGTCATCACATGTCCCCAGGAGGAGAGTAGTTTACTGGCGTTTTAGGACTTATATCTTGTGAGAAAATCGTATCGCTTACTATCAAATAATTCAGTAAAATTAATGATTAATAATATTTAAAAAAAATACTTAATTTCATGCAATAACTTAATTTAAACAATTTAATTTAAAGAGGTGAACTCAAAAAATATTTTAAGAAACCTTTTGAAAGTGACGTTTCTTTAATTTAGCACAATTTGAGTTAAGTATCTGTATTTCTCATAAACTTAACGTTCATGATTTGAGTTCATGTTCAGCTATTCATTAAGTATTTGTGACTTATAAACTCATCCTTTACACCAGATCAAACAAGACCTGGTCGGCTCATGCAACGACGCGGCTTCGTACTGCGGCATCCGCGACCGCAAATATCCCGATCGCCGCCCCATGGGCTTCCCGTTCGACAGACCAATCAAGCAAGGAGTCAGGACCGTAAAGGACTTCCTCACACCCAATATGGCGGTGACCAATTGCCAAATACGCTTCACGGACGCCGTCAGGCTTAGGGGACAGCAGTAAACGTTCTGACACTTCATTGTTAACACATTGATACTGATTACTTTGATATTATTGAATTCAATACCTTATAGTCACTACTGCAGGCCGTAAATTGCATTCAAAATATATTATGTAAAATATGTATTTACGTATTTAAAATATCGATTCAAGGACTTTATTGAGATTTCGAGTAAAATTTTAATCGCTGATGATTACGACTAGCGAATAATATTTACAAATGACCTATAAAAAATTGGTATTTTCAAATATTACTGATTAATTGATTACAAATTCATTGATATTTCAGTGTCATTGAAATTTATAACAGTTTAAATTTCGATTTAATATGAGGTTTCGATTTTTGTTTACATAAAAAGTGATTAATTGTCAAATAGTGTTAACTAACCATATTTTGTTAGTTTTATATTGTTCATCATAATGTTACTCATAATATAACCTAAAACATCTATTACAATAGAAACTAGCTTATTATAATCGCATGCTGTTAGTAAAATGTATTTTTGCTTTTAATGTAACTTGGAAACGAATAAAGGTACTTGTTAGTTAGTAATTAAATTTAGTGGGTCAATTTTAGAATAGCTTTGTAAATATTGTACATATGAACATTTATTTTTACAAAAATAAGACTGAATACATCAATCCTTTCGCAAAAAAGTTTTTTTATATATTTCCTAAGCAATGCTTTTATTTATTTACATATTTCCTAAATATAAGCAGTATTTGTGATGCAACATACATAAATAATGTAATGTTCTCCAGTCGGATACGACTACGGCGGCCGATCTATATTAGAGATCAGCCAACTACAAAGGAGAAATTATAGTGCACAAGTCTACGCGCAAACATAGGCGCACTCCCTGTACCTTTATACTCTCAAAGCCCGATGGGACGGGTAACCGACACGACCGGAGAGAGTTAGGCGCAGGACCGACTTTTACATGCCCATCAGTCGCATGGATCATCTTACTTTCAGACAATTGGTTGATCAGCCCAAGTTGGCCTAACTAACTAGGAAACAACAATGAAAATTTGTTAAGTCCCCGCAGGATTCGAACCCACGACCTCCGGTTTCTATAGCACACGCCTTTACTACTAGGCTACGGACGGAGTTAAAGACTGGACATATAAAGATGTTGTATCACAAAAATACTGGCCAATAATAGCTGAATGTAAAATGTTTTGTCCCGTGTTATTATTATCCATTATCAACCATCTAATGCTAAGTCAAATAAAATTGTTCTGAAAAAAATATTCACGCCGTTTTGATAATTTGTAAGAATACTTATAAAGTTTTTACATACATTTTCTTACAATATCTTTACGAAAACATTCTTATATGAGAAAATATCTGAGATATTGTTCGCGCAAGAAGACATAACTTCAAGTGATAAATCTGTGTGATAGAACACGAAAAAAATACTATTCCATTAAAGTCTTTCATCACGATTTAAGATGTGATAACGCAAACGACACTAACATTTAAATACATATTAGATACTGAGATATCGTCGCGCAATTCAAAAACGTTTTTGGTTGGTTTAAAAACTATATTACAGTTCAAACAGCAGTCAATTTACAACTATATTAAATAGGCGGTAGAGTTCAAAATGATTCATACTTTTCAACGACTAATTAATGTTAAAGGCTATATAAATTGTTTGAAAGAATTTGTCATATTATTTGTTACAATATGGCGAGGCAGATAACACAGGTATGTATAGATTTAAAAATTGGTGTTGTTGTTTTATAATAAGTAGTATTAGTAGCTGATCATCAAACTTGGCATAGGCATATACTAGAAAAAGGAGGCTGACCCCATAACAATGATAACGATAATAATAGAAATTAAATTTTTAACTTTATAAAACTTTTTCTCCAAATACATTTTAATCACTTTTTTTTGCATTATGTTTTATGACCGAAAATATATCAAAACCTTAGCCAGACATAAAATAGAACACAATTTGCACCAAATAGTAATGTTTGAAACTATACTTGTTTACATTTATTTCGAGTTTATAACAAGCTCGATATTATATGTTCATTTTCTGATGCTATTCCAGGTCGCTCTCATTGCTATCTGCTTATTGTGCTATAGCACAAGCGTGCTATATGCACAATCAGCGGACGAAGCCTCATCACCTGCTCCGCCGGCAGAAGGTGTTGATGCATCAAGTCCATCACCTGAAGCGTCTCCTGCATCAGAAGCACCAGCGTCCGACCCTAATACAGAAACTGCGGCATCACCCTCTTCTGATGCACCACCAGCTTCTGAGGCACCACCATCTTCTGAGACACCAGCGTCTTCTGAGACAACACCTGCTTCGGAAGCACCACCGGCTTCTGAAGCATCACCTGCATCCGAGGCATCACCTGCAACTGAGGCAACACCTGCCTCCGAGGCATCACCTGCAACCGAGGCGTCACCTGCAACCGCAGCACCACCAGGATCTGATCCACCACCAACTGCCGCCTCACCAGCAACAGAAGCAACAACACCCACACCAGCTCCTCCAGCTACAACTGCTCCGGAGGCGCAACCCCCTCCACCCGTTCAATATTACATAATGCCATATTATCCGAACAATGCGTATTCGCAAGTAATGAACATTTATCCACAGTACGGATATTATGGCTAGCATCTTTGTAAAATATCATCAAGCCAAATGGTTTTAATTTGTAAGTGTACGATATTTTAGTATCAGGTACAAGAACTGTTATATTTTCCTGCATTTGGGTGCTTATTCCGTCCGTAAAAAGTCCTTTATAATATTTGCAGTTACAACGTGGTGATCACGTCAGCAATCTCTTCACAGGTTTAATTTATAAAAAAATAATTGTTTTATATTTTTACAAAGACAGAGAATATTTACAATGAAGTCATGTATTAATAAGTATGTAATTAATGTATGTAATGATTAATGTATGTTAAGGGACAATTGTAAAATACATATTAAATTGATTAAAAAGAATTAAGAAAACTCAAAGATTTAATACTTTAAAAGTACCATAAACACCATTTCTATTGAACCTATACACATTGAAAAAACAATTAATTTAAATCAATTGGCTTCGAGCCTTATTGAAAAGGCCACACATATTAAATTAAAAAATGAGGTCAAAATTATCAATTCAATTACCTTTTTTAATCAGTAAGATCTGATTAAAACTTTTTTTTAAATTTTGATATATTCTTCTTAAATATTAAATAATTAGTCGATTGCACCAACAACCAATTAATTATGGAAGATTTATTTTGGCGTCTATTACCACTTGCCACATTAAAATTGCCTAATGTTGCTATAATCTAATCAGCATAATTATTAAACCCTAAAAGAAGAATAAAACGTAAGTGTAAGATTTTATTATAAGTGAAATTTTAAGAAAAAATATTACCCACTCCAAACAATATATAATCATTTTGCGCAATATAAGCAGGTGACAACGTGCCCTCTGCAAAATATATATATATAAATATTCCGCGATTTCTGCCTTTGTATTTTAAATATGTAATACATTTCAAATTATTTATTAAATAAATATGTGACAGAGTCACATAGAATGTACAATTTTTTTAAAAGGATTTACATTTATGTTGACTTACAAGTTATAATATATATATTTTATTACATAAATATTATTATATTTATTAGTTTTTATTATCTTTAATGAATTTTAAATATTACTCATTGCAGTTTATTAAATTTTTTACATTAAAATGGTTATTGTAGGTTATTTTTAAGACATATGCGCTCGCGGACTTAATAATTGACATTTTAGACGTACCATTATATAAAATATAAGTTAATCTTTTACTGTTTCGGAAGCGTTTTCAATTTAATCGCAAGAGGTTGAGATTTTTGGTGTCGTAAAAATATTTATTTCTTAAAGATCCATTTATATTCTATAGAATTATACTATAGAAAAGAATGAGACCAAATGATAGCTCGAAGAATCAACAAAGTCGGAGCACTAGGAGCTGTGCAACAAGGTAACATATATAAAAGAATACGCTCCGAATTTAGTACCTACTTATGAAAAGTTAGTCAGTAAAACTGTTTTACTTAACATTTTTAGTAATCGTCTTCAACAGAGAAATGATGAAGGTCTTTATGCAATAAGGCGAAAACAATTAACTTTCCGTAACAAAAAAAAAAACAGAAATTAGAACGAAATTGGTATTATTCCGAGTAATTACCCCCATAAAATATAATAACCCTTTAATGTTTTTAAGTAGACGAGACCAATTACACGTTTTAAGGTGTTGCAATGAATAAAGCATAATGCATAATACCTAATTAAATTAATGTGCTTCAATTCGTGTATTGAACTTGAACATCCCTTTGGCACGTAACACCAATTATTCTAGGCATTATTTATGTGTGCGAACAACCGCGCAGTTGTTTACTGCTAACTGCACTAGTAACAGCAAACATGCGAACTATACTCCTTGCGGTAAGTATTTAAAGTTATAAATAAATCCTGCGTACATTTGTGCAATTTATTACAAAAACAACCTCTAAGTGTTCTCTAAGAATGTCAACGTACAAGTTAGGTTAGGTTAGGTCGTACCTCGTCTTCTCGCGCTTTCACATTCTATATCTCATCATCAGCCTATGATAGTCCACTGCTGGACGTAGCCCTCCCCTAATGCACCCCTATCCATCAGGGGGTTTTTGACCGTATCCCACCACGCTGGTCCAATGCGGGTTGGTGGGTGGACCAACTTTTTACATACCCATCCGACGCATGGATCATCTTACTTTTCGGACAACTGAGTGATCGATCTAAATTGCCCTTACCTAATAGGAAACAACAATGAAAATTTGTTGAGTCCCCGCAGGGTTCGAATTTACGACCTCCGGTTTCTAAAGCATACACCTATACCACTAGGCTACGGAGGCAGTGTTTGGCATTGTATATCTAGACTACCTTTAAAAATTTAAAATATTGTGACCATGCAATCTTAGAAACTGAAGAAGAGGGTAACTAATTTTACTGCAAAGGATAAGATAGCGTGTCAAGGTTATGAATAGATTTAAGTCGATTGCTGCAGTAAAAGAGAAGAAAATCATCCGTCATTTACTTGAAATAGCAATACAACTTTTTCTTAATTTGGTACTAGGTGATGATGTGTCCTATCCTAACGAATTTTGTACATACTTTATTATTAAAGTGAAAAACTTCGTAAAATTTATAGGTATTTGCGTTTGCTGCGTTAGTATCATCCGCTTCGCTAAACGAGAAGTACAATGATTATCAAAATGCACCATCGGTATACAGCTTGGACGGCACCAAATTTCGCGTGAGCCCTAGACTTTCAGGTCGAGAAGAAAAATCTAACAGGAACAGCAATCCAGGTTTGGTACCTATCGGCAACCAAGGCGAATATTTTGTGAGCAGATCAAGTTTGGATGCAACAGATCGTAAAGAAACGAAGGGAATACCTAATAATATCAAGCAAGAAATGAAAAAGAGCTACAAGAATGAGTACGCTGATATCTGGGACCTTTATCAATCGAAGAATTTGGACACTTGGAACAGAATGCTGAACGGTCATCAGGAGAAAAATGAGAAGTTTGATTTTGCCACACGGGATCACTACAGGGCGATAGGGCGTCACGGCCTGGGATTCGAGAGACGAACGGCAACAGCAAATGGACTGAGAGCTCCACTTACTCTTGATCAGTTACAGACCGTCGGGAAAGGCGAGGGTACAACCTCATGTAGATGCAACTAGTGAACAAATTTACGCAGATTTGCTCGGGGCGAAGGATTTGCACACTTAAAGCCGTTCTTAAAACTCGCCATTTCCTTCTTTTAAGTTAAATTCTGTGCTTCATATTTGTTATTCTGCTGTACTTAATAGATAACCTTGATAAGATTAATACATATTTGTAATGAATTTATAGTTTATCTGAAATACGCACCTTAGTCCTATTTTTGTAAAATATTATGTCTGTATCAGATTTAAATATTACATAAACTAGGGAACAAAATAATTGGTTTTCTTCTTAAAGAACAATGTATATCTATCAGGGCTTTTAATTAATTAATAACTAAGTATTTTGCTATTAAAGATAATATTTTTATAGAGTGTCAATCAAAGTAACAATTTATGGATTAATTTGATCCTTAACTTTACCCTAGTAATTAAATTGCATATGAGATTTTTGTTACGGTTTATCAACTATTTGATTGGTTATGGCAATGTTATACTTTCAAGTAATATTTAATTCTTGCTGTCATGATCAGAAAAATCACATGGACATCTTATTATAATAATATTTAATACTACGGTTAAAAACAATACTAAATATACAGGTAACCCCCAGAATATCTATAATTACTAATGACAGAGCCAAATTAGCAAATAATTATGCTTTTTACTCAGTATTTAATTAGTTTTTTTTGTAATACTTGTTATTTATAAACTCTTTTATTTCACGATTAATTAAGTCCATGGAAAAAATGTTTGACCTATTCTCGATTAAACATTTCTATTTCTGGAATTTTCTTATCATATTTGTTATGATATAAATGATAATAGTCAGCATAACAATCGTGTCCCATATTGACTTGTGTTACAATTATATACCGATTCATCATTTTATCGCTTCTTAATTAATTTTACTATTATCTAGAAATTTCTCTTACGCCCCCAAAGTAGTTCAGCTACCTAATAGTGGTGTAATTAACTTTCACTTAATGCGTAAGAAAGAAATGTGATTTACGTCAATTAATTATTGCACGCGTATGAGATAAAAACTAGTTTTCATATAGATAACATTTTATTTGTTCTGGGAAGAGGTTAAAAGTATATGATATGATTTAAAAGTTACTTTTACCATAGATGATCCTTTTATATAACTCTTTATGATTAATGCTGATTTTTACAAATATTACTTACATTTTCATGAGTCCTTTTAGCTTCCATACCACTGCCTTATGGGACCCCAAGGTTTTTTAATTTTCATTCTTTTATGGCTTCTGGAAATAATTATGCATAAATCGATGCAAGGAGTTTTGGTCATAAACTGCAAATGTAGGGCGTCGGTTCCTACTAACAGCTATTTGTTCTTTTACTTTAGTTTTTATTTGAACTTTTGCCTGACTTTTGTAAGAGAGATTACAATCGCAGTGCAGTTTGTGTTATAAATATCCTCGTGATATGAACCCACGACCTTATATGGCAACATGTATCCTTACGATACATAAACAGTTATTTTAGCGTGGTGCTGCTAAATCGTTGCATCGTATTTTGAAACGTCGTCTTAAAATACTAAAAAAAATATTGCATAATACAAGAACTGGGTACCCGGTGAAAGTTTAAAGAAAAATACTCAAGTACTCGATGAGTCAATGGCTTATTCCTTATCACATGATAAATCGAAGGGTTTATGCTGCAATGGAGTTCCCGTCTATATATAAAATCAATTACTGTTCGTTAGTCTAGCTAAAACTTGAGAACGGCTGAACCGATTTGGCTAACTTTGGTCTTGCGTTATTCGTGAAAGTGCAGAGAAGGCTTGAAAGGAAAATAAATAAATAAATTACCGGAATATTACAAAATAAATTATATCTTTCTACCTGCATATTTTCTCTCCATATGTAAAAAATAAATTTAATGACGCTTTACTACAGTTACTATATTTGCTACAGTTGTTAATTATCTATTTTTTTATAAGTAGATTCTTACATATATGGATCTTTTATTTATCGATTGAGGTAAACAAACATTTATTTTAAAACCTAAAGCACAAACAGTTACTGTGTATGGAAATGACATCCAAAATAATAACACATTTAGTTTTACAATATATTAAAGATAATAAAAGCCGTAATACACAACCATGAGCTCTGAGTTTTTTAAACTTCATGTATAAATATTTTCTTAATATGATAAGACGAATGAAGATAACATACTGTTTGTTAATTGCCTATGCACTTAAAACTAATTTTATTATCAAATGTCAAGTCTTGGTTCTCCGTACACTGTCGAAATTAATTTTGAATTTAAGACTTTGAAATACGGTCTATATTGTGTTGATAACATTATATTTCGGAATGACCAATAAATTACTTATAAAAGGCTGCAGAATCAAAGACTATTCAATATCAAAATATACATTGTGTGAATTCATCTGCTAGCTACCTTGCCACTAACAATGTCAATTTTAAAGGTACGTATAAAACAATGTGGTGTTAATTGTGACTCTTTCATCAGCATATAATTCAGTGCAAATCCTTTTATCAGCATATAATCAGCAGATAAAAAGCAATACACTCATTATTAAATATTGGGGACTAAAAAATATTTGTTTTACAGATCAACTTTGTCAATTGGTTATTCCTAGTTGCAATGGTTGCAACTATAACCGCTCAAGATCCAACAACAGCCGCTCCAGCAGCAAGTGCAGCGCCGGTAGCAGCCGTACCCGTTGCAGCCATACCGTATCCTGCACAGCCGTACCCAATGCAACCGTATCCAGTTCAGCCGTACCCGATGCAGCCATATCCGGTACAGCCACTTCCGGTGCAGCCGTACCCAGTTCAACCGCTTCCGGTTCAGGCGGTTCCGGTACAGCCAGCACCAGTGCAGCCTGTACAATTACAACCGGTTCCGTTGCAACCAGTTGCAAATATTACTTGGCCCGTGTATCCCTTTTACCCATTCCGTCATCATCCTATTAATGATTATTCCCAAGTCATGAACATTTACCCTCAAGGTGGCTACTCCCAACCACAATACTACCTTATTCCAATCGCTAATACAACAGCTAGTCAGTAAATTAAACTATAAAGTAATTAGGCTAACTTAAAATAATGAGAAAATCCCTATGTACTGTTTAGGGTCTTTTTAACTAAGAAATTAAGACGTTGATAAATACCTATACTAGTCCAAATTAAAATAATTGAAAAAAGAAAATTTCAATAAAAATAAGCTATAATATTTTGTTCTTTCATTTCGTAGCTATTATAAATAAACAAATTGTTTCTATTGATGTATTGTCTCGTTGGAGTGACGACATTCGCAAAATGGCCGGTGTGGGTTAAATGAGAATAGCTGAAGTACGGAAGCTACTTTAGGGGAGGCTTATGTCCTGATGATATTGACTGACATAGGCTGATGATGATTGTGTTGTTGAATGTTGCAATACATCAACAAAGACCCAATATCTATAACTTCAACGAATGGATAATAATAGTAGTAATTCATTCGTCGTACGTACATTAAAAACCTCTAAGTTAAAGAATTATCCGTACACGATGGGTCCTTGTGTACTTGAACATTGACATTAAATCACCAGCATACGGAGTTAATAAAAATTTAGTTATTGTCAGGACGGTTTATGTTGGATTCGCGCCTTCTAAGATCACCAAGTTGTTTCTAGACGCCTAATAGTAGTGTTCTGCCTAATAGTGTTAGCCACCGAAACATCCCGTCTTGAGTCTACAACCTATTCAGCTCTGGATGCAGCCGTAGCGAAGCGCTTTATTGACAGATAGTATCACAATCTTAATTGAATAAGTTACTAATAAAATTGTTAGAAAAAAAAATTTTACCGAAGTCGATATTTTATTTGTGCAGGCGCTAAATTATTTCGTTTAAAATGTTATTTTAGTACTAATAAACAACTTTGTATGAAGTTGTTTATAAAAAGTTTTTCAAATAGTTGTTTAATTTATTAAACTTTTGTTTCATTATGCGAATTAATAAATATATATATAAACGTAAAATTAAATAATTTTTGACTATGTATACGTGAATGACTAAATGCAACATATATAGGGGTAATTTCTTTTTTTTTTTAAGATTTTATACAAATTTATAACATTTTTATACAGTAAAAACAAAGAAGTTCACATATTTCTTGTAATACAACAATGGTCGTATTTATCACTGATACTTTTAGTAGAATGAACAATAAATGTAAATAACAAAAGTGTTATAGTTAGAGTACCAAATGCAGAAAATAATAATAGAATATAGACTGATAGGATAAAGGAATAAAAACAGGTCACACAGAAAGTGTACAAGGTAACGAAGGAGTTTGTCCTTTTGTTGGTTACATTGTAAAGGACGTAAAGCTAGTTTCCAACAATTCTTTTCTATTTTCACTATTCCTTACGTACGTCGCTTTTAAATAAAACATTCAACGATACCTGTTTTCATTGTCTTTTTGATATATATGTGGGAAATGAAGGCGGTTATAATTTAATTAATAAGTATTTAGTTTACATTCATTTATTATCTTTACTTTCTTTTCGTTTATTATCTATGGTACGAACAAGTGATGTTTGACAGCAAGGAAAAGATGTACGACGCAATAAGACGAATGTGTAAAATAAATGCTAATTATACAACAATACAGTGTTTCCGTGCCTAAATCCCACATATATTTTACGGTCAAAGTAAGTATAAGAAGGCAGACGAGCAGTCGGGCCACCTGATGAAAAGTGGTCACAGAAGCCCATTGAAATCGACAACCAACGAACTGCCTACCGTGAGACACGGGATGTCACGTCTCGTTGACGCAGTCAATACGCTGGCTACGTAGCCATTCGAACCGAACTCAGTAGTGTTTTTACACTACTGCTTTGCCGCAGAAATAGGCTCCGCGGGGGTACCACCCCTGTTGGCCTCCTGTAAAAGAGTACCTACTATCTCTACATGCTATATAAGAAATGTTTGAATTCATAAAAATATAACGAAAAAAATGCATGAGGCAACATATGTAAAATATTAAAACGAATGGTACGAATGACTTCATTGATCTATAATATATGTTATCTGTATTAAAATAAACACATCATCATTAGCCTTTGATAGTCCACTGCTGGACATAGGCCTCCCCTAATTCACCTCTATCCTTTAGGTGGTTTTGGACCGTATCCCACCACGCTGGTCCAATGCAACCCGCATTGGACCAGCGTGGTGGGTGGGTGGACCGACTTTTTACATGCCCATCCGACGCATGGATCATCTTACTTTTCAGACAAATGGGTGATCGGCCCAAATTGCCCCAACCAACTAGTAAACAAAAATGAAAATTTGTTGAGTCCCCGTAGGATTCGAACCCATGACCTCTGGATTCTAAAGCACACGCCTATACCACTAGGCTACGTGTTAAAATCAGTTTTAATTCAGATTTAATTGTGCAACACTGTTAAGAATTTCAAAATAGGCTTCAGACGTTTTTCCTTGTGTCAGTACTTGGAACTACTTATCATTTGCCTACGATATTTGAAGAAATTTTGTATAGAACAGAACATATTAATATATTTTTTGATTCTATTGATAATAAAATAACCGTACTTTAAAAAGTACATTGTGAATAATGTAGTAAATGATAATAACGGTAAATGTAACGAAACAATAATGGTTGGTCCTATTCTGACGGGACTTACAAAAATATAGCTAATGATACTAAGAGAACATAGGCTACTATTTTATATAAAAATTGGTCAATTATCTTTTCTATTATTCTACTACACGGAAGAAGTCACTAGTAATTAATATAAGTAATGCGAGAAACACTTATTTGTGTCTTACACGACCTCATGTACTTATTCGTATTGTAGCTTCTATATCGAGTTTATTTGACAAGAAATTCTTTTAGAAATAAGGTAGCATTCTTTTTTTTGTTTTGGAGTAAAGAGCTCTCTTTGAAAAGTTTGCCTATTAGAAATGTTACATTTTAAATGAACAATGCGACGAGCAGGAAGTTTTAATAACAATTTCCGAAGTGCTTACAATTTCTTGCTTGTTCTACAAATTTGAAACTTCTTTTCGTCATTTTTAAGTACACTTACTTTGTAAGAGCGCTTAAAGATTAATTTGTTATTTATTCTGAGTTTATTCCACTGTTTGCTGTAGTTTAAAAATAAAGTTAGAGGTAAAGGTCTAAATATATATCACAAATGCAAAACAGAATAGAAAAACTATTCATAGGAAGGATAGCTTAGACATTGCACTAATTAAATATTTCGTGAAGATTATAAATCTCTACCCATTATAGAAGAACCAGTATAGCTCGGTAACTGATCAAAAACTTATTAATGGACACTCACTTGTCTGATACGGAATCGAAAAATTTAAATAAAAATAATAAAAAATGTTACTACACCGATGTATTTTATTGTTGAATTCCGTACACGGCTCGGCCCGTTATTTTTTTATATTTATTGGACTTTTTTTTAGCATAAAGCAGTAACCTATGGTGCTCAATTTGAATGTAGGTTTGATAAAAGATTTTTTAAATTGGTTTAGTAGTTTATGAGTTTATTGTTTCTTCATTTCTTTTTATAATAATAGTATTGATTACAAGAAACAATTTCAAGATTATTACTCAACAATAAAGAGAAAATTTTAGATCGTTAAGATTCATTATTGCTTACATAAGCAAGATCGCAATATTTCAGAGGTTTTAGAAAATAAGTAGTTACATTACTCGTTACTTTTTATTATTTTACGTCCATTTATTCGAAGAAGCCGCGCGACTTTCGTAACTTTTCCAGTGGTTGCGACATTTTCTTAGAATTATTAAAACCAAAGAGAAGACCTTATAAAAACTTTAATAAACGTTTACTGGAAATTTATATAAAATAAAACGTCGGAAGTGTTATTGACGCTTCTTAATTTGTTTCAAAATATATACCAGCGTGGTGGGATACGGTCTAAAAACCCCCTAATGGAGAGGGTGTGCATTAAGGGGGGGGGCTATGTCATATTACATATAGCATTTGCATTGTTTTACAAATAACTTAATTTTCACGTAAATATTACTAACTTTTTGCCAAATAGCGTGTGTTCGAGCCTAGACACCTTGACCAAGTAAAATCGAGCAATTCGGTACTAAGCCACAAATAAACAAGTTCGTACAAATACGATTTGCTTTGATCTGACAGGGTAAATATCACTCTAATATTTAAACTCTAGTTTAAGGACTTTGCTAGATAAAATAATAAGTCTTTTTTTTTTTGACTTCGATGTTATGCTACCAGACTGTTGTCTTTGATAAGCTTCATCTAACACAGAGTTCGCGGGAAGCTTCCGTCCCCACTAACTAGGTGGCCACCATTTTTTGATAAAAATGAGGGTCACACGTAGAGAAGGTACGTGGGTTAGGCATTTGTTTGTCTCCTAGAGATCGTCGACGATCGGTTTACGAACCGGACGCCGACGGTCTGGCGACGGTTTAAATCGATGGCTGGAACCGCCCCAGCCATCGATTAATGTGTGGGTAAAATGTGTGTTTCGCTGTGCTCGTAAGCGAGGGCGAACTACAGGATGAATGTGTTCTATCTCTACGCGTGTGGTGTGTAGGGTCTGATGTTGGGACCCTGTTGGTCCGAGTCTCGGTGACCCCTTCTTCGTCCGGGTCGAGAAGAACGTTTCGCGGTCTACGCTTTTGACTAGACGCGTTTGGATCGGCCGTATACGTTGCTGCTTTTACCAGTAGAGGGTTACTGTGGTTGACTACTTTATTTATGTGTTTGCGGGTTAACTTTTTAAAGTGCTCGCGGAGTGTTGGCAGTTTTCAGTCGCTGTGAAAATGTACGTTTCGTTGGTACCACTGCGCCCCGGTAGCGCGGCGGATGAATTTGTTTTGTACTACTTGTAGTTAGGTTAGGAGTGTGGAGGATGCGTGAGCGAAAACATGGCATGCATAAGCCATGATTGGTCGAATGCATACCTTGTACAATAAAAGTTTATATTTGAGCGACATTTTACTGTGAGAATTCGTTAGGTGATAGAGTCTGGTCGAAACGAACAAAGCCTTTCTCCTAGCGTCCTGAATATGACTTTTGAACGACATGTTGCAGTCGAAGGTCACGCCTAGGTATTTGGCCTTCCTTTCTCAAGGGATCGAGTTGGCCGTAGAGTTTTAGTTGCCCTAGTGTCTGGTGTCGGCCAGCGCGTGGCCTTATCCTGACGCCTGGGTTGAGGACTGGGGGTATCGTGTAATCACGACGTAATCTAGACCGATGAAAGTGTATTGCTACACTTTTATCGGGATTGACGTCGATTCTCCATTTACGAAACCATTCTCCTAAACGATTGATCGCGTTCTGGAGCTTTTTAAAGATATAGTTCGGTCTTAGTGACGAACAATAGAGGGCGGTGTCATCGGCGAAAAGTGCCAGATTGACATCGTCGGGCTTTGGAATGTCGCTAGTGTAGAGCGTAAATAATAGAGGTGATAGGACCGATCCTTGAGGGACGCCCGCTTGGAGCGGTCGGCTCGTGGGTGCCCTCGACTCGATATCGAAAAGAGCGATTCGACAAGTAGGCTTGGATGAAGTGACCCAGCCTGTCGGGCACTTTGAGAGTATACAGCTTGTAAATTGCCTTTGCGACATCGAAGAAGACGGCCCCTGTGATACGGGATTTGGATAGATGAAGGCCGTTCAGAATGAATTCCGTCAGGCAATAAATTTGGTCGGGACACGAGTGCTTCGGACGAAAACCGAATTGCTCGTCTGGGACGAGGTTATTGGAGAAGGCGTGGTCTTTCAACCGGAAGAGAATTATTTGTTCATATAGTTTGCCCAAGAAGTTGAGCAAGCTAATTGGACGATAACTTGTGGGTAGGTTAGAGAGTTTGTTCGGCTTGGGAATACCGATGACGATGGCTTCTTTCCAGGCATCAGGAAAAGTACAAGTTGTTAGAAAAATATTGAAAATGTTGACCAATACACAGACAATAGGGCCTGGCAAGTATTTTAGAGTTCTATTTGAGAAACGGTCTGGGCCAGGTGCCGACCGGGGTTTAAGATCCTTAATAATATCGCGGAACTCCTCTGGAGTCACTGGCTTCAAATTCGCCCTCTGGTGGTAAGGCAGTCCTAAGTTCGACTAGACGGTCCACCTCCAATAGGTGGGACGCGTCGGCGTGTGCGCGAGATGGCGTACATTGCTCTTCTAGCGTATCGGCTAAGCATTCGGCCTTTTCGAAGTCATCGAAAGCTAACAAGCCCCCGGTTGGCTTTGATAATGGCGGCATGGCGTCGCGGGGATCTGACTTCATACGTCGAGCCAACTGCCAATAGGCAGTGTGCGATGGCTCTTAGTGTTCCGTCAGACCTAACCACGATCCTTTGCGGTGTAATTTTATACTGTTTCTGACCTCTAACTGAAGTTTCCTAAAGCGAAATCGGTTTGACTAGGACGGATAGTGATAAAACGCCCGCTTCAGTGTATTTTTCTCTCTTATCAGACATCGAATACTGAACGGTAAGTCAAAGTTACGGTTACCCGAAACCTTGACTGTCCTTTTGGTGTCGTCGATGGCTGATGAGATATGCGATGTGATACTGTAGATGGCAATATACGCTTTGTCTACACTATCAATAACTTTGGGGGTCCATAGCCTTGAGTTTGCTTTCAAGACAATGCCAATTTGTTACGGTTTTGGTCGTAGGGACCGCACCGGCGCCTTGGCCCAATTTAAATAAGACCGGCAAATGGTCAGAGTCTAACTCACAGAGTGCCTCTATCGATACGACATCGAGCGAGACGTCTCTAACTAATAGCAGGTCTATAGTGCTAGGAGCTCCTATGCCTGAGTCGGAGTATCTAGTCGGGGTCCCGGGAGCTATTATATTTATGTTGAGTGGCTCCTCAAGTCCCAGCAATATATTGCCGTTTGTGTTTGGCGTACTGCAATTCCAGTTGCGATGTTTACTATTAAAGTCACCTGCAAGAATAGTTCATTGGCCTAGATCGAGAAGCAGCTCTAGGTCGGATCTATGTAAGTTTTTAGTAGGAGTACACAGAAACAAGTACAAGCGGCCTGTGAGTGAAATCTGACATGCCGTCCCCTCTAAGTTTGTCAATTGTGGAATGTCTAAAGGTGCGATATGAAGAGACCTTTTGTAGTATATAAGTGTACCACCCAGCGGTCCTGACAACCTATCGTTTCTAATTATGTTATAGCCACTGATCCTAGGATTGGCAATTGACGGTTTCAAAAAGGTCTCTTGCACTAAGAATACATCTACGTTATAATCTTGCACGAATTTGCCGATTTCGGAACGCTGTTTCTTAAGGCCGTTCGCGTTAAAGTACGACACGACTAGAGAGCGTGTTTTACCCTACCTAAGCTGGTAGCCATCTTTGAACGGTTTACTTACTTGTTTGTGTCTTTTTCGGTTTATGGGAAATCTAGTTTGCTGAGTGCGTCTAAGATGTGGCCGTGAGCAAACAAGACGTTTATCTTGGAAACCGGATCGGTTGCTGGGTGCATTTTATAGTCTAAGTCATAAAGCTCAGACATGCTTACCGATTTAGCAAGCATCATGTATTTCATGAATACGTTGCCGGGCGGCGGTGCGATGTAATTCAGTAATTACAACACGTGCAAAATACATAGGCATAGGAATAGGTAATGGCGCGGGCGTTGGTTTATTACCCATTGCTGTGGGACCTACCTGGTCGGTTCCCATTTTAATTGTGCTAGCGGCTGTCGGAATGACAGCATCGACTTTTTAGTAACTACAGGCTTTGTCCAAGCGCTTACAGTAGGTGCAGGTGCAGGTGCAGGTACAAAACAGAACGAGCAGCTGATGGCCGCGGTTGTTTTTTCGGTGCTTTAGAGCAACCCCTATAGCTGGCCGGGTGTCCTACGTTCTCGCAATTTGCGCACGCGGGCGGCTCGACGGAATCTTTCGGCCTCGGGCACTCCGGAGTGCTATGATGGCCGGCACACTTCACACAACGCGCACGTGCAAAACAATTGCGCGTTGTGTGCCCGAAGTTCTGGCAGTTGTGACACTGCGCGACTAAACCTGTTTTGCGCGGTGTTTCGACACGCAAGCCGGTTAATTGACAAATTGAGCGAATGTTGAAAATTGATTTTCCCTCGGGGGAAAGATCTAATTCGACCATTAAGAGGTCCATTTCAAATTTAAAACGCGGGTGGTGCATACGGCGCACTCTGTGAACAGGATAGCCCTGTCTTGTTCGAGTTCCTTAGGAACTCCCCTAATGACTACGCGGAGAAGGCGATCCTCTGGCAGAGCGAAGGTATGGAAGGCGATTTTATTTTCGTGTGGGTATTGCGTTAAGTCGCGAACTACGTTGACCCGGATGCCTATACGCGTGTTGGCCGATCTAAAATTCAAAATCTTGGCTTTCCCTAGCTAAGTAAGGACACAGCTCCAGTGACCCTTGTCATGAATCACGATCGGGGTGGAGCCTTGACCTTACGTTTGGACATGAAAACCTCCGATGTGTCGGGGGTGAATTGCGGCTCGGCGGTGGGCTTTTTAGCCGGTGTCGCGTTTGGGGACAAACGCGGCGAATTTACGCGACGCTCAGAGTCGCTTTCTTTAGCGGGAAGTTTTTTGCCCTTTTTCCGAGAACGGACGGTGGTGAAGCCGTCCGAGTCCCTATCGGCCTCGTTAGTGGTATCCATGGCGGCAGCCACGGTTGTGGTTTCGAGCTCCATAGGTGAGGGCCTAGGCTCATCTTCAGCGTCGCCCTGTGCCGAGAGGTAGCTACACGGGGCAGGTGTGTTTACCAGGCTACGGTCCGGGAGGGTGCCACTGAAGGTGACGGCGTGGACGGTTTATTAGGTCTCGCCTTGCCTGAACTTGCCACGGATGGCGGACTCTTTTTTTCCGGTCTTAAGGTGACCGTACGCGGTTTGGATCGAGGCCCATTTTTCAGAGTCGCATTTGCGGAAAAACGCATTAAATTCGATTGCGTCTAAGGCTTCCTTCCAGTTTGCCATTGGGACGTTCCCCGCCGGCATGGTGAATAATTTCTAGCCCTCCCCACGTGTGTGGGGAGGTGTGTGCCTATAAAAACGATAAGTGTAAGCGCTTTAGGAGCGCTAGGTGAATACCTAACTGCCACCTAATGCGGCAAGCACAGGTGAATTTTAAAAGCTAAATGCCACGTGGGCTTTTTATGTGTCTTGTGTTTTACTTACAGTACTGGAACTTGCCTGCGAGCAATACTACACTAACACGTATCTAACAGCAACTTTTTTTTTACCGGTGGTAGGTCCCCTGTTTACAGGAGACCGTCTGGGTGGGTACCACCGCGGTGCCTATTTCTGCCGCGAAGCAGTAGTTTGAAAACATTACTGTGTTCCGGTTTGAAGGGCACCGTAGCCAGCGTATTTACTGGGTAAACAAGACTTAACACCCTATGTCTCACGGTAGGCAGCGCGTCGGCGATACCACTGGTATTGTCAACGTCTATGGGTGTCGGTGACCACTTCCCATCAGGTGGCCCGACTGCTCGTCTGCCTGCGTATGCCATAAAAAAGAAAAAAAAAAACTGTCAGACTCGGCTTTAACGTCAATGTTTGCCGGACGATACATAGCACTAATTGCACTGGCACTTGTGCCTAATGCGGCAGCACTGTCACACCGACTGTTTGATATGATCATGTTGGAATACGCTTACGCGAGAATAACGCGTCTGCGGGAATGCAGAGAGAGAGGTCCGTACTGTGCGAAGGCTCGGCACGAACTGATAACAAGTCTGAAACCCAGTCTAAATATTGGGTAATATCAATTGGCTTTCAGATAGACGCTTATCAATACAATTAATCATTTAATTCATTTTAATTTTTCTTCTAGTTACTAAAATATATTATTTTTATATATTTTAGTTACAAACATCAATTTAACGGTAAAAACCTAAAGACTTGTCCAGTTAGTTTAAAACAATATATAATTTTACCTTACTTATCCATCCATCCTTACAGTCCATTCTGATAATTGAGTGACGTCATCTCTGAATTTGGTGAAAAGAAAAAATCAACACATTAAGATGATAAACAGATAGGGAAGATTAATATTATTTTTCTCAAGGACAGCTTTGACCCATAATGACTACTATTAATATATATTACTTGGAAGAAACGTATACTAATAATATGCAACAAAAAAGCAGTGTTGCACTAATTATTTATTTGAAAATATGAAAACAGTGTATAAATCTTTGAAAGGAACTATTTTTAACTGCATGATTTCTAAAACTAGTAGGTCCTTCACTCTGTTACAAGGTAAACGACTTCAATTTTTCTATTCTCAGTATTCTCAAAGTTCGTAGAAAAAGATATTGTTCGAAGAGATCGGGAAATATTTAACATTCCCTGTTCTAGCGAAATATAGGAATACCGGATCGAATAGGTAACATCGTATATTTTCTTACAAAACAAAAGTTTGATCGAGTGAGTAAAATTCTTCTGAGAATGCTACCTGAGTTACAATGTTAATATTATAAAAACGTTTGACTGTATTATGGTCCAAGTAATTTCTTTGTGTTTTACGAGGAAGCATTAAAATACTGTTCAATTTTGATAATATATCCATAAACTTATCAGAATATATAATTTAGACCAATTCAGACTTGAAATGAAAATTTCAAACACTAATGGCTCCAGAAGCAAACAAGTTGTTATTAGTGATTAGTGTTCATTATCAACTCCACGCGATTTGACCTGTAAGAGTGCACATATTTCTTTCTGAACTACTGTTTTTAAAAAAACCCAAGTTTATAGTAAGATTGAAGTACTTGAGGACATTTTATAGTTTATTCTCTCTTACTATAATCGGAGAATCTTAGACATCGCTCCTTTTTTCAATAGATTTTGGAATTATGAGTTTGTGTATTGTATACACCACGTAAAAAGTCGGTCCACTTACCAACCCGCATTGGACCAGCGTGGTGGGATACGTTCAAAAACCCCCAAATGGAAGGCGTGCATGAGGGAGGGGCCTAATTCCAGCTGTGGACTAACATAGGCTGATGATGACCTCTAGCATGTTCTTTTAAGTATGGTATGTTAGAAAACTAAGTACTTATTTCAATATCGCTATTGCTCGTGACTTTGTCCGTGTGGTAATTTATAAAAAATATAAAAAAAAAATAACTTCATTTAACAAAAACTCCCAGTAACATTAGCTATCTTCTAGTATAAGTCTTATCAAAATGAAACCAGCTATTTCGAAGTTTAGCCAGAAGGAACAGACAGACTAAAATGAAAACAAAATAATTAATCATTTGAAAATGGTCGTTTTGATGTTACAAAAATGCCCTCGAATTTTATTTATTTCTACATATTACTTTTCATCGTTATACCTTTATAGGACGTTAATTACTTTGAAGCAACATCTGAAAAAAATTTAAAACTTTTACGTTTGACAAATGCGACATTTTCTAAAATTACAAAAAAGTTTTGGAACAGGTTGCCTTGTAAACCATAGCAGACCGGAAAGTGTATAAAGATTAACTAAACTTTATAGGAACTCAAAAATAATAAAGTAAAGTTAAAATGTTTCATCGTGAATGTTTTAATGTCGTTTCACGAATAGTTAATTTGACGCGTACGGTCTTAAACTGTATTTAAGACAACTAGATTCGATGTCAACGTATTGACGTTGATATGGGGTATGTATCAAAGAAGCGGTATCGTACGTTGTTATTTGTTTCAGTGATTGACATCTCCGTGACAATTTATCAATAAGGACTTCATCGCTTGGGGCAGTTTTCATCAATTCCAACTTTTCAGCAAAGGTATCGTTGTCTTGCGTTTTTTTAGGTTTAGTCAAAATGATTAGATATTAAATATGAAACGTTTGTTCTGATGCTCCATAATAAAGTGATTCCTCTTTTGCAGTAGAGCATGCGAGTTCATTGTCACCATATAAATAGTATAAATGTTGCTTTTATAAATCTCTCATGTTCGTTTATTGTGCTATTTTATGTTTCAAATAGTCTTGATTTTATCGCTTGGTCTCCCTTCGATCATGTATAAAAGACGGGCCTGAAATATAGCTAGACAGCTTCGTATAAGCCGCTACCCGGAACGGAACTCTCCTCGTGTGTGATAAGTGTTGTGCATCTGTGATAGTATTACTGTGATGAGTGGCGTTACGCATCGACTCGTCCCTACGAGACATCGTGGCTGTTGTCGGGGTCACGTGATCCATTTCAATGTTGTTTAGTATGAGACATGTTCAGTTGTTGTCATCGTTTTTAATGTTTTTAAGCTGGGTCTAGTGTTTTTATGTGTAAAAATTAATTTAATGGGAATATTTTCTTATTTTAATTTTAAAAAATCATAAAAATACTTTTTTTTTAAATGGTTTCTAATAATAGAATAAAAACTTTAACTTGAATAACTTATATTTAAT
The DNA here is from genome assembly GCA_029286875.1 of Lamproptera curius. NCBI lineage: Eukaryota > Metazoa > Arthropoda > Insecta > Lepidoptera > Papilionidae > Lamproptera > Lamproptera curius. The sequence goes on from JAGSMT010000022.1 coordinate 1,820,203, forward strand.
GGAACAAAATCGTTTGAATTTCTTGTTAAAATTACATGTTAACAGTGAAATAAATAGCGAAATAACTTGATGTATCGATGTAAAATATTGTAAAGTAAATAAATAAGTAGTAAATCTAGTAGACCAAAACCTTTATAATTATAACTTGAAAATACTGCCTATATTATAATAAAACAAAATAACCTGGCAAAGAATTGTTCAAAACAAAACAGGCATTTCGTGTCTTAGGAGTCCGCCAAAGGAGTTTTATATCGAGTTCGTTTAACAAGAAATTCTTTTAGCAAGAAGAGACTGTACAATTTCGTTTAGTTTTGCAGTAACGAGATCTCTTTGACTGATTCGCCAGTTACAAATATTGTATTTTTTCAAACTAAGTGATGGCTGGAATGTTTTGTTAACAACCTGGGTATCATTTCTTTGTTTCTTGTTTTTATTTAATTCTTACAATTTTTTTTTAACTTTAGCATACGACTAAAACTTTGTAAATAAGTGTCGTATAAGTGATATTAGGTGTCTTTTTGAGGCAGTATTTCCAGGTTTATAACTATAAACCTGAAAACTCTTTTTTTTAATTGTTGTATGACAAAGATTTTAGCTGAAGTTATAGATCTAAAATTTTAAAAATTTCATTGAATTGAGTGTTTATGGTTAAAAAATGTGTGCGTGTACTAGCGTACACTCGTAAGAAGTGAAGTGAAACTTCTTTATGACGTTATTTTTCCAAAAATAATTTACTATATGCAACTTTACAGAAATTGGTATATATAAAGTTCATCATCATCATCATCAGCCTGTGATAGTCTACTGCTGGACATAGGCCTTCCCTATATACTCAGGTTGGTGAGTGGACATCTTTACGATGCTCCATCCGACGATGGATCATCTTACTTTCAGACAATTGGTATCGGCCAAATTTTTTTTCAATCCCGATAAAGAAGGTTCGATAAAATATAAGTCATTAGTATTTTGAACTGTCCTTGTAAAGAATATAAATTGTAACAATATAAATCTTTTAAATAGTATTATAGCAAGCCTAAAAATAGACCCTGATCAACTTCGATTGTAAGCCACAAATAAACGGGCTACGACCCCAGTACAAATAGGTAAATAACCACCACGCTGACAAATGTTTCCATATTTCTGTTTTAGCATAACTGAAACGAAAATATGTCATTTGTTTTTTGTGTAAATATTGTTTTTTTTTTGCATTAAACTATAGAAAAATTTCGTTACTTTTATAAAAGAGAAGGTAAGAGCCTAAATTTATGTCAGACATTTAACGTAGTAAATTGTATATTAACAACAACTAAAAACTACAAACTTTTATTATGATAATTTACTGTATTATGATAATTCATATAACTGAACATCTTCGTTATGTTATAATGCCGGTCATATTTAAACTTTTGTCTTAATACTTTCTACTAGTTTATGATATTATCTCACGTGGCTCTGGATCTAGGACTGCCTCCGTAGCCTAGTGGTATGGGCGTGTGTTTTACAAACTGGAGGTCGTGGGTTCGAATCCTGCGGGGACTCAACAAATTTTCATTGTTGTTTCCTAGTTGGTTAGGGCAATTTGGGCCGATCACCCAATTGTCTGAAAAGTAAGATGATCCATGCGTCGGATGGGCATGTAAAAAGTCGGTCCACCCACCAACCCGCATTGGACCAGCGTGGTGGGATACGGTCCAAACCTCCTAATGAATAGGGGTGTATTAGGGGAGGCCTATGTCCAGCAGTGGACTATCACAGGCTGTTGATTGATTGACTTTGATTTGATTTGCTCAGGATCGGCATCAAAAGATAACACGACACTCGACGAAAACTATCGCAATCAGGCTTATATTTTTATGAATTTTCGAAGTACACTATTGTCGTAATGTCCTCAGAACCAATTCTGACTGCGGCCCCCAATCTGACTTAAAGATCAACCGTCTATGCAGGAGACTATTACTATAATATTGCACGAACGTCCACCCAAAGAGCAGTTGCACTTTCCTTGTACTTTCATATTCCGATAGATAATCAAAAAGACCAGAAAAAAATCGGGCGTAGGACATATCTTTTATATGCCTATCCGAAGCATGGACCATCTTAATTTACTGAAAGTTGGATCATTAGCCAGCTTTACTCATAAGAACCAAGAAACAAAATTTAACTCTAGTGACCCCGCGGGGTTACAAACTACGACCTCCAGTTTCTAAAGCGCAAGCCTACACCACTAGGCTACTAGAGTGTACAAGCTAGTTTAACCGATCTGTAAATGTTTCTGTATAAAATTAAAACAAAGACCATTGGCATTTCTTCAAACAGGTTACGTATAAACTGTATAAAGTAGTAACATTTATTAATAATGTCCTTTCGTTACTAACGACGCAAACGACGTTAAGTTGTTTCCGAGAAAAATAATTCAATATTTTTCTATTCCCAGTATTCCGAACGTACTTCGCTTCGAAATAAAAGATTCACCGATACCTACTTCCTTTGTCTATTCCTGATATATTTTCACGGTCCGGTAACGTTGTACATTATTCTAGAAATTTGTTACTCTATTTTTACAATGTGTACTTGATCTTTTTGCTCAATCACCAGTTAAAAACAAAATGACAGAGTTCACTTTATGTTATTTTATAAGCTTATATATTATTTTTGTAATAGTAACATATAAGACATGAAATCTACTAGAAACCTTGAGAAATTCTGTTTCAAGATTGTGGGCTGGAGTAGTGGGTAATTTTTAATTATATTGATAAACTCTTCGATTGTGCTTCAGAAAGACATGATATCTAATAATAAAACATTGAATATATACCAATAACATCTACTATTTGTTTAATTGATAATGGGACATTGCTAAGTCATTGAACGTATTATATACGTTGACATATATTAAATTATTCATTTGGAATTTTGTCATATTTTTGATGATTGAATAATAAAAAATGTAATCAAGTCAAGAAATAAAAAAAATATATATTAAATAGTTATTTATGAGAAATATACAATACACACAACTTTAATCTTTGGTAAAATTAAAAAGAAGTTTAGAACGCTCCATAAAACAAAATGTCATAAAACAAAAAACAAAATGTAACAGGTGTTTACTACGTGTTGTTTCGCAGTAATGAGGTCTCTGTGACATGTTTACTATTTGAAAAAATAATATATGTTTAAATAAACAAAGCGTTAACACGAAGTGATGAAGTTTGCTTAAGATTTTTTTCTGTATTAGGCACTTTACAGTATTTATGTCTTATCCTTTAATACCTACTTGGCAAATAGGTATATAGTGTGCATTAAATACGTTACATACGTTCACCCAGTACCTCATAAAATCTACAAACTATAGGCTTTAAAACATGTACAAGCTTAGCGCTAGGGGAGTGCATAAGTAAACAAGCTCTTACAAATACGATTTCCTTTGCTTTGACAGGGTAAATAACACTCAAATATATAAATTCTATTTAAATTATATTACTGTGTCTTACAAGGTAATTTAAGTAGTAACAACTAGTCTCAAATATTTATAGAGACTTCTAAGACTCTTAGTGATAATTACCAGAATATTTAATTATTTTAATAAATGGTACATTTGTTGAAGAGGCGACATTGTTTGATATATATTTTATATCTGCTTATAAATTCCGTAATCGAAACAATGAAATAGGGTTTCTTTATATTTTTTAGAACCAGCAAGACTAACTAAATAATGGCTAACTTTTATAGTTATTTATATATTTAGTTTATGTTTGTATTACTTTTTACAAATATACTTAAGTTTATAAACTTAATATAAATGACGAGTTTTCGCTTAGTCTACTCGGATGACTGAGTGACGTTTATTTATTTATTTAGACTTTTTGTGTTTGACACAAATAAGAAAAAAAAACAAAAAGTGAGAAATCCAAACGAATCCAGATTTCCAATTAAAATCTAGGGTAAGGAAAACGAAATTCCATTTGAAGTTGCCCTTGAAATTGCTGGGAAGATAAAAAAGACGTTATAAGAAGAAAAGCAAGAAGATAAATTATTATTTTTCCTATCTGCTTATCATCTTTCGTTATTTCTCGAGGATACCTTTGGGACATAATGAAAACAATTTTTATATACTACTTGGAAGAAGACGTATATAAATAAAATGCAATAAAGATATTTTTACAGATCCAACAATCATTTATTTGAAAGTACCAAAACAGTGTAGAAATCTCTATAAGGAACTCCTATTAACTGCAACATTTCCATACCTATTCTGTCCTCCACTTTGTTACAAAGTTCACTACAGACGTTAAGTCTGTTTCCTTGAACGATTTTGCTGTTCTCAGTATTCCTTAAGTTCCTCGAAATATATATCGGCAGGAGAAATCGGTGAATGTTTCATATTCACATATTCCTATTTACTTCGTGTTTTTGTAAAATATTATCTTGATCGGGTAAAGTCGTATATTTTCCTAGAACTTTGCTTTACTACTTTTACAATAGTTCGATTCAGCAAATGATATTTTCTAAGAACTCTACTCAACTTAAACATTAACAGTGTAAGTTGATCATAAATGCTTGACCGCATTATGGTCCATTTTTTGAATTTTTCATTCTCATAAAAGTTTTTATAGATATCTAAGTAAGTACTAAAATGCTATCGATTTTGATATTGTACCCATAAACATAATAGCATATATAATTTAGGGAATTTAGTATCTTGACTAGAATTTTTTACGGTAATGGTGCTGGACGTGAAAGCTATGTTTCATCATCAGCAACATCAGCTTGTGTCGGTACACTGCTAGGCATGGGAGGCACATGTCCAAATTTAATTATAAATTTATTTAGTGTTCCCGAACATGTTCGACTGTTTATTAAATAAATTTAGCCAACACCTATCATAATTCCAAGTCTTTAAAGTGGCTAAATTGTAATACTTAATCTACTGCATCATTAGTAAGGCTGGCCATAAGACAAAGCTTCTTTCTTAATCAACTTCGATGTTCTATAGTATACCCTTCGTATAATACTTCATTATTTTTTTAACTAATTCCTTACCAAATTGTGCACTAATTTTAATATCTTTTTTAAAATTCACATTATTCGTTGTTTAAACTTACATAAACTTTTAGATTTATTTATGAAATCAATTATGTGTACTTTGTTATAGTAGGTCTCATTGTAGAAAGTTTGCCTAATCATAGCTCTCCTTTTATAGGGGACGGCCTGGGAAGGTACCTAAGTGTCCCCTTTTACCGCTGCTGTGTAAAACTACCGCTATCTTCGGGTTTGAATGGCACATCTGGGCAGTGAATACGTATCGGCAGGGCACTTGCTATTAAGTAAATATCCTTCTTCCTCCGGCCTCGTCAGTTGTCATGACCCTCTTCGGTATAAGAAACAATGTTGGGAAATTACAAGAAACTAATAACTATTTTGTAAATCCGCAAGATTCAAAGTATACTATGTGACTAATGTGTACGTAAGATAAATATGGCATATTAAAATATATCGTTACATCTAGCTGTTGGCGGCGATTTCGTCCGCGTAGTAATATATTAAAAATATATTTAAAAAATAGCTTAAGGTACTCCCAGTTATATCAGCTACCTTCCAATGAAAGTCCTGTCATCGGAAGATCGAAATCGGACCAGCCATTCTAAGAATATCCAGAATGAGCAGGCGGACAAAAATTAAAAATAAAATGTTTGTTATATGTATATATCACAATGTAATCGGTTATTTTGATGCTACAAACAGACAGTACAATTTTTGTTACGTGTACAGATTGCTTTTAATTTTTTTTTACGGCACACGCAGGCAGACGAGCAGTTGGGCCACCTGATGTAAAGTGGTCACCGACGCCCATAGACATTGGGGATACCAGAGGTATCGCAAACGCACTGCCTACCGTGAGACATAGGATGTTAAGTCTCCTTTACCCAGTAAATACGCTACGGTTACGCTACGGTGTCCTTCAAACTGGAACACAGCAGTGTTTTCACACTACTGCTTCGGCAGAAATAGGCCCCGTGCTAGTACTCCACCAAGACAGTCTCCTCAAAAGGAGACCTACCACCGGTAAAATAAAATGTAATTGACAAATTGTAGAACCTTGATTATTAGGAGAGAATATCCGGAACAAACTTTGTAACTTTATAACTACTGCGACATTTTCTTGAAATAAGAAAAATCTCTGAAAAGGTTGCCTTGTAAACCAAAGCAGGCCGGAAACCGTACAAAAGTTTAACAAACTGGAAAGTTATAAGGCGGGTTAAATTTTCGCCGTTAATGTTTTTATGAGGTTTTATCATCATCATTTTCATCATCAGCCCTTATCTGTCTATTGCTGAAAATAGGACTTTTATATGAACGCCAAGACGGCCGGTCCCCTGCTACTCGCGCCAACTTGAACCGGCTACTGCACGGAGATAGCCTTCACACCTAGTCGGTGGTCGACCAACACTCGTTTTCCCTAGACGTGGCCTCCACTCTAGAACCTTATAGCCTATCGGCCATCCGTTCTCCGGATTACGTAACCGGCCCACTGCCAAATCAAAGAGCTAATTCTTTGCGCTATGTCGGTATCTTTCGTTCTTTGCCGGATAAATAAATTGCGAATTTTATCCGACAGAGAGACTCAAGCATAGTGCCTTCCAAAGCACGTTGGCTATGGCAAACTTGTGGACCAGTCCGATAGTCAGAGGCCACGTTTCGGCCCTGTAGGTCATCACGGGACATGCATTGGTTAAAGAATTTTGTCCTAACCGTTAATGCGATGCAGGCAGTCTTAAACATTTACGCCAAATTAGGCTCCATTTCAGCATAGTAACGCATATTAAAGGCGCAGTCAGTATCGTAAATAATAAGGACGCTAGACGTACTATATCACTTAAAGTCAAAGTGAAATATCTTTATTCATTAGGAAGTATAACATTTTCTTATCGATTGTTAAATAAACTACGATCTGAGAACAACTGGCGTATGAAACTCTGTATATAACGTAAAATTGGCGTATGGACTTCGTTGTTATGGGTGGTTATTATTAATTCTATAATTATAATAATCTTGCTAAGCAAACGCAATAATATCATTCGTTTCGGTTCAGGATTTGTTTAGAATTTTTGATATTAAAATGATGAGATTTGTCTCGAAGCTCAGCAATCTAGAAATTCTTCTGTTGCAGTAGACCGTGTGAATATTTAATTGTTACCATATAAATTCAGTTTAAATTTTGTTTATACAAATAAAAATTTTTGTTTTAAGTTCTCCATGTTGATATTATCTATGCGGTTTTTTAAAATGTCAAATATTTATTCATAAAGAAAATCCAGTATTTTAAATATCTTTTAATGAAATACACATAATGATAGTGGTTGGGACTGGAGTGGGTTACTGTTGCGATGTAAAATAAATAGGCATAAAAGTATCTTATTTCTAACTGGTCTATCACACTGCAAAATAAAAATCTATTAACCTACATAAGAGCTAAAAACATGTACATGTTAATAATATCTGACGTCAATTTCAATAGCAACAAAACGCATGACATTAGCTAATATTTGAAAGTGATTATACACCGTGAGGTTTTTAACGGAAACCAATAATTTTACGTTATATTCGTAAAATACAGGATTTTTCGACTTTTGTACAATTTTTTATATACCAGTACAGCATTTTCACATTACAAAAAGTTTCGGCGAAACTTTCGGCCGCACAAATTGCAGAAGTTTTGATACAAATCCATTACAAACTCTTGCTGCGAGCCTAGAGTGGCAAAACATTTTTCTTTTCACAATTCTTCTTTGACCATTTTACTTCGTAAAGTTTATGGAGAAGCTATAAACTATTTATACTAGTTATTTTAAATAAGAACTTAACAGCACTAGAGGTTTTTTTACTTATTTATAGTTACATATACCTTATAACACATTGAATTTAAAATTTCTAAGTATTATAAAATGAGTGCATGTATTTTAAAGAATGCAATAACTTTCTTTCTTATTGGATAGCAAAAGGTAATGGTGCTTTCATAATCTTCACACCTAATTTCTAATCGTGAATGCGTGTAACTTTTGTTTGTAGCTGCGGTGCCCCTTTAAAAAAGGAACAGTGAATTTTCACGCTAGTCCGTAGCAACACTTATAAGCAACGAAATTATAAAATCTTTTGTGAGTAATAAGTAAAGAACTATTAACTAACAAACCAATTAACCACCGACGAAATAATGTTGTTTTGCCGTTGCTTCATACACCATTTTATCATAAAAGAAAACAATTTAATTGGACAACATTTGCCTATTAGCTTAGCGCAATAGCTTCATAAGTAATATCGGTCAGTTGAATGGACTTGTAAAAGGTAGTGAACGATATAAACGTTTATCAATTTTTAAACACAACTTAAATACTGTACTGTACAAAGTAGCGATACCAAAACTAGTTTTTCCTTTTATTGCTTACATTTTTAGCTTGTTTTCATGAATTATATTTCTATTATTAATATTAGGTACTACTTGTTCTCGAAATAAATTATTTTCGGATTCCTATTTCCTTTGTAATATATATTTTACGGTTCGGTAACATCGTATGTTTTGTTATTTATTTTATGGAACGGGATCGTTTGAATTTATTGTTAAAATTGCATGTTAACAGTGAAATAAATAGTTGAATAACTTAATGTATCCATGTAAAATATTGTAAAGTAAATAGTAATTCTAGACTAAATCCTTTATAACTATAACTTAAAAATACTGCCTATATTTCAATAAAACAAAATAACCTGGCAAAGAATTATTGAAAACAAAACAGGCATTTCGTGTCTTACACCGCCAAAGGAGTTTTATATCGAGTTCGTTTAACAAGAAATTCTTTTTGAAAGAGGAGAGTGTACTATATCGTTTTGTTTCGCAGTAACGAGATCTCTTTGAGAGGTTTGCCAGTTACAAATATTATGTTTTATATAAACAATGCGATGATCAGAATGTTTTGTTAACGTTGGTATATCTTCTTTTGTTTATTGTTTTTTTTTATATCTTACAATTATTTATAAAACTTTTAGTATACGATTAAAAATTTGTATTTGAGGGTCGTGTAAGTTATATTTGGAGTGCAAAACTGAAAACTCTTTTCTTAAATATGTGTATAAAAATATTTTTGACCTATGGTATAGATCTAAAATCGTCTAGATTGTTGCATAGTTGATAGACGGACGGATAGTGTAGACTTTATCAATCTGTAGTTTACTACATACTATGAGGTCTTTAAGGATAATCATCAAGTCCACGTGTCATCGATAGGATAAAAAAAAGAATAAAACAAACAAATAATTGAACATATGTAGGGTAAGTTAGATTCATCATCATCAACAGCCTTTGATAGTCCACTGCTGGACATAGGCCTCCCCTAATACACCCCTATCCATTAGGGGTTTTGGACCGTATCCCACCACGCTGGACCAATGCGGGTTGGTGGGTAGACTGCCTTTTTACATGCCTATCCGACGCATGGATTTAGTTAAGTAAGTTAGATTATCGTGTTGAGAAATTTAGGCTTATAAATAATAGGTTTTAATTTTCTTTACATTAACATTTAATTGACTCTTTAAAAGTGAAAAAATACTAAAAAATGTGCTACAGAATGGACTGATTTGATATTCTCTTTTTTTCTTGTTGCTTGACGTGATCATGTGATCCTATTTTGATTTAAAAATGAGAAAAACGAGAAAATCTTTTCAAACGCATATTTAGGTGGCGAAAACATGCGATAATACTAATCAAACAGATTCGTTGTATTCATATTTTTACTAAACCGAGACATTTTCATAGTTTTTTTTTCAGAAATTTGCATTGAATTGAGTGTTCACGGTGGAAATAATGAATAATTTATTGTACTTGTAATAAAACTAAATTTATTAAATAAAAAAATCTTTCAAATAACTGAAATATTTATTTTGTTTCATAAATTACATATTTTCATAGATACAAATTATCTTTGTAATATTATTACTTTAATATTGTTATTTATGACATGTATTTGTGTAAACAATCCCCGTTCAAGTAAAACTGAGCCCTTCGGTGGCAAGCCACAAATAAACAGGCTACGAAGCTCGAACATATACGACCTAACACCAAACTGACAAGGTAAATAACCACAATGCTAACAAACGATAATATTTTTGACCGACTTCCCAAAACATGCAAATCCAGTCGTCGAGGTCTTCGAGTCTTCGGGTCGAATCGAGTAGTCTATAACCCTGGGCCCCAAAGAATCAGCTCAGAAAAATGTTTACAGAAATCAATGTAATGACTGTTTTTTCTCAATACATATTTGTAAATTTTATGTATGTTCATAAAACGTTTTGTAAAACATTGTGACACACATAATATAAATAATAGAAATAAGTAAAAGTAAAAGTAAAATGTAAGGTGTTATGTTAAAATTTTGTAAAATTTATTGAAAAAAAAGGAAAAAAAAAGTCCCTCTCAGTTTCTAACGCCGATTCTTCTCAGGTAATAATAAGTAAGTGTAATGCTTCCAATTTGAATAAAAATATTTGACTTTGACAAGGAGGTACTCAATTTGGGGCGTATGTTTTTTTAATATATATTGCTCGTTACTCCGCTCTTAGAGATGTAATTCTCTTCATTCTAGATATTAGTTGCCCAATGGTCCCATTTTTTTAATAATTTTGTGGTAAGCAGTTTAATAGATATTTGATAAATAAAGAAAATCATGAAACTAATGATTTCATCCTCGTGAAATTACATTAAACATCGTAAAAAATAGACATAAGGTACGTCTTACATAATTGTTGTTGTAAGCGTTTAAATGTAAACATATTAAAATTTTTTTAAAATGTTTTCGTTAAAAACACAATTTGAGTTCACATTAAAAAAATCTTCAATCTTTGTACAATAATGTGTCATAGGCGATATTTTGATAAATTGAGTATCTTAAATGTTATCAGTGATTTAAAATGCGGTGGCATAAAACGCGACGCAATTTCGTACGGAGAGAACACGTTCTTATTTCCTCATATCGCGTTAGTATAGAGATCGGTCATATTGTTTTGTTAAAATTTCACTTGTTGTTTTAGCTATACACTTATGTTAAAAATAATGATGCACCACAAAAGGTCATTATCAATGCAAATGTTAAAATATAAAATGTTTGCCTATTTGTCTGTCTTTCTGTTCGTTCTGGCCACCTGAAACGCTGGACCGATTGAAACAGGACTTTCACTGAAAGGTAGCTTTTAAACTCTTTTAACTATAAACCGCCTCTGTAGCCTAGTGGTATGGGCATGGCCTTTAGAAACCGGAGGTCTCGGGTTCGAATCCTGCAGGGACTTAACAAAATTTCATTGTTGTTTCCTAGTTGGTTAGTGCAATTTGGGCCGATCCCCCAATTGTCTGAAAAGTAAGATGATTCAGGCGTCGGATGGGTATGTAAAAGGTTGTCCATCCACCAGCCCACATTGGATCATGGTGGGATGCGATTCAAAAACCCGTAATGGATAGGGGTGTATTAGGAGAGACCTATGTATAGAAGTGGACTATCAGAGGCTGATGATGATGATTCTAGTCTAAAAATCGAAAATATGCTCATTTTTAAAATAGATCTTATTACGTGATAATGAAGAGCTACCTAAAGTATAGATGTATGTGATTTTAGTGAAATAATATATTTCCTAACATTATTTTAATAAAATTAGGTTTGCGAAGATTTTTGAACCCATAGTTGATATTGACCATAACTACCTTTTTTTTCGTAGCATGATATTAAAAACAATAATTTGTACTGTAAACTCACAATTTACGTTCTTATGGTAAATTATATTAACGAAATACACGTTCTTTATTTACAAAAGTTGTTGACCACGCAATTTGCAGCAAATCGAGTATAACCTATTTCTCACGAACGATTCTAGTGGCCCCGCAGCCAACTTATGAAACAGTTCTAACTACTTTGTAAAAGTTAACAGTTTTCATAGAAAACTGCGCGGTGACTTCTGTAGTTATTTACCATTTTCAATTTTGTTTCAAATTGCAAGTGTAGAGAAAAAGAGAGTTAGAACGTTATCGTTACTTTAATAGAAAGTAAAACCTTTGATTTGTGCTATGCGTTAAAATATATAGACGTTTTGGTTTTGCATCGAAAATATTAATAACATAATATATAAATCGTCGTCATATTTGCCGTTGGTTGCTTATAAACTTTAGTCTAAAAATTAGTATTTTACAATATTTGCACCGCCTCCGTAGCTTAGTGGTAATGCCTTGCGTTTTAAAACCGGAGGTTCTGGGTATGCATCTTGCAGGGTCTCAACATTTTTCCAGTGTTGTTTCCTAGTTAGTTAGGGCACAGCGGGCTGATCAACCGATTGTAGAAGGAAGATGTTCCACTTATCGGATGGGCATGTAAAAAATTGGCCAAGTCCTAATTTTTCACCGGTCGTGTAAGTTTTTTCATTCCATAGGACTATATAAGTCGGAGGGAAAAAAATAAAAGTTTCACCGATACCTATTTCCTTTGTCTCTTCACGATATATTTTCACGGTCCGCCAACGGCGTACATTTTCCTAGAATTTTGTTATTCATCTTTTACGAAAATATTACTAGTTTCTTTCTGATCTTTATGTTGAAATTACACATAAACGGTTTAACTGTTGTTCAAAATGACAGAGGTCAATGAGATATAAATGTTTATAATACGTTATTTTGAAACTTGATTTTGTAAAAGGAAAATTGATATCTACTTGCAGCCTTGAGAAGTAGTGTTTCATGATATATGTCAAAGGTCCTGTAGAATTTCTTTGCATCATCATCTTCATCATCATCATCATGATCGGCGTCTATCATTCTACTGCTGTACAAAGGCCTTATTTAATAAACGCCAAGTTGGCTGAATCCCGCTGATCTCTGCAAACTTTGACCAGCTACTGCATGGAGATCGGCATTCTACCGTCTTTCCCAAAGCGGCCTCCAGGCCAGAACTTTACTGACCCATTTTTCATCATCATCCGTGCTTCTCACATGAATCTTTTATACAAAAACATAATATCTAAGAATACCAATACAGTAAATGACCTACTATTTGTTTAATTAATAATGAAGCATGCCTATAATTATTTCTATTGCTTGCGCGAATATTATACATTATTAAATAAAATGACTTTACGGATTTTGTCGGCCGCTGGAAAGTGTTCGAAACGTCGGCAATTTAAAATGTAAAATAAACGCGATAAAATCCGTAAACTCATTTTATTTAATGAAGCATGCCTATTTAATAATTTGAATTGAATTATATTTAATTATAACGTTTTTTTTACTTGTTAATGATATTCAATTAATTTATAACGTTCAGAGTTTCTAAAAATTTTCGATATTGCACTTTATTAAAGTCATCCATCATCAATAAAAGTACGAATATAAAATTTTAATAAATTCATTTGGAGTTAGGTCTCATTTTTGACGATTGAAAAAATAAAAATGCCTTCAATGATTAAAAAAATGAAAAGAAGTTTTATTAACATATTAGATTTAGCCTAAGTTTATAAGAAATCGAGACGGAAACAAATTGAAGTCTTGGTACAATAAAACATATTCCAAAATATACATTTTTGTAAAATAGACGAGCATTCTACAAAATAAAATGTCGGAGAATTCTTCAAAATAAAGCGAGAAAAGTTTACTCGTGTCTTACACTACTACAAAACGCATATATCAAGTTAGTTTAACACGTATTCCTTTAGAAATAGGATAGGAATTTATTCCGTTTCCTTTTGCAGTCATGACGTCTCTGTGACATGTTTACCAGTTCATAAAAAGTATGTTCAAATAAACAATGCGATAAAACAACGTTCTGGAAAAACCCCCGGTGCTATTTATGAACAAGTCATGGTATCCTTTAAATTTGTTGACCGACTTCCCAAAAGGGTAATAAAACCTTATTAAGGGCGTATGTATTTTTTATATATGTTACCTCGTTGTTTCGCTCCTAGATCTCCGATTTCGTTCATTCTTTCTTAAAGACGGGCAATGGCCTTCCATTGGGCCCTTTTTATTTTTATAATTTTGACAAGTAATTCAAAAGATATTTGAGGAACAAAAAAAATATGACACAAAAAATCAGTACCTCGTGCGATTCAATTACAAACGCTACCAAAACCGTTATGGATAGAAATAAAGTTGGTTCTACGTAATTATGCTTCTTAAAATGGTATATTTTTTTTAAATCTCGCAATTAGGCATGTTTAAAGCTCATTTAAGGTAATATAGTATTAACAAAAAAGTTGAAACGTTTAAAAATTCTTCATTCCATTAGCATAAAACAAGTCTTACACGACATTTTGATAAAGAGAATATCTTAAAAGACATCAGTGATTTAAAATGCGGGGAAGAAATGAAGGGGCAAATTCACTTTTTTACCCGCTTGTATTGTGTAAAATGGTTCTGTCTAGTTTGAAGTCAGCCATATTTTTTTCGTTAAAATTTACTTCTTTTGATACTTCATCGTCATTATCATCATCAGCTTGTGGATCGTATTTCACCACGTTGGTCCAATGCGTATTGGTAGGTGGACTTTTACATGCCCACTTGACGCTTGGATCATCTTACTTTTCGGACAATTGGGTGATCGGCCCAAATTGCCCTAACCAACTAGGAAACAACAATGAAAATTTGTTAAGTCCCGCAGGATTCGAACCGACGATCTTCGTTTAGTAAAGCACACGCCCAAAGTACTAGGCTACGGAGGCAGTAGGAGGAGGCTTCTTACAAATAATTGTAAAGTGTGCAAACAGTCGGTCGTCCTATAATAAAGTACATTTATCCTACATAGGCAGTACCGTCTAAAATCCACAAATTATAGGTCCTATAAAACATATTCAGGCTAAGCTCTAGGAGCACGCGGTACGTGCGCAAACTAGTCTACACGAGAACTGCAGTTGATTCATTTCACAAAAAAAAATGTTGTTCTTTTTGTTTTATCTTCGCTTCTCCTTCACAATATCCAAACTAGATGTTTTGAAGGTCGCCTAAAGGTAACTATAATTTTATTTCAATAACTCAAATTTTAGGTGTCTGCATATTATCTGAAACGGATGTCGAAACTAGCATGTTCTCTCATTTGAAATATTAACAACAAAATCACAATTACCTCAACAGATTGTACAGGACAATTACCACAACCGAAAGTCCTTAAAAACCAAACGATTAGAATTATTGCTGTTAGGATAATTATCCTATTGGAGTATACAGGATTTATTTAATCTTAGGGCGTTAGGGCTCCATACAACATCTTTGGAACCTAAGCCAATCTCACCTGCACGTGGTACAGCCTGCCGAACAACGAACGAGGCTCTGGCTAACCACCACCAACCCATCATTGGACCTGCGTGGTGGATATGGTCCAAACCCCGCTAATGGCGAGATGAAAACACCCGGCCCCTAGTTCCCGGTAGCCTTGCCATTCCTGGTCAAGGCGGCGGCCATGGTAACGGCAGGCGGGGGTGCAGAATCCCGGAGTACGTAGGTCGCCAAACAAACTGACCATCGCAACGTACAATGGACGCATGCTAGGCTAGATTCTCATTTGGTCCAACTGGAAGAGGAGCTGAGGTGCATAAGATGGCACATTTTGGGATTGAATGAATTCCGTAGAGAGGGCGAGGATATTTTAACCCCAGATTCGGGCCATCTTCTGTACTTCAGGCAGGAGAAAATCCAACACAGGGTGGAGTCGGGTTCCTAGTCTAAAAATCTCTCATTGAAAATGTTATTGAAGTATCCAGTGTGTCGGCGAGGGTTGCGTTCTTGTGATAATGCTGACTAATAGATACAGCCTAAAAGTTATCCAAGTGTACGCACCAACGTCGACATATCCGGACGATGATGTCGAAGACATGTACGAGGACATCTCAAGAGCCTTACATAACACCACCAAGGCTCACTTCAACGTTGTCATGGATATTTCTACGCCAAAGTAGGAGTACAGGCATGCAGCGAATCGATGCTGGGATCATATGGCTATGGGAGCAGAGATCATAGGGGGCAAATGCTCCTCAATTTTCTAGAGCAATAGGGGCTGTTCGTAATGAACTCGTTCTTTAAGAAACAGCGCCGTTGACGAGGAACTCGATCGAGTGATAGAATTCCTTCGGGATGAGGGTGCAAAACTCTACGATCTGCGACGTGCTGGCAAAAGTCTAAGCTGGAGAGCACTTGATCTCATGGAGAAGCGACCAAATGATCCAACCGTCACTTCGTTAGAACAGCGGGTTCATAACAAGACCATCTCCGCTGGTAAGGCGTGACCTCCGTCACTCCAATACGCTATCAATACAGAGAGCTATTGAGCAAAATCGGGGTCCAAAGTCTTCGCACAGCAGCTTGGAAGAAGCCATTTAACGAAGTTGACCAAAGAGAACAGAGAAGTCGTCGCTTTGAGGAGGTTGAAAGCTTTTACTGCCAGTTATACGCGTCGCACTCATTACACCCAGAGCCAGATGAGAAGGATTCTCGAGCCACTCTTACCCGCCATGTGTCGGAGGATCTTCCAGAAATAGGCCTAGACGAAATAGAGGGTCTCTTCAGCAACTTAAAATGGAAAAGCCCCGGGAGAGGACGGAGTCACGACGGGGCTTCTGAAGGTTGCCGGTAAACCGGTGCTGCAGAGACTCTGTCGTCTATATAACTCTGCCCTTCTTCGGAGAACTCCTAAGGCATGGCATAGGGTTTGGTCGTATTGTGCGTCAAAAGGTGATAAAACCCTTTGAAGAATTATCGACCAATATCGCTCAGTCATGTCTATAAGTTATTTTCGAGGGTCATCTCGAATTGTCTTGCACGAAAACTCGACGAAGCGCAGCCTCAAGAACAGGCCTGGTTTCGGAGGGGTTAAAACACAATAAACCACATCCACACAGTGAGGAAGGTTATACAGAAGGCACATGAGTATAACCAGCCCCTGTGCATGGCATTTGTGGACTATGAGAAGGCTTTTGACTCCATCGAGACCTGGTCTTTCCTGGAGTCCTTACAGCGGTGCCAGATTGAGTGGCGATACATCGAGATGCTGAGATGTCTGTGTAACGCCGCCACTATGTCTGTCGTAGTCCAAAGTGGGCAGACTGAGCCTATCCCCCTGCACCGCGGTGTGAGACAAGGAGACGTCATGTCTCCGAAATTGTTCCCCGCCACGCTGGAGGACAAGTCCAAGACGCTCAACTGGGAAGGACACGGCATAAATGTGAACGGCGAGTACATCTCACATCTGCGATTTGCGGACGATATCGTAATCATGGCTGAGACCACAAAAGACCTGCAGAAAATGGTGCAAAGCCTGGCTGAGTCTTCTGCACTCATCGGTTTCCGGATGAACTTGGATAAAACCAAGATCATGTTCAACGAGCACGTTGATCCGAGACCGATCACAATTGACGGCACTTCCCTCGAAGTAGTTTCGGAGTACGTTTTCCTAGGGCAAACGCTCGAACTAGGTAGAAACAACTTTGAGGGGGAGGCCAACAGAAGGATTCAGCTGGGCTGGGCAGCTTTTCATAACCTTCGTCGAGTTTTCTCGTCACCCAACCCACAGTGCCTCAAATCGAAAGTCTTCGATCAGTGTGTCCTACCCGTTTTGACCTACGGTGCCGAGAATTGGACACTTACGGTTCGACTGGTCCACAAATTGAAAGTCGCTCAGCGAGCTATGGAGAGGGCTATGCTCGGAGTATCTCTGAAGGATCGCATCGGAAATGATGTGATCCGCCAGAGAACCAGAGTCACCGATATAGCCCACCGGATTAGTAAGCTGAAGTGGCAGTGGGCCGGTCATATAAGCCGCAGAACTGACGACCACTGGAGTCGGAAAGTTCTGGAGTGAAGACCAAGGTCGGCAAACGTAGTGTAGGACGCCCTGCGGCAAGATGGAGTGACGACATTTGCAAAGTGGCCGGTGTGGGCTGGATGAGAATAGCCGAAGATCGGAAGCGGTGGCGTGCATTAGAGGAGGCCTATGTCCAGCAGTGGACTGACACAGGCTGATGATGACGATGATTTAATCTTAGCCTTTCTTAAGTTACCTTAGTATTAATTAGTAACTAAGAAAAATGGTAAACCTTTTGACCTAGTTTCTTATGTAATCCGATAAATTGAACTTTATAAGTTGTTTTAGGTAAACTGTTTACCGCAGAAATTGCAGAAGTTTTAGAACAGATCAAATACAAGCTATTTATCGGACTAGCCCCCGGTGGCAGATTGCTTTCAACTCCCAATAATCTTGTAACAACTTCACTTTCGAAGGTTTAGGTAGAATACTGTAAAATAGTTTTGATCCAATCGTTATTTTGCAGTGCCAATAAAAAAAAGTTATATTTCTTACAAACAAATACGTTAATAATCATTAAAACACAATCATGAAATCCAAATCAAATACTTTCTTCTCTTATGCAGACGGACAAAAGCATATCTTATGTGTTGTAAGCGTCTCTAAATTTTTTTGTTTATATTTTATTTGTATACGAAGGCAGACGAGGAGGGCCACCTGATGCAAAGTTGTCACCAACGCCCATTGACACAGGTATTATCTACGTGCTGCCTACAGTGAGGGATAGGATGTTACTCCTCGTTTACACAGTAAACGAGGCGTAACACGATAGTGTTTCTACACTACCACCTTGCAGAAATAGTCACCGCGTTAGTACCGCCCTAGGCGGCCCTCTGTAATAGTAGCCCTATTTACAACGGCTATCCTTTAGTAAGTCCCATCAAAATTGTACCGAGTGTTCCAGAGAACAGTCGGAAAAGACAGATAGACAAACACAAATTTAAAATGTTGTTATCTCATACACCAGTTATATCATTATGAACTCGTTTAAAAATGGTTTGATTTAATGTAACTGACAGACACTCCAACTTTATTAGTAGTATAGATAAAAATTATTAATTGTACAATTAATTAAATTATATTGTATTCATTTTATAATAAAATAATTAGAATTGATTTATTAAATAAATTAATAATTCTTCAAAACTAAACGTAAATTGAAACCTTGCATAATGTTTAGGAGAAAATTGTTTATATATTTACTTGCTTATGATGGTTTTGTTGTATAATTTAAAATAATGCATTTTATGTCCATTTTCTTATTTTGCTTTGCTACTTTTTATTTTTTATTTTACTCTTGGAAGTGCCATTGGAATAGTTTGACATTCACCAAGGACGCTTATGTCATAATAATGTATTAAAAAAAATACATAAATCTTTAAACCGAGGGTAGGTATGTTAAAGAGCTATAAAATTTCATACTTAGTATAATTAACGACCTAAATTCATTAGGAAAAGTAACTAGGAAAATTTTTAGTACGCTATGTCAATGATAATAAAGAACAAGTGAAATTTTAACTAATAAATATGACCGACTTGAAACAGCGTAGGAATATTTTACGCAATATAAGCAGGTTGCGCTCTGCATTAAATATTGTCCCGATTTTTGCCAACGCATTTTAAATCTCTGATATCATTTAAGATATTAATTTTGTCACAACGTCGTCTATGACACGTTTTATGTACATAAAATGAGGGCTTTTTTTTGCAAACAATAACTATTGTGTGAATCTTTTGGACATAATTGTAAGCCAATACGAGAAATACAATTATGTATATCGGTTAAATCTATTTTTAAAGGTTGAACCAGCGTTTGCAATGTATTGCACGAAGTTATGATTTTTGACAACGTAATTTTCTTTAATAAATTTTCACTTCTATCACAAAATTATTGAAAAAAAAAATGGTACCGAATGACAGCTAATACCTATCACTTTAAACAAGAATGATTAATGTTTGAGCACTGGAAAAAGAGCAACGAGGTAAAATTTTTGAAAAAAAAGCACGCTCCGAATTGAGTACCTACTTGTTTTGGGAAGTCTAAAAATATACAATAGCGGCCATTAATGTTGGTAATATTTTTTTATATTCGTCTTCCATTTTTAAAGTTATCCTTAATTAATTAACATAAATCACGTAATGGAAGACAAGGCAAAGGTGTATCAGCAGATAATAGTAACTTTTCAATATACTATTTATCTCCAAGTTATAGTACAATGATTTTATTCTAGTCAGTATTTCCTAAATTTTGATTTGCTGAGCATTAAGCTTTGAAAACAAAACTGCTCTATTTATAGCATCAGTGCATTGCCTTCATTGACCCAGAAAGTCAAAGTTGTTTCCACCATGAGCAGTCCTAGTTAAGAAAACAACTTTGTAACTATCGTGAAAAGCCGAGCCAAAGACCGGCTTACTTAGATGGTGCATTTGAAGCATCGTTTTGAATTGCAAAATTTATTAAGTCATAAAAAAATAGGAGATATTTTAAAACTAAATTACAAGGAAATAAATAAACAAAAATAAAAGAACACATTTTTTGAAAGTCCTACTATGTATTAAGTCTATTTAAAAATATGTACAGATATTTACAAAGCTATTCTAAAATTGACCCGTTAACACTAATGACCTAAAAATAGAAGTCCATATTCGAAGCCAGTCGTAATGTAAAGAAGAAACACATATCCATTAAGAGTAAGGAGTTGTTAGAAGAAGTAGAAACGGATTTTTAGCATTAGTCTAATAAGGAAGCCAAGACAAAATTTTTTATGTGCTTAAGAAAGCCGAAAAGTTAATTAAGTAAGGTCTATAAGTCTCTAAGCATACTTTATAAAAAACGAGACCGAGAAAAAAAAGACCCAGCTATTGAGATTTAAATACTATAAGCACAACATTTCTTTTTTAAATTTATAAATTAACAATGATTAGCAAAGTTTTTTTAAATGGAGGACAACCGATAGACTTTTCGTTATTTTTGATCTCTCATTAACTGATATTAAGTTTGACAGGTGTCCGTAAAGCGTATATTGCAATTAATAACGGCCATGTTAGGTTTCAGGAAGTCGGTTACTGTCTTAATTTCGGGATTAACTGGTCGGTCAAAGGGATAGCCCATTGCACGGCGATCGGGATATTTGCGGTCCCGCAAACCGCAGTAGGAAGCAGCGTTCTTGCAGCTCTTGTTCGTGCTTACAGTGTCCTGTTTGATCTGTAAAAATTATAATTTTAGTACTGAAGCATTTAAATATTTTCTTGCATTTTACGGATTTTTCGAATTAGTTATAAAATTTATTGACGACGTTTCGGACTCTTTACAGTTTCCATGATAACACTAAGATGGTATGTAAAATCCGTAAAATAATGGAGTTGATATGTATAATAATATTAAATAATCGCGTAAATAAAAAAAAATAGTGAAGAAAGTAATTAGGCAGCAAATGAAATGTGACATTGTAAAACTCAAGCTTATATATGTGAACTTACGCCGAAATATTTTTCCATATTGCCAATATTGCCTAGAAGAAATGCATGGAAAAACTGAACATGACACGTCAAGTCACCAAACGTAGGTATTTGATCAGTGCTGTTTGGGGACAAAGGTGGGGGGCCAGAAGCGATTCGGAGTAATAGTACAAATAATTACCCCATCCTCAGCCCAGTTGGAGACCATTACGAAAAGTACCATCGGGTAGCCATTCGTATTTCCTTTGGGCAGCAGCATGTGGTGGGCCAGCCGCATCCGCAGAAGTCGAACTCTGCTGCAGTCACGGAGCCAGCGTCGCCAACACGGGCGGTTTGATCCATGAAGGTCCGCTCGAATGGAATCGTGACAGACGAATCAGCACTTTTACGGCGGATGACATTCTGCCCGGTTGTTACTGGAACAGGACATTAATATTTTTAGGTCAGAAATATGTATAGAAAAAAATTAATTTGTCTGGTGCAATGAAGCTGCCGATTGCTTCTAATATTCGAATGAAGAATTAACTAAATCCAGCTTAAAATTATGAATTATAGATACTCTTCTTTTCATTCCTTGACTTTTTATTCGAGTTGTCATGGGTTTGCTTCTAATCTACCAGGTATTGGCGAACAAAAGTTATGCGTAGATTGATTGCCATTTGACATCAGCGACCCAAAGGAATAAATGAATTTGAAAGAAAGATGAGATGGCAGTAAATTTAAAGGCACTGATGCCTAAGCCATGATATCCAGGACCTTCTTCTCACGTAACTATCTTATGCATGGTCTAGTACATTGAGCCTGGTTGAAATGTAAATTATTCGATAGAGTTACTTACATTCTGCGAAAATTTGTCAAGTTCGATCATGAGCTTTCTTTGTTCACTGAAATCAAATGTCCTTCCGTTTCGTCCGCGATTGGTGCTATAAAGATTCGCACTGTTCCTGTGGCAGGTTGCCCGGTGGTATTGTCGACCGTGATCCTGTTAGCAGTAATGTATATGTGTTGTTATCGCAATCGCTCATTGTCATAAGTATGCCATCAAAAACAAGGTCATCACAAATTGATCATGTATCATTGTATGAAATAAATAATAGTCGACACCATAATTATGTATCAAATCCACAAATTTACGGATTTTTTATCCCGCGTTTCGATTCTTTTCAGCATCCATGATCACGGGCAGGCTAAGTTGGTATATATATATATATATAACCAACGAAACGTCGGGAATAAATATATTTAAGTAACGCGAAAATCCGTAAATTTGTGGATTTGATATATATAATAATCGCGTAAATAAAAGAAATAATTATGACACCATAATTGTTCGGCTGGTAAATGGTTTTTCTGCTGTACTGTGAGACAAAAGCCGTTTTTTGAACAAGGAATTGAACTTTGAACCGGAATACAGCAATGAAACACAACTACTACTCGACTACAACGAATACAACTAAAAAAATACTTGTGATGACTTATAAAACATCGGTTTACTGCTAAATCTTTTAGTTTGTGGATTTACATAGCGTGGCTAATATAACAAAAAATTGTAAAGTAATATTGAGGTTATACTTATTTTGGCGCGTTAGGTGAAAAATATAAAAGTAAATTTTTACGACGCGCACGCAAAACGTCATAATAAATTGTCAATCTAAAGTTTTTTTATAGTCAACTGATAACTGAATTCACGATCGTCTTGCTACGCCCAAAAAGTATAACTTTTAACGCGAAACACCCTTTGTAATATCAAAAGATCAAAACTCATACTAATAAGCGAGTGTAATATGACTTTTGATACCAAAATAAATAAATAAATATGACATCGTATTTTATACGTACACATATTCGAATTCATCATGCTGCAGATGAGTGAAACGTGCCAGCACACTGCCACCAGGCATGAAGTCCAGACCTCTACCTAGTTCCAACTGACTCTGCTGCCATTGGGTGCCAAACGTGTTCTGCCCAGCGTTGCCCTCAACGGAGACGGAAGATACGCGGATGCCGGCAAATTCCAACTAAGACATAGTTTGTTATATCAGACTCTTAATGACAATTTTAGTAATAGCAATATACTTGGATCGAGGTCTTGCAATGACTAATATTTACTCTTCGATTTTTAAATCTGAATATAGTGTATTTTTTTGGTGTGATGATCAAATGCTAACTCCGTTATGCAAAGCATTAATAAATAGATACGAGTAACAAGGTGACCTAATATTTTTCCTCATTTTCCTAATAATATTCTAAGTAATGATTTGATCTGACGTAAAGTGATCTATGAAGTAAAGTACAGCTGAAAATACAAATATCCACTTTTTATTTTTGCTGAAACTTTTCCTCTTTGTTAACTGACGTGTCTTTGACCTCTGACCTCTGTAGCTTTGTACTACTCCAAAATTGTGTATACTTCAAAATGTATAAACAATTTTGGATTTATTGTAAGGTTTGCAATGAAGAATAAATAAATAAATAAAATAATAGTATTAGTGACTATTAAAAAAAGTATAATAACCATTTAGTGGCTGGTGTGAGCTGGATGAGAATAGCCGAAGGTCGGAAGCGGTGGCGTGCATTACGGGAGGCCTTTACGTCAGGGACAAAGGCCTCCCGTAATGCTGATAATGACGATGACACATTAAGTACTTTATTAAAAATAGGTTGTGTATTCATCAGCCGCATAAGCAGACTTAATACTCTGTTTGACATCTGTATAAAAGTTTACTACCCTATATTTTGTTTATATTACATCTCTTTGCATTAAAGTGATTTAAATACTGTATGTGATAAAATATTTAACATAAAAATCGAATTTTCGAAATCATACTAAGTCATTGTTATTAGTTTTGTTTAGCTTATGTCAAGTTCTTATAAACGTCAAATCTACTAACCATTCAATAACTGCTTGAAGAACAAACAAGAAACTTTATCGTGAATTTATCTTTATATGGTACAATTTATTGTACTTAATACATGCAGCCAGATAGTTAATTGTACTAACCTTGTCGTTACCATAAGGTGGCAATTTGTTTTTATACAGAACAAATATGTCATCTACATAACGATGCCAGCGGTAGAATAATGGGTCGCGCATAGTGGTAGCCGGATCACCCATAACGCCGAACAGCTCCTGTCATACAAAAAAAACAATTTGAATTGTCCTAATATACGTAAGACAATTTCTGCCTCGCTAAAAATGCAGTAATTATAGTGAAGCTGCAATCTTAAAAATATAGAAATGCTTTTGTTATCGAATCTAATAGAACTAGCATAAAATTTATCGAGAAATCATAAATAGCAGAAATTGTAAGTACTGATTTAATTTAAAGTTATATATTAAAAATATATTTTAAATTATTATTAAAAGTAATATTAGAAGATTTTAAAATTAGTATTCCATAGAAACGAAGGCTTCGTATGCAAGGCGTTGTTAAACTTAATTTTATAGAGTTTCATAGATAAATTGTCACCAAAATGTTAATATCTTTCTTTCTTAAGGTTATAACTCAGGATTTTACTTCCGGACTAGATACAGTTGAACTCAAGTTAAAGCAGTAATCTTTACAAACAAAAATGACAGGCGCATGTTTCAGAAATACTTACCAAATGGCGATGATCGGGATCATGAGCGTAGGACATGAAGATATGACCCAAGTTATGGAAGTCACCATAGTAAGAGCGGTTAGGGCTGAGGAGCGAGGACTCCATGAGGTCGCCGAGGACATCGATGCCAGTTTCTTCGGTGAGTGCAACTCGGTTACCGTTCGGCTGTTGGTTACATCATTTTCAATTTTTTTAACCGATGAGACAAGCAGAGAATTTACGGTATGGTAAGTAAGGTAATTGCGCTAGCGACGGTGCCCTGAAGACAGTAGTGTTTATAGCTGCCTCAAGCAATAAGAATTCCAAACAACCGAAGATTAACTGATAATATATGTGTATAATATAACAATTAACCATTGACTTGGTTTTCATACATTGGATTAAGAAGAAGCTGACGCTAGCCACCAAGTTTGCGAAAATAACTTTTCTAAATCAATAAATTTTATTCATCGTTATCTTACCATTAGAATGCTGTTGCTATCGATGGCTTCAAGAATACGTAATCTCCACATCTCCATATCAAAGATGTCAATCTTGATCAAGTCGACTGGTCTTTCTAAATCTTGGAGAACAGAATTTGCGTACCTAAAGATAAATGATAATAAACATTATTATATAAAATTAAAGAAAATGTGACTAAATTTCTTAGATTTAATTTACCTCGGAGGCCAGGTGCGGCTAGCTACTTGAGAGTTAAGTTTCGGGAAATATGCTTCAGCGATAGGTGCTCTCAAATCTGATCCGAAAGGCTCCACTTGACTCAAATTGTTGCAGAATCTCTCAACGTTGTACCTGTAATGGAAGATAATGACAGAGTGTTTCGTAAAAAACATTGACATGAAACATAATTATTTTTGTATTTAAGCGAATATTAAACAGATTATATGCACGTTTTACGGATTTGTCGCGTTGGTTGCATGTTATTTGTGTAAAATTTACACCATCGTAAGGAATATGAACAGAAGTGTTAATTTCAATCTCAGACAGGTATTACAAACAAGTTGCAGACATAGTTTATCATAGTGTTCCCCGTAAACATGCACGTTGGAAAGAGCTAGATAATGAACAAAACATGTGCAAGTAACGTGATACAGCCATTAAAATTGGGTTTAGTCTGAAGATATTAAATAATTATTTCCCATATAAATTATCTTTAAAAAATAATGCCAACTAGGAAACAATAATAAAAATTTGTTAAATACCCGCAGGACTCGAACCCACAACCTCCAGTAGACTACGGAGGCTACTACAGCTGCCTACCTGACATTTGCGGTAATGTCAATATAAAGCTGCCTTAATGGGCGAAGCTCGCAACGTTAATCTAAATTGTTTGATGATATTATAATTTATTTTGTACGAACCTAGCAATGATTTGCTGATGCATGTAATAAAGGAGCTCTCCACGACGGTCCTTGGCAACGATGGCACGGTTGGCGGAATCCGTAGGATACACGAGATGCCAATGCCAGTGATGCAGATTGATTCCAATGTCTTCCCGGAAGTAAGCAACTCTTTGCTCGGGTTCAGCGTCTGATCCGGTTAAGTTCATCGGTATTACAATCGGCATCTGCGCAAAATAAAGAAGATTGCTAAAGTAAATACACGTGGTCTTTTCGGTGTATTATGCAGAATTTTTTACGAGAAAAAAGTTTAAAATCGCCTGTTCACCCGTGTTTGATCTTTGCTATGCTTCTTGCGACTATCATATTGGCATTTTTTGCGAGAGCTGATCCTGTGGTGTAATATTAGGTGAGACGATAAAACATAATTTATGTTTAAGAATTTATTTTCTTGAGGCGTCCACTACAAAGCTTCTTTTTGATGAAAAACTACTAACCAATTTTTTTTGTTAATAAAATACGATTTCAAAATATAACATATCATCAAACAATTTTCTAACTAGATTCACAATAATCACGTCCAATTCCGAGAATACGATAGTTAATGAGTATAGCATATAAATATTCCAAAAAAATAATAAAGCCTCAAAAACATGATTAACTTGGATCATCTTAAGGCACGTGTTGTATTAAATAAAAAAAATATAAACAACTTTTCAGTGTTTATTAATTAAAAGGAAGCTTTTTAGGGGGCGCCTCAAGAAATTTATTTTTTAACGACCACCCTAATAAATATATATTATGTACCTATTTACCAAAATACAACACATATACATGTCAAAATTTATTTTCCCTTCTGTCGGCATTATTAAAGTTGTAATCGATGATGTAAACATAGCAGATTTAAAATCACGTGTGTTCATCGATGCCATAGACATTGGCAATAGTGGTAGTGCCAACGCTGCCTACCGTGAGACATAGGGTGTTAAGTCTCGTTTACCCAGTAAACGCAGGCTACAGTGCCCTTCAAACCGCAACACAGCAGTGTTTTCACACTACTCCTTCGCGACAGAAACAGGCACTCAGGTTGTACCCACACAGACAGTCTCCTGTAAAAGGGGACCTACCACCGGTTAGGGTAATTTATTCTTTACTTACCCTAGGACCATCCGTAACCGTTCTGGTAGCCTCACGGGCGGTTCGTAAGAATTTGCTATCCAGGAACTTATCAGGAAACGTTTGGCTAACCGTTGGTAATGTCAGCCCTTTGGTATCTGGCCTGAAAATATGTATATACGATTATAATGGAGAAATTGCTAAAAGACGTATAAAGAAACAGTTTAAGACCTACCTATGGATAAGAGCAACAGAGAGACAGTAGTTAAACATGTGAGGATTGATGCGAAGCTGACAATAAGCGCAAATAGACTGAAGATCCTCTATGTCACGCATTCCTGTAAAAACATAATAGTAACAGATATGTAATGTACACAATAACAAATATACATTTATATTAAAATAGGTATGTATGTGATTTGATATAACGTACAATGTATTCCTCGTGTTAAATTGCACAAGGATCTTCACTTTATGTATTTTACTAGCTTTGTAAATAACATAAAAAAATACGTTTGTACGCCCATTGCATGTAAGTCATTGCATTCGAAATTATTTATAGGTTTCTTTCGAAACACTTTAGGACTGCCTTTAAAAACAATTAATTTAATTTGAATAAGCTTGTACGAGTTGTTGTTCGTTAAAATGGTTAATATTAGAACTAAGATATATGCTACTATTTAGTTATGTAAATAAAATACCTACATTTACTTAGAGTTTATGATTCAAAAGGTATTTTTTTTTTGTATTTCTCTAAAGGATTGGCCAGCGTTATAAATTTAATAAAAATATATTTTTTAATCACAAATACTTCAAAATAATTTCAAAATAAAACATTTCATCATTACAAAAGATAAGATAATTCAAATGTGGAGCTACCTTTAAACAATTAAAGTCAAAATCGGTCCACGAGTTAGAAAGTCGGTCACTAAAAATTTCAGCAACAAACGCAAAAGTTAAGGTCAAGAGACGTATTAACTCTTATAGATGTAAAAAATTCCATATTATTTAATAATTTACCCATAAAAACATCGATTAGATAACCAGCCATCTGCCGATGCTTTGGTAGAAACAGGGAGAAATTATCGTTGTATGGCAACTCCATTGGGAAGTCGAGGTTTGGCAGAGAAATCGACTTTACTGGAATAGTTCGGCTCGCTTCGTTGCCGAATCTACTGGCCAACGTGGTGCTCACCGCTTTGTACTTGTCTGGCTGAAATACAAAAACGAAACATCTTTTATAAAGACCCGCTTGGTGCAGTGGTGAGTGACCCTGACAGTTGTGCTAAAGGGTGTTGATTCGATTCTCACCACGGGGAAAAATATTGTGCGATGAGCATAGTATTTTTCTCGCATTTAGGTGATTGTATTTTTAAAAAATGTATCCATTTACGAAGTTAACAGATGTTGCACTTTGGCATTATTTTTATAAAATGATTGTTTAGGCCTCATATTCGTTTTTGTGATTTCGCCTTGCCTAATTATTGGTAAGATATTTGAGTTTAATGTTAAGTACTATATATAAATAATATGCTGCAATGTAACATCTGTCTTCTTTTCCTGATTAACCAATTTGTTTTCAAAGATAACGAGAAAGTTTTGAATTAGTGATTTCAGTTTTACGATAACGTTTTAATTCTACTCCTGAAATTAAAAAAAACATTTTTGTAACCAATTCCTTACGTAATAATCGTCAGGTATTTGAAAGGCTGCCTTTTCATCACCTTTCTGCATAAAACATGGTTCCGTTGGACGTTGGAAGAACAGAAGTAGATTATTCTTGGCGTCAGTCATTTTGTCAACTACAAACAAAAGGTAAAATAATCGACAATAGCAGGAAATTATTATAATAAATAAAAGATTTGTGACCGGGAAAAGACATAAACTTCACAATTCTGTTGTTATGTTGTTCATATCAATGTCTATAAATTATGTTTTATTAAATGTGCCATTTGGCCCAAGAGAACTTAAATGTTTAATTATATAGTTAAAAGATAATTTCATATATTGAATAATAGCTAAATCAAATGTTTCTGTCGCTTAATCCAATAAAATATAGTATTTCAATGCAAGCTGTATTTGATATTTTTGCTTTATGTTTCGTAATAGAACCAAGTATAATAAATTGACAATTTTCACTATTATATTATTAATTAAATACTATATTATATATATTATTCAATCTTCTAATTGAAAACAAGAAAGTAATTAACAAAAATATGAATAACTATTTTGCAATGTATAAAAATATGGAGCAACATCCTCTTTGCACGAAACTTCCCTCCAATTTCTGCCTATGTATATGCACATAAACTATATTTTTTATTGGCTTAACTTTTATATAAATTTACACAGTATTAACTTAAATGAGCTTTGAATATGTCTGATTGAATTGGTTTTTTAAAAAAAAGTTTACATTAAATGCTTATTGCGTTTCAATCTTAAAATAGATATATGCACTCGCGGACTTTATTGTAAGTTAATTCCAGTGGTACATTTATCTATACAATTTTTTTTGCATACGAAGGCAGACGAGCAGTTGGGCCACCTGTTGGAAAGTGGTCACGCCAACGCCCATTGACATCGTAATACACATCTACGTGTTGCCTACCGTGAGACATAGGATGTTAAGTCTCTTTTATCAAGTAAATACGCTGGCTACAGTGCCATACAAACCGGAACACAATATTGTTAGAAATAGGCACCGCGACTATAGGTGGTACCAACACGACCCCAGACGGCCCCTTGTAAGAACATGCACCCTCTAAAACCCTACAACCTCTAAAATTTGGAACACATGCATCAAAAACTGGCAACAAAACTCGTTATTAGCCAAAACAAATACTAGGACTATAACATAAAAAATCAGATACAATAAGACCAAATTAACATATTAATAAAAGGAACCAAATCAGGACGGATTTAAACTTAATGCCGCCCCTGAATGAAGGAAAAAATCTGCTCGAAAACAAGAGGTTTATCGAAAAAGAAAATTATAATTCACAAATAATGGAGATAATAATAATGAATTAATAAGAAAATTATAAATTAAAACAATTAATTTATTATGAGGCGCAATTTTGATGACATTAAAAAAAACGCTTTTAATTTTTAAATTATGCGCCGTTGAACATTTTACCGCCCGTACTTACCCCAAATGCCATTAGTGTAAATCAACCGCTAAACAAAATAAAGGTAAACCCAAATAAGATGATAGGTTATACATATAACCTATATCTTTAATAGTCCTAAAAAGTATGAAGCAATGAGTCTTACCTTGACTGTCCTTGTCACAACGAATTGAAAACAAAATTAAGTTACATAAACGTTAAGCCGTAAAGAAAACGGCTTCACTGCGCGTTTATTTATTAATTTGCAGTATTTATGTACGTCTCGTCCCGCTTTAACAGGAAATCTGTTAATGTTAAATAAGTAATAACACGTAAACGGTTCCTTATATATTTAAACTTTGTACTTTCTGTTGCTTATGCGAATACTATCATATTATTATTTTTGCGGATTTTTATCTTTTCTTCTTTCCAATTATTTAAAATTATACCGATTTTCGACCCTTTTCAGCGTCTATGGTCACAGGACCGACTAAAATGTCGGTGACTCATTAAAATGTCATTGTTGATAATAAGGATTGTCAACAATACTTATTCGGCTATTCACTAGAAGTGTCTAAAACATTCCACAACCCGTGTATAAAATATATATGAAACAAATATTTTACTAAAAGAAATTTATATTCTTTTGAGAACAGCCTGTGTCAATTGTTGAATCAATAACATACTCATCGTTTTCTTTCTGTCTATTGACCCTTGTTATTTTGGACTCTATTGGACTTAGATTGGTTCTATTGGACTCAGATTCACTGCAATGATTGCTACGTTTTATGTATAACTACTGATATCTAATCTCCGCAATCCAGTAACTAATCACTGGATTGCTCTACCTGATATGATACCTGATCTGATAAGTAAATTAGATATAAAAAAAAAAATAAAAGGCACTGACGTCGCATCAGTACTGTCAAAAGACATCCTGAAAAGCATCATAATTTTTTCCGTTGCCTTTCAGGCAAATACGTGATTGGCTTGTATTCCATAGTTCAGTCAGTAAAAATTAATTTAAACAAGGCAACCGACAGCAACACATGTCGCTGTTACTAGTCGACTGTCCGGAAGTGATTGACAACTCGATGACAGTTCATCTTCTTGGCAGCTGTCACGTGTCAATTTTATTTACATCTATTCTTAATCTAATTTAACTATACTATGACACAATTAAAACCTTTTAATAGACAAAAAAGCAAAGCATAATGGTAGTTATTGTTAACAGATGACGTATAATTAATACAACAATAATATTAGTTCGATACAATTAAGAAGAGTTTTTGTGTCCTAAAGAACCTAAACCAGAACGAATTGTACAGTTTAGTGCGATATTAAAAGCTATGTTAAAATAGAGATATATGCGGTCAGGGAACTAATTTGAACGCTTGTTAATTAAACGGTCATTTAATTTATTTATGGACGCTTTCAAACTGTCTATATCTATTTATTTATACTTAAGGAAAGCGATGCTATAGGGAATTCAAGTATATATATTTAATAGTAAAAAAAGACAGGAAAATAGTTCCTTGATCGTCTTCTAACCTAAATTAATAAATTAATAACTGCATGTTGGCTGCTTTTCAGATTGATTTGGAGGTCATATCATCATCATAATCATTAGTTTGTCTCAGTCTACTGCTAGACATAGGCCTCTCATCTAGTCCACACCGGCCACTTTGCGAATGTCTCCACTCCATCTTGCCGCAGGGCGTCACACTACGTTTCCCAAATCTCCGCTCCAGAATTTTCCGACTCCGGCGGTCAGTTGTGCGTCTTATGCGACCGGCTCACTGCTACTTGAGCTTACTAATCCGGTGGGCGGTATTATGTTGGTATGACGTTGAAAGATTTTTCTTGAATTCAATGCAAGCAAATAAACATAACTTGATGTTAGCGATAAATTCGTATTATCTTGTAAAATTACTAAATAAAGCTTTACAGAAATTAAAAAGCTTTTAATTTAGGTAATCATTATTTTAGTTTCATAACATTTTTCCCGTACTATTGTTTATTGGCGAACATATACATATATGTTGGCGGTAAAACGGTTACTATAATACGTGTTTACTTTCCTTAATATATTGTAACGGAAGATTTTCCTTAACGTTGGAAGCCAGTTTAAACTTGATAAGTGTCACACCGTCATTTTAATGTGCTGAATACAGAAGCACGTACGTTTAATAGTTCAAAGCTAATGTCTCACGTCATCATAGGTTTTCGGCAGATCAAAGAAAGCCCCAAAACAATAGTGAACATTCCACTGTTACAAGACAAATGCGATGTAAGCATGTATCCAAGTATTCCTACTGATATTCCTACTTTACTACTATTTACTACTGTAATATGTCTCACTTCTTACTATATTACAAATGCAAAAGTTTGTGAGTATGAATGTTTCTTACTATTTCACGCAAACAGTACTTGACGGATTTTCATAAAACTTCACAACAATATAGTTTATACATTAGAATGAGCTATATTATATATATATAGCATAACTTTTTCAAAATATATAAAAGGGGAAGGTAGGTATGCAAACACACTACCTTCGGTGAGCTTCGAACAAACTGGATTTACATTTGGGTTTACAGTCACCACGAGGATTGAACCAAGGACAAATCTAGTACATATATATAAATGCACATATGTGTAGAAATATTTAAAAAGGCAAATTAGTTAACATTCATGCAAAAGGTGGGATTTAAAATTGCTTTAAATTATTTAAACGAAACGTACTGCTTCGCAATCGTCTTTTAAAAATATGAAATAGTTTTTATAGATAACATCAAACCTGTCTTAGTCTACAAAAATTTCCAAGCGACTCTAGTTGCATGAATAATTCAGCGACACTATTTTTATAGAATACAAATGAGCGGAGAAAACCCTTAGAAAGATTTTCATGAAGCGAAATAACGGCGACATGTTCTGCCACTTTTAGTTTTGAAAGGTAAAGTAAAAGTAAATAAGTTTTACAAATATATTGACAATAAAAGAATTATGTAAACAATTTGTCACTTTTTTTCCGTAAAGGAATTTGTACACATCCTTATGGTCAGACCTAAAATTTGTCTGTCACAGTTGAATATGAACATAAAATCTAACATGTTAGACTTGATTTTGTTAGCGCCTTATTTATAGGAATCGATTAGGAAAATTTTGCAATTGTTTTTGAAATTCCAGGGAAGGTTATAAAAGGTAGCAAATATGAAAATTGTGGCAACTAAATTAAAACATTAAATTTATAAATTTGAATATCCTTCTAAAGGTAAACCATGCATATTTAAAAATATCAATTAAATTTGTAACTCCTTCAGAAACCAAAAAAATATAGTTCAATATTTTTTTGTTTTAGATGAAGAACGTTTGATGATCGTCGCGTTTTACATTATCAGATTGAGTTTAAAAAATACTTTGATCTTATTTTTGAAATTTGACACTAACAACTAACAATTTCCGACAGTTATAATATCACCGAAACTTTAACAGGATTCGGGGCATAAGGCATTTTTTCAATTAAGAATTGTTTTTATCTGGTTAAGTTTGACCCCAGTTTTGTCTTTTCCACAAGTACCGATCTTTTACTAAAGTTAAAGACTGCAATTAGTATTTCTTTTAATTACTGTTTCTAGTTAGAAGAGGAAGGACACGGTTAGTTAAATATATATGATATTCAGTTTTAAACAGGTAAGAAATTTTAAATACTTTTGGTGGCATTGGTTTAAATCACATTTGTATAGTTTTCGTGAATACCATGCCTTATTCGGCTCAGATAGTATTAGAAACTCTTAAAAATAACAGGTACTTTTCAAGCCTGACTGCTGGGACTATTGCTTAAAAAGTCACTAATGATAAAACATTCAGGTAACGTGTAATGTTAAAGTAAATGTCGGGCTGACGGAGGATATTGAATTACATTAGATCTAAGTACGATTTACTGGTTACTTGAAAGATTTTCCCGCTTGTGAGTTTCGTCAATTCATCGTTTCGTAATGGTGTAATCTTAAGCAGATATATATATTTTTCACTTACGTTTACGTTTATTACGCGTCGTTACTCGCAGAGAGAAAGAAGAGGTATTTCCAAGTTTTTTATTTTTTAACTCGAGTGGCATTATGATGTTTTATCTCCTATAAAGAAGATCCCAGATACTTCCCAAATAAGAATTAAAGGAAGAAAAATAAAATAACAGTAATAATATCAAAAAAATCGAACTTACTGGTTTATGCCAGTGATTGAATTAAGACCTACAAAAAACCGTCTCCGTGGCCTAGCGGTATTAGCCCTTGCTTTATAAATCGGCGATCATAGGTTCGAATCCCGCGGAAAATTTATTATTTTTAGAAAAAAATATATAATCTCGTTTTGCGTACAAAAAAGATCATAAATAAACTAAGTATATTTACAGTTGAACTTATATTTAAGTATCATATTTTGAAAGATCCGGTGAACATTGTCCGATATATTTTTTGGTTATTTTTTAAATATGTTATTGTACTTTAAAACTATATGAACCAACATATGGAACCAGCATTTGACGTTTGTAGCTATATCTATATTTATCTTCTTTTTAAACATTTTATATGTGGACAAGCTTTGCCCTTTTATGTTACAAAAATAATAACTTATAATTAATAATATACCAGACGATAAAAATATAGTAGCAGAATGTGTGTGCATCGCGATATTTTCCGCTCTATTTCAAAGTAGGGTATTTAAAAAGAACTATATTTATAGTAGCTATTGTTAACAACCACTAGCAAACACTGATGAACAGGATTAAATAATGAAATTAACAGGATTGTATTCAGTTATTGAAGCAGGTTTATACTATCAATTCAATGTGTTAGTCCACAGCTGGACGTGGGCTTTTTTTTATTGCCTACGCAGGCAGACGAGCAATCGGGCCTCCTGATGGAAGGTGGTCACCGACGCCCATAGACATTAGCAATACTGGTATCACCAACGCGCTGCCTACCGTGATACATACGATGTTAAGTCTCGTTTACCCAGTAAATAATAACGCTGGATACGCTGGTTCACACTACTGCTTTACGGTAGAATAAGGCACCGTGGTAGTACCCACCCAGAGGGTCCCCTGTAAAAAGAGGATCTACCACCGGTAAAAAAAGGCCTCTCCAACTCCCTTTCCACTAGGGGTTTTTAGACCACGCTGGTCCAATGCGGGTTGGTGGGTGGACCGACTTTTTCACTTTTTACATGCCCATCCAACGCATGGATCATCTAACTTTTCGGACAATTGGGTGATCGGGCAAAATTGCCCTATTATAAGTTTTATATACTTTTGTACAATAAATTGTTATTTAAATAGTGCAACAGATTTTTATAAAAGTTCAGTTCTTTGGCTTAATGGTGTTTCCTTATAGATTTCGCCAACGTTTTTCGATTAGACTCTGCTATATATAACAGGCTTCGTAAATGAACAAGGTTACAGTTAAAAACTTAGAATTGATTATGCGCTAGGATAAGAAAACAACATACAAAAAATAAACTAAAGTTTATTGTTATTATGATTATAAAGTATGAACAAATGGGAATACATGGTATAGGATAGTAACAGGAAAGTATTTTTATAAAAGGGACGTAAATTAATATTAATGGTAGTCAATAGTTCAAGTCCGCATTTCATATTTCATGCGTTATACAGCCCAAAATATCTTACCGGTGGTAGGTCCTCTTTTACAGGAGACCGTCTGGTGGGTACCACCGGCGCCTATTTCTGCCACGAAGCAGTAGAGTGAAACACTGCTGTGTATCGGTTTGGAGGCACCGTAGCCAGCGTATTTACTGGGTAAACGAGACTTTATACCCTATATCTCACGGTAGGCAGCGCGTTGGCGTTACCACTGGTATTGCCCATGTCTAGAGCGACGTGACCACTTTCCATCAGGAGGCCCGACTGCTCGTCTGCCTGCGTATGCCATAAAAAATATATACAAAGTGTTCCTGACAACAACACTATGAATACAAAGTCCAGCTTTCCTCTTCATTTTCAACACCATTTAAGATATGAAATAAGTATTTGTTATTTACATTTGTTCTATTTCTGTAGACTTATCTATTAACACGAAAGGCAGACCACGAAATCTAAACAAAACTATGTCAGGATTGAAGTAACAATCGAGTATCTTTTACGTTTCAGAAAACATACTTTATTTTTCCTTTAGAAACTATGACATATGTATACCATGTAATAATAGTACGATATTGCCTATTTTATATAATGATCTGACTATCTATAACCGAGTATAAATAGAGAAGTGCAACGAGCCTGCTTAACCATATTCTTCCGCTCTATTTAATCTCTCTTAATAGTTATTGCTTAGTTTTATAGTAATTTATGCTATTAAGTCTATTTTTTTATATTAACATTGTTAATTACCTCTTTGATAACGTGGGTAAAGAACAAGAAACAAGTATAAAATCTTTTATTCTGAAAAAAAAAATCATTTTTGTAATATACATCGGGTTTTAAAACACAAAGTTCACAAATAGAACAAGTGAATATTTAAACATAAAATAAACTACGTGCTGTGGTCGTAGGCGTTTATAAAAATAATAAAAAACAACTATAATAGCAATATAATGAAAGCAAGATAACAAAAGGAGTTATTAACGTCATACACAGACGAATTAACTTCGTGTCATATGTTTGTATTGTCAGCGTGAACATCGTGTATGTACACCACAAATGAATACATCAAGTGTCTATTGTAACGGTTTGTTCTATTTAATCAGCATTTCAATGCAGCATATAATAAATTACAAGCTATTATAAGTATTACTGTTCTAAAACATATGTTAAAAAGTTTTGATTCAATTTTAAAAACCTTACTTGCACACCTATGTTAAATCTATGTTAGATGAACTAAATTAAATAAACTTTTTAATACTTTAAGAAATACTTCCTTGTCCAACAGTTGAATGTCAGCTCATGTATAATCGTCGTAGTTGACTACAAGAATTAGTATTTTTCTCTTCAATGTAGTTACTGAATACGCTAGATATACACAAACACTATGTCTCAAGTGACAATGTTTCTCAAAATGTATAACGTTCCAAAGAATGACTTTTGTACTTGTTTCAGGACCAAGAGAGGTTTAAAAATACTTCTTTCATTTGCTTTTCCCTTTTGGTATTAGTTATTGCCCTTTAAATTCATGCAAAAATAATAAAACGGCACTAATTAGTATTTATATATCTCAAATACATTTTAGCAAGTAGGAGGAAACATCAAAAGGAAAATAACATAAATTAAATACTTTTAGTATTAGTTAACTATACCAACCAATGTTTGTCACTTATTTACAGATATTTAAACATCATAGGAGACAGCTTGGCTCTCATATTTTTTATAATGACGTGTTATAACCTTAATGATATCCTTATAACCTTATTTGTTGATACCCGCGACTTCGTCGGCCGAGAAATTGCGAAATGTATTCGAATATAATGTAATAACTATAGTCTCTTCCAGTCGATTAGGACTATTGCTTAATTGGCTGATGTTTAGAATACTATGCGGGGAATACAAGTGTTCATTTAAACTCTCAAAACCTGATGGGATGGATACCCGACACAACCGGAGAGAAAGGCGCAGGGCCGACTTTTTACATGCCCATCCTGGATCATCTTACTTTATTGGCAATCGGGTGACCAGCCCGCACTACCCCAACCAACTAGGACAAAAAAATTGAAAATTTGTTGTATCCAGCGGAT
Organism: Lamproptera curius; assembly: GCA_029286875.1. Taxonomy (NCBI): domain Eukaryota; kingdom Metazoa; phylum Arthropoda; class Insecta; order Lepidoptera; family Papilionidae; genus Lamproptera; species Lamproptera curius. The sequence goes on from JAGSMT010000022.1 coordinate 1,858,447, forward strand.
TCAATCCAATGACCACCGGTTTTTAAAGCGCAAGCTATATCACTTGGCTACGGAAGTAGTTCAAAAACATATAGTAATATGAATATAGTGTTTTTGTTGTATGTGTCTGTAATTAATGAAAATGTTTTATTGTTTTTTCTTCAACAATGACTAATTTCCATATATGCTTTCATTACCCATTTCAAAAAAAGTTTCACAATAATAAAAAGCATACGTGCATTTCTTGGAATTTATTCTACGTATGTACCAGAATGATATTAAAATTGGTTTAGACAGTAAACATGAACAGACAGAGTTACTATTGAATTAATAATAATAATATGCAATACATACACTATATATATAGGTATTGAATGAATATAAGCATTCAGAAATTATCAATAAATTTTGATTATGGGGTCGACTTATAAACCATCTAGTATTTGCTGAAAAACACGTTTTTACCTGAAATAACTGGTCTCTGAGACTCAAAAGTAAGACACTTCTATTGCGCATATTAAATAATATTACATTTGAGTTATATAAATAAAATATTACAATGAAAAATAAGAGTGCAAGGTTGTTAAGTAGTGGTTTCAAAATATTAAACTGCCGCGGGGAAGACGAAATGCAATCTTTCGAAAGTCGTAAAGTGATCATAAAACTTACCCTCCAACGTATGTTGTTTATTTTTCAAGTTAACTATTAAATTACAATGTCACTGTTGTTGCACAGTGGACAATGTTTTTTAAATAGATAAAAATTCGTTCTAAGACTTTAAATTTTGCAACGACCGAGTAACTCTTAAAAGACACAAATAATATTTACAAATTTTTTAGTTGTACTAGGTTTATTTAACCACCTAAACTTTGACTACGAGACCAAGTTTTTGTCAAGGTTTTAAGTCACCTATGTACTAACTTTTATTATTTGTAAAGTTTCTTTGTTTTTTTTTTATATTCTATATTTATTATGTATATATATGTGTTACCTCGTCACTTCACTCCTAGTGCTCCGATTTTGTTTATTATTTTTTATAACAATAATAAGTATTAGCTGTCATTTTGGCCAATTTTTTTAGGAATAATTGCTTATATATAATATGTATATTATATATAAGCAATTATTCTAAAAATATAAAATATATATAATTTGCTTATTACTGGTCAAATCATAAAAAATCATTTAAGATTAAGTTCACATAAAAGTTATTGCATTGAAAATATTCTTCATTCTGTTTACATAAAAGTTTTATGTAAACAGAACGAAAATATTTATATAATTAAAATGTCTGTCTCTATGATACGTTTTATGATAAAACGTATCATAGAGACAGACATTCTATTTAAATGAATTCCTAAAAGATCACAAGGCAATTTTATACATAGATCTCGTTGTTCACTGTTTATATCGCGTTAAATAGTTTTTATACGCTGTTTGAAATTAATCACATTTTTTTGTTATTTTTTTCATTTCGTTAATTCAGACTGTTTTAGGTATGTGAAACAGATCTATAAAGATTTTCCTTTGATTACCATTTTGTATGGTTTAACGTGCGACGTCCATTGATAACCTTATTAGATTTAAACGTAAACTACCTTCATATAAATAGAGTCGGGTGCAAGAAATAAAATTGTTTCGGGTTTTGTAACTTTTAATAGTATGGTCAGCTGTTTTGAAGGTAACAACCGCAATACGTTTTGCGCCGTTAAACTTCCACATTAAACTTTGTTTGATGATGTTAATGAAAAAAAAAATGGTTCGTTTACATCAAAGGAGTACATATTACGCAGAAAGAACGGTAACGTAGGCGACGCCTGTGTCATAGGGTTCAATAACACAAATAAATACCAAGTAAAAATGTCGCGACTTCAGATAAATAACATAAAGAATTTAAACGTTTTTGAATCAAATATTATCTGTGATAAAAATGAAGTAGTATTAAGTAATAAAAAGTGTGTGTGTGTGTTATGTACCATCTCGTACATCGTTATTTTTTTCTACTAAGAACAAACGAAGCAGGACAAAACTGTATTTTTTGTTTAAACATTACTATAATCTCGTTATCATTAATAACAGTGCAATGGAGTAAGAATGCAGATCGAATGTTGTGAATATATATATATACACAACCTTCGATTCATTAACAAAATTATTATTAAATCATCAATAATACTAATATTATGTGAGAAGAATGGAAAAATAGCTTGAGTTAAAGCTGAAAAATATTCAGGAAACGGCTACTACAGAATAATATACACATCTGCTGTCCCTTTTACAAATATCATGGCAACAGGGTCACTCCTAGCGCTTACGAATTACGAATTTACGAGATGTAGCTCGCATTAACATACAAATTGTTACGATTTATACACAACGTTTCATATTCATGATAAGCTGATGCGACGTTTTCCACTTTGTTGGGGCCACGGGCTATGCATATGTTAAGTAAATATTATAAAACATTGGCTAAAGTTAACAAAACATTAATATTTACCGTCGAGTAGAATAATATTTTACAACTGGTCTTAAACATGAGGATTTTTTATCAATACGCTTATGTTTTTTCAAGTTCTTTCTCGTTTGTATTTTATCTCTGCATCACCTAAAGGTTGATTGGAAGAAAATGCTTATGCCATTAAGCCGTCTCTGTACTTTTAGTGCCTTTATTCTCTGTATTTTATAGTGCCCCTAGTGGTAAAGGCGTGTGCTTTGGAAACCGGAGGTCGTGGGTTTGAATCCTGATCACCCAATGGTCTGAAAAGTAAGATGATTCATGCGTTAGATGGGCATGAAAGCAGTCGGTCCACCCACCAACCCGCATGGGACCAGCGTGGTGGGATACGGTGCAAAACCCCTAATGCAAAAGGGAAGGCCTATCTCCACCAGTGGACTAACACAGGCTGATGATGATGATATTTTGCATATTTGTTTGCCTTTTTTCCATCGAGCTGCATTTAAAAACAACAAGTCCGTTATATGTATGTTTGTACTTCGCGCATAAAAATGCGTAATTAGTTGTTAAGTTTAATATTAAAATAAGCAGTCAAACAACAAACTAATCCCTATAAAATAATATTCATTGAGGAAAGAGCTGTAGAACATTGATAAAGCGTAAGAATTACAAATTTACGGGATGAACCCTGAATTTACATACAAATTGTTAAACTTTCACGCAATGTGTTCATATTCATGACTTTTGAATGGACGTTTTGCTTGCGCTTGTTGAAAGTTGTAGTGTTTGCTTACATAATTAAATACTTTGTTTGCTATTAAACAATCTCAAACCTATATTATAAATTGGTTTAATGATTAGAATAAGGATCATATTAAGTTATAATTAATGATTTCTACAATAAAATAAAAAAAGGAATGAAAGCCCAGTGATTGTTTTAATTTAAATAAAAAAAGATTTTTAGACATTAAGATGTTATATTTTCTTCCGTAATAGAAATATATATCTTATTCAAACGATACATAGCGCCTACATGTAAAATTTTATACAAATTTTAATATTACAAGAACGCAAGACTGTATAATAAATATCGAAACAATGTTCTGTTCTGTCAGGAGCTAAAATAAACCATAAATAAGTCTTTATAAATGTATCATATAAAAATCATTATAATTTTACAAAAGCAACAAGAATTACTGCCTCCTCGGCAACATGTATAGATAACATATTTACAAATTGTATCCCTATTAATAAATCCATCATTAATATGTTATCATCTGATCATTGTGGACAATTAGCTTCTTTTGTTTATGATAATAGATCTCACAAAAATATTGTGCAAAAAAATGGTTATTCCTATGTATGGGAAACGTATTGAGAAGTTTAGAAGTAATATAATAAATAAAATTAATTATTTGCATTATAATAGTAAACCGGATATACTGTATAGTAAATTATTTAAATTAATAACAACTGAATTTAAGAGTATATTTACTTCTAAAACAGTCAAATCAAAAAGATCTGCAGCTTTCAGTGAATGGGCAACAGTTGGAATATATAAGAGCAGACAAAGATTATATGAACTATATAGTGAAAAGACTTACAGTCACAATCAATCCTTTGTGACATGTGTTAATGTATACTCCAAAACATTCAGAAAAGTGTGCTGGTCAGTCAAGTCACTCTACATAAAAAAAAAAGTAAAGGTGCATCCAACAAAATAAAAATTACTTGGAAAATAATTACTGGTGAAACAGGAAGGGCTGTAAACAAGAACTTTGAAATTCAGGCTAAATGTTAATAATAGTAAAATAAATTCTGATCAAGATGTTGCATCCTATTTTGAAAATTTTTTCAGACATTCCTGTTTTACCACTAAGTCACTTGTTTCTTCTCCAACTGTTGCAGAGTCTTTATTAAAAGAAAATATTAAAGAATGTAAAGATAATTTCTATTTTAGTAATGTAAGCGATAAAGATATTGTGTCCTTTTAAATCTCTGGACATTAAAAAACTGTAGATCTGTGGGGATCTCGGTTAGGTGATAAATTCTATTATTGATGTAATATCACCTTGCCTTGCAGCTATTTTAATGATTGTATTACATGTGGTAAATTTCCTGACCTTATGAAGCACAGTAAAGTTCTTCCGAGTATTTAAATCAGGCAGTACTACAGACCCCAATAACTTTAGACCTATTAGTATACTGCCTGCGCTTAGTAAAATTTTCGAGAAATAATTCTTAAACTTGTACATTTTAACTCTCATAATATGCTTAATAACAAACAGTATGGTTGTACACGAGGTCGTTCTACAACCGATGCAGGTGTCCATCTTATTAAGACTATATTTGAGGCATGGGAAGGGTCACACGATGCTTTAGGTGTCTTCTGAGACTTAACCAAAGCATTTGACTGTGTACAGCATGATACTTTGGTCAGGAAATTAAGCCACTATGGTGTCAAAAATGCCGCACTCGACCTTCTGACTTCGTACTTGAGCCATCGAACTCAGAGATTGACGAACGGCAAGAGATCTCCAGGACGCAGGTAGGTATGGGGGTCCCACAGGGATTTATTTTGGGGTCTTTTCTCTTCCTGGTCTATATTAATGACCTACCACACCAGGTTGAGAACAATAACGAGATTGTATTATTTGCTGATGATACTTCTTTAATATTTAGAATAAAACGACGTAATTTGCAAAATGACGATGTAAATAATACCCTCTCAAAAGTAAAATACTGGTTTAGTGCAAATAATTTATTGTTAAACAAAAATAAAACTAAATGTATAAGGTTTACAACTCCTAATGTTCCTCAAGCTGGGTGTGATGTGGTCGTAGATGGAGAAGCGCTAGACCACGTACATTGCACTGTATTTCTCGGCATCACAATAGATTCTAAACTGCAATGGGGCCCTCATATTCATAGACTGGCGAGTAAACTTAGCTCAGCGGCTTATGCAGTCAAAAAAATTAGACAATTAACCGATGTTGAGACAGCCCGTTTAGTATATTTTAGTTATTTTCACAGTATAATGTCTTATGGCATTCTACTGTGGGGAAACGCGGCTGATATTAATACTATTTTTATAATTCAAAAAAGAGCGATTCGAGCAGTCTATAACCTGGGTCCCAAAGAATCGCTGAGAAAAATGTTTACAGAAATTAATGTAATGACTGTTTTTTCTCAATACATATTTGAAAATATTATGTATGTTCATAAAAATAAAAATGATTTTGTAAAACATTGTGACACACATAATATAAATACTAGGAATAAGCATAATTATGTTCTTCCAAAAACTAGGCTCCGAAGAACGATGAAATCCTTCATGGGACAATGTATACTCTTCTACAATAAAATACCAGAAAACGTTCAGCTTTTATCTGTAAATAAATTGAAAAGTTGTAAACGAACGTTTGTGTGTTAAAGGATATTATTGTTGTAATGACTACTTGATAGATAACACACCCTGGTAATGAACTGTTCGCTCCAGGCTATTTCAAAGTAGTAAAATGTATGGTTTTATGTAAAAGTTTTGTAAAATTTATTGAAGAAAAAGAAAAAAAAAAGTCCCGCTGAGTTTCTTACGCCGGTTCTTCTCAGGTCAGAGGCTTCCATTTCCGAACCGGTGGTAGATTATTTGACAATCAATAAGAAAGTGTAATGCTTCCATATTGAATAAAGATATTTGACTTTGACTTTGACTTTGAAAATATACAATACTATAAAAAATGACTAATCGTTTATTGCTCTCAATTTTACGGGAAGCTATCTGAGGCGGTACTGCCGTGGTGTCTACTTCTACCGCCGAGCCGTAGCGTGTAAACACTTATGTGGTCCGGTTTGTAGGGCACCATAGTCAGCGTATTTATTGCGTAAACTAGACGTAAAATCCTATGTCTCATGTAGACGTTGCATAGGTGATACTCCTGGAATTACCAATGTCCATGGGCGTCATTCTCTACTTGCCATCAGGTGATCCGACTGCATCGTTAGGAAAAAAAAGTGGTCGTGTTAGAAAAATTGCAACTCAATTGAAGTATGAAAAAGTTACGGAATATTTTTGGGGATCTTTTCTTGGTAAGAAAGTGATTTTTGGTATAATTATTTGAAAAGAAAACAAGATATTCACTTTCTATTACGGTTAAAATCTGAACGTTTGACATTTAAAATGTATCAAAACTTCAAGCAAAACTTGACATCTGCTGCCATAGGCTTGAATTATTCATATCATCGCCGGTGCATTGCGCAGAATACTGATGGCCGGTAGTTGTGAAGTTATTTAATATTTATCTTTCCCTTCTAAAGAGTCTAGCTTATATCTTTAACTGAGCTGACTAACAATATTCTAGGGCTGAAGACGACCCGAAATCTTTGCAAAGGAAATAGAGTGGTTAAATAATACATACGTAAATGAATGATAAATTTGTATTATCATCTATATGAAATCTGTTTATTTACAAAATAAAAAAAAGGTTTTTATATGAGTTGATACTTTATTACATTTTCATGTTGGTTCGGTCTTAAAGCATTTGCATTCTATGCTCGCATGTTTTTACGTTTTAAATTTTGTTACCACAAAAACGAAGAATGGGTTGAGCATGAATTCTTAATTTTGCACAGATGGATATTTTTTGTAAATAATATACCATCTTTTTAATAAGCCATGTTATTTCTATTAGAGCTATATAAATGACTAAAATATTAGTAATTAAAAATTTTATCTTTACTTACTAAGTAACTTTTGCATTGAAGTGACATAAAAAAATGTTTAATGGAGTTTAGTCCTATTTCTGACAGACCTTTAATCAAATGGCTTTGGGATCAAAAGTAAGGCGTTCGCTATTAATTTATCTGCCCAGAATATTACGACAAAATATATATACATTCTTTTATATAAGTGCTTTCACCATTGCGTTCATTTATTTTGTGTTGATTTACGACATAAGTTGAAAGAAGTTGTCACTGTTACAAAAAATAGCATAAACTTTTATTGACGGTATTATTTGCGTCTGAGTTGATCGAGCTACTAAAATAAGAAAAAATATACTTCACACTGTGTATAAAGTTTTTATAACAGTTATTCACGTTTCTTTTCATAACTGTTATTAATATTGAATTATCATTGTAAAGATGTATTTAATTTATTTTATTCTATTCGGCACAAAATAATGTACACAGGCGAGCTAAATGGCAGTCTCTATAAACTAGTCGAGACAGTGCGTGAAAGAATGACAGAAAAAATATAGGCGAAACTATTTTTAATTTTAAATTCATGAAAAGGAACGTTCGCGGGATAATAACCAATAAGTTCTCCCTCACAAAGTGTACCAAAGATGCAATTTAGCTCGCATACATTGAAATATTTGATATGACGTTTCTTAACATCGCAATTAACTACTTATCCTTTGAACTGAAACTGAAACTGAACTTGAAAAATCCTATCTTATGACTGTGTAGTACCTGAACAACGCGATAAGTCTATAAATGTGACGCATATGTTGCAGGTGTATGCCTCCGTAGCCTAGTGGTAAGGGCGGTGTGCTTTAGAAACCGGCGGTCGTGGGTGTCGAATACTGCGGGGACTCAACAAATTTATATTGTTGTTTCCTAGTTGCTTGGGGCAATTTAGGCCGAATTTTCTGAAAAGTAAGATGATCCATGCGTCGGACGGGCATGTAAAAAGTTGTTCCACTCACCAACCCACATTTGGTTATATATATATAGCTTCACGTTAAATATGTGTAATTATAAATATCTTTCAATTTTTTTATTGAAGGCTTATTATTAAAAAAGTACCAGTATGCTTGCCGTTGGTTCTCTTTGATAACTTCTTAGTTCATAAAGTAGATGCAGAGCTCGAACTTTTTCATCCTTTACCAATGTACCTGAACGATACTTTATCATGAGAACTTTAAACTTAGCGAACTTTTAGCTTGCTCTATACTGAGAAAAGGAATATTTTAGCCATACAGTAGTGAAATATGATGTCAAAACGCAATAAGGCATATGTGTACATAATATTATTGAACAATTTCAATTTTAACCGATAACAGTAATTGAACTGCCTCCGTAGCCTAGTGGTATGGGAGTTGCTTAGAAACCGGAGGTCGTGGGTTCAAATCCTGCGGGACTCAAGTAAATTTGATTGTTGTTTCCTAGTTGGTTAGGCAAATTGGACTGTCACCACCAACCCGCGTTGGACCGGCGTGATGGGATACGGTTCAAACCCCCTTATGTATAGGGGTGTATTAGGGGAGGCCTGTGTCCAGCAATAGAGTATCACGGGCTGATGATGAATTGAATGCTCGCTCCGTAATGAAGAATACCGTAACCGTTAGCTTAATGCATATAGGATTTGCCTAACTTTTCTGTTTTTCTATGTGAAGTTACGGCATCAAATAAATGTTCCACCAGATACACATATACGCGATCTGTCCGCCTTTTTTAGACACATAATGTGCCAATTACACACTAATTACATTAGATATCTTACCCACAAACCGGAACATGTTCTCACCCGCTCACCGGAATGGCGCGAACACTTCCGCTAAGCAGGGAAATACGCATCACAGTGGTGTTTATCTAGCTAATTGCATTAAACAGAAATTTAGACAAAATATGACCGCCTTCAAACAGTACTTAACTATTTTGCGCAATAAAGGACGGTGACGTCGTGCCCTCTGCATAAACTACCCTGTGATTTTCGCCACCGCATTTTAAATCTCTGATAACTTTAAAGGTACTTAACTTAATCAACATCTCTTGTATGCCATTTTATGTACATACAAAGATTTTTTTTTAATGCAATAACTTTTATGTAAATTTACACTATATTAAACTAACCATAAATTAGCTTTAAATATGACTCATTGTAATTTTTAACAGCGTTTTGCAATAAAAAGGTTATTGCGGTATTCTTAAATTGATATAACAGAATAATATGACTCATTTTGAATAAGAATTTTTAATGCAATATTTTAAAGAACCTAAACTGTTTTGATTATGACTGATGCAATTTTTATGGTTAAATTAAAATGCTTATTGATCATTTATAAAAAAGATGAATCAATACTTCAAAATGTTAATTATGTTTAAATACTGGTTGAGCAGCTTTGTATTTAAATCGACTTTGATGATCCGAAATTACAATTCTTTAATGTTAAAATTATAAAATGCTTATTGACTTTATGACAAAACGAGTTCGGGTTCAATTCAAGTGGTTCAATACATAATTATAGTTTAAATGTATCTCTCTAGGTTGAGGCAGGCGTATTGTCTATAGTAAGATCGACCATGGTGTTGGGATTGAGTCGTCAAAGTTGACCACTTATTCTTAAAGACCATGTTAAAGTGCTTATAAAACATATTTAATAAAAATGAGAAGATATTACCGTAGACCAATCATTTAAAAAGGAATCGGAGCATTAGAAGTGGGTTACCAACATATATAAAAACATACACCCGAATTGAGTTCATACTTATTTTGGGAAGTTTTAAATGATAACACACTTCTGGTAATGAAATGCTCCTCAGACTTTTTCAATAATATCATAATTTTATGCTTTTGTTTGTTTGTTTACTGTTTCAATTATATCATAAAAGATGACAAAATAAAAAGTCCCGCTGAGTTTCTTTCGTCGGTTCTTCCCAGGTCAGAGGCGTCCTTTTCCGAACCGGTGGTAGATTATTGACAATCAATAAGTGAGTGTATCGCACCTATCTTGAATAAAGATATTTGAATTTGAATTTGGTCAGAAAATATTATTATCACTGTTCCAAAGTAAAAGGTAGCGACAACTAACAAAGCGAGCGTATAAGACAGTATTTAAGGGTTCCGTGAGAAACTAACGGGACTATTAAACTTAACTCAATAATTATTAACAGGCTGACAAATCAAATGTTTTGGGAGATTTTATTTTTTTTTGTCGTTTTAATTAATGCTTCTAGAACTTATTTCTTTTTTTTCGTCATTTTCTAATTATTAAAAAAAATACTACCAATTGCTATTTATTGTAAATATTTAAAACAAACCGCTGTATCAACGATCGACAAACGAAAAGTGCCTTTGTGTTAAACTATGAGAAAATATTAGTAATGCAAATTTAATGCGTATTGTCACATTAAGAAGTGAAATATTATGTATCATTAAAGAGTTATACAAGAGCTTTAGTGAAACAAGAGTATTACTCCATTATAATATACGGGAATAAAAACGTGTAATAGTAGATAACACGTCTGTATGACGATACTTGAAAACATTCATTATTTTCAATTTTCCAAACATATGAGGTTGATCAAAAAGTTGCTAACCAACTAGATCAACAATGAAACATATTTTATTGATCAGATAAAAATTTAAACACTATATCTTACGTTCAAAGTGTATTAATAGTAAGAATTGTTAGTTAAAATATCGTTTTGAACAGTTTATTATATTTAAATTTTAACAGTGGTTAAGTAAAGAGTATGACGTCACGTGAATTTAAAGTCATTTTAAATTAATATCATAAATAATACAATGTTAATGCGTAAGAAAATAATAAAAGCTTTAATAATACTCTTTTTGTATTCACTGTTTGCTAATTTAATCACCTTATTAACATAATATGCAAAGGAACGTTGCAGCATTATTACAGTAGGGCGCAGGAGTTAATTAAATATGTTTATTCGAAATAGAATGTAGAAATGTTAACATTGAGTCCTTTGGGCACGTAAAACAAATATTAAGAAACATAGTTCAACTGTATCTTAAATAATAAAAAGTATGTAAATCAAAAAAATCTCTACATGTTTAAGGTTTATCAATATACTCTATTATGTTTATATATATAAGCTTTCATTATATTACATTTACATAAAAAAGTTCATTTTATTTTAAAAGTTATTCTCTGTATTCAAAAAAATATAACAATTAGAATATATACATATTCAATTGCAATGCCCCAAAGAATCGCTGAGAAAAATGTTTACAGAAATCAATGTAATGACTGTTTTTTCTCAATACAATTTTGAAAATATTATGTATGTTGATAAACATAAAAATGATGTTTTGAAACATTGTGACACACATAATATAAATACTAGGAATAAGCATAATTACGTTCTTCCAAAAACTAGGCTCCGAAGAACAATGAAATCTTTCATGGGACAGAATGAAATCTTCTACAATAAAATACCAGAAAACGTTCAGCTTTTATCTGTGAATAAATTTAAAAATGTTGTAAAGGAACGTTTGTGTGTTAAAAGATATTATTGTTGTAATGACTACTTGATAGATAACACACCTGGTAATGAACTGTTCGTTCCAGGCTATTTCAAAGTAGTAAAATGTAAGGTTTTATGTAAAAGTTTTGTAAAATTTATTGAAGAAAAAGAAAAAAAAAGAAAGTCCGTGAGTTTTTACGCCGGTTCTTCTCAGGTCAGAGGCTTCCATTTCCGAACCGGTGGTAGATTATTTGACAATCAATAAGAAGGTGTAATGCTTCCATATTGAATAATGATATTTGACTTTGACTTGACTTTGAATGGTATATGCTTCTCCATTTTGAACTTGTTATTTCTACTTTTCTATAGCACTATGACACGAAAGTAAAGTCACTGGTCCGTTTGTAAGTTGCTATATCTAGCTGTAGTACGAGGAGAGATAAAAGTAGTGTGAACGACACGTACGTAGCAGGCAGTGCGTTTATGAATATCTACACATTGATATTATAATCGGTGCGGAGTAATTATAACTTTTTACTCATACAATTCTATACTAACTTAAACGTAATGGCAAGGAGAAAAAACATCAGTCTGATATTTCATATCGATAAAAATCAAGAAATATTAGTTTGTTCTATTCTATAATGTGTGGTGTTAGTGTAAATAAAAGTGATTCAAATTAATTTAAACCTAACCTCGCCAAACATTAACTAAATATATTTTTTCGTTTTCGCGAATACTACACGTTATTGAATAAAAGGACTTAATACGGATTTTATCGCGTTTATTTTAAAAATATAAAATACATTTAAAAAGTCATTTTAATTTATTAACTAGATCTTAAACCAGCACTTACTTTTAGAAACTCCTATAGTGTAATCTATAAATTATTGAGTACAATATAATTTATAAATTCTATAAGTTAATTTCAAACAGCTTGGTTGATTTAAAAAAAAAATCTAACGGCTCGCAAAAGCATTTTAGTCATCTATCAGCGTGAAAAACTAGTGCAAAATATCTTAGTTAGATTAACAAAATCCAATGTTGCTTTAACAGAATGCATAATTCAGTGACAGGATTTGCATAGAACACAGATAAACTGGCTGGGTTGTCTTCTCAACTCTAAGTAAAATGAATTAAAAGAACATTCGCTTAGTACTGACGCACGAGATGTAGAAAAACTGACGTAAGATAAATGTAATGATAAAAAGAAACTGAATAATTTCATCTAATACTACTTTATAAATCGGAGGTCTTGGATTAGAGTCCCGCGGGGAAACAACTTTGTGTAGTTGTTTTTTGGTTGGTTAAGACAATTTGGGCCGATCACCGGATTGTCTCAAAAGTAAGATGATTTATGCGTCGGATGGGCATGTAAAGAGTCGGTCCATCCATCAACCCGCTTGGTGTTGGACCAGCTTGGACCAGCACCAATTACACCAGCTTGGAATACGTCTAAAAAAAACCCCCAATTGAGAAGGCGCGCATTAGGGGAGGCCTTTGTCCAGCAGTGGACTAACACGGGCTGATGATGAAAGCGTCAAGATGTCACGATTGTCTTAAGTTTAATATTAATTTTTGACTTTATTCATATTTTTCATAAAATTTTTGTATAAGTAAAATAAACATTGATTTTTTTTAAACTAATAGGCATGATGGTGTCTTAATTTTTGGAATGAACTGTCTCTGGCACATTCCGAGTTGGATAATAAATAGAGAATATCTTGCCTTTGATCGAGAAGGCGTATGATTAAGGATTTTTAGCGACAGGAATAAATTTGATATGACATCTTTACAACAGTCCGAATCAAGGCTAATGACTATGACTAAATTTATATTAGAATGAGTTCGTTTATTGAAAATAAGAGTGAGATTGTAAGAGAATCATTAATAAAAAAAATTTGTAATATTTAATGCTTCTTACCTTATCTTTATGGTATATACAGTTTTGCGGATTTTATTTCGTTTCATTACTTTACGATGACTATAACAAAAAATACAAATTATTTTTGGCTTAAGTGTATGTTTTCTTTAAGATACCTATCATTTCTGTAGCTTGTAGCATACAATACGGAATTTTTAAAGCTTAAGGTTACAATACTATTCTATTTTGCCTTCTATTCTCCACATTACTTTAGAAATCGAAAGTTTCATCTCTAAGGGACTCAACAACTTTTCGATATTATTTACTAGTTGAACATAGCAAAGTGACACTTTTTGAATATTAAGCTCGTTACTTTCCGGCCGGACTGCTTATGCAAGCTATCGGGCCATGAGATTAAAAGAAGGGAAATAGCCTGTCTGAGACTGCACTTATATTCATGTAATATAATTTTCACTTGGTTGAGGGCTTATCGTAAATATAAATCGGTCATCATTACCGAAGTTGTCTAAGACGATATAATTATAACTATTTTTAATAATTGTAGGAAATTCCGCTTTTGAACATACTGATATCTCTGAAGCTATAAGGCCGATTGACTTGAAATTTGGTAGGAAATTTGGCTGACCTCTACTTGGTAATAAGATTGATTGGATCAGCTAAAAACCAATTATGCTAGATAGGGATTGCGTAGGCGAATGCAATGGACAATTACCACGTGGACGAAGTCGGGGACAACAGCTAGTGCTACTATGTAGACAACATAACTTCGTTAATAATGTTGAACGACTTTAGCCATTATTCAATATATATTTTAAATGTCATCGGTTAATTTGAATCGCCATTTAGTATCGATTAAGGTGTGGATTTGCTGTCGGTTAGTTAATGGCTGCAATCACAGTAAATACAGTAAACCCAATAAAAAAATCCTTATTTTTTGAATAGGTTTCCTAATTGTAAAATAAATAAGTATATTTTCAATAGAATAAATTTATGCCAATAAATAAATAAATGTTTTAATAGTATTGTATGTTATTCAAATATAATAATTACTTTATTAATTTAGGCTCTTTTCAATTTTAATGACGTTAAATCTGTTTCATTTTTATATCAGAAGAGTATTATTACTATTTTTGAATAAATTTTAAACTCTTCGGTTCGATAAGAAAAACAACTTACATTCAAACTGAACAAGTCATTCTTTAAAAAACTACCTCCTTAAAGTTAAAACTAACTATTAGTATAACTATCTATATTCTTCTATTTGTTATGTTGGGGGCAGATCTCACGACCGCTGAAGTTGGAAAGTTCTGGAGTGGAGATTGAGTCTTTTTTTTTATGTTTGCCACTTTAAGTGAGACGCCCTTTTTTGGCTTAAAAAAAAGAAAAATGTAGCTTACGGATTCCCCGGCCAAATGGAGCGGCCGATATACCCACAAAAACCAGCGGCTAGCCCGGCGCGACGTGACCCTCGCGGGCATCTTCTCTCCGGGTGTGTCGGGACACCCGGACTGTCGCTTTACGTTCCGTGTCGGAGCAAACAGCACGACACCTTGAGCCATTCTCTGGGCGGTGGGCACCCTCTTGCCGGCCGCCCAGGGGCACAGTGTCAGGGGGGAAGGTTGCGCGCTTTTTTCTGGATAGCCAGGGCGCTGTAGGCCTCCCTGTCTCTTTCCACGGCTTCCTTCCGGGCCAACACGTCCTCGCAGAACGCAAGGACGGCGCCTCACGACCTTTCGCTCTCTAACATGTGTGGGACGCCCGCGGCAAGAAGTAGTAACATTCATGAAGTGGCTGGTGGGGGCTATATGAGAATAGCCGAAGATCGGACGCGATAGCTTGCGTTAGGGGAGTCCTATGTTCAGCAATAGACTGATAATACTAAAAGTATTTAAAATGCTTTTTACCTTACCATACAAATACGAATACCATACTAAAGCAAAGCTAGTCTCTAACTGCCATTTTTTAATTCAATTTAAAGCGTTAGTTATAACGCATCATTTAAATATTATTAGTTAATAAAATAACAGCTTTACTGTACATGAAATCCGTTTAAAATGTAGTCTGAAACATCACTTTATTGGCATTTATTACTTTATGTGCTCCGAAGCATGTAATCTTAAAAGTTAAGCTGGAATAAGAAATATCAAAATAGTGATTTTTGATGGTTGGTATTTTACGTAAATTCGCTGAATTATTCATTCCGTTGAAGCCGCAACAAATTTCGTCCAGCTTTTTGGTAAACCAATAGAGACAGTTTTCGCTAATTTTAACGGATGGATTTGAAAACATTTTGACGAAGGCGTTATTTTTACAACGCAACAAAACTTGTTTTTAATTATATTGTAAAATATTATATATATGAACAAGTTATACTATTTAACTGTGCTAAAATTATTGCTGCGTGGTATTGAAGTTGTAACACTTGTATATAGTTATTCTCGTTGTATCTAATGTTTAAAACATGTTTAAATAATATTTCACATTGCAAATTTTAAGTAAAAGTTACATTTTAATTATGCTCTTTACTCAGAGGTATGGTTCATTTATCATAACATGCCGGAGTGGTAGTCAGAATCCAGAATTTTTGTGTTTTTAAAAGGTATGAGTTCTATTTAAATTGGAGCAAAACATTATATATTTATCTAAGCATATTTAATATCTGCTTTAATGATTTTGCTTTGATCCATTGATGTTGAGTCGATGACATCGTAAATACTTGGTAAAGGAAACAACATCTTATGCCTCAGGGTGGTGAGTGGAGGCGGAGGCACCATGTAAAAGTTATGCTAATCTAATCGCTTAAACCAATAAAAAATTAAAGGTATGCTATAATAGCCTTTGGTTTCAGTACTATTCAACACTAAAACGATTTGGGTCAACATGCGAGTTGAAATATTATTTTCAATGACTAATTAATTCAAAGAGTAACGTTTGTTTTAAAAATAAATTAATAAATATTTACCAGAAATTTTAAAATTATTTAAAGTATGCTTGTTTAACAATATTTAGTAATGACAAATTCCAAATACGATTTTAACTGCTTCTATAGCCTATTGGTAAGGGGGTGTGCTTTAAACACCGGAGACGTGAGTTTGTATCCTGCGGGACTGCGGGATGATCTATGCTGATGAATCGATGATGACGATGAAATCCGATTAAGGGTTTACCTTCGTTGTCAGGCTGTTAATTATGCAAGCAACTTATAAGTAATAGTTGACAATACTCCTCGATTTAGTCTTTTATTTAGTTTCTTACAATAATACATATATCCATTTCGTGACTAAAATTACGGTCATTTTACAGAAATTATATATATATACTTACACAGAACAAAGTACAATTTTATAAAAATAATATTACAGAAAATCAATATTAAACGACTTACAAGAATCGAATTTGCACACGGCGATACCAAATTTGTCAATCGTTATATTAATTACTTCACCCCTGTTTGTTCACGGTCCTTATGCGAACTTGAACCGAATTAATGTCAACGCTTTTCACTCATTGATTTATTTACTCTTTCAAGTCGCGAGGACGTAATTTGATCTAATTTTCAAAAGCAAACTGAGTCACATTGCTTTCGAGTTGATTATTTGGTTAATAAACATCGTCTAAAAGTATAAGTTGAAGGAATCCAAATACTTTTATTAATGATGTACATTAATTTTGTCCAATAAATAAATAGAATTATAACACATTTTTTAAAAATATAACTTACAATGTCTTTGGGCAACAGCCCATTCTAGCTCAGAGCGTGTGCGGCTCCTTTACAGGCTACAATACGACTGTAATACAATGAATCTGTAATGTAAAAACCATGGAAACAAGGAGATTACTGATCCCTGCGCACTTGTACAACCAAGCTAGCCCCTAGCCCCCAGCGGTCGTGAAAGGCATAGAAGATAGGAGAAATTCTGCAAGATCTAATCCGCCTCCCGTGAACCCTCCACGCCGGATCGGCAATGCAGCCTCACTATGTTGTAGAGTACAAGAAGAGTGGTTTATGAAATACCAAAATTAATTTCCCTGCAACTCCATCATACAGAGGATGTTGAGGGCAGGACACTTACTACCTTAAATCCATCACCACCACCCAACCAAGCATATTAACTTTTTTTAACTGGCTTTTACGGCCTGCTAGAAGCGGTTCGAATTGTGTTAGAATTAGTACTTTGCGTCATATTGTTTCCCTTGACTTGTGTCAATCTTTCCCTTTTCTTTCCGCACTCCTACCTTGTTAATCACGACTATACAAAGGTCGGCTGTGAGATAACGACTAAGGCATTAAGCCCGCCTGTTTGCATATAAATTAGTGCAAAAGTTTAAAAATAAATTAAAGCTAGCTTCCTTCCTTATAGCTTCCCCTACCGTTATAATTTTGTCGTAGTATTAAAACCCTAACTACAGCTTAATTTGGGGTTCCCTTACCATACTAACGTCAAGTGTGATAGTTCTGCTGTTAGCAGATAATATAATATTAAGATGGAAGCATTTCTTATGTATAGACTTTTCATTCACATCAGAATGGAGTACAATAAATATAAATGTAAAAAGCACCTTAAATATACACAGTAAACACTTCATGAGGACAAATTAGTGGTACAGAACAATTCTTTGTTGCGTGATTTTTAAGTCACTTCTTGTCTTGGCTCGTATACCTGGGCATAGAGTTATAAAATAAAACGAGACTCAATGCCTCCAACAGCAGCTTTGGTGATGTTTCCGCCTTTACTCCTTGGTCGCTTTAGTATGAGAGGTAAATGACTGAGTCCCGAATGTCCCCAGAATGTCCCCAGAATGTCCCCAGAATGTCCCCCATTTCCTTACCACTTCCATACCGCCTTCGCGGTGTGGTCCCAGGTTTTCCTTTTGAAGTGATTCTTCTTTATACCCACTTGACTTGGTAAGCTAGAGATTGCGTGCCGAGAGTGTGCCAACAGCGTTACAAATTGAGTGACGTATATCCCTTGTAACCTCTATAGATTAGGTAAGATAGAAAGAGAGACTGTTATGTTTCATTTGTTTCTGCAGGAGCAAAAGAGAGCTATCGATAAAAACTAAAGCACTTTTTTTTATCTTGTATAGTGTGATTTACATACATGACTTTAAAAAAATAAAAAAAGACACAGGTATAGAAGCATATCTTCGAATACATAGGAAGAAAAATAAAACCAACATTTTTATAAAAAAGTAAATTATTGGTAATATAATTGAAAATACGAAAATTATCCTAATTTACACTTAATCCACCAACTCACACTGGACCAGCGAAGTGGGATACCTATGTCCAACAGTGGACTATCACAGGCTGATGATAATCCTAATTTGATATAAGTGCAGATTACAAATGTGTCCAAAATTTAAAGGTTGGGATAAATTTATGGAAAGAAAGTGGATTCTACGATGTTTTAGACTAATATATATGCAACGTCAGCTTAAAAGCATATTTCTCCTTGAAATTTGACTTTTATAACCAAGTTACATACGTATGTGCAGTATCTTGATATAAAATTCAAAGTTCAGAGTCGAAAGAAGATACTCTCATTAAATATTCGCAAGAGCATCCTTCCGTAGAAAGTTGATATTTCTACTTCACTTAGGTTATAAGTTATTCATCGAATAGTTACTATAAAGCAGATATAATCTATTGAGTCAAATTTTCGCTTAAGAGAGAGTGGCTGAATAATCTTCTTTCCGCTAATAGATAATATACAATGTAGTTTTAAAATTAAGGATCATAAAACAGATCGAAATAACATGAAAGTAACCATTAATATGTTGTAAAATACATTTTAACGTTGTAATAAAATGTATGATTATTTCACGATCTTTTTAGATTTTTATGACCGTTACATTGTTTTCCGAAGCTGTTTAAAGCAAAATCTTAGCTTTAAAATCACTTTACGATTAAATTCACTTTAGGAAGTTTGCATTTAATACGATCCCGTCGGAAAATATGTTATATCATCTGTTTGCGTAACTTTGAACTTTCTACAATTTTTATGCTTTTCAAAACATAAACTGCTTTAAAGGAATATTGATTGCATTAGAATATACCTAATGTTCGTATGTTGCCGGTTGATAAACATTTATAAAACGTTATACTTAAAAAAGAATGCAACAATCCATTCAGCTTTACTCGTTGCATTAATTTTGGAGTGAGCTATATTTCAATTCAGTTTTTTTAGCTTTGAAAAACTAGGCATAAAATAAGTATTCATATTCTGCTTAGTGGAAATCAGCTTATGAATAACACATAAATCTATCTTATCCAAAAAAATATGTTTGATCGCTTTATCACTACATGGTATAAAAGAAAGTCGCTTTTTCTGTCACTATATCCTACGTATGCTTAAATCTTTCAACGGATTTCAATGCATCGAAGTCCGTGAAAGTGTTTGTCACCCACAAATTTCTGTACAGCAAACATTATCTTTCATAAGAATTCAAACACATACCTTTGAATTAGGTAAATCCTTCTAACGGGCATTTTGTCAAAATACCAACTTAATTAAAAAGAAAGTCTTTAAATGGTGAATTAACAAAGGTTCTACTAATTATTTACAGGAAAGACATAAAAGTTTTAACATTTGCTATCAAGAAACAGATCTGAAACCTTATTTTTTTTTGCATATTTATGTACTATCATAAAGTATGTTTCTTTAAATAAACAAAAAGACGAGTTAATGATGAAAATGTAATGTAATATTTCTTTCAATGGTTTTTGAAAACAATGTCGTACATTGTTTTCAAAAACCATTGAAAGAAATATTATATATCTTTATGTTCTTTAAAGAAACAAAAAGACGAGTTAATGATGAAAATGTATGTAATATTTCTTTCAATGGTTTTTGAAAACAATGTCGTCATTGTTTTCAAAAACCATTGAAAGAAATATTTCAGCTTTATGATCACTTTACGACTCTCAGAAGATTGCTTCAGTCTTTTTCGGTCGTAAAATATGTTGTTTTATCTCCCTGCTCAACATTTTAACCATCTGCAGCGTTTTTGTTTGATTTTATTATATACTCTAAATTACTTTTACTATTTTCTTTCTTCTATTTACTATTCTCTATAATTAAATAAATCAAAAAGTTACGTATGACACGTTTTATGTGCATAGAACGAAGAGGATTTTCATTTCAATAACTTTTCAGTGAACTAGAATTGTATTATCTTAAATGAGCTTTGAATATGCCTGATTACAACTTTTAAAAATGTTTACATTTAAATGTTTATTGTGGGTTATTCTTAAAATATAGATATATGCTCATGCAGACTTTATTGTAGACCAATTCAAGTAGTACATTTATGTACGACATAGTTTAAGTATATCTCTTTGTCTGTCTGAGCTGTTTGTTTGTTGTTTTTTTTTTAGTTTGTTTGTTGTTTTTTTAATTTTTTAGTCTCAAATATCTATTAAACTATTTATCACATAGTTATAAATTACGAGTGCTGCACTAAATGTATCGGGAATGGATTATATCCACTATTCCTGTCATATTAAATTCTTTTTAATTGCATTCTCCTTGGTTTTAAAAATTGAATACCATTTATTTATTTAAAAAAAGATTCTCGGTCTTGTCACAAGGTCTTGTCAAACTTTTTTAGTCGTTAAGAAAATGGAATTGACTCGAGGAAATTCAAGAGTAATGATTCATTATGACTTTCGAAGTGGTTGAACACAAAAACGTGTGTTGACCGGATGATTTCTGCATTTCGGTGATAAAGCCCCATCCAAAACCACAATTTACTGCTGGTTTGCTGAATGTCAACGTGGACATGTCAAGCTCAGTGATGATCCCGTCAAGGTCGTCCAAAAACTGCAGTCACACAAGAAAACGTTGATGCTGTGCGTAAGCTGAACGAGGAAGATGTGACATGTGGCATACCGCGAAATTCAGGCAACTTTAGATATTGGCATGAGTCAAATACAAATAATCTTGCATGAAAAATCAGGTGTAAAGAAGTTGTTTTCCCGATGGATACCGCATTCGCTCTGTGAAGAGCAAACAGCGGCTCGCGTTACTTGGCGCATCAGAACTCTCGAAAGATTCCACACAGGATCCTTAAATGCTGTTTACAACATCATATAAAGTGAAAATCCTGGATATACGCGTACGAACCCAAAACAAAAAACCAGTCACGAGTTTTGGTGTTCGAAAATGAGTTGAAGCCAACAAAAATTGTTCGTTCACGGAGTGTTGCGAAAAAATGGTGGTCCCGTTTGTCTCCAAAACCAGCCAGATTCCGACTATTCCTCTTGAGGGTAAAAGAACGGTTAGTGCAGCATGGTATGCTAGCATTTGTTTGCCACAGGTCGTTTCTACTCTCCGCTAAGAGAACTGCAACCGCCGCCAACACGACAGTGCGAGTTCTCACACTGCGCACAGAACAAAAGAGAACAAAGAATTATTTGAAATAATAAGATTTTTTTTAGTGCAAGAAAACAAA
Organism: Lamproptera curius; assembly: GCA_029286875.1. Lineage (NCBI taxonomy): Eukaryota > Metazoa > Arthropoda > Insecta > Lepidoptera > Papilionidae > Lamproptera > Lamproptera curius. The sequence goes on from JAGSMT010000022.1 coordinate 1,880,436, forward strand.
GAATTATTACACCATCCCCCGTACAGCCTCGACCTTGGCCCTAATGATTTCTAACCATTCCCTAAAACAAAAAAAAAACGCCTACAAAACGGCCATTTTGGAGACCGAAACTTCCAAATGGAATGGTTGCTTCAATGATTGGTTCCATCGTATGAAAAAATGTGTCTAATTTCGCGGAGATTACTTTAAAAAGCAATAAATACATTTTTAAATAGTAACGTTGTGTCACTTTCTTAATTGTCAAAATTTTCAGTGCCACCCTCGTGAATAGGACCAAATATCAGTTAATACTTATAATTTGTAAAAAGATTGAATAAAATTGAAGCACTGGAAGCGGAGCAACAAGGTGACATTTATTTAAAAAATAAACACCCTCAAAATTGAGAACCTCCGTCCTTTGGGAAGTCGATCAAAAAGAAGGAACTGCTTTCAATTTGTCAGTACATTCCTTAAACAAGAAAGAAAAAAGAAAAAACATGAACAAACCACCTAAGCAACTTTTTAAATGAGTTATTAAATAAAATTACTTTACGGATTTTATCGCGTTTATTTTACATTTTATAATATTCGCGCAAGCAATAGAAATAATTTTTAAATGAGCATTATTTTTATATTTAAATCCAGGATGCATTATGTTATATACTTCAAGTATCGGTAAGTATATTCTAAGAAGTTCTTAAGATTTTATATGGTTTAACGTCTTATTGTTTAGCATACCTTAGTTTTTCTACATATCAAAAATATAACCGACAAAAATTACGTAAAAAAATTAAAATGAAAATTACGAGAAATATTTTACGTACAATTGAAACGTTATAAGTTATTATAAACATATAATGTTTCAATTGTACGTTAAATATTTCTCGTAATTTTCATTTTAGACAGAAACGTTAAAAATGACGTAAAAAAAAACAGCTATTTAATACACCTTAAGCTTTGTTTTTATTACAAAATATTCCATTTACAAATATTATTAAATAAAATGACTTTACGGATTTTATCGCGTTTATTTTTACATTTTAAATTCCCGACGTTTCGAACACTTTCCAGCGGCCGTGGTCACGGGGTCTACTAGAGTCTACCCCGTGACCACGTGACTGTCTAGAAAAATCCGTAAAGTCATTTTATTTAATAATGTATAATATTCGCGCAAACAATAGAAATAATTACATTTACAAATATTTTCGCAAAACCGGAATTAGCTAGCTAACGTATTTTTGTCTTTTACTTTTTAAATTTATAAACTATAATGACCTTGCGACTATAGATCATAACGGATTCTGCAAACACTATAAATAGTATGCCACGACAGTATTCTGTGGCTGTCTACAAGCCCTAGGGGAGGGGAGTTTAATAGAGTGGAAAATATTGAATCAGCCTATAGATTATATTCCAATTGCCTTTAAAAGATACATTGGAAATGCGATTGCTTTATATAAATATACATAAATACGTTTAATTATTAAACGTGTAATTATATAAAAATTTAATTATTATGGTCTTAACACTGTATCTAATACATAAGAAATATAATTAAGAGACTACTCCAATCATGTCTCAGAAAAATTGAAGAGCCATTGGTTATGACCATCTTTGGCAGTCGAGACTGTGGTCGTCAGCCTTCAATATTACTGATGACTTCTTTTTATCGGATGCAGTTTTTCTTTAGATTGGAGTGTTCAATGGCCACTTGATTGGCGTACAACATCTTATTCCGGTAAATCTGGATGGATTACAAGGCACTTCGAGATAATTTGGCAAAATTTTACTAAGATAGAACCAGGATAATGACTAAAACGAAATCATATCAATCGCAAATATGCCTCAAAAATTTTATTTATACATTAATATTTAATTATAATATATTGAAAATAAAATTTCTTGTCGACCGAACACTTGAATAAGTTATCTGGTTAAGGATTTTCTTAGCTTATTGTTATTCTATAAAATTGTGTCACTGAATTATTCATACAACTAAAGCCACTTTGAATTTTGTCAAGACTTATATTGAACTAGAGGAAGTTTCGATTTTATGTAGGCGTGTAACGTCTGAAGTTTGAAATATTTTATTAATGTAAGTATATAATATATTATTATGATATTATTGCTGCCTTATTCATTAAATTAATCAAATTAAAATTTAATAAAAATTCAATTTTAATTCAAAGTTGTAAAAATGTATATTATTTCAGATAGTTGTAACAGCGCAATGCCTATTAATGTAAGATGGCCGTAGTGTACGAACCTTTCGACGTTTTCTTTAAAAGCTAAATCGACTCAAACGAAAACTATTTATAAATAAAAAAAATGTCAAACTAAATTTGCTATTTTGAAAAAGTTTTTAGTTTAGCTAAATAACGATAATTGGCATTTGCTTATTTAAATAAACGAAATTTTGTTTGCAAAAAACGAGCCTACAAAATGTCATTAATTCAATTTAGACACTGAATAAAAATGAACAAAGTAAGCCATGACAAAGAAGTGGTGTCATGCATCTAGCGTGTTCATTGATGAACTGTCATTGAAATGTCAATCTCTGATTTGACATTCGACCCTTAATTTAGCCGACTCTTTTTTTATTGCTTGGGTAACTTTGTTTTATATTTCGAGTCTAAATCAGTCAAATTACAGCACAAAATTGTAATTAATTTTTCTTAACCACTCGACATGTTCAAGTCTCAAAAGAGCCTCATATAATTTATTTCATTGCCGTGAACTCCAATCATACGCCTCGCGATCAAAGGAGGACGTTTGCTTTTCATTAACCTGCAAAGGAATGCTCTGAAGATATTCCTTTCTGTTTCACCATCAAATCAATTCGTTTCGCTGTTGACTTATAATTATCATTCGCGGGAGGCTCTCATTACATTCGAGTAAGTGGAATCGACAAATATATAAGAATGATACGGCGTGTGACAACTTGTAAGGATTAAGTTCAAAAAATTCTACGAATAAAGTATGCGTTTTCAGATAAAGTGTAAAATATGTAATAGGCATAGATAATTAGCTAGAAATACAGTAACAGAACAAAATCAATACTGGTAAAATGATTTCATATGACGACAGAGAGACTCCAAACATAGCGTGTTCTATATCACGTTGAGCTACGGCAAACTTGTGGACCAATCCGATAGTGAGAGGCCACGTTTTCGCCCCGTAGGTCATGACGAGGAGTATGCATTGAGTAACTCTCCGGTGTGTTAGAAGGGAACTTTTTTTTTAATGTTCTATTTGTCATTCATTATATTAAAAATTTGCAGGCCTTTCAGCTTGCGCTCTAAGTATTAAGATGTAGTGTATATGTAAATATTAAAGATATAAAAAATCTACAGCAACCTTATATGTGCTACGAAATATTGCAATTTATCAAAGCTGAATGTGAAGTTTTAATATAAATGTGTAAATTAAAATCTTTTAAATAAATATTAGCAGTACAAATATATGTTCCTACAGCATATTCGTTATATCAAACGTTTCTAATGATACTTAAGAAATTAGCATCTGCAATAATCCATTTAGCTTTTACGTTGCTTTTACTTTTAGATTACGCTGCATTTCAACACAGTTCATATGGCTATGAAATGACAGGCATGAAATAAGAATTCATTTGCTGCTTTATGGAAAACCAGGCTATGACTTATTGGGCTTATAAAACCATGTAGTTCAAATAAACATAGTTCGCTGTATTACATGCAGGCACATAATTTTATTATTCTTTTAAAAATAAAGAATATTATATAAGCGTACAATTAAAAACGAGAAAGACATTATCTTCATCGCGTGATCTTTTATGTAATAAGAATCAAACCTGTAACCCTTTGCCACCAGATTTACGGTAACTGGAAATAAAAACAAACAGATATTCATCGTGTATACAGATCTCACCATTATACGCGAAATAGAATACCTGTGTGTTGTTCAATATATCCGCGTATGATGACCACATTGCGTTTTTACGAAAGACTATGAGATTGTAATTATAATCATATATAATTGATACGTTTCTAAGGGCAAAGTGATTTGAAGTATGATTACTGTACAATTGAAATAAATTTATAACAATAATTATAAATTACATAACTAAAATCAAATGGTTAGTTTTGTCACTCACACTTACTTCGCATGACCAGATTATTATTATTTAATGTATTTACGCGATAATTATTCATTACAAATACAGTTTTTAAGGATTTCTCGCGTTCAATGTATTTATTTTATTCCTGACGTTTCGGACTCTTTTCCGCGTACATAATTTAGGTGAACCTGTGAACCTGGTTAAAACCGAAACGTCTAAAATAAAAAAAATGCGAAAAACCAGTATTTTGTGTATTTTGTGATTGAAAATACAACCCTTATCTCTTGTTTTATTTGTTTTGAGTTTGAATCAATCACAAAAAAAGTAAAATGTCAAGGTTAGACTGTGAGTAGTTATATTTGTCGACTGGTTAATTTCAAGGAAGCGAATAAAACGAAATGCTCTGGTACAGGCTTGCTCTTGGCATCTGAATTAGAATTCACAGCGCTTAACTCATAATTTGTTAAATCAATTCAACCCTGTTTATTTTCGGTACTTATGCTGACTAGAAACTAAATTATTTAAACATGTTTCACTTTTTGATTTATTTACTTTTCAAGTTCTGAAGACATAATTTGATCTAATTAGTATCTATTTAAAACACCTTAAGCTTTGTTGCAAGTGCAAAATATTCCATGTACTAAAATCTTTCGTAAAACAGGAATTCTAGCTATTGTATTTTTGTCTCTTACTTTTTAAACTTATAAACTACTACTATAGATCATAATAGATTCTATATACAGTATAAATAGTATGCCACGATAGCATTCTGTGGCTATCTACAAGCCCTAGGGGAGGGAAATTTAATAGAGCGGAAAATATTGTATCAACCTATTGATTATACTCCGGTTAACTGGGAAAGATCCATTGGAAATGCGATTGCTTCATATTATTATACCTCAAATACGTTTAAGTATTTATATAACAAGTTAATTATTTATTGGTCTTTATATCTATATCTAAAACATAAGAATTATCATTAAAAGACTACTATAATCATCATCATCATCAGTCATCAGCTGTGTAAGTCTACTACTGGACATAGACCTCCCCTTCTCCATAAGGGTGTTTTTGGACCGTATCCCACCACGCTGATTCAATGCAGGTTGGTGGCTGGGCCGAATTTTTACATGCCGACGCATGGATCATCTTCATTTTCAGACAATTGGGTGATCGGCTTAAATTGCCGTTACCGACTAAGAAACAACCATAAAAATGTGTTGAGTCCCGCAGGATTCGAACCCATGATCTCCGGTTTCTAAAGCCCACACGCCCTTACCACTAGGCTACGGTGACTCCGTAGCCTTCTACTACTATAATCGTGTCTCAAGAATATCGCAGAGGCTTTTACAAGCCTCAAGTCAATTCCGTGGTCATGACTATCTTTGGCAGTCCTGACTGTCGTCGTCAGCCTTCAAAATTACCGATGACTTCTTTCTATCGAATGCAGTTTTTCTTTTAATTGGAGAGTTCAAAGGGCACTTGATTGGCGTGAAAAATCTTATTCCGGTAAATCTGAGTAGATAACAAGGCCCTTAAAAAAAATTGGCAAATATTACGTAGAAAAAACCAGTAAAAAGAATAAAAAGAAATCATTGCAATCGCAAATATGCCTCAAAAATTTTATTCTTACATTAGAATGTAATAATATTATAATGTATTCAAAATAAAATTTCTTGTCAACCGAACACTTGAATAAGTTATCTGGTTAAGGATTTTCTCAGCTTATTTGTATTCTATAAAATTGTCTCACTGAATTATTCATACAACTAAAGCCACTTTGAATTTTGTCAAGACTTATATTGAACTAGAGGAAGTTTCGACTTTATGTAGGCGGATGTTTTTTTTATATACAAAGCGCCTTGCGTTTTATATATTCTATAAATGTAAGTACAAAATATATAATTATTATATTATCGTTGCCTTATTCATTTAATTAAGAATAAACACTGCTTGGTTTAAAATAATTATACGTTAAAACAAAGTTTTAAAAAGTTATATTATTTGAAATAGTTGTAACAGCGCGATGCTTATTACTCTTATTAGAAGGCAGTAGGTATAAACTTTCGACGTTTCTTAAAAGCTAAATCGACTCAAACTGAAACAATTTATCAATAATAAATTAATCAAACTCAATTTGATAAATAGTATTTTCTAATTTAGCAAAATTACCACAATTGGCAATGTTATTGGCAAAGTACGAGCCCACAAAATGTTATTCATTCAATTTAGACACTAGATAAATGTAAACAAAATAAACCATGACAACGAAGTGATGTCATACATCTAGCGTTCACATTAATGAACTGTCAATGAAATGTCAATCTCTGTTTGAAATTCGACTTGTAATAACGCCGTACGTACGACTCTGTAGTTCTTGGGTAACTTTGTTTTATATTTCGAATCTAAATCAGTCAAATTACAGCACAAAATTGTACTTACTTTTTCTTAAACACTCGACGTGTCAAAAGAGCCTTATGTAATTTATTTCATTGCCGAGAACACCAATCATACGCCTCGCGATCAAAGGAGGACGTTTGCTTTTCATTACCTGCACTGGAATGTTCTGAAGATATTCCTTTATGCTTCGCCATCAGGCCAATTCGTTTCGCTGTTGACTTATAATTATTTGCGGGAGGCTCTCGTTACATCGGGGTAAGTGGAATCGACAAATATATAAGAGTGATACGGCGTTTGACAACTTGTAAGAATTAAGTTCAACAAATTCTACGAATAAAGTTTGTGTTTTCAGATAAAGTGTAAAACGTAAAATATGTTATAGACATAGACACTAAGCTAAAAAACAGAAACGAATAATTTGTCGAGTCCCGGCAGGATTCGAACCCACGACCTCCGGTTTCTAAAGCACACGCCCTTACCACTAGGCTACGGAGGCAGTAGTTTTACATTTTTCTTATGTTATTTATATTTTGGTTAGATAAATATAACTGAAATGAAAGTTAATAAGCTAAGTGACATTGCAGTACTGACCGTTACAATTGATTGAGATGGACGTGGGTTCGAAACCTGCAAGGAAACAACTTTAATTTTAACAAATAAGCATCTGTAGCCTTCAATACCGACAAAATTAAACTTTGTCTGCTTTGTGATGCTGCAATAGGTCATAATAGTTTTGTTTTTAATAATCTCGCGAAGCATATTCAATGCTTTACAAGTTATGATTTAACTGTAATAAAATAACTGCCTCCGTAGCCTAGTGGTATAGGCGTGTGGCTTAGAAACTGGAGGTCGTGGGTTCGAATCCTGCGGGGACTCAACAAATTTTCATTGTTGTTTCCTACTTGGTTAGGACAATTTGGGCCGATCACCCAATTGTCTGAAAAGTAAGATGATCCATGCGTCGGATGGGCATATAAAAAGTCGGTCCACCCACCAACCCGCATTGTACCAACGTGGTGGGATACGGTCCAAAAACCCCCTAATGGATAGGGGTGTATTAGGGGAGGCATATGTCCAGCCATATGTAATTTGTCGCTTAGTTAGTTATTATTTGGAAATATAATCACATATAAGTCAATTTGTTTATCAATCCACGTAGATTTTAAAGACGAACAGAGCTTTTTGTCCAGCACATCCTATTCCTGCAAATTAGAGGTCTTATGATTCGATTTCACAAAGGAGTCATCGTCAAAATCAGCCTGTGTTAGCGTAGTGCTGAACATAGACCTCCCCTAATGCTCGCTTTCTCCATAAGGGGGTTATTGGATGGCCATATTCCATCACGCTGGTCAAATGCGGGTTGGTGGGTAGACCTACTTTTTACATGCCCTTCCGACGCATGGATCATCATACTTTTCAGACATATGGGTGATTAACCCAAATTGTCCTAACCAACCAGAAAACAACGATATCACAAAGTTGTTACCCCGCGGGAATCGAACCCACGACCACTGGTTTATAAAGCAAGGGCCAATTCCGAATTACGAGGGAATAACTTCTTGTTATTGTACACTGCTTGATTATGTCTATGTTTAAAAGCAAGATGATTCTCTCTTATTAAGCTTCTGTCACCGTCTGATCGACCTAGTAGAAAATGTCTATTGCTGTCATATAGAACTAGTTCTAAATATTTAGTGTTATAAAATTAAATTTCTATTGCTTTTAGGTTAAACTAATAATTCTATTTGCTGCCACATTAACTTAGTAGCAAACTTCTATTTCTGTCACTATGATAATAATTCCAAGTGAAAGAAACAGAGTTGAGGTTATGTTTACGTGTAAGTATTGGACTTTAAAAAGTTCGGAGGGTGAAATGGTCTTAAATGTCCATACGAACTCCATCACAGACGTTGCCTAAATCCTTTTGCATTATGAAGGTCAGATATAGACCTGAAATCAAGTTATTAAGATGATTAAACTCTCAGCCTACGGTATCCTGGGAAAGGAAGAGGATATAAAGAAAGTTTATGAAAAGCGATTCGGATGTAATAAAATAAATAATATTAGTTTCTTTAGAGTTTATTGATTCCGAATGAATAAGTTTAGTTAATTGAATCAAATTCAAAATAAGAAATTAATTTGACAAGTACAGTAAATGCAGGCGGCGTTATATAATAAATGTTAAAATTTTTCATGACAGATCATTGATCGAAAAGTGATAAAACGTATATAAACGCTTTTAAACCTTTTTTTGTACAGAAACTATTTAACACTCATAAGAAAATCACAAATTAAAATTACCAAAAAATATGTATAACACCTTTACCACTAAAAGCTAATATCATTACAAAAAAATTCGCAAAATCAATTTTTTTTCAACATACAACATAATATATTTGTTTAAAAACATCTCTACATTTTCGATTGTAGTTCTTCTATTATTAATGGAATTAAGTAAGTTTTAAGGTTAAAAGGCTGCTTTATCATTATAAAAAGTGTTTGATACAAGAAGAATTCTCACTATACTATTTCTTTAATTAGACGTAATAATTTGTGTGTTTATATAAAATGCCTAAGCAAATACACTCCACAGAAGCGAATTTCATTTGACTCTATACATTATATTACACTTAATAATTTATATCGTGATAAAACTATACCTATATAATTTATAAAATATTTCAAATTTTATAATTTTTCCATAAGCATTTTGTAATCCTAGTCTTCTATCACAACATTTAAAGGCAATATAATATTTGGACCATTCGCTTGCCAAGTATGAAACGATATATAAAATAAGCCTAAATTAATTAAAATGGGACCAAAACCTTAACAAATAAACTATTTGATACAAAATCATAAACAATTCAGACATATTTCTATTATACATAAATGTATGGTATATCTATAATAAGTCATGATGAACAACAGTGTAATCGCAACGAAGATAATGCACAAGTTTTGCGAAATCATGCCCCGAACTGTGTTAACATAAATAAACATTACGAAATTTCACTTAGCACTTACATTAAACGAGAAAGCTTTTTTAAGCTCAATTTAAACTGAAAAAATATACATTTAAACTTATTAATTTATGATACAATTGGTTTTGCGATATTTTTGGTCCTCGCCAAGGAATAATTCAGCATTCGGAGAATATTCAAAAAGGAAAGTTATTACAGCATACTCTAAATATATCGACATACTACTAGTAGGACTAAACTGAGATTGGTTCATTATTTCTAAAATGGAGGGTATTATCTATTAACAAAATGTTGTACACATTATGGCAGAAAACGAAGGTAACAAAGTTCAATTGCTATGTGCGTTGGAATGGTTAAGCTCCTTTGCATTAAATTTTTGTGCAAATTATTGCCATTTCAATAAATGACAAAGAGGAGACTTATGCGCGTGAACCGTTTTAAATGTTGCTATTATTGTGTACATAAACCTGTAAGGATGTCGACTACGTGTAAACAAAGTAACCCATAGCTATGTCATTTCTCAATATACAACCTGATATTTCGTATAGAACAAACCTGAAAGTAGTTTTTTCAGAACTAATAACATATTCCAATGAACTGATTTTCATACGCCACTTCTTCTCCCAGCGCCAACGCTTTAAGAAGTGGTAGTAAAGTTTAGATAGAGCTCTTCTAGCTATTAAATGATCATTGCAAAGCGTCTGAATCGAGCCGAGGCGTCGGCCCACCTGGGCAACCCTGGATTCAGCATGCTAAAGGGTACCAGAAAAGTGACGGCTCCAGCCGAGGCCCCATCTGGGGCCCTAGGTGCAGTTAAGTCACTAATGAGGAGACGCGCCTGTCAACGGGCCCCAAAACCCGGTTATGTTCTAATAGGTTGATGAATGACAGAGCACGAGATCCAGTCAAAAAAAAAAAAAAATGATTTTCATACTAGGTTAACGTTTCATACTAGTTTGTGTAAACGAAATGGTTACTACTATTACAATTAATAAATTGCATCAATAGCACTTCGAGTGAGCGGCGACCGTTAAGCAAACAATAGTCCGGGCTCGCACTTTTTTTTATGACTGTGTTACGGCTTAAGGATCATCGAATTTGTGTAAGTCTTATAAGAAAAGACCAGCATCCATTGCTATGAGTTACATTATTTACATGTAATCTTCATCCTTTTATCTCCTAGTCCAGTCTATAAAACTAATTCTATGTTATTTTCTGTTTTTGGATTTAAAATCGGGCAGTGCCATTTTCGTTGTCCTCTTTTTAAACTATAATTGAAGTGTGTTTTATTAATCATGTCTAAAAATACACATTTTTACGGACTATCGACAACACATTCTATAAAATTGACTTCTATATCTTTCAAAAGTTTATTATCTATGTGTCTGAATCTATGTTCGTAAGTGGATAGAATATATCAAGAGAAAATTTTAGACTAACTTTTTTTGCTATGTCAAAATAGAATTAAAGATATGTTTGTAAATAGAGATATTATGAAAAACGGGAAAATCTCAATAAACTCGTAAATTTTGCTGACAGTGTGAAAACTTTTTAAATTACAGTGCGACCCGTATCCTAATTAGAATGTAAAATAGTTGATGTAGATAGATAAAATGCCATTTACAATACAGCTACAGACTCGACGACTAGGGAATGGAGTATATTACAATTAATAATAATTGAATCACAAAACCTTGCTAAGATTTAATCTACCTAGGTATAATGTAAAAATATCACTTTAGTTTATCGTGTCTAGCGAAAGAAAATCAAGGATAATGGGTATCTGCTGCCGTAAAGAAGTGAACTTACCAAACTAACTATAATTGAATATACATCCGATAAAAATAAAGACATAAAGTACATTTTATATAACAATTAGTAAAAACAAAAAAGGAAAAGAATTTTAGCATTTCAGGTTTTAGGGACATGGAGAGCGTACTCAAACTATGTGTAGTCTATACTTAGTCTTCAATTTCAGTGCTAAAAGTCTACGTCCTTTCTGAGCTTTAACTTGTGGCTAGCTACGATCTTTAAATTTAGGGATTCATTTTGCAATTCATTCAGGATTCACATTAACTGTGACAAGAATCAAAATCATCTGTAGACTAATGGCAAAAACAATAGTTAAAAATAGAAGTAACATAGATATTAGTAGATAAGGGATCAGTGCTGGTATAATATTAAATTAACCGTTCACGGGATCTGGCGCATAGCGCGTTCGCAAAACATCACCGTTTCAACTCAACCTTTCCGTTTTCCTTCAACTCTCTCTCCACTGGTCGCTCTCTCGTCTCTTGAACGGACTCCAGACCGATGTCAAATGACGGTTGCCTGCTGGTATAATAATAATATAATAATGTTTGGAGATTATGTATTGGTTAAAGCAATGAACTGTTCCGTAACTGCCTCCGTAGGCTACTGGTATAGGCGTGTGCTGTAGAAACCGGAGGTCGTGGCTTCCAATCCTGCGGGGACTCAAGAAATTTTCGTTGTTGTTTCCTAGTTGGTTAAGGAAATTTGGGCCGATCACCCAATTGTCTTAAAAGCAAAAACTGGTAGTGCTAAACAGAGCGGGACGGTACTTTACATCAGGCCAAAATATTCTACTTTACAAAGCACAGATCAGCTGCCCTCACTTGACTCCCTGCAAAAAAGAGTTGTTCGAATCGTCCGCGATCCAATGATCACGGATAGGCTCTAAGCCTGCGGAAAGATATTGTCTCTCTCTGTGTGTGGTCTACCGCCTGGTCAACGGAGAGTGCCTAACGGAGCTGTTTGATATGGTACCTACATCCCCTTTCTAATTTCATACCCTCCGTCACTGGACTAGAGTTCATCCGGACCACCTGGAAACCTTGCCATCAAATATGTTACATTTCCCGTGCCCTATTAAGCTCTGGAATGAACTCCCCTATAAGTAAGACGATCCATGTGTCAGATGGGCATGTAAAGAAGGTCCATCCACCAACCCGCATTGAACCAGCGTGTTGGGATACGGTCCAACAACCCCCTAATAGAAAAGGCGTGCATAAGGGGAGGCCTATATCCAGGAGTGGACTAACATGCAACAGGCTGATGATGATGATGATGATGATTATGAAAGCAATAAACGAGCAAGACGTTCACCTGGTGGTGAGCTGTGTTCGTATGAATCATAGTATAAAACAATAAAAATTCGCATGCCGCTCTGAGACATAAATTGTTACCTACTCTTTGACAAATAAATACGTTGGCTACAGTGCTATTTACACCGAAGTACAAGACAGTAGGGTTACTTTTTGACTGATCTGCGGAATAAATATGCACCCGAAGTAAAACCTTCCCCGGACGGTCCGGTAAAACCGCCTTCACAGACAGACATTCATTTAAAATTTTATAGTTCAAAATTTACATAAAAAAATATTTTAAAAGGAGTAAGTCAATGATTGTAAGCGAAATAGAGATCGTTTATTTTTAATTTATTTCATATACCAATTATTTAATATGGCATAATTAAATGAAACTTTACGAAATGATATTATATGAGTTTGTTGTTGATTTATTTATTTTTTAGTTTTAATTAAGGACGAGCGTTATAAAATGTTCCAATATTGACAGTTTGCAAAATAGGCATGTAATTGGAGTGTAAGAAGTCAAACACATTACATTAATAATAGACAATGAAATTTATCCATAATTATAAGGGTAATCCGAAGCCAGACTAAAATGAACAATAAATTCCTATATTTTATTCTGTATTCGACTAAGCTTCGGTATATTTATTACTTTGTGTTATAAACGTATTAGAATTAATAAGGGATTAAAGCGTGTTGAAGCATTAAAAGTAGGTTATAACTAAAGCTTTTCTGCTAAGTTTTATTCATTAGATACGGAGCGCTCAGTAACGACAGGATAAATGTTTTCTTATCACCATCAATTGTTATCGTTACTAATATGTAAAGTAATCAAAATTTTATTGATCCTATATTTATTGGTTAAAAGCGCATATTACAAAATCCATCCAATCTTTTTATTTATTTAATTTTTTTTATTTAAATTATCTAAAAATATTAGTCATCATCGGCATTTGTTAGTCCACTGCTGGACATAGGCTTCCCCTAATGCACCACCTTTCTATTAGGGGTTTTCTGGACCGTATCCCACTACGCTGGTCCAATGCGGGTTGGTGGGTGGACCGACTTTTTACATGCTCATCCGACGCATGGATTATTTTACTTTTCAGACGATTGGGTGATCAGCCCAAATTGTCCCAACCAACTAGAAAACAACTTAGAAAAATTGTTAAGTCCCCGCTGAATTTGAACCCATGACCTCCGGTTTCTAAAGTACAAGCCAATACCACTGGGCTACGGGGGTAGGAAAAAATATTAGTGGTTATAATTAATCGAAATATCTTTGTCAATGACCTGTCAAAAGAATTTTTAGTCCAGACTCTTTACTGCAATAATAATTACAGAATATAATTATCAACAATTTACCCAATCTACAATTACAAAAAGTCCAAAATTTACTAGATTGTAGAGCTATTTGAGATGAAAACGTTTGATACCCGATTTAGACTTGAAATAGTTTTATACAATACTACTTTTAGCCAGTGACTTCGTCCGCGTGGAAATTAAAAAACGAAAACAAACATATTGACTATAAAAAAATGATCGTTATATGTACGGGCTTTATTTATCTCTATGAAAAATGTTAATGATTCTTTATTTCTTATTATTATTTTTATGGCATACGCAGCAGACGAGCAGTCGGGCCACCTGATGGAAGTGATCACCGACGCCCATAGACGTTGACAATACCAGTGGTATCGCCGACGCGCTGCCTACCGTGAGACTAGGTGTTAACTCTTTTTACCCAGTAAAGCTGGCTACGGTGGCCTTAAACCGGAACGCAGCAGTGTTTCACTACTGCTTCGCGGCAGAAATAGGCACCGTGGTGGTTACCCAGAACGGTCTCCTGTAAACAGGGACCTACCACCGTTAAATTAATAATAATTTTCATGCACATACAAGTTTGAAAATTGTTTTGATAGTGAACTTTGCTTCTATATATACCAGATTTAAACGGCTTTGATGTGATAAGTTTCGAAGTATTTATGTAGTCACCTTTCAGTTAAATAGTTTCCTGGTGCAGATAAAGAGCGTCCCGCTTTTGATAAAGGACTTCGTCTGGAGAGGTGTTTGTTTGCCTCTGAGTCGATCGTCTCGCTTACGTTCGACTCCCGTCGCGCGCTGCCCTCACGGCTGCGTAGGAATGGATTCTGAAAAACATTTCGCTTTTAGTTTGGATTAAAAGTACACGAAAATATTTCATTTCTGATGATAAACAACAAAAGACTACGGATATGAAAAGTTTAACATAGCGTTATTAGATTATCTATGCATTCAGCAGCATGTATGCATTATCGGTAAGAAATCGTTAAAAATACTGAAATATTTTTCAAATCTATGGAAAAGACATATGAAATTGATATACGCAAAATTTGTTTCCACTTAATAATTTACTTTTCGCTTAACTTAACTCGTTTTTGTGCGATTTTACTTAAGACGTTACGTTAACCATTTCGATATCGATATATCTTTAAAAAATTCCTATTTATATGAAACAATAAATGTTATATGAATTATTTACCTGAAAACTGTGCTTTTTCAGCATAGTTTTAATTAATATAAGCGTGGAAAGGTTTGGTATGGAAGTAACGACTTGGGCCATATCTTCTTCCGTTACTTCAACCAATCTGCAGTTCTCTTGCTCTGAAGGTAGAGGGTCCTTTCCACAATCCGTTATCCATTCGTGGTCCTGAAATGTAGTTTTTATGAGCTTTTTCGATTTGCACGAACTCATAAAAATTTTTAATGAGTATGATGTATACTAGTTTTCTATAAAATGAAATAAAATACGTCTATAAATAGAATGTAGATAAAAAAAGGTATTGAGTGCAACTCAAAAAGTAAAGATTATTACTCTTAATGACTCTTTTTTCAAAAATCCGTCGACTATGTTTATCAAGACTAAATATGTCTAAATTAGCACTTTGTTTAAGTCTAAATTTAAAAATCACATGTTTATTATGTTTAAAGTCATACTATATATTAAATTTTTAGTTGTTTTAATTAAAATATTTTAAATATACCTTTTTCTTGGGGGTTTTTAAATTTTCTAAACTGAATCATATCACCGAAAATAGTTTTTACCCGAAACGTCTGCCAACAAATAAATTGAAGCGTATTTATTTACCTTTATTTCTTGCATTGTCGCCCTTGTACTCGGATTCTTATCAAGCATTTTGGTTAACAGTCGACGAAGGAGCCGGGATAGCACAGGTTTCGGTGGAAACGATAAGGACTCTGCAATCACCCGCTTCTGCAGTTCCACTGTGCTCTCACCACACCAAGGCACTCTGCCAGTCACCATCGCGTATAGCGTGATGCCAAGGGACCATATATCAGCTGCCTATAGCATGGAAAAATGTTGAATACAAATCAGTACATTAAAATCAGGTTCTTTAAAGAAGGGTTTAGGTTTACGATCTAAAGGATCAGATTCCAGATTTTTCAAGTTTAAAAACAGTTAAAAAATTCTGCCTGATTTTCTATATGCGCGCGCGATGATTTTTTTAATAAAATGACAATTAAATAATAATTTTATAGTGATGTATACATGATACAATAAAAATATAGAATATGTAAATTACTTAAGTTCTCAGTAATAATTTGACACTTTTCTGAAACACTTACTGAACCAGCCGAATTGGTTTTTAAAACGTTACTACTTCTCTTACATACAACATTCTATTACGATTCAATAAGAAAAATAAATAAATACTAATAAACAGACTAATAACAAAACTAAAATCAACATCACAAACACACAAACATCTTCAACTTACTTCACCGACGTACTTGTCAGCGGGCGCGAACGCCTCGGGCGCCCTGAAAGCCGGAGTGCCCACGGCGCCCGAGAGCTTGCCCGCGCCCGCCAGTTCGCCGCACGCCCCCAAATCCGCCACTTGCACCCGCCCCTCGCCGAGCAGTAAATTCGCCGGTTTTATATCACGGTGCGCTATCCGTTGGAAATGTACTAAAGGGAAACAAGACGTACTTAGAATCTTGTTTACTTTTTTTTTTTACCGCGGTGCCTATTTCTGCCGCAAAGCAGTAGTGTTAAACACTACTGTGTTCCGGTTTGGCACCCTAGCCAGCGTATTTACTGGGTAAACGAGACTTAACATCCTATGTCTCACGGTAGGCAGCGTGTTGGTGATATCAATATTGGTAATGTCTATGGGCGTCGGTGACCACTTTCCATCAGGTGGCCCGACTACTCGTCTGCCTGCGTAGGCAATTAAAAAAAAAAGAAAACAATGTTAAACATGTACAGGACTTAATGCAGATATTAACGGGACTTTACTGAAAGACAGATGATGAAACTGGGAGTAAGTTACACTATTACTGGATTTTTCTTGCAAAAATTAATACCATTCCTGTATTATATTAACAAACCCTTTGGGTTGTGAAGGTACGATGCCAGTCACTTTAGATGGCTTAGAAATTGACTCTATGATAACTTGTATTGTGAAATTTGTTAAGTTAAACAAATAAACCTCTGGTTAACGATAGTCAGAATCGGTGCTCCATCAGTGAAATCATCATCATCAGCCTGTGATAGTCTACTGCTGGACATAGGCCTTCCCTAATACACCCCTATCCATTTGGGGGTTTTTGGATCGTATCCCACCACGCTGGACCAGCGAAATAACGTAAAAAAATGTGTTTCCATTCCACTTGCAACTTATTTCTCCCTTATGTACATACATAATTGTTTATCAAAGTGGATACTTACAGTATTCGACGCCAAGTAAAGCGTCTCTAAAATATTTCCTCGCTACTTTTTCATCTAATGGATTTTCAGTCGGTATATCTATCACAGGACCGCCTTCTAACAGCTGGAACACTAAGTACAATTGGTCTTCAGCTGGGTCATCTAAAACCTGTATATGAAAATTAAGAATATATCAATCCAAATAAACTTGAAATCATCATCAGCCTGTGTAAGTCCACTGCTGGACGTACGCCCCCCTGTGGCGAATTGAAAATGCATGCCTTCTCCATTGAGGTTTTTGGACCGTATCCCACCACGCTGAGCTGATGCGGATTGGTGGGTGGTTTAGTCTATTTAATATATCAAGGAATTCTTCTTTTCTAGCGGACCAGTTTAGTATTACCGCGGTATATATTTTACCGCAAAACGGTAGGTTCTCAAAAACTTTAGAGTTTTTCGGTTCGTACAGGACTATTGTAATATAAAAAGTTATATGAGATATAACATCCCATGTCTCGAAGCAGATGATTTTAGGTACATTACGTACATTTTCCTATAGATCGAGCGAATTGTTACTATCTACTGAAAGTCTGTTTTTTCGTGAGATAAAAATATAATCAGAATATTGTGAAATGCCATGTGCAACTGCCTCCGTAGCCTAGTGGTATAGGCGTGTGCTTTAGAAACCGGAGGTCGTGGGTTCGAATCCTGCGGGGACTCAACAAATTTTCATTGTTGTTTCCTAGTTGGGGCAATTTGGGCTGATCACCCAATTGTCTAAAAAGTAAGATGATCCATGCGTTGGATGGGCATGTAAAAAGTCGGTCCACCCACCAACCCGCATTGGACCAGCGTGGTGGGGTACGGTCCAAAACCCCTAATGGATAGGGGTGTATTAGGGGAGGCCTATATCCAGCAGTGGACTATCACAGGCTGATGATGATGATGATGATGATTGTGAAATGTGCTGATCAAATAAAAAGTTTGTACATTTGCGTTACTATTTCTAATTTGTAGTGTCTTACAAAGTTTAATAAGTTATTTAAACTGCAAAATATTTTTGGTAAAACGATATAAATACTTGAGAATATTATTTTTTTTTTAATTTCGTAAAATAAGTGAAACATTGAGTATAAATGAATTGCTCACACTACTTTACCAAGACTTTAAAATGTATGTAAAATAAATAGTATTATTAATTTTTTTATGTTACTACATAAAAACTGGTTGAAATTAAGAAAACTATTTTACCTCAACTAATTTAACTACATTAGGGTGATCTAATTTCTTGAGCACAGCTATTTCCCTGTAGACCCTCTGCAGTGGGTCTGGTGGAGGACCAGGCCCTGGTCTCCTAGGCGGAGCCCTTCCAAATAGACCTGCTCTCCTCATCAATTTTCTCTTTGATAAGATTTTCATTGCCTAAAACAAAAGGATCATCAGAATCATTCACCCAGATAACCAAAGAACCTAGCGATTTATCAGTTGTTTATGTCTATAGTTGATTTTCGTTCTTTTATATATTATCTGTAATTTCTCTTTAGTATTACCCAGTTAACGCTAGGATTTATACTTAGTAAAGTAGAATATCATTCCATTGTACATAATAACTGATAGATCATTTGAATAACAAGATTTAGGTTTATACATTTAAAAACTTTATGGGCTTAGCAGCATTAGAATAATAGCTTTATTGTGAAGATATATAAAGGTTACTCAAGCAAGTCTCAACGCATAGATTTGATTAATTTTCAGAGAGTTGTTAAAGTACATGATGGCATGTATTTATTCTTATTTCATTCTTACAGTTAATTTAGCTTCTTTTACTAAAGAAACTTTTTTTTATTATTTATTAATTTAGTTCAAAATAATTTGAAATTATTTCTATGCGAAAGAATTTGCGTCTGCCAAATGAATTATGTAGATGTTTAGTCTTTTCAGTAATTAAGAAAACGGAAGAAGTATTAATGAAACGCGATAAAGCGTACAAGTTAATTATGTTTCAAATGATTAAGGCCAGGGCCACTGGTTTAAATTAGAAATAGGAATAATTAATAATGCATGACGCCATTAGCGGCGTATCTTGTTTTCGATAGAAAAACTTGTTATACTTACGTAATGCGTATCATCCTCTTCGTTGTAGGCTAACTTAACAATACCGTAGGAACCCTGAAACATAATTTGCCTTTGAAGATGACACTGGAAGTAAACTTTCTTTATGACAATCTTTTTTATATTCTATAAAACATATTGGCTTTCGCCGTCTATCCTTTCGGTAATATGTTAAAATCTTTAAAACTAGACGAAAGATTCTAAAGCATTTTTAATAGATGAAGAAACATGAATTGCCTTTAAAAATTACTCTGGTAGTGAACTTCTCTATGATTATCTTCTTTACATTCTATTAAAAAACAAAGTGGCTTTCGCTACCTATCCTTTCCTAAATATGCTTAAATCTTTAAAACTACACGAAAGTATATGAAGCATTTTTTTAATAGATGGAACAACTGAAAATGAAGGTTTATGTCATACATCCATAATATTGTAGAGTAATTCTGATAAACTCTATATTTTAGTCTTTGCAAACACTGGCTGAACACCACGAGATAAATCAAAATATTATTATACAATATTTTACACCTTAAAAAGATAATCAATAAGTCCGCGATAGTATATTTCTACTACAAGGAATCCACAACAATATTTTTTACCCTTTACATGGTTCGTGAAAATGGTTTGTATACGGAGTGATTTTAAGCAATACAGCTTCAATCATCAAAAAATACATTGATCATTTATCATAGTTTAATATGGCACTTTAAAGTATGTTATTTAAATGAATATTTCTAAAGATATTACAAATATCAACATTGAATCCGTGCGAAACCGGCGCGACTCGCTACTTTTTTAATGATTATGGTGTCGTAATTTGGAATTAATATTCTTTTTGAACTTATGAGAAATTCATTGAAACAGCTTTTATTTCCATAATATAAAAATATATAAAGTATCACCAACGCGCTGCCTACCATGAGACAAGTCTTGTTTACCCAGTAAATACGCTGGTTACGGTGCCCTTCAAACCGGAACACAGTAGAGTTTTCACAACATTGCTTTGCGGTAGAACCCACCCAGACGATCCAACTGTAAAAAGTGGACCTACCATCGGTAAAAAGGGGATCTACCACCGGTTGACCGGCAATTGACTGATCCTTGATATAAATCGGCCGCCGTAGTCAAATTCGACTTGGAGGATATTGTTACCTGTCCGATAGGCTCGAGTAGCCTGTACTGGTTGAGCTGGACATAGCCTGGCGCTTGGGCCAAGGAAACCCTCCTGGATTCCCGTGGGGCTCTTCGAGGCCTTGGTGAGCCATGGCTGCTCTCAGCCGACTTGGCAGTATGTGAACGAAAGAGTGGCGAGCGGTCGGGACATGTGGATAACCTAATGATAACAAACAAAATTAGTATTTACTTATTACAAAAGGATGTTTCAGATTTCATTCATATTAGATATATATGATATACTATAATATAATAGGTATGTTATGTGTATTGTATATGTTTATGTATGTCAATCACTTGAAAGAATGATAACTATATCCTGGAATCATTTTTCAAGTCAGTTATAGATATTTTAAAATACAGATTAATTTAAAAACAGTTTTCCGAACCTCCTCCGAAACAGATAAAATGCATATTATTGATGAATTAGATGTCAGTAAATAAAACGAAATAGAAGAATTAATATTAATCATTATTTAATTAAAAGCACGTATTACTGTTTAATTCAAAAACAACGTGAAGCTCTTGCTAATAATGTAATTGGATTAGTAAGGGTACTTCGTAATATATTGGATTATCAATAATTAGTTCGCGTTTCTAATCCTGATTTTAATTGAAAACTTTTTCTACATTTCCATTTAATAAATTTAGTTACTTAGTTATTTTACGTACAGTTCGGCGTAGTGGTTGGTGACGGTTACTGTTACGCCAGTGGGTGTGGGTTCAATTCATACCACGGAAAAAATAATGTGTGAAAAACATTGTGTTTTTCTCGAGTCTGAGTATATCATCATCATCATCATCATCAGCCCGTGGTAGGCTTCATAGGCTTCCCCTTATACACCCCTATCCATTAGGGGGTTTCGGACCGTATCCTACCACGCTGGCCCGATGCGGGTAGGTGGGTGGACTGACTTTTTACATGCCCATCGGACGCATGGATCATCTTACTATATCTTACTTTTCGGACAATTGGGTGATCGGCCCAAATTGCCTTAACCAACTAGAAACGACAATAAAAATTTATTGACTCCCCGCAGGATTAGAACCCACGACCTCCGGTTTCTAAAGCACACACCCATACGACTAGGCTACGGAGCAGGTTTTTTTGTTTCTGAAAGCGGTAAGACGAGCAGAACCTTTGCATGATAATAATTAATATCACGTATATAAGAATAGTTGTTTAAGACGCTATTAATCAGCTCCCTGAGACATGCGATGTTACTCGTTTATCCAGTATACCCTACAGTGCCTTTCAAACAGGAAGACAGTATTATTTTTTTTAAAATACTGTTGATTTGCGGCAGAGTTGAGCACCACGGTGGTACTTTGAATTTAACCAGTGATATGTTCAACCTGAATTGCCAAAAAAAACAAGAAACAAGTTTAAAAGTACAGTTGGATTCGAACCTGCTTACTCCGGTGGCTAAACCGTAGGCACAAATTACGGTATTCTAAACACAAGTTTAGTAACTTTAATGTCAAACGTTTCTCCTCAAATGTACATATTTTAATCGAATAGTAGGAATGATTAGCCTTTTTAAAAAATTATCCCAATGACAGGATTTTTCCAAATTTAAAAACTGAAAAGGTTTATCAATTCATTTTCACCTGTCTGTAGTATCCGTTGGCTGCCATTTTTTGTCGACGTCATGTTTCCGGTTCGTTTCGGCACTGACATCGACCGCCGAATGCCTGCAAAAGAAATGTGTATTTACTTTACTTCGAACAGATTAATTGGATATTTTTTTGAGTGCCAAGAAGAATTCAAAGGTAAAAATATTAAAGAGGAATATCGTTTTGGCCAATTTTATTATCCATGTTACGAAGCATTTCGTAACGCAATCTGAGTAATACATTAACGCCAATCAAGTAGAGGTGTGAAGGTCTATGTCATTTTCAAATGGTTATATGAAATAAAAGCAGATTAAGTTTAACTGTTGAGATATTCGCAGTTTTTTTTTAAATTTAGGTTTAAATTTTCTGACCAGCCTGTGTTCTGTGAAGTCCCTCAAACCGTCTTAACAGAGTAAACATTTGTTCACTCTGAGTAAAGCAGTAATAATATGCGAATGCATAAAAGAGTACAAATAGCTTTTAATATATTTTTTCATACTTTCCGTTTTACGCAAACACATGCTAAAACATTATCATTTTACGAATAGTTTCGCGTTTTATTACATTCAAGTCAACATTGCATAACCTTAAATAATATCTGATTGATTGATATAAACTATAGCCAAGTTTACTTTTCTTATGCATTTCATCCTGTAAATTTATACAAACACTTGACCACAATCGAGCTCAAAATATGCTTTTAACGTGATCAAATCTGTGAATTAGGTGGTCATGAGTTACAAATACTTTGTTGACTTTAAATATAAACACTGTTCACTTTAAATTGTGCAAAATAAGTTATATGTACCTTATTACTTCGCGTTAACACTTTTCGAATATGAGTTTTTACTGCGTATTTGAAATGTTCCGATTTATTTCAAATTATAATGGCATTTTTGTTTAAGTGCTCTAAATAAGAAAGTAGTATAATGTGTGGAAACCAAAAATAATAATTTTTAGGAAAAAAACGCAATAGTTCAGTTTTTACCGAACGGGGGAAACAGTTAAACTATATACATATTTTTTTTTTCAGATACTCTTGTGTAACTTTAGGTAAAGCATTAATTAATAATCTTAAAAAATAGATAACAATACAAAATATTTCCCTATGTATTTGATGCGCGACGTACACCATATTGTTTCAATGTATTAATGATATAAAAACATACCGATAATCTAAACTTGCAATGAAAAGCCTGCTTTTATATCAAAACCACATTTTTGAGATAAGGTGTGAGAGATGGACAATCAAATGTTAAAATATTTCTTGTTTTATTTTAAGGCTTAAAAAAGTATTAGAAACTCATATAACGTTTATTGTTCCATAGTAATACTAGTACACAGTTTATACACAGCCATATACAAAAATAAATTCATGTATATGCAAACGCATACAATGTTATTTTTATTATTATTAGTGTAAACATGTGTAACGAACTGCACACGGGCAGCATAAGCTTAGTCTTAGCATAAGCATTTAGTCACATCGGGCGTTTAAATATTTAAATTCTGACATAAAACTATGACTAAATTTCAAATGTATAGTAAATACTTGTTGATTTTTTTGTTTAAATCATTGGACACTAAGACAATAGCCTAATGTGTAAATTAGGCTATTGTCTTAGTGTCTTTAAAAATGTATGGCTCAACCGTTTTTAATCTGCAGAAATAAAGAAAATTATTGTTTATTTGTAACATTAAAATAATTCGTTTTAAATTTAGTTGCGCATAGTAATTTTTTGAAAAAAGGATTTTCCTTACATTTTTTTGAGTGTCATATACTCAACATTGCTTAAATGCACTATTGATCTGCAAACTTATATCAAATGTATTATGTATATTAGTAATATGAAGAAAACGGTAATGATAGAAAAAACATACTAATGTCCTTTCACGTCTCTGCCCGTGTATTTTCCAGTTATTTATTG
The DNA here is from genome assembly GCA_029286875.1 of Lamproptera curius. Lineage (NCBI taxonomy): Eukaryota > Metazoa > Arthropoda > Insecta > Lepidoptera > Papilionidae > Lamproptera > Lamproptera curius. The sequence goes on from JAGSMT010000022.1 coordinate 1,904,549, forward strand.
AATTTTAGGGGAAAAACTAGCTTATGTCACGCATGGTAAATGTAGGTTTATAATGGTCAAAAAATTTTATATCCGCTTCGTAGTTTTTGAGTTTATAAATTACAAATATTCACACAAAACTAAAATATTTTTTTTTCCTCTTTATTGTATCAGCATAGATTGTGTATTGTTGATGATGCTGAATTATATTATAAAGCAAATAATTTCACAAGCTACAGTAATATGCCAGTATTATCCACCAATCTATAGTTTTTGAACATACACCAAAAAATTAACTACAATGCGACAATATAGGCGTGACATATGTTGTTGAAAGCCTTCGTCACAAACTCGGGGCATAATTGAATAGGCCGCAAGGACCTTGCTCCGCCTGTTAGCTTTAAAGTAATATAGCATCCTTTAACACAAAGGGATGTGCCTGACGGTGCGTGAAAGCCCTTATAAATATTTAAGTTGGAGTCCCAAAACTCCACGTAATAATCCCGTAATGCTGACAATGATACTGAGCCCAACAGTACCAGTTTAATCGGCGAATGCTGTTAAGTAGAGTGTTTTGAAAATTGATTTAATAAAATAATACCAATGAAAGAGGGTAAAAGAAAATAAATAATAAGAATTTTTTGCGTAAATTCTTCGAACATTTTAACATAAGTAGTGTTTTGACCTAGTTTATGAAGAATGAGATACTCGATATATAAAATTGACTACAATAAAGTTAGTAAAACAATCTATTTGTGCTTAAAACATCTGTTAGTAAAGTCGTTCTGAGTAAACGTAGTAATAGATTCTAAGAGGCAAAACTAATTTAAGTCACTACAGCGAGTCCTTTGCAAATGCTTTTTTTATAAAACCATGTTATTTAATTACTAGATTTACTGAATAATATCATCATATGTCATATCAGGTAATTTGTGTTGAAGCACAATATTACTGATGTTGTAGGCACTAGACCTGTATGTCATTGCTTATTTAGCGTATAGTCAGAATTCTACTCCTATTGAGGGGAATTTAAGAAAAGTAGTCTCAATATTGAAGTTTGGTCTCTGCGATCGTGTATAAAAGACGGGCCTGAAATATAGCGAGACAGCTTCGTATAAGCCGCTACCTGAAACCAAACTCTCCTCGTGTGAGGTAAGTGTTGTGCATATGTGATGGTGCTAAGTGATTTTTTTATTGCCAACGAAGCAGACGAGCAGTCGGTCCACCTGATGGAAGTGGTCACGATGCCCATGGACATCAGCAATACCAGGGTATCACCAACGCGCTGCCTAACTCTCTTTCAAGGTTTAAGGTAGTGCTATGCATCGACTCTGTACTGACTCTGTACGAGAAATCGCGTCTGTTGTCGAGGTCACGAGAGACATTTTTAGTATAAAAGATGTTCCGTTGTTGTCCTAATTTTTACTATTCGGAATTCTCTTTGAGATTGAATTAAACAGAGATTGTAACAAAAGACGATTGTAAGTGATACGTCTTGTACATGAAAAACGCTACAAGAGATATTTTGTAAGACATGACATGTTTCGAATTATTACCAAATAATTACCAAAGAATTAATTGCTCTGTACATCCCACCAGTATGCAGTGGTTTTTAATACCACTGCTTTTTGACAGAGATATGCACCGCAATGGTACTTTTGCTATCGGTTCCCTATACAAGAAGAATTTCATCGATAAAATCCATCTCAGTGACGGAACCGGAAGTGAATCAATGAAGTGAAATTCTGTGAAAATTACCAAGCTTTTGAGACTAGATTTGGTTTTCTTTTTTATTCCAATTAACCTGATATAGTATCAATTAAAAGTTTTATTACTAAGCAAAACTTTGGCAACATCAATTTTTAAAGATAATAAACAAAATTGTACGTCACATGTAACGAATTTTGGTAAAACTTGTAAAATGTTAATTTTGCAGCAGTTTTTTTGTGCGGCTTAAATATTTGGACGCCTGCTATGACTAAATGTCTTGAATATCAACTTTGTGTGTAGGCAGTTTATTACACATGTTTATAATTATAATAAAATATACTTCGTTGGAAAAAAAAGAATTTGATGCAGTAATAAATTATCTTTTAAATTTTGTACAAAGACATACATATAATATGTGAAATATATGTTGCGATTTCTCTAAGGTATGTTCGGTTTATTTATACATAGTAATTTATATATGACTTAAACTTGAGGATAATCTATTTTGTTTTATAAAAGGTCACCGATGTCTGTTTGGAATTACATTTATTTATTTTCATTTAATATTTATGTAAACGTCTAAAAGCACAGGATTAAAACTTATAATCTGACAAAATTAGGAAAATTGAGGAATATATTGAATATAATTGATGAACATAATTATATGAAAATTTAATAAAAATAACTTATATACATTGGTTATAATTATTTATTTTTAAATAAAAACTGACGGTTATTCGAAAACATAGAGATACAGAAATATACCAACCTAGTCTGCCCGTGATCATGGATGCTGAAAAGAATCCGAAACGTCGGGAATAAATATATTTACGTAACGCGAAAAATCCGTAAATTTGTGGATTTGATATGTATATTGGTTATATTTATTATTATTGGCCAGTTTAAACACAGTATTCCGAAACATTTCATGAACTACCTAACCTCGTGTCCTATTTTATTTCAAGCATTTTTCCATTTTTTAGTTAAATATTATATTTACTATGTATTTTGTAAAACTAGCAAGTCGGGAAAATCTATGTACCTACAAAGACGGTGACCGGTCGAATGACTCCTCTAATTTATTAAATCTTTTATTTTTGTTATATCTTATGCATCCTTGTCTTTGTAATTAAATATGTTTTATATTTAATATATATAGTCCTTGTCGTCGTCCATATATGCAGGTGGCGCAGGATCGTACTTCTTGGCGGCTCATGGGGGAGGCCTATGTCCAGCAGTGGACTTTCATAGGCTGATATGATGATGATGATGATTATTATATTTATTATGTATCTTTAAATGCCTAAAGAAAACTACTTACCACCTGTGACCACAATTAAGTCATGTAAACAAAAAGTAATACTTACTTAACTTCCTACCGCATTAAAAGCGTAAAGCTCGGTGTCGATGACCCTACATCATGTAACTTTCCAGTCGTCGTAACAAAATTAAATTGCACGAGTTCAATATATCGGTATTACAAGTTTACAACGTTACATTCGAGTTAACAAGGTCTCACAAGTATGCTGTAATCGATCTAATAAACAATCACTCCGAATTGCCTATCAGCCGCTATTATTATACATCTGACCCGTCCGTGAACGGTGGAACCATTCATATAAATTAAGCTGCATTAACAATTTACCAGACGCCGGGTATGACATAAGCGTTATATTGTTTCGCTGCGTGGGTATCGTATATTATTTGACTATCAGAAGGATAAACCTTGAATCTTATATATATACACAAGTTCATACTTAAAATATTGTTTGTAAAATCAGTATACGGGCGGTATTATACGTGACAACGTCTTTTAGTGGGAGAATGATTGTAATGTAAAAAATCATTCATATAGTAGGAAGAAGGACAAACCCCTTTCTCTTTATCTCTATCTCTTTCAATTAAGCAGACCAACTACGCACGAGTAAGAGAGTCACGAGCCTCTCTCTTTCTCTCATAGTTGTTTATGGAGAGCGTTACATAAGCGGCGCTGTGACACAGTTTTCGAAAGTGCCTTCCTATATTGAACCAATTTATAAGACGTAGTCACGTCAAAATTTTTATTCAATTGTTTTAGTGCCATTAAATTCATTACAGCGCGATGCATTATTTGAAATTGTTAAATATAGTTACTGGTTTGTGTATATTTTTTGAATAGTCATCTACAATGCACTAGAAAGACATTAAATCTTCAAAAAGACAAAGGTAATGTGTAACTCGTTTACTCTCTCTACTTTTATATTCCTTTAATGTTCAAAACGATAGTGTTTAAACACTACAACCATCGGCAAAAATATACAACAGCTTCTCTTACTACATGGCTCTACAAAAATGAAAACCATCTTTTCCGTCCTTTTCCGAACCGGTGGTAGTGTGTTTGACAGTCAATAAGCAATTGTAAACTTCTATATTGAATAAAGATATTTGAATTTGAATCTCTCTGAACGATGCCTGTAATGTTTTTAATAGCTTAGTTTAACGATGATGATTTAAATTTGTTTTTTTTTTTTAATTATTAATCTAGCTCAAAAACGACGTATTAATCTAGCTTAAATACTAAACACTCAATAACTGGATAAAAGAAAAAGCCTTTAGACATTAACTCTGTCCACGTTTGTACAAAAATGTGCAAATTACACGCGAAAGCTAGTCCTGGCTTACGTGAAGCAATCCACGTATATTTTTATTTAAACACATGTACAAATTTACGATCATAGTACCAGTTGTTCGCTAAGTAAAGGAGTTTGTAAAGTAATTAGATATGGCATAGTCGTGACGAATCGAGGACTTGTTGCAATTGGTCATGCTATTTGAACTAAAACATTTGCATGGAGCAACCGGTTGTTAAATTTGTATTTTACAAGTTTCAGAAAGATATAAGATCGTAACAGTAATTTAATATGTAAAAAATAAATGTTTTATAATTAACATCGCGTCATAGAAATAGTTAAAAAATGAGAGTGCAATGAGTTAATATAAACTTATATTGTCTAAAATTGACAAAGTTTATTAGTTTTGGCAATTATAAATTACTAATAAAATCTTATTAATGAATTAACTATTATTTACAAATATCGCCTTTAATAATATCTCTTTTATTATACTTTATTATTCGTAGCCTAGAGGCAATGGCGTGTGCTTTAGAAACCGGAGGTAGCTGGTTTGCTATCCTGCGGGGACTCAACAAATTTTCATTGTTGTTACTAGTTGGTTAGGGCAATTTGGGCTGATCACCCTATTGTCTGAGATGTAAGATGATCCATACGTCAGATGGGCATGTAAAAAGTCGGTCCTGCGCCGGTATGTCACTCCGGTGGTGTCGTTTATCCGTCCAATCGGACTTTGAGGGTATAAAGGAACAGGGAGTGCACCCGTGTTTTGCTTGTTTGCTTTGTGGCAAGCGCCTTGGTTGTTGTTTTTATGTGAATTCCTAGCCTTACAACAGAAAATTAAATATTTTAGACCCAATTTCGTCAAGGATTTATAGTGAGTACAAATATTTTGAACCGAAGAAATGCTGTTGTACGAACCTCGACGTTTCGGTGACAATGTATACAAATAAATAGAATTGGAGTGTCAAATAATATATTTAAAAATGTTTGGCGTGTTTGTTCTGGCTTATTTTTTAAATGGCTGGTAATGGCGGGAATTTTACTAGAGATGCTGATTTTATTCGGGTATAACTTAACCTAACTTACTTTTTTGTTACAAAATTTTAATGAAAACAACGATTGTTGTTTAACACGACTTATTAATCTAACTCTCAAAAATTGGACGAAAGAATTTGGCCGTGTTTGTTCTGGCCAATCTATCGAATGGCCGATTATAATGGGAATTTTACTAGAGATAGCTGATTATATCCAGGTATAACTTAACTAACTTACATTTTTTGTACAAAACTAAATAAAAAAATAGATTTTCATTTTATTATTATTTTATTGATTAAAATTTAACACATGACGCAATTTCGTTGCTACTGAGTTAAATTATTCATGTATAAGACTTTTTAGTTAGTTATAGTTAACATTAGAGTTACTGACCTCAAATTAAAATACTTCACAACATCAAAAGGTACCCAACTGATTACCGACTTTATAGCCACATTCAAATGTTTGCATCGAAAACGTATCCGGAAATAGATGCAATCCGAAACTACTACATTTGCGATAAAGGTATGTTGTTTCTTTGGCGGTCTGCCAATCGCGGCTTAAGACCTTTGGGAATGAAACAAGGTTTAGTGGTTTACGTCTAAGCTTAATCTGGAATTTCTAAATAGTTCATTTTAAGTTGTCTGCCTTCCGATTTCACTTGTATGGCCGGATAAGACTGTTGAGTAAATATAATTGGCATTAGGGGATAGAATAAGTATAATAAGCTATAAGGGACATTAGCAGTGAGATTAGCCATGTGGCGGCTTTACTTGTTTAGAACTAGTTGTTACTGTTTTTTTTACCTAGATGGGTGTCTGTAAAAAGACGCCTTTTTTTAATTGCATACGCAGGCCGACGGGCAGCCGGGCCACTTGATGGGAAAAGGTCACCGACGCCCATAGACATCGGCAATATTAGTTGGGTATCGCCAATGCGCTGCCTACCGTAAGACATAGGGTGTTAAGTCTCGTTTACCCAGTAAATACGCTGGCTACGGTGCCCTTTAAACCGGAACGCAGTAGTGTTTTCACACTACTGCTTTGTGGCACAAATAGGCACCGCGATGGTACCAGCCCAGACGGTCCCCTGTAAAAGGGGCCTCCCACCAGAAAGTCTGCTAAGATTCTATAGCCGGTTCTTCTTAGACCAGAGACGTTCTATTAAAAATTGTGTAGTGCGATTGATGATCAATAAGCAAGTGTTGACTTATATACTGAGTAAAAATATTTTAAGTAACATTTGTCTAGCTATGTTGTATTTCCGTCGTACAGGTCTAAATTGCTCCTTCAAATTTGTAAACTAAAACAAACAGTTTGTTGTAATCTGTAAAGCAACGATTAGTTAACGAATGTATTTTAAAATAAAGAAAAAAGTTAATACCTTCGCGAGAACTGTAGATCGTGGGTTCGAATCCTACGGGGCCACGACAACTATTCCATTGTTGTTTTCTAGTTAATAAGGGCAATGTGGGCTGATCTCCAATTGCCTGTAAAGTAAGATGATACATGCGTTGGATGGGCATGTAAAAAAGTTGGTCCTGCGCCTTATCTCCCTCCGGTCGGGTCAGTTATCCGTCCTATTGGGCTTTGAGAGTTTAAAGGATGTAGGTAGGGAGGAAGGCATTTGTTTTTGCGCGAACACTTATGTACTATAAAATCTACTGCGCAGTTGGTTGATCTCTAATAAAGATCGGCCGTTGTTGTTGGAATCGACTTGAAGGACGTTATTACTATTATCAATAAAGTAAAAATTAATTGTATAGTTTCATAAAAAAATAATATTGCCGATCGAGATATATACCACATAATTGAATATACATATGTCTCACATTCCTCCTGAAGAAGCGTTCAATGTAATGGGCTAATGTAGTTTTTAAATAAAAAAAATATACTTGCATTAGGTACGCATAAAATGCTGTATATAATAAAAATTAATACTAAAATATATACATTTTGAACAAAAGCAAGCAACAGTAAGCGACACAAAAGACTTTTTTTACAATCATTATAAATTTTATAAGATATTTTAATTACGTTCGTATAACCATACCCACCTTTGATGTACAAGATAAATAAATTTTTATTTAATATATTATCTGCAATAGAATTCGACATGTGGGAATAAAGTTGTTTCGTAATAATACATTGTATAAGTGAGTTGAACAATTAAGATTATGCTCGCAGCATACAATATAACACGTTTTCATTTAAATTTCCAATTAGCCATGCACGTCATCACGCTTATCTGTAGTTAAATATATTAAATAAAGTTTGTTTTAAAACTACAATCTTTTATATTGTTTCAACAAGATATTTTATTTATTAAAATTTCAAATATTATATTGCGAATATTTGTTAATATGAGCACGGATTATAAACGATTACTTTAGTAAAACAAAACCCAAACTGAAGTATATTGTTATAATTAAAATCAAAAGTTAACAATTAACCTACGGTAATTAACATTAGTCGACCCTAGAAACTTCTTAATATGTTGAAGCATCTAAAGCTATCATAACAGAAAAAGCTTATATATAGCAAAACTTAGACTTTTTTATTGCCTTCAGAGGCAGACGAGGGTCTGTATTGATGGGAAGTGATCAGCGAAGCGGTGGGATGGCGATCTCCGTGCAGTAGCCGGTTTAAGTAGCGGCAGCGTGTGGCAGTGGATCGGCCATATTTGCGTTCATTTAAAAAGGCCTATGTCCAGCAGTGGACTGATAAAGGATGATTATGATAATGATGATGATCAGCGACGCCCACGGACATCGGTTACCAGGGTTATCATCACGCATTGCCCATCGTGAAAGGATATGTTACTCCAGATATAAAAATGGGTATAATCGCTTTAAACAACCACTTGAAGTTGTGTCTTTATGTTTGGATATAATACATAATGTATTTGCAGCCGATTTCACCAACGTCATCCGATCTATACAATAGACATCAACTATTTTTGCAGGAGATATATTTAAGATAGATATAGAGAGATATTATATATATAGAGAGAGAGAGCACATATTTAAGCACAAGCACAGGTACACTCCTTTACCTTCCCTCCCATAGTCCAATAGACAACTATCTGCACAACGGGTATAAAATTAACGCATCGACTTATTAAATGCTCATCCATCCAATCATCTTACTAAACAAGTGATCGCATTGCCCTAACAAACTGGGCAATGACATGGAGTTTTGTGAAGATTTGAACCCAATACCTCCGCTTTAAACACAAGCACTATGCTCTAATTATGTTAAAAAATTTACCACTAGGCTACGGAGGCGTTCGGGTGTTAATATATTACTACAGCTTCGCGACTGTTCCGTCGCGGCCTCGACCTACCGTATATGTTCCTAAAATGAAACGACCTTGCCCGTATACGTCCGGCTTCCACGACTCATCCGATCAATTCGCGGCATAATTGACTTCCGAGTTTTTTAATTGCCTTGACAAATTGCGGTGGTCGTTCGGAGAAATCGATAACTGTCTTGTATTTTTTAACAAGTTATAAGTGGAGGTTAGCCTCCCTAGCGTAGTGGTAAGGGCGTGTGCTTTAGAAACCGGAGGGCGTTGGTTCGAATACTGTGGGGTCACAACAAATTTTTATTGTTGTTTACTAGTTGGTTAGGGCAATTTGGGCTGATCACCCAATTGTCTAAATAAAATAGTAAAACGGTCCATGCTTTGGATGGGCATGTGAAAAGTCAGTTCACCCACCAACCCACATAGGACCAGCGTGGGGGGATACGGTCCACAAACCCCCTAATTGAGAAGGGGAGGTCTATGACCAGCAGTGGACTTACGCAGGCTGATGATGATGATGAAGTGTAGGTTTATCAGACCTCTGCGTTAAACGCTGGTTAATATTCGAAAACGAAGCAACAATTCCAGACGTTTAAATTTAAAATAATAAAACCAAATATAATTGTATGCGAACGCTTGTTAAGTCAATAGTAATCCATATTCAATTGTTGGGAAAACATAGTACTCAAAACATATATTATACTTAATTTTTCATTATAATTCTTGTCATTAAAATAAAATAATATATGTTCTATTATTTTACGACATACTGGACTTTTCTAAAACAGTTACTTTAATATTATAAATGAAAGATGAATTGAATGTTTAATTCTGGTTATTATTTTGTATACATACATTATTATATTTTTCCATTATTACATTATTATATTTTTCGTTGAAGATTGGTCATTTTAAATAAAACTCATTTTATTGTTAACGGTTCCAGACTTTTGTATTTAAAGCACTGGACTAAATATCATTATATCCTATGTATTCGTTAAATGAATAATAACCTATATTCAATTGTTAAGAAAACACAGTACTTAAAACATCTATTATATGCAATTTGACATTATAATAATTCAACATAATTATATTATTGTAAAATATAGTGCATCTGTGTATAATATCAATAAGCTATGTTTAACGCTGGTAATTATTGTGTATACATACTTAATTTTATTTCCCGTCGTAGATTGGTCATTTTATTCTAGGGCTTTATTTACCGTGAATAGTTATTTATCTGTGCTTATTCTATTTATTTTCAAATGTGCGAAGTAAGTAATTTAATGCCTCAATCACAAGTGTGCATCAAATTATATTATTATTTATTTAATTTTATATATTGTGAATAGAATGAAGGCCTAAATGTTCGTCGCTAAAATAAACAACCATTATTTAATGTCTAGAAGTATATTTTGAAATGGATAAAAGTATTATGAAATCAAATGCCACATTAATCGAGTCTTCGATTAAATATTGACAGTAAGCCGATCGTTGTTTAAGTTTTACGAGACAATCGCATCGCTTCGGGCCGACGCTGAATGAGTGTTTCTGTTTTTTCTCAACGGACAATTGCTAGCGATCAGACTGCTCAAAGAATCAAATGACAGATCGAATTGTCTGTACTTTTATTGTATTTGTTTTTAAATACTTTTAGTTGTAATTGCTGTGATATCAGCGCGATACGTGCCCAAAACACAAAACGTAAACTTAAAGTTTAACACTTTAAATGTTTTGTATTATTTAAGGATGTTTGGTGATTATATGTACAGTTTCTGGTCACATATTTTATCAACCAGTCAATAAATGTGTTAATTTCTATTCAACACATTATAGGATAAGGCATACATAAATTCTACAATACATAACTGTCTAACATAAATACAAGAAAACTACATAAATTACTTAATAATTTTAAGTAATTGATGTAGTTTTGTTAATAATATTAAGTAATTTAAGCTTTGTTGTTAAATTTATTTTGTAATTTATTTTTATTTGTGTAATATAAATTTGTATACTGACTCCTTCTTAGACAGGAAATATTTACACTTGACAAACTTTGAAAAGTGAAGCAGTAGCAGTCGAAAACGATGGTGGTGGCTGGTGGCTGGATATGTGAAAAATATCGATTGAACTGTTCCAACAATATTTACAGTAACGTTTACTTGACTATTTTGGTAAAAATACTTGCATACGGACATGACACCCGTAAAGCATTATTTAAATAATTATGTTTATGTAGAGGGACTTGCATTCATACTCCGTTCCCCAAAGTACAATAGATCCGAAGGATTGATATGATGTCTATGCATTAAACATCTAAAGCTTTAGGCAACACGGATATATTATTATTAAGGCAAATATGGGTCATATTGCTCCAACTTTCAACCGATTCAAATCTACCTTTATATATCTTTACATGAGAAAAATAATGATACTAGATCATGGAGGTGGTCAAAATCAAACTAATTTGTCATTAAAATTAACTAGATTAACTAGGAAAAAGTAAAGTAAGTCTGCCCGTTACAATAGATGCTGAAAAGCGTCCGAAACATCGCAAATTTGATATTAAGAAGAAAGGAGAAAAATCCGTAAGAATTAGATTTAATAAGTGAATAAAATTTTTCTATTCTTTTATTACTACAAAATTATTCTGCAGTAACAAAAGAAACCTTACCCATAATAACCTATTATTTGCATATTACCGTAAATTCAAATCATCGTTAACAAAGCCGTCCCATTTCATGTTCATTCTTTCTAATTGAATCAAGATTAAAGCAAAAGAAAATTACAGCAATAACCAACAATAAGCCTGCGGCGGCTTAGGCATCGTGAAATTTTCTCGTTATAAATCCTTTTGATACGTGTTTTACCGAAAGATAGTGAAGGTAACTGGGAGTAACCTGTCTTTTTTTCAAGTAGATAAAATGTTTTGATAATGCATGACCACGCACACGAAGTCACGGGTAGTTAGAAAATGACTTCAAATAAAATGACTTTACGGTCATTTTATTTAATGATGTACAATTTTCGCGCAAACAATAGAAATAATTAAATAACTTCAAATATAAATACTTTGCTATATATGTATAATATACTATATATTACAAATACTTTATGCAAACTTTAAATTAGCTTTGGCTGATTGACGTCACAGCTAACACTGGCTAATGTAGGTGTTTAATATATTTGTTGTTTTTATCTAGAAATCTTGCAGTTGCTTTAAGATTGACTATTGAATTATTTTTATTTATTTTAGTGTCTGTATTATTTTCAGTAACTGCTCCTAGCTAAGTGGTATGGGCTGTGTTATTTAGAAACCGAGAAAGTCGTGGTTCGAATCCTGGAATCTCAGACTGCAACAAATTGTTGTTTTAGTTGGTTAGGAGCAATTTGCGAGTCGATCACCCAATTGTCTGAAGTAAGATGATCCATGCGTGGATGGGATGAAAAGTCATCACCACCAACCGCATTGGATCAGCGTGGTGGATAGGTCAAACCCTAATGGATAGTGTATTAGAAGCTTGTCACAGTGGACTATCAGGCTGATGATGATAAAATGTAAATTAACATAAGATTCCCAATAAATTATGTTTACAATAATTCTCTGACATTAAGTAGAGTAACAAATTAATGTAGTTACACTTGCACCCTTCAAACAGGAAACAAAATACTGCCATTAAAATATTATTTACCGACCACATAATCTCATAAAATAAGAAAACTCTTGCTACGTTTACTATTGGTAATAAATATCTAAATCATATAGAAATAAACGATGTTTTTAATTGATAGTTTGCTCCATGTTGGCACAAAATTCTTGTTAACCTCTCAGCACGCGATGAGATCAGCTAATGACTAATGGATGTTTAATTGTTTATTCATTTGCGACGCCAAAAGAATTCGGAATGAGTTTGGGAACAACGCAGAATTCTGCTAATTCTCAAATAGTGCTTGTGGCTTGTGTTAAAAAGCTTTAAACTTTGTTAGTATCCGTGTACTCACATATTTATTTTCAGATTAGTAATAAATCCATACATCAATGTTGTTATGAAAAACTAGAGTTAACGACATCAGGATACTGTTTTTTTTATACGAAGGCAGACAAGCTTTCGGGCCACCAGATGGAAAGTGATTACCCGCTTCGTTTACCCAGTAAATACACTGGCTACGGTGCCCTTCAAAACGGAACACAAAATTGTTTTTACACTACCGCTTCTTTGGTACATATTTAACGATATACTTATTTAATACATTCAAAGAGATTGAATAGAAATAAGTAACTATGTATTGAAATATACTAACTAATTCTGTCTTATTACGCTCTGGTATAGGCAAATTATGCAGTAACAGCACCATATGTTATGGTGACCTTACTATATATTAATCCTTAACAATACTTAACAGCAACAATTAATAAAATTACTTTAACATTTTTTATCGTATATTATTTATTGAAAAGTGAATTTTTTGAAACAAAAGTAGTTAAACTAACGCAAAACAATCAAATAATCTGTTTCAGAGTTATGATTTATCATGCCGACATATCCTTGCGTTCAATATTATTTTTGCGAATAGCCAATCGTATGTTAAGAATAATTGAATTGTAATTAGCGATATCTCGTTTGCATTACGTAATAAACGTCGGCACAGCACCGAAGGCCGCCGCCTGTGTAGACAGTGAAAATTAATTATTATTTGAGGAAATAATAATACACATTACAAGCGTCGCAAATTACATCGAAGTTAATCAACGTTGACTTTTTAACCTTTGATTTAATAACTTTATAACATCCGTTCGATGATTATGTGTTATGTTCTGATTGAGTTATAGATTGTATACATTGTCATTTTGTTACAGATTAACTTTTATTTCTGTATGTGCTGTGTACTATGTACTTACATAACTATATTATGCTGTTTAATATGTATTGAATTATAAAAACCTCATACCACTATAAAAAACCCCAAATGGATAGGGGTGTATTAGGGGAGGCCTATGTCCAGCAGTGGACTATCAAAGGCTGATGATGATAACACTATGTTGAACATGTTCCCCCTTCGTATATTTTTGAACGACTTCCCAAAAGAAGGGGTTGCTAAATTCGGAAACTATCTTTTTTATAGATTGACACAAATTATGTTATACATAATTGTACTACTTGAATTGGTAATACAATAAAGTTCGCATATTTCAATGTAAACATTTTTATAATTGCGATTGGGCACATTCAAAGCTTATTAAAGACAATACAGTTTAAATTCACATAAAAGTTATTGGATTCACAACAAAAAAAATATGCATAAAACGTGTGAAAAACCAGTTTTGTTTGCTACTTTCTGCATGAATAAATAACTTAATTTAAACTTGACGCCGAATTAAACTAGCAGAAGAGTTGCAAAAACACGAGCGTAGCCGAGAGACCTTTTGTTCACATTTCACGAGATGGTTTAGACGACAGCCGCTGTCAAGGTTGTCAACTTTGCATACAATACCATATTTACAAGAGGCGAGGATGAGTTTTTGTGCCGGGACTTATGATGTCAATTGCGTTTTGAAGCTTTTAAAATGTGTTGTTTATTTGTATGTATTTTGTTATGTTGTCGGTGTTTCTAAATATTTACAGTTGTTGATTTTTTTACGGAAAGAGAAGCAACACTGTGACCGTAGCCTAGTGGTAAGGGAGTGTGCTTTAGAAACCGGCGGTCGTGGGTCAAATCCTGCGGGGACTCATTTTTGTTTCCTAGTTGGTTAGCGCATTAAACATTTGAGCCGATCACACAATGGTCTGAAAAATAACATGATCCATGCGTCGACTGGGCATGTAAAAAGTCCAATGAATTTCTTATGAGAATTGCGGTGTCAATCACCACAATTCTCTACGTCACCACCTAGGTTGATACGATATTTAGATAGCATATGCTAAGGTTAAGTTAAGATCGAGTAAGTACACATTGCAGGAGATCACTTACACCAGAGACAAGTAATAACTAAGATGACTTTAAAACTTTACAAAGTGTAAAAGTACTAAACGGGTTTTAAACGCGGTAATTTCAATTTTTAATTTTGACTACCTACGTTAAAAAACATTTATAGCCGTGGTTTCTTTCGTTAACGTTAAAAGGTTTTTTTATCTAATAATGTGCAGTATTCGCGGTAAGAAAAGTATAATCATCATCATCATCATCATCATCAGCCTGTGATAGTCCACTGCTGGACATAGGCCTCCCTTAATACACCCCTATCCATTAGAGGGTTTTGGACCGTATCCCACCACGCTGGTCCAATGCGGGTTGGTGGGTGGACCGACTTTTTACATGCCCATCCGACGCATGGATTATCTTACTTTTCAGACAATTGGGTGATAGGTCCAAATTGCTCTAACCAACTAGGAAACAACAATGGAAATTTGATGAGTCCCCGCAGGATTTAAACCCACGACCTTCGGTTTCTTAAGCACACGCCCATACCCCTAGGCTACGGAACATGCTTTGATGGGTTTCCATCGTGAAACGTCAAATCATTACGAGTTATTTGACATATTTGATGGGTTGGTAATTTTTGTCACTTTTTGACAAGGTTGACATAATAATTTGTGCATTTCTATAAATATTATTTGTAGTGAATAAAAAGAATACTTATTAATTTCTCTCGTATTTCCTGTGAAGATCAACGATCGATAACCAAAAGTATCTACATCGACTGCCATGTTATTACGAATAACATCTTTGATTTCGTTGAATAAAAAGCTGATGAACTTTTGCACTTAACACAATTTCACAATAACTGTATAGAAAAAACTATAAAAAAAAACTAAGAAAAGTTTTCAATTAACAGCCAAAAATACGGAATGGAAGGATCACAATACCATCGCTATCACTAATATATGCGTAAAAGGTACAAATAATTCTCAACATTTATTTCCGAATACGATCCGTTCAGTGCCCGCCGGTAATAAACTACATAAATATATTTATATTTATCACTTAGTGTTCTAGAAAACAAGAAACATAAAAGAATATAAAATTGTGAGAGCTATGAAAATAGTGTAGATGTGAACGAACTATGATTTCCCGAACATAGCGTCATCGGCACACGTCAGAGAAAAATCCACATTTGTCTGCTTGAACGAATGTAGCAATGCGATCAAATACTCAGATCAAGAAAGACTACATTGTGTTATAAGACGAGTTCTAAATCATTGTTATAATGTAAAATCTCCGTTATAAAAAGTTGTTTACGTGGCCTTCTATTGATACTGTGTTGATTGAATAATATGATCCTATGAATAATATGATATATTGTAACGATAGTAACCTTTCGCTTTTCCTGTTAAAATTGCAGATTAAGACACCACAAGTCTACTCAATGCCCCTATACGCAAACGGTAGTGATTTTAGACCACCTCTTTTTGAAAAAAAGGCAATATAGTAATAATTCTGCTGAACCGTATCCCACCACGCTGGTCTAATGCGGGTTGGTGGTAGGACCGACTTTTTACATGCCCATCCGACGCATCCTACTTTTCAGACAATTGGGTGATGGGCCTAAATTGCCCTAGCCAACTAGGAAACAACAATAAAAATTTGTTGAATCCCCGCAGGATTCGAACCCACAACCTCCGGTTTCTAAAGCACACGCCCATATCACTAGGCCACGGAGGCTGTTTATTAAAGTTAATTATTATGGGTACAATGGCTGCAAGAGCACTAAGAAGTTGTAGCTACCAATTATGCGAATGGACTGGAGTTTTTGCTGCAGACGAGCTTTTAAGCTCTTCGAAAACCGATGGAATCACACGGAGCTTATTACCAACCAATACTAGCTAAAGAAGCATGGGCGGAAGAACATAGTGATATTATACTAATTAGTTATTCGTGAACCGGTTACTTACCGTCTTTTATATATTGCCGGCTGTTGTATTCAAATTTATGCAAAAGCTTTGATATTGAATCTTCTCGAATAAGGATCGACATAGATAACGTCAATTTATAAAAAGAAAACTAGATATACGCCAAACTAAACAAACAATCGTACGCATTGGAATCATCGCGTCTTTCAACAAAGACGTCTCTGTGCGGTGAGCATACGTCAATAACAGTTTATCTATAGGTTATCGGCTCCAATATAACCCGACCATAATAGAAACGCTATTTTCGATTCGTGCGCACTATAATAAAGTGTTGCTATCGTGTTCGGCCGTATTGCACCGCTCAAGAGGTCGCAGCGTTTCGAAATGGGTGACTTTTGTAACGGTATCATTATATTCAATAACCTCTAAGTAATATTTCATCATAGTTATTTTGAACCAACTTTAATTATGCTTTTAAATAACAATATGTTATTGTTATGATCAATGAATCCGGATCTATATTTATCATAGTATCGGCTATTATTCAAGAAAGAAGTCTAATTAGCGATCGTTAAGTTATTTAATAAACATATAATTTATACATATACGCTGGGTACGGTACCCTTCAAAACAGAACTTGGTACTACTATCTTATCATAATGCTTAGATGCATAATAATAACAAAAATAATGGCGCTAATAATAATGTTGAGCCTAATAAAGTACATATATAGTGATATATCAATATAATAGTCTGTCTTTTGTTATCGTTACATAAAATTAAGACGTTTCTTAACGTGCTATCAATTTTTCTTCTTTTACGTTTTGTCTAGACACATTAGAAGTCGAAGATCTAACGGAATAACCGAAACGACTTGTTTTACGATACTTTTACTGTTTGTACTAGATTGGTGACGATATCGGGGCAGTTATAATACTATGTGGTACTCTTGAGATGTGTTATTTTCTATTTATTAAATTAAAGCCCAGTACTAAAGAAACAATTTTCTGAAGTTCGTTCCGATATCATTTTTTTGTCGCATATAAAATTATTAGATTTATCTAATAGTCAATGGAGCTTGTATTGTTATGTAGTATAAAGCTATTATCAAAGTTACAAATTTATAAACAGAAAAGTTTGAAAATATGTAATTCAATTACTGATATAAAATTCTTGTTACTATCTGAAAATAGCACGAGTAAGCCAAAAGATAACTGAAGGTGAATAAAATTTAAATGTGATTCATTTGAAAATAAATTACTTTAACGTTTTTTAATATTATAACCGAAGTAGATTATTTGTAATTAAAATTTCATGCGTTAATATACAAGGAAAATGTTGCATCAAATCTTCAGACATGGTAGTTATACGTTATTTGACCGCATTCGATGCACATTGAGATACCTGATTATTTTTGTTTAGATCGTGGCGATATACTTGTGTATACTATGGAATCTTAAAAGGATACTTATTTGATTTAATAAAAGACTTTACGGGTTTTATCGCGTTTTATTTGGTTTACAATTTTCCTGACATTTCAGACACTTTACAGGATCCCATGGTCACGGGCAGACTGACGTGTTGTTCAACAGAGGACCAGTAAAGTGTCTGAAATGTCGGGAAAATTGTAAAGCAAATTAAACGCGATTAAATACGTAAAGTCTTTTATTAAATCATGTCTACTATTTGCCTAATATGTGATTAAAATATTTAACCTATTTATAGTAAAATAAAATAAATTTATAAACCTTAAAATATAGTATAATTTACGTGCTTCAATTTTACTATGAAAAAAAATTACGTAGTACGTATGATAAATACTGAACTTATGCATGTAATTCTTTACAGTCAAAACTTATAATTTAGTAACAGGGTAAAAGGTTGTTCCTATTGATGTTTAGTATAAAACTCGGTAGTATAAAAAGCAAACAGACGAGTTCACATGAGAGCTATCTCTTACTGAAGTATGTGTAAATCTATAAAATAATTCTTGAAAATTTAAATACAAAAAAAATTTCATTGTGCTTTATACATTAACTTATATTTTAGAAGACGACAAACCGTATAAAATTTTAAAATATAGATTTTTTAAGCAAACGTGTTTTATTAGTTAAAGCGATGAGACCTACTTACTATTCTGTCTCTTTGTCATCCGTTAATTATTAAAATTTCGATAACTATATACACGATTATGCGGGCATAGATACATGAATATGTGGGTTTAATGAGCATTTTATGTTTACGCATACGAACACATTTTGTTCTATATACCGACATATTCAATTATATATATATAGTTAAAGCAGTTTGTTTTTCTTGTCAGAATACAGCGGTGTTTATATTAGCCGCAAATCAGCAGTGTGACTACAGTCTTACGGTTTAAAGGGCACCGTAGCGAGCGTAATTACTGGGTAATTATGACGTGACATCTAATATTTCAGGCGATGATCGGATATGTTACTCCGCTTTACTTATGGCCAGGGTGCACTACTTACCATTAGGCAAACTTCCTGCGCGTCATCCCTTCCCAAAGAATAATAATAATTCGCTATATTATTGTTAAAAGATAGA
Source organism: Lamproptera curius (assembly GCA_029286875.1). Taxonomy (NCBI): domain Eukaryota; kingdom Metazoa; phylum Arthropoda; class Insecta; order Lepidoptera; family Papilionidae; genus Lamproptera; species Lamproptera curius. Next base: position 1,923,618 of record JAGSMT010000022.1, read on the forward strand.
TCATCATCATCATCAGCCTGCATTAGTCCACTGCTGGACATAGGCCTCCCCTTATGTACGCCTTCGCAGTTAGGGGATTTTTGGACCGCATCCGTATCAGAAAAGCTCACGCTATAAGATAGATGGTGTGACCTTTTTTGAAGGACTCTTTGAGATGTTTCTATAGTCTAATATTTACATATAACTGCAAAAACCGGTGCCTCATATCTTGCCATAGCCGGAAATTGGCAGAGTTTTTCTTATGTACTTGACACTCTTTTATATTTTCAAATCATATATATATATATATTCATAAATTATTGCTATAAGTTGTTCTGATGTTCATTAAGTTGTACGCTGTATCATTTTAATAATTGGTTTAATATAATTTGGAGTTATACGTTAAAAAATAACAAAGCTACATCAATATGATCTGACCTATATAAAGTTTCGCGTGTTTTATATAAGAAGTATGAAGTAATTATTTTGAAGATAACCTACTGATTAACTTTGTACTTCCTCACTTTAACCTGATACAATCATTTAGGAAAACGAGGTAACGCACGATTAAAAGAAGGTTAAGATGCATTAAAGCTGTTACGCTAGACGATAACCTAGTTAACTGGGTCTGTGAAATTAGTTTCAGATAATTATGTTTCACATAGTATTAAATTAAGTGTTTAATATAATTTAGTAATTGTTATTTATAACAGTTAACTGTCTGTTTTAGTCCTTTAGCACGGAAATTTTTGTATAAATAGACTTTTTCGCTTAGTTTGTGCAGTACAGAACAGTTTTAGTATTTCTGATATAATTAATAATATCTAGATGTGAAAAGTAAACGCAGTTTGATTTCGTGTTAAGGTTAAGAGTTTTCTGTTTTGCAGCACCTGAGATAATACTGTTGTGTGTTATCAGTATTATAGTATATAGCAGTAAATGAATCGATGAATACAATCTGTTAAACTTGGTTCATTCTCTTAAACAGTTCCGATGTATGATTATTATATTTGTTTATGTTTAGAAATAGTCTAAAGAAGAAAAATAAATCTATGGTATGACTAAAGTTCTTTTTGTAAAATTATCAAAAACAAAGGAAGTCAGAAAATATCTTAACGGAACGATGTTCGAAAAAAATACAGAAGAAATACATTGAGCGTGTGCTGGATAGCCGAAAATCGGAAGCGGTGGCGTGTATTAGGGGAAGCGTACGTCCAGCAGTGGACTGACACAGGCTGATGATGATGACATTGAGGAATAACTGGCTCTTAATTCATAATTATTTCTATTGCTTGCCGAATATTATACATCATTAAATAAAACTACTTTTAGCGGATTTTATCGCGTTTATTTTACATTTTTAACTTCCCGACGTTTCGAACACTTTCCAGCGGCCGTGGTCTCGGGGTAGACTCTTAATTCTTAATATTTTTAGCTGCTCGCTTGCTCATTCTTCTTATTGCGTGTCACGGGACAATGAGATATTTAGATATTTATTTTAGTAGACGAAAAACACAACTTGCGACGTAAAGCCGAAGTAACTAAAAGGGCTTTGCTCTTAAGCCTAACCATAATAACCTTGCCGTACTAATTCACAGCTTATTTTATTGACTTCTTTATTGTATCAAATCACGCAAGTCTACAGTCCCAACAAATTAGGTTAAACCATATTCTATGGATCAATGAACTCGACATTTGGAAACGTCATGTTTTATGCTTTAATTGGAGAAACGTACAAAATTATACACTTGAAGGAAATAAATGTAAATTAATACAATTGAAATAAATTTTGAGTAACGATTAAAGAGGCCGAGGCGTTTTTTATTTAAAGGCTATATTAATATACGTTAAAAAAATACCCCCTAAAGGAGAAGGGGGATTAGGGGAGGCCTATGTCCAGCAGTGGACTAAAACAGGCTGATGATGATAAAAAATAACCCTTACGTATTTTATTAGTTTATCATAGCTTATTAATTGAAAACTTGATGATGATTTTGATTTGACCGTTTGGTGTAGTGGTTAGTAAGCCTGAATGCTATGCAAAACGGTGTGGATTCTATTCCACTATAAGAGAAATATTGTGTGATGAACATAGTGCTTTTCTCTGGGTACGGGTGTTTACGTCTATATAATATGTGATTATTTATAAAAGAAAAGTAAGTCTATATTTTATCATCATTTAGTTACCATGATACCAACCGAGCTTAATATTTTAATTTCATTGTATTACTTATTTTTTTAATGATGCCAAAAAAATAGTTTACTCATTGTCTTTAAAATATTTGCCTGCAAAGTGGTAGTATTTAAAGAAAAAATAAATACACGTAGCGTCTTTTGATTTTCTTACACTAAGTCAAGGCAAGAACAAATACAAACAACAGTTACAGATATGTATATATAAGATCTGAAAAGGCAAAATATGTCTATTCTAGCGTATAACACACGTTTTTTAAACGTAGCAAACATTCTCAGATTCTGGACAAGACAATAGACATTTTCAATTAAAACCTCAAAATTTTCAATACCAAGGTACGCAAGAAAGAAAATTGCTTTGCACCCTTCTTCTTCGGCAGTTTTAAAAAGAGTAAATTTTATTAGCTGCTCCGTAGCCTAGTAGTATGGGCGTGTACTTTAGAAACCGGAGGTCGTGGGTTCGAACCGAGGGACTCAACAAATTTTCATTGTTGTTTCTTAGTTGGTTAGGGCAAGTTAGGCCGATCACCCAATCGTCTGAAAAGTAAGATGATCCATGCGTCGGATGGCATGTAAAAGTTGGTCCACCCACCAACTCGCATTGGACCAGCGTGGTGGGATACGGTCCAAAACCCTCTAATGGATAGGGTGTATTAGGGAGGCCTATGTCCAGCAGTGGACTATCACAGGCTGATGATGATGATGAAATTTTATTGAAAATATTTTAGAATACATTTGATATAAATCGATTTTACAGTCAAAAAACATCGATGAAGCATTTAATAAGATCAAATACTCTTTATTTGCCAATATTGAGATATTAAGTCGTCTACAGTAAGCAAACTCAATTTTTAAAGTAATGTATAGAAGACCCAACATCTTTAACGCTCGTCGCCTCTTGAAAAAACCCAAATCTTTCTAACCTAGTAAAGCTTACCAAAGCCTATCAATATGTTACTTTAACAAAAATATGTTTTTTTTTTAAATAATAATCACGTAACATATTTTGTATAAATTAAAAAAAGCACCGTCGCAATATGTAACAAAATATTTAATCACTGTTTAGTTTAAAAAAAAAAACACCGGTGGTAGGTCCCCTTTTTACCACCGCGGTGCCTATTTCTGCCGCGAAGCAGTAGTGTGAAAACTCGCTGTGTTCCGGTTTGAAGGGCACCGTAGCCAGCGTATTTACTGGGTAAACGAGACTTAACACCCTATGTCTCACGGTAGGCAGCGCGTTGGCGATACCACTGGTATTGCCAATGTCTATGGGCGTCGGTGACCACTTCCCATCAGGTGGCCCGATTGCTCATCTGCCTGCGTATGCCATAAAAAATAAGAAATATTATTAATAATAATTAAATACCTTTTTAACAGTTAACTTGTCAACACTTAAATGTCAAATCAGAAAGGAAATTAGTATGGATTAAAATATTAAATTATTAGCGTACAATTTCTGACACTCTATTTTTAATAGTGTTACCAATCAATACATAAGAGGCCGACTAGGTCGATGCCACCTAAGCTTTCCTTTTGTGAAGGTCACTGTCCACTACAATGCACATCTTACACTCATACCAACGTTCCAGTTTGAAGGATGCTGTTATAAGAAAACTATGCATAATATTTTTTTCACCTAGCCACTATCCCAAGTTATCAAAGTGTTGGCTTCTAATCCATCCAGATGGATCCACACGGACAAAGTCACGGGTGACAGCTAATAGGTAGAGCTCACTTAGCATAGAGCTATAAAGCAAGAACATATCGAAAAAAAGTTAATATTTAAAATGTATGTAATAAATATAATAAGGTGGGATTCAGAGAACTAATTTTATTTGCTCAGGGGTCTATCGATATTACATTCAAAACATAATTTAATAGATTGGTGTGTATACATTCAATTATGTATATGAATTTGAATATCTGTAAATATTTTTTTTTTGCCTTAATTATTTATGTAATTTAAAAAAAAAATTAAATGTGAATAAAATTATAATTATAAACATATGATGTTTATCTATAGTATTAATGTCATATGTCTGCGGTACGAGAAAATACAAAACTGTAAAATAAAATCAACTGCCTCCGCAGCCTGGTTGTAAGGCGTGTGGTTTAGAAGCGGAGGTCGTGGGTTCGAATCCCGCGGAAACTCAACAAATGTTCATTGTTTTTGCCTAGTTGGTTAGGGCAATTTAGGCTAATCACCCAACTTTCTGAAAAGTAAGTTGATCCATGCGTCTGATGGCCAAGGAAAAGGCGTACATGAGGCGAGGCTTATGTCCAGCTGCGGACTAACAGTAGTTATGAGACACTGTAATTTCAATTATTTAAAATATGATTTTACATGTTGCCCTTGCAATATTAGAAACAAATTCTATTTTTTATTATTATTAAGTCGAATAGAGGTAGCTATTAATTCTTTTTACTCTATAGGCCAATGAAAATGCGTTAGATATAAAAGGTAAAAAAATATCTTATACAGATATTTTAGGCTTCATTTCAATTAGATATATATATATATCTAAAAGAATAGAAGTATAAGATGAGTGTCTATAAGAAGTTGTAGTAAATTTATAAGTTCCGACGAATGATGACTTTATGACAAATGGCATTAAAATAATTAACACGTTAAGTGCGAAAATATATCTAAAACTTATAAATATATTGACTTCTTTGTGGTGTGGAAGGCATCAATTATATCTCATTTGACGGAGGGAAAAGATGACGCATAAACTATATACCTAGGCATGTATCATTTAAGTATATACTTTTAATCTTCCAAAAATCCATGGAGTAATATATTATTTTAAATAAGGCCAAAAAAATTGTTTCAACTTCTTATCCGTAACAAGGTTTTATATGCCCTGTACCGCCACAATAATAGTTTTACCAGGTCTATCGTCAAAAACGACTCTTATAGCAGAAATAGAAAGCATCGAATAATCGCTGCCACATCGTGCGTGTTAAGAGAAAAATCACTAAAGGACATTAACTATTTCTCCGTACACTTTCATTAAATCACAACGAATATACTTTAAGCGGCGTGCTAATATGCATGACTACATCACTAACCCACATTCAAGCGCCCCGCCGCCTATTAATTTCGCATTATCGCCACTGCATCGAATTCGCCCGTTTTAATTCCGACGAAATGAAACAATTCACCCGTTAATATATGCGCTGCTAGAGTGCACAACGTTTACGTTTTCCAAATATTTGTTATGTGTAAATTAATAAAACATAACCACGTATAAAGGTTTTTGTTTAATAAAAAAGTGCTTTACTTTAATAAATTTCCGCTCTTATTGAATAAAAGGACTTTTACGGATTTTATTGCATCTATTTTGAATTCCCGACGTTTCGTACACTTTCCAGCGGCCGTGGTCTACCCTGTAACCACGGCTGAAATTTCGGGAATTTAAAATGTTATAAACGTGATAAAATCAGTAAAAGTCCTTTTATTAAATAATGTGTAGTATTCGCGTGAACAAAAAAAATAATTATTTCTGCTCTATTTAACAATATCTTACTTTTCAGACAATTGGGTGATCAGCCCAAATTGCCCTAACCAACTAGGAAAGAAGTTTGTTGAGTCTCCGCAGGATTCGAACCGACGACCTCCGGTTTCTAAGTCACACGCCCATACCACTAGTCTACGGAGGCAGCATCCATGCGTCGGATGGGCATGTAAAAAGTCGGTCCACCCACCAACCCGCACTAGACCAGCGTAGTGGGATACGGTCCAAAACCCCGTAATGGATAGGGATGTATTAGGGGAGGCCTATGTCCAGCAGTGGACTATCACAGGCTGATGATGATGATGATGATGAATGAAAAACAAAATCTAACCTTATTATGCTCTCGTTTTAAGGGCGCCATTTAACCAGTACACATGCTAGTGTACTCGTTAAACAATACTTAAGGTACAATTTATCTAAACGACTAAGGGACTGACTGACTGACCCAACGGGTCATTGTTTTAATTGTATTAAATGATTATGCAATTTCATTTGTTATATCCAATTTATCATCAAAATAATTTTGTAACAAAATAATTATATTATGCATCACATTACTTAGGATATATATATAATCTAAATGTTTACTTTTTTTACAGCGAAAGCGACACTTTATCAACAAATAACATTGTGAATGCCATTACAAATGCCTGGCAGGCGTGAAATGAAATTTCGTGCGTATTGTTTTCTTTATTCGTTGAAGCCGATATCATCTGATCCAATATCGTCTATGCAAACTGATGGGCATTAAGTGACGTCAGAGCACAAGTGTTACTTGTGTTTTATTAAAAAAAAACATACATCTGGCAAGCCCACAGTGACATTTCCCATACAAAGTCTATTGTGGTAACTGTTTTTAAGACTGCGTTAGTATTGTACTTTATATCATCACTTTAGGTGTCTATTTCTGCCACAAAACACTATTGTGTTCCGGTTTGTAGGGCACCGTAAGCAGCGTATTTACTGGGTAAACGAGTAACATCCCAGGTCTTAGTGTAGGCAGCGCAATGGTTGATAATCTTGGTATTGCCAATGTCCATAAGCGTCGGTGACCATTTAGGTAGTCCACACATCAAGTAGTCCGACTGTTCGTCTGCCTTCGAATGCGATAAAAAAGTTGCAAAATGTCATTATGAAATATTTAGATAATTCGTAATTTTTAAAAACATATTTGAGTGCATATTTACTTATTTAATTAACTTTAACCATTGTTAAAATGTTTCAAAAAGATCACAATCGTTGATAATAACATTATCTATTTTAACTCTGACATCGACGAAGACGGATGAAAAAACTCTGGTAAAAACAGTTATTGCGTTTCACAAACTCGTTGTTCAACAATGTGTTGATGTATCTAAAATGAAATCTATAAACAGGTTTAGGTTTGAGTGTTCATTTTTAAATACCAACAGACAATTTATTATGCACGGCAATAAATCAAAGTTTCAAACGAAATTATCACGACGAAGTTACATGGTTTTGGGTATTTACAAAACCGGTACCTTGGATTACATATTATAAAAAATATATATACCTTTAGTTGCTAGAAATATTTTCGCAAGTAAAAAATAACGTTTGGTAGAATTTTTAAACGGCATGAAATGTATTTTTACAATAGTTCTATTTTTTTTATTAATTGACATTTAAATTATCTAGGTAAGGTGTAACCGCCTCCGTGGCATAGCGGCATTGGCCTTTGCTTTATAAACTGGAGTTCGTGGGTTTGAATCCTGCGGGGAAACTACTTTGTTTTATCGTTGTTTTCTGGTTGGTTAGGACAATATAGACCGATCCTCCAATTGTCTAAAAGTGAGATGATCCATACGTCGGATTGGGCGATGTAGAAAGTCGGTCCACCCAACAACCCGCATTGGACCGGCGTGGTGGGATAAGGTCTAGAAACTTCCTAATGGAGAAGGCGTGCATTAGTAGAGGCTTATGTCCAGCAGTGAACTAACACGGACTGATGATGGTGATGTTTTCACTGAAGCAACTTTTACTGCTTTACTTAAGATTAGGTAATGAAAGATATAATAAGCTCGCTCTCAGTGTAAAAGCACTCGCATCTGATCTCGTTATGATGTATATGTACAATTAATAGAAACCGAACGACAAAAGTTTAGTTAAAAACAAGAATTTAGTTAAAAATTAAGCGATACACCTTCCTTTTCAAGGTTAGCACACACATCACATTTAGCATTCTCTAAATATACGTTTTGTTTGCCAATTAATTTCACTAACCTCGTTAACTAGCAAACCGACACGAGTCAATATTACGACACACATTTCTACTAAGCAACTCACAATATCCAACTTAAGATTAAATCAAAAATGCTTCTGAGTACAATGCTCAAAATTATAATATTTTCACTATTTTAAATGATTTTATAAAAATAATAGGAATCACGTTAAAAACATCACATTATCTAAATATTAATGCACGTATACTACAAAATCGATAGACGAGTTAGTAATTTAGATTAGTAGAAGTAGTGAATAAACTTTCTTTAACATTCATAGCGCCGTACCCGTATAATTACTAGTTTAGGGAGAAGTAACGTAACGTAACGACGTAACCTATGTATAACAATAACAAGTTTCACTCACCATTAGAGTAATATTCTTTGCACCTCATCGCTTATAGTTTAAAATATCGGAACAGATCTGGCTTATTACTTGCTCTTCATTGATATATAGTGATTGCAGACGATTCGAATGTTCTAGTAATTAGATAGTGAGTAAGGATTTTTGATCGTAATCTTTCGGAGAAGTTCGTATTTATTGTGCTCTCTCAAATACCTATACATCTCTATATTACAAAAACGTTATTATTCATTTTGACATTTGACACTAAACAATAAAGTTTTAATATTAATGGATATGTAAAGAACACTGATTTAATACGATCATAATCATTGACAGTTCGGGTGACATGGTATTCCGAAAAAGATGCGAGTTTTCCCGAGGGAAAATAATTTCTGATTACATCTTCATACACTTAAATAAATAAGAAAACATTATAAGTAACGACATTGTTTCCCGCCTTATTCTAAAAAAACCGAGCAAATTAAAATTCAAAGTACTTATTACACAAATGTTATTGGTGCAAGTTAATTCACGACCATCTGTTGAAATCGTTTTGAGGAAATTGAGGATTATTATATAAATTGAATGTCTCCATAATTGAAGTCGTCGAATAAAATTGTTATTGTCATTTCTTAATTAAAAAACGCCCGTAAACATACTGAGGCGAGCTGGTGCACTAATAAAAAGTTAATGAAGGTACACAGTGTTATCTTAAAATGGTATCATAACTTGATTGAGTTTAAATGATTCTATGAATTGACCTGATTGTATAAAATGTAATTAATTAATTTCATAAAGTTAATTAATCCTGTTGGTAGTAGTTAAAAGTAATTTATCGTTGGATGTAAAATAGTTACATGTAATTTGGCGTCCTATTTATGGATGAAATTAAACAATTTTCCACTTATAATACATTTTTAAATTTACATATTACATTATTGCTTGCATCTATGTGTGTGTGTATTTATATTAATAGCCAGGTAAACTAGCTGCTAGTACAGTTCAGACGTTTTAAGTAATAAATGCTGTATATGATTTTTAAACTTATTTTTATCGACACCAAAATTTTTACTACCAACTGGAATTCTAGGAAAATTTATTTATGCCAACATGGTTTGAATCGAATCGAAACTAACTTGTTTTGTTGAATCATATACCAAGAGTTTTAAGACCTAAATAAAAATAGACTAGCCTTAAATAAAAACATAAAAATGAAAAAAATGGACATGTCTGTGATGAGGTATGCATCTTTTTTTCGCAGTGGTCCTGTTCTCGAACGAGATAATCCCATCAGCCCCTTTGACCATCTGTGTCGTTTCGCCTTTTAGACTCTTGCGTAATAAAAATCGTTTTAAATAATGTTTATACGGAAGTAGAGACCGTAAATTGAATTGTTAAATGAGGAACGCCATTTTGGATACATTTAAAATAAGTAATGATGCATAAAATATACTATTTCTTTGTAATGTTTATGAACCAAATATTTTAGTAAAATTCAAAACATTTAATATACAAAAATCTTTCATTATTTAAAAATATGATCAATTTAATCTCTATATTTTAGGGAGAGTCGCTCTCCTTAACGTAGAGTTTACAATTAAACAAAACTTGATGTTATAACGTTAAGTTATAACTAAACGAAAACTTTGACTATGCAAAATTAACGAGCTTTATATAATATTCGTTTTTTTTCATTTTTTATAAATTACAAGTGTTTTGAATAAAAATTATAGTTTTAATAATCAAAATCATAATACATAAAGGATAACGAAAGATTTGACAGGATTTTAAATGTTTTATGAAAAAAAAAACTAATTTTGAATTTTATTATGTAGTATAATATAAAATAATTCAATTGAGTTTCTCACCAAGTTTACATTTTATACAAGTTAAAACAATATTTGTTTCAATGTCTGTATGTAAACTTTGTCCATTACTTAAACATACTTCAATTCGAGCTCAGCGTGTAACATGTTGCATTTGTTTTATAAAAAAAATATTACTATTCTCGTTTTTTATTCAACCTCTCATTTGTTGAAAAGTTAATTAAAAAACACTCAATAACTATTACCAATAAGGTGGAAATTACAACGTGGACCGCTTATCAGTTCTGTTCATGACATTTTTATTGCATACACAAAACACATGTCTAAGTTTTCGTTACATCATACGAAATTATATTCACCACGAGCGTCAATTATTTTATTATTTGGACGGATACAAATAAAATGTGAAATAGAATGAAAGGAAAATGTTTATTTTGATTTATATGTTTGATGCGCATTTTATTGTTATGTATTTTATTTAGACTGGAGTCGTTTTCCTTTTAATAAAAATATAAATATATTGTTAAAACTTTGCATTTGCGAAATGTAAATAATTTACGTTAATTGAAGTCGAAAATTAAATGCAAAGACACACCTGAACATACAGACAGATCTCACTAGATCGACTTAATTACGATTCTAAAAACATAAAGCCTTAATTAATGATTTTTTTTAATTTCCATAACTCACCTATCGTTTCCCGCCATAAGCGCACTCCGTTCGGAACCAGTTACACAGCTCATAGTCGATTCGTAACTTTCTTTGCAACTATTCATTATACAATCCGAAAAGTCACTAATAATTCGACAATAGAAGGCATTACGAGCACCTCGTATTACTTCACGATATGGACGTATTGAAATAAACGTAAACAAAACAAAAAATTGCGGCACACGACCGCTTGGTCAAGACGCCATGCGTTTATGTTTCCCGCCGCCAAGTTTGTACGGTATGCCGCTTGGACGGAGGCCGCCGGCCGAGTGCGACATAGATCGTCGATGTAGAGTCGACGCTCTACCTTTTATTACCTAAGGATATATTAACTTTTAATCAACTTTGAATGTCACATTTATTAGACATATTTGTTTATTTTATCAAACAGTGATCTTTAAAATTTATAGTAATATAAAAGTTCAATAGAGTATCTTAAGTACGCAATTGCAATTGTAATGTTACATTATGTAGTTATAAAGATAGTTTATGTGGTAAAGTAAACGTAACACACTTATTTGAAATTGCTTTAATATGCTCTTAAAATTGTATTCTCTGCGTTTATCCGTAAAATGTTTTTAAAAAAATATTTACTGTAAATATTATCAACGTTCAACATTGGCATTAATATATTAAAACTACTTCGTAAGACCAAGATACATGTAATTAGCACCCAACATATATTCATAACCCATCGTTATAACACCGCGTTCACACTTTAATACCCACTGACGCTACTGGGCGTGAATATTTTATATTCAATGAATAACCAGTTGCTTGTCGGAGTGCGCGCGCAAGAACAACATTACAAAGTTATCCACAGACCTGCAAATTAGATGATGTCCCAAGTAAAGAACCGAAAATGTATAAGGCTAGAAATATTGTAAGAAAAGAGAAAAGCATTAAAATAAATCCTAGAAAAGTTTAAAAGAACTATGTATTTCGTTGCACAAAACTTTTTAAGGTTAACATAATGCTTACTAACTTAAACAAGAGATAAACTAATAGCAATTTTGTATGCCGTCTATCATTTGATCCGATAATTATAAATAATTATAAATAAAAATACATGATTATATATCCTGAACAATGTCTTTTATTCTTAATTAAAAAGATAAACCTATCATTATAAGAGAAATATTAGAATACATATTTTTATTAATTTATATTTTCTATCGCAAAATAGAAAAAAAATATTTGTGTAGTCTATGATTTTGCTATTTATTTGTTGAAGTAATTTATTATATTTCATCATCACTTCAAAATTTAAATCTTCTTATAATCTATGTTAATTTTTCTTAATGGCAAAGACACGTAATGCCAGTCGGGTTTTTTGTTTTGATTGTTTTCTTGTCTCGCTTTTTATTTGCGGTGCGCAAACTTTATTACTTATATTTGCCTCAATCAGTCATCTGAGGATAAAGATCCATTTAAAACATGTCGTTTTTCGAACGGTCGATCAATCTCTTGGATCTTGATTTTGTCTCTATATTGTTGGCTTTTATTTGAAAGAATTATTTATCCTTGGTTTTATTGGCACGGCTGTTATTTTTATTGAAGGGTAATTTTTACATAGAATATGTCATATATTCGTTGATGCATTCTTTTATAGCGATGTTATATTATTTATAGTGCCTCCATTACTAGGAGGGCTTGCGTTCCACAAACCGGAGGTTGCGGGTTTGAATCCTGCGCGGCGTCACTGTATTATTTTTCTCAGTTGTTATTGTGTGTGCAGTTGGGTGTTACTTATTTATATCACCCAATTACACATAACCAGGTCACAAATGATTGGTCTTCTGACAAAAAAGCCTTTAGATTCGTATTAGTTTTATTTTTTTAATTAGTAACCTCAATTGCGGTTACATTCTTAGTAGCGAATGTAATGAGTAATAATATATATTATCATTAATAAATGGGTTGCAGATGTAGTCGCACTGGTGGACTTTTCTATAATTTTGTTCAAAATTTTATGGCTAATTCTTAACACCTTAAGTTAAGTTGAGACTTTTTAGGATCCTTTGTAGTATTAGAATTTAACCTATCTTACTGTGTCGTCATGTAAATTTGTAAGAGCAAAATAATATATTTTAACAAATTTTACATCTTTTAACAACAACAAGTGCGATTAACTTGAAAATTTAGGATCGCTTTTTTAAAGTAGTGTATCCTCAAAATAAACATGAAGGAAACCAGATTTTGATATTTATTGCCATAAAAAAATAACAAAGTTAAAAAAAGTACAAAATTTTGGCAACTTCTTTAATATGTTATGTATTCATTTTTGTAGAAAAAATGCAAAATGGGAGTTTCCCACTTTGATTTTAAATGTAAAATTTGAGTCCAAATTGTCTATGAGGTTATGATATAGGTTCTATAATCTTTATTTACTATAGTAGTTTCTGAGTTTAGACAACAACAACTGCCTCCGTAGTCTAGTGGTAAGGGCGTGTGCTTTCAGAAACCGGAGGTCGCGGCTTCGAGTCCTGCGTGGACTCAACAAATTTTCATTGTTGTTTCTCAGTTTGTAAGGGCAATTTGGGCTGATCGCCCACTTGTCTGAAAAGTAAGATGATCCATGCGTCGGATGGGCATGTATAACAATCTTTCCTGCGCCTTACTCTCTCCGGTCGTGTCGGTTATCCGCTCCGTCGGGCTTTGAGAGTATACAGAAACACGGAGTGCACCTGTGTTTGTGCGTCCATTTGTGCATTATAATATCTTCGGCGTAGTTGGCTGATGTCTAATATAGGTCGGCCGCCGCAGTCGTAAACGACTGGAGAACATTATTATTTTGACTTTATTCGTTACACATAAAAATACAGTTTTTCTCTTATGGTACTGAAATAGATATTAGAAATAATTGTAATTTTATAGTTCTGTTGATTACAAGGTGAATAGAAGGCTCAATTTAATGTGTTTGTAAATTTTAAATATCTTAATTATTCTAATCAAATGCCCTTGCAGACCCAACCTCATATTCTATTGAATTTTAAGCGAAATATTAATAGGGTTCATCCACATAAAGGGAAGGTCTCCTTCAAGTGTATTTAAGCTTAATTTCACGTATTCAAAATTTAATATCATACGTTAAATATATATTTACTTCAATGCAAAGATGATATCAATGTTTTAATTAAAATCGAGTATGGACTTTAAGAAAGTTATGATTAAGTTTTTGCGCCTTCAAAGCGAATGTTTTAGAAAAAAGTATATCTATCGGCTGAAGTTCTTTCGAAACTTATAGTAATTAAAAGTTTGTTGAATTAAGTATTATCATAATCATTAACAGTACCTCACATCCAACCAGAACCCTAAAAAGAAATCGGGATCCGACTGGTCGGGGGTCGACAGTTTTCAAACTCAGTTTTCCCGAACGTGGCCCCAGAAACTTATTGGCCCATCGGTCTCTTGTTTTTCAGACTACATGACCGGTCTAGAAATCGGGTCCACGAGCTGACCCCCATTGAGTAAAATATATACAGATATATTAATTATGCGAATCTTTTGTTGTGTGTTTCGTTTTGTTTTGTTTTAAATGACGTTCAAATATTAAACAAACTTCTCTACATATGTTTTATTCAACTTTGTCTAGGTGGTAGGTAGGTAGGGTAGGTGGGATAATATATATATATATATATATATATATATATATATATATATACTTTTAAGTATATCTTCAAATAAGTATCAAACACTTTACTTTAACGTGTTATCAAAATTGCATTTAGAATAATCTCGTGTTTTGTAAAAACCTATAAAACATGCAATTATTTATACCACTTGCTTAATAATGCACTAGGAGGGAAATGTTTAAAGCGTCCTTTTAAATTCGTGCTTGATTTAATATACTCGCTCGGTAGAGACCCTTATGAAGTCGGCTATTTTATGAAACACATACTCGACGGCCACTGAGTGTTAGTTGTCGTCGAGTACGTTTTTTACTTTGTTGATGGCCTTATGACTTTACCGCTGGAGTCGGAAAATTTTAGAATGGAGGCTGAGGCTCGGCAAACGTAGTGGGGACACTCGCAAAGTGGCCGTTGTGGGCTGGATGAGAATAGCGAAAGATTAGAAGTTGTGGCGTGCATTAGCGGAGGCCTATGTCTAGCAGGGGACGATCACAGGTTGACAATGATAATGATGGAATTATCAAACAGCACTTGTTAATATTTTTAGTAATAGTTTAAGAATGAATGTAAAGCATTAAGTGAACATTAAATGTGCAATGACCATGTACGTGACTTTTCAGAAAATACGTGGGTTTTCACCGCAAACGTGATTCGGCCGTCTTTTGTTTGTTAACAATAATTATACGTCGTTGTGTAAAATTTATTCATTTGACAATCGCGACGAATTTTTAAAAGCATTGCGGTTTTACCGCAGCGTTTCAATTAAGAACACATACAGAAAGTTTGTTGTAAACTGCTCGTACTTTTAAAAAATAAATATTTACTTCCACATTAAACTTTTACAGGTAGGCATTTAACGGGGGGCTACTGGGGCGGTACCACCGCGGTGCCTATTTCGGCCGCAAGGCGGTAGTGTAAAAACACTATCGTATTCCGGTTTAAAGGGCACGTACCAGCGATATTACTGGGTAAACGAAACGTAACGTGCTGTATCTCACGGTAACAAGCACGTAGGTTCCATCAAGACCTCTTTCCATCAAGTAGCCCGACAGAAAAAACACTTTGCTTTTAACTAATTGTCGAGTATATAAGAAGAAAATATAAGCTGTTACAAGTAAGACGAGAATCTTGCTTCAATTTCACTATTAAACATGAAGAGACAACAAAAATAAATCACGCTGTTCTCACATCGACATCAGTACAGTTTGTATTTATAAGCGTAAAATGAGTCGTTAGGTAAACGTATCTATATATTTTTGAGATCTAAGCGGGGCTAAATGTAATGGTTATTCAGGCAGCGGTTTAAAATATGGTTATGAGCAAATGGAGGAGTATGTGGTGGCTTTCCGTCCCGACTTCACACGGGCTGTGTTTTATTTTTGCGATTTAAAATAATTACTTTGTCGTACCTTAAAATGCTTTAGAAGAAAAAACTAAAGGCTTTACATATATTTAGAAAAAAATATAATATGTCATCTTAGTGTTAATCATGCTTCGATATGGAGAAGTTATAAAATTCTCTATTAAAGTCATTACTTTTTGAGTTGTTTTAGTTACACAAAACTATTTTTTAGTATGAGTACAGGTAAACCTAAGTAGCTATTGCCGAAAAGGTCATCTGCAGCCATTATCGTGTCCTCTTTTTTATAGTATAGTTTTAACGAACAGCCAATAAAATTAAAGTTTATTGGTTTAGTATTTCATTGTAACTATTTTATTATTTATACTATCTTTATTTGAAGAAATAAATTGGTTTACAAGAAAAAAAATACAACATTTTTTATTGAAAGATCAAATCAATCTTTTTATTCTAGCTTTCAACTAAATTATAGTAAAGAAAAAATTATAGAACCGAAAATCTATTCTCCTCTTTATGTTTTCAGTTCAACTGCAGTTGATCTCTCGTTAGATTTGTAAACTTTAGTGTCTTAGCACATTCTAAGAAAAGGAACTGTATTGGAAAAGTTTAAAGTCATGTAAAAGGTATTTTCTTCAACTCTATGTTGGTGTTTCTTACTCTGTTTTAATAAAATAGGTTTTATTTATAAATATTTATTTCACACTTGTTTTATGAAGAATTTTCGCAAAATTAATTTCACACAGAATATGAAATAAAGAATAAAGTCCCTAGTCACATAGCTGTGAAAAATGAAATATAATTAATTAAATTGTTAAATGTATTAACGTCTAGATTTCTATAACAAAATATCTTAAAAATTTGTACTGTACGAAACAGTTTTGTTGTGTTTAAGGATGTACAATTAGTAAAACAGCTTGTATACATAACATTAATTAATTTATCGTTCATTATGGCATCATGAAATGACATAATTCAGTAAATTATTTAACATATATGTTCAAAAAGTTTTTTTTTATAAATTGTTTTTTAATACTTAACAAAACCCACACACTCGTAAAGTTCTCAACAACCTAAATTACTGTACAATCCCAACAGATAAAAGTGGCCGGAACAGATTTAAGAAGTCGTAAAACACCGACGTGGTCGGTGTGCCTTATAAGTTTACCTTTGTCGAATTTATAAACAGCGGTATGAAGGCGGTTTCAGCTGAAATATTCATGTAAGTGATTCACATTTCATTATGTTTTCAGGCTGATCCGTGTCTTCATTGAAAATGTAACTACATACTTTAAATTTAAGCAAGCAAGCAGCTGTAGATAAATTGACAAACCTATAATTGTCTATAATTGTAATCTAATGAGTGACATTACTCATTTAAATTTGAATAAAAATATTATTTCGCGATTAAAATATAAACAGTGAAAAACTGCATGCTAATCCTAACGCTAAGGATATTGCAAATTGTTGATATACATTAAAGCCAACAGTACAACTGTACAAGTGACAAGTTTGACGACTAAAGTAAGACTTTAATGTTATTTTTTAAAATATATGATAATCCAATTATAGCTAGGCTGTCTGTGTTTTCAATAAATTACCAGAACCACAGAATTTCAAAACCATTAGAATCGAAATAATTTACGCGTGGCAAGTAAGCGTTGTTCTGGTATAAAATGATAATATCGTTTCACGTGGGCGTGATAAATGCATGTAAGTAACCAACGCCTTTTGCATTTATAAAATGTATGTATGGTAATCATAAGGTGATCATCTCATCTATTTTCAGACTACTAGTACGTATTTATTTTAAACATAATGTTCCCCTTCTACTCCTCTCCAGCATTTCTTATTGCGGTGATTATTGCGTAACCACTTTGCGGCTGTGTTAGGTGACATAGAAATGCGCGCGAACACCCTGATTATTAATTAAATAAAAATGCAATGCAATACGTATATAGCATCTTCAAGTTAATTCTAGAGTACTTTTAGGTTAATTTCCGGTGCTTTACTTCAAACTGCTCTGTAATGACTTCATATTTAATTCACTGGTAGAAAAGGTTTTTCATTTTGTATTTACAAGAGCGAAATGGTTTAAAAAGTGCCTCGGAAACGTGAAAGTCAAACAAAATTCAGTCGGATAGCGCAATTTAAAAAGCTGTAGCTTTCTACAATTTGTATTTATTTCAAGTATTATAAAAAATATTATTAGTTTTAGAAATAAAGTAAAAGTAGGTCATATTGCTCATAAATTGTTTTATTACATTTTTTACTATTAAAATAAATTTTAAATATACAAAACATGAAGTGCTACTAATTTTAGATACACACTGTACTAACAGAAGCTCTTTGAATATACCTCAGTTTAATATCTATCTCACTAATGATCCTGATAAAACAGAGCATGGTGGTATTGCAGTTAAATAAAATAAAAACTTCTATTAAACGTTCTGAACAACCCTGCTACAGAAAGGAGCATAATCAGGCGACAACTATTTGTACAAGCGTCTTCAACATATCACCAATATGCTGTCCACCAAAGTACAACATAAAAGAAATTCAGTTTAACCTTATTTGTCAACCCTTGGTAATAACTTTATTGCTGGTCGCGAAATACATGCAAGGTCTTATTACTACCAAAGAAAGAGAGTTGCTGTCTTCTGTGACGAAAAACAAATTGACAACATTATAAACAGCTGAACCAACTCACTGGCCGGCTAATTCAGCTAGAGTTCCGGATTTGATAGACTTTTTTATAGTTGGTGGACTTTCAAGATTGGCTGTAAAAAAATATATTTGTGTAGTCTATGATTTTGATGAATTTCCCCTGA
Organism: Lamproptera curius; assembly: GCA_029286875.1. Lineage (NCBI taxonomy): Eukaryota > Metazoa > Arthropoda > Insecta > Lepidoptera > Papilionidae > Lamproptera > Lamproptera curius. Next base: position 1,942,251 of record JAGSMT010000022.1, read on the forward strand.
AAGTTATCGTGTTAAATTTTAAAGTAATTTATTTATATTTCATCATCACTTCTTACAGTCTATGTTAATTTTTCTTAATGGCAAAGACACGTAATGCCAGTTGGGTTTTTTGTTTTGATTGTTTTCTTGTCTCGCTTTTTATTTGCGTTGCGTAAACTCGTCGTTTTTCGAACGGTCGATCAATCCCTTGGATCCTGATTTTGTCTCTATATTGTTGGCTTGTATTTGAAATAAATATTTATCCTTGGTTTTATTAGCGCGATTGTTATTTTTATTTAAGAGTAGGTCTTCCATTAAAATTTGTCACATAATTGTGGAATTGCCTCCTTAATCCTCGAATCTTGTGGGGACTCAACAAATTTTCATTGCTGTTACCTACTTGGTTAGGACCGATCACCAACTGTCTGAAAAATAAAATGATCCATGCGTCGGGGGGCATGCATAAAAGTCTTTCCTGCGCCTTACTTTCTCCGGTCGTGTCGGTTATCCGTCCCATCGGTCTTTGAGAGTGTACAGGAACAGGGAGTACAGTCATGTGTGCACTATAACTCTCTCTATCTCTAGTGTGCAGTGGGCCGATCTGTAATATAGATCGGCCGCCGCAGTCGTAAACGACTGGAGAACATTATAATTTTGAGTTTGTTCGTTACACACAAAAATACAGTTTTTCTCTTTTGATATTGAAATAGATATTAAAGATAATTGTAATTTTATACTTCTGTTGATTACAAGGTGAATAGAAAGGTCAATTTAATGTGTTTTTAAATTTTAAATATCTTATTAATATGACGTATGAAAAGCCTATGATCAGCCACTTAGTAATTATAAAATCAAATGCCCTTGCTGACTCAACCTCTGATTCTATTGATATTTTACGAAATATTAATAGGGTTCATCCATATAAATGGAAGATTTCCTTCAAGTGTATTTAAACTTAAATTCACGTATTCAAGATTTAATATCATACGTTAAATATATATTTACTTTATATATCAATGTTTAATGTGTAGACTTTAAGAAAGTTTTGATTAAGTTTCTGCGCCTCCAAAGCGAATGTATTAAAAAAAATTATGTCTGTTGATTGAAGTTCTTTCGAAATTTAAAGTAATTAAAAGTGTGTTAAATTGAGTATTGTCCTCATGTACAAGCTGAACCATCTACTGCACGGAGATCGGGAATCCGATCTGGTCGGGGTCCTAACTCTCTTTTCCAAGCGTGGCCACTAGCCCAGAACCTATTTGCCCACCGGTCATTTGTTCTTCTGACTACATGACCGGTCCAGGGATCGGGTCCACGAGCTTATCCCCGTTGAGTAAACTATATACAGATATTTTAAATATGCGACGTTCTTAAGTCGTTGTTAATTAATGTTCTTTTAAAAGACGCCAATATTAAATAAACTTTTGTAAATAAGCTTTTTCAACTTTGCCTAGGTGGTAGGTAGGGTAGGTGCGATAAAAAATTATTAAGAATTATATCCAGATGATCCAGATAATTGAACAGTTTAGTGTACGTTTTATAACGACATCTTCTTCTCTTTTGTAAGACATTTCACTTATTTATGACGCTCTGTCTCCATGTTATATTATTATTACACATTTTCATGAAATCATCTGATGTCAAGTTGCATAATGTTTGAGATTAAACGTATCCTCTTTAGTATAAATGAGGTTAAGTAACGAAAAAACACTTTAACCAGAATGTGCTAGTCAAAATAGCATTTAGATTAATGTCATGTTTTGTACAACTAAAAATTATCCAATTGCTTAATAATGCATTATGAGGGTTGTTTAAAGAGTATTTTTAAATTTGTGCTTAAGTTTAGAAGAGTTATGGAGTCGGCGTACAGTGAGACGTTTTTTTTTTCTTTGTTAATGAAGTTATGACTTTACCGCTCGACAAACGTAGTGAGGACGCCCTGCGGCAAGATGGAGTGACAACATTCGCAAAGTGGCCTGTGTGGGCTGGATGAGAATGGCCGAAGATCGGAAGTGGTGGCGTACATAAGCGGAGGCCTATGTCCAGCAGTGGACTATCACAGGTTGATAATGATTATGATGATGGTGATGGACTTATAAAACAGCTCTTGTTAATATTTTTAGTAATAGTTTAAGAATGTTTGTAAAGCATTAAGTGAACATCACATATGCAATGAACGTGTATGTGACTTATCAGAAAACTCGGTTTTCACCGCAAACGTGTTTCGTTCATCTTTTGTTTGTTAACAATAATTATACGTCGTTGTCGTAAAATTTATTCATTCGACAATTGCGACGAAAATCAAAAAGCATTGCGGTTTTAACTGCAGCGTTTCAATTAGGAACAACACAAACAGAAAGTTCGTTGTGAACCGCTCGTACTTTTAAAAAATAAATATTAACTTCCACAACAAACGTTTTGTGGTAGGTATTTTTACAGGGGGGCGTCTGAGGCAGTACCACCGCGGTGCCTATTTCTGCCGCATAGCGGTAATGTGAAAAATACTATTGTGTTCGGGTTTAAAGTGCACATTAGCCAGCGTGACGAGACGTAACATTCTATGTCTTATGGTAAGCAGCGCGTAGGTGACATTGCCCTGGTATTGCCGATGTGACCACTTTTCATCAAGTAGCCCGACTAAATAAATAATTTGCTTCTTCTTCATGTAATTACGATAAATGTTTTTCGAATATAAAACAAGCGATTCCAAGCAAGATGATAATCTTGCTTTTATTTATTTATATAATATCTATTAAAATAAGGCATGCTATTCTCACATTGACATCAGTACAGCTTGTATTTATAACCGAAAAATGAGTCGTTAGGTCATCGTATCTACATATTTTTGAGATATAAGCGGGGCTAAATGTAATGGAGATTCAGGCACAGGTTTGCAATATAGTTATGAGCAAATGATGGAATATATAATAGCTACCGGGCTTCTCACGGGCGGTGGTTTATTTTTATGCCTAAAGATTAACCTGTTTTTACCGTAAAATGCTTTCGTAGAGAGAACTATGTAATTATTAATTTTTTGTAGTACAGGTTAATATAAGTTATAATGTATTTATATTATACTTTATAATATAAATATAATACTTTATTATATTTTTAATGGTGGTAGGTCCCCTGTTTACAGGAGACCGTCCGCGTGGGTACCACTGTGGTGCCTATTTCTACTGCAAAGCAGTAGTGTGAAAACACTATTGCGTTCCGGTTTGAAGGGCACCGTAGCCAGTGGATTTACTGGGTAAACAAGACTTAACATACAATGTCTCACGATAGGCAGCGCGTTGGTGATATCAGTATTGCCAATGTTTATGGGCGTCGGTAACCACATTCAATCAGGTGGCCCCGATTGCTCATCTGCCTGCGTATGCAATAAAAAAAATACTTTTAGTGATTATAAAGTTTCGTAATAGAGTATATATTAAATTAAGCTATTACCGCATAGATCATATGGGACCTGTATTGTGTCCCTTTTACGTTAGTTTATTTTAACCAACAGCTTATGAAGCTTAATTCAAACTTTTACTTATACTTACAAACTTAATGGTTTGGAAGTAAATGTAACGAGTTCATTTTATTTTTACTATTTCTGTGTATATTGGTGTATAAAAAATATTAAAGAATATTTTATATAGAAAGAAAAAAGAACCTAAAAAGGTTAAATTTCTAGTTTTCTACCAAATTATACTAAATGAAATATTATAGAACCGAGAATCTATTCTGCTCCTATGTTTTTCAATTCAACTGCTGTTGATCTCTCGTTAGATTTGTAAACTTTATTTACTTTGCGCATTCGAAGAGATGAAGTGGATTGGAAAAGTTTAAAGTATTGTAAAAGGTATTTTCTTCAACTCTATGTTGGTGTTTCTTACTCTGTTTTTGATGAACTAGGTTCTATTAACAAATGTTTATTTCACATCTGTTTCATGTAGAAATTTGGCAAATTTTATTTCACACAGAATATGTGATAAAGAATAAAGTCCGTATATACATAGCTGCGTGAAATGAAACATAATTAAATAAATTGTAAAATGGATAAACGGCTAATATTTCTATAAGAATATCTTAAAAAATTTGCACTCTACCAAACAGTTTTGTTATGTTGAAGGATGTACAATTAGTCAAACTGCTTGTATACATGACATTTATTGATTGATCCTTCATTATTTCATCGTTAAATGACATAATTCAGTAAATCCACTAATTTACGGATTTTCGCGTTACTTAAATATATTTATTCCGACGTTTCGATTCTTTTCATCCGATCACGGGCAGACTGCAGTGAATCAGTCTGCCCGTGATCCGTGAAATTGCGTAAAATAGTGGATTTAATATGTAATAATCCGTAAATAAAGAAATAATTATAATTCAGTATATTATTTTACATATATGCTTAAAACATTTTTGTAAAACTGCTACATTTTTTATGCTTAATAAATCCCACACACTCGTAAAGTTCTCAACAACCTAAATTACTGCACAATCCCAACAGATAAAAGTGGCCGGAACAGATTTAAGAAGCCGTAAAACTCCGACGTGGTCGGTGTGCCTTATAAGTTTACCTTTGTTGAATTTATAAACAGCGGTATGAAGGCGGTTTCAGCTGAAATATTCATCTAAGAGCTTCGTATTCCATTATGTTTTCAGGTTGATCCGTGTCTTCATTACAAATTTAACTACATAAAGTATGTAGTTAAGTTTAAACATTCCATAAATAGAAATAAAATTGAAAAAGCCTTTAATTATTAAAATCACTTATTTAATTTTGAAAAGAATTGTTGCTATCAAAATATAAATAGTGATAAACTGCATGCTTATTCTACCGCTAATATGTTGAAAATAAAACGAATTCTCAATGGTTTTTAAATCTGTGACATTTGACAACTAAAATGTTACTTTAATCTTATTTTTTTAAATATACGATTATCCAATTGAAGCAAAGCTTTTATGCTTTTGTCTTCGATAAAGTTTCTAAAACCGCACCTTTTCACAACTATTAAAATCAGTTCAGTAACAGTTTACGCGTAAAATTGAGCATTATTCTGGTATAAAATTATTATATCGTTTCACGTGGGCGTGATAAATGCATGTAGAAACCCACGCCTCTTTTATAAATGCAATAAAATTGATATATATGGTAATCATGTCATCTATATTCAGACTACCAGTACGTACCTATTTATTTTAAACATAATGTTCTCCTTCTACTCCTCTCCAGCATTTCTACATCTGTGCGTATACAGTAATATACGAACAGACAGACTTGCTATCTATTTTAATCCAACGTACGAACACAGCAGGATATGCAGGTATATAAGCAAATAATCGATTTATTAAATTCCAACGTGTCATATATATAAGACAAACAAAAAAACTCGGTAAGGAAACCCATTGACATCGTTAATAAGATAATGAAACCTCAATGCAAATAAAATATTTTTTGGTTAATCAAAACCCAATATGAGCTTTTTAAATTTTTGCTAAAGTAGAGCAATTCTAAAAACCCTGATTTAAACTTTCGGTCCACACGCTGTCAAAAATTTGTTTGTTTCCCAACAAATCAATAAAATAAATTAACTTATAACGGACTTTAAATGAAGATGAAAATAAAATATATATATATTTTGTTTCTACAAAAAGTATCCTGAGTTACTCCCAGTTATATCAGCTGTCTTCCAGTCAACTGCTATCAAAAGGAGACCAGTGTGGTCTTGAGATTAGCCAAAACATACAGACAAACAAAATTATTTAAAAACGTTGTTTTGCTATATATAGCGGTATATCACAATAGAATAATTTTAAAATGGTTATTTCGATGTTACAAATTTATTTGAATTTAATTTTATTTATTTGTATAGATAAAAGCATCTTGGTAACTCGCCCTTGTAGGACTCGCCCTTGTAGGACCCTTGTAGAAACATTAATATGCTTAAAGTAAGTCAAAATTCATTTCAAATCCAAATATCTTAAAACATATAGAATCATTACAATTATTTATTGATTAATAAGAATGCTACCACCAGTTTGAAAAAAAACGGTGACTAAAGAAGAACCTGTGAAAAAAACTCAACAGTTTTGTAGTTATCTACAATAAAATAATCATTTCCATACATAAACAAAATTATGAATTAAATTACGCGATTGCTATACATACAAAATCGTTCATGATTTTCGACAAACTATATAGTCTGGAAACAGCTTGAGTCTTCTATTAAATTGTATTTTTATTAAAACTTTTAGATTCATACCACATCATGGCAGAAAAACAATATTATATTATAACCATGATTAATTAATTAAAATGCAATGCAATATGTGTTTATGTGCAGTAGCATCTTCAAGTTAATTCTAAAGTACTTTTGGGTTAATTTTCGGTGTTTTACATCAAACTGCTCGGTAATGACTTCATATTTAATTCGCCGATAAAAAAGCTTTTTATTTGGTATTTACAAACGCGAAATAATTCAAAAAGTGTCTCGTGAACGTGAAGCTCAAACTATATTTAGTCGGAAAGCGCAATTTTAAAAGCTTTTGCTTTCTACAATTTTTAGTTTATATCAAGTATTAAATAACATATTTTTAGTTTTAGAAACAAAGAACAGAAGGTCACGTTGCTTATAATTTGTTTTGTCACGTTTTTTTCTATTAAAATAAATTTAATAAATTATAAAAAAGCTCAAAAGATCTTTTAATCTACCTCACAATAATATATATCTCACTAATCATCCTGATGAGACATCGCATGGTTGCACTGCAGTTATAATTAAAACTTCAATTAAAAATTATAAAAAACCGCTATAGAAAGGTAACGAAACACTAGCGACAACAATTTGCGTACAAGATACGATTAGTGACTTCAACCCAGCATCAATATACTGTCCACCAACATAAAACATAAAAGAATTTCGAGTTAACGATTTTTTCAACCCTTGGAAATAACTTCTTTGCTGGACTTGCGTGACTGAAACGCGAAACACAACAAACAAACGTAAGAGCAAGACTTATCACTTCCACAGGGAGAGGGTTATTGTCTTCTGTGATGAAAACCAAACTAAAAACATTATCAAAAGCTGATTCAGCTAGACTTCCAGATTTGATGGACTTTATATAGTTTGTGGATCATCAAAGTTGGCTTTTAACGTTGACTCATGTCTACGGCTAGCTCTACTAAAATAGAAAACACCTAACACTCTCTATAATTTTCTCTCGGACTGGTACTTGTGACATTGGAGCCCAAAATACCGCTCCAGAGGAATTCGAAGGCCACAAAAAGCCTGGCCTATATTATTCAAACAGTGGAAATGTACTCCTGAGAAATAGTATGCAAAAAAAACGAGACTGCGGCGCATTTGGCATCTAACCCCAAGTGGAGACGATAAAAAAGCATTCAATAAGGCTATTCTAGATGTCATAGAAGCTCTTAAAACTGCAAAGAATACAATAATACGGACTCAGCTACAACCACTTTTGACAGCTCATAAAAGATAAACCAGCCACAGAACAGGAAGCTTCCAATCAGGAATAGCTGAAATACCCTAGTATTTTGGCTATTCCAGTTCAAGAACTAATGAAGAAAAGGCAAATATGTTTGCAATCCATCTCTCAAAAACTTGCCAGAGGGGTTTAATGAAACACAAATGCACAATATATTAAATCAAAATTATCATTCAGACATACCAATTAAGCTAATAACACGTAAAAAACATGGAAAGAAATAAAAAATTAAAACAAAATATTTTGGTATTAAAAATGCCCCCGGTTTTGATTTAATTACCAAAGTTTCTAGGTACTAGTCGAGCTATCAAAAAGCCATTGTGTTCACAACCTCATTGTTTAATTCCATTTTTAGAATAAAACAATTACCCACACTCTGGAAAGTATCTGGTAGTTATGTAAATATAAAGTATGATCCACAAAGACGGCAAACCTGTAAATGATCTCACCGCATACACCAATTTTTTAAAACTCTTGGAGAAACTGTTACTTAGTAGGACAGTTTCTATATTAAATGATAAAAACATAATCCGAGATTACCAGTTTGGATTTAGACACGGACATGGGATTAAAGAACATGTACATGTATATAAAACCAAATAAGAAAATCACTAGAAGACAAGAAATACTGCTCATGTGCATTCTTAGACGTCCAACTGGCTTTTGATATAGTCTGGCAAAATTAAACAGCGGCTTCTATACACATACTATGGAGTTATAAGATCATATCTCTCTAATAGAACTTTTCACGTAAAAGAGGATGATTGTACATCACAATGTCCTTGCAGGGGTTCCGCAGGGGTAAGTTTTGGCTCCAGTTTTATACATTTTGTACACGGCTGACTTCCCTGAATACCTAAATTAGCAATAGTAAGCTATGCAGATGTCATTGCTATATTGGGTAGTGATAAAGACCCAATAATGCTTCAGAAATGATTCAGCATGGATTAAATCGAGTAGAGACATGATAGAAAAGTAGATAGTTGAAGATAGTGCCTCAAAACTAACTCAGGTGCTATTTACTTTACGTCAAGCGAACAGGCTAACTGTTAAACTAGAGGAGTGAGAACTACTGCAAAGTGATGTTTAATATTTTGTAATTAAACTTGATAGAGAGGAGAGGAGAGCTCACATCTTAACAAAAAGAGATCAATTAACATAAAATATACCTTCAATGGCTTATGGCGAGAAAACCCATGCTTAGTTTAGGCAACAAGTTTTTTCTCTGCAATTCTGTTATCAAACCAATTTGGACGTTATCAATACAAGTTTGGGGTACTGCAAGTGTCTTAAGCATAAATTTTATACTAAGGGTACAAAAACGCAAATTTTGTAAAAATATCTGGAATGCTTTTTGGTTTACTAAAAACACAGTTGTTCATGACATTTACTTTTAACAAAGTAGTAGAAATAAACATATTTTATCTCCCGCATTCTTAAAATATTTTTTACTACTTACACTAATTTTTAATATTGCAAAAGGGCTCCAAACAACACCTTCGGAACCCCAGCCAACCTTACCTGCTCGTAGTGCAGATGCTGAATAACAGACGAGGCTCTGGCGAACCACCCACCAACCCGCATAGGGCCAGGGTGGTGGGATACGTTCTTAATGAAATGTGCATTAGGGGAGGCCTATGTCCACTTTACGCGTGCGTAGACTTTAAATACTGTAAAATTATAATAAATATAAATTTTTGTGATCAATCACTTACTTTAGTTATTATAAAATAAAATGCTCTTGCCAAGCTTGAATTTCTATTGAAATTTGAGCATAACATTGATAGGGCTCACCCATACGATGACGGACCATATAGGACAATGTCCTTTAAGTGTATTTAAACTCAAATTTTCGAATACAAAGTTTTACTTTTATAAGTTTAATGACTTAATATTTAATTTAACGCGAAGATGATATTCATGTTTTTATCCAAACTAAATATAAACTAAGAGAAACTTTTAATTCAGTTTCTTCACCTAAAAAGCAAGTGGATCAGTTTTTCAGGGTCCCTTAAATAATGGTCGTCAAAATAATATAAAAACTAAATTTACACTTTTTAATATAAGCCAGTTATAACAAACATTAGATTGTTTGAACTGGTCTTACTTGTAATTTTTGCAAGAAACAAAATTAATCTAGTACATTATTATGCAAATGGTATAAATAATAGCGTTATTTTCAAAAGTCAATATGTAGGGTAAGCTTTAATTATTGTATTTCATAATTTTAATTATTTGCATATTAATCATCATCGTCATCAGCCTGTGCTAGTCCACAGCTGGAAATAGGCCTCCCCTATACACGCCTTTTCAATTAGGGGGTTTTTGGACCGTATCCTGCCTAAGAGTATATGAGCATTCCATATAGTATTAACATATACGTGACTTTCAGGAAGTACGTGGTTCTTCACCGCAAACGTGATTCGGTCATATTTTATCTGTTTACAATAATAATAATAATAATACGTTGTACAACATTTATTCATTGAAAGTTTGGCGAAAATTTAATAGCATTGTGGTTGTTACAACCGCATCGTTTTAATTATCAATGATACAAATAGAACGATTGATGTCCCTAAAAATGTCAACTTAAAATGGTCAATTTACAAGACACTATTCTTGTCTCTCTATTCTTTACAAACTTTAAGAAGATGTTTGTAATTATTGACCACAGTCTTAAAATAAATATTTATGGTATATGGTTCTTAGAGAGCTGTTGTATTACGCTTTTTCAAACATTGGCTTTAGAAGCAGAAGCAGTATATAAAGAAACACACTATCTTTGCAGAAACTAGGCCATTCTTAATTGCCAAGGATGAGTTGGCAGGAAAACGTGTCTTTTAGACCTAAACGAAATGAATAACCTAGAGGGCTATGAGTTAAGATAAATTTATGGTTAAGTGAATTTCAATCGTGACATTACAAAGATATGATATACGAATACAACTATTTAACCGTTGCCACATATGCTATACATGACCGTTTTCTGTAACTTATTTGATAGCTGAAATCAACATCTTTCATATTATTATTTTTATAGGTAATTTAAACTAAGGATTTAAGTCGCCTCAAATTGAACTTTGAACTTTTGAAATTGTGCTAGTCCACTGCTGGACATAGGCCTCCCCTAATGCAAGTATTTTTCATTAGGAGGTTTACGGATCGTAGTCTACTACGCTGGTCCAATGCAGGTTGGAGGGTAGAATTACTTTTTACATGACCATCCGACTCATGGATCGTCGTACTTCTCAGACAATTAGGTTTGATTGACCAAAATTGTCCCAACCAACCAAAGAACAACGATAACACGAAGTCGTTTCCCCGCGGGATTAGAACGCACGACCGCCGGCTTATAAAACAAGGACCAATGCAGCAAGACCACGGAGGCGGATTTTGTTATATAACCATTTTGAAACGAAAAATTTTTATAACAAAAAATTAAATAAATAATTCCAAGATCTAATTTAGATTTAGCACTGCTTCTATTTTTTCTTACAAATGAATATTGAAAGAAAACTGATAGAAATGGTAATCTATTTTGGTCTTATTTATTCATACTACTGCAGTTTCGTTAGACTTGCAAAAGTGACTGTCTTTGCTCGTTCAAAGAGGAAGAACTTGATTGGGATAATTTGAAGAATTCTAATATAGCAATTTTCTTTAAGCTCTATGTAAACTGTTTTTTTCATATTGCTGTTGTATAAGCAAACCAACTTTATTATTTTCAAACAAAGTTGTAAATTTTACATCAAAAATAAAAAATAACCCTAAATTAACAGGCAAAATTCAAATATCGGTTTACAACTAGTATTTGTGAAGTATTTACGGCTGTAATAATTGATAAAAAATTTAAATGTACAAACAGCTTTGTTATGTTGAGTAATGTCAACAGGAACTAGTGTGGGACGCCCTGCGGCAAGATGAAGTGACGACATTCGCAAAGTGGGTTGGATGAGAATAGCCGAACATCGGAAGCGGTGCCGTGCATTAGGGGAGGCCTATGTCCAGCAGTGGACTGACGCGGGCTGATGATGATGATGATGATAATGCTATAAATCATTGTAGATTTTTTATGTGTAATCCGAGGCGCTAGTATACTTCTTAACTACCTAAATAAACACACACCTGATGGATAAAAGTGGCCGAAGTAGATTTAAGAAGCCATAAAACTACAACGTGGTCGGTATGCCTTATAAGTTTACCTTTGTTGAATTTATAAACAGCGAGATAAAGGCGGATTCATGTAAGAGCTTCAATTGCCATTTGGATTTCAGGCTTGCCTGTTATTGCTACAAAATTTAATTATAAATATTCCACATGTGCATTTATTCAAGCTTAAAATAGTTTGTTTATTTCGTTTTTTACCACCAGCAAAACAAAAACTTAGTTAAACAATTTTGCAGAAAATTCACAGTCATTCAGTAAAATTACAAGGTCATGTAACTATTGCATGAATTTCGATTACCCTAGGGACTTTTATTATAAAATTTGATAGCCTAAACAGGACATGAAGAATGTATAATTTAGGGCGTCAAAATTTATGGTACTAACAAGGTTCATTACGGTTTCAATAACGCACGGGGAAGATATAATATTATTATATATATAAACATAACAATATTCACAATTTCTACAGTCACTTGATTTTAAAACTATTAGAATAAAAGAAACATTTTCTTGACAAATAAATGATAAATGCGGGTTGTTGCTTGAGGCATTTGCAAAATCAACGTTGTTTATTCTATAAAAAGTTAATGTGCAATAATCGCATCTATTCCAAGCCCCCTCATTCCTACGTATTTAATTTGAAGTTAGGAAAAACAGGCAAAAAATTTTTTATATTAGATTTGACGAATATATCACTTCCCTTCATCAACAAATGGCATTGATCAGGCAGGCTTATCGTACCCAAGGAGATAACAACTTAAAATAGTTCAGTCCCAGCATGAACAGGAGATGCAGGATTGAACTCAAGGCGTTGAGATTATAATGCAAAAGTGATGTACACCTAAGCTGCAGTGATAATAAAAGTAACTTTTCCTTATAATAAGTTAAAGGAAAGAAACAGGACATTAAAATCATGGCAAGTGATCCGCCCTGCCCATAAAGCAGTGTAAGACGCCAAAATCCACTTACCGCCCAATGACTTTAGGTTTTACGTCTGCTTTACCCAGTAATTACCCTGGCTAAGATGCCCTTCGAACCGGAAGACAGAAGTGTTTAAACACATCTGACTTGCGGCTGAATTAGGCAACGCGATGCTACTACTCCGTAAGGTCATTTGAAATAACGCCCACCTACAACCTACTAAGTTAATTTAGTTTTTATGTAATTATAATTATTTAAGTAATTATAATTATATAAAAAGTAAATTTCTTCTGCTAAAACAACCATCTCTATATTTTTATCGACGACATAATTTTGTTACTCCTATAGTTAAAACCAAATTAATGAAGATTTTTGATTGATACCACTTGAAGTATTATTTATTATTTCCTATAAATATATTAATACACACATAAATATGAGCAATATCTTCACTGCGCATATGGTTGTTAGTGCCTAAAAGAGAGAGAAAGATATTATATTTTTTTAATTTTAACTCTTGGCCTATCAATAGTATAACATTTAGTAAGGAATTTTGAAATTTTAAAAACTTATGTAACAGTTTTTCGCTAAATGCTGTGCGATTTTACTTTCATATTTACTCGGAACCATATCTAGTTTGTAAACCTCAAAACCGTTACGAGCGTTCTAACTTTTGCAGTAAATAAAGCTGAGGAAGTCACTACACGTACCGACGGCCTCACTTACGGTAAAATATTAAAATTCCTATTTAAATTTTCAAAAAACGCGTTGTGAACGTATAAATTGTTTTATAATTCAAAATTATAACATTTTGTTCTATGAATTACTTTGAATTTGTCAATGAAATAGTAGACTTGACGTTCTGGTCAGCATTTTAGAATAAAAGACAAATAAATATCAACCGATCATAATATATTTAGCATACGTCTTACTGTTAATCCGCTGCATAACATTCATCTTTATCATCATCATCATCATCATCAGCCTGTGTTAGCCCACAGCTGGACATAGCCCACTGCGCGGCCACCGCGCTGGTGGGTGGACCGACTTTCTGCGTGCCCATCCGACGCGTAACATTAGTTCATTGTTTTAATTTCATATAACATGAGCGAAATAAAAACAAAACTAATTTTAAATATTTTGTTCAAATAAACTAAAACAAAGACATTACTACATACATAATACATAAGACATACATAAACTATTATCACTTTTTATATTGCCCTGAAGTTTAATTATCTAATAAAACTTATTTTGTAAAAAGCGCTAATTGCATAACGTTATTCATTTAAACCTAACAAATAAAACAAAAGTTTTATTGTCGCACTTATTACTTGCTTTAAATCAAGGTTTAAAACCTGTTTAGACCTTGCAGGTTAATAGTAAATAGTAGTTCATTTAATTAATTACCTTATAGTTAGTTCAAAAGATAGAAAAGCTGGTTTTTAATTTTGAATTAACAAGAGCGTAGTAATTTAAAAAGAGCCTTTAAAACGTGCAGCTGCAATAAATTTTAAAAGAAAGGTGCAATTCAAAAAGCTTTTTAATTAACGTCGGAGATTTAATTTAAACTTGAAATTAAAACATAACCACTATATATATTTATTGCTAACTTTAACGTATTTTTTAGAATATCATAATCACGAAATAACAATAATAAACAAAATAGAGATATAACTGCCTCGGTAGCATATTGGTATGGGCGTGTGCTTTAGTGTGCTTTAGAAACCGGAGGTCGTGGGTTCGAATCCTGCGGCGGCTCAAAAAATTTTATTGTTGATTCCTAGTTGCTTTGGGCAATTTGGGCCGATTGAATAAAAAATAAGATGATCCATGCGTCGGATGGGCATGTAAAAAGTCGGTCCGCCCACCAACCCGCATTGGACTAGCGTGGTGGGATACGGACCAAAAGCCCCCTGATCGAGCGCATGCATTAGGGGAGACCTATGTCCTTCAGTGGACAGGTTGATAATATAAACAAAATAGACACCAAATGACTTTACTTTTACTTATCACCAAATTACAACAAACATTCCGATACTCCTTGATTAATCAGTTTATATAAAATCTTAGTAATCTATATGGCACCGTAGTTTTATATAACTACTGGGGCATTTTACCTAAAGTGCACAACCAAAAATATGAGGTCGTGAATTTTGTTTATATCCTGGTCAATTATACTTCTAGTAGACGTGGACGTGTGCACCGATGTTTTTTTTAGATGCTAAGTTGCTGAGCTTTTTAAAATTAACTAGCAACGAAGTCACGAATTTTTATATGCTTATTTTATGTGTAATTAATTTGTAATGTAAAAACTTAAAAGTGTTGCTTCTTATAATTCTACATACAGATTTACATACGCATACCTTTGAGCATCTTCTAAGCAATCGAATGTATGAGCAAACATGCAGAAATACTACGCTATTAATATGTTATTTTTCATAAAAAATCCGACGTGCTCGTAAACTGCTTAGCAACCTAAATAAGCGCACAATCCCGACGGATAAAAGTGGCCGAAACATTTTTAAGAAGCCATAAAACTGGCGTGGTCGGCGTTCCTTATAAATTTACATTTGTTTAATTTATAAACAGCTTAAAAACGGTTTTAGCTGCAACATTGAACTACACCCTTCACGTGCATTTTGAATTTCAGACTATTAAAATTGCTAATTCAATACGAATTTTAGTTTTACATTTTTACAATATTAATTTAATATACTGTAAAACCATAAGTTGATCAATAGTAATAAAACAACTTTTTTTAATTAAATGAATTTGAATTAAAATACAAAACTAGCATAGTTCGAATTATATTCAACGAACAAACGTTCGTACGAATGATTGAAACGTCATAATATTTACTTAATATATATATATATTCCAAAAAAGTAGTAAGACTAAATTACTAATGTAGAGATCAAGTAAAATGATATCTAGTCCTCTAAAATATTACAAGCAATCCACGTTTCTTCTTTGATTAAATTCGTATGCGTGTTTTGTTTATCTCATCTGTTCCGAAACGAAAATTTCGTACCTATTTATTTAAAAATAAATAGTCTTCCTCCTCCGATGCTTGATGATTCCGTTTATAACGGGCCAAAAATCCACAATTAATCCTTAAAATTCATGGCATGTAAAAATGGTCGAAGATTAAATATTTACTTATTTCCTAATCTTTACTTTATGTCAAAAACCTATCTTTGGTATACTTACGTAAATCGGTAAAAGGGTTCGAAACTTTTGCATTTGATTACTGTCAAAACGGTACTGAACTAAATAAAAACTTTTCGAGCACATGCTGTTGACATTCCATTTATTTTATAATTTTTAAACAAACACATAAACCGTTCATCGCAGAGTATTTTTCAAATTTAATTGTAAGTTTCTTAAGCCGCATGTCAGAAAATTTAAAACGTATCGGTTGAAATACAAATTACATTTATATACAAATAAACTATAAATCGAAACTCAATCAATACTGAATTAAAATTTCAATTGGATTTTTCAAGTCCATATAACTTAGACTAAAAAGCAAAGGGACTTTTGTAAAAAATTAAGTTATATTGTGGTTTTTTCTTTTCTGCTTACTATTTTTTTTATATAAAACGATTTATTTAGTTCATAATGAAATCTAGTACGTGTTTGGGTTCCTTATTTTATAAGCGAATATTTCATAGATTTACGAACTTTTATCCGCAATTTAATCCACGAGGTGATTAATTTTATCTACGAGGCAACGATGATTAACTTTGGATATATATTTCTAAGTGTTTACGGTGGCTAACTATTTTTATATATTGAAAAATGCACATTATTTTAGTATTTTTATATCTTATAAGCTATTCTTTTTCAAAGCTATGTCATTGTACAGTTTTTCCATAATCCACCAAATAATTTTATTTCCTTTCGAATAGTACTTGTGATAACCTAAATGAGAAACTAAACTCACAGTTGCCACGTCATAAACGTATTAACACTGAACAAGTATCAAGGAAAGGCTAAGCACGGCTTAAATAAGGGACGAGTGAGATACTAAGTTAAGAGGCTTTTGTCCTTTTTCAAGTGTACATAAAAGTCACGTGATTAAGGATCCTTTAATAACCTAAGTAGCTTTAGTTTTTCGAGTAAAAGAACAGCTACTTAGTAGTAATTTAGTGCGGATTTACTATATATTTACTTGTGAAATTATTCATTGAGGATGGCCAACTTCCGCAATGTAAGATTAATTACGGTAAAATTCTGAATCGAAATGGGCGATACCATACTGTAAATAGTAAATTAATTATATAGCATACAATACAGTAATAAACGTATGCCATATTACTTTCGCAACTTACTTAAATATATGTATTTAACTTAAAAAATCAATTTAAATTTCACATTTGTTTGATTTTGCTATAAAAAATAATAAGGTTAACCTATTTATTACAAAGATACAATTTATCGATTAGAAAAAATATGATTACATTAATCACATTTTATGATTAAATATGACCTAAAATAAAATTATTTTATGTCCTATAATGGAACTGTATTTTTAAATTTCTAATTTCAATTAAAGTATTTGTAGCTATCCGAATGTATTGTAAAGGATAATTAATTCAATTAAACAGTAAAATTATATTATACGTATACAGTAAAAACCTAAGATAGACTTTAATATTAAATACCTTTTAGGTTGTTCCAAAGAATCATGCACAAAATAAAAATTAATTTCATTAAAACTGCTAATTCCACAACAGTTTTCATTCGAGTCTAGAGATTAAAATAATGTTAATCATAACAATTTTGACTTATTTTGAAATTTAGTACCATTTTCAGTGTCATTTAATTTTATAGAGGATTTCTATTTATATCATTAACGTATCTTTAGTTTTAGAAAACTGCTAGTTTATTACTCCGTATTTAATTAAAACGCTAAAAAACTTTCTCTATTTGCTATTTACAAGAGCGATATAATTGAAAAAGAGCTCTTTAAACTTGTACTTGAAATAAATTTTAAACGAAGTTCGCAATTTAAATAGCACTTCATCTAATGAGAATTTTTATATTCTATTTTAACATGAATTATTTATAAGCTCTATGATTTGTGTGATTTATATTTCATTACATTCTTTCAAGTCATATGACAGGAAATACCTGATATTTCAGCACAAACGTGTCTTGGTTATATTTTGTGTGTAATTCATATAAACGTTATATGCTGCTGTGTGAAATTCATCTATACGAAATCGTAATATTATTAAGCGTACATTTTGTTTGTGAACAACAATAACAAAAGTTTATATGTTATCGCCATCGTAGTGCATGGTTGTCGATTCAAATCCTGCTGGGAAATACTTTATGTTCTTAATCTATTTTTACTGTAGTTAAGTTTGTCTTAGTAGTGTAATAGATGTAAATAAATTTCATAAAAAATTGGATTTGGTAAAATAGTAAAAAATATATTTCAAACAATCTTTTATTTGAACTAATGAACTAAAATTTATTGTAATACATAACATAATAGAAAATTTGATAAATTCACAAGGTAAAAAACGATGTATTTTACCTTGTAAAATTATCAAAAAGCTCGTTAACGAATACTTACAAAGTAAGAAAACGAAATGTACAATTTACAGAAAACACCTTATGAATTTTCTTTAAACTTTTCCAATCCCGTGCTTTCTCTTCGAATGTGCAAAGACAATCAGGTTTACAGATTTAACGAGAGACAAACTGCAATAGAACTGAATAAATAAGAGCAAAATAGAAATTCGCTATCTTAAGTTTTCTTTTGTAAAAGTAATTTAAACCCTGGATAGTAAAAAAAGTTATTTAAGTTTCCCTAAAATAAAGTTATTCAATTTATCTTAGATTCAATTTATATTAGAATCTTCTATTTTTAGAAGTGGAAGGTCCTCTTTTTACAGGGGGCCATCTGGGACGGTACTACCACAGTGCCTATTTCTACCGTAAAGCGGTAGGTTGAAAACACTACCTGGTTCCGGTTTAAAGGGCACCATAACCAACATATTTACTGGGCAGACGAAACGTAACATCCTATGTCTCACTAGTGGTATCCGTGATATTGCCGATGTATGTGGGCTTCGGTGCCGCACTTTCCATCAGATAGGCCTTCGTATGTAATAAAAAATAGTAGCCTACTATTTTTTGACTGACTTCTCAAAAGAAGGAAATGTATACGTTACCTCGTTGCACGCTCTTAATGCTCCGATTTTGTTCATTCATTTTTTATTTCTTCTAAAATGTCTTTAAATTTTACATGAAGTTCTCCTTTACTCCTTTAAAATTACTTCGTTTTTCCATTAACTGCCTACACAGTGGCAGTTAAAGAAGTAACAGAGTAGCGAGGGAATAAGATTGCACCATCTCTTACTTGCAGCCCACTCCACCCCTAAGCGTGTGACCTGGCTTGCGCTTTATTTATTTTTTTAACATTAAATTCGCATGCATAACTTACCAACAAGTCATGGGGGCTAACAAAACTATAGCTTTACATTAATTGGGTTGCTAGCCCCAGCGGTGGCTTTGGTGACCTTGAAATGATGTATGACTGACCTGACCAGACTTTACTGTCCATACAAATACCAAATAATAAATTCGTTTTTTCTAACGTTTGACTGATTTGGTTGTCGAACGGTAATATTATTGTATTTATTAAGACCTAAACTAAAAATGACATGTTACCGACTCTTTTACATAATCATAATAAAATAGCTACGGTGCTCTTTTAATCGGAATACAGAAGTAATTCCAAACTACTGCTTCGATGGAGGTGATGTTAGTTTCTGTGGTCGGTTCTACACAGATACCCTGTTACATTTGATTAAAGAGCTTGTCATAGTATTTTGAAATGTCGACACTGTTTCTTGACAAACATAAGATTTTGACAGTGCCGGCAATATTTCCTTTGTCAGTACTACAAAAACCTTCAAAAAAAAAAAGCTTGACGAAATTCTTAGAATAAAAACACCGCTTATTAAGTACTGCAGGGAATTTTTTATAACTTGCTCCGAAGCTGTTTAACTTCCACGTTGAATTTATATTGAATTGCTTTAACCGTAGGTCATTACAAATGAAATATAAAATGCAACAATCGAGAGCAGTTTATTAATTTCCAGTCGTCATAACTTTATATTATAAAATTACGTATGTCACGTTACGTAAATGAATACAAAATGCTAATTGTAATAAATATACTTATTGATTTTTTGCTGGCCGTTCTTGGCATTATAATCTATATAATAAATGAAATAATTAAGAGCAAGTTAACTTTGGCTGTGACTAACTATTATTAAAAATAAAACTTATGAAAGCAAGAATCTATTTTGATTACATTTATTAATTTCAATGTAATTTGTCGTCAAAGTTGCGAACTTCGTATTCTTCATTTTGAGGAAAAATACTTCATTTTAAAAACTCGGAAAGTTTAAAGACAGTGTAAATTTGTGCTTTCTTTGAAGTCCAATTAATTCTTTACATATATGATCTTCCAATCATTGAAGCAACCATTCCATTTGGAAGTTTCGATGTCCAAAATGGCCGTTTAGTAGGAGTCCACAGCATCAAGTAACGCGAGCCGACTTATGCTCTTCACATAGCCAATGAAATTGTCTAAAGTTGCCTGAACTTTGACGTATGTCACATGTCGATCTTCTTCAATCAGCTTACGCACGGCAGCAATGTTTTCTTGGGTGACTGCAGTTTTTGGATGACCTTGACGGGGATCATCACTGAGCTTGACACGTCCACGTTTAAAATTAGCAAACCAGCGATAAATTGTAGTCTTTTTAAATAAATAATAATAATAATAATTTGAATAAATAACCGAGTTTCTTTTAAACAAATAAATGGTATTCGATTTTCAAAACCAAGGAGTTTGCAATTAAAAGGATTTTATTATGACAGGTATAGTGGAAATATTTCATTCCCGATACTTTAACGGTAGTGCAGCCCTCGTATAATGGAACTGTATTTCTAAATTCATAATGTCTTTTAAAGTATTTGTAACTATCCGTATATTATATTCTGTATAGCTTATTAAATTTTACACTAAAATTGTATTTCACAGATAAAACCGAAGGTTGAATTTAATATTAAAATTCAATAACTTTTAGATTGTTCCAAAGCATCATGGCACAAAATTAAAATTTATTTTCATTAAAACTGCTAATTCCATACATTTTTTGTTTGAGTCTGGAGATTAAAAGAATGTTTATCATAACAATTTTTGCTTGTTTTGAAATTCAGTACGTTTTCAGTGTCTTTTAAGTTGACTTTAATTTATATCATTTACGTATCTTTACTTTTAGGTAACTGCTAGTTTATTACTCCGTATTTAATTAAAACGCTAAAAAAGTTTTTCTATTTGCTATTTACAAGAGCGATATAATTGAAAAAGAGCCTTTTAAACTTGGAGTTGGAATAAATTTTAAACGAAGTTCGCAATTTAAATAGCACTTCATCTGATGAGAATTTTCATATTCTAAACCTTCAGTAAGAGGCTAGTTTACCATGATTTAGGTTAATTTTAAGTGTGTATAGCTACTTGATCAAGATATTATTCAAATAATAATCTGAAAATATCTTTATTCAATATAAAAGTAATACATTAGGTTATTGATTATGAACTGTTAAAATAGATTTGTAAAAGGGGGCCTTTGTCTAAGAATATCGTCAAAAGATACTAAGCGCGTTCCTTCCTTATTTTTGTGATATATATTTGATTGACTTTACATAAAATATGAAAGACATTTATCCTGTTGAAAACTTAAAGTGAGCTTTTATTAGCTGGCTGTGCTATCATTTGAAAACTCAGTTTATATTGCAACCACCTCGTCTTTGTTCAAACTGTTATGTAAATTTTAAATGTTATTTAATTTAGGAAGGCGTTTTTTTTTGTTTATGAGCTCTATGATTTGTGTAATTTATATTTCATTACATTCTTTCACGTGATATGACAGGAAATATGTGATGTTTCACCACAAACTTGTTTTAGTCATCTTTTGTCTGTAATGCTTATAGAAAGTGTATATGTCTGAAAAGTAAAATGGTCCATGCCTCAAATGGGCATGTAAAAAGTCGGCCCGCATTAGACCAGCGTGGTGGGATACAGTCCACAAACCTCTTAAAGGGTAAGGCATGCATTTGGGTAGGCCTATGTCCAGCAGTATATTAACACAGGCTGATGATGATGATGATGACGATATGTTATCGGCGTCGTAGTCCATGGTCGTGGGTTCGAATCCTGCCGGGAAGGACTTATATATCTGACACTAGATGATTTATATCTTTACTGCGCGTGACCAACGATCAATACAAAATTATTGTAGACAAGTGGATATAAGGAAATTACGAGAATTAAAATTATATAAAGTAATTTATTCCACCTTCAATTTTAATATTGATATTTTTTACTGCAACAATAGTTATTTTCACCAATAAACTTCTGTAGCAGTTATCTCATAAAATTATAAATAGATTAAAATATCTATTTATAATTTTGGTGAATAAGTTTATAAATATTTATTTTATTAGTTTAACAAAGGTAATAAATAAATATCAAACAAATAATAACACCAAATCATATTTATAAAAATTATATACAATTCGATGTATTTCACCTTGTAAATCCAAAAACCTAACAAAAAGCTGGTTAACGTGTACTTACAAAGTAAGAAAACGAAATGCACAATTTAAAGAAAATACCTTTTGCATTTTCTTTAAACTTTTCCAATCCCGTGCTTTCTCTTCGAATGTGCAAAGACAATCAGATTTACAGACCTAACGAGAGACAAACTGCAATAGAACTGAATAAATAAGGGTAGAATAGAAATTCGCTAACTTAAGTTTTCTTTGTAAAACTTATTTAAACTCTCGATATTAAACAAAGTATTATTCACTATATCTTAGATTTAATTTATAACAGTATCTTCTAGTTGTAAAAGTTGTAGGTCCTCTTTTTACAAGGGGCCATCTGGGGTGGTTCCGGTTTGAAGGGCACCATAAACTCACTTGCCCACTTTCCACCAGATGGGCCTTCGTTTGT
Source organism: Lamproptera curius (assembly GCA_029286875.1). Taxonomy (NCBI): domain Eukaryota; kingdom Metazoa; phylum Arthropoda; class Insecta; order Lepidoptera; family Papilionidae; genus Lamproptera; species Lamproptera curius. The sequence goes on from JAGSMT010000022.1 coordinate 1,964,872, forward strand.
AATAAAAGATAGTAGCCAGCAAGTCTTGACCGTCTTTCCAAAAGATGGGAATTCAATTCGAAACGTATGCTTTTATCTATCTATATGATCGTCGTTGCACAGCTCCTAATGCTCCGATCTTGTTGATTCTTTTTCTATATCTTGTAAAATGTCTTTCAATTTTACATAAAGCTATACAGTGGCAGTAAAAGAAGTAACGAAGTAGCCAGGTAATATGGTTGCACCATCTCGTACTTGCAGCCCATTCCACCCCAAAGCGTGGCTAGCGCTATACCTTGGCCATTATACCTGTACATCAGACTCGCATGCATGTTTTACTAACAAACCATAGGGGCTCAAAATTCATAGTTCTACATAAACTAGGCCTAACTCTCAACGGCGTCCTCAGTGACCTTGGAATGAAGCATGACTGAGCCCACCCGGCTTAAATGTCCGTATAAATAATAAATTCGTTTTTTATAACGTTTGATTCCACCAGATTAGTTGTCGATCCTGGTAATATTATTGTATTTATTAAGTCATAAATCAAAAATAGCATGTTACCGACTTTTTGCATAATCATAATACAACAGCTACGGTGCTCTTTTAATTGGAATACAGAAGTAATTGCACACGACTGCTTCGTAGTTTTCTAGTGATGTTAGTGTATTTAGTCGGTTTTATAAAAAGAGATACCCAGTTTAGATTTGTTTAAAAGCTTGTCATAATATTTTGAAATGCCAACGCTGTCTCTCGACAAAAATAAGATTTTGACATTGCCGGCAATATTTCCTCAGTTAGTAGGTACTACGAAAACAGTTACCTTCAATTTAAAAGTTTGACGCGATATCACGAAATAAAAACACAGCTTTTCACAAAAAAAAATTGCTAGGAAGTGTTGCAGGGAGTTTTCTATTACTTGCTCCGACGCTGTTTAACTTTTGAGGTTGAAATTATATTGAATCGAAACTTTGACCGTAGGTAATTATACGAAACGAAATATAGAATGCAATAGTCGAAAGCACTTTATTAATTTCTATTTGTAATTCAATATTATAAAGTCACCTATAAAAATTTTTGCATGTTAATAAAAAAAGGATGTTTAAATGATCGTAATTGAAAAAAATGCTAGCTATAATAATTATATATATTGAATTTTACCTGGCCGTAGTTGGCGCCCTTGACAGTTCTATATGAAGATGTAGGTTTAATTTCCTTCTCAATATATAATGTTCCCAAATAAAGGTTTTTTTTCTTGTCTGCTTCAAGTCTCGTTGTTTATCTATATGAAAACACATCAGAAAATGTCAATTCTCACGCTAATTGAAATTAACATTGATAAAAAGACAAAATTCATGTTATAATTTCAACTTATGATCATGGATGATAAAAATGTTCCAACGTCAGGAATTAAATGCTTAAAGTAAGCTCGATAATATAAACTCCTTTTATTTTACATAATATCACTGTCAGAATATAAATAATCAAAACCACAGCTCTACTACCATGAACCAATTTTGCTGATAGCAATTAAGGTGTTTTTACTTGCGTCTTAGCCGTTTAACTTTTTAAGGGCCTACTGAGTCGAGTACTACGAACCACTCTTAAATTATAACGAGTACACGATACTCCAACTGAGAAAGGTTTTCTTCGAAATTTTACATACACCGGTGCCTAAATAAACCTGTCATTCAAGTAAAATCGTAATGAGTTTAACGAAAACTTAGCAAACAATTCTTGAGTCAATTACAACAATGAACCGGTTTATTTTATTTTATTTTATTTCAATCTGATATTTATAACTATTTATAAAGTAAATGTATGTATGTTTATGTACTTATGTATGTGAGTTTATGTAATTATCTATATATTTATTCTATTTATGTGTATCGAGTAAAGCAGTATGTATTACGTATATTAGTACAGTGTACTTTACGTACAGGGTTTTTTTTTATTTATAAGAACATATTAAAAATTCCTGTATAAAACTATTACTATAAAACTATATAAAACTGCCTCCGTAGCCTAGTGGTATAGGCGTGTGGCTTAGAAACCGGAGGTCGTGGGTTCCAATCCTGCGGGGACTCAAGAAATTTTCCTTGTTGTTTCCTAGTTGGTTAGGGCAATTTGGGCCGATCACCCAATTGTCTGAAAAGTAAGATGATCCATGCATCGGATGGGCATGTGAAAACTCGGTCCACCCACCAACCCGCATTGGACCAGCGTGGTGGGATACGGTTCAAAAACCCTCTAATGGATAGGGGTGTATTAGGGGAGGCCTATGTCCAGCAGTGGACTATCTAAGGGTTAATAATGATGATGATGATTATAAAAGTATGACACATAGTATTACTTTTTTAATATTTTGTTATTTAGTACTTTTGCAACTCTTAGGTATAAAACCTTGTTTTTTTTCTATTTTTAATTATTGCACCTACATAACATTCTCTTAAACACCCATTGGTTGACTGGCAGAGAATGCCTTTGGCATTAGGTTCGCCATTGCACTGATTTTGTACAAGTAAATAAATAAATAAATAATAAATAAAATAAGTTTTATTTCGCCAAAATCGGATAGATTTACGTTTTGGAGATAGTTTGGAATAAACTTTTGATCATAAGAATTATGGACTTTCGTCGATTTTGGTATATATGCAGATTTATTTTTATTGTTTTGTGCCTATCAGTCGCTTCTTGAGGTTTGAAAATAAGTAGGAGTGTACTTTGTCATTTTTTTGCTGCCATAAATATCGATAATAATCTATTCTTTAATAGAAAAAGCATTTCTAATTTATTCTTTTATAGAAAATACAAAAGCTAATTAGAACTGCTCAAGAAAATACCTCTTGGAAAAACTTTCTGATTAAATAAAAAAAACTCTGCAATGTTTTTGTTTATCGATACACAGCGATATGTTTTACACTTTAAATCGGTCCCATTACTGTTTAAAACTTGTTTTGTACTTTAGGGCCAACAAAGGTTTTTATTTTTGTTATTAATGTGCAATTACAGTTGAATTATTTACTCCACGTTATTAATATGCAACTAAAGTTTAAGTACGTACGTTTTCAATTAGAAAAGTAGAAATGTGTTTCAAGTTGCTTTTACAACAAAGAAATAATTGAAAGAGAGTCTTCTAAAGGAATGAAGCTTGAATAAATTTCAAACTAAAAGCGCTATTTAATAAGCAATGTAAATAATGGGAGAACTTTAAAATTTTCATTTAAACTAAAATTTTAAAGTTAGTTTACCAATGAGTTATAAATTAGAATTTTATGCAGATATTTACAGCAGATGCTGGTTATGGGGCCTAATGGTATTCGCCCTTGTTTTCTAGACCGTAGGTCGTGGGTTCTATGATACGAGGAAAAAGCTTTGTGTCATTGTTGCATACCGTTAAGGTCCATGTTCCAATCATCTAATTTTTTAAATGTAAGATGGATTTTGGCAGTCGTTTTAAGACGGCAGTATGTAGTGTATAGAAATATTATACTTTTTATTTAATCATGATTTTTATATTGGTTACGCAGGCACACAAACAGTCGGGCCGCCTGATGGAAAGTGGTCACCGAGCCCCTTAGTCATTGGCGATACCAGTGGTATCACTAACGCGTTGCCTACCGTGAGACATAGGATGTTAAGTCTCGTTTACACAATAAATACGCTGGCTACAATGCCCTTTAAACCGGAACACAGTAGTGCTTTCAAACTACTGCTTTGCGCCAGAAATAGGCTAAGTAATGGTACGCTCCAGACGGTCCCCTGTAAAAAGGGGTTCTACTACCTACAAAAATGTTAAAGCATTTCCAATTTTCAAAAAGGTATATAGATACGAGAAACAGATTTATTAAAATTTTACCGGGAAATTATATATTAGGCAAGATATAATGTCTTCTCTTACGTGATTCGTTGCTGCGTGTATCATTTAAAGGTCATCTAAGTTCTGAGAATAGATTAAATAGTAAACAAAAACCGAACTGCTGAAATAGTGTAATAAGAGTATACATTTCTTGTAAATTAGCCAAATAGACGTTATGGTCAAGTTATGCGGTAAGAAATTTATTTCAAACAAGCTTACAGTGTGTCTGCTTACAATAAAAATTAAGTTTTACCTTTTTATTTTTTTAATGATAAAAAGATATGAGTTATTTAAAAGGGAAATTATTAGTTAATTATATGGTCCTTTAATTTAGCAGGTTTATTTATGCTCCCCAAAAAGAGATAAATCGCTGGGAGTTAGTTACGTCCTCCTCGACTTTTGACCTTTAAAATAACGATAACCATTACCTACTCACCAAGTGTTAAAGCTGTAAATGCCAATTAGAAATTACTAACTACGCGTTGTGAATGTTTAATTTAAATTCAAGCAACTGTATTCCATAAATAATTAGTACAGTGGAAATGCTCGTTGTTAATCACATAAAAATCTTTTATAAAAGATTATGAAATTATTTTCATATTCATCAACCGATACCTGTCTTATAATTTATACAAAAATTCCATGATTTTTTTTAAAGAAAATATCAAAAGCCTAAAGTTATTAGTATATAAAATAGTAGGTGCTAGAGGAAGAAGTGTGTTTTTTTCACATATTCACAACAAAAACTTTAAATATATCTGAAATAGATATAAATTTCCTGAATAAGTACATGAACTTTGTTAGCATATGCTCCTCGATCTCTAACTCGAACCCACGACCTCCGTTTAATAAAGTAATGGCCTATAGCGCTAGGCCACGGAGGCGGTTAAATACTGTAAACTCGTAAATTCGCTACTTCCAGATCTTCGCCGGATTAGCTTTAACCCATAATACTAAAGTCTCGTACCTTCTAACTTTAGCTTTGTTTAATTTATTAACATCGCAATGCTAAGCGGTTTTAGCTGAAATATTCATCCCATCTACCTTTAGGACTGGTCAGTGACGTCATTACAAATTCACAACAAACTCTAAACTTAAATATCCCACGATTATCGTAAGTTGGCATATTCATCAACAAGTCATTTATAATGGATGTTCGAATATTGACTATAGCATTTAAGACATTTCCCGGATATAGCATTTAAGAGCATATGTGCATAAACTGCTTTAAACATTTTATAATCGTTTAATTTATCCTTATTTATATTTTATGTCAAGCTAAGGAGTTTCTTAGTCTTATATTACGATTATATTATATATTATTTTATGAAATATTAATGCGAAAAATATAAAATATTAATGATTGATACACTTTATTATAACACAAAATAGTTCCGCTTACAAATACATAATTCTCAGGGCATCGATCCTCAATGTTTTTTATGATGTATTCAATTTAAATTTATCATAACTAAGGTTGGTTTCCGTGTTTTGAAGCTCTAAAAAAACATATTTATACGTTATTTGCCATATTTATTAACTTAAGCTGTCGATGTTTTGCGATTTAAATTTAAGTATAGTATTTTGAGCACTTTAATATCAAGAATAATTTCGTGTATAACTAATGGAGCTACATTTGTTAAACTTGTCTTTAAAGCTAAAAATCAATTACTCGAACGTTAGAATTAAATGAAACTCGAGATCTTTAGCTCACAATATTAAGGAATCGATAAACTTAAGATCGCTTTAGAACATGTACATTACTCGTATTTCTCTTAAGAGCAAAATATTTAGAAAATTAGAAATAATTAATTTATGTATTATTTACTACAAAGCTACATCTTCGAATTGAATAAGAATTAAAAGAAAAGTCCCAAATTTGCTAATAGAACTTGTGTTTAGTAAACTTTTGTACATAACACCTAAAACTTTTTCATATCTCTTTTAATTGTGTAAATAGGTTGATGTTGTAAGCCGTGACTTCGTCCGCGATGAATAAGAGAAATGACCGCGAGGTGTATTTAAATATACTGTATATCAATATAAATGAGGTTTCATAATTGTATGTCTTAGACACGGTTTCATGGTTGTAGCTTCGGCGATTATTGACCCCTAGGGGTCGAAATGAGACCCCTAGCTCATCCCCGCCATAATAATGGCCACTTGGCTTGTTTTAAGTATCTAGACACAAAATTTTATCGATTGATGTTCAACAAAAACGAATTTTCATAAAAACGTTCATCCCCTATTTCAGCGCTTTCAAGCCCTTTTATCGCCATGGCTAATAGTCTATGTCCTTTCTTGGACCCTGTTCTAAGTATGTATAAAATTTCGTCGAAATCAGTTCAATGATTTACACGTTGAAGACAGACAGACAGACATACATAGTGACTTTCGCATTTATAATATAAGTATGGACTAGCTGTTGTTCGGGACTTCGTCCGCGTGGTAATATAAAAAAAAAGTATTTAAAGGTATCTATTAGTGAAATTCATGTCAAAATTGGAACAGCCATTCCAGAACAAGCAGACAAAGACAATATGTTGATTGGTTATATGTATGTGTTGGTCAGAATTGATTATAATTTTTTTTAAAAATTCGAATGTATACATTTTAAGTCTTAAATAAAATATGCTGTGATCAATTTCCTAAAAACGAATCCTTAATAATTAATATTTTTGACTTCAACATCGTATCTTAAAAATTTCACATCTTCATTAAGAAAATTATCAACTAACCAAATATGTGGCCAGAATAGATTTAAGAACTTAGAACTTATTGAACTCAGACACGATTCGAATAACTTATGCATTATCTTTAGTTTAATTTATAAACAATGGAAACTGAAAGATTCATCAAAGCGTCCTATCTGCCTTTCAGGCTCACCAGCGTTATTACAAATTCACAACAAGCTCTGAACTTAACCATCCCACAACTATTAGAAGTTGGTACATTATTTTCAACTAATTTACAATAAATGTTCAAATATTGCTCCATAAACATTTGTTCTTAAGGCTACTGCAAATTTCTCTTTGTAAACCAATTTTAATATTCGATAACGTAATTTATGTAGCTAAGTAGTTTGTATGTCTCGTTAAGGGCAATCATTTTAGAAGATGGTTCATCTCTTACAGAGATCTAACACAAAGCAGTACTGTGAAAACATAAATCGTTTATACAATATCAAATTAAAATAATCTTTCCCATTTTATATAATTTTGTATTCATTTGTGTTATATAGAGGTGGAACTACCTGGAAGAAAATTATAAAAAGTAATGTGAGTAAACTAGAGAATATCTTCAGCTGTTTGAATCGCTTTGAGTGGGCTTTCGTACAAATAATATAATAGTAATAGTAGTAAGCAGAATTCAGAGATTTGTTATGATGTATTTGGTTCATAAATAAACAAGCAATTTATACTTATCGCCCCGTTGTCTATGACTTCATCAGCTTGGTAATATACATAAAAAAATCTGGCAGTTTTTTTTGCAAGAAAAACTCTTTCCTTCAGTGAAAGTCCCGTGAAAATAGAACTGGACCAGCCATTCTAGAGAGCCAGAAAAAACTCAAAAATAGACAGACAGTATTTAAAAATTAAAAAAAATGTTTTGTTGTATGAGTTTATGTATCACATTGTAATCATTTAAAATGGATATTTTATTGTCGTCAGTAATTAAACACTTCAATTGTATTTATTTGTGAAGATATTATACAAATATTGCTTGGAAACGAAAACCTTTGTTTATTTTTCCCTTTATTTCTCTTTGTAAACCGTTTCTCTATCTATAAACTTTTAAAGTTCTTGAATTTATTTGAAGCTGAGAAGTTTGTTTCTCTCTTTAAATAACTACATAATCGATAACAGGTCTCTTAACATAGACACATACCGCAAATAGTATTTTATTTACGAATCACTGTTTATATTTACATTGCAGTGAGATATGTTGCTTAGGTAAATCGCTCGTCGGAAGTCCTTACAAATTGTATGTGTTAAAGTGACACTAACAAATTACCAATATTCTCACACTGAACAGTACGTTTTCACAAAATTATATTTTTGCATGTACACAATGTATGTTTTTAAACTCCATGTAATAATTCTTTTCATGGACTAAATAAGTATGTCAGAGTGCTGCATTATATTCACTGGAACAATTAATTTTTTACCAGAAATATATTTACCAGCTAGCGATCAGAGAAGTTGCTGTTAAACTTTTTTGGGTTCAACTTTAACGAGTACTAAGAACAACTTGTAAAACAATAACGAATTCCCAAAATGCTTTCCCAAAAAAAAAAACTTTGGCCAGTTTTGGCATATCTTGTTATTTGTTTTAACCTTATATTTTTTTTACTTCTCTTTATGAAGGTATAATATCTTTTTTAATTGATAGAAAACAATGTACTTATATAAATACATTTTTTATACGCTTTACTACACTTGTGCTAATATTTTAAAATTACGCAGCGACTGATAGACATAAAACAATTTAAAAAAAGTGTAAGTTCATAGTTATATTAGACAAATCCGAATGCATACCAAAATCTGCTTCTGTCGATAATACATGTACACGAAGGTTTATTTCAAACTCTACCTGAAACGTAGCGTTAGCGTGATGACATTCAACTTATTTTAATTGTATTTCAGGTTTAATTAGGCGCTGGTACATTTTAAATTTCACGAAAAACCTTTCTCAGTTGTGGTACAGTGTACTCGTTATAATTTTAAAGTGGTTCGTAGTACTCAACTCAGTAGGCCCATAAACAGTTGAACGGTTAAGACGCGAATGAAAAACACCTTAATTGCTATCATAATTTGTTTATGGTGGTGGAGCTGTGGTTATGATTATTTTTAATCTGACCATAATACAATTGAAAATATTTTAATTTAATTATTTTTTCTTTAATTTCTGAAGGTTATTAATAAACATTTTTAGATTAGTTAGCACTATCAGAGGGCACTAGTATTGAGCAAAATAGGTATAACTCTGAATAACTGCTTGCTTAATGTCTTATATTAGTAAGTGAAGGTGTTACTGACATTCAATAAACAATACTTATAGACATCAATACAATGTAAGTGTATTTGAAAAATAATGTAACACTTTTCTTTAGTTGGTAAATTGTGTTGTAAAATACCTGAAATATCCCTAATATTGGAGTTTTATAAAAACGCAGACTGTTCGATGTATCGCGTATTAAATTATAAAATAAAAAACTCTTAAGACAAGTTTAGATACGAATAAAAACTTTGCAAAGCTTAATACACTATACGCTTCTCTTCAGTTAAACACAGTTTAACAATGAGCTAATTAAACATAAATCGTCAGCGAATGTCCTTATTATCGTTATCCGTAAGGATGTTATTAATGTACATTTTAGGACGTTTTTCGGTGCTTAACTTTTAAGGGTCAATTGAATTGAGCAACGAGAAATGATTGTAAAATTATAACGAATACTTAAGACTTTAGCTTAGAGAAGCTTATAAAACAATCGATAATAAAACAACGATCACGGATCGGTTTGTAACTTATTTTCTTTGTAAATAATTGAATATTATCTTAATCTTTTAAGATCTCAGAACTTGATAGCGCTGTTAGTTTAGTTAATATACGTTTAAAGTTTTCTTTAATGTCTGAAATCACAAAGCAGAGCTAGTAATTTTTTACAATTGTAAAATATTAACTTTGACCTTTCAAAAATCACTTACTAGCACATTCACTTTCTGCGTTAATAGATTCACAAAAATAAATAAAGTGAATCTGTTTTTGCCCTAATTTAAAGAAAGTCTTTATCTTATTAATACTTGATTTATAAACATGATAATTTAGGATAAACACACTCTCACCTAAATACCATAAAGTGGTTTCTATTTTATAGTAATTGACGTATTAAAGAACTATTTACAAAAAAATGTGTAAGAAATAAATATAATGAGCGTGAAATCCCGCGGGCGAAAGCTAATTCTATATGTACACGATAACAGGGAAAAATTTTAACGAACGCTCAAAACTTTTGCAGTTAATATTAACGAGTGAACGTAACATCAAAAAAGTTTGAGCACTGCAAAAGCTAATTGACTCCCAGAGACACCACACTCGGTTATTTCAAACGATGAATAATAAAAGTATAACGGTACTTTTGTTTAACTAACTCAGATACGATTAAAAAATCTAGGATATACAGAACAGATTAATTATCTACTTTACTTGAACTTTTATCTGAATTTGACAGCTTTTGAAGATCTTTAAAAGTTATAAAAAACCACAACATTTTATTACAAGTAATTAAAGTATAAATAGGAGACAAAACATACAGAAATAAAATATACTACATATGTAAGCAAATAATTTATATCTTTTCATATTTTCCAGGTATAAAAATATTGTAATAGCTAGCACGCATACATTTAATGTACGAGTTCAGTAAATGTAATTTTAAATGAAGCAGGTTTAATTTCTGTATAATCATAATACGCTGAAAAGAGAAATTTAAATGGAAATTCTAGATAATAGCACAAATGATTTTAAACGAAACTTCTGTACCGGCCAGTTATTATAATATTCGAACTTGGTAACGGGAGTCTGAATGAATAAGTAATTATGCCGGAAGTTTAATTTAGGTACGTAATAAATTGAATTTTATATATTTATTATTATTTTTAATGATTTTTCGGGTTAACTGGAGTTATAAAAATAATTAAAAATTTTATTCTGTAATGATCATAATTAATTGTTCTTTACGTAAGTTTAAAGGGAAAATTAATACATATGCTAAAGACAATCATATATTTATGGATAAATACTTATTCTACTTTTTATCAACTCGGTTAAGATTTGTTTCACACATGACATCATCAGCCTTTGATAGTCAATTGCAAATGAACATAGAGTCTTCTCTAATACAGACTATCCATATAAGGGGTTATTGGACGTACCACGCTAGGTCAATGACGGGTTGGTGGTGGACCGACTTCTTACAAGCCCATCCGACGATGGATCATCTAACTTTCAGACAATTGGATCGGCCCAAAAGTTTGCTTAATATCTCATCATCCAAATCAATCATAAATGAAAATTGTTGAGTCTCCGCAGGATTCAAACCACGACCATCCGGATTTAGTTAACTGCTAGGATGAAATCGTGATTTGGTTTAATCGAATTCTGTTTTAATTGTAAATGAAAATAATTTTCTAACGGACTATTATAAGTATGTACGAGTACATCGTAAGGGCAGACTGTTTGTAACAGCGGATCTGCCTTACAAGATGAAATGAAACGATTAAGATAAAGACAGATCCGCTTAATATTCAAGTCATCCAAACAGCTCAAACATAAAGTCGTTCGACAATACCATCGTAGCATCAGCGATGGAAATCTTGATGGATCAGTTCATGCTTGGGTAGAGATGTGACGCCTCATCGGCGTTTATACAGGACTGCTTCGCCTACTGTCCAGCAGCGAACTGCTACAAGGCGGTTTCAGATTGCCAATCCGTGTTTAACAGCGTGGCAATGATGAGCAATTTCTAAATGGACCCATTCACATGGCGATTTATAAAAAGTTGTCCAGATTGGACATTAAAGGCGGTCTGTCAGATTCAGCGATCTGTTAAAATGGAAGAATGTTTAACAAAATAACCATTCCACCGGGAATTGTTTATTTTTATAAGCATACGCTGTCATTGCGTTGGTTCTTTAGCAAAATTCCAAAAGGGGATATCACTCATAGCCTTTGATGCCACCTACATAGGCCCCCAATAATTTCCTTGGGGGTTTTTGGACCATTTCCCACGCTGGTCCAAGGGTTGGGGGCGATTTTAAGATCCGACCATGGGGTTTTTTTCCGACAACTGGGTGATCGCCCAAATTTCTTCTAATAGGAAAAACAATGAAAATTTGTTTAAAAGTTTCCCCCAATTCGAACCCACGACTGGTTTCTAAACACGTCCCCATGGCTCGGGGAGTTAGATGTAGGATGTAAACCACCCTTGCAGTCGCGTAAATTTATTTCATTGCAATTTGGGCTAAAAGCTAAATCTTGTTAAAAAAGGCTCCCTTTTACAAGGGGTTGGGGGTCCAAGGAATTTTTTGCCGAAATTGGATAACACCACCGTGATGATTGAAGGACTGTGGTGCGATTTTCTTTGGTAAACGACGGGAATCCAAGCTCACGCCGATATAATGGGGTTGTTACCACTTTCCATCACGTCCCCAACGTGTCCCTTGGTAGAAAAAAATTAAACCTTTGAAGGACGGCTTTCCCTCGAATGGGTGATTTTTAATTTAAAGAAACACCCATAAATTTTTGAAAGTTAAATGCCGGATAAAACCAAGAACCTTTCTTTAAAAATAGAATTTGTAGATATTTAGGTTTAGTTAAAAATAAAAAGTTTTATTTGTTCTTAACAACCAATCTAAAGAGGGTAAAAAGGGGGTTAAAAGAGTTTTTTGAAATGTTAACCTGGGAATCATTTTGAAGAATGTAAAGGGATTTAGGTTTATAAACATTCTAATATATTAATGTAAACATTTATAAACGTCACTTTGTTTTTCTGTTCAAAGTTTAAAAAAATCTTAAAAGAATACAATTAAAATAACGCCTAGAATCACTTTTCTAAAAACAATGTTTAGCGGTAAATGTTTATTCTTGTACGTTAAAAAGGTCAGGGGAATCAGACCGGAAAAGGGTCAATAATAAACTATTTATCGATGCAAAAGTAGGTAAATTGTTTGGGTTGTACGAATATTTTCAAAAATTTTCCATTACTAGAGTTTGTATTATTAATCTTATAGTTATTTATAGTCACGTTAACAGTTATATGTTATTGCTTCCAGTTTTTATACTTGTTTGTAATTCACTATTTACTATTTTGACTAAAATTTTTTTTTTTACGCAAATAAATAAAATTGGACTGTTTGTAACATAAATTTAATCGTTTTTAAATGATTGTTTTACTTTTTAGTCTGTCTGCCTGTTTGCTTGTCTTAATCTATGGAATTGCGTCTGATTTTATGAATTTACGGAAGATTCGAAACTAGGATAACTTAGGAAATTTTTTTGGAAATATTATCCAAAATGATTTTTAAAATCCAAACTAGGGGTAAGTTTGGATGCTAGTTAATAAAATACCACGTGACAACGCGAACGAATAGGTCCCGTTTTTTAAAATAAATATGAAATGCTTTTTTATCTCAACGGAGAGTAATTGCGAAAATCAAACATACCCGGGTATTGATTTTCATTTAAACATCGATGACAAAACCAAGAAAAATGTTCGGAAAACGTAAAAGAAACAACTATGTCATATTAACAACATGTTTATTAATGGGGAGGAAAATACTTCACCATTAAATATTACGCAATACTTAAAGTAGTATTGTTTATCAAAAACTTACAATTTGTTGAGGCTCAAAAGTTTTTTTTCCTTGAAATATGTATTCGTTACATGCCATTTCAACTGTTTCGAGTTTTAATTGCTTTGCAAATTCGACGAAGCAAGTTTGAGGTTTGCAAAGTTTCAACTGACTAATACAAGCGCAATACATACGAGGGTGGTCTGAAAAGTTTCCGACCTAACAATGATAAAAGATTTTTTTTTCTTTACTTTTTTATTTTTTTTCACAAGTCTCCTTTTGTAATTTTAATTCTCCTTAGCGATGTCCCATCTCTGAAAGGGTCCAAAAGTACTTTGGGTTTTTCTTTGCAAAAAACTTTACAAAGGTGTTCCTTCATTTGAGAAAATCTTTTGTCCCCCGAGCTCAGTTTTCAGAAGAGGAGCAAAAGAAGTCGAAAGGATCTGGTGGAAGGTGGATGGTCACAGTTAAACCGTAACTGTGGATTTTTGCCTGGCAACCGCTGAGGTGTAAGGCGGGTTTCTGGAAACAGGATTTTTTTTTGGCGTTTTTCCCTTTGGGCCTTCAGCCTGTCAAGGATGATGCGAGTATGGTCCAATAGTTTTTTTTGAAGATAATGATAAAGATAACCTTATGACTATCTCAAAACATTCCCATCACTTTCCAGCCGAAAAAGATTTTGCTTTTTTGAGCTTTCCCCTTTGGTCCACGTTTTGACTGTAGTTTGTTTAGGGTATAATGGTGTATCCAAATTTCATCTGTAATTAATCGACGAAAAACTCGGATTCATTGGTCAAAGCGCCGGTTTGGGAAATGTTCATTGAAAGTTTTTGGTCAGTGAGAACGCGGCACCCAACGCGGATACTTTGTCATGTCTAAATTTTGATTTAATTGTGAAAACACGTTCTTTTGGACTTTTCAAACCTCTGCATCTTCCACTTTAATTGGCGGCTTTAACGCCATTTGAACTTTGCAATGTTACGCGTAGGCAGTTTTTGACGTCCGAAATTCATCGTCCCAAGCCTTAGCCAGTTTAAATTAGCTGCCCAAAATTTCAAGTGGTAAATGAGGGCAGAGCCAAGTATAGAACCATTCATCTTTGAGCGTAGACGTATTCCTTCACAAACAAAAAATTTAATAACAGCTGATACCAATTTTTATTTTCCAAAACCATACAACCTTTCTCATTTTCACCAACCACACACCACTCCAAACGATGTCAACAAAAACTGGTCCAAAATAGGAAACTTTGTTGAGAACTGTTAAAATATGCAAACCATTCACTAGCTTTTTTAACGAGTGGCGCCATCTTTGAGTTGAGGTCGGAAACTTTTTAGACCACACTCGTATGGCGACGATAGCAAAACCATGTCTTTATCGGAGATTTCCAATGCTCAAAAATTATCATTCAGCAAATATATATACACGACTGTCTGTTGTTAACAAAAAAAAAAATGTTTGTCTGTCTGTTTGTTCTGGCTGTGAAGTGACTGGTCTGATTTTGATGGGACTTTCGAAGGAAGACAGCTAATGTTATGGTAGAAACCGTTATTATAACCAACAGCATTTTAATATTTTTTCTATCTGTCTGTTCGTACTAGCTAGATAGTTACTGGAATGGCTGGTCAGACTTTGAGGTCTTTTTAAATAGATAGTTGATGATGAAGAACTTTACCTTTAATCTTTTTATTTTATTGTACTACCCGGGGACGAGGTTGCGCGCAACAGTTGGCTAGTGTTATAATGTTTAAAACTAAGAAATTAAAAAGGCAAAGTTAAGAGGTATGCTTACGGTTGTGGTGATAAAAAGATATACTATTTTAGTGGATATATTATGTGATGCCAACAAAACATATTACAATTGCTGGCACATCACGCGCTCATATATCATTGGTTCTCATTCACCAGTGAGAATGAATCGCTTTTTGACGCCGTCTGTATTCTAGAAAAAACTCCATTCAAGTCATATATTGAGCACATTATTCAGACTGATTATTGAACTTTCGATAAACGGGAACCAATATTTGGCATAAATTATAATAATGGTTTTTTTAAAGTTTTTCGTTCATATTAGTTTTCAATGCAGTTGTAAATAAAAAACAAATTTTCATAAATTATTCCTGAAAACAAAAGTTAAAGTTATTTAAAGCACGTATCGACCATATTATTTTTAACTTGGATTTATAACAAGTCACTGATGACCTAGATTTTGGAAATAAAATATTTAACTGGGTTAATGCACTTTACAGCAATACTGCTTTTAGTAAACCTAGCCTACGTTGTGAGCCCGGGTCATCTGAGTCACACCTATTCCTCTGGGTATCTAAGAATAGTGGCCACTTTTTGTAATTACTTAGAAAATTATATTATTTTAAAGATAATTTAAAGATTTATTAAGTGTTAAACATACATTTAATTATTCTGATTCTCGAATGTAAATGAATCTATTTAAGGCTTTCTTTGGACCATTTTGTAAATATAATGTTTAATTAAATACCTAATATTAAAAACGTGCGCACCTGTAATGTTCTTTGTAATATTTTAAAAAAGTTTAAGATAAACCAACGTTTTAACCATCAAACTAACATTAACGGAAACGTTTTGAAAACGTTACATAATTTATATTTATTTCACGTTGATAGAGTCGCATGAAAGGTTTCTTAATTTAGTTTTAAAATAATTTTAAATAAATTTTGTATTCTATCAACAATTTTTAAAAGAAAAATTCAACTTTAAATACTCTGTAAAGAAAAAAAAGACTGTATAACATATAAAAACGGAAAGTAATAAATACTAATAAAATAGCTTCATACTACATTTTTGTCATAAACTTCTGTTATTTGACTACGCTACAAAAATCGTAAAAAAGTTACAATGTTATGGTTCTGAACAAACTCCTTCCAACCTCAAAAAACATATGATTTGTTACAAGGAACTCAAAGTACAACTACAAATATATTTTCAAATGTTTATTTATCCATAATAAATAATGGGGCTTAATTGAATTGCGCATCTAGAGAAGTTATTTATCGGTTGACCGGTGTCCAGAGTAAACTTTTTAATTTAGTTCCGATTCGGCGGAAAGTTTTGCGTTTAAATAACTATTAAGGCTTTTTAAAACCATTTCAATATTATTGGTTTAACCCGTTTCCTTTGATGATTTTTTTTACAAAAAATTTTGTTTTTAATAAACGTGGTATAAAGAAATAAGGAAAAATAACAAATTTTTAACGCATTATAAATGGGATTTTTATTTTGCTTACAAAATCGAGAGCGCCCTCAGCAGCGGTCCCGCCCGCACGTGTTAGCCCAGCTCCAGAGTCGTCCAGTTCATTTCCGCTCCCGTGAACGTCGCGCTGCGCAATTGGTTTTTATGAGTGCACCGCCTCAAGAGCCTTTTTCGCACTGCGAGGTCATCAGGTTGGATTTATTGGTACCCGGTCGGTTTGGACGCCGTTTTTCAACTCGTTTGCCTAACACAAGGTTAAGACGCTTGTGAAAACGCATTTGTTTCTTAGGTTAATTATCTTGCTTCCGGCCGCGAAGGGGCCACAGGCCCGGGAAGTTTTAGTTTTGTTTCGTTACAGAACCAGCCACGAACACATCCCCCAAACCCGGGGGGGCGGACTTTAAACCCTTTGGCCGGACCTCACAGATTGCGGGTTTGACGAACCAATGTCTTGTCTAACTAGATGACCAAGAGGGGATGGTGACCGGGGAGCCCTCGAGTCGTTTCGGTCTTGATACCGGCGATTAGTGAGAAACCGGTGGAAAACACGAAACAACCGACGCAGACACCAACTGATCTCCGAGTACGCCCGACCACCAACCCTTACCCAACGCCTGGACCGTCCTGACCATTCCTGAGGATAAGGAGAAATTATGTCGATATTAGATCCGCACGGAATCGATATAACGTCGAGGCATAACAACGGAACTACACGGCTTCAAAACCGTCAAATCTGGAAAGCGAAGGTCCGGGCACCTTTATCACCCGAACCGTCCTTCGGGCGGTCTTCATCATCCCGCCAATCCAGGCGCCCCCGGCCCCTCGCCCCGCCGTGCCAGCCTTTCCCAGGCACGGCTCTAGGGAAACGCCCACCACCAGTTTACCTCCCGGAAAAGGAGGGGGTCGAATTCCCCCATCCAACAACATTAAGTTTTATCGATAGAACAGGGATCAAACCGGTTAGAAAATTCAGACGATTGGGAAAGGTGACTTTATTCCTTAGGAAAAGAACACCACACAACCTTCACCCGGACGAGCGCGTACTTAGGAAAGTGGTCAAAGGATGTTTAAGGAAAGCCCTGTCCGAGAAGCCATCAAAGAATTAAATATTTCCGCCCCTTTGGAAACGTACCACCCAACCAAAACGCCCTTACGGTATGGTGCTGGTTACGCCAGAGCGCCAAAGGGGAAGTGATTTAGACATAGATCATCCAGGGATCGGCGTTCCCACTTTGAGCGGCCGATTCCAACGGTCTTCCAGGTGTCATAACGCCAGGTATTTGGTCACGCCGCGAAACTGTTTCGCCGCCCGTGCGTCAAATGCCCGGGATCACGGAGCCTCCGTCCCAGACCCAAGGACAACAACCCCACCTACGAACCTCCTGCGGGTAAACGCCGCAATCCCGGCCACAAACTACCTTTTGGCGCCCTAAGGCACCAAAACGCAGAGTTCCTTCAAGGGAAGCCTTCCAGGCGCCACCAAACCCATCCAACAACAGCATTCCCCACCCTTCCGTCCCTTCCAACGCTTGGCAGTTCCACCCCGGGCAACAGCGGCCGGAGCTGTTCCGAGCGCAGAGGGCCCCCAGCCCAATAGCCCCATGAGCCATGAATGGCAGACTGGAAAAAATTCGCGTCATTCTTAAAATCACTAAATCTCTTTGATCTAGATGAATTAATCAAGCAGATGCATTGCCGTTGCCACCGGGACGCTATGGTAGCTTCTCCACTTTTAAAAAAAAAAATTTAATTAACGCCCTTTAGGCTTAGGTAACACCCAGCAGAGCCAGACACGTCAAAGTGTAGGACAAACACAAATTCAGAAATGGCCCCACCGGTGAGGTCCAACTTTACACACTTTGCAAACACTGTAGCTAACAATTTTTTAGATAGGAGGTTGCTGGAGTTTTTGGCCCACTTTTTCCCCAGCGCCAACGCTTTAAGAAGTTGTGTAAAATTTAGATAGAGCTTTTTGTATTATCCCAGCAAAGGTTAACGAGCGAGGCTGGCCCACCTGGGCAGCCCCTGATTGCATGCTAACGGGTACCAAAAGTGAGGGGCCGAGGCTCCGTCGGGGCCTCGGGCCGTCACTTACGGGGAGACGGCTTGGGGATCGGGCCCCCCACACCCGGTTATGTTCTAATAGGTTTACCCCAGAGCATAATCTAAAACCCAAGTTTGTTCTGCCAAGGTACTTTTATACTGATCTTTATTTTTTTAAAAAGAAACGTAGTGGTGATTTATTCGGTTTAGATAGTCTCGCTTTGAAGTTAAAAGAAAAATGGGTGGTACTTAGTAGTGCGTGGAAGTTAACTTTTGGATCATTAAAATATTTTTAATTGCATGAAAAATTAATTACAAACAATAAAAATAATACGGATAGTTAACCAATTATATTGAGCACTTAAAAAGTATATAAGCACAATTTTTTTTCACTAATATTCACAAATAGGGCAATACAACCTTAATTAAGATAATTAAAGATGATAGATTTACAAGAACTAATAAAATAATTCGATTAAGAATTCTATGGATTCACCAAGAACCCTTGATATATCATAAATGGAATTCAGGCCATCTGTTGCTTCAAAAGAATTCCCTAAGAGATGTTGGTTTAATTGCGGGTACTACAAATCAGGGCTTTGATTATGTGGACTAGATGGCGCTTTATTCAAAGTATTACATAGATAAACAAACAATGTTGGGATATATTAAATTAATAAAAATATTACCATTATATCAAGTTAAAAATATCATTAAAAAATTTAATTTTTTATAATAATACATTTAATATATATTTAATTATAAATTTAAATAATATAATAATATATTATTAAAATACATATATATATCAAAACGAACCCAATCCTTAACTCAATACATTTGCAACAACTATCGCAAATAAAAAGACAACTCCATTATCATTTATTAAGAATCAACCTTATCACTTGGTAAGGTCCATTTCAAGTTTCATTAAAACTGTTAAGTTCACAGGGCCTTTTAAAATTTCCACTATCATTTTTATAACGCCCTAAAGTATAAACTTCAAAAATAGTTTTTAATACATATATCAAATTACTTAATACTATGTCACAGAAGAAATCAATAATATTAAAGAGAAATCAGATATTTGACCACCATTTTAAAAATTTTGTTCATCCAAAAGATTAACTAATATCTTTCAAAAATTTGGAAAACGATATTATGTGATTTGGAATCAGGATTTTCTTTTAAAAGGTTTAATTACTTTTACCTTTTAAAGGACTAGAAAAATATGCCTTTCCCTTTTTTTTACAGTCTTGTGTATTCCCTTGGGTGTCTGGGAGCAGCCAATTATATTCTGCGAAACGGCCAATTACAAAAGGAACCTCGCGAATAATAAAAAAAATATTTTTATTACTTTTTATGTTCTATGAAATTCTTTACCCGAGACAACTATATTAAAACGATCATGGAAAAAGAAATTTACCCCTTCTACTTTGAAGTAGGTTAAAATTCGGAAAGGGAGCCATTTTGTGTTACTATTTTATTATTGATATGTAAAACAAAAAAATATCATAATTATGTAAAAGACCAATCTAATCTGGAGATGGGTCGATTTTAAATCTGTAATCATCCTTGCACATTATAACATAACATCATCTTTTCTTTTCATCTAGACTTAATTGAATACAAGTTTTTACGCAGACCAACCGGCATCTGACCTCCACAACCTTAGAGGTAAACCTGCGATGAGGCATGGGATAGTTATCGGTAAATGAAATATTCATGATTGTGTCATTAAATGAAGTAGTTAGTAACCGGTGGTAGGTCCACTTTTAACCGGTGGTAGGTCCCTTTTTACACCGGTGGTAGGTCCCCTTTTTCTTTTTTTCTTTCGAAATAATTCCAACAAAACATTACCTTTTAATGAAAGTGGGTATCATTTCCACAACTTTGAATCGACGTCATCGATTTTCATCATATTCAACATATTTAAGAACACTCGCACTTAAGCCAACTTTAACACAAAAAAAGTAAATAAATTCGTTCAGGACCTATAGTGCCACAGACAGACAGATCAAAAAAAGATACAGAAATTTTTAACCCTTTTTCGGAAACCAACCGCGTTGGGAACCAGGGTCCGCGGCCAACCATCCGCCGGTAAACCAAAAATTCAAAAAAAAACGGACCAAATTAACAGAAATGGCGCCCGGAAAGGGAGGGAGACCGAGGTTCGGCAAACGGTGTAGGAGCCCGGCGGGAAGAAAGAGGGACGAATTCGAAAATGGCCGGTGGGGTTAAGAGAAAGCCGAAGATCGGAAGGGGGGTGTATTAGGGAGGCCTTTATGTCCAGAGTGGATTGACGAGGCTGGGATGATGATAAGAATAAAACTGGGTTTACATTAAATTAAAAACCTTTTAAAATGGGGTGGGATATCAGTGATAATACCCCTTATTCCATATAATGTTGGTAATATTTATAAAAGATTTTGACCCGATTTATCGGGGAATCTTGAGCAATAGAAAACGGAGCTCGTAAAAAGTAGGTTTGAGTTCCATCTCCTGGCCATTTGGTTTTCATCCCATCGGATTTGAGAAAAAACAAAGTTGGCCTTTACAAGTAAATTAACATGAAACCAAATAAAATAGTTCAGGAATTTGAAACAGCCTTTTTGTTTTGTTTAATATTTTATGGCATTCAAATCATAGTCAAGGGTTACATGAAATAGATCGAATGAATTAGGCGTTTTATTAGTTAGATCTGTTTTGACTTTTCATGTGATAATCGTCATACTTATCGAATTACCTTAATTGGCTAGATGGATGTTGTTGGTTTTGGTTTGTTGTAAAGGAAGAATCAGTAATTCCCTAAATAAAAAAGTTATTTGTGTTTTTGGGTACAGTCAGATAATTGTGACTTAAATAGTTATTTTCTATCTCGAAACACGCTCATTAGTTTAAAACACACTAAAACACTTAATTACAGGATGCAATATGGTGTTTTCGTTCACTCAGTAATTTCATTAGTGGTAAAGATTTTCAAGACCAGATGGAGAAGAATATCGAATTTAAACTGGGTTTGCCGCAGTTTTGCCACAGAAACATACTTAGCACGACCAGAGCATTCTCTAAATAAGTCTGGGGAAGCACAAACGAGTGAAGCTCTGAAAGCATTCCACCCCATCCGTAAATTAATACATTTGGGCTTTATCCAAAAAATAAATTAAAAGGGCAAGGGGAAATATTTTAGCAGTTCTAATTAAAGAAACGGTGAAATGGTTTGTTAAAAATATAGTTAGCTGGTGTTTATATGTTTTGAATTTGTATGTAACGAAAGGTAAACGTAAAACAATGGAGTTCGTAACCTAGAGGCTTGTGCTTTAGAAACTGGAGTTCGAATCCTGCGGGGACTCAACAACTTTGCATTGCGAGTTGATCACCTGATTGCTGGTAACATACATTTATCTATGCATCGGTAAGCATGTAAAACGTGGGTCCGGCGCCTTATCTTTGTCTGGTCGTGTTGTTTTCCCGCTCATCGGACTATGTGAGTAAATAGAAAAGAGAGTGCAGATTGGTGTTCACGCCTACTCTTAGGCAAACTTATATCTCCTGCGTAGTTGGCTGATTTCGATTACATCGTGTAACGTAATCACTCGACTTAACTTCAGGCTTTCTAAAATAATATAAGAATAACTTTATGTTCAAAAACTAAAATTTAAACAAAAAAATATGACTAACTTAAAAAGTGTATAACTATTTAATGCAACGTAAGCAGGTAACAACGTGCTTGCTAAACGAAATTGCGTCGCGATTTCTGCCAATTTTAATCTCTAATATCTTTTAAGGTATTTATTTAATTAAAAGGTCGTCTAACACAACTTTTCAACAATTTCTTGCAGCCTTTTTTTCAACTAAATCGGTCCACTAGGTCCGATTTATTGACCGGACCACTAGGTCCGTAGCAACATATATTAAAAAAAAGACATAGGCTTACGATTTGCCTAGGTGGCCTTTAATAATTGTGGTAATTTTTATCAAAATAATTTTATGCTGCTTCATACGTTTAATATGTTTATAGGGCATAGCTAATGTAGAAATATTATTAAAGTTCTTTCACGTCAATTTAATATCGTAATTTTATTCGTATTTATAAAAATAGGCAGCAATATTAAATTACAACGATATATGAAGTGCTGTGTAGTAATTCGAGTTCACAACGTTAATGAAACGAGTTCGTTATGAAGTATGCAATTAAATATGTACAAGAGCCGAAATCCAGTACGAACGAATTATATCGTAATTAATTTCTACTTAACGTTAATTAAAAACGCATGAATTCAGATGTATTTAGGATTTACGGCACTGTAATCGAGTATCATTAGTTAAATTGTAATGTTACTAGAAATTAATGATAATTAAATATGATTAGGAAAAATATATAAAGTGTAATCTTTGTGTGTCTCACGTGTATATAATTCAGACAATCATTCATATTCGCGACTAAATGAAATTAAAAGACTTACATACTAAAAAAATTATTTCGTTTTTTTTTAAATTTCAATTAATTAATATTTTTGTTTTCTGGTTGTACTGTTCTACTTTTTACGTGAGAAAAACCTCAAGACAATGCGCTTCGTAAAAACCAACGCTAATCGTTTACTCTATCCCCTTCTCGGCCGCCAATTTACCTTCAAGGATATAGTGCCTTCAGACTAATTCTAAACTAGTGGTCTTTTGGATTGGGATTTGGATGATATTAAGGAAGAAAATGGCTAAAATACTCCTAACTTTCTAACCCGGCCAAATAATCTGCAGTTTGGCAAGAGAAAATGGCGGAGAGGTGACGTCAATATCTGTCCCCTCCTGTCCACTGCACTCTCTAAATCTTTCCAAAAGCCTAATTCCTCTGACTGCTAGTAGCATCATTACTGCCAGCTATAGTCCTTAACCCAGCTTTAACCCTGTAAACATCTCCATAGATAAATAGGGGCATGCCCAATACTTATATATATATGTATATATACAAGAAAGAATATTACACAACATTTAATTTATTCTCATTTCTATACTCTCGATTAAAATATCTATAGAAATTAAGTAATATAATAAACATAATAGTAAATAAATAAAATATCATATTTCTACTCTTTTACGGGATCCTAATAAAACTGTTTATTTTACGGGCATTTATTGTGCCGTCTAAAGGTGAAATGTTTGATAGAAATATTAAGCTAAGCCTTAAAAATTAGTTTCCGAAAAGTTTATCGCAATATCGTTCCTTGCTTATATTAAAAGTAATCATATCGCGGGAGAGTTCGGTAAGAAAATCCGTTTACGAAGCCTAGAGCTAAAAACCGAAGGGTTTCGAGTTATTATTTATTTACACTTCTTGTACAAAATGAGTACAATGGCGGACTTAATGCCAAGGCATTCTCTGCAGTCAACCATTGGGTGGTTAGGAGAATGTTAAGTAGGTGCAATAATAAAAGAGAAAACAAGGTTTTATACATAAGAATTGGGTCGTTTAAAAGTACTAAATGTCCAAATATAAAAAAGAAAGTAATACACGTACATAAATATGTTTACAATACAAATATACGTAATACATACTGCTATCCTAGATACACATAAATATAATATATATATATATATATATGAATAATTACATAAACTTACATACATAAGTACATAAACATACATACATTTATTTTATATATAGTTATAAATATCAGATTAAAATAAAATAAAAGGATCTGTTTCATTGTTGTAATTGACTTAAGAGTTTCTTGCTAATTTTCCGTTTAAACTCGTTACGACTTATAGCCATTCTGATTTCCTGAGGTAATTCATTCCAAAAGTGAATCGCCTGTACGGGAATGATAAATGGGTGAAGTCAGAACAGGTGAACAGGACATTGAAGCAGACGATTATACGCTGAGCGAAGGTTTTGCTGCTGACTTCACATAGATACTGAAAATGCGAGGATATGTAAGCTGGAGTAAAAGGTGAATTTAGAAAAGTATAGAGAGTGGTAAGCGCTCGTAGAGAGCGTCTTTGGCGAATAGGTAGCCACTGCAATTGAGCACGATAAATCGACACATGGTCAAATTTACGGAGATTGAAAACGAATCGAATGCAGTTATTCAGAAGTCGATCAAGCTTATTGAGGTGATCTGCATTCAGGTCAAAGTAGCACACGTCACCATAGTCGATAAGAGGAAAAATCAAAGCCTGCACAAGCATTGCCTTAGTTTGTGATGGCAAAAAGTTTTTAAACCTGTATAAGCTACGCAAGACACCAGTAACCTTTTGACTAACAGAAGCAATTTGCGCCTTCCAGTTAAGAGTATTATCAATATACAAGCCAAGATTTTTCACGCTTTGGCTGATCGGTATAGGATGACTATCAAAAATAATTTTAGGCATATGGGTAAGATTAGTTTTGGCTAACATTCTGGAACTGCCTAGCACTATTGTTGAGCATTTCAATGGGTTGACAGTCAACCCAAACCAGTCGACCAACTTTTATAGCAGCTAAATCTTGGTTTATTTTGTTGAACGCAACTGCTAAGCTTTCTAGATCAGCTTGAGCATATAGCTGTAGATCATCGGCATACAGATGATACGCACTCTGAATATCATTGGTGATGAGGTTTATAAAAATAGAGAATAATAGTGGTGAAAGAATACCGCCTTGAGGGACGCCACTTTTTATATGCAACCAGCTGGATGAGGACTCATCCACAATTACAGACTGCTGGCGCCCCTGAAGATAAGAAGAAAACCATTCCAGAACTTCATCAGAAACCATAAAATATGACAGGATAGCAAGAAGGATTTCGTGACTTATGGTATTAAAGGCATTGGAAAAGTCTATTAAAACCAGCAAGGTAATTTTAGTATCCTCCATGCCCTTTCTAATATCATCTGTCACTTTTAGAAGGGCAGTAGTTGTGCTATGGCCAGGTCTGAAGCCCGATTGGAGAGGGCTAATTAAATTATTTTGAAAAACAAATTGAGAAAGTTGTTTAAAACACAAGACTCTAGAAAGAAATGGCAGGATGGAGATGGGTCGGTAATGTGTAGAAGTGATGGATTAGAACATTTAGGGATAGGCCGGACAAATGCTTAACGTCATGCAAAAGGGAAGAATCTAGACCACAGGGAAAAATTAACGATGTGGGTGATTGCAGTAAGGAAATAACCACCTTGACGTTTTTTACGTTTCCTTGGTTCGAGAAACAGATTGATTTATAAATAATACAAGTAAAATTTTAAACATAAAATAGGACCGACCTTAAATAATATATCACCATTTTGTGTAATATACGCGGGTGACAACGTACCCTCTGGAAGCTCTGCGTTTTACGCTGTTGCATTTTAAATCTCTATCTTTGAAGATATTCACTTTAAAAAAGTCATGTAAGACTGACACATTTAATGCACATAAAATGACAAATTTTCCTAATGTCCTAACATGCCTCATTATAATTTTTAACAATGTGTTACGTTAAAATGGTCATTGTGGGTTATTCTCAAAACGTAGATACATGCTCTCACTGATTTTATTAGAGACCATTTAAAGAAGTATAATTATGTAAAATATAGTATAAGTCGATCTTTTACGGTTTTGGCAGCGTTTGTTATTTTATTGCACGACGTTTTAATGACTAAAATATCAATTAAACTGCAAATCATAACATAATCATCTAACATAATCATCAAAAAAGAATGAACAAAATCGGAGCTCTAGAAGCGGAGCAGCGTTTTAACAAACATAAAAAAACAAACGCTCTGAATTAAGTACCTCGTTCTTTGAGGAAGTTGATCAAAAAGTTACAAAAAAAATGATATGGACACAGAATGCTGGCAAATGTGATGTGAACAATATTATTATAGTAGTTTAAATAGGCGGATCTATATTCAGCAAGATAAAGCATTTACAAAATGTTTTGAGAAAATTTTAGTGCCAATTCTGACACAAAGCAGCAGTGTGCGAACATCGCAAAAGATGTTGCAAATCTTACTGAACTGTTCTGTTAATGTAAAGAGTGATTTAACAGAATATTTTAGTTTTGCCATTCATTACTTGCCCGTAAGTAATGAGTGACAAAACTAAAATATTTTTTAGGAGAGAAAGCAGGCTTTTTGCTGCAACAAATTTAAAAATATTATACCATGCACGTTCGTTTTCGGTCAGTGAATTTAGAGCAAATACAACCTTTTCTATGATAAAAGGCATTTACTTTCTTTCATGTAGCCATTTTCCTAAGTTATTGTGGGGTCGGCTTCTAATCCACCCAGATTTGCCTAAATAACAGTTTTTACGCAGAGCGACTGGCATCTGACCTTCGGAATTCAAAGGTTAAACTGCATTTTAAGTATGAATTAATTGTAAGTAAATTTTAAGGCACTGACTTGCCTAAAACGACTACCAAAGATGGGCTTGACAACCGGGACCGACTCTTTTACATGCCCATCCGACGCACGAATCATTTTATTTTTCAGACAATAGGGTGATCAGCTCAAATTGTCCTAATTTAACAGAAAACAACGTTAACAAATATTTTAACAATTTATACAATAATTGAAACCTTTTTAAAGTTGTTTCCCTGCGGGGTTCGAACCCATAACCTCCGATTTATAAAGCAAGGGCAAAAATAGCTAGGCCACGGAGGCGGTGGTGAAAGGCATTTACTATATTTTTATTATGATCGGAAAACGGGTATAGAACGCTTTTTATATTTTGGTTTATCTTAGCCATTTCCCTATCGTATTTCCAAGTTCTTGCTCTTAATTGATGAAATAAATATGTCTCGAATTACGGTTTGTTATATTTGGCATAAATATTTTGTATAATCATTGCCTTACCTTTAAGAGGCAAGTTCCGTTAGATTCGTAACATATTTTCTTTGTTACAATGGACTTATTTTTACCCACTTGGTTCTGGCAGTTTCCTAATATTTCTCATTGTATGTTTTATTTACCGGATTTCTGTCCATTTGTTCAACGCATAAAAGCATTAACTATAAGGTCAATGATCTTTTGTCACAACGCTAAAGCTCAAAACATATTTTGATACTTGAGAAATATATAATTACGTTCTTGACCTTAAGTAGAAAATCTCTAATAGAAAAGAGATATTAAGGGATTAATTTTTGGTTAGCAATACATCTTATATATCCTGTTAAGGTATATGCTACATACCATATGTTACCATGTTGTTAAATATTTAGGAATTAAATTTGACAAGAAACTCACATGGAGAGCTCACATTTTAACAAAAAGTGATCAATTACATTTAAAATATAGCCTTCAATGGCTTATAGGCGAAAATCCATTCTTAGTTTAGATAACAAGCTTCTTCTCACAACTCTGTTATCAAACCAATTTGGACGTATAACATACAAGTTTGGGGTAGTGAAGTGTCTCAAACTTAAATATTATTAGTGTCCGACCGAACTTTCGGTTTCGGTTTCGTTTCGCCGAGTTTCGGCCAAAAATCAAGTTTCAGCCTGAGTTTCGGTTTCGGCCTAATTTGGCGAATTTTGCGAAACCGAAACTGGTTTCGAAGTGTTTGCAATTTCAAAATAGTAGCGAAAGTTAAATGTATCTATGCTACAATCGAGCTCTGATCAGTCAA
Organism: Lamproptera curius; assembly: GCA_029286875.1. Lineage (NCBI taxonomy): Eukaryota > Metazoa > Arthropoda > Insecta > Lepidoptera > Papilionidae > Lamproptera > Lamproptera curius. Next base: position 1,992,921 of record JAGSMT010000022.1, read on the forward strand.
TTTTAGTTCAGAAAAACATTCCAAGTTTGACAAAAGAAATTGATGATTCTTTTAGAAAGACGAGAAGGGAACAAATAGTAGTGACAACAAAATATATACTCCTAGGTAACCAAAATTAAATACAAATAATACTGTAAAGCGTAGCTCAGATATTTGTTATGTTAATAAAAGAATCTTCTAGTCTCTTTACTTTTTTTCTGAGTGTAGTCATTTGTTTGCTATGTGTCGAAATGTTCTCGAAAATAGAGAAAACCCAAGTGCGATCTTGTTATTAAAAACCACTGTTATAAAAAGTTAACAACGCAAGAGATTTATTCATCTGCTCTGTCATAATCAATTGTCGCAAAGTGAACTTCTTAATTTCGAGTAGGGAGAACATACACGGAAGACGAACATGATTGCAGCCGTCCATCGAAGCCAGTAATCAACAAGAAACAATAAGAATATGCTGCCATATTCGAAAAAACTGTTTTTAGCGATTAAAGAATTACTATCTGATACCTAATCCAAAAAATGAGCATTTCATATAGAGGTACTCAACGCATTTTGACACAAATAATGAATATGAGAAAAGTCTCCGCAAGATGGGAGCCGAGAATCAGAAACAAAATTGATTTCGATCTTCGATCGACAAGTTTTAAGAAGATTCTAAAAACTTTAGATCTAGTTTTGTGACAGTGGTCGAAACATGGGTTTATCCCGAAGGATCTTCATGCCGTGGCCGTGGTATATTGCCTGGCCGAGGTATGACCTCAATATTTTGGGACTCAGAAGTGATATTGTTGATTGATTACCTGGAGCGTGGGACCATCATTACAGGTTATGCAGCTGTAATACCGAGGTTGAGAAATGCCGTCAATGATAAAAAGAGCAAACTTTGATCGAGGCGAACTGTTTCATCTTGACAACGTACCGGCGCATGGCATTACGATGGCCACCGTTCAGCATGCTAGCGTACAATTGGTTTAGCATCCCCCTATTCACCAGATCTGGCGCCTAGCTATTTTTCATCTTCTCTCCAAATTGGTACAATACTGAAGACTAAACATGGGTTAAAACTATATATAACAAGTAAATGATGCCGTGGAGAACTTTTTGCAGGACCAACACAATCCTTCTTTTAAAGGAATTGAAGCATTGGAAAATTGGAACGCTGGACTTGGTGTGTAGGTAAAGATTATGTAGAAAAATAAATAATTAAGCTATCATAGTCATTGTATTCTATCTCATTTTTAAAATTTTTTGATCCCTCCTCGGAACTACAAATACAAACCAAAGTATTGATTAGTAAGATTTCAAAATACCAATACTTAGTCTTTAATGCTCTAATGTCACAATTATTAATTTATTTATTAATAACTCATATTGCTCTGAGAAATTTGAGAAAAAAAAATGGTATATTTTCAATTTTTGTTACATAAAAATATTATTAGCAACTGAAAAAAAACGTTTAGCATACGTTTAATCCATTCCATGACTTAAATAAAGCAAAATAATAGGCATAAAGCTTTAGTATTTTAAGACTTTTATACTTGATGACGTGAGTTTCGGTTTCGGTTTCGGTTTCGGCCGAAACTGACGCCACGGCCGAACTTTCGGTTTCGGTTTCGGTTTCGGCCGGAAAAGCAGTTTCGGTCGGACTCTAAATATTATACAAAGGGTGCAAAACCGTATTTTAAAATATCTCGAATGCCCCTGGTTTATTAAAAACTCAGAGGTCCATGACGTACTAAAAGTAAACACCGTCCAACGAGAAATTGAACCAAATGAATAAATTTTACCATATGTTATTACCATATGGTTCTTATATTTTAATACAATACATCTTATATATCCTGTTATGGTATATGTTACGTTTAATCGAAAATAAATCATTTTAAAGAATAAGGAATATTTTTATTTAATTGTCAATTTAAAACTTGACTATTAAACAAAAATATTAAACTGTATACGACAAATTTATCCTTCTTTTATAAAACCATTTAACACTTTACAGCTTTGAAACATTTCGCATTTTATTATAAAATAAAAGCCTTACTGCGCTTACCCTTGCATCAATCTTTCGAGTTTTGACTTAGACAAATGATACCGTTAGTATGTTCTGTGTTTCTATTTACGTATTCACAATAAAAAGAGTATACAATATGTTAACCTGTCGTTTAAGTTGATATAAATGTTTGCTATTGCTATTAATTATTCGTTTCGCCTTTAAAAAAATGTCCAAACTATGATCAATGTTTCTATTACAAAATGTAATCGATCGTACAATATCGACCTCTATTATGATTACAAAAATAAAAAAGTACAGACGTGTTAACAAGGGCATTCTTTCATTTCGCTTTGACCTTCCAAAAAGCATAAATTCAGAGTCAAAATAAAAAACAGTTATCATAGACTTATCTTCATTATCGCTTCTTAGTGTTAAACACACATTAAGCAGATAAAATTTTAATTATGCTTTTTTAACATCACCAACAAATCGTGTAAGGTACATACACAATCGATAAAATTGTACTAAGTTGTTTTATCCTTTACAAATCAAATGATATGGTTTCCTACCATAGTATATATGTACGTCTTCAATGATTGAAACATTATTTAGATATATATTCAAGTAAATTAATTTATTATTTTACTTAATATTAAATTAAATTAATTATGAACAAAGAAATTATTTTACAATTAATGCAATTTTAAAATTTACGCAAAGTTTCGCTGAAATAATTTTGTTTTAGTAAAACAAAATGATATCAGCTGTCTGTCTAATAAAACCAAGTAAGTATGGGCCCATCAAATAATCGCAATACACTCAAAGTCGCTTTCTATCCCTATATCCTTATATATGCTTAAATCTTTTAAACTACTCTACGGTTTCCATTGCGGTGAAACACATGCTTAATGTTGTACTTATAATTTCTATCAGCATAAAACAGTAACAGAAAACAGTAGTGTAAAAACACTTTTGTATCGATTTAAATGGCAATTACAAAGGTTACTATTTTTTTTTATTAAATACCGAACATCCCATATCTTATGGCGGCGGTAAGTTGCTATCAGGCGAAGGACCTGCTCCGTAAAATGAAAGAAATTCAATAAATATTTAAATAAGTTGCATAGTATTAACATTTCACCGGCGTAGACGGTAATCTGAATGCATAACTTACTTGTTTAGATACATATTTCTTATTATTGTATTGAACTTCTTTTATAAGTCGTAAAAAACTCATCATTCAACGCTGAGACCCTTTTGTTTTATTATGTTGAACATAGTTTTTTTTTGTATAATATTGTTTTGACTCAATGTACTGAATAAAGATTTTTCTTTCTTTCCTTTAAAGATGAAAAATGTCTCCTCACTTCTTATGAAAAGTCTGTCTCATGTCAAAAGAATTTCTTGTATTATGATTAATAAAGTTATGGAAATTGTTAAATATTATACAGGTTGTATTAATAAATTCATAACTTGCACTTCGATTCTCTTAATTTCTCGACCTAATTCTTCCTCCAGAAGAGTGAATTGTGTTCATGTATTGTGTATATATTTTTTAAAAATTTCGTTACCAGCGATACGACTGTGTTAAAAGTAGAAGTAATGACTTGAAAAATGATTACGATGAAAAATAAATGGGAACATTAATAATTAAAACAATAATGTATAGACCTGACCGCGAAGAAAAATCTCAGTGTTATATTTGCTTTCTGGTTGGTTAGGACAATTTCGGTTGTTCACCTTATTGTCTGAAAAGTAATGGATGTAATGTTTCCATTATTTATTTTATGCGGAGCTGGAAACAACTTATAGCTAGGTGTGCCGTTTCCAACTGCCTCGTAGTCAGTGGTATGTGTGGTACTTTGGAAAGCGGAGGTCCTGGTTGAAATCGGCGGAACTCAACAAAATTTTCATTGTTTTTCCCTAGTTAGTAACGGTAATTTGGGCTGATCACCTAATTGTCTAAAAGTAAGACGAGTTGGTTTGTCAAATGCGGGTTGGTTCAAAACCTCAAACATGACGAAGGCGTGCATTAGGAGGCCTATGCCAGCACTGGACCAGTCTGATGATGACGATAATGATGATGATGAATATACCGTGTGCGAAACCTTTCTACAACGGCTGGTGTACAAATCTTACTCGAATTATTATATATAGACGAAGTCATCAGGCCAATAGCTCTAATGCGCCGATTTATATGTAACATTTATATTATCAGCGGAGCTACATAATCCCTGACAATATGGCATTTTATGAGCTAGCTGAATAAAAAGAACAGAATTTCTCAGAGACAACAAAACAAACCAATTGTTTTTATACAAAAAACAATGCAAAACGTGAAATGTGTTATAGCACAAGCCCTTAGCAAATTGCAACTATGCAGCGTCATCTATTCATTGCAACATCGATTCACACGGTACAAATATGCTGCGTCAAACTAGTCGACACGAGGCAAATATGCTTTCATCAACGAGAACGGTTTCGACGAACCCAAAGGAGGCCGCTGCCATCCGACGCTGAACTTTACTGGGAAGTTTCCATCGTGTTGAATTACTTCATTACGATAATTTCAATGTACCTCGGTCATTCCATTTCTCGCATCGAAAGGAGTCAGACTAGGCTTAGCTTTAGCATAAGTTAAATTGTAATTTTGTCTTAATTAAATTTATATCACAATTTTGAGTTTTTGGGTCCTCCGATCGGCGAGCTACCATAATGGCGCAGTCGGTAGGATACCCAGGGTAGCTAGGGATCTAGAATAGATACTCAACGCGCCCGGTATCCTGGAACCTGGAATCCCGTGCTGGAGGAAAATCCGAAAATCGATCCCGAAGAACAGAATGAAATCCATGTGAGTACACTTAAGATTATCCTTGTGTGTTGCTCTCAATATCCTTATAAGTGTCCTTTTAGGTTTCCAAGATTTTTCATCCTGACACTACCCCTAAAGAGGCCTGCACGTACAAATTCGTTCGTAGGCTCAACTTGGATAGCTATAGAAATATTAGTGTAGATTTAGATAAGACCGTAGATTCCTCGTTAGACTCGATATTAAATCAGTCCCTCGAGATGGCCGACGTAGACGCAATTTTTAAAGCCCTACGCCTGGTACCGATTTTGACGGGAACCCGCATATATTACCTAGATTTATCCACTTATGTGACCAAATAGTAGCGAATATTTGAGCTGCAAATCCCGGCAACGAGGCTCAGCTAAGTTATGCCTGGTAAACGGATACTTAATAAAATTACCGGGTCAGCTGCACGGATAATTAACTCAAATGGCATTTCTGAAAGTTGGGATAGCATAAAGAATATTCTAATTAATAATTTTTCGGACGAGAGATGAGACCGCTTTATATAACGACTATATTTGGCTACGCAGGGAATAGTTCGCCGCAAGAATTTTACGATAAATGTTTAAATTTATTCAGTACCATTATGACATACGTCAGCCTACATGAGAGTGTCGATACCACTATTGAAGCTAAACGTACTTTGTATAAAAGTTAACAATGCAGGCATTTGTGCGAGGTTTAAAAAGAGCCTGGGCTCTCGTATCAGATGTGCGTCCAGATAGTGCTGAAAAAGCCTTAGAGTTCGTGCAAGAGGAATTGAGATGTTATGTACTTACAAAACCGTAATGATTCAACTTTCGGAAAGAAGTCACTAGGTTTTCAATTACCCAAACAAGTGCAATAGTTCTAATATCTCTACCCGCGTTTAAACCATTCAATTCCGTTGCTCGACCACCATAATTACCAATTGGCAGCCCTCAACAGACGTGGAAGCCTAACTCCAGCAGCGCTGCCATCTAGACCAATAAATATGCCTACGCGCACGCAACAACATGTTCTGCGCCACCGCCTAACTATAATGCGCTGCAAAATAAATTCCAAATTGCCCCTAGGTATATACCACCAAAAATCAAGGCCCTAAGCCTATGAGTGGTGTCAGCCACTACGTTACTCGAGAAAGGCCTGCGGGTAACTAACTTACCGGTCATGATTGGCACAATATGGCAATCCCCGCCTTCTAACTTTTAAAACGAAAGAAATGAATATTAATGAAGTTGATAACTATAGTGATCTCTATTACCCTGATTATTATATGACGACCCCATGGTTATTATTTGTGTGATCCTTACAATGTTTATCCCACAGGAAGTGATTTTATGATTGTGCAACCTCGAGTAATTATATCGAGCCGCTTATGACGTGATTGACGAGTGCCCTTCAGGTAACTCGAGTGAACCTCAGCCTCTAGTAGTTCGGGAGAGGAGCAGGATTTTCGGAATCGTACAAATTCGAACAACTTAAAATAGAATTGAATTGCAAACTCAGAGACAGCTTCCATACATACAAATTTTGGATCCACCTTAAAACTACTTATAGATACAGCGCAAACCAATCATTTATCTGCCCTGGTGCTTATCAGAAAATGTTCTATTCGAATTTGCCGCTTAACTTGACCTGTTCGAAGTAACCAATGTTCAATGCCACCTCAAGGAATAATTATTCTATTAATATTCCTTGTTTCTCGAGTTCAATGAGATCGGACGACATAAAATTATATATATATAAATTTCATAATTATTTCGACGGCCTTATCGGGTTGGATTTGATTAGAAAAATTTGAAGTAAAATCGACTTAAAGGACAAAGTGTCTTATCACACGTAACTCCGACCAATTCTATTTACATGTATAATTCATGCAACGTGAATTGGTACGAAGAAATTATCCGGCCAACTCATCTAAAATAGTTAGAATCGATAAATTTATCATGACGGTGAATGTTTAATTAACGAACAAACTATTTCTAATTGTATTATAAGGAGTGTCTAACCACCGTATGCAATAATCGCTGGATTTTAGAAATTACTAACCCGACGCAGCACGATTTAATATTTTCCTAGACCAACAACTTCAAGCCGAGTCCATACAACGTCTCAATGTTCTCAAATCCCGTCAGACTCTGTCGCGCGCGGCCGATGTCCCATCTCGCTTACGCACGGATCATTTGAACGTAGAGGAGCGCGCTAACTTAGAGCGGTTATGTGCAAATTATGCTGATGCATTCTATATCGATGGTGAAAAGTTAACTTCACTAACAAAATTAAGCATAGCATTAAGACAACTGATGAGATACGGTATAGCACAAAAGTTATCGGTACCCGTATATACATAGATGAAGTTAGGACCAGATAAGCAAGATGCTGAATCAAGGCATTATCCGACCATCGGAATCCGCGTGGAGCTCACCTATATGGTGGTTCCAAAAAATCCGACGCATCCGGTAAAACTAAATGGCGTCTCGTCAGCAGATTTCGCAAACTAAACGAGAAAACTTATGACGATAAGTATCCGATACCTAACATAAACGACGTCCTAGATAAACTTGGTAACTGTCAGTATTTTTCGACTTTGGACCTAGCTAGCAGGGTTCTATCAGGTTGAGATGAATCCTGACGACATACCAAGACAGCATTCAATGTCGAGAATGGTCACTACAATTTTTACGCATGCCAATGGGATTAAAAACTCTCCGTCCACCTTTCAGCGCGTAATGGACAATGTTCTCAAAGACCTCACAAAACACTATTTGTCTAGTTTATTTAGATGATATTGTGAGTTTTCAGTACTTCTCTTCAGGAACATATGGTTAACCTGGAGAAGGTGTTCCAAAAGCTAAGAGATTCTAACTTTAAGATACAAATGGATAAGTCTGAATTTCTGAAACTTGAGACGGCCTATCTTGGGCATATAATTAGTAAAGATGGTATCAAACCTAACCTGGATAAGATTTCAGCAATTCAAAAGTATCCGCTTACCTACTACACTCAAAGAAATAAAACGTTTCTCGGTTTAGTAGGTTAGTTACAGAAAATTTATTCCTGATTTCCACACGTTACCAAACCCTAACCAATGTTTAAAGAAAGGTAGGAAAATCGTAATTAACGCTGAGTATACAAGTTGTTTTGAAAAATGCAAGCAGCTCCTAATTAATGACCCAATTTCTTCAATACCCAGATTTTTCTAAAGATTTCATCCCTTACAACTGACGCATCTAACGTAGCAACAGGCGCAGTATTATCACAAGAGCCTCTAGGTGCGGATAAGCCCGTATGCCTACGCGTCGCGTACCTTAAACGATAGCGAAACTAACTATAGTACTCATCGAAAAGGAACTCTTGCTATCGTATGGGCGACTAAATATTTCCGACCTTATTATTTGGACGAAAATTTAAAATCGTAACGGACCATAAACCACTCCAGTGGGTTATGAACCTAAAGACCTAACTCGTTTAACTCGTTAGAAACTTAAACTCTCGGAATACGATTTCTCTGTAGTATATAAAAGGTAGTAGTAATTGTAATGCGACGCTTTGTCTGCATATCCAAATTAATAACGAGAAATCAGTTCAGTTGTTGACAAACGCGTCCGAATGCCCACCTCCTGGGAAAATTCGTCTACAGCCTCAGGCTCATACCAGTTTAGAAAATCCAATTTAGAAGTCCCAATCGTTGCCGAACCATTAAATAAATTTCATAGGCAGATATGTATTACAGTTGTCGGCGATATCAAAAGCGACCGACGGCTTCTAAACCCTTCTGATACGCATACTAGGACATCCGTACAGGTGTCCAAGTCCAACTTAGAATCAGATGTAGTGAATTGAATTAAAGAATATGTCAATCCAAAGGTAAAACCGCGTTGCTTATTAATCCACCGCTTGCATTTTACGATATCATACCTATTATTCAAAATAAATTTAAAAACTCCGCTATGAATTTAGTGTTATCAAAATTCGAAGTGGAAAATATAAAAGAATACACTCAGGCAACAAGAAATAATAAACATGCATGAGGGTAAAACCAACCACCACTGGAATAAACGAATGTCATCTCGCAGTTATCCGTCGATATTATTGGCCTAAGATGAAGGACGATATCACAAAATTTATTAATAGTTAGTGAGGTGTCGGTCAAGCAAAATGACCGTAATCCCATTGAGACAACAGTTCAACATAGTTCCCCAGCTACGAAACCATTCGAAATTGTTCACATGGATTTGCTTTCAATTCAAAACGAGAAATATTTAACTATTGTCGACGTATTCTCTAAGTATGCTCAAGCATACCACATTCGCGACGAGTACAGCAATCAGCACCTTGCAAGCCTTACTTAAATTTTGTACGCATCACGGTTTACCGCTAACAATAGTATCAGATAACGGCACTGAGATGCACTGCACGAACCAGTTGTTTAGCGAATTCGTAACTCTGCATAAAATAAACCATCATAAAACTCTTTGCCACATAGTCCAAACGTATAACGGGATCAGAGAGGTTTCACTCTACATTGCTGGAACATCTTCGTATCCTAAAATTAACTCACAAAGATCAAGATATTTCTTACTAATAGTACTTACGAATTTTACTTCACGAATCTTAAGCTTCACAATAGTTTGATCCACTCGTTTACCAAGTGTAGACCGTCTGACATAATAACCGGCCACTTTGATCCGCGCGATCCTTTGATATTGATATGTCTAAGCATTTAATGCAACAATACATGCAAAATCACCGAGATAGTATGAAAATTATATACAATACTATTAATGAGTCATCGTTACATAATCGCACTAATATCATAAAAATTTAAATAAGGACCGGAACCAGAAATCGAATACCAACCTGATCAGCGCGTCTTTATCAGCAATCCATGCAAACCGCGATATAGTCAGGATAAAGTTCTTGCGAATCTACCTGCATACATATTTATACATCCAAAAACGTGGCCCCTGTAGCGAAAAATCCGATTAAAACAGAGTCCCTAAAAGTGCCCAATTGTTGCAGGGTGCTACTGGTCCTGATTGCTCATTCGATAACGGCTCTGGATATCAATCAAGGATAACGCTTGAGAGTCTCGACGATGGCCCGGATACTTCCTTTCGACTAGGAGCAACCAGGCTAATTACTCACTACCATGCATTTTACAGTATATTGAACTTAAAGATATACGCGATAAAAGCTCATATGTTGCAAAATTCAATTATCGGATTTCAAAAGTCAGTTGCATAACTCATACGTACATGCTATATGAACTCTAAATAGAATATTTATCGTCTAAATTAAATAAAGTTTATACTCATCTAAAAACATTAGAACCAATGCGAACAAAAGAGGTCTCATTGATGGTTTAGGCTCATTAATTAAGACTATCACGGGCAACCTGGATTATTCAGATGCAGTACGATATGACAATGCTATCAAAATTCTTCCAGAATAATGGACAATAAAATTGCCAATCAAGGGTAAATGCGCGTAAGTCTAAACACCGAATGGATGGCTCAGCATTCGAAAATTATAACTAAATTAGTAGAAAATCAATCCAAAATTAATGTAACCTTGCAGCTCATCCTAAATACCAAGCTCAACGAGGATTCAAGTCTTATAAAATACATGAGATTTGCTCAACAGCTAAGTATAATTACAGAAAATGTAGATGATATATTAGCCGAGTTAACAAGAATAGAGAATATTTTAGCATTTATTCTGCATCAAGCACACATCATTCTATTATAGTATTGAGGTTTTAGAGTTACATGGTTAAGAAATTAGAATCAATATATAAAAAGCAACATATGTTAGACTTAGAACCAAGAGAATATTACGAAATAATTAAGCTAGGGTAATTACTTTTCGGGAGACAGAATAGTTATAATTTTTAAAATACCCATATTTTCCCGCGCACGTTCGACTTATATAAACCGTCCGTCGCTCCCAATAAATACTGGCAGGCCCTCATCCCTCCTTATCCATTGATAGCAACAAACAGGATGGTTATGTGTACATGGAGGCTGAATGCTCAAGTACGGTAACTGGTACACTCTGCGGAGATAAGATGGACCATCAACTTCGGCATCAAGCGGACTGTACCCACGCGCTCATAATTAACCAATCTTTTGGCGGAAGCTGCGGATGACCACGTACTCTATCAAGGATCGCCTTGGAGAACTCGATCAGAAGCATTACGTCATATCATTCCCTAATATGACGAAGATACGTATGCAATGCTACGTGAGACCATCAACAACATCATCGGTCCCTACCTGGGTCACCATCCCGGCTAACTGTTACCTACATACTGCGGAATTTACCATCACTCAACAGCAACGAACAAGTTGAAGGAACGCTTTGAAGATCTGGAATACCAGATGACACAACGAGCATCGTTAGCACATCTTCTCATGTTCACCTGAAATCAATTGATCTCAGAGGTGCAGGAAACTCAACATCATATTCTGGTGCAACCGCTCTACAAGTCGAACAAATCTCGTCGAATTTCCCATACCATACGACGATACCATATGTATGCATATTGTGTCCATAAGTACTCATCATCCTATCCGTCATAGCAACGCTAAGACATTGTGGGATGTTGCGATGCTCTAAAGAGCCCTCTGAGGTGCCAGCCCGAGGACGTCTATTCGCAGCCTGCAAAACCTGGACCATAAGACAGCATACTTACTCATCTCAAGTCTCATAAGTAGTTGCTGTTCTAGGGGTAGTGTTAATGTACAAGCCTTCAGCAAATGCTAACTATGCAGTCATCTATTCATTGCAACATCGATTCACACGGTACAAATATGCTGCGTCAAACGAGTCGACACGAGGCAAATATGCTTTTATCAACGGAACGGTTCGACGAACCCAAAGGAGGCCGCTGCCATCCGACGCTGCACTTACTGGGAAGTTTCCATCGTGTTGAATTACTTCATTACGATAATTTCAATGTACCTCGGTCATTCTATTCTCGCATCGAAAGAGGTCAGACTAGCTTAGCTTTAGCATAAGTTGAAATTGTATTTGTCTTAATTAAATTTATATCCAATAATTTGAGTTTTTGGGTCCTCCGACGGACTACCATAATTAGTTCAACAGAAAAACGTAATTAAAACTTTCCTAAATAAAACTCGATTGTTGACGTCTTTTTATTATGGCTACTTGTTCATATATATCGATTCAATAAAAGTTTGTATCGTATAACTAATGTGAAAATTATATAGAATATATATTAATATAATAAAAAATTAAATAAAATTATAATTTTACTTAAAATTTTATTTTAATTATATTATATTTCTTATATACACCACCGCATTGGACTAGGGTGGTGGATACGTCCAAAGCCCTAATGGATGGATAATACACCCGTATTAGGGGACCCATGTCCAGCAGTGGACTATTAAAGGCTGACGATGATGATGGTGATCATGATGATGAAATATATTTTGCTTGCATTATACATTTTAGTTTATCTTATTATGTATTTCTTATATATATATATATATAATAAGATAAACTAAAATATTAAAGTAAGTTAATAAATAACAAATAGATAGGGCTTACAGAGTTTGCCTAGGATGGCCTTAAGGCTAATTTTATCAAAATCTTTTATACTTCTGTAAGTTTCTCTTAGACAATTTTCTTAATAATAAAGATACACAACGTACATAAAATACTGATTTAATAAAATGTTTGCATTGTGTAGCCAATGTATATTAAGTATATTAAGCTCCTTTTTGTCAAATTAATGTCGTATTTTGTTCTGTATTTATAAAATAGGCAGCAATATAAAATTACAACGTTATATGAAGTATGCTTGTAGTAATTCGAGTTCATAACGTAAACGAAATGAGCTCTCGTGAGTGGAGTAATTAAATGTACAAGTCTTGCCGAAATCCAGTACGAACGAATTATATCGTAATTATTCTACTCAACGTTAATTAAAACGCATAGAATTCAGATGTATTTAGGATTTACGGCACCGTAATCGAGTATCATTAGTTCAATTTTAATTTTACATAGAAACAAATGATTATGAAATTTAATCTAATTACGAAAAGCAAAAACATAATATGTAATCTTTTTGTGTTTTACAGTCATGTAATTCAGAAAATTATTCATATTAGTGAATTTCATGTTAAATTAGTCTAAAATTAAACAAATGCTATAAACTGAAAAAAACTGCCTTTTTTATAAAGGTTATTTTATCATTACTCTATTGTCTTCTCGCTGTCTTTATACTTACAAAGATATAAGGCCTCCAGAGTACTTCGCAATTAGTGGTCTTTTAGCAGTATCTTTCTGGAAGAAAATGGCTAAAACACTTCTATAAATTGTACTATCACCTACACTGAATCTGCAGTTTATGTAATATCTCCCAATAATAGACCTATGTAATATCTCCCAATACTCTACATACGCCCTAGAGAAAATGGGAGACATCAAGATCTGTCCCCTCCTGAACCTGCACGCTCTAAATCTTTCCAAAAGCTTGATTCCTGTGACTGCTAGCACCATTACTGTCAGCTGCACTCTTTAGTCTAGCTCTATTTCTGTAAACATCCCCATAGCTAATTAGTATAAGAAAATAAATTACGAGATAATAAGACCTGGCAGCATGCCCATTATATATATATACAAGACCATATATCTTAATCTTTTCATTCTTACCAATTTTTATACTCTTGTTTAAAATACCGATGGAAATTAAGTAATAAAATAAATATAAAACATCGTAGAACTACTCTTTTTACGGGATCCTAATAATACTGTTTATTTTTACGGGCATTTATTGTGCCTTCTAAAGGTAAAATGTTTCAAAGAAATATTAAGCTAAGCCATAAAAAATAGTTTCCGAAAAAGTTTATCGCAATATCGTCCCTTGCCTATATTGAAAGTAATCCTATCGCGGGGAGAGTTCGGTGAGAAAATCCGATTACGATGCCTAGAGCTAAAAAACCGAAGGGTTTCGAGTCGTTCTTATATCTTTGGCCGTAAATCCGTCGAGCGGCTTACGAAGATGAATTTTCACCTTGACGTTTTTTACGTTTTCTTGGTTCGAGAAACAGATTGATTTATGAATAATACAAGTGAAATTTTAACCAAAAAATAGGACCGACCTTAAACAGTATATCATCATTTTGTGAGTCAAGTGGGTGCAGCAACGTACCCTCTGAAGCTCTGCGTTTTACGCTGTTGCATTTAAATCTCTATCTTGAAGGTATTCACTTCAAAAAAGTCATGTAAAGACTGACTCATTTAATGCACATAAAATGACAAATTTTACTATTGTCCTAACATGCCTCATTATAATTTTTAACAATGTTCATGGTTTTGTGGGTAATTCTCAAAACATAGATACATGCTCTCACTGATTTTATTAGAGACCATTTAAAGAAGTATAATTATGTAAAATATAGTATAAGTCGATCATTTACGGTTTTGGCAGCGTTTGTTATTTAATTGCACGACGTTGTAATTTCTAAAATATCAATTAAACTGCTAATCACATAATTATTAAAGAAAAATGGAACCAAATGACAGCTAATACCTATCATCAAAAAAAAGAATAAACAAAATCGGAGCTCTAGGAGCGGAGCAGCGTGCTAACAAACATAAAAAAACATACGCTCTGAATTAAGTACCTCGTTCTTTGTGGAAGTTGGTCAAAAAGTTACAAAAAAAAATGTTATGGACACAGGATGCTGGTAATTGTGATGTGAACAATATTATTATAGTAGTTTAAATAGGCGGATTTTATTCAGCAAGATTAAGCATTCACAAAATGTTTTGAGTAATATTAGTGCAAACATCGCAAAAGATGTTGCTAATCTTACTGAACTGTTCTGTTAATGTAAAGAGTGATTTAACAGAATATTTTATTTTTGCCATTCATTACTTGCCCGTAAGTAATGAGTGACAAAACTAAAATATTTTGTAGGAGCGAAGGCAGAGCATTTTTTACTGCCAACAAATTTAAAAAATATTATACCATGCGCATTTGTTCTTCTGTCAGTGAATTTAGAGCAAATACAACCTTTACTATGATAAAAGGCATTTCTTTCATCATCTAGCCATTTTCCCAAGTTATTGTGGGGTCGGCTACTAATCCATCCAGCGACTGACATCTGACCTTCGGGATTTAAAGGGTAAACTGCATTTTAAGTATGAATTAGTTGTAAGTAAATTTTAAGGCACTGACTTGCCTAAAACGACTACTAAAGATGGGCTTGACAACCGGGACCGACTTTTTTACATGCCAATCCGACGCACGACTCATTTTATTTTTCAGACAATAGGGTGATCAGTCCATATTGTCCTAATTGACCATAAAACAACGTTAACAAATATCTTAACTATTTATACAATAATTCAAACATTTTTAAAGTTGTTTTCCCCATGGATTCGAACCCATAACCTCCGATTTATTAAAAGCAGGGCAAAAATCGCTTAGGCCACAGAGGCGGTGGTAAAAGGCATTTACTATATTTTAAATTATGATCGGAAAACGAGTAAAAGAACGCTTTCAATATTTTTGTCTTTTATCTTAGCCATTTCCTATCTTATTGCCCAGTTCTTGCTCTTAACTGATTAAATAAATATATCTCGAACTATGGTTTTGTTATATTTGCTAAAAATATTTTATGTATGATCGCTCTTACATTAAGAGGCAAGTTATTTTTCTTTGTTACAATGGATTTATTTTTTTCCTCTTGGTTTTGGCAGTTTCCTATTATTTCTCATTGTATGTTTTATTTACCGGATTTCTGTCCATTTGTTCAACGCATAAAAACATTAACTATAAGGTCAATGATCTTTTGTCACAACGCTAAAGCTCAAAACATTTTTTGACACTTGAGAAATATGTAATTACGTTCTTGACCTTAAGTAGAAAATCTCTAATAAAAAAGAGATATTAAGGGCTTAATTTTTATATATATCCTGTTATGGTATATGTTACGTTTAGTAGAAAATAAATCATTTTAAAGAATAAGGAATATTTTTTATTTAAATGTCAATTTAAAACTTGACTATTAAATAAAAATATTTTTAATTATAGACAAATTTATAGTTCTTTTATAAAACCATTTAACACTTTACAGCTTTGAAACATTTCGCATTTTATTATACAATAAAAAGCCTTACTGCGCTTACCTCTGCATCAATCTTTCGAGTTTGACTTGGAGCAAATGATAACCGTTAAGTATGTTCTGTGTTTCTATTTACGTATTCACAATAAAAAGATATACAATATGTTAACTTGTCGTTTAAGTTGATATAAATGTTTGTATTGCTATTAATTATTCGTTTCGCCTTTTAAAAAATGTCAAACTATGATCAATGTTTCTATTACAAAATGTAATCGATCGTACAATATCGACCTCTATTATGATTACAAAAATAAAAAAGTACAGACGTGTAAACAAGGGCGTTCTTTCATTTCGCTTTGACCTTCCAAAAAGCATAAATTCAGAGTCAAAATAAAAAAGGGTTATCATAGACTTATCTTCATTATCGCTTCTTAGTGTTAAACACACATTAAGCAGATAAAATTTTGACTATGCTGTTTAAACATCACCAACAAATCGTGTAAGGTACATACACAATCGATAAAGTAAAAGTATGTACTAAGTTGTTTTATTCTTCACAAATCAAATGTTTGATATGGTTTCCTACCATAGTATATATGTACGTCTTCAATGATTGAAACGTTATTTAGATATATATTCAAGTAGATTAAAGATGAACAGAGAAATTATTTTACAATTAATGCAGTTTTAAAAATTACGCAAAAGTTTCCGGCTGACATAATTTTGTTTTAGTAAAACAAAATGATATAAAACCAAGTAAGTATGTGTCCATTAAATAATCGCAATACACTCAAAGTGGCTTTCTCTGTCCCTATATCCCTATATATGCTCAAATCTTTTAAACTACTCTACGGATTTCATTGCGGTAAAACACATGCTTAATGTTGTACTTATAATTTCTATCAGCATAGTTCCCGTGCGAAGCAGGGGCGGCTTGCTAGTGTCTAATACACGTATGTAATAAAATCTGTTGTGTAAGTTAATTGCTACGCGCTTTACATTGAAACTGATGTTCAGGTAAATCTGTAGCATTAGAAGCCGACCCCATGATAAGTTGTGAAAATGGCTTCAAGTAAGATTTTAAAAGTACGAGTGTTTGATACCATTTTCAAAAGAGCCTAATTGGAAAGTAAGACAAAACTGCCTATTTTACCGAAAACAGTAGTGTAAAAACACTTTTGTATCGATTTAAATGGCAATTAATAAAGGGTTACTATTTTTTTAATTAAACACCGAATATCTCATATCTTATGGCGGTGTGGGTTGCTATCAGGCGAAGGACCTGCTCCGTAAAATGTTTCGTAAAATGAAAGTAATTCAATAAATATTTAAATAAGTTGCATAGTATTAACATTTCACCGGCGTAGATGGTAATCTGAATGCATAACTTACCTGTTTAGATACATATTTCTTATTATTGTATTGAACTTCTTTTATAAGTCGTAAAAAACTCATGATTCAACGCTGAGACCATTTTGCTTCATTATGTTAAACATAGTTTTTTTTTATATAATAATGTTTTGACTCAATGTACTGAATAAAGATTTTTCTTTCTTTCCTTTAAAGATGAAAAATGTCTCCTCACTTCTTATGAAAAGTCTGTCTCGAGTCATTACGAGAGTAATTTTAATATTTCCCCTCTGAAATCAAATCCCCTTTGTACGCCATATTTGTTTTCAATTGTCGAGCGGATGTTCGAATATTGAACAAAGAGGATATAGATGGGGTTGCTGCTGCCATTCAATAAATTAATTTCATCGGACACCCCTTTTATGTCGAATTTCTTTTTATAAGCTATGTTTTTGGTTTTTTTTGTTTTTGTAATATTGCCAGGATAGAAAATATGAAAAGTCCGTTAGGAGTAAATATGATAAATCGTTTTATTAATGTTAAAAGATCAGTTGCATTTACTAATCCATAGATTATGACACCTGTTCTTTAAAGAAAATTCTAGTTTCTTCTTTCATTAGAAGTAAATATAAAATATTTCGTAATATGCAGTCGGATATATAACTTAAAGTTAAAAGATTGATTGTTAAGTTTGAGATGTAAAAGTGTGTTTAGTATTTACAAAAGAATATTACATAAGTTATTTTTGAACGGAGTTATGAAATGTGAGTCTAGAATGACCGATAGCGCTTGCACTGCAAAACTATCCTTCTATACCCTTTCCTTCTTTATAGTAACATAAAATGTTTTCTTTTTTTTATTGTCTTTATAAGCATATTTATTTTCTACTTTTAAACTTCAGTTACATAAAAATGTTTAAGTTTTTTGTATATAATATATCAGAACTAAATGAAATCTTAATTTCAGTCAATACTTTTAATACTTTGTTATTTTAGTTTTTATGGAGAAAACGCACCACTAATTTTATTTTCACAGTAATACGAATTGTTATTAGCTTCATTTATCATTTATTCATCACGTCATCCATGCTATATCTTAACTAATATGTAAAGAATTTGTATTCGTAAAATAACCTAAATTAAAATTGAAAATAAATTGTTACCAGGTTTCCACTAATCTTAATAACATCAATTAAAATAAAGCGTCAGTTGGAGCAAAAGCAGGTCTTTCGATCTGAGCCTTATTCCTCATCGTGTCAGTTATGTATCCCGCCGGATTATGGTAATAAAAAGAAGAAGTGACAGGGTGATCCTAGCAAGCTTGTGCGTACCATCACCATCCTGTGTTAGTCGCCGCTGAGACCAAAACCTCCCTAATCACCTCTTCCCTTAGGGGGTTTTGGATCGTATCCCACCACGCTGGTCCTATGCAGGATGGCATCTAAGTAAATCTAACAAACGAGGTAATTTTCTTTTTAACAACATTCAGCATTATACTTTAATTGCACAGAAACCTGTAAAAATTAGAAAATAAATTGTTTGCCAGCTTTGAAAAATATCAATTGAAAATAGAGCGTCGGTCAGGGTATAAAGTAGGTTTTTTCGGTCTAGGCCTTATCTCTCATCATGTTAGTTATCTATCCCATAGGACTGTGGTAAAAAGACGGTGACAGGTGCACTCGCACTAATGCTTATGCGCACATTATGTCTTCATCTCATTATCAGCTTGTCTTAGTCGACTGCTAGACATGGAACTCCCTTATGCACTCCTTCTCCATTAGAAGGTTTTTGACCGATTTACTTCCATCGGACCAGCGTGATGGGACCACACTGGTCCAATGCAGGTTGGTGAATGGGTCGACTTTTTACTTGGGTGATCGGCCCAAATTGCCCAAACCAACTAGGAAATGACTTGGAAAAGTACTTGAGTCCCCGCATAATTCCACCTTACGATCTCCGGTTTCTAGAGCTTTAGCCCATGGCCCTTAGCTACGAGGTAGTTGTTACTTATATAAAGTATATATATATGCACTATAGTAACTATTGCGTAGTTGGCTGACCGATAAAGATAGGCCGCCGTAGTTAAAATCGACTCGCCCTACGAGTCGACTTCATTGTTATGATTTTCTTAAATTATGCATGTGCATAAGAAGAATCGTTCTTGTAAAGACTTTCAGGAAGATTAGTCATCCCTAAACGATTAATATTCTCTTTGATACTTTGAGTTTGTCACAAATTGAGATCCAAGGCTTCGACCTAGTCGTCGTTCTAATGATAGTTGTCTACGTGGAAGCGTGGGTTTGTTCGATACGATATTAGGATATTTAAAATATGAACTTCTTTGTGTAAATTTACTACATCATCGCTTGATAGTCCACTGCGGACATGGCCTCCCCTAATACACCCCTATCCATTAGGGTGTTTGGACCGTATCCACCACGCTGGTCCAATGCGGGTTGGTGGGTGGACTCGACTTTTACATGCCCATCCGATGCATGGATCATCTTCTTTTCAGACAATTGGGTGATCCTAATAGTGCCCTAACCAACTAAGGAAACAACAATGAAAATTTGTTGCGTCCCCGAGTTCAGACCGACCTCCGGTTTCTAACAGCCGCTCCATGCCACTTAGGCTACGAGACGGTACGGGAGAATTTACCTAACCATAGGCTAACACTATGCAAAAATCATTACGGGAATCGCGAAGTTACTAGAAACTATTAACATTGAGAGTTTTGTAGTAAAAATAAAATGATAGTAAAAGTATAAATGGCATACATATAAACAAGCAAAGTTTTTTGCTTTTTCACTTTTAATTTGATATTGATATATGGCAGCCTAACTATTGATTAAAGTGAGGTTATACATTATACACTAACGCGAAAAAACTCAACTCTAAGAGAAGATTATTTCGTTTTAGCCTAATGGAGGCCATCGTGGAAAATCATTCCTATTTTTAATGTACATAAAACATCGGAAAGGAGTTTACCCGACACCAGTGTCGAAGAAAAAGAATTTCTTACTTGTATTATGATTAATAAAGTTATGGAAATTGTTAAATATTATACAGGTTGTATTAATAAATTCATAACTTGCACTTCGATTCTCTAACCTAATTCTTTCTCCAGAAATGGTGTTCATGTATATATATATTTTAATTTAAATATTTTCAAAAACTTCGTTACCAACGATACGATTGTGTTAAAAGTAAGTATATGACTTGAAAAAATGATTACGATGAAAATAAATACGATTAATAATTAAACAATAATGTATAGACTTGAACGCTGAAGAAAAATCTCAGTGTTATATTTGCTTTCTGGTTGGTTAGGACAATTTCGGTTGTTCACCTTATTGTCTGAAAAGTAATGGATGTAATATCTCCATTATTTATTTTATGGCGAGCTGTAAACAATTTATATGCTAGTGTGTACCGTTTGCCAACTGCCTCCGTAGTCAGTGGTATGGGTGTGGTCTTTGGAAAGCGGAGGTCGTGGGTTCAGATCCGGCGGGGACTCAACAAAATTTTAATTGTTTTTTCCTAGTTGGTAAGGGCAATTTGGGCCGATCACGTAATTGTCTAAAAAGTAAGACGAGATGGATATGTAAAAAGTTGGTCCACCCACCAAACCGCATTTGACAAGCGTGGTCCCCACGTTTGTCATATGCGGGTTGGTTCAAAAACCCCCAAATGAAGAAGGCGTGCATAAGGGAGGCCTATGTCCAGCACTGGACCAACATAGTCTGATGATGACGATAATGATGATGATGTATATATACCGTGTACGAAACCTTTCTAAAACGGCTGGTGTACAAATCTTACCCCCGAATTATTATATATGACGAAGTCATCGGGGCCACTTGGTTTTAAAAAGAATCCCGAACGTAAAAAGCTCTACTGCGCCGATATATGTGTAACATTGATATTATCAGCGTAGCTATATAATCCCTGACAATATAGCATTTTTATGAGCTAACAAAATAAAAAAATAAGAAATTCACAGAGACAAGCAAAACAAACCAATTGTTTTTTATACAAAAAACAATGCAAAAATGTGAAATGTTCAACAGAAAAACGTAATTAAAACTTTCCCAAATAAAACTCGATTGTTGACGTTTTTTCTTTGTTATGGCCACTTGTTCATAACATATCGATTGAATAAAATGTTTGTATCGTATAACTAATGTGAAAATTATATTAAGAATATATACTTAATATATTAAAAAAAATATTAAATAAAATTATAATTTTACTTAAAATTTTATTTTTCTTATATTATATCTCTTATATACACCAACCCGCATTGGATTAGGGTGGTGGGATACGGTCCAAAACCCCCTAATGGATGGATAATACACCCCGTATTAGGGGAGGCCCATGTCCAGCAGTGGACTATCAAAGGCTGACGATGATGATGGTGATGATGATGATGATATATATTTTGCCTTACTTATACATTTTAGTTTATCTTATTATGTATTTCTTATATATATAATCAAATAAACTGAAATATTTAGGTCAGGTTAATAAATAACAAAAAGATAGGGCTTACGAGTTTGCCTAGGTGGCCTTTAAGGTAATTTTTATCAAAATCATTTTATACTTCTTCATAAGTTTCTCTTAGACAATTCTTTCTTAATAATAAAGATACACAACGTGCACATAAAATACAGATTTAATAAAAATGTTTGCATTGTATAGCCAATGTATATTAAGTATATTAAGCTCCTTTTTGTCAAATTAATGTCGTATTTTGTTCGTATTTATAAAAATAGGCAGCAATATAAAATTACAACGTTATATGAAGTATGCTGTAGTAATTCGAGTTCATAACGTAAACGAAATGAGCTCGTGATGGAGTATGCAATTAAATATGTACAAGTGCCGAAATCCAGTACGAACGAATTATATCGTAATTAATTTCTACTTAACGTTAATTAAAATGTATGAATTCAGATGTATTTAGGATTTACGGCACTGTAATCGAGTATCATTAGTTCAATTTTAATGTTACTAGAAATAAATGATTATGAAGTTTAATATTTAATTACGAAAGCCAAAGATACATAATATTTAATCTTTATGTATTTTACGGGTATGTAATTCAGAAATTAATTCATATTAGTGTCTGAATTTCATGTTAAATTAGTCTAAAATTAAACAAATGCTATAAACTGAAAAAAACTACCTTTTTTTATAAAAAATGTTATCATAACTCTATTCTCTTCTCGGCCTTTTTTATACTTACAACGATATAAGGCCCCCAGAGTACTTAGCAATTAGTGGTCTTTTAGCAGTATCTTATGGAAGAAAATGGCTAAAACACTTCTATGAATTTTACTATCACCTCTTTTTACACTGAATCTGCTGTTTATGTAATATCTCCCAATAATAGACCTATGTACTATCTCCCAATACTCTACATACGCCCTAGAGAAAATGGGAGACACCAAGATCTGGCCCCTCCTGACCCTGCACGCTCTAAATCTTTCCAAAAGCTTGATTCCTCTGACTGCTAGCACCATTATTGTCATCTGTACTCTTTAGTCCAGCTCTATTTCTGTAAACATCCCCATAGCTAATTAGTATAAGAAAATAAATTACGAGATAATAAGACCTGGCAGCATGCCCATTATATATATACAAGAGCCAATATTATGCTTTTCATTCTTACCAATTTTTATACTCTTATTTAAAATACCGATAGAAATTAAATAATAATATAAACAAAATAAAAAATAAATATAAAATATCGTATTACTACTCTTTTTACGGGATCCTAATAAAACTGTTTATTTTAACGGGCATTTATTGTGCCTCCTAAAGGTAAAATGTTTGGAAGAAATATTAAGCTAAGCCAATAAAAAATAGTTTCCGAAAAAGTTTATTGCAATATCGTCCCTTGCTTATATTGAAAGTAATCCTATCGCGGGGAGAGTTCGGTGAGAAAATCCGATTACGATGCCTAGAGCTAAAAAACCGAAGGGTTTCGAGTTATTCTTATATCTTTGGCCATAAATCCGTCGAGCGGCTTACGAAGATGAATTTCCACCTTGACGTTATTTACGTTTCCTTGGTTCGAGAAACAGATTGATTTATAAATAATACAAGTGAAATTTCAAACAAAAAATAGGACCGACCTTAAACAGTATACCACCATTTTGTGCAATGTAAGCGGGTGACAACGTACCCTCTGGAAGTTTTGCGTTTTACGCTATTGCATTTTAAATCTCTATCTTTGAAGGTATTCACTTTAAAAAAGTCATGTACGACACATTTAATGCACATAAAATGACAAATTTTCCTAATGTCCCAACATGCCTCATTATAATTTTTAACAATGTTTTACATTAAAATGGTTATTGTGGGTTATTCTCAAAACGTAGATATATGCTCTCACGGATTTTATTAGAGACCATATCAAGAAGTACAATTATGTATAAGGCAATTATATATAAAATACAGGTTTTGGCAGCGTTTGTTATTTAATTACACGACGTTGTGATTTCTTAAATTTTAATTAAAAAACTAATCAAATTATAAAAGAAAAATGGAAAGAAGGAAAATGGAAGAAGGCATACGCAGGCAGACGAGCAGTCGGGCCACCTGATGAGAAGTGGTCACCGACGCCCATGGACATCAATACCAGTGGTAACCAACGCGCAGCCTACCGTGAGACATAGGGTGTTAAGTCTCGTTTACCCAGTAAATACACTGGCTATGGTGCCCTTTAAACCGGAACACAGCAGTGTTTTCACACTACTGCTGCGCGGCAGAAATAGGCACCGCGGTGGTACCCATCCAGACGGTCTCCTGTAAAAAGGGGACCTACCACTGGTAAAACGTAGCAGTGTGCACACACTGTGAAACATGTTACCAATCTAACTGAACTAGCCTGTTAATGTAAAGAGTGATTACACAAAATATTTTAGTTTTTTTCACTCATGAGTTACAGGCAGATAAAGTAGCTTTTTAATACAAACAAATTTTAAAAAACAGTACAGCGTGCACATCTTTTCTCCGGTCAATGAAGTTTAGAGCTAATTCAACCCTGCGTATGATAAAAGGCATTTAATGTTATATACCTAGCCATTTTCCCTAGTTATTTTGGGATATGCTTCTAATCCATCCAGATTTCCCTGAGTAACAGTTTTAACGCAGAGAGAATGGTATCTGAATTCCGCGACCCACGGGAAATTGCATCCTAAGGATGAATTAGTTGTGAGTAAATTTGAAGACACTGACTTTCCTATAACGACCGCCAAAGATGGTCTTGACAACCGGGACCTATATATAATATTAATCGAATTATAGTTTGTTATATTTGGCTAAAATATTTTGTAAAATCACTCACATTAACAGGTAAGTTCCGTTAGATTCGTAACTTATTTTAATTGTTACAATGGATTTATTTTTTCCACTTGGGTTTTGGCAGCTTTCCAATATTTCTCATTGTTTGCTTCATTTACCGGATTTCTGTCTATTTGTTCAACGCATAAAAACATTAACTAAAAGGTCAATGATCGCTTGTATATTGAAAATAATTAGTCGGTCTCGATCAGTCTTCTCTCACAAAACATATTTTGACACTCAGAAATATATAATTACGTTCTTCGACTCAAGTAGAATATTTATAATAAAAATAGATATTAAAGTCTCAATTTAAGTTGGCAAAGACTTAAGACTTAAGATTACCGTAATTTTTATATTGAAATATATTATGTTATAGTATATGTTTCGTAAGTCGAAAATAATTCAGATTAATAATAAACTGCAAAATGAAAAAAAACTCATGTTATTTAAACGAGATATTTGTCCTTCTTTTATAAAACCCTTTAACACTTTACGGCTTTGAAATGTTTCGCATTTTAATTTAATTCATACTGCACTTACCCTTGCATCAATCTCACAAGTCTTGACTTAGACAAATGTTGCCGTTTATTTGTACTGCATTACTATTTACGTACACACAATAAAACAGGTTATACAACATGTAAAGCAGTATGTTATTGAAGAACTCATTGTTTAAGTTTAAATAAATATTTGTTATTATTACTAAGTGTAAGTCTCGTGCTCTCTTGTGAAATAAAATATCAATGTGAGTATAAGAACTTATCGTTTAAGTTTAAATAATGTTTACTATTATTATTTCTAAAATAAAAAATGCCCAATCAGTGATCAATGTGTGCATTAAAACATGTAGCGAATCGTACATTACCAACCTCAATTTTAATTATAAAGAGGGCCTATACATGTAAACAAGGGCATTCTTTCATTTCGCTCTGATCTTCCAAAAGTAATAAATTCAGAGTCAATTTATTCCTTAAACAGTTCATGTTACAGTGAAGATCAAAAACAAGTAACCATTTCTTAGTGTAAACACACTTAACCAGATAATATTTTGGTAAAGCTTTTTGCAGATCAACAACAAAACTTGTAAGATACATAAACAATCGATAAAATAGCACTAAGAGAGTTGTTTTATACTTCACAAATTGAATATTAGGAATGGTTTTCTGCTTTAGTAATATATTAAAGTAGATCAAAGACGAAGTGAGAAATTATTTTACAATTAATGCAGATCTAAAACGATTTACGGAAAAGTTGCCAGTTACCAGAACAAAATAATATCAGAAGTATTTCCGATAAAACAAAGTATTTATATGACCATCGAATAATTGCAATACACTAAGTAAAAGGAAAATAAATAATATCTGTCTAGCGCTTTCATTACCGATTCTCTTATTTCGAGTAACAACCGAATCTACTCTCTTTTACGCTCTGCCTTATGTTATACCTAGTCCTTTATTACTCAGACGGAATAAAACACGAAATATTACGTGACTAGTTTTTATAAAACACTATAGCTGCGTTGAGATGTTCGCAATTATACTTACAAACAATATCTACGAATAAGATAATTCTATAACCATCACATCCACTTTTTATCTGTCTGTATCTCAATAACATATATAATATTAGTCTGCTCCTGACCATGGATGCTGGAAAGAGTCTGGATCGTCGGCAATAAATATTAAAACTTACCGCAAAGAAATAATAAACATAAAGAGTGAATTTGATATCATTACATAGCATAAAACAAAGTCGCTTTCTCTGTCCCTTTTAGACGTGGGTCGTTACTTTTAAGAAACGAAATGTAACCAGTTATGTCGAAGGCGCCGCTTGTTTATTATTAAAACTAGTTATTTTTATTACTAGCTACTTTCATCCAGCTACTGTGCATACATAAGTTTCACAACTATATGGTTACGTACGTTTCTCAACTATACGGTTACATACGAAACGAAAATAACGGTTTCGTGTTTGATACCCAATAGTTAAATCAATATATTTACTTTTCTGCATTCTTTACTCCGGTTTACAATTATAAAATGTTTTATTGATTGATTGGTGTTTACTACAAAACTATGATTTGAATAAAATATAATACTACTGGCGTACTTTAAATTAAATTTTATTGTTACAAAGATGATGATTAATATTTACTGTTTATTAACACTTTTGAAAAATCTTTATTTTGTTTTATTTTACTTTTGATTTAAATAACTGCTGGTTTACCGGAATCGCAAGACATTATTTGTTAACAGGGGTCACTCGAATGTGGTGTCATACCTAAGAAAACTAAATGCGTCACTCACAGCGAGTGGCGCATTTCATCTATCCATCGCGTTTGTAACTTTTTGTTATCGTTCGCTGTATAACAATAATGAAATAATTATTACGCTAGTTTGATTTAAACCTAAATCCGTTTTGTGTTGAATATAGCTATTTTTATTAATATTGGTTTGACTCAATGTACTAATTAAATTTTTATTTATTTCCCTTAAAAATGAAATATTTCTCCCCGCTTCTTTTGAAACGTCTGTCTCGAGTCATTCACAAGAGTAATTTTAATATTTTTCCTCTGAAATCAAATTCCCTTTGTGCGCCATATTTGTTTTCAATTGTCGAGCGGACGTTCAAATATTGAACAAAGAGGATATAGGATGAGTGTTGCTGCTGCCATTCGATAAAAAAATTTAATCAGACACCCCTTTTGTGTCGAATTTCTTTTTAAAACCAACGTTTTTGTTTTATTATTTTTGTAAATATGTCCAGGATAGAAAAATATGAAAGGCGTCTGTTGGGAGTAAATTTATATAACGTTTTATTAATAGTTAAAAATGAGTTTGCATCTAACTAATCATACATTGTTTTCTTTGTGTAAAGAAAAGATATTAATGATAGTTCTTCCATTAGAATTGAATGTAAAATATTTCGTAATATGTTTATACGGATAAATATCGGATATTACCAAAAATAAGAGACTGATTGTTAAGTTTTAGATATAAAAGTTTAGTTTAGTATTTAAAAAGAACATAAGTTATTTTTGAATGGAATTATCAAATGTTAGTCTAGAATGACCAATAAGTGCGGAAGTGATCAGTCATGTCTCATCTTTTACTAGGGACTAGCAATCCCCCGACCCCTCTCGTGGGTGGAATTTCGTAAAATACGTGTAAATCTTAGGTGACCTCTACTCGGCGAAAGGAATGTTCCTACAAAATTTAAAGTCGCTACGCATTATGGTTCCAGAGATATCGTGATGAGTCAATATAGAGGTGGGAATCTCTTTCATATATATGGATATGGACTTGGAGGGCATCATTGTCATAAATTTTCTAAATTATGTATGTGCCATATAAGAAGAAACGTTCTTGTAAAAACTTCCAGGAGGAATTCTCATCCCTTAGTATTAATTTTCATTTTGAAACCTTGAACTTGTCACAAATTGAATCCAAGGCTTTGACTATTAAAAATATACCTTTGGATTACGTTTAATGATATGTTTGTCTACTGATTTGAAGCATTAAGGATTGTTTGATACGATCTTATGACTAACTGTTTAAAATACTTCTACAGTGTTCGACCCATTTGCTAACTATGGCTTTACCAACATGCAACAATCATTACGATAAAGCGAAGTTGCTAGAAACCATCAACTTTAAAAGTTTTGTAGTTTAATACTTTGAGAAAAGTTTTAGGTAGAAATGTATCTAAAAATTTCGCATACAAAATTAAGTAAAGTTCTTTTCATTTTGATTTTTAATTTAGTATTATTGTATAGTAGCCTAATTATTTCATAAAGTAAGGTAAAAATTCAACAACGGTATCTGAAATACCTAGGTATAAAAGAAAATGTCTATTACTCTATCACTTTTACCTTTTA
The DNA here is from genome assembly GCA_029286875.1 of Lamproptera curius. Lineage (NCBI taxonomy): Eukaryota > Metazoa > Arthropoda > Insecta > Lepidoptera > Papilionidae > Lamproptera > Lamproptera curius. Next base: position 2,021,431 of record JAGSMT010000022.1, read on the forward strand.
CAGTTTAAGCCTAATATAATATAATAATAGCGTTCATAGCAGAAATTTAACGGTATTTTCAGTGAACATAAAATATTGCAGAAGACTTTGCCTGAGGCCGGTGATAAATGAACAGAATTTTTTACTTGCAGTATGGTTAATAAAGTTATGGAAAGTATCAACTAATATAATTTGTATAATTTAACTATATACTCATATACATAACTTGTACGTGCTTGGAAATAATAGTAATTCTTAATTTTATGAGTTTACATAGTTATCTAATAGTTATATTTATTACAATAGTTCTAATCTTGTATACAGGACCTGGCACTTTCTCAAAAGAGTGTCAATTGTATTGGTGGCTAATTTTTGCTCGAAGAACGTGGTGGTTTTTAGGTTTTGAATATAAATTTGTAAGTTTATATTTTCGAAAATCTTGATACTAGCGACAAGTCTGTATTAAAAGTAGTAAAGTTAACGATTTGAAAATATTTAAATGATAACGTTACTAATTAAAACCATGGTATATACCTAGTACCGCATCTATTTAAAATGGTTGTTGGAGAAATATTATCCCCAAAATATTATGTATATTCCTAGCGGAGCTTTATACTCCCAAACATTAATTTTATAAGAAAAGAGAATTAAAAAGACTACAGAACTGGTTGGGAAAATACCTGACATGCCTTCCTTAGTCACTGCCTATAATAATAACTTAAGTACAATTGATCTGACTGGTGATGACTCAGGAACCTCCCACCCAGTTCACAGTAGAAATAAGTTAAAAAAGTTAAGGAAAATCAATAAATTTATTAGAAAAAGTAATTTAATACTTTGTAAACGCAAAATAACTAGAAATCTTAAAAAGATATGTGCAGAGAAAAATTTATTAAAATCAAAAATGTTATTATGTTATAATCAAGCAAAAAAGGCACATCTGACTCATGAGGCTGATATTGAGTCGCTACAGACTGAGATCTCATCCTTAACTAAGTCTTTGGATTTAATAACAAAAAAGTATGAAGCATCTCAATTAGAAATAACAGAACACATATCAGCTGTGAATGACCTGCTTGAATTAAGTAAATATAACAATGATCGCTTCGACTCATTAACTAAAGCATGTACATGCGAGTGTCTAAGTTCTGGTCCTCCACAGCTGAATATTAATATCAATTCTTTGCCCACATCCCAGGCTGAAGTGACTCAGGTCAACACTGACTTGGACAAGACAGACAGTCCTTCCAGACATATGAATCAAAGTTATAGCGATGATATGAAGAATATGGTCTGTTGTAAATGCACATGGGACGGGAGATGTATCAACCAGTAACAGAACTCGACGATAATGAATAAATGTAACGATATTCTTAACTTATTATTCTCATTGAGAGGAGTGTAAGTAATATTTAAAATTAATTCATACAAAACTTAATAGTCTTAATGTAATGAAAATTATTCTGTTTACATTTCCTTACTTAAGGAGTTGCACAGGAAAATTACTATAGGCATAAGTTAAATAGTAATTTATCAATGTTATATAAGAATAATTGTATATCCTTAGCCTATTCTGACATTGTCAATAAAATATATCTCATTGACATAAATCAAATAATTAATTATAAAAACAGTTACCTGACTTGCGATAGGTTTAACCTATCAAACTTTTATAAAAACAGTTAGCACAGCTGCTATATTATTGTATACTTAACTCAGCCAAGTTTTTGGCTATAAAGTCCTCTGATTCTTTTGAACAGGAAATACTGTGACATGTAATGCCTTGGAATATGTTCCAAATAATTTAAATTAAATTCTATGACAACAGAGGCTGTCTCTAGCATATTTAATTGTATTAATAATAATCAATGTATTAATGAGAAAATAATAAATTTACAAGACATATTACAAAATAAAAATAAGAACCATTGTATTAGCCTGGTACATCGAAACATTCAAGGAATAGCCGGTAAGGAACTAGAAGTTGAACTTTTTTTATTTAATTGTAATATAGATATCATGTGCATTACAGAACGCTGGCTATATGATAATCAGATTATATTTAACCTTGGATGTTACCATGTTGCTAGCCTGTTCAACAGAGAAAAAGCTATACGTGGTGGCTCAATAATATTTTTGAAAAATAATTTAAAATATAAAAATCGTACTGATAAATCGAGCAGACTATTGAAATAGCCTGTGCAGAGCTTGAGCACTTCATAATTGTATGTGTATACAGACCTCCCAGTGCGTTATATGAATCTTTTGAAATTATATTGGAACAAATGTTAATAAAACTATCTGAATCTAATAAAAATATAGTAGTCTGTGGTGATTTTAACATAAATTTAATAGATAATACAACCACCACTATTAGATTCAGATCATTTTAAATTCATATAACCTTTTAAACTTATTTCTTGAAGCAACAAGAATTACTGCCTCCTCGGCAACATGTATAGATAACATATTTACAAATTGTATCCCTATTAATAAATCCATCATTAATATGTTATCATCTGATCATTGTGGACAATTAGCTTCTTTTGTTTCTGATAATAGATCTCACAAAAATATTGTGCAAAAAAATGGTTATTCCTATGTATAGGAAACGTATTGAGAAGTTTAGAAGTAATATAATAAATAAAATTAATTATTTGCATTATAATAGTAAACCGGATATACTGTATAGTAAATTATTTAAATTAATAACAACTGAATTTAAGAGTATATTTACTTCTAAAACAGTCAAATCAAAAAGATCTGCAGCTTTCAGTGAATGGGCAACAGTTGGAATACATAAGAGCAGACAAAGATTATATGAACTATATAGTGAAAAGACTTACAATCACAATCAATCCTTTGTGACATATGTTAATGTATACTCCAAAACATTCAGAAAAGTGTATGGACAGAAGTCACTCTACATAAAAACAAAATTAAAGGTGCATCCGACAAAATAAAAATGACTTGGAAAATAATTACTGGTGAAACAGGAAGGGCTGTAAACAAGAACTTTGAAATTGGCTAAATGTTAATAATAGTAAAATAAAGTTGTTGCATCCTATTTTGAAAAATTTTTTCAGACATTCCTGTTTTACCACCAAGTCACTTGTTTCTTCTCAACTGTTGCAGAGTCTTTATTAAAAGAAAATATTAAAGAATGTAAAGATAATTTCTATTTTAGTAATGTAAGCGATAAGGATCTCGTTAAGGTGATAAATTCTATTTGAGGCATGGGAAGGGTCACACGATGCATTAGGTGTCTTCAGGACTTAACCAAAGCATTTGACTGTGTACAGCATGATACTTTGGTCAGGAAATTAAGCCACTATGGTGTCAAAAATGCGCACTCGACCTTCTGACTTCGTACTTGAGCCATCGAACTCAGAGAGTTGACGTGAACGGCAAGAGATCTCCCGGACGCAGGTAGGTATGGGAGTCCCACAGGATCTATTTTGGGCCTTTCCTCTTCCTGGTCTATATTAATGACCTACCACACCAGGTTGAGAACAATAACGAGATTGTATTTGCTGATGATATCTTTTAATATTTAGAATAAAACGTCGTAATTTGCAAAATGACGATGTAAATAATACCCTCTCAAAAGTAAAATACTGGTTTAGTGCAAATAATTTATTGTTAAACAAAATAAAACTAAATGTATAAGGTTTACAACTCCTAATGTTCCTCAAGCTGGGTGTGATGTGGTCGTAGATGGAGAAGCGCTAGACCACGTACATTGCACTGTATTTCTCGGCATCACAATAGATTCTAAACTGCAATGGGGCCCTCATATTCATAGACTGGCGAGCAAACTTAGCTCGGCGGCTTATGCAGTCAAAAATTAGACAATTAACCGATGTTGAGACAGCCCGTTTAGTATATTTTAGTTATTTTCACAGTATAATGTCTTATGGCATTCTACTGTGGAAAGCGGCATGATATTAATACTATTTTATAATTCAAAAAGAGCGATTCGAGCAGTCTATAACCTGGGTCCCAAAGAATCGCTGAGAAAAATGTTTACAGAAATTAATGTAATGACTGTTTTTTCTCAATACATATTTGAAAATATTATGTATGTTCATAAAAATAAAAATGATTTTGTAAAACATTGTGACACCCATAATATAAATACTAGGAATAAGCATAATTTTGTTCTTTCAAAGCTATGCTCCGAAGAACTATGAAATCTTTCATGTGACAATGTATACTCTTCTACAATAAAATACCAGAAAACGTTCAGCTTTTATCTGTAAATAAATTTAAAAAAGTTGTAAAGGAACGTTTGTGTGATAAAGGATATTATTGTTGTAATAACTACTTGATAGATAACACACCCTGGTAATGATCTGTAAGCTCCAGGCTATTTCAAAGTAGTAAAATGTATGGTTTTATGTAAAGTTTTGTAAAATTTATTGAAGAAAAAGGAAAAGAAAAAGTCCCTGAGTTTCTTAGCCGGTTCTTCTCAGGTCAGAGGCTTCCATTTCCGAACCGGTGGTAGATTATTTGACATTCAATAAGAAAGGTAATGCTTCCATATTGAATAAAGATATTTGACTTTGACTTGACTTGACTTTCTTAAAGAAAAACAAAAGAAGCTAAATTTATTAATAAAGCAAAAATACAATATACAACGATAGGAAATGTTCAACAGAAAAATGTAATTAAAACTTTTCCAAATAAAACTCGATTGGGTCGATTGTTGATGTTTCTTCTTTATTATGGCCTCTTGAGATTTAGGGAATTAAACGAGATTTCAAATTTCCGATTGCCGTACTTGATGCCCCTAATTGTAAAATTTTCTTTGTTTTGTTCGTATTTTTAATAAAATTTATAATTTAACGAGTCGAAGTGAAGTTTTTAATAATTTTTGTTTTGTCTTTGATGTTTAAAAATATGCTTGGATTGGCACTTAATATATAAGCTTCATAATTGAATTTTTTTTAATACACCTATACGTGAGATGACATGTATCACGGAAGTTTAAAAGAATATTTGCAGTAAGCCATAGTGATGTTACAAAATAGGTAACAAACATACAGTCGTTCCCCTAAAAGATTCCAGTACTCGGTCGGTTCGTAAAATAAACCGTAAACAGAAAATTATATTCGGATCTTTTTATTGTTAAATATATAAAAGAAAACCTTTTGTTAGAAACTTTTATCTTTTTAAGAGTATTCTGTCATAATTATTTCTTTAATTAATCTGCCCGTGATCATGGATGCTATATTTAAGTAACGCGGAAAATCCGTAAATTAGTGGATTTGTCATATTTTCGTTTAATACAAAATGGCGTAGCCCTAATTCTTCATAAGTGATCAGTATAAGTTATTTTGTTTAATAAGGGAGATTTTTTTTATTTTCTCTAAACTGCCTCCGTAGCCTAGTGGTACGGCGTGTGCTGTAGAAACCGGAGATCGTGGGCTCAAATCCTACGGGGACTGAACAAATTCTCATTATTGTTTCCTAGTTGGTAAAGGCAATTTGGGCTTATCACCCAAAAGTCTGAAAAGTAAGATGATCCATCCAAGCGTCGGATGGGCATGTAAAAAGTCGGTCCACCCACCAACCTGCATTGGACTGTTATCCATCGTGATTTGTGCTTGTTCACATTGTAATGTACGAACTGAAGATTAATGGAGACATTGTTTTCAGCTTTGGGATGTAATCTTCATGGATTTCAACATAATTTCTCACTCACCTAATAAGGATATGCGCCAGAATGCTCATGGGGATTGATGTTCATTTATTTCTCGTGTTTTGAATTTGATTTCACAAATATAAATTAGAAAGAGAAAACCTTTTGTATGCTTTTTCCTGAGTTTGTTTTTCTCAATTATATAATTTTTCATATCGTTCCATTCATTATTTGGAGTATTTAAAAGTTTAAATAATAACAATATTTACATAAACAAAGTCTTATATCAAACAGTAATGACGTAAAGCGAAATACGCGTTCATATTGGTGGATCGCCGCCATTTTTAATCTGTACACAACGTATAAATGATATGAAACTAATAAGAGAGCTCGTGAATTTGTTGACAATCTATCAATAACAACTTTGGTTACGTTATTTTATTACTTTTTTAGGTTAAGTATAGTTTAATATGATAGTTTTTAAGATTGTTGCTCATATAGGTAAAATTCACCTTATGTGCGACAAAACATCACAAAATGGAAGCTTTTGCGAACAAACAAAAATTGCTATGTTTGGAAAAACACACTTTGCTCAGTAATAACTGGATTAGGCTCTAAGATTTCCTTTTCTTTCTGACAGTTCATGTGGGTTATCCAGACAAAGAAAAATTACGCTTTAAATTAAAAAAAAAAACATTAATGTCATGGACGAAATGTGTGTAAAAACGCCGCTTTGGTAAAAAAAAAAATTGCAATATTAATAAACCGTTATAAAGAATCGCATACGTGTATGCTTATACTGACAGAACTGACTATCAGAAGTTAGCTGGAATAATAGGAGGAGTTGCTCGCAGTTTCTTTGTCGGATAAAATTTGTAACGAATTCATCCGTAACAGTACTGACAGTTTAAACTAAAGTCACTGACATTTTACAGGTGGTAGGTCCCTCTTTAACAGGGTCTGGGGTAGTACCATCGCGATGCCTATTTCTGCCGCAAAGCAGTAGTGTGAAAACACTACTGTGTTCAGCATGAAGGGCACTGTAGCCAGCGTATTTACTGAGTAAACAAGACTTGACATTCTGTGTCCCAGGATAGGCCACGGGTGGGTGACACCTTCGGTATTGCCGATATCCACAGGCGTCGGTGACCTGGCCCGACATTTTTGTCGCCTACAATGGCAGCCTTTACATGTGACGAAAAAATAGCTGATTATGATGATGATTATTAAAGACCTCTTGTTAGTTAGCAGTTGTTACTAACAGTAGAAAAGTACACGAACGATGTAACTTTTTATAAATAACATGTATTCTGAAAATATTAAACAAAAAATATCTCCAGAAATAACCATAAAACTGTCACACAAATTTCATTTCGCATTTTCAGCCTAATGGCCATCGCAGTGATTCATTGCTATTTTCAGAGTAAATAAACCAGCGTAATAGCTTTCCCTGACACCGGTGTCGGATAAATTGATTTGGCTACGTGCAGTATCGTCAGTACGGTGATAAAAGTAACAAAAAGTATTGGCTTACCTGTACTCTGCAACTTTAAAATTCGCTTTTTAAATTGTTTTGTTAAATACCAACTTTTTATATCTATAATTTTCAATTTTCATTAGGTTGCAATTATAAATTATATTACTTGAGAAATAATTTTGTGGCTTCTAACTTTTCTATTTTAATTCAGGTTCTTACTCGCAGAATGTTCCCCTTGCTGATATGCATATGTATAGTTTGTTACAAAAAACTACATTAAAAAAAGTCTTGAGCTGCGCCTAAAGGTAAATTGTGCGTTCTGCACTTTTACATACATTTAATACGATTTTAGTACGATCGTAAATTTTAAATGAGGAGCACAACTTCTATATTGTAAATCAAATCCCAGGGATAATTGGTTGTACAAAACTTATGACATATCTATCACATATATTTACAATTAGCTAAAACTTTTCGATTAAAACAAAAAAAATACTTTAGATTTATCACTAAGTAAATATATGATAGCTTTATATTGCTATCTGCATTTATCAATTGACTGGCTGAGTTTCTTATGCCGGTTCTTCTCAGGTCAGAGGCATCCATTTCCGAACCGGTGGTAGATTATTTAACAATCAAGAAGAAAGTGTAATGCTTCTATATTGAACAAAGATATTTGACTTTGACTTGATTAAGGTAACATAAAAATCTCCGTAAAATGAAATAATTGTAAAAATATTATACGCAGATTTTTTTACTGTTTTGTTATTTTTGATACTATTTCGCTACAAGCTAAGGCCATAAATTGGGTGATAAGCAGTGACAATAACAGTAAGTCACAAAACCTATTACAGCAATCTTTCTTTCCGTACTCAGAGATACTGTAATTGCAAATTTCTTATCAAAGGTTAAAAATAGGAAAAATAAAAAGTTCACCTTTTTACATTGAACATTTTTTTTTTATCAAACAAATTTCAAATAGGAGGCACTTATTTCTGTGCGTGTTTTTTTAAATATTTTGTACAAACTCCTCTTTGCTCCGCTTCTAGCGTTCGTATTTTGAGTACTTTTTTTGTAAATCGGAAGGTTAAAAGTTTAAAGAAATAACGCTTGTAATTCATTAAGTTTAAATCTTTACTTAGTCTTTAGTTAGTTTGGTAGTTTTATAAAGTTGATGTTAATTGTATAATACACAAAGTATTGGAGAATGGAAAATATTTTATTGGACGGCCAGGAGTAAATTTCAGTTAAAGCTCCCCAGGTACTTTAACTTCATTATGTGAGATATGAGCCTAATAAATTGATATCCAATATGTGTTTTATGTATTGAAAAAGAAAAGAATACAAACTTGTATTTAGACTCTTTAAAATGCCTCAATCTATCTCAATTTTTAAGATGGCAGAATACAGTAGGCAGTAGTGCTTTTAGCCAGAACTAGGCATCGCAGTGGATCTCTTGAGACAGTGACCTGCAAATTTACATACTGAAGATATTTTTACGCGTGTTCCGAACCTGAGTTTTATAAGTGATAAGGTCTTTTACTTAGTCATAGAAACATTTCAAATAGCTATGCTGAATGATTAGCTATATAACTTAAAGTAAAAAGCTAAAAACCTGTTTATAAAATATTCGTTTTCGATAAGACAAATTTAACCAAATCAGAATAACAGCATTTTATGTAAAAATGCCGGCAGTGCCCCTTAAACCGAAATCCAATGTATGTATTATATAATGACAGGGATAAAAAGTTCATTTTTGTTTTGATTTATAAAATATTTGGTGAAAATACGGTTTTGATATGTTGGAAAGCCTTTAGATCCTGGAGACATTTAAAATAGCTATAATATATATAAATAGACATTTATAATAAATAAAATATCGTATTACGATTCTTTTTATGAGATCTTAATAAAACCGTATATTTTTAACGGGTATTTATTGTGCCTTCTAAAGCTAAGCCATAAAAGTAGTAAGTAAGTATCGTCTCTTGCTTATCTTAAAAGTAATCCTATTGCGGGAGAGTTCGGTGAGAAAATCCGATTACGAAGCCTAGAGCTAAAAAACCGAAGGGTTTCGAGTTATTCTTATATCTTTGGCCATAAATCCGTCGAGGGACTTACGAAGATGTTTTTTCACCTTGACGGTTTTTACGTTTCCCTGGTTCGAGAAACAGATTGAGTTATGAATAATACAAGTGAATTTTTTGACATAAAATACCACCGACTTTAAACAGTTATTACACACCATTTAGCGCAATATAAGCGGGTGACAACGTGCCCTCTGCAAGAAACGACTCCGCGTTCTACGCCACTGCATTTTCATTTGCAATCTCTAATATCTTTTGATGTATTTATTTAATCAAAAAGTCATGCATGACACATTAAATGTGCATAAAATGAAGAAATTTACTAATGTAATAACTTTTAATTATACTTACACTTTAATACCTCAAATGAGCTTTGAATATGCCTTATTGTAATTTTTAACAATGTTTTACATTACAATGGTTATTGTGGGTTATTCTCAAAACGTAGATATATTATCTCATAAATATTAATATACACCATATAAAGAAGTACAATTATGTAGAACATACTTAAAGTCTGTCTTTTACGGTTTTGGCAGAATTTGCAATTTGATTGCAAGAGGCTGTGATTTCTTAAATATGCATTGATCTACAATCACGAAATTATTAAAAAAACGGGAGCAAATTCCAGCTAAAACCTATCATTAAAAAAAGAATTTTTAAAAATATTATAACATGCGCATTTGTTCTTCTGTCAGTAAATTTAGAGCAAATGCAACCTTTACTAAGATAAAAGGCATTTACTTTCTTTCATCAGCCATTTTCCCAAGTTATTGTGGGGTCGGCTTCTAATCCATCAGATTTGCCTAAATAACAGTTTTTACGCAGAGCGACTGGCATCTGACCTCCGCAAATCAAATGGTTAACTGCATTTTAAGTATGAATTAATTGTCAGGAAATTTCAAGGCACAGACTTTCCTATAATGAATGCCAAAGATGGTCTTGACAACCGGGACCGACTTTTACATGCCCATCCGACGCATGAATCATTTTACTTTTCGGACAATTAGGTGATCAGCCCATATTGTCCTAATTTTCCAGAAAAAATGTTAACACTAGATATACCAGCTTTATTTTTCAAACGTAAATTTCCTTGTAAAACCAGTCAAAATGCCTGGTTTGGTAAATCTAGTGTCAATAAATTTTTTAAAATGTATTAAATAATTCAAACATTTTCGACGTTGTTTCCCCGGGATTCGGACCCACGACCTCCGGTTTATGAAGCAAGGACCAATATCGCTAGGCCACGGAGGCGGTAGCATAAGGCATTTACTATATTTTTATTATGATCGGAAAACAAGTTAGGACGCTTTCCATATTTTTGTTTATCTTAGCCATTTCCCTATCTTATTTACCAGTTCTTGCTCTTAATTGATTAAATAAATATATTTCGAATTATGGTTTGCTATATTTGGCAAAAATATTTTGTATAATCACTGCCTTTAAGAGGCAAGTTCCGTTAGATTCGTAACATATTTTCTTTGTTACAGTGGATTTATTTTTTCCACTTAGTTCTGGCAGTTTCCCAATGTTTCTCATTGTTTACTTTATTTACCGGATTTTCGTCCATTTGTTCAACGCACAAAAACATTAACAATAAGGTCAATGATCGCTTGAATATTGAAAATAATTTGTCTGTCTTGATAAAATCTTTCTTGATATTTCTCAATGCTAAAGCTCAAAACAAATTTTGACACTTGAGAAATATGTAATTAAATACATGAACCCAAGTAGAAACTTTATAATAAATAAGAGACATTAAAGGCTTAATTTAAGTTAGCAAAGACTTGAGCTTATCGTAATTTTTCTATTGTAATATATTTTGTTTTATATATTACGTTAAGTCGAAAATAATTTTGTTTAATTATAAACTAAAGTGCAAAATAAAAAATAGCCCATGTTATTTAAACAAGGTATTTATCCTGCTTTTATAAAACCATTTAACACTTTACAGCTATGAAATATTTCACATTTTATAATAAAATAAAATTCATATTGCACTTACCCTTGCTTGATTCTTACGAGTCTTGAATTAGACAAATAATACCGTTAGCTATTTACTTATTCACAATAAAACAATATAATATACAATATGAAACGTATTTTAACTTATTGCTCAAGTTGATACAAATGTTTGCTATTTCGAATAAGTGTTAATCCCGTCCTATATTAAAAAAAATATGCAATCATTGATCATTTTGTCTTTTAAAACATGTAACCGATAATACATTAACAACCTCTATCAGAGACAATTTATTCTTGTAATTATTTATATCGAAATCCTCATTTCATTGTAAACACATTGATCTATTTGGTCTATGATATAATTTATGTATACTCGTATTATCTATGCTCACTCATATTTATCTATGGTGTATTTCCTGTCTGTAACCATTTTCTTTTTTAGAATAAAGTTGTATCGGTAAGCACGTACGTTCTTTTAATTATAATTCTTTAAACAATACATTTTACATTCAAGATCAAAATAGAGTTATCATAGCATTATCTTAATTTTGCTGGTTACTGTTAAACGCTCATTAAGTAAATCAAATTTTAATCAAGCTTTTTTAACATCAGCAACAAAACTTGTTAGGGAATCATGCACAATTGATTAAATAGTACTAAGAGAGTTGTTTTATGCTTCGCAAATTGCATACATGTAATGGTTTCCTACTTGAGTATATATGTACGTCTTAAATAATTACAAAGTTATCGAAATAACGTTGATATAAAGCAGATTAAAGACGATGTGGGATACGGCCAGCGTGGTGGGATACGGTCCAAACCCCCTAATGGATAGGGGTGTATTAGGAGAGGCCTATGTCCAGCAGTGGACTATCACAGGCTGATGATGAAGATTAAAGGTAAACTGAGAAATTATTTTACAAATAATGCAGTTTTGAAACTATTTACGGAAAGGTTGCCGGTTACTAAAAAAATTTATATCAGAAGTCTATCTGATATATATAATAACTGCCTCCGTAGCCTAGTGGTATAGCCGTGTGCCTTAGAAACTGGAGGTCGTGGGTTCGAATCCTGCGGGGACTCAACAAATTTTCATTGTTGTTTCCTAGTTAGTTAGGGCAATTTGGGCCGATCACCCAATTGTCTGATTGAAGTAAGATGATCCATGCGTCGGATGGGCATGTAAAAAGTCGGTCCACCCTTCAACCCGCATTGGACCAGCGTGGTGGGATACGGTCCAAAATGCCCTAATGGATGGAGGTGTATTAGGGGAGGCCTATGTCCAGCAGTGGAATAGTCCACTGCTGGACATAGGCTGATGATGATGAGTCTATCTGATAAAACAAAGTAAGTACATGTCCATCAAATAATCGCACTTAGAGTAACAAGAAAAATAAATAATATCTGTCTAGCGCTTTTTCGAGTAACGACTAAATTACTCTCTTTTACGCTCTGCGTTATGTTATAACCAGTCCTTTATTACTCAGACAAAATAAAACACAAAATATTGCGTGACTAGTTTTTATGAAACACGATAGCTGCGTTGAGATGTTCGCTATTCTACTTACGAACATTATTCAAGAAAAGGATAATTCTTTAAGTATCAAATTTACTTTTTATCTGTCTGTATCTCAATGACATATCTAATCTTAGTCGCTCGCGATCATGGATGCTGGATAGAATTGATGAATAAACAATTACCGCGGAACAATCCATAAAAAGTGTATTTGATATCATTACATAGTATTAAACAAAGTCGCTTTCTCTGTCCCTATATCCCAATGTACCCTTAAATCTTTCAAATTACGTTTTTAAATAGATAGAGTGATTAAAGAGAAGGTATTGATTGTATGATTAATGAAGATTAAAGAAGAAGAATTGTACGTGTATTTTCTATCAGCATAGCTCCCGTACGAAGCAGCGGCGATCTGCTGCTCGTGTATTATAATGGCGTAACTAAAATAAATAATTAATTGTATAACATTATATAACATAGTATGGACCGACTTTTTATATTGGCATGTAAAAAGTCGGTCCACCCACCAACCCGCATTGGACCAGCGTTGTGGGATACGGTCCACACCCCCTAATGGATAGGGGTGTATTAGGGGAGGCCTATGTCCAGCAGTGGACTAACGAAAGGCTGATGATGATGATGATGATAATGATATAACATTGATTTAAACGCGTCAATGACGGATAATCTTTAACAGTCGTAATATGAAATCTGTGCCTAAAAATTTCGTGACAAATAATGCATTTGTCGAATGCGGCTTTATGCTATGTGTTGTGAAAGGTAATTGCTTGTCGCTTTTCATTGAAACTGATGTTAAGGTAAATCTGTATGCATTAGAAGCCGACCCCATGATAAGTTGTAAAAATGGCTTCAAGTAAGATTTTAAAAAGTACGGGTGTTAGATACCATTTTGGAAAGAGCCTAATAGGAAAGTACAACAAAGCTGCCTATTTTTACCAAAAAGAATGGTGTAAAAGCAATTTTGCATCAATTTAAATGGCAATTAATCAAGAGTAACAATTTTTTAAATTAAAAACCGAGTAAAACACACGATATGTACCATATCTTTAGGCGGCGGTAGGTTACAATCAGGCGAAGATCCTGCTCTGTAAAATTTTTTCGTAAAATGAAATAAATTCAATAAATATTAAATGTTATTTATGCATAATGCTAGTATTAACATTTATCGCTGAGATGACAATGTGAATAGCATAACTTACCTCTTTAGATGTTTATTATTTTTGTATTGAACTTCTTTTATAATCTTGTTTGTAACTGTTTGTAGAACATTCGCTGTATAACATAATAACATATTACGCTTATTAATTGAACCTGAATCTGTTTTTATCTATGACAAGCGGTAGTTAATAAAATTGCACTCTATCTCTATATTAGGTTCCACCGAAAACCAGCATTCATTGGTTGTAAAAAACTTATGATCCAACGCAGAAACCCTCGTGCTTCATTTTGTTGAGTATAGTTTTTGTTTATATTTTACAATATTTTTTTGACTCAATGTACTGAATAAAGATTTTTCTTTCTTTTCTTTGAAGATAAAAAATTTCTCCTCACTTCTTTTGAAACGTCTGTCTCGAGTCATTTTCGAGAGTAATGTATGTGTTTATAAATATGTCCCCTCTGAAATCAAATCCCCTTTGCGCGCCTTATTTGTTTTCATCGCGAGCGGACGTTCAAATATCGAACAAAGAGGATATAAATGAGTGTTTCTGCTGCCATTCGTAAATAAATTTCATCAGGCACCCCTTTTATGTCGAATTTCTTTTTAAAAGCTATGTTTTTGTTTTCTTTCCTGTTATTAATATTGCTAGTATAGAAAAATATGAAAGGCGTCTGTTAGTAATAAATATATATAGAGTTTTATTAATGTTAAAAGATGAGTCTACATTTACTAATTATTATGATTGCTTTTGTGTAAAGAAAGGCCTAATTTCGTTCTTTCATTAGAGGTAAATGTAAAAATAATATGTAAATTTGTAATATGTAGTCGGATATAAATAAAGTTAAGAGACTGATTGTAAAGTTTTACATATAAAAGTTAAGTTAGTATTCACAAAGAATGTTACATAATTTCGAAGTTGTTTTTGAACGGAATTATCAAACGTTAGTCATTGCAATTATTGTCAATTTAATATTTTTAAAAACTTCGATACCAGAGACAAGTCTGTATTAAAAGGGGTAAGTAGTAGAATTAAAGACTTGAAAATGTTTAAATGATAACGATACTAATTAAAAAAATAGTATATACCTAGTACCGAACCTTTCTAAGGCGCCCGGTGGAGAAATCTTCTCCCCAAAATATTGTAAATATAATATATTTTACTAGTGGAACTATATTTTCTCTGACGATATTATTATAAGAAAAGAGAATTAAAAAAATAAACAGAATTTCTTAGAGACAAAACATAACAAGACGAATTTGTTTTATACAAAAATATAATACAGCGATGACGAAAACGTTCAAGTGTGATTAAAACTTTTCCAAATAAAACTCGATTGGGTCGATTGTTGAAGTTTCTTCTTTATTATGGCCTCTTGAGATTTAGCGAATTAAACGGGATTTCAAATTTCCGATTGCCGTACTTGATGCTCTTATTTTTCTTTTCGATTTTCTTTAAGCAGTAATATTTTTTATTCTGTTCTAGTCTAAATATTACTATTTTTTTATGGCATACGCAGGCAGACGAGCAGTCGGGCCACCTGATGGGAAGTGATCACCGAAGGCCATAGACATTGGCAATAGCAGTGGTATCGCCAACGCGCTGCCTACCGTGAGACATAGGGTGTTAAGTCTCGTTTACCCAGTAAATACGCTGGCTACGGTTCCCTTCAAACCGGAACACAGTAGCATTTTCACACTACTGCTTCGCGGCAGAAATAGGCACCGAGGTGGTACCCACCCAGACGGTCTCCTGTAAACAGAGGACCTACCACCGGTCTATAATTAAATTTATGATTAAACCAGTCAAAGTAAAGCTTGTAATGATTTTATGTATTGACTTCGATGTTTAAAAATATTTGTAGTAAGGCCTACGACGGTTTATTTAAAACATTACTTTTTTAATTTCAGAACTCATACCAACAATGAGAAATCTGTTACGTATTATATCTATTATAATGTAACTAAATTAAATCTCACGTATTTCATGGGTTTGTGGATGAAATATTATTACAGAAGAAGTAAAACTTTCTCATTTGTATCATTATTTTGCACTGATAAAACGTGAACATTAATTAACAATCACATATTTCACTTAACATTGTTAAAACGAAATTTATATAATGCTTTATATTTCCTGTCTGAAATTGCTCGCCCTTTTTCACGGCATATTTGTCTTCAATTGTCAAGCGGATGTGGAAATATTTAACTAAGGTAAATTAGTATTGCTTCTTTATGTATTTGATCCCGAATCTCTTAAATTATCAAAATTTCTGTTTGTGTAAAATATTAAATTTAGATTCATTAACAAATTTTAAGTTTATCAAATTAAGCAAGTATGCAATTAATAAAATGAGTCTATAAATAGATCAATATTAAAGATTTTTTGTAACGTTTTTTTCTTTTTCGATACCGACTGCGAAGAATTCTTAGATTCGCACTTGTTGTTTGAGCTTCATATTTTAAATTTAGTTTTTTATTACGCCTATATATGGGTTGAACATGGATCATCGAAATTCAAAAGAATACATGCAGTAAGCCCATAGTGATGTTACAAAATAGGTAACAAACACACAGTTGATCCTCTAAAAGAGTCCAATACTCTGTCGATTCGTAAATAAACGATAAATAAAATACTATATTCGTATCTTTTTCTTCTTAAATATTTAAAAGAAAACGATTTGTTAGAAACTTTTATCTGTTTAATAGTATTCTGTCATATTTTCGTTCAATACAAAACTGCTTAGCTCTTAATTCTTCGAAAGTTATTTTTTACAGGAATAAACATATTAGAGGATTGATCGATAGTCCGCAAGTGATCATTATATGTTATTTCGTTTTATTAGGGTAATTTTTTTTTAGTTTCTCTTAACAATTTTAGAAATATTTTTAGTACGAAAGTCTAGTTTAGCCTACATTATATAATTTTAGATCGACATAAATTAAAAAAATAAGGAATACATAGTAAAATACATATGTGATGATTTTTAGTATTGCTCGTCATAAACGCGTTTGACTTATAAATATATCTTAAACTTTAACTCATTCATTCATTTTCATTCATCATCAGCCTTTGAAGTCCACTGCTGGACATAGGCCTCCCTAATACACCTATCCATTAGGGGTTTTGGACCGATCCACCACGCTGGTCCAATGCGGGTTGGTGGGTGGACCGACTTTTTACATGCCCATCCGACGCATGGATCATCTTACTTTTCAGGCAAATGGGTGATCGGCCCAAATTGCCCTAACCAACTAGGAAACAACAATGAAAATTTTTTGAGTCCCCGCAGGATTCGTACCCACGACCTCCGGATTCTAAAGCACATGCCTGTACCACTAGGCTACGGAGGCAGTCTTTAACAATGTTTGTAATTTGTGCTTTTTCACATTGTAATGTATGAACTCAAAATTAAAGGAGCAATTGTTTTCAGTTTTTTAATGCAATCTTCATGGATATAAACGTAGATGTTCACTCACCTAATAAGGATACGCGCTAGAATTCTTAAGGGGATTGATACTTATTTATTCCTAGTGTTTTGAACCATTCGAAAATCTAAATTTAGAAAGCGAAAAACTTAGTTATCTTTTGTGTGCTTGTTCTTTAGTAGTGCTTTTCTTATCTACATGTAACAATTTTATATCTGCAAGCTTGATATAAAAATTTTCATTAATCATTCCAGTTTAAGATTCCTTCGCTAAATAACAAAAGATTAATCACGATTAATGCACATAATTGTAAACGGTCATACAAATTGTTGTGAGTTGTTAGAAAACTTTTCACTAAATGTTCCATACAATCTTCCCAGACATCCCTTAACAAAAGTTTTCCACAGTCCTGAAACAAAACTAATTTAGGCCTACACACCCCTACTCGCATGTGCAACTTATACAATGCCGTCTGTAATGAGCTACCACATATAGACATCTTCCACCATAGTTTTAAAAATTGAAGAACATTATATGTAACTACTTTGATGATTTGGAAAATAACGTAATAACTTAGTCATTCTATTTATATATACTTTTTCTTAGTAATAAGTTACTTGTTGTTCTGTTTTATTCTAGCTATATTATTCTGTAAACGCACGATTCGTAAATGATGTAACTGTATCAATGCTGTGTCACCTAATATGGTACATGCATCACAATTTAATAACACTTTAATGTTGAATGTATGCACTGCTGGTGTCCTATTTAAGTAAATAAATAAATAATTATTTAGAGTATTTAAAAGTTAAAAATTATAACAAAATTTACATAAATAAAGTCTCATATCAAACACCAATGACATAAAGCGGATCAAAATATAGATGATATTTAACCAATAAGTAAGCTCGTGAGTTTGTTGATAGATTTGACTTTGGTGACGTTATTTTGTCGCTTTTTAGTTAAAGTATCATCATCATCATCATCTGCTTGTATTAATCTACTGCTGGACATAGGCCTCCTAATGCACGTCTTCTCCACTAGGGGTTTTTGGACCATATCCCACCACGCTGGTCCAATGCGGGTTGTTAAAGTGGACCAATTTTTGACATACCCATCCGAGGCATTGGTCATCTTACTTTTCAAGCATTTGGATGCTTGCCCTAATTTTCCTAACCAACCAGACAACAAGGATAACACAAAGTTGTTTCCCCGCGGAATTCGGACCCACGACCTCCGGTTTACAAAAAAGGGCCAATACCACTAGGTCATGGAGACGGTTATATAGGTTAACTATAGTTTAATATAATAGTTTTTAAGATTTTTACTCATAAAAGGTAAAATTCACCTTATGTGCAACAGAAAATCACAAATTTTCAACTTTTGCAAACGAATGAAAAATTGTTATGTTCGGAAAAACGAACTTTTCTCGTGAATTACTGGATAAGGCTCTAAGATTTCCTTTTCTTTTTGACAGTCCATGTGGATTATCCAGACGAAAAAATCACGCTATAAGCTTTTTTTAAAAAACATAAATTTTATGGACAAACAAAAACAAAAAAAAAAATTATTAAAAAATACTGCTATAGCCTTATAAAGTCGTAAAATCGCCGCTTTGGTAGAAAAAGAAAGATTAAGTGAATTTATTTTTAATAATTATTAATAAACAAACCGATATAAAGAATGGCATACATGTATTCTTATACTAATATCCGGAATTAATATTCGTGCTCGGAGTTTCTTTTCCGGATAAAATTTGTAACGAATTCATCCGTAACAAAACTTACAGTTTAAACTGAAGTTACTGCTATTTTACAGGTGGTAGGTCCCTTTTTACAGGGTACCGTCTGGGGTAGAACCATCGCGATGCGTATTTCAGCCGAAGCAGTAGTGTGAAAACACTGGTGTGTTTCAGCTTGAAGGGCACCGTAGCTAGGGTATTTACTGCGTAAACGAGACTAGGCTAAGTAGGCCTAAGTAGGCCGCTGATTGGTGATACCTGCGGTTTTGCTGATGTCCATAGGCATTGGTGACCACTGTTCATCACCTGGCCCGACATTTTTGTCGCATATAACGGCAGCCTTTGCATGTGACAGAAATGGATTATGATGATAATTATTAAAGAGCTCTTTTTAGTTAGTAGTTGTTAGTAATATTACAAAATTCACGAACGCAGTAACTATTTATAAACAAGATGTGCTCTCAAAATATATAGGAAAAAATATCTCCAGAAATAACCATAAAACTGTCAAACAAATTACCTTTTGCATTTTCAGCCTAATGGCCGTAGTGATTCATCGCTATTTCCAGAATAAATAAACCAGCATAATAGCGTTCCCTGACACCGGTGTCGGATAAATTGATTTGGCTACGTGCATAAAAGTTAAAAAAGTATTGGCTTACCTGAACTATGCAGCTTTAAAACTCCTTTGGTAAAGTGTTGCATCAAAATTACCAATGTTTTGCAAGTTTCAATACATGTAGCGTATTAAAATTATTATTTTGTAACTTGTAACATTTTAATTTTAACTTCGGTATATGGGTTCTTACTCTCAGAAAATTCTTTCGTACTGATTTGCATCTGTATATCTTTAAAAAAATTAACAGCAGTTTAGAGCCGTAAAAGTGAATAATTCGATCACTTACTGTCCGATCAGCACTTCGATTGAACCATCACATACATTTATTACGTTTTCAGTCCGTTCGTAAAATTTAAATGAAGATTGAAACTGTTGCAAAATGCTCATAAAATTTTTCTATGACGTATACATATATACAATTGGCTAACAACGAAATTAACAGAGAATTTGCTTTCGGATTTTGTTAGTCAAATGGCAATAGAAATTTAGTAATTTATCTTTTATCTGTCTCCGTTAATCTAGATTGTTGTGTAAATATTTTCCGTGCAAAAATTTTAATTTCTTTCCGCTTTTTCTTATTTTTGACATATTTTTTTATAAGGTAAGGCCATAAATCGGGTGATAAGCAGTAACAATAACAGTAAGTCACAAAACCTATTACAGCAATTTTCCTCTCCGTACACACAGATTCTGCTTTTGCAAATTTCGCAAAGGTGAAAAAATATGGAAAATAAAAAGGTTCATCGTCGTCGTTTCAGCCTGTCAGAGCCCACTGTTGAGCATAGGCCTCCCCCATAAGTCGCCAAGAGGTAGGATCCTGTGCCACCTGCATCCACCGACCTCCTGCACATTTGCACAGGTCGTCACTCCATCTGGTGGGGGATCGTCCGACACTGCGATGGCCAGTACATGGCTGCCACTCGAGAACCTTTCTTCCCCAACGGTTATCGGTTCTACGAGCTAAGTGGCCGGTCCATTGCCACTTCAGCTTGCTAATTTTGAGTTCTCCTTTACTCCTTTAAAATTACTTCGTTATTCCATCAACTGCCTACACAGTGGCAGTTAAAGAAATACTAGAGTAGCGAGGAAATAAGATTGCACCATCTCTTACTTGCAGCCCACTACACCCCTAAGCGTGTGACCTGGCTTGCGCTTCATTTATTTTTTAACATTAAATTCGCATGCATAACTTACCAACAAGTCATAGGGGCTAACAAAACTATAGCTTTACATTAATTAGGTTGCTAGCCCCTGCGGTGGCTTTGGTGACCTTGAAATGATGTATGAATTCAGTTTTTCTAACGTTTGACTCCACCTGATTTAGTTGTCAAACGGTAATATTATTGTATTTATTAAGAGCTACACTAAAAATAACATGTTACCGACTCTTTTACATTATCATAATAAAATAGCTACGGTGCTCTTTTAATCGGAACTTTATCAGAAAACTTAAAGTCGTTTTGGGTATGCATCTCATACTATTATTGAACCAACAATATTGTTTTTAAATTTTTAAAAGCAACAGCGATACTGTACGTCGTAAAATCAATTAATTCTACACCGATGTCAGGGAAAGCCATTTAGGTGTTTTATTTATTCTGAAAATGGCAATGAATCTCTGTGATGGCCTCCATTAGGTTGGAACTGCAAATGTACTAGATTTATTTACCTTTTTGTTTTGACTTATATTCAGAATATTTCAGGTCGTGATACAGGTTACGGTCCCCTAAGTAAATACTAAAAGATACTCTAATTAACTAAAACTCCACTCTCTGCCCGGCTTTCACTGGACTGGCACTCACGAATCTTGAAAATTGGATGGTTTTAATTCTCTAAAATAATTATAACGAGGTGATATTTTTATATCTGTTTCTATATTTCTCCATCGCGGGGTTATTGGACCGTATCATACAACGCTAGTCCAATGCGGGTTGGTGGGTGGACCGACAGCAACGATAACACAAAGTTGTTTCTCCGCGGGAACCGATGATCTCCGTTTTATAAAGTAAGGTCCAATACCACTAGACCACGGAGACCTAACCGCCTCCACCACGACTAAAAACACATCTATTACTACAAAAAAAAATGCGATATCACATAACAGTGTGATGTAACGCTGAAGAATTTGTTCCATTGAACGCAATTTTCTCTGGAATTACTGGACTTCTTTCAGTTTTGGATAGCCCTTTTATCAAAGGAGGCCACAGGCTAGAAATCATTTTATTTTAACTCGTGCGGAGCTGGGGTGTGCTAGATAATAAATAGCAGCCACATGTAAGGAGTAATTATTTCTTTTGTTTACGCGAATACTATACATTATTAAATAAAATGACTTTACGTTTTATCTCCCGACCTTTAAAACCCTTTTAAATCCCGACGTTTCGAACACTTTCCAGCGGCCGTCGTCACGGGGAAGAGTGAGATGTCATGCGTCTTGTTGCCAGTGCTGAGGCGGGGTTTCCAGATCATAATTGTAATTAATTATTTTTAGTCTGTACTCCGACCTACACCGCTGGAAAGTGTTTGAAACGTCGAGAATATAAAAATGTAAAATAAACGCAATAGAATCCGTAAAGTCATTTTATTTATTATTAAGAAGTCATCAGAAACTTTGCTATCAGTTAATTGGTAAAGTTTTTTTTTGTACAAATTTTTACTTCGTGCATTGTGTTTTGTTTTTTAAAGAGACGGTTGGATGCCGTCTTTCAATCAATCAGTAATGTATTATAATAAAATGAGTATAAATTGAATACTCCTTTTTAAAATCGTCTTTTCTCAATAAAAATGTCAAAATACTTTGGCTCGGGGGGGCGAAAGATTTTACTGAGCCTCATATTATTAGACTTAACTATAGTTAATTCAATACCAATATAGAGAAAAAGTAAAGATTCCAAATTTATTACATAAAATACATTTAATAATTAGGCTAAGCTGCACATTTGTTTCGCTTGATTTCTCATACTTAAAATTTTAATTAATATATTGTTTAAAAAAATTGCTTTAAGACAGTGTAAAAAGTAATCGTAGGTATTCCATAAAGTAGATCATTTGTTTTGGATTCTTTCCTTTGTAACCTATTCAAAGGAGGCCAAGGCTGGAAATCTTTTATATTAACTCGTGCGGAGCTGGAAGTGCTAGATAATAAATAGCGCAACATGTTAAGTAAATTAGTTTCTTTTGTTTACCGCGAATTATACTTTATTGAATAAAAATTGCTTTAGTTATCTCCCGACCTAAATTAAAAACATCTTTTGGAAAATAAACACTTTCGAACACTTTCCAGCAGCCGTGGTCACGGAAGACTGAGATGTCATCACTTGTTGCCAGTGCTGAGGCAGGGTCTCTACCATATCCATAGAGGTTTGTAAGTGTGGACTAATTTTTAGTCTCCCATCCGACCGATCACCGTTTGGAAGCAATTGGGTGTTGATCAATGCTTGTACAGGAATTTAAAAATGAAAATGAGCACCAATAAAATCGTAAAGTCATTTTATTTATGTATTAAGAAGTCATCAAACTTTGCACTAGTTGGTTGGTAAAGTTTTTACTTTATTTGTCCATAATATTTTAACTTCAGTCATTTGTATGTTTTGTTTCCTTTTGAGAAGTACGGACTGTATCTGTCCTATATGTCTTAACAACTGAACTCTGTAATCACGTATTATAATAAGATAGAATATAAATTCTACCTGAATTTTAAAATCTGATGAATTTGAGTCGTTATCCAATAAAAAATGTCATAGAGTCACTTTGAGAGCGAATCAGACCAGAGAGATAGAAAGCATTTTACTGTAGCCGCCTCAATTTAGTAACTTACGAATATGGAAGTCTATAATATACATTTTTAATAGATAGAGTGATTCATGAGAAAGATTTACATGTATACTGCTTGCATAATGTTGTAGAGGAACTGTGATAAATTTTGAGGTTTCAAATAAACATATTTATTACGACATCCCATTAGAAACCTGAAATATTAACATAACAGTTATTACACAACCCGGCAACCTCTAAGCAAAACTAAAAGTAAGTTTATTAACTTCTCAGTCATCAAGTTTCCATAGAAAAGCAGCAGGTAGGCCATCTGGGATGGTACTACCGCGGTACCTATTTCTGCTGTAAATCAGTAGTGTTAAAACACTAATGTGTTCCGATTTGAAGGGCACCGTAGTCACCGTATTTATACGGTAGGCAGTGCGTTGGTTATACCACTGATATTGCCAATGTCTATAGGCCTAGGTGACCACTTTCCATCAGGTGGGCCGACTGCTCGTCTGTCTGCGTATCCAATAATAATATTAAAAAATAAAGAATAAGTTGTACTTAATTCGGAATTCATTAGTTTCGCATAAAACTAGAGTAATATTTATAGCTATAGTTTTTTTTTTAATTTAATATAATTTTATGATCTTAAGTGTAAGAATCATTGCTATGATTTTTGTACGATCTATGTAATTAATAATAATAAGAAAATTTTCTATTATTGTGTTATAAATTCAAAAATTATCATCATCATTAACAAAAGCCTGATTCAAAGGACGACTTAAATTTCCTGGAATCGTTCAATTCGTCGTCAAACGAGAATTCAGCCAAATAAGCGTTGTGCGTAGCAAAATTAGGCAATCGGATGGTTTTGCTCAATGCCTTTATATTTCTTATTGTGGAGCCACTAAATAATAAATTACAAAGAATAAGTTAATTAAACGCTACGAAATTACAACTATTTTATTTCATTTTTAGGCTATTATTCAAATAAAATTTACCAATATTTTTGATCGGAAAAAAGTTACAATTTGCTTTAACTTTCTTAATTTAATACGAAATAACGCTTGTATTTGATTACCTCTAAATATTTACCTTTTCATTAAACTTACTTTAACATGTTTTATGAATTTTTTATATCAATTATCCGCTAATCATCACTATATTGTATAAAACAAAGTCGCTTTCTTTGTCCCTATATCCCTATGTAGGCTTAAATCTTTTAAACTACGGAACGGATTACGATGCCTTTTTTAATATATAGAGTCATTGAAGAGAAAGGTTTATATGTATTAATCATGCATAATATTGTAGGGAAACGCTGATAAATGTGTTCGGATGTGTTTATTTGTGTAAGTGCACCTCACAAGTACAAATATTTCATCATCATCATATCAGCCTTCGAAAGTCCACTGCTGGACATAGGCCTCCCCCATGAGCCGCCAAGAAATACGATCTTGCGCCACCTGCATCCACCGACTTCCCACACACTTGCACAGGTCGCCATTCCATCTCGTGGCCGTCCTACACTGCGATGGCCAGTACGAGGCTGCCACTCGAGAACCTTTTTTGCCCATCGGTTAGCGGCTCTACGAGTTAAATGGCCGGCCCATTGCCACTTAAGCTTGCCAACTTTGCGAGCTATGTCGGTCACCATCGTTCTGCTGCGGATGTCTGTATTACGCACTCTATCACGCAGAGAAATTCCGAGCATAGCCCGCTCTAAAAGCTCGCTGAGTGACTTAGAGCTTCCTCATACGACCAGCAGTAAAGGACCACGTCTCAGATCCATAGGTGATCATTGGCAACACGCACTGGTTGAAGACCTTAGTTTTTAGACATTGAGGGATATCGGAGAAGAGGATACGATTAAGCTTCCCGAAAGCTGCCCATCCGATTTGGATTCGTCGATTTACCTCTGCGTCGGAGTTCATCATCATCAGCCTCTGATGCCCATCCGACGCATGGATCATCTTACTTTTCGGACAATTGGGTGATCGGCCCAAATTGCCCTAGCCAACTAGGAAACAACAATGAAAATTTGTTGAGTCGCCGCAGGATTCGAACCCACGACCTCCGGTTTCTAAAGCACACGCCCATACCACTAGGCTACTTACATAACCGGGCTACTTGTCCCAGGTATTTACCTGGGACAAGTACCCGGTTATTATATAGGTCAACAACTTCGAGCTCAGCGCCCCCAACAACTACCGGCGTAGGCATGACATGAGCGTTAGACATGGCTATCGTCTTGTCCATGTTCTTCCTAAGGCCCACGTGTTGGGAAACACTGTTGAGGTCATTGAGCATAGCGTTGGGGTTTTGGTTGGGTTACAAATATTTGGGACGAATAGATTCTTAGCCAATGATTGAAATTTACACTGAAAAAGATAAAAACAAAAAGTTAATTTTTAATTTCATGGGATGAGAGAAATAATTTGAAGAATGATGGCGACAGTGAAAAACTATGCATACATTCATTACGATAAAACAATTTGGATGAGGCGAATTCAATCACATCAGAAAAACAGCATTTTATGAAAAAACGCGTGCAATGTCCTCAAAAACAAAAATTCTATTGAAAGAGCAATTTGATATCAAAGATATGTCACGATATTTATTTATCGAATGACATCAGCAACGCACATTCTATATTCCCTTTGACATATATTTGCACATCCAGTCGACGATTGAATGAAACACTGCTCAAAATAGGCATAGGATATATATTTATATATATATATATATATATATATATATCTATCCATATATAATATATATATATAAACGATCATGTACATGTCTCAAGTCGAGTCAACTACGGCCCCATCGATATAAGAGATCAGCTAACTGTGCAGAAGATATTATAGTGCACAAGTGTACTCTCAAATCCCAATGGGACACATGGGGAAAGCGAGAAATATACAAATACTTTTGTCAGTTTCTTTGTCTAGTCATCATATATAGCATAAATATTTTTATATATAAATAATATAAACCTGACATACCAATAATTAAAAAAAATATTAAATGGCTTAAAAAAAATGACAACTGTCCACTAAAAAGTTCGTCTGCTAACAGCAGAAATACAAATTTGTTTCCACGCAGGATTGGAATCGACGACCTTCGATTTTTAAAGCAAGGACCTATATCAGAAGGCCACGGAGGCGGTTTCAGTTGTACAGTGTGTTGTTTGTTCTATATTTGTAAACCATTTTTGCATTATTCTATTAACATTGCAATGTTTGTATTGATATATTATATACAAATAAAGCATTAATATTAATAAAGATGGCAACACAAAAACGACCTAAATTTATATTTCATTCCGGGAATACAGATTTGTCGTCAAAACGAGAAATCAGTCAAGTAAGCGTTTCTGCGTGTAACCAAATTAGGCAAGTCAATGGCTTTGTTTATTGTTTATTCTGGAACCAATTAAACTGGCAAAAATAATGTCGGGGTTTAGTCATGTACGGATGAGTTTAAAATGAAAAATGAAATAATTAAAGAAATCGAACTAATTTTAATTTTTTATGTCATCAATTACGATAAAATACTAGGAAACGATTGTTATTTTGCAATATAACGCATATAAATCCTTACTCAACTTTTAATATTTACCTAATAGCAACATTTTAAATAAACAAGCATTTTATCTAACAATTCTAGCAGTATCCTCTAAAAAGAAAAAAGAACAATCGTTAAAAAATCAAATCAAAGAGGAATTTATTTATCGAATGGCTGTAGCAACACTCATCCTATATTCCCTTTGTACAATTTAAGCACATCCCGTCGACGATCGAAACGATATTCAGCTCGAAATGGGGATACGATTTCAAGCGGGAAATATACAAATCCTTCTCCCGTTGAATTCGTTTCGAAGGCATATCGATGTCGGTATTATTTAATATTTATGACTTTCCATTATGATTGATATGTAATTGATTTTTGGGTAAACCAGAGTAACCTGTTTTAGCAGGACGTTCGCCTGGTGGCAAGTGCCGTGTCCATTAGAAAAGCAGCGTGAGACATCACAAATTTGCTCACCACCATGAGACATGAGGTGGTATGTCCCGTTTACCCGATAGTTACGCAGGCGACGGTACCCTTCAAGCCGGAAGACAGTAGTGTTTACACACTGCTGATTTGCGGCAGTAACAGGCACTGCGGAGGCACTACTCCAGATTATCTTTCTACCTACCTTCTTCGTCTTCTTAATCGACATTCTTTACTTACTGAAAGTCTTGGCTAGTCTGACAGAGCTGCCATCGTTCGTCGTATTAGGATCTGTCGAGAGACGCTATTTTGGGCTCATCGAAAGGCCTCCGTAGTCGATAGAAAGATAAGGGATTTGTTTTTTTTTACCGTGGGGAAATGCTTACGCATACCCGTCCTCGCGGGGGCAAAGACGGGTTATGTCGGACTCGCACCGTCTAAAATCACTACGTTGTTCTTTCTCGGAGCCTTAGAGGTGGGGTCACAGGAACTCTTTAACAGTCTTCTGCGACCCCACCAGCGCTGGCCACCGAAGCAGCGCCATTTTGGCCCTGCGGCTATCCGCGTCCGTCTGGGCGCGTCGGAACTAACGCACCCTTCGTCTCGGCCCCCGTAGTTAGGTAACAAACTCCCCGAGTCGGTTACTTCGGGGCCATGGGCGCCAGAATTTCCCAACCCACGCAGAGACTCCCAGCCCCCAGCGGCGGCCCCGATGTTAAGCTCCGCCGCTAGCTCCATTTCTGCCGGATTGTAGACGTCACCAGAATATAGTGTACCTACAATCCCGAAAGGCTAGAAAATCAATTTTATTTTGCAATATGTTGTTACAAATACTATAAGAAATTTCCGATTTTAATTGTGTTTCGGTATAGGAATTACTTTGACAGTTGTTTGTTTACTATGGAAACTATTTAGTTTGACACTTTGAGTCATGCGTAGTAATTTCTAGAAGTGATAGAATGCTTTTGTAAGATGGATAGAATAAAAGAGAGAGTTTAGTGTCATCCTCTCTTAAAGAGTGGGAGAAATCCATATTTCTGATCAACATAACACGTCATACATTATTATTGTGTATTGATTGCACCAAAACACTTCATAATTTCACCAATTTTCATATATAATCAGATTCACGTTAAATTTATTCCTAAGGTGTCTCTTTGAATACTTTGAAGCCAAAACCAATTACGCATTATTTTCTCATTGCAATAACCTAAACGTAACATTTCATTCATAGCAATAAAAAAACTGTCAAAAAACATTTAACAAATTGTTATTTAATACGTGAGTTTATAATTAAGACCATTAAAGTATTATGTTTTAAGTCAGGCCTCTGTTTTGTCACGATCATGTTTTTCAAGGTACTATTACCGTGTATTTGAAATTGTTTTGCCATTTTTCGATGTTATTAAAAGAAAAATGTAATAAAACAAGTTTTATATTCAGCGTATTTAATATAAGTCTTGATTCAGAAATTATATTGTACATAGAACCAATTAAAACTGTTGCATAGAACAAAATGTTGAAAATGATATATCAATAGCGTTCCTTAGTCAAATGATAAAATTAAAGAGTCTTCACGTATCGAAAATACACTTCATTCTATATTCAAAATGACTTCCAACACAGTGTGGACAATTTAATATAGAGTTTCTTTGTCTTTCAAATTTGTACTGTAGCTATTATTTATTCTGTATTAGATAATTAGTCAGAATTTTTTAATATCTTTACAGATGTAACAATTCGTTGTCAAAATTATTGACTAGGATAAAAAATCATTTTAAATATTAACGGACCATTGCTTGTTAAGTGTTTGCTTGCATAAATTGCTTCGCTTATACCTATGCTGGGGCATGAGTGGGTCCGTTGCTAGATAGCAGTCTCACACCGTGAGTGACTTGGACAGCGTCAAGTGTGCCCAGAGAGGGCAGGCCTCAAGCTAGAGCCAATCACTTCATTTTCCAGTTAGCATGCTAAATCGAGACGCCTTGCAGGTGAGCCAATACCTCAGGTTCCAGATTCAATGCCGATTTCTTAAGGATTACTTTTTGTAAGCTGGAAGAAATCTAACATAAGTTACTACCCACTTCTTACAAGCGTTGGCGATGGAGAAAGTGGCGCAAAACTCAGCAACATGCTCCCAGCGTTACTTACTAAATATATGGGCACAGAATATACGCACTCTAATGTAATGTTGTGTTAAGCTACAGTGTCCCATAGTGTGTGCAAGTTTAACTTCACAGGTGGGGCCAATGTCATATGTGTATTGTCCTACACTACTGACTGTGACTACGTTCGTGTGTTGAGCGTTAACTAAATGTTTTTTTTAACAAGAATACTGAGCCTAGCCATCATTCAGCGCAGCGAATGGGCCGTGGCATTATTGAAATCATCAGGATCAAATAGATCAAGTGACTTCATAAAAAGTAATGCGTCTTGCTCAGTACCCATTGCTATGGCTAGCATGCTGATCATTTGAGCAGGTGGTAGACCGCTGTGCGCTCGGAGTCGGTTACCAGCCTGCATGCGGCAGTTGGTGGTAGCGTTTGGCTTTATAGCCTTTATGGGTAGAACGGGTGCTGAAGATGAGGCGTGGAGTTCGCGCTTCGTTTTGTAATTGACGGTTTTGAAGCCGTCACCCGGTTTGGGGTTGGTTAACGCCTCGACCTCCGTATCCGATTTGCTAAAGATGCTGACGTCGATATAATTGTCGTCGTCTTCATCCGTAGGAAATGGGTTATCGGCCCAGGCATGCAGGACGGGGTAGGGGCAGGCGGCAATTCTCCGTGATCAGGACGTGGATCGCGTTGGTCCGCTTGAGAAACGTTGCGTACCGAGTTTTTTAAATTCGCCTTGGTATCGACACCAGTTTATCGTAATCAGTATTATATTTTACGACCCACTTGGCGTAGTGGCTAGTGACCCTGATTGTTGCGCCAATCGGGTGTGAGTTCGATTCCCATTATGGGAAAAATTTGAATGGTAAACATAATATTGTCGTGTCTGGTTGTTTGTATCTTTATAATATATTTTTATTTACAAAAAAAAGTAAGTCTATGGATTTATCAGTATTCTAGTTTCCATAGTACAAGCTTTAATTAGTTTGGGATTAGAGGATCTTGTGTTATTCGTCCTGAAATATTATTATTCAGTTAAACTTTTGTACGCAAAATTATACTAATTTCGTCGTAATTAAGTGACATCTAGTCACTTTTGAAAGGTAAAAAAGTATTGTAATAACACAAATTTAAGCTGTACAACTTTTATTTCTTTCATTTTTAACTTTATATAAAGTCAAGTCGAAAACCAATTAAAAATAAGTTGTTTCGACATTCCATAAAGTACGTGTAAAAACATATAGCGTTAATTGATATGTCTTTTTTAAGTTTCAATTTTCAAAAGAGACACATCAAACAAATATATCTATAAATAAGTAATAATAAAAACTTTCTTTACTTCATGCTATTACAAAATGAGTTCGTGATATTATAGTGTTATCTCATTTCAAACTTGAGATATGAATATATTTATTTACTATTACATCTAACAAAATAGTATACTTCACATTACCGATTGTCACTTGTTTATAATTGATATATCAAAACATAATGTCTGTTTGTAATATGAAAATAACCGTTTTAAAAGGATGAAAAGATGTTGTTTATACATATTTTGCCATCCGAACGATGTCGCGGGCAACATTTAGTATGAGTATATGAACTTGCCGTTACACTGAGAGTAATTTACATTGAAACTATCCTTGGGGAGAACGTTGTTCATTGAATCCGATACCCGTCCGTTGTTATGTCAATTTGCACTTTCAGTGGAAAGGGGCAAATTGGACGCGATCGTGCCATGGGAATGTAGGATACCTTTAAATCTGTTTCCGATTACTACCTTACTTTTTATCTATATTTGTTAATATTGTTTGTATCTTTATATACGTTAGAACAGCATTGATTTGTTTGCTTTAATCATTAATCTTTATCTAAGCCTATTAATTAGTGAATCGTTTTATTACTAATTAAGTACATTTTGTCATACCATTTTCTTAAATTTATATTACTTTGTTTACCTATCTTCGCTTTGATTTTAATTGTTTTTTTTTTATTTATAAAAATAAATATAAATGTAGTATATCTGAAGTGTTTCTCAATGTATTTATATTAATTATTTGAATTACTGTTTTGAAGGCTACTGAAATAAGTGTTTAACGGTAATATTAGAATTTTTTATCAAATTTTTATAAAGATACTTGTGAAATAACTAAAATATATTGTGTAATTATCTTACTTTAGTAACTTATATAATCCTATAATCAACAATCACTAAAAATATCGTTATGAAATAGTATTGAAATAGCTAAGCAATAAACAGTTTTCTAAAGACATTCTGTATATATTTATATTAATCATAAATTAACTTCCAAATAACCAAGTAACATCAATCGTTAAAAACTAACTCTTACGTTTTATGATTATTTCTTCTTTTTAATTAAACAAAGCAGATTACAATTTTATAGCGTAAATAATTAAAAATGTAAAATAAAGCTGTTAACAATTACACAATGAACATAGACAGTGAGACAGATTAATTTATCCGATGTCCAAAGCGATTGCGCTAAGCCGAGTTTCTTTCATTAATGCCTTTGTTTCACATAAATCCGTTATTTCTCAAATGTAGAAGAAAAATGGGAAACGTAACAAGAACAATATTAAATTCAGATGTACTGGAGCAGTAAATAAATAAGTAAAAATGAAACTGTAGTAAGTAACAATAATGGGCATGTAAAAAGTCGGTCCACCCACCAAGCCGCAATGGACCAGCGTAGCGGGATACGGTCCAAAAACCACCTTATGGATAGGGGTGTATTAGGGGAGAACTATGTCCAGCAGTGGACTAACACAGGCTGATGATGATGATGATGATATGAAACTTCACGTTAGTTAGGCGTAAAGTGTCCTAACTTTAAGCCTTTCCATTTTCACTCTCTTAGTACTAATCTCGCTTATATATATGATGAAATACAGTTAAATATTAAAATGTAATAAAAATAATTTTAATATGAATTTGTTTAGAAGATAATTTTGATATACACATATATTAATGTATTTCTTTTAAGTAAACAATATTTTCTTCTTATATTTTTGATAGTAATACTAATTGGCGATTCGCTTACAATAATATTTACCGTTATATAATGCGATGGCACTTGTTACTTTAATATGGCAATAAAAAAGCCCGATGTGGGATTTACAATTTGATCTGCTTCCGTAGACGTAGTGACTTATGTAATCTTAACCATACAGCTATACAGTATGTTACTGCCGCTGACAGCTGATGGATGTCGGGGAGGAAACGGCTAAGGTCTAATTCAAAAGCTACGAGCGTTTGTGATGTAATAGATGGACAATAAAAGTACTGGTTATTGCAAAAATAAACTATATTTTTGACAATATTTTCAAGCTTTTAGTTAAAGAATGTTTTTACGAAATGTGTGACTGACCAAACGAAATATATAAGTTTTTATTATATGATACACTGACCGTTGTTATTCACCTCACCTAATTTCGTTTATACAATTATTCGTGTGAGATGAAGTGACGACATTCTGCAAAGTGGCGGATGCGGGCTGGCTGTAAACAGCCGGAGATTGGAAACGGTGGCGTTCATTAGGGGAGGCCTATGTCCAGCAGTTGACTAACACAGGCTGATGATGGTGATGATGAAAACTACTTAATGTTGGTATATATTTTAATGATGAATTGAGCAAATGTCAATGGAAATAAATTCAGACATGTTGCTCATAAAAGTCATAAAACGACATTAATGAGGTGTTTTGATAAATGATAAATATATGAAATGACATGGTTAGACCCGCGGGTTTATCCGCGTGGTGCAGTTAGTTTTGTAATAAAGACGATTGCACATTATGTATTTGTAACTCTTTCAGCAGAAAGTCAGTTCTCGTTATTTTACCTGTACGTCGGAAATGGATACATATTTTTTCTAGATACGTGACATTTGTATATTTTGTATAATACAACTACATTTTATAAATTATAGCATATACGTTTCCTTAAAGCTTTTGCAAAGAGTAACAAAAATGGGAAAGTAGGATTAAGATGATATCAAAATAAAATTTTTCATCACTGTCATATTATGAACAACTCATTTTTCCTCCAACCTCACTGACATTGCCTAAGGCACAAAGTAAATTTTCTTGTCAGTTGTTGGGCAAATAAACAATCCAAATTGTATACTCACGTACATTATTTGGTAATGTTAAATAAAGACTTGGTTAAAAATAATCACACATGTACATTAATAATAATACATAATAAAATTTATAATCTTAACGAAATAATAACGCGCTTCAGCATGTGTTTTGCGGCGGTGTACGTGTAAAGTAGGGCGGCGCCCTCGACCTTGAGCGGCCACCCACTTCCGGTCAACGCTATCACAGTATATCTTCGTCTAAAATTTATTTTGTAAACCGCCAAGCTGAAGCTTTTTATTACATCGTACGTTAATGAAACCTTAAGGCCTATGAATACGTAAAAAGTTTTTAATTTTGCGATATGACCTGGTACTCATAGATAGAACATGCTTGAATTGTCTTTATATGTGAATCAAAAGCAATAAAATCAAAAAATAATAAAAATACTTACCGACACATAAGCCCTGATTACAACTCAAAAATTAAACAATATATACATACATACATTAAACATCATAAAATTAGTTTTGAAATACAAATCGAACTTCATTTCTGTCCAGTTACTTAAAATCTGTTCGGTGTCTAGCCGTGCAAACGTAATGTAATCAAATGAATCCCGAAGCGAAAGCTCTTCGCTCTGTATTAACAGGGAAGTATGAACGAGAACAAAAGCCCTGAAAGTGGACCAACAGCGTGAGCTTCCGTTGACGGCTGATAAATTAATCCGTTTACACGATTCTCTCCCTTTCACTTGTACGCATCTGTAATAAGTAAGTATTTTCAGCTAGCTGATGTCTGTGTACAAAAGATAAAATAAGCAAAAAGGTAAATTTTAAACGAAAAAATGAAACGGTGGCATGAAAATTTTCACAATTAAGCGGTGCTACTTTTCCGCCCTTGCTTACTTCAGCCCAGTCTGTCAACTACTGAAAGTATGGACAACAATGCCTCATTGCATGATCATTTTCATATGTCTATCGAAAGCGTTAACGAATCCATCGATATGATTGAAACATATCGGCAGGAATATCCTCCATAAATTATTAACTCACTCTATCTCATTTAGAAATAGTTAAATCCATACCACATAAGCACAGTGTTGGATACAACTTTAATAAGTGCAACTATAGTGCCATTAATTATGACCTTTCACTAATAAATTGGTTATCTGAGTTTACTAACAAAGATGTCACAGAATGTGTCTCTATATTTTATAAAATAATATACGACATTATAAAAAAACATGTGCTAATATGTAAACCGGTAACACGCAACTATCCAAAATGGTTTTCAAGAGCCTTAAGAGCCACGCTTGCACGCAAGAAAACTGTTTGGAAAAGGTTTAAAACATATAATAATCTAACAGATTATCGTGAGTTTATGTTGCTGAGGTCACGTGCAAAGAAACTCATGAAAATAAGCTATAGTAAAAACATCAGCCTAACTGCGCACAATATTCGTCATAGTATAAAATATTTCTGGAAGTATGTCGCATCGCTAAAAAACAGTCATCACGATTATCCCGCAAATATGACCTTTGGGGCCCAATCTTCTGATGACCCAGAAATGATAACAACAATGTTTAACGATTATTTTGGCTCATTATTTAAACAGAGCACATCAAATATATCCGACATTGAACTTGACCAACTGGAATACAATATTAACTCAGAACTCATCACAACCATGACAATTTCTGAATCACAAGTTAAGAAATCTATGAAAAATCTAGACATATCTAAGGGCCCGGGCCCCGACCGTATAAGTCCTTCATTCTTAAAAAATACTGCCAATGAATTATGTTTACCATTATAAATGATTTATAATCGAAGTTTAAGAGATGGCGTAAATCCTTCCTGTTTGAAAATGGCTGACGTTATGCCGCTTTACAAAAGCGGAATAAGAGATAGCGTTGAGAGCTACAGGTCAATTTCTATCTTATCTTCTATTTCAAAATTTTGGAATCTTTAGTACACAACTTCTTGTATGGAAAATTAAAGCCACACTTATCTGGTTGCCAACATGGTTTTATAAGGTCAAGGTCCACTGTAACAAACTTATGCGTTTCTTCTAATTTTTTGTTTGATGCTATAGACAAAAAACTTCTCCCGTTGGACTAATAAAATCACAGCTACTTATAGCCTAGACGGCCATTTACTTCAAACGACGTCCAAAATTAAAGACCTCGGCGTAACATTTGACGATAAGCTAATATTCAATAGCTTATCGTCAAATGTTACGCCGACCAAGACCACACTAACAAAATATGTAATGAGGCCTATCAAATGCTGCAGGTTTGTATCCTTCGTTAGGCAAAGATTTTAGGAAAATTCGAAACCTACAAATTATTATATAGTTATATTGTTGTTCGCAATTAGAATACGACATCGGTGTGTGGAATCCTTTTTAATAGTTATAATGAACAGATTGAACTAATCCAAAAGATAGCATTGAAAGCATTTCACTTTATATGTACTGAACAAACGCCCGTCCTAAGTACTTTACTAACGGAGCATAAATTACTTTCATGAAATCTAGAAATTTTTGCTGATCAACTCGAATATGCTAAACACTACGATTGTTCTGACTTAACGGGTGAAATTCATTTACCGTTCCTAGCAGAGCAAATGCCTGCCGTACTTATAAATTGTTTTATGTACCAACCTCACGAACTAATTCTGGTCAAAGAGCTCCGATATATCGAATTGCAACACGTACAATCGAATGTTTCTCTTCAATGATATGTTTTATAGTAATAAAAATAAATACAAATGTAGTATTGTCAAAAATCTTATTGTGTAAGGGTAAAAACTGGAAAATTGTTATGCTTGTGTCTATTTTGTTTTTCTTAAGTTGTTTGTAATTATTATGTCTTTTTGTATTATATGTTTCATATTTACTTTTTTT
This sequence comes from Lamproptera curius, assembly GCA_029286875.1. Classification (NCBI taxonomy): domain Eukaryota; kingdom Metazoa; phylum Arthropoda; class Insecta; order Lepidoptera; family Papilionidae; genus Lamproptera; species Lamproptera curius. The sequence continues at coordinate 2,057,950 of JAGSMT010000022.1, forward strand.
TTAATATTTTTGTAAATTTTTGTAAGAGCTCTTTTGTAATTTATGCCATCATTATTGTAACTTTGTGTCACAGTGGCAAACGTTTAAGGCTGTAAACTTATTTAGTTTAAACTTCTTCAACAAAATTATGTTATTCAGTTTACTGCTGTTGTTTGTCTTAGAAATAAATAAATAAATAAACTGATGAAAAATATTCTTGTCCCTCCAAACTTTACTGGTGTCTTGTAAATGATTTTTCGTTAAGTTAAAATATTAAGAATTCGTATAGAACTTACTTAATTTACTATCCTTTAAGCCATGCTTAGCTTGTATCCAACTTATTACTTTTGCAAAAATATAATCAAACATTAGTATCAACTACGACAAGTCAAATATAAATTGTATTTATCAGTCGGCGAAACATAATTTTCCGATATCCTTAGGATAATCCTTATCTTGGTCATCGGAAGTCACATTGACTTACAGCAATGGCCTCCAAAAGTTATTACAAAGCCAATAAAAGATTTTTATTATAAGATTATAATAAAAACAGTCCAACCTACAGACATCCATTTTATATTCTGAACAATTTAATTTTCCCTTATATACTGAGTCAAAAGTAATAGGTGTAAACTATTCTGAGGGGATAAAGTACAGCTTGTAACGTATCTATTTATGTGTGGAATACCCCATCCAAATAAGTGGTTCTGGAGTAATAATTATGTTATGAGTAGTAATAATTTATTAAATGTTTTACAAAAAAATCCCAATTTTCTAGAAAAAATCGATGCTTTTCACTTTATTATACCTTTTCGGACTGGTATTAAAGCAAAGATATTTAAAATTATTACGTTCTAAGTGAGGTAATTCAATTTAATAAAAAAATCATCGATTTTTTCTATTGGGATAAACGGGATTTTTTTGAAAAATATTACACCTTTTACCTTTCACTCCGTACAACGTGCTATGGAACGCTTAACGTTCTATATATAAAGACAAAATTCGTAATGAATTCATCCGTTAAAGTACTATAGCCACTGGTAAAGTGCTAAGAGGCCAGGTAAGTTCTAGAGTGAAGGGTGCGTTCTGGAAGACGGGGCGTTAGTTGGTGGTATGCCGATCTTTGTGTAGTAGCCGGTACAAGTTTAAAGCGAGTGGTAAGGGATCGGCCCTCTTGGCGGTTATTTATAAAGGTCTATGGCCAACAGTAGACTTGCTAAAGGCTGCTTGTAAGAATGATGACGATATAACAGTATACATAAACTTCGTGTAATGTACAGAATATATTATAGGTAATATTCTTCTATCTGTACTTACTTTCGCTTATATAATATTAGTAGGAAGTGGAATAACAGGGCAATGTCATATATCGCTGAGAAGCGTCAGAATTTAGTTCCTAAAGATGATTAAAAGAGCCAGTGATGCGACGAACATACACCTCAGCGCTTTAGAGTACAATAGGAAGGTATATATTTCCGATACTCTTGTTCCGAACATTAAAAGCATATTTGTCGTAGATTCCGGCAAAAAATATATATATGCACTTTACATAAAATTAAAAAAAACCTTATGAATTTCTCTTAAAACACCTTAAGGAATAAGAAAATATGTTTAATCTCACTTAAATATCAATATTTATGCTAAACTGTTATCGGAATTTCTTATCAGGAACCGTTCACTAGTATGGAATATGATACAGACCTTAACACTTCTCTTGCAGTCAATAAAGTTCGGTAATAATCTGTGCTATAACTGTGACCTAATTACGGTCAAACAAAATGTGAGACATTTCTGCAACTTGTTCGTATGAAAGAAAGAAAGCTAGCAATAACATCTTCTTTTTACACAACACGGAAATGGAACATTACATAATGAGCTATTAGTTTTTTAAGAGATTTAATCTTAAAAAATTTTGTATAAGATATAATATAATTAATAACTATTCTTCTGTTTTACTAGAAAATAACTATTAGATGTTATATAACAAAAGAACTAGGCAAAGAAAATTGACATTTTAATAACGTCTTGCCAAATTTAATATATTCAACGATAAGCGTTAAAGATCTTAGCCAAGGATTCAATTCTAATGATATGTATAAAAGTTTAATATGTCGGCTTTGTTAATGTACAATATCCCTTCTTTTGTAATTATATAAAATCACAAGGGTGAGCGTAAACACAAAAGTGCAAACGTGAAAAAGAATAATATTTTTTTATTATTTGTTTAAATACCGCAGATCTTAAATTTAAATATACTGCCTTTAAATGTTATTGTGTTTTCTACTTACTAATAATAAAAACTTAAGCTTCATAATAGAAGATAGTTGTCAAAGTTTATTACCACCAAATAAATATTTATACAATAAGCAAATCTTCAATGTTGACTTAATATCTCTTAGAGACAACGTTTACTGTATTCTTATGTATTGATTTTAATTTAATAAAATACCCTAAAAAGAATCCCAAGCATTTTTATTAAAAATTCAAAGCAAATATTTCTTATTAATAGCTAGGCAAAATTAATCTCAAATATGTGTATCTATTTACCTTAAAATGAAATGAAAAATGAGCTAGATTATTCAGTTATTTAATTAAAAGTGCCTTCTGTTTTTTAGTCAAACAATAAAATATATACTATACTATGCAGTATGTATCTTAACTAAATAAACTTTATCTCGTATCATTATTAAACTCTAAAATTTATTTCAGCCATCAAACGAAAACTTAATACCTTGTCAATTATTGAACAAAAGGATTTTTACACATTATATCGCGTTTATTTTACATTTTTAATTCCCTAAGTTTCTAGCAATTTTCTGAGGCCATAGGTACGCGGTAGACTGAAGTGTCATCCATCTTGTTGATAGTGCTGAAGCGGGATCTCAAGATCTTAATTGCAATAAAATATTTTCACTCCGTACTCTAAACTATGCGAAGTGAATTTATTCTATCATTACAGCCGACAGTGGTATTTTGCTTGGGTTTTAGTTTCAGTTTATTAATTTTATTCAATAATGTAGTTTTCGCTAATAAAAACTATTAATAAACTATATGAATTGCATAAACTTTCGCTATCCATACTTTCTACCCTGACTCTACATACCTAAATAATAATTATGTTAACTAGATTTAATTTAAACACATTGCAGTATCGCTACTAAAGTGCGTTTTCAATTAGTCTTCTATCACTAAAACTATCATATATCTACAACGTATATGTTTTCTTTCTGTCTGTGTTCATCTTAAATATTTTACTGCAAATATTCAAAATCATAATTAAAAACCATTTTTAATGCATTTACAACACTTGGTAATCCCTTCACGAATGGCAACAAGACACCCACTTGCCTTCTTGAATACGATGGCTGAAAATTGGTCAAATTTTCTGGAGACAATAAATATATTAACCGGAATATATTCTACTTACGGCTGAACTCTAGTGGAATCGAAATTGGTGACGACTAGTTTCGGACCTATTGGAGAAACTTCATCAGGACGAGAGGGGATAATTTCAGGGTCGCTTCCCGTATCGCACTGGCCGTTTCAGTCTTTTGTAGAGAATATTTTTGTTAAATAAGACATAGGGAATGTTTGTTTAATAGGTTTTAAAAAAATTGTTGAATGTTAGTCAATAAAGTAAATAAACGAGATTAAATCCGTTTAATTCTCATTGTGAGACAATGATGATCATGGAAGCTAGAAATAGTTTGAAATGTAATGTAATGGTAAAAAATAATAATAAATAAATGCATTTATCTGCACAGAAATACATATAAATTTACAGAACAATTATTTGTATTTGTTAATTAACTGAAACGTAAACCCCATCATCCAAAGGAAAGTTTATGACAATGGAAAAAACATCCTTGGTAGGTGAGATTAGTTACCATTACACTTTACTTACTGTCATCGATCACATAAAACGGCAACTTTTTTGGACGTTATCAATGTAGTTTTAACATTCAGATTATTAAATTTCTTAAATAGAAACATGATCACCGAATAACATTTGAATTGAGTTAATAACAAGGAACTCTTAAGAACACACACATACACATCATCAGCCTTTTTTAGTCCACAGCTGGACATAGGCCTCCCCTAATACACCCCTATCCATTAGGGGGTTCGGACCGTATCCCACCACGCTGGTCCAATGCGGGTTGGTGGGTGGACCGACTTTTTACTTTTTACATGCCCATCCGACGCATGGATCATCTTACTTTTCAGACAATTGGGTGATCGGCCCAAATTGCCCTAACCAACTAGGAAACAACAATGAAAATTTGTTGCGTCCCCGCTGGATTCGAACCCACGACCTCCGGTTTCTAAAGCACACGCTCATACCACTAGGCTCCTAAGAACAGAAAAAAATTATTGTTGTATATGTAATTGTTTCCGAATGAAGTAGATGAATAGAGTAGAAGCTAGGGGTCCGTCCACGGCTCTGCCCGTGATGTTTTAGGTTTTTTTTAATAAATTTTCTTGCAGTAAGCTTTTTTTTGGTAAATGTAGCTTGAAATTGATGATAGAACTTTTAATCTCGCACAGCAGTTTTTCAGTTTACTCATTATAAACATACACTCAAGAATACAATCTTTCTGTTTTGTAATATAACTATACATTTATATCTGATATGTTCCAATGAAAAGGACGACGTTTAGACGTATTGTGATATTTTATCGGCATCATTTATCTGGAAGCGATTATTGTAGAAGCTAATGACAATTACGCTGCAACGTGACATCCGTTTGAAATTTATCAAGATATCAATTGGAGGAGCAATATCTATGCAGATTTTATTCTTAATTGCTCTAAAGGGAGTACATAATTATTTATTTGTAATATATTTAACTATTGTTTTGTTTCAATTTTATTTATGAAAATAATATGATATTGGTGTATTATATTGCAGAAAAGGAGGAATGTCAGCTGAAGCTTTAATAAATAGCCTTTATTTAATTAAATAAGTTGAGATAGTGTTCTACTACATTTGTAATACTTTATTTCACTAATTATATTAACTAGCGACCCGCCCCGGCTCCGCACGGCTGCAATGCTGAAATCTTTGAAATCTTTGAAAAAATATATTAGTTTATCTGCGTATCTCTACAATATTATGCATCATTTATACATATAAACCTTTCTCTTTAATTACTTTATCTATTAAGAAAACGCCGCATCAAAACCCGTTGCGTACTTTTAAATATTTAAGCACACATAGGGATAGAGGGACAAAGAAAGCGACTTTGTTTTATACTATTTAGTAAAGTACGTATTACACCTATTCTCGATATAAATAACGTCTAATATTACATTAGACGTAATATCCGACGTTTAAGATAATTTAATAATTAGGTACATTGTTTTTATTGGCCGGCTTAGTTTCAGAACATTCTTTGCCAAGAAAAGCCTTTATCTTTTAAATGAACAAACAAAGCAATAAATTTATTTACATCTAATGGGAACCCATCTTAACTACTACTTGGAACAGTTTTAGAGGCCGATTTCATAAGTTTAGCCTAGATAGTATTCGACTCGACCGACCTAAATCCTATACCGTAGCTTGGTTTTATTGTAGTAATAAAATATCATATGTAAAACTCATTATTGTTTATAATTGCTACTCTTACATTTTACATTTACAAGCGACACAGAATAAAAATCAAATACCGTTTGAATTAAAATGTAAACTAAATAATGTATTAAAATAGAGGAAAATATTGACTTTTATTTTACATAATAGTACTATGATGCGTTATTTTAAATTAGGAAAAGTGACGTGAGAAAACTGTGAAATAATTACTCATCATCATCATCATCATCATCAGCCTGTTTTTTAGTCCACTGCTGGCCATAGGCCTCCCTAATACACCCTATCTATTAAGGGTTTGGACCGTATCCCACCACGCTGGTCCAATGCGGGTTGGTGGGTGGACCGACTTTACATGCCCATCCGACGCATAGATCATCTTACTTTTCAAACAATTGGGTGATCGGCCCAAATTGCCCTAACCAACTAGAAACAACAATGAAAATTTGTTGCGTCCCGCAGGATTCGAACCCACGACCTCCGATTTCTCAAGCACACGCCCATACCACTAGGCTACGAAGGCCTACTAATTAATTACTACCCAAAAACAATTATTTTAGTTTAAATTTCATTTCAATGTAGGAAAGAGCTATTTTCGTGTATTTTTAAGGTAGTGAAAGAGTACCATAGGATTTAATAGTCTTCTATGTAAAATGTTATGTATTTAACTTAAAACATACAAAATAATATATATTAGTAATATTCTAGTACGGTATAGGACAGTTTACTACAGAAAATAGATACGAGTTGCTTTGGTACTGCAATTTATAATCACTTTTATCCACAAATATAATATCTCATATATTATTTTAGTGATTAATGAAAACACTGATATAATTTATATTCAATGTTTACAAAAATTTAAGATTCTAGTAACGCTTTATTGACCTGAACATCAAACAGTTATTAAAAGTAAGAATAATGCGTATACAGTGGTATAATAATTCTAATTCATAGTAACGTCCTATGTCAAATTAAAATTAAAATAACTCGTAGCTCAAAGAGTGACTTTAATATAATTGTAATTCAATTCAGCATAAGCAACATATACGAGAATGTCTTGTAATGTTTTAAGAAAATGCTCGAGGCTTTCAGACATCGACTGCGCCTTCAGGTTACTTAATATTTAATTTCTGAAAAATTTCCATCTCACGGATGGTATTTTTATTTTATCTCACCTCATTTTAAGTGACTAAAGAAGCGTTCCGTGTATTTTGCAGGAAACTAAATAAAACTCAGAATTAATTTCTCTACTTGATCTAGCTACGAGTGCAATTGAAATGGTTTTTATTGCTTTTATAAATAATCTAGCTTTTTAGGCACAAATAAATGTATCGATTAAAATATAAGCATAGATTGATATAACACGATAAAATTTAATTGTCAAAAATGATGCAGCAGATTAAAGTAGAGCTTATATCAATAATTGTTTTTTTTTATAATTTTGTATATTAAGAAGAGATGGAAAACTAACATTTAGCAATGAATATAAATAAAACCCAAAACTTTAATGTTGTCCCATAAATAATCACACGCCAACACCAGCATAAATCACTCAAATAGCTTGTTTGAATAGATTAAGAAATACATTATAGACCATGAATTTAATTTATGAGCTTTAGCAGCGTTCCCAAGATTCTTGGAAACTCAGGATGAAGATATTAGTGACATTTTATAAACTTAAGATGTTTTATGGTGCACCTATTGACAGTGGATTTTCAACTTCAAAGACATCGGCTGTATAATATTGAATGTCATCTTTTTTGTAATATTTTATTTGGATAAAAATATTGTGAGAAGCTAACGTCGTCTCTGAGGAAGTATGTTAATTGACATTCGATTAAAGTACATAAACACAACACTTCAGATAATGACAGACATTTAGTAAGCAACATTTTGTTACTTACTAAGTGCCGCTGTTGCCTCACTTATTTGTGTTGTTTTTACTTGTACAGTACAGCAGTAGGTTTCATTTGATGCGTGAGTAATCGTTTTACATACAAAATTTCTATTCTTGTTTTCTGTATTCTTATTAGTTGTAAACCTTAGGTGTAATATGTATGTTGTGGGCCGAATAATAGACTACTTCATGGATCTTAACTTCTTGTTGTTTGTTCCTCAATACTCTGTGCAATAAAATTTAAGAAGATAAAACCGACTTCTACATTCGATCTGCAACATCGAGTCGATCTGGATGAATAGAACAAGGATCAGTATCACAAGGCGATCATGTGAGCTACAAAGAGTGACCGAATTATCGGCCTGTATTGTTCGTTCTCTGTTTGCAAGAACGACGTAACTAGAAACATAATAATCACGCTATTTACTGTTTGTAATATCTCAGTTAGTACATTAACTTTAAACCGACAACAGATTAAATAGATGGTAGACTTTACATTCTTTATGCCATTTTTATTTTACAAAGTTTCGTATTTTCTTTTTAGTATAATTAGTAGATATTCCTCAGTTATTAAAGGGTCAGCTTCTTAATTTACCCCAAAACACCCGCAGAACAGACAAGTGTATGCGATAGAAAGAATAGATTTCATGAAATTAAAACTCTGAAGTCGTGCAATAAAACCGAAATCGACTTTTAGATAAATACGTAATTGACACAGAGCCACGCGTAATTCTGATATCTAAAAATATGTATATGTACTTGTTTACTTTACTTTTATAACCATAAAATAAATAAAATGAGCAATAAGCTATAGATAAGTAAACCAAATTAAATATTGAACAAATATTAATCTAAGAAATAAAAATACTTAAAATGAATATACTTAACTAAATATTTAACTCAAAATTAAAAATTTTCTATTTCATATTCAAATCGTCAAATAATTCATAACTTAAAATATATATTCATAATAAGCAACATGAACGAGAACACCTTGTAAAACTTGGAAGAAGACTGCGCCTCAAGGTTGGTTATATTTAATTTCTCAAGAATGTCCATCTTACAAAACGGACAGATTTTAATTTTGCCTCACCTCATTTTACGCGGCATATGAAGCTCTCCGTGAATTGTGAAAGAAACTAATGAAATACAGAATTTATTCCGTACAGAATTTTAGTGTTTCAAAATAGTTACATTTTGTTACAGCTTAAAAATACCTACTATCATGTAAATTAATATTTTTATTAAACATATTTACAAGGACAAAACAAGGGTATTTAAATAAATGTGGTGGTCAACTATTATATTTTAAAGTCACCGTAATGAAGTAAATTTATATCCATTTATTGTGATTCCTTATATTAGTATATAGGTGTAAATTCTATTCCTATAATCTACCCTTGTATCTGCTGCTTCAAAATCTTAAAAAGCTTATGCTTAAACTTGTTTTTTGATTCAGTCAATGACTTCAGGCCAATATTCAACCGCTTGCTCGGGATAAAATGCACTTTTAAACGCCAACTATCAAACGCAATATCTATTAAACTACTAATAACAAAAATATTTAGAAATGGAACCAAATGACATATAATACTTATCAATTAAAAAGAATGAACAAAATAGGAATAAAATTGAAACGAGAAGCTATGACCGACTTCGAACAGCGTATAACGTATTTTACGCAATATAAACAGGCAACCGCCTTTGTGGCCAAGCGGTATTGTCCCTTGCTTTATAAACCGAAGGTCATGGGTTCGATTCCCTCGGGGAAACAAATTTATGTTATGGTTGATATCTGGTCGGTTAAGACAATTTGGGGTGATCAGCGGATACATGTAAAGAGTCAGTCTACCCACCAACTCGCATTGGACCAGCGCAAAAACATTCTAATGGAGAAGGCGTGCATCAGGGAAGGCCTATGTCCAGCAATGGAATAACACGGCTGATGGTTATGATGATGATGTACTCCAGTATAATAAACTATTTACCGGATATATTTTATCTTGTATTACAAACAAATGCTCAATAAACGATAATTCTCGAATATCACTTACACAGACGGGCGTGCTTATTGAATTGGAAAATAGGCATCTTCATATACGACTGAGCACTGATTCCGCAAGTTTTATCGGCTATTCGCTTCCAGTATACAAACGTAATGTTTTGTTCAATCTCGTTTGTCGGTAGAATAAATAAACTGCCATAGATACTTAAATTTCGCTAATATTAAAACAAAGTTTTTTATTGATTTACGTGCATATAGCTATTGCGTCAATCTGTCTGAGCGATTTCTCAGGAGACCTGCACTATGTTTTACAGCACTACTACATTCCTTTGTACTTTTCATCACACTCGAAGGTATTAGAAAAGATGACAAACAGTAGAGTTTTAAAGACATAAGTATTTAACCCTTATGCTTTTTACAATTATTTGAAACCGCTTATTTAGCCTAGCGGTAATGCTTTAGCCACGACCTCAGACCGGAGGTCGCGGTTGAAGAACTCATGGTTCCCACAGGGAAACAACTTGTGTTATTGTTGTTCTCTGATTTATATGGACGATATGGTTCAATCACTCAGATACCTGAAAAGCAAGATGATCTAGTCGTCGGATCTGTATGTGAAAATTCGTCCCAGTTGTCAAGGCCATCTTTGGCAGTTGTATTAGAATGTCAGAGCTTTTAAATTTACTGATAACTTCATAAATTAAGTGCAGTTTTTTCTTAGGGTTATGGAAGTCAATAGCCAGTCGGTCTGCGAAAAAACTGTTATACAGGTAAAACCATATAGATTAGAAAGCCGACCCGAAACCAATTTGAGGCAAATAGCTATTATTACCATTAATGTGCTGCTGAACTTGATATAATCTTTGTCGTTCAATACATGACCTTGATGTTAATATTACTTGTTGATAATATACAGTTATATGTTTTACTATTGCGTTAAATATTTATTTTCAATGTTAAAAAAATCATTTGTCAAGAAACACTGACAAAAACAAATGAGATGTTTAATTAGGCCGCTAGATGATGCGGATGATATTTAATTAACTTGTTTGCTTCTGTAAAGTTTCAAGTTTAAATAAGTTTATTAATAGAAAAATTAGGGGTTTGAAACTTATCAAACAAAGTAATGAACAGATTTATAAAGGCTTCCTAAGTCAATCCTTGTTTAGATTACACTCTTATATTTAGTAAATAATAACATTAATCACAGTTGCGACAAAGTCTATCTTGATTAAAAAGCTTAATTCAGTGTTATTTTTGCGTAATTTAACACCTGAACGGAACCTTTATGCACGTAAGTCCAAAGCCAACAATCTACGCAGAAATTGCTACGGCGTAGCAAACTTGTTTCTTTCAAGTTCATAATTAAAAGGTAGGGCTTCGCGCTATGCGTACTTAAAGTTTCCCGGGATTTTGTAAGGCTACAGACTAAAAATAGTGTAGTAGTGTTTTTTTTTTATTGACGCTTATTATTAGTAAACATAAAATGTTTACTTACATAAATCTATTTAAAATAAAACGTAGAATGAAACATAAAATGCTCAGGGACAATATCATATAAAATTGTCATTAGTATAGGCAGAAAAGTGCTTGCATAATCACATTTTTTGGTCTAGGATAAACCAGTTTACCGATGGCGATGAATAAAGATGTTATAAGTAGTTAAAAATCGTAATCGAAGGGATATTGTTTAGCTATTTGAAACAAAAATGTTACGAAAGTAGTGTTTTTCCAAATTTAAATCTAAATAATAGAGAATGTTATGAGCACTAATAACTAAAGACCTGCCCTAATCCCTGGAGTATTAAATAAGTTTTTTCGCAGAGAAATACAATCAAGGGTTTTTCTTTACATTTCACAGACCGCTGTTTAAGAACTCTCAATGTCGTTTATAACCGTATATGTAAGTAGGACATCTTCTATAACATTATTTCCATTATTTTCTGTTCTCCTTACTTTTTGTCTACCCGGTAAATAGATCATCTTTCCAAAGCAAACCATACAAAAGCATCTTGGCGTTGTAAAACTTTGTTGCGTTATTGGTCTTGAAATGTACATTGTGGTGAGTGGGTCAAGGCCTCCACGACACTCAAGAAAAGCTATTTTTAAGTAACCTTAACAAATTTTCAGATATTAGATACCATTTGAATACTGAGGCTATTTTATTTATTTACTTGCCAGAATTTAATTATTGTGCGCATAGAATTTATTCTAGAATTTAGTCAGGTTAAAGTCACTTACACAAAATAAAGACTTTAGATAATTTGTATCTTATTGTAACAGTAAATAATTATACACAGCCACTATTATTCTAAAACTGACTATTTAGTATACTACATAGTTAAGAAAAGAACTTTAAGAAGCGATGATAAGAGTTTTACATTAATCAAGAGCAATTTTAAAATACCATAGCGATTTAACGACTGCCTAATGATTCATCATAAGTCAACGTCAAATGCCATCTCCCTTGCTGTTAATAATTAATGAATGCTTAAATTAACAAAAATTGATCCTCTTAAAATTGACGAATAACAGTAATGAGAAAAGCCGTAACTACTTTTTAAACGAGACGTATACGTCTTAGAAAAAATTGCACCTTCTATATAAATAACTAAATATTTTGCGCAGATAACACAAAACCACTTAGTTCCAAAGTAATTAAACTTGTACTATGTTAACTAGCTGATGAACTTACTTTTCTTATGTAAATAGTTACATAAAATGTAGAGACAAACCACAAGACACGGGAAAAATACTATGTTCATATTACAATATTTTTACCGTGATGGAAATCGACCCCACACCCTCTGGTGCAATAGTCAGAATCAATAACCGTAGGGGTTAGTTGAAAAACGGGTCGAGGATATAAAACATAAAATTTAGTACTACGTTACGTTAAAACATCATAAAAACGTTTAGGTGGTATTATGATTGTAGTTAATAGCTTTTTCGGTTAGCAGTAAACTTAGGGCTTAAATGATCTAAGGCACTGATTAGCATAACTATTATCTGAGACACCGTGAACTCTAAACATAACAAAAGAATAATGAATAATCCACTAGTAAAAGAAATACACTAACTGAAAATAATAAAATGACATAAATATTAATAATTGACAAATTTAAGTTGATGAAGTAAAAGGCTCTTTTGTGCACAATTTTAAAACAAGTAAGTAAACTCTTTCATTTCAGGTTTGATAAAAGCACTCATACTTAAATATTTATAGAGCTCGTACATAAATAGAAATAATTTATGTTACAATACTACATATCCGGGCCTTCTTTCAATATATTGATATAAATATAGCATATGTATTTTATGTGGCCGAAGCATTAGTCTCATAGTTTTATAGTTTTTTGTTTAACAATGACAAATTTACATATAAACTTTCATTCCATACCTCAACCCTTTTAACAATTTTTTTACAATAATAAATTCCTTCCTTGGACTCTTTTTCTTGCTTGGTTTACACTATGAAGATGGGTATTGGACATAAAGACAAATAGCATTACTTTCGCATTTATAACATTAAGTATGTTTTAACATGATTCAAGGATCAAGAAGAAATGCTTAAACGTCGAGAAAGAGAGTTTGAAACTTTACATGTAATCGAAATTATTTTTTTTCAATACAAAAAGTGTTAACAGAGAACTTTTGTTCGTTTTTCAATATCCGTTTCTCGCAGACATTAATGAAGCGATAAATCGACACACGTAGCGGAACCGGTTGTACGCTTTTTCAAATATCGAAGTCGTCACGTGTTATATTATAATACTATGTAACGCTTATTGGAGCGTCGTATAATATAAAAATCTGCTGCTGGATATATTGTACAAAAATAATAATAATATCCTCCTCGTAGATTTCGATTGCCATCTATATTAGAGATCGGTCAACTGCGCAGGAGATATTATAGTGCACAAGTGTATGCGCAAACACGGATGCACTCCCTCTTCCTTCACTCTCGTCGTCTGATGGGACGGATATCCGACACGACAGGAGAGAGATCAGGCGCAGGACCGACTTTTTACATGTTTATTCGACGCATGGATCATCTTACTTTACAGACGATCGTGTGATCAGACCGTATTGCTCCAACGAACTAGGAAACAATGACAATTTGTCAAATAATGAAAATTTGTTGTATGCCCACAGGTATCGAACCCAAGACCTCTGGTGTCTAAAGTACACGCCCTTACCACTAGGCTACGGAGGCAGAGTGCAAAAATACTATACTGAGCGGAATAAGCGAATTTAAAATTTAAATTTTTTACAAATCCAGTTTTATCACAAATTCATCTATAACAGACCGGGAAAAAAATAAGCCGTTTTTCAGAGAAGAGCTAGGCATCCACATAAATACTTACCAACCAAAGAATGCCATTCTTGTAGATTTCATGTAAAATGAACCTTATAACTATTTACTTATTGCAGATACTGTATATGTAAAAAAACATAGAAACATTAGCTTGACAGCACAAGTAGAGGACATTGCATTTTTATCTGTGCTTTAATGAGTTTTTAGTAACGATGTGTGTGCATTCGAATAAATTTTGTTATCGTATAAAACTTAAATACTTACGAGCTTGGCACGTCTATTGTATAATTCAAACACTATTAAATTTCCTGTATTCTAAAACCATATACTTGTAAGATTTTGGCGAGATGCAGGGGCCGTTAAAAAATTGAGACTCTTAAAGTAAAATATTTTCTGATTTATACTGTTAAAGAAAAATATTAAAGCTATCAGAAATTTGTATTCAATGCGAAAAAAAAACAGTGATTGACAACGATCGCTAAAAATGTTGTAAACGTCGTGTAACTTTCTGCCCTAAGACTATATAACAAAATAATCATTACGTACAATAATAATTTCAAACACATTGCAATATAGCTACCGCTGTGCGCTTTCAATAGTCTCCCACCACTAAAACGTAGTCGGTCACAGAAATCCGGTCAATACACATCCCCACTAACGTATATGTCTTCTATCTGTTTGATTTTATCTTCCACATTGTGCTACAAATATATATTTAAAATGAGAATAGAGTAGTAATTTTCATACATATACAACATATGGTATTCCCGCTAGTCAATTCACGCCTTCTCCACTAGGGTGTTTGTACCGTATACCCACGCTGGTCCAATGCGGGTTGGTGGGTGGACTGTCTCTTTACGTGCTCATCCGACGCATGGATCATCTTTCTTTTCAGACAATTGGGTGATCGCCCAAAATCGTCCTATCTAACCAGAAAACAACGATAAAATAAATTCTGATTCCCCGCCGGATTCAAACCCTTGACCTCCGGTTTATAAAGCATGAGCCAATACTCCTAGACCGCGGAGGCCGTATTGAAAATAATGGGTATTATTTGCATAAATGCGAGAAACTATCACGAGATCTTCATTATTCAGGTGTTATACTCGCAGTTAAAGATTATTTTTTCATAATTCTTAAAACAGTTTTTGAGGCCGTTTTCATAAGTTTAGCCTAGACAGTATTCGATCCGACAAACCTTAATCCAATACCATAGGATGGTTTTAATGTAGTGGAGAACGATAAAAATGTGTTTTTGTGTATCACCAAAATTGTCGACTATATTTAGATAACGATGACAGCAATGTAAAGATTTTATTGCAGTTTTATCTCCATTATATATATAATGAAGATAAAACTGATAAGATGAACAAGACGCTCACCTGCGCATAATGGTAAGCGATACATGTGTTAAACTTGAAATTATTATAAAGCCAATGTTTTCTATTCATCATCAGCCTGTGATAGTCCACTGCTGGACATAGGCCTCCCCTAATACACCCCTATCCATTAGAGGGTTTTTGGACCGTATCCCACCACGCTGATCCAATGCGGGTTGGTGGGTGGACCGACTTTTTACATGCCCATCCGACGCATGGATCATCTTACTTTTCAGAGAATTGGGTGATCGGCCCAAATTGCCCTAACCAACTAGGAAACAACAATGAAAATTTGTTGAGTCCCCGCAGGATTCGAACCCACGACCTCCGGTTTCTAAGCCACACGCCCATACCACTAGGCTACGGAGGCAGTTAGTTAGTTAGTTCTATTACAACAAAGAAAATGAGAACAGCGCGATACATCCTGTATAGGCATTCGTAGGTATACAGAATATTCCACGACACGTTTTGAACGGCTGACAAATCGACTGAATTCCTGGAACCGTTGAACTGAATATTATATTTCAAAACACATTATTTTTCATTGTTGCAACTCTTCCAATTCATACAGAAGGGAGCCCGAATAATATTCTAATAATGTTGAATTGAAATGTTAACTGAGTTATGTATTAAAATAGAGGAAAATATTGACTATTGTTTTACATAATAGTTATTCTAAATTATGAAAAATGACGTGAAAAGCTTTGAAATATTTACTAGCAAGAAACAATTATTTGAGTTTAAATTTCACTACGATGTAGGAAAGAGTTATTCTCGTGTATTGTTTAAGGTAGTGAAAGAGTGCCATAGGATTTAATAGCTTTCTATGTAAGATGTTATGTTATTTTCGGAATTCACCTTGTTGAAGTAAAAACTTAGTAAATAAAATATTAATATGAGTAATAGTCTGGTATAGTAAAGAGAATTGCGAAATGCCTGGTACTGCAATTTATAATTACTTTTGTCAATAAGTATAATAACTAATATCCCATATATTATTTTAGTAATTAATAAAAACATTGATATAATTCAAATACAATGTACACAAAAGTACGATATTCTAGTAATGCTTTATTTACCTGAACATCAAACAGTTGTTCAAAGTGAGGTAAAGAGAATAATGAATGTACAGTAGAATAATAATGTTAAATAATAATGCTTCTAGCTCAAAAATCATTAAAATTAAATTCATAGCAAATCGTGACTTTAATTTAATTGCTATTTACTTCAAAATTTATGTGTTCATAATAAACAAGAATACCTTGTAATGTTTTATTAAAGTTCTTGAGCCTTTGAGAACTGCGCCTTAAGGTTACTTAATATTTAATTTCTTATGCATTTAAAAAACACGAACTTAAATGTTGACCTATAAATAATTATACGCCAACACCAGCATACATCACTCAAAAAGCTTGTTTGAATAGATTAAGGAATACATTACAGGGTATTAATTTACTTTATGAACTTCAGCGGCGTTCCTGAGATGCTTGAAATTAACTCAGGGTGACGATATTACTGACACTAAATAAATTTAGGATAATTTATGGAACACCAATTGGCAGTGGGCATTTTTTAACTTCAAATGTCTTTGATTATATGCTGTATAATATTTAATATCATCTTTTTTTTTAATATTTTATTTGGATAAAACTTTTGTGAGACGCTAACAACGTCTCTTAGGAAGTATGTAGAGTGACATTCGTTTAAAGATATACTTTAAACAAAACATTTCAGATAGTGACTGGCACTTAGTAACCAACAAAACAAGCGTTGTCAAAATTATTTTTTGTATAGTTTTACCTGTACATTAGTAGCAGGCTTTATTTGATGCGTAAGCACTTATTTTACAAGCAAAATATAATTGTTTTCTGTATTCTTAATCGCTTTATACCTTAGGTGTAATATGTTAGTTGTGGTCTGAAATATAGACTGCTATTTAACTTTATGGACTTTACCTTCTTGCTGATTGTTCCGCAATTTTCTGTTAAATAAATATAACAAGATAAAACAGACTTTTACATTCCATCTGTAACAGGGAGAATAAAACGAGGATCGTAATCACTGGGAAATCATGTGTGCTATAAAAAGTGACCTAATTATCGGCTCGTTGATATGTTTTCAGGAACGACATAACTGGAAGCATATTAATCACGCTATTTACTGTTTGTAATATCTCACTTACTTCAACACCTTCGTACCGACAACAGATCACAAAGAGGGTGGACTTTATATTCTTTACACTATTTGTATTTTACAAAGTTTCGTTTTCTCCTTAGTATACTTAGTTAATATTCCTAAGTTATTAAAGGGTCAGCTTTTTAATTTACCAAAAGAAACCAAAGAGACAAGTGTATGCAATAAAGAGAATAGATTTAAAATAATTAAAACAATGAAGTCGTGCAATAAAACCGAAATCGACTTTTAGATAAATACCTAATTGGAAATGAGCCACGCGTAATTCTTACATCTAAATATCAGAATTTTTATAAGTCCATAAATAGTTGTTTACTTTACTTTAATAACCATAAAATAAATAAAATGAGTAATAAATTATCGATAAGTAAACCATATTTAACATTGAAGAAATGTGTAATCTAATAAATAAAATTACTTAAAATAAATATACTTAGCCAAATATTAAACTAGATATTACAAATTTTCCATTTCATATTCAAATATACATATATTTTCTTAACTTAAATTTTATTTTCATAATAAGCAACATAAATAAGAAGACCTTGTAAAAACTTGTAAGAAGACTACGCCTCAAGGTCGGTTAATATTTAATTTCTTAAGAATTTCTATCTTACAAAGCGGACGGTTTTAATTTTGCCTCACCTCATTTTACGCGACACGCGAAGCTCTCGGTGAATTGTGAAAGAAACTGAATGAAATGCAAATTTATTCCTGCACTTGATCGACACAAAATAGTCTAATTTTTTTTATAGCTTTCATCATGTAAATTAATAAGTATATTAAACGTATTCGCGAAGATAAAACACGTCCAGGTAAATAAATCTGGTGTTCAGCTATTATATTTTAATAAATAAATAAATTTATAGTGATATCTTAAATTAGTATATAGGTGTTATCTCTAACCCTACTTTTAATGCACAAATCTACCAATGTATCTGCTGCTTAAATCTTAAAGAAGCTAATACTAAAACTTGTTTATTGATTTAGTAAATTACTGCATGCCAATATTGAACCGCTTGCTTGGGTTAAAATCCACTTTTTAAACGCCATCTATTAAACGCAGTATCTATTAAACTACTTATAGCAAAAATATTTAAAAATGGGACCAAATGACATGTAATACTCTAATCAATTAAAAAAGAATTCAAAATATAGCAATAAAATTGAAACAGAAAGCTATGACCGACTTCTAACAGCGTAAAACGTATTTTACGCAATATAAACAGGCAGGTATTGGCCCTTGCTTTATAAACCGAAGGTCGTGGCTTCGAATCCCGCAGGGAAACAAATTTATGTTATCGATGATATCTTAAAGGTTAGGACAATTTGGACTGATCACCTTAATGTCTGGGAAGTAAGACGGTCCAGCGTCGGATGGGCATGTAAGAGTCCACCCACCAACCCGCATTGGACCAGCGTAAAAACACCCCAATGGACAAGGCGTGCATCAGGGAAGACCAATGTCCAGCAACGGAATAACACAGGCTGATGATTATAATTATGATGTACTTAAGTACAATATTAAAATATTTGCTGAAGTATATTTATCTTGTATTACATACAAATGTTCAACAAACGATAATTCTAGGAAATTACTTGCACAGTCGTGCGTGCTTATTGAAACGGAAAATAGGCATCTTCATATACGACTGAGCACTGATTCCACCAGTTTTATCGGCTATCCGATTTCGATACAAACGTATTGTTTTTCTCAATTCTGTTTGTTGGTAGAATAAATAAACTGTAGATACTCAAATTACTCCAACATAAAAATCAAGGTTTTTATTGTATTTATGTCCATGTGTTTGAACGATTTCTCAGGAGACCTGTGCTATGTTTTACAACACTATTATATTCCTTTCTACTTATAATTACACTTGTAGGTATAAGAAAAGTAGTCAAACAGAAGAGTTTTAAACAAATTAAGTGTGTAACCCTTAGGTAAACTTTTAGCAAGTCAGCGCCTCTCCTCTCCTTGGAACAAATATTGGCTTAATGCTAGTGCTTCTAAAGGAAGTACTATACTGATATCCAGCCCCATATTTCTACTCGTCCATGGTTCTGCAACCTCAAAAATCTACACAAACGTACTACCAGTATCATCTGCAGAAGACTAGGACATGCATATACCAGGGGTACATTCATTCACCTACAAAACTACTAATTGTGAATGTGAACTAGATGAAGGAACGCTCGATCACATATTTTTCATTTGTCCCAGACAATCTTATTCTCTCTATGATCAGCTCCTCCCCAAATTCCGCGTCCCACCAATTTAAAAACTTTACTGTCCTATGTTGATTCCCCATTTGTTCATATTTCTTGTTCTTACATTAATCATAATAACATTAAACTTTAGTTTGTTTGTTTTTTAACCAACTAACCCTGTGTTCATTGTATGTCTCTTTTTGTTTTAGATACATCAACAGAAACTATTGTGGTGGATTATCGAAGCACATAATCAATTCTTAGTTGTTAACTGTGACCTTGTTCATTTACGAAGCCCGTTACATATAGCAATCGTCGAGTTTAATCGATAAACTTGACGTTGGCGAAATCTATAAGGAAACGCCATCAAGCCAAAGAACTGAGCTGAACTAGGTAAACTTTTTAATTTTTACCATTATTTGAAACTTTACTTTAGACCTTACTTCAAACCGGAGGTCGGGGTTACCCGCGGGAAAACAACTTTGTGTTGTAGTTGTTCTCTAATTTATTACAATAATATGGGCCGATCACCCAATTATCTGAAAAGCAGTAATGTCATTTAAAAAAATATTCGTCCTTAATTGTCAAGGCATTATGAACGTCAGATGACGAGTGGATCAGCGTAAAACTGTTATATAGGTAAAACCATTTAGGTTAGAAAGCCGACCTCTTAACTTCAAAGAAAAAGCTAGGTGATATACCTTTTACGATATTTTGCTGTTGAATTTAATCAAATATTTGTCAAACAATACATGACCTTGGTGATAATATGACCTATTAATGTTATATACAGTTCCATGTTTAATATTTTTGTTGTTTGCCATAGTAACATGTATAGTAGTTACTATAAGAACACAGTCAAAAATATTATTTAAATGTTTTATATTGCATTCGCCGAGATACTATGACAAAACAAAATCTTATCAAACGAAGAATTGAAAAGATCTATAAAGGTTTCAAGTCAATCGATGTTTAGATTACACTATTACGTTTATGAAATGAAAACATTAATGATAGTTACGTAACAAAATCTATTTTGATTAAAAAGCTTAATTCAGTATTATTTTTACGTCATAGTTATATTACCTGAACTGAACCTTTATGCACAGTAAATCCAAAGCCAACAAGCTACGCAGAAATTGCTACATTGTAGGAAACTTGTTACTTTTAAGTTCATAATTAAAGGTAGGGTTTCACGCTATGCGCATAAAGTTTCCAGGGTTGTATAAGGCTACAGACTAAACATAGTGTTGTAGTGTTTTTATTAGCGTTTATTATTAGTAAACATTTTAACATAAATCTTTTCATAATAAAACGTAGAATGTAACAAAGAATCCTCAGGAATAAAACAATATCGTATAAAATTATCGAAAGTACACAGAAAAGTGCTTGCATAATCATATTTTTTGGTCTACATAACCCGTTTACCGATGGCAATGAATATAGATGTTATAAATAGATAAAAGTCTTAATCGAAGGGATATTGTGCTATTTCAAACAAAATGTAATGAAGAGGAAGAAAGCAGTGTTTTCCAAATTAAAAGCTAAATAAAAAAATGCGTATTATTAGATAATGCTATAGGGCACTAATAATTTAAAACCTGCCCTAATCCTGGAGTATTAAATAAGTTTTTCCAAAGAAATACAATCAAGGGTTTCTCTTACATTTAACAGACCGCTGTTTAAAAAATCTAAATGATGTTCATAACCATATATGTAAGTAGGACGTCTTCTATAAAATTATTTCTATTATTTTCTACTTTCCTTACTTTTAATCTATCCCGTAAATAGATCATCTTTTCCACAGCAAACCATAAAACAAGGCGTTGTAAAACTTTGTTGCGTTATTGGTCTTGAAATGCACATTGTGGTGAGTGGGTCAAGGCCTCCACAACACTCAAGAAAGGCTATTTTTAAGTAACCTTAACAAATTTTCAGATATTATAGAAGATACCACTTGGAGACTGAGGCTTTTTTATTTATATACTTGCCAGAATTCAATTGTTGTGCGCATAGACTTTAAAGCCACTTCCGAATCCGAATCCCGCAAGATTCGAACCCACAACCTCCGTTTTCTAAAGCAAACGCCTTTACCACTAGGCTACAGAGGCAGTATAATTAATTATACACAGACACTATTATTCTAAAACAGATTATTTAATATACTACCCAGTTAAGAAAAGAATTTTAAGAAGCGATGATAAGAGTTTTACATTAATCAAGAGCAATTTCAAAATACCATAGCGATTTATCGACTGCCTAATGGTTCATCATAAGTCAACGTCAAATGACATCTCCCTGGCTGTTGATAATTCTGAAAGCTTAAATTAACAAAAAAAATATCCTCTTAAAATTGACGAATAACGTTAATGAGAAAAGCCGTAAATACTTTTTAAACGAGACGTATACGTCTTAGAATAAATAGGACAGAGAACTTTTAATATCTGTAAAATTGCACTTTCTACATAAATAACTAAATATTTTGCGCAAATAACACAACACCGCTTAGTTCCAAAGTAATTAAACTTGTACTATGGTAACTAGACGACTGATGAACTTACTTTTCTTATGTAAATAGATACATAAAATGTAGATACAAACAACCAGACACGAGAAAAATACTATGTTCATCATACAATATTTTTACCGTGACGGGAATCAAACCCACACCCTCTGGTGCAATAGTCAAAATCAATAACCGTAGGGGCTAGTTGAAAAACGGGTCGAGTATATAAAACATAAAATTTAGTACTACGTTATGTTAAAACAGCAAGAGAACGTTTAGTAGTCATAGTAAGTGCAGGTAATAGCTTTTTCGGTTAGCAGTAAACTTAGGGCTTAATGACTAAAGCGCTGATTAGCATAACTATTACTGGGCACCGTAGCAACTCTAAACATAACAAAAGAATAATGAATAATCCACTAGTAAAAGAAATACACTAACTGAAAATAATAAAAATGACATGAATATTAATAACTTACATATTTAAGTTGATTAAGTAAAGGATCTTTTGTGCACATGTTTTAAAACAAGTAAGGTAAACTCTTTCATTTAAGGTTTGATAAAAGCACTCAATACCTTTAAATATTTATAGAGCTTGTACATAAATAGAAATAATTTATGCTACACTACTGCATATCCGCGACTTCCAACATAATATTTAAATAAATATAGATAGTATTTTATGTGCCCAATCATTTGTCCCATAGTTTTATAGTTTTTGTTTAACAATGACAAATTTACATATAAACTTTTATTCCATACCTCAACCCTTTAACCTTTTTTTACCACAATAAATTCCTTATTTGGAATCTTTCTTACATGCTGCCTGGTTTACACTATAAATATGGACATTGGACATAAAGACAAACAACATTACTTCCGTATTTATAACATTAGTATGTTTAACATGATTCAAGGATCAAGAAGAAATGCTTAAACGACGAGCAAAGAGAGTTTGAAACTTTACATGTAATCGAAATTATATTTTTTCAATACAAAAAGTGTTAACAGAGAACTTGTGTTCGTTTTCAATATCCGTTTCTCGCAGACATTAATGAAGCAATAAATCGACACACGTAGCGGAACCGGTTGTACGCTTTTTCAAATATCGAAGTCGACACGTGTTATATTATAATACTATGTAACGCTTATTGTGCAAAATAATAATAATATCCTCCTCGTAGATTTCGATTGCGATCTATATTCGAGATCGACCAACTGCGCAGGAGATATTATAGTGCACAAGTGAACGCTCAAACACGCACGCCCTCTTCCTTCACTCTTCGTGTCGGATATCCGTCCTATCAGACGGACAAATATCCGACTACGACAGGAAGAAGATCAGGCGCAGGACCGACTTTTTACATGTTCATTCGACGCATGGATCATCTTCCTTTACAGACGATCGTGTGATCATACCGCATTGCTCCAACAAACTAGGAAACAATGACAATTTGTCAAATAATGAAATTTTGTTGTATGCCCACAGATATCGACCCCGAGACATCTGGTGTCTAAAGTACACGCCCTTACCACTAGGCTACGGAGGCAGAGTGCAAAAATACTATACGGAGCGGAATAAGCGAATTTAAACTGTAAATTTCTTACAAATCCAGTTTTATCACAAATTCATCTATAACAGACCGGGAAACAAATAAGCCATTTTTCAGAGAAGAGCTAGGCATCCACATAAATACTTGTCAACCAAAGAATGCCATTCTTGTAGATTTCATGTAAAATAAACCTTGTAACTACTTACTTATTGTAAATACTGTATATGAAAAACATAGAAACATATCTTGACAGCATAAGTAGAGGTCATTGCATTTTTATCTGTGCTTTAATGAGTTTTTAGTAACGATGTGTGTGCATTCGAATAAATTTTGGTATCGTATAAACCTTAAATACTTACGGGCTTGTTACGTCTATTGTATAATTCAAACACTATTAAATTTCCTGTATTCTAAAACCATATACTTTGGGCCGTTTAAAAAATTGAGACTTTGAAAGTAAAATATTTTGTGATTTATACTGTTAAAGAAAAATATTTAAGGTATCAGAAATTTGTATTCAATGCGAAAAAATGACAGTGATTGACCACGATCGCTAAAAATGTTGTAAACGTCGTGTGTAACTTTCTGCCCTAAGACTAGATAACAAAATAATCATTACGTACAATAATCATTTCAAACACATTGCAGTATAGCTACCGCTGTGCGCTTTCAATAGTCTCCCACCACTAAAACGTAGTCGGACATAGAAATCCGGTCAATACATATCCCCACTAACGTAAATGTTGATTTTATCTTCCATATTGTGCTACAAATATATATTTAAAATGAGAATAGAGTAGTAATTTTCATACATATACAACATATGGTATTCCCGCTAGTCAATTCACGCCTTCTCCACTAGGGTGTTTGTACCGTATACCCACGCTGGTCCAATGCGGGTTGGTGGGTGGACTGTCTTTTTACGTGCTCATCCAATGCATGGATCATCTTTCTATTCAGACAATTGGGTGATCGGCCCAAATCGTCCTATCTAACCAGAAAACAACGATAAAATAAATTCGAATTCCCCGCCGGATTCAAACCCTTGACCTCCGGTTCATAAAGCATGGGCCAATATTCCTAGACCGTGGAGGCCGTATTGAAAATAATGGGTATTATTTGCATAAATGCAAGAAACTATTACGAGATCTTCATTATTCAGATGTTATAGCCGTAGTTAAAGATTATTTTTTCATTGCGTCTTTATTTTAAATCAGAAATCGTATGTTTTAGTATAGTTTGTGCCACAATAAAAGCCTATGTCTATTAAATGGATAAATAAAGCAATAAATTTAGTTACATCTAATGGGAACAGATCTTGACTACATAATACTTGAAACAGTTTTTGAGGCCGTTTTCATAAGTTTAGCCTAGATAGTATTCGATCCGACCAACCTTAATCCAATACCATAGGATGGTTTTAATGCAGTAATAAAATATTATAATTCGAAATCGCATTATTTTTCAATGTTGCAACTCCTCCATTTCACACAGAAGGGAGACCGAATACGTTAACGTAACCGTTGATTTAAAATGTTAACTGAGTAATGTATTGAAATAGAGGAAAATATTGACTTTTGTTTTAAATAGTAGTTATTCTAAATTATGAAAAATGACGTGTAAAGGTTTGAAATATTTACTAGCAAGTAACAATTATTTGAGTTTAAATTTCACTGCGATGTAGGAAAGAGTTATTCTCGTGTATTGTTTAAGGTAGTGAAAGAGTGCCATAGGATTTTATAGTTTTCAATGTAAGATGTTATGTTTTTTTCAGAACTTAACTTGTTGAAGTAAAAACTTAAAAACTTATTAAATAATATATTAATATGAGTAATATTCTGGTATAGTAAAGAGATTTGCGAAATGCTTCGTACTGGAAGTTATAATTACTTTTGTCAATAAGTATAATAACTAATATCCCATATATTATTTTAGTAATTAATAAAAACATTGATATAATTCAAATACAATGTACACAAAAGTACGATATTCTAGTAATGCTTTATTTACCTGAACATTAAACAGTTGTTCAAAGTGAGGTAAAGAGAATAATGAATGTAAATGTAGAATAATAATGCTTCTAGCTCAAAAATCATTAAAACTAAATTCATAGCAAATCGTGACTTTAATTTAATTGCTATTTACTTCAAATTTTATGTATTCATAATAAACAAGAATACTTTGTAATGTTTTATGAAAGTTCTTGAGCCTTTGAGAACTGCGCCTTAAGGTTACTTAATATTTAATTTATTTTGCATTTAACAATGAATATAAATAAAACACGAAATCAAATGTTGACCTATAAATAATTATACGCCAACACCAGCATACATCACTCAAAAAGCTTGTTTGAATAGATTAAGGAATACATTACAGGCTATGAATTTACTTTATGAACTTCAGGCAGTTCCTGAGATCCTTGAAATTGAATCAGGGTGACGATATTACTGACACTAAATAAATTTAGGATAATTTATGGTACACCAATTGGCAGTGGCTTTTTAACTTCAAATGTCTTTGATTATATGCTGTATAATATTTAATATCATCTTTTTTTTTTAAATTTTATTTGGATAAAATTTTTGTTGGACGCTAACAACGTCTCTGAGGAAGTTTGTAGAGTGACATTCGTTTATAACAAAACATTTTAGATAGTGACTGGCACTTAGTAACCAACAAAACAAGCGTTGTCAAAATTATTTGTATAGTTTTACTTGTACATTACAGTAGCAGGCTTTGTTTGATGCGTAAGCATCATTTTACAAGCAAAAGAAAATGAATTTTATCCTATGGTTAACATATTATTGTTTTCTGTATTCTTAATCGTTTTATACCTTAGGTGTTATATGTTAGTTGTGGTCTGAAATATAGACTGCTATTTAACTTTATTGACCTTACCTTCTTGCTGATTGTTCCGCAATTTTCTCTTAAATAAATATAACAAGATAAAACAGACTTTTACATTCCATCTGTAACAGGGAGAACAAAACGAGGATCGTAATCACTGGAAAATCATGTGTGCTATAAAAAGTGACCTAATTATCGGCTCGTTGATATGTTTGCAGGAACGTCATAACTGGAAGCATATTAATCACGCTATTTACTGTTTGTAATATCTCACTTACTTCAACACCTTCATACCGACAACAGATCACAAAGAGGGTGGACTTTATATTCTTTACACTATTTGTATTTTACAAAGTTTCGTTTTCTTCTTAGTATACTTAGTAGATATTCCTAAGTTTTTAAAGTGTCAGCTTTTTAATTTACCAAAAGAAACCAAAGAGACACACTTGTCTCTTTGATTTTTTGCAATAAAGAGAATAGATTTAAAATAATTAAAACAATGAAGTCGTGCACAAAACCTGAAATCGAATTTTAGATAATACTAATTGAAGAGCCATGCGTAATTCTTACATCTAAATATCAGAATACGCGTGGCTCTTTATCAAGTCCATAATTAGTTGTTTACTTTACTTTAATAACCATAAAATGAATAAAAGGAGTAATAAGTTATCGATAAGTAAACCATATTTAATATTGAAGAAATGTGTAATCTAATAAATAAAAATACTTTAAATAAATATGACTTAATAAATATTACAAATTTTCTATTTCATATTCAAATATACATATAATTCTTAACTCTAAATTTTATTTTCATAATGAGCAACATAAATAAGAGACCTTGTAAAACTTGGAAGAAGACTACGCCTCAAAGGTCGGTTAATATTTAATTTCTAAGAATTGCCTATCTCTACTAAAGCGGACGGATTTTAATTTTCCTCACCTCATTTTTTACGACGACACGAAGCTCTCAGTGAATTGTGAAAGAAACTGAATGAAATGCAGAATTTATTCCTGTACTTGATCGACACATAATAGTTTAATTTTTTATAGCTTTCATCATGTAAATTAATATTTATATTAAACATATTCGTGAAGATTAAAATATGTCCAAGTACATAAATCGTGGTCCAGCTATTATATTTTAATAAATAAATATCTTTACGAGTGAATTTTAAATTAGTAATAGGTGTTATTTCTAACCTCTATTTTTAATGCACAAATCTACCCAATATTCTTGCATTTACCAAATCTTAAAAAAGCTAATACTAAACTTGTTTATGTGATTTAATTAATCTGCAAACCAATATTAGAACCGCTTGGCTTGGGTTAAATATCGCATACTTTTAAACGCTATCTATTAATACGTACATATCTATTAAACTCTTATAATAAAGTATTTTAAAATGT
Source organism: Lamproptera curius (assembly GCA_029286875.1). Lineage (NCBI taxonomy): Eukaryota > Metazoa > Arthropoda > Insecta > Lepidoptera > Papilionidae > Lamproptera > Lamproptera curius. Next base: position 2,085,838 of record JAGSMT010000022.1, read on the forward strand.
AAGACCAAATGACATGTAATATTTATCAATTAATAAAGAATTATAGATTCAAAATATGGAATAAAATTGAAACGAAAAGCTATGACCGGCTTCTAATATATTTTACGCAATATAAACAGGCAAACTGCCATTGTGCTTAGCGGTATTGGCCTGCTTTATATAACGAAAGGACCTTCGGTATATATATTTACTTCGCTTTCTTTTTCCTTCCTTCGGTTTATATATAAACAAATTTATGTTAAGTATGGTCCATGCGTCGGATGGGCAGCTAAGAGCCAGTCCACTCACCAACCCGCATGGACCAGCGCAAAACATCCCCAATGGACAAGGTGCATCAGGAAGACCAATGTCCAGCAAACCGAATAACATCAGGGCTGATGATTAAAACTATGATTGTACTTCAGACAATATTAAAATATTTGTTGAAGTATATTTTTATTTAATCATTCATACAAAATTTTCAAAAAACGATAATTCTCGAGTAATTAATTGCACAGCCATTGCGTGCTTATTAGAAACGGAAAATAAGCATCTTCATATACGACTGAGCACTGATTCCACCAAGTTTTATCGGCTATCCGATTTCGATTCAAACGTATTGTTTTCTCAATTCTGTTTGTTGTAGAACAAATAAACGTAGATACTCAAATTACTCCAACATAAAAATCAAGGTTTTATGTATTTATGTCCATTGTGTTTGAACGATTTCTCAGGAGACCTGTCCTATGTTTAATGAACACTATTATATTCCCTTTCTGACTTATAATTACACCTCCTGTAGGTATAAGAAAAGAGTCAACAGAAGAGTTTTAAACAAATTAATGTGTAACTTAGGTAAACTTTTAGCAAGTCAGCAGCCTTTTCTACTTGAACAAATATTGGCTTTATTGCTGAGTGCTTCTAATGGAAGTACTATATTGATATCCAAAGGCCCATATTCCTACTCGTCCATGGTTCTGCAATCCTCAAAAATCATAACAAACGTAGTACCAGTATCATCTGTGCAGAAGATACTGAATGCATGTATGTACCAGAGTACATTCATTCACCTTTACAAAACTAGACACATAAAATATCAGCTATCTCTTTTGAATGTGGACTAGTGAAGGAACACTCAAACCAATGTTTTTCAACTGTCCCAAGACAGACCTCTTCTCTAGCACCTGCTCCCTCCCCAAATTCCAAGTCCCACCAATTTAAAAACTCTTACTGTCTATGTTGATTCCCCATTTGTTCATATTCTTGTTCTTACATTAAATCATAATAACATTAAACTTTAGTTTATTTGCTTTTAACCAACTAACCCTGTGTTCATTGTATGTCTCTTTTGTTTTAGATACATCAACAGAAACTATTGTGGTGGATTATCGAAGCACATAATCAATTCTTAGTTGTTAACTGTGACCTTGTTCATTTATGAAGCCCGTTACATATAGCAGAGTTTAATCGATAAACTTGACGTTGGCGAAATCTATAGGAAAACGCCATAAAAGCCAAAGAACTGAACTGAACTAGGTAAACTTTTTAATTTTCACCATTATTTGAAACCGCCTACGTGGCCTAAGCTTTAGATACAACCTCAAACCGGAGGTCGTGGTTGAAGATCGCGGGGGTACCCGCCGGAACACAACTTTGTGTTGTAGTTGTTGTCTGATTTATTACAATAATATGGGCAGATCACCCAATTATCTGAAAAGTAGTAATGTCATTTAAAAAAAATATTCGTCCTTAATTGTTAAGGCAGTCGTATTAGGATGTCAGAACTTTTAACTTCACTGACAACTAATTCATCTATTAACTGCAGTTTATTTTTTTGGATTATGGAGTTCAGATGACAGTCGATCAGCGTAAAAACTGTTATATAGGTAAATCCATATAGATTAGAAAGCCGACCCCTTAACTTCAGAGAAATAGCTAGGTGATATACCTTTTACGATATTTTGCTGTTGAACTTGATCAAATCTTTGTCAAACAATACATGACCTTGGTGATAATATTACCTGTTAATGTTATATACAGTTCCATGTTTAAAATTTTTGTTGATTGCCATAGAAATATGTATTGTAGTTACTATAATTACACAGTCAAAAATATTATTTAAATGTTTCATATTGCATTTGCCGAGATACTATGACAAAAAAAAAGTTAACTTAAACAAATGAGATGGAAAATTATCATTAGGTGATGCAAATAATATGCAAATTACTTGTTTTTCCTGTAAAGTTTTAAAAGTCCAGTCAGTATAACTAAATAAATATGGGGGCCAAATCTTATCGAACGAAGAATTGAAAAGATCTATAAAGGTTTCAAGTCAATCAATGTTTAGATTACACTATTACGTTTATTAAATGAAAACATTAATGACAGTTGTGTAACAAAGTCTATTATGATTAAAAAGCTTAATTCAGTCTTATTTTTACGCAATATAACACCTGAACTGAACCTTCATGCACTTAAATCCAAAGCCAACAAGCTACGCAGAAATTGCTACGGCGTAGCAAACTTGTTACTTTTAAGTTCATAATTAAAAGGTAGGGTTTCACGCTATACGTACTTAAAGTTTCCCGGGGTTGTATAAGGCAACAGACTAAACATAGTGTTATAGAGTTTTTATTGGCGTTTATTATTAGTAAACATTTTAACATAAATCTTTTCATAATAAAACGTAGAATGTAACAAAGAATCCTCAGGAATAAAACAATATCGTATAAAATTATCGAAAGTACACAGAAAAGTGCTTGCATAATCATATTTTTTGGTCTACATAACCCGTTTACCGATGGCAATGAATATAGATGTTATAAATAGATAAAAGTCTTGATCGAAGGGATATTAGTGCTATTTCAAACAAAAATGTAATGAAAGCAGTGTTTTTCCAAATTAAAAAGCTAAATAAAAAAATGCCCATAGCATTGTCTAATAAAAATTATTAGACAATGCTATGGGCACTAATAACTAAAAACCTGCCCTAATCCCTGGAGTATTAAATAAGTTTTTTCTTAAAGAAATACAATCAAGGGGTTTTTATTTACATTTAACAGATCGCTGTTTAAAAAATCTAAATGATGTTCATAACCATATATGTAAGTAGGACGTCTTCTATAAAATTATTTCTATTATTTTCTACTTTCCTTACTTTTAATCTATCCCGTAAATAGATCATCTTTTCCACAGCAAACCATAAAACAAGGCGTTGTAAAACTTTGTTGCGTTATTGGTCTTGAAATGCACATTGTGGTGAGTGGGTCAAGGCCTCCACAACACTCAAGAAAGGCTATTTTAAGAACTCAAAAATTTTCAGATATTATAGAAGATACCACTTGGAGACTGAGGCTTTTTTATTTATATACTTGCCAGAATTCAATTGTTGTGCGCATAGAATTTAAAGCCACTTACACATAATAAAGACTTAAGATATTTTATATCTTATTGTAATAGTTAATTATTATTCACAATCACTATTTTTCTGTAAATATACCATATAGAATACACCCAGTCAAGAAATGCAGTTTAAAAAGCGATTTTAAGAGTTTTTCATTAATCAAGAGCAATTTCAGAATACCATAGCGATTTAACGACTGCCTAATGATTCATCATAAGTCAACGTCAAATGACATTTCCCTGAGTGTTAATAATTAATGAATGCTTAAATTTACAAAAAATTGATCCTCTTAAAATTGACGAATAACAATAATGAGAAAAGCCGTTATTACTTTTTAAACGAGACGTATACGTCTTAGAAAAAATAGGACGGAGAAATTTGATGTCTGAAAAATTGCACCTTCTATATAAATAACTAAATATTTTGCGCGGATAAAACAACACCGCTTAGTTCCAAAGTAATTAAACTTTTACTATGGTAACTAGACGACTGATGAATTTACTTATTTTATGTAAATAGTTACATAAAATATAGATACAAACAACCAGACACGAGAAAAATACTATGTTCATCAAACCATATTTTTACCGTGATGGGAATCGAACCTACACCCTCTGGTGCAATAGTCAAAATCAATAACCGTAGGGGCTAGTTGAAAAACGGGTCGAGTATATAAAACATAAAATTTAGTACTACGTTATATTAAAACAGCTTGAGAACGTTTAGTCAGTAGTTGAGTGCAGGTAATAGCTTTTTCAGTTTGCATAAACTTAGGCTTCAATGACTAAAGCTGCTGATTAACATAACTTATTACTGGGCACCGTAAGCAAGTCTAAACATAACAAAAGAAAAATGAATAATCCACTAGTAAAAGAGTATACACCAACTGAAAATAATAAAAATTACTCAAATATTAATAATTGACAAATTTAAGTTCATGAAGTAAAGGCTCTTTTGTTTAAAAACAAGTAAGGTACAACGTAATTTTTTTAATTTTAGGTTTGATGAAATTACTCGACAGCTTAAAATATTTATGGAGCTTTTTTTTATTGCATACGCAGGCAGACGAGCAATCGGGGCCACCTGATGGAAAGTGGTCACCGACGCCAATAAACATTGGCAATACTGGTATCACCAAAGCGCTGCCTACCGTAAAACATAGGATGTTAAGCCTCGTTTACCCAGTAAATACGCTGGCTACGGTGCCCTTCAAACCGAAACCAGTTTTTTATCTTACTATTAGTTTCCATATAAACTTTCATCCCTTACTTCAACCCTCTTAACTATTTTTTTTTACAATAATAAATCGCTAAAGTCCTTTGTTGGAATCTATTCTAAGTTACTATACAATTTTATTGAATTCGGCTGTGTGGTTTACACGACAAAGATGGACAGACAGACAAACGGAATTATTTTCGTATATATAATATTAACTATGGATTTACATGATACAACGCTCTTGACGAAAAGCTTAACCATCGAGAAAAAGAGTTTGAAACTTTATATATAATCGAGATTATATTTTTTTCAATACAAAAAGTGTTCACAAAGAATTTGTGTTCTTCTTTCAATTTTCGTTTCTCGCAGACATTAATGAAGCGATAAATCGACTCACGTAGCGGGACCCGTTGTACGCTTTGCCAAATATCGAAGTCGTCACGTGTTATATTTTAATACCATGTGACACTTATTGGAACGTCGTATAATATTAATATCTGCTGCTAAATTTATTATATTGTGCAAAATACAACAGAATACTGACACGACAGGAGAGAGATCAGGCGCAGGACCGACTTTTTTCATGCTCATTCGACGCATGGATCATCTTACTTATAAACAGGATCAGCCCACAATGCCCTTACCAACTAGGAAACAACAATGAAAATTTGTTGTATCCCCGCAGGATTACCTCTGGTGTCTAAAGTACACGCCCTTACCACTAGGCAACGGATGCAGTGTACAAAAATACTATATGCTTTAAAATACTAATTAAGACAAGAATATTCTGAATACAAGTAAGATTCAATGCCGTTTCGATGTCTGTTAAAATTTATCTCAGCGAATAAAGCGAATACAAAATGTGAATTACTTACACATCCAGTTTTATCACATGCCAATCTCTAATAGACCGAGAAACAAATAAACCGTTTATCATAAAAGAGCTTATTATACACAGAAATACTTACCAACCGAAGAATGCCATTCTTCTAGATTCGGAATAAACAGAAACCTCATAACTACTTACTTATTGCAAATACTTTATATGTAAACCATAGTAACATTAGACTGATAGCTTGACAGCATAAGTGAGGAACATTGCACTTTTATGCCTTAACAGCTCTTTAGGGACGATGTGTGTTTATTCCAATCAATTTTGCTCGTATAAAATTATTTGCTCAACGCAGGAACCCCTTGAACAATTTGAAATTTGAAACTTTTGAAAGTAATACTCTAATATTAAAAAAAAAACCGCACTACGCAATGTAAAGCAAAGTTGCCGAAATGAGTTTGAAAGCTTTTAATGACAGTTGTATTTTCACTGCCTCCGTAGCCTATTGGTATTGGCGTTTGCTTTAGAAACCGGAGGTCGTGGGTTCGAATCCTGCAGGGACTCAACAAATTTTCATTGCTGTTTCCTAGTTGGTTAGGACAGTTTGGGCCGATCACCCAATTGTCTGAAAAGTAAGATGATCCATGCGTCAGATGGGCATGTAAAAAGGCGGTCCACCCACCAACCCGCATTGGACCAGCGTGGTGGGATACGGTCCAAAACCCCCTAATGGATAAGGGTGCATTAGGGGAGGCCTATGTCTAGCAGTGGACTATCAAAGGCTGATGATGATGATGATGATGACTATGTATTTTCCCGCTTTCTAGCAGTCGTCACAGAACACGGTGATCGACCACGATCGCTAAAGATGTTATAAACGTCCGATGTTAAAATATAATTTAATAAGTAAATAAGCGCAACATAAACCACAATTATTTATTTTAATTACGCGATTACTATACATATTAAGTTCAAACGCGAGAACTTCGAAAAAAAAATATTCAATATGCGATAAAATCCGTTACAGTCAACGATACGTTAATATTAATTGAATAGGGCGAAAGCCAAATTAGCCTTTTTATAATTCGGGGAAAAATCAAGTTTTCATGCCTTGGTAAGATCACTAATCAAATAAGATCATACAAGATATTTATCGTACTGAAAAATTGTCTTTCGCTTATTTATGAAATGATTTTGCTGTAATACATTCTGGCATGATGCCAGTGATTTTCAGCGTGCAGCCAAAATTCATTAATGGCAAGGGAGGATGTTGGATTTGACATTGACTTATGATAGGTCATTAGAAAATCGATAAGTCAGACCTTGCTTCAGTGTGACCAAATTTAAATATTAATTTAAATTTGGTTTTCTAAAAACCATAATGCCTTGTAAGCCAGGGAGATAGTATTGAAATACATATGTATATTTCTTTGATGTTAGTCAAGAATTTAGAAAATAGGTACTACTAGAATGTCTTGCTCGACACATCTCTTTTTTCAAATGTTGAATTTTAGTTAGATTAATAAAGTTACATTCAATTGACGGAAGAGTAAAGTCAATTGCATATTAATTCCACCAAATTTTTCATCATGTCTCTATAATACATTATTATAAAGGATAATCTTGGTGAAACAAAAATATAAATATTTCTTCTTTTCATCTTTCCTGATAACGCCAATTCGGATAATAACGTATCAATTCTAATTGAGTAAAGCTTCTGTAAGGTTTGTCGCTTATTGTAGTAATAAATATTAACAGAAATTTTATAAAATAAAATACATGTTTTCTAGGACTGGTTTTTTTTACCTCATAAAAAGTAGCAAAAACTTTAAACAACTAAAAAATATTTGCAAATACGTCTTGTAACCCTTGAGTAAATTTTAACAGCTATTTTGATGCTATATCAATAAACTCATGATCTACAATACATTTCTTTTTACATTTAAAATGTATTTTCATAATATAGTATCTTAGTGATAAAATAAAACTTTAAAATACCATAGATAATAAATATATCATAATAATCTGTAATCTAAAATATATAAGAATTTAGTGCAAAACCCGGCATGCTCTGGAAAAGAATTGCATGAAAAGTGCATTTTTTTAAAACTATTGTGACCCAATAATAATGAAATACAGACCTCAAAGAAAAATACACATAAATGAAAAGAAGTCTTAGAGCTCTCAGATATCGACCTAACGAATATAGCATCCGTCGTACATGGCTTGTAATTAGGTCACTTTTTATAGCTCAGATGATTGCGAAGCACTATCGATCTGCGTCCTAAATGCGGATGAATGACTAACCATAAATAACCATGATTACTCTTCGACATAAGGAACAAGGCCAGCGGACGTAATGTTTAGCGAAACTTTATTATATTTCCGAGCAAATAAAATAATTATGATATGTTTTTTGAATATTTCAAATAGGAACGAAAATTTAAAAAAAATCATCGCAAAAGAAATTACATTAACCATAATCCCTAAACATTTTTTTTATTTAGCGTACATTCTGCTTACTAATTTAGGTTTAAGTTTCATATTACTTTTTGTTTCGAGATAATTTAGACAAAAAACTATAAAAATACTTGGCTAGTAGCAGACACCAACTTTTTATACACTCAAATCCAATGAAACCAGTTATAGTTCCAGTAGTTGTTTCATACTTTATTTTTCTATGAGTAACTTCGAGTACCAGCTCAGCTTCATTCAGCAAGTCTAGGAAAACTTTATGGTACGGTAAAATAATCGGTTATTTGCTAACAAGCAAAAAATAATGTTCTACGTCAAAATTTAAGTCATTGTAATGTATTCTACTACGAAAACATAACTTAAAATTGGCTACAAATGATGTAGAAGCAATCCTTGACCTGTTGACTTGTAATTTACATTTGTGACCATGAACCCAACCGAATTTCAAGAAAGCATCGAGTATACTTTATAGTAAATTTAAAGTAATTAAACGCTATAAGATTCGTAAAAAGTATTTTACCATCTGCAATATTCGCTGTATAATATAATATTGTAGCTGCAGCAGTCGAATAATCTCGATGACAATATAAAATACGGATCAAAAATTTTAATGTATTAGCAGAACGGAAATGATAATGTATTACACATCATATAAATACATAGAACAACTATAGATTAATTATTTCAGCCACTGGGCTGGGAAAAATAAATTAGTCTTTTATGGAACAGTAATCGCTTCTACAACAAAACCCCAGACAACGTTAAAAAATTTACCATCAATGCATTTAAAACGTTGCCAACGAACTCGTTATTACATTGTAGATTTCTTTTAAATCGATAACATACTAGTAATGAAATGCTTGCTCCAGGTTCTTTCAATGCAATTTTAAACGATTCCAAGCCTACAAATGTTGCATACATTTATGTACTTGGTGTTGTTTCTTTATTGTTTTAATTTAATTGTAAAATATGACACCACAAAGATCAAGTTTTTTCAATGGTTCTTCACTGGTCAGAAGCCTCTTTTTCCGAAGCGGTGATGACAAATGATACTTTATGTTAAATATGAATTCGATCAATTTTACAGTTTTTTATATATTTTTTTAATTATATTACTTATGTTTCGTTCCAACCACCAACCCGCATTGGACCAGCGCGGTGGTATACGGTCCAAAAACCCTCTAATGGAGGCAGCAAGGGAAGCCAGCAGTGGACTAATAGGCAGACAATAATAATGATTACGTTTCAAACTGTTTACTAAGTTTGTACTCGCCGGAAACATCCCTGAAGCGGAAAAGTCAAATCTAGGACTTAAAATATTTTTTATCTTTTTGCACAGATATGCCCTATTAACAGAATACCTGTTGTTGTTTGATTATTAATAAACAAAGCACGTATGCGGAATGAACGATAATTACCGCTAGCAAAATAATTATACGTTAAATAACACTAAGACTCCTACGCCGTAGCTATTGCTACGAAACTTCGTATCTTCCGTTTTGCATGCATAAAGATTCTATTGTTTCAGGTGCTTGATTACATAAACACGTGCGGTATTTGCTGTGAACTAAATGAATTATGACTACGCAGTTACGTGCATGTTATAATCGATTAGTTCTAGGCGGTTAGTTAGGTCAGTGTATTCGATGCCGCCCGTAAAGTACGAATTTTATGCTTGCAAAAATTTATTGTTAGATAATAACTAATATTTTAGCTATAAATTATGTTCTACTTTAAGAAATGTATAAATATTTTTTGTAATATAAGTGGTTAACAACGAGCTCTCTGCACGAAACTACCCGCGATTTCTCACAACATTTTATATTTTTATAACTTTTTAGAGGCATTTAATCAAAATTTCATGTATGACGCGTTTTATGATAATGTTTATACCTATACTTACAATGCATTACTTTAAAAAAGCTTTGAATACGCCTCATTGCAATTTTTAAAAATGTATACATTATTTTTGTTATTCTCAAAACAATAAATTTAGTAGATATATGCTCTCGCGGACTTTATTGTAGACCAAATAGAGGAATACAATTATGTAAAACGTAGTTTAAGTCTACCTCTCGACCTTAATCCAGCGTTTACAATTTAATCGCATGAAGTTGTTAATTTTGTGATTGACTTAGACTTAACGTATAAAACTAGATTTACAATTTACACTTCTTGTGCTTTTTACTGTTTATTTATTGTTAGTGCTTGCGTAGACTAGTGGTAAAGCGTATGCTTCAGAAACTGGAGGTCGTGGGTTCGAATCCTGTGGGGATTCAACAAATTTTTATTGTTGTTACCAAGTTGGTCAGGGCAATTCAGGCTGATCACCCGATTGTCTGAAAAGTAAGATGATCCATGCGTCGGATGGGCATGTAAAAATTCGGTCCACCCACCAACCTGCATTGGACCAGCGTGGTGGGATACGCGCCAATAACCCCCTAATGGAGAGGACGTGCATTAGGGAGGCCTATGTCCAGCAGCGGACTAACACAGGCTGAAGATGTTGATTGTTACTTATAAACCATTAAATATGACAAAATTGATTTATTTTTATTTTTTTTAAATTACTTTAACTAAAACTCACTCATGCAATTAAATATATCATTAAACGTTCGTTTCAAGAGAAGTTAGCAATGTAAATTGTTGCTACTAGTTATGATCTGTTCTTATATAATTGCTGACTTGGTATCACTTATACATACATATATTTCTGGCCTATAATTAACTAGGGTGATCAGTGTATATTAATCATTTTATTATCAACTGAAGTCTATGATCTAGATTAACAAGTTTACGCTACGTGCCTAGGAAATCTATAAAGCGCTTGAGTACTAAACCACTTAAGCTGCTAGGGTCCCTCTATCGGACAAAGTCAAAACTTTGCTAAATCTCTACGTTGCTGTACCAACAGAGAGTTTTATAATTTTTTAAATCGATGCTACATTTTGAATAGAAAATGATAAGAAATTAATATAAACATGTGGATCGAAAATAATTTAAATTTAACCACTTAATAACAGCATGTGGGTCGGGGATTCGATTGTCGTCGAAAAGTAACATTTGTACTATCGTTAATTTTTGGTTAAGACAATATAGGAAGAACATATAACTGCTTTAACAGAAAACATCATGTGTCAGATGGCCAAAGGAACAGGAAAAACAAAGAGAAGCGTTAGATTCTTAAAGTGTTGAATTCTTGTTATTTAGTAAATAATTAATCCGTTGTTTTGTTCAAGTGAGTTAACTTACGTGGTTTGTTAAGAATATATCACAATTTTCTCATCATTTTAAAATATCACATAATTTTATTCAAAAATCTTTGAAAGATTGAGTTTCTATATATTTTTAACAAAACGAACGAAAAAGAGTTCCTGTACTTGTCGTACTAGATCAAACGGCCCGAGGTAAACACATTAAAACGCCTCGTTGCACCCGTCAATATAATTCTCATTTATTGAACCAAGCTTAGGTACATGTAATTCTTTCTTTTGTTTACACGAATACTACACGTTATTGAATAGAAGGACTTTTTACAGATTTCATTGAGTTTTTGTTACATATTTAAATTCCCGACGTTTCGAACACTTACCGGCGGCCATGAGTCTACCTAAGACCAAAATAAATGCGATAAAATCCGTAAAAAGTCCTTTGATTCAACAAGCTTACATGTAAATTATTTGGTTTATAACGTTTTGTTTTGTCTTTGGGTGCAATAAATATTAAACCTACATTCGTGTTTTAAAACTTAAAAGGTTTCCCTGTACAGGACTGTGTTTAAGATGTATCACTGCAGTGCTTCCTTCTGCGTCAAAAAAGTGTCTTCCAGTTTTGAGGACACCGTAGGTTTCAGGGTAGTTTTTTATAGTCTGGACGTGTCACTAACCGTCAGGTAATCGTCCTGCAGAGATTTTCATCATAAGCCTTTAAATAAAATTTCAACTAGGTGTTTTTATACTCGGTAGATGTCGTTTTAAAGGGACATTTTTGGTGTAGTTTTAAGGTAACGTACACCGCTTTTTTAAACACCGTTTATGAATTACTTTTTTTGCATGATTCGAACCCACATCGTCTGGTTTTTAAAACATAAACCAATACCGAAAAATCACACATTTCAGAACCTATTCTAAAGAATATAGTATAGATGTATTGTATTTACATTAATAGTGCAGTAGTAGAATAATGGTACATAAAAATAACGACATCAAGCTTAATATTTTCCTCCAGTTCTTTCATGCTGGATTAATTTTTAAAAAACTTTAAAAATCTCAAATGTTACAATGACAGTGATTCGGTAAATCAGTATTATAAATTTTGTTAGAAGTAATAAAAATATTGAAATCTTACAAACCTGAACATAAAATATTCTTTAACTTTCGCTAGTAAAATAAAATTTTCCTAGTAGTATTTCTTATTGTATATCAAAATTGTAAAGGCTTTTTTAAAATAGCCGTGCTTAAGTACTATAGAGCCCTTGACCTACTAACCATATCTGTTTTTCAAGAGCATTATCACACCAAGCTTTTATAACAACTTTAAAATTATTATTTGATGTTTTTGTTTCGCTGGGAAATCTGGAGGTAGTTTAATCTTTAAAATAGATAATTTTTGCTCCTAGGCGTTTGGTTATTAACAACACCGCAAGTCAGTAAACGTAGTTAAGCTTCTCAAATATAATGACAAAATCCTTTATTTCGATGCCTTCGATGTTTTTTACTTTGTAAAAAGTTTTTTATATGTTTAGACAGGACAATTAGTCATTGTATTGTGTACTACCGGTTTGCAGGGAACCGTAGACAGCGTTCTTACTAAGTAAACGAAACTTAATTCTTTCGCTCACCTTCCTCCCCTAAATTTTAAAATAAATAACCTACAACTAATTTAATAGTATGATATAAAACTTTTCAAGATTATTGCTCTTTCTGAGCACAGTTTCAAGGTATTATAAATAAATAACAATTTACGAAATTCTATTTCGGACCCACTTTACTAAGAGATTTCTTTCAAAACATTTTTAAAAACGTAATATTATTTTTAAGTGTGTATCTTAAAAACGCGGTAAAGCTATAATAATAAGGTATACACCGTAAAGCCCTTAAAATTTAATTATAAACTCGAAAGTTTGCTACGGCGTAGCAAGTCATACGCAATTTCTTGTCTTTAAATTATTATACATAAAAGTACTGTTGTTTCACGTATTACATATATATAAACGCAAACATTTCTATTGATATCACTATAAAATCAAGGACTATGAGGTAATGCAACTGCATATTTTATTATTAATTATCTAATTTATTCATTATGACGCAACTAATGTAAAAATCGACACTTTGAGAAGTGATCATAACTATTATAAAAAGTAACTTAAAAAAAAATTTTGGTCCGATATTTGTTCTATATACAAAAACTTTAAAAATAATCATCTGCATATTTTTACCTGTGTCGCCACGTGACCACTATTACCATTTTTTTTTAGATTCAGAGATATATTTTATTAATTATGAAGGTCTTAATAAATACTTTAACCTCTACCATTATATTTATAATAAGCTACTATCACTATACTACTGAGATCACGAGACAAACATTTAATAAACAAAACAAAGATTCTGTTAAGTTTATGAGTTCATACTAGCAAAACGAAACAATGCATAAAGATAAGTCAATCTTTCGTAGAACCATTTAATTAAAAAACATGAAAATATAAAAAAGCGCTTCAATATTATTAATAAGACTCTCTCTCTCTCTCTCTCTGATGATGACGGAATGATCTGCCTACATCGATATCCATTCTTTAGTTCTGTAATGACCGTGGGCAGTCAGGCCATCATCAGCCTGTGTTAGACCACTGCTGGACATGGGCCTCCCCTATTGCACGCCTTCTCCATTAGGAAGTTTTTGGACCGTATCCCACACTAGTCCAATGCGGGTGGACCGAGATTTAAATGCCCATCCGACGCATGGATTATCTTAGTTTGCAGACAATTGGGTGATCGTCCCAAATTGCCCTAAACAACTAGGAAACAACAATGAAAATTTATTGAGTCCCCGCAGGATTCGAACCAATGACCTCCGGTTTCTAAAGCACACGCCATTACCACTAGAATACGGGCACTAGGACATAAACTGTTCTTTAATTAAACTGCCATTTTAATATATATTGTCACTTATTGTATATTCCTTTTATTTTACCTACACGGTGTCATATCTACCAACAGACTATATTAAATAAACAAGAACGGCTGTATATTGAAGGCAAATCGCTGAAACCGATGGAATCAGTGCTCAGTCGTATATGAAGATGCCTATTTTCAGTTTCAATAAACACGCACGTCTGTGCAAGTGATATGGGAAAATAATCATTTATTGAACATTTATTTTGTAATGCACTAAATTTACACAGAGAAATATTTTAATGTAGTGTATAGTTTTAACCCCTAATGGAGAAGCGTTAGAACAGCGGGTTCTTAACAAGACCATCTCCAAGCTGGTAGGGCGCGACCTCCGTCACTCCAATACGCTCTCAATACAGAGAATATTGAGCAAAACCGGGTCCAAAGACTTCGTACAACGGCTTGGAAAAGCCATCTAACGAAGTTTACCAAAGAGAACGGGAAGTCGTCGCTTCGAGACCAGAGGTTCTTTCGAGTTTGAAAGCTTTTACAGCCAGTTATACGCCGTGGCACATCCAGAGCCAGATGAGAAGGATTCTCGAGCCACTCTTACCGTCATGTGTCCGAGGATCTTCCAGAAATCGGCTAAACGAAGTCGAGGGGCTCTTGAGACACTTAAATGGAAAACCCCGGAGAAGACGAGTCACAACAGAGCTTTGATGCCGCCGGTAAACCGGTCAAATGAGACTCCATCGTCTATTTAAGTTGCCTTCTCTCCGGGAGAACTCCTGAGGCATGGCATAGGGGTTTGGTCGTATTGTTCTACAAAAGGTGATAAAACCCTTTGAAGAACTATCGCCAATATCGCTCCTGAGCAATGTCTATAGTTATTTTCGAGGATCATCTCGAATCGTCTTGCACGAAAACACGACAAAGCGCAGCCTCGAGAACAGGCCGGGTTTTGGAAGGGTTACAGCACCATAGACCACATCCACACAATGAGGCAGGTTATACAGAAGATATAAGAAGGCCTTTGACTCCATCGAGACCTAGTCTTTCCTCGAGTCCAAGTTACAGTTCAGCGGTGCCAAATTGATTGGCGATATATCGAGATGCTGAGATGTCTGACAACGCCGCCACTACGTCTGTTGTAGTCCAAAGTGGGCAGACTGAGCCTATCCCCACCCCACCCAGCACCGTGGTGGTGAGACAAGGAGACGTCATGTCTCCGAAATTGTTCTCCGCCGCGCTTGAGGACATGTTCAGGCCGCTCAACTGGGAAGCGACACGGCATAAATGTGAACGGCGAGTACATCTCACATCTGCGATTTGCGGACGATATTGTCATCATGGCTGAGACCGCAAAGGACATGCAGAAAATGGTGCAAAAGCCTCGGCTGAATCTTCTGCACACATCGATCTCCGGATAAACTTGGGTAAAACCAAGGTCACGTTTAACGAGCACGTTGATCCGGGACCCATCAAATCTGAGTTGGCACCTCCCTCGAAGTGGTTTCAGAGTACGTTTACCAAGGCAAACGCTCCAACTAGGTAGAAACAACTTCAAAGGAGGCCAACAGAAGGATTCGCTGGGCTGGAGCTTTTCATAAGCTTCGTCGAGTTTTCTCGTCACCCATCCACAGTGCCTCAAATCGAAAGTCTTCGATCAGTGGTCCTACCCGATTATGGACCTACGGTGCCAGAGACTTGACATACTTACGGTTCGACTGGTCCAGAAATTTGAAGTCGCTCAGCGAGCTATGGAGATGAGCTTATGCTCGAGGTATCTCTGGAAGGACCGCATCAAAATGATGTGATCCGTCAGAGAACCAAAATCACCGACATGGCCCAACGGATTACGAAGCTGAAGTGGCAGTGGGCCGGTCATATAGCCGCAGAACTGACGACGGCTGGAGTCGGAAAGTTCTGGAGTGGAGACGAGGCTCGGCAAACGTAGTGTAGGACGCCCTGGCATAGATGGATGAGAAATTGCAGAAGTGGCTGTGTGGCTGGATAAGAATAGCCGAAGATCGAGCGGTGGCGTGATTAGGGAGGCCTATGTCCAGCAGTGGACTGATACAGGCTGATGATGATGATGTACATATATTAATGAGATAAACGCACCTAAAAACTCTTGTGTTTTAAAATTTCCGCAGCGTGTTCTCTAAATTTGGAACCTGGAGAAAATGTAACACAACAACTAAATTACTGCTAAAATTTATGTATATTGTAAAAAAAACTTAATTAAAAGGTTGTGATTATAAGGAAAGTGTTTCTTTTCAATTTGCGAGATATTTAACATTTACAGTTTTGCACGATGTGAAATATAAATGTTTTTCTTTTTTAACTGTCTTTGGATTTAGTGAGCGGCAACATTGTATCTTTGTCCCTTTCCTATAAAATGTAAAAATAGTACTTTCGTAGAACAAAGATACATTGTCTCGCATTATTTTTGCATCGCGTGATAGTTTCCAATTTGTCTTGTACCCTTGAAAGCTTCAATTGGCACCGCAACAGACGCGTTTACACAACAGAGGTTTTTGAACAGTTTGGTTTTAGCTAGGGCTATTTTAATGTTTACTTAGTCAATATAATGTTAAATAATAATATTTGATTACTATTAAACAATTTAAAATAGTATAGGAGGGTGTTAACTATGCAAAAGCATTGGTTTAAGTACTGTGTTTTAGTCCGGTACTACAAAATGATAAACATGAAAATTATTTCATCTCAAATCATTAAAATCTCTCAACAAATAACACGTTATTTTCTTACTGCTTGTTATTCATATCTTACGCTAGTATTTCTATTTAAACTCATTTATTTCTCGCAAATAATACTAGAAATATTCATCATCATCAGCCTGTTTTAGTCCACTGCTTGACATAGGCCTCCTAATAACCCTATCCATAGGGTTTGGACCCATCACCAGCTGGTCCAATGCGGTTGTGGTGGACTGAATTTTAAATTACTCGACATAGGATCATTTATCTTTTCAGAACAATTGTATCGGCCCAGATTGCCTAACCAACTAGGAAACAACAATTGAAAAATTGTTTGCGTCCCTGCAGATTCGAACCCATGACCTCCAGGTTTCTAAAGTCCACACCCATACCACTAGGCTAGGAGTCATGTTACCTGGGCTAGGAGGCAGTCAGCAAATATTATACAATCATATTCGAAGCGGATTTATTAGACTGCGAAATATGTTCCGATGTCCCTACAATAATCCCTCAATCTGGGTCATCGAAGGACAATGACCTTTGAAAGCTTATAAAACATTAATAAGACACTTTGACCTTATTCATACAAAGTACAAAAACGGGCATCGTTATAAAATATCTACACACATCACACACATCATCAGCCTTTGTTAGTCCACTGCTGGACATAGGCTCCCTAATACACCCCTATCCATTAGGGGTTTGCGTATCCCACCACGCTGGTCTAATGCGGGTTGGTGGTGGACCGACTTTTACATGCCCATCCGACGCTTGGATCATCTTACTTTTCAGACAATTGGGTGATCGGCTCAAATTGCCCTAACCAACTAGGAAACAACAATAAAATTTGTTGCGTCCCTGCAGGATTCGAACCCACGACCTCCGGTTTCTAAAGCATAAAAAAGTTGTTTCTAAAGCATAAAAAGCATAAATATGATTTTTTTTACATAACAGAATACATACACTTTCATCGTTAAAAGCTTTCGCTTTAATGATTTTAACAGGAATAGGATAGGGTTCATACTTCTACTGCGTACAAAGAATTAAATGAACCAGCAAACTTGTAGTTTAAATCAAGTTATTTCAAAAAAGTTTGCTACAAATGCTTTTGACTTATTCATAAACTGACACTATTTAGTTTTTGTTACATGATGTAACATAAAATTAATTTATAATATAAGTCATGACACAGGTAAAGATAAACTGTCAGATTGCAAATTAAAGTAAACTCAGATTTTTTTATTTCCTCAATCAGTCGCTTTTTGCGAAGAGTTTGCAAAACTGACACACAACCAATTTTAGACAATGAGTATATATTAGCACTAACGTGACAACAAAATTCAATTCTATTGCAGTAAACATGGTTGTTCATACTGCTAAACAACTTTACATGTCTATAAAACTATTGTCAACAAAAATGGCACTGGGATTTGAAAGACGAAACCATTATGAACGTGTCGTTTTCAATTAGCCTCAAACCACTGAATCGTAGTCTGAAACCGCAATCAGGCCAATACTCTCCTATCCTCTCCTATTAATCGCTACTCATACACCTGCCTATGTCCAGTAATACACTGCTAAGATTTAACTCCATTTAGTGTTTCTTTGCCACATAAGATTTTTTAACTTTTTTTATTTCCAGTCTATGCATAAGAACAAACAAATAGTGTATTTATCAAATACTCTGATTTAGGGATTTTTCGCATTACTTATATTTATTTATTCCCGACGAGGGGATTTGGTGTATAATAATCGCGCAAACAAAAGAAATAATTAAATAGTGTATTTGTCATTGAAATGGAGGTCAAACATCATTATGAATATAATTTTATAAGCCGTATAAAAATCGTCACATATAACTATTGTACTAATAATAATATTGCCTCCGTAGCCTAGTAGCAAGGGCTGGCGCTTTAGAAACTGGAGACCGTGGGTTCGAATCCTGCGATGTCTCACCTACTATTTTCTTACTACTTCATTTCGTATTCTGTATCAATTTTTCAGTTCTTTACTCTATACTTCGGTAGAGTATTCTTCTGTAAAGATGTTCTTCTGTAGAAATGTTATTTTGTAGACATCTTTAATTGTTTGTTTGAATTGACTTATAATGACGCCTATAGATAATTTTTAATAGATTAAAAATATGTAACTGCCTCCGTAGCCTTGTGGTATGGGCGTGTGTTTTAGAAACCGGAGGTCGTGGGTTCGAATCCTGCGGGGACTCAAGAAAATTTTAATTGTTGTTTCCTAGTTGGTTAGGGCAAGTTGGGCCGATCACCCAATTGTCTGAAAAGTAAGATGATCCATGCGTCGGATGGGCATGTAAAAAGTCGGTCCACCCACCAACCCGCATTGGACCAGCGTGGTGGGATACGGTCCAAAACCCCCAAATGCATTCGGGTGTATTAGGGGAGGCCTATGTCCAGCAGTGGACTGTCACAGATTGACAATGATGATGATGAAAAATTGGTTTATTTATCTTATCATTAATTTGAAAAGAAAATTATAGCTCTAATTGAGGCGTACAACTTTGTTTTCCATCATTTAATTTAGCCATTACAAACTTAAACTAACTATAAAACAATGTATGAAAGGTTGCCCTAGTGGTCATTTTTTTTTTAATTTACCTAAATTTTTGGTTGCGGAAAAAATAAAAAAAGTCCCCATATTAAAATCAATTTGAAAAGTTATAACTTGACGACATACTTTCACTTAGTAATAGTTCAATTTGGCTTAAATATATCAAAAGCAGCATAAACGAGGAGACATTGCAAAGTTTTAAGAAAACGATCAGTGCTCTGAAAAGTCGACTGCGCTTCAAGGTTGGTTAATATTTAATTTCTGAAGAATTTCCATTTCTCAAAGCGGATGGAATCTTAATTTTACTTCACCTCATTTTACGCGGCGTAGGAAGCCTACCGCGTATGTTCCAAGAAACTAAATAAAATTTACCTTTACTTATTTGAACTACATTAATTAAGGAATAGATGCAAAAATTACTGGCTTAAGATAAAAATGAATAATTCTAATAAAAAATATTTGCAACTATTAAACAAAGATTAAACAATTTTTTGTTAACTTGATAAAAGAAATTCATACTTACATGTGCATTGATTGACATGTGAAATAATGACATGTGAACATGACAGACATGTGAAATAATTATTGAATCACCTTAATCACCTGAATCACCTTAACAGATTTCATTGCATTTTTGCATATTCAATAATATTTTAACGCTCGACGTTTCGTATTTTTTCCAGTAAGAATTAAACGTAATTATTACTAAGCCTTAAGTGCTACCAAAAATAGCTAAAGCATCTTAAACACGTTCATACATATTATTTCGTAAATAATCACATGCCACTACCGTAGTAGGCATTGCTCGAGTAACTTGCTGGCTGAGGAATGCATACTTTATAGGCCATGAATTTTCTTTCCAATCGCATTCACAATGGCATACTGGAGAAGTTTTTCACGGACTGATACTGATAACTCAAGTTAGAGTTATTAGCGTTCTGTGATTTAAACAACAGTTTTTTTAAGGGTTTTATGGAATACGAAAAAAGGTATAGGTAGGTTTTGTTCATTTCAATGAAAACACTACATGTAAGGTTCGTATTTATTACGTTTATTTTTCTGAGAAGTGTGGAAAGATTAAAAATTTAAAATGCAAAGCATGTTGCAATGCATATTGTTATGCAATGGGGCTTATGTGGAAATCCCCAATTTGAGAATTAAGGATAATTTGAGATTGATTGAAGAATGAACGCAGATGTAATCATACATTTCCTTTTTCAAGTTAACCATTAAATTTAATTGTTGACTTTTTAATCGTAGCAATTTTTTTTTTTAAAATTAATAATAACTATTTAAAATATAATTTTTAAAGCTATTAAAGCTATTTCTTATTTTAAAAATAATTCAAAGAAGTTAAGGTAAATTTTATTTAGTTACTTGGAAAATACGCAGTGGGCTTTCAGCGCTGCGTAAATCAGGTCAGGTAAAATTAAAATTCCATCCGCTTTGAAGGATGGAAATTCTTAGGAAAAATAAATATTAACCAACCTTAAGGCGCAGTCGACTTCTCGAAGCCTTGATGGTTTTCTTTAAACATTACAAGGTATTCTCGTCTATGTTGCTTATATTATATAATACATCAAAGTTAAAGTGAACTACATTGAAATGAAAGTATTCCCTCAGTTAATAATTAATTACATTGATTATAATATAAAAATTTTGTAATTTTCAGGTCTGAATTTTTTATTCTTTTATATTTTTAGTATAAGTTTAACAGGATACATTGTGTCTTAGTTGATAAGAACGAAATAAATAAACAAATATGACTAAACCGAGAAAACGTATTTTAAAGAAGATATTATACCTAAATTGTAAGATACTTACGAAAAAATATTATAACGCTCCATTTAACAACCTACACATGCTCAAAACTAGGTCAATTTTTATAACTTAGATAATTGCCGAGCAATATCGATCCTTGCTCTTAATGTATATCAAGTGCATGATTCGGTTTCAGCTTGTTCTTATCATAAAATATAAGAATTACAGAACACAGAACTAGCAGAAAATTACCAATGTACTATCTGTCTTCTATATATATAAAAATGAATTGATGTCCTTTAGTCTCGCTGAAACTCAAGAACGGCAGACCCGAATTGACTAACTTTGGTTTTGATTTAACTGTTGAAGTCTAGAGAAAGTTTATGAGGTGAATATAAAAAATTGTTTTTTTTTTTTTTTGCATTTTGTTATTCCTTTGATGTGTCCCCTAGTAATTAAATTGATGGAATAGATTAAAATATAAAAAACTGATAAGAATTTCAGAAATTCATATTAATGAGGTAAAATATAAACAAAATGTTATGCAACTACAGTTGATAGACTTACTTCAGTTGTTAAGATTTATCGCTTTATTCATATAGATTGATAATTTTTCAATTCAAAAGTTCAAAACTTTTATCTAACGATTGATGCTACGACTACAAAAATTTATGTCGTTTTTGATTAGTCCAGTGTTGAAACATTCCACCCTTGGCACTGAACTACTTTGAATTTAAATAAAGAGTAATATAAACTAAAACATTAAAAAAGGAATATAATATTGTTTAAACTCTATTTTGCCAAAATCTTATAGATACAACGCGCTATCCATTGTTTTTTTTGTAAGGACCAAAAGGATGCAACACATGTGGTATGCAACCTGAATAAAACCGTTTAATAAAATACAGTTCTGTTATAATAAGTGCTAGTAATAAGAAAATAATAAGAACAAATCTAGCAAGAATGAGCGTCTCTTAAAGCGTAACATGTAATTTATTATTGCCAAGTAGAAAAATTAATCATGGTGACTTTTCGACATAGACTTTTTGATTTAACGCTACTTTGGCAAAAAGTATCATCCTGGTTTTTGTTGCAAAGTTTTTTCTTTATTCTGATGACTTGGAATAAAAACACTAATGGCACGTTTCTGCCGCCATTAGTGTTTGCTTACTACATAAATAAGCAAACACTAATGGCGGCAGAAACGCGTTCCTATTGGTGCATCGCGGTCATAGACAATCCCCACGCGATTTTTAATCTATGTGAATCCCCAAGTTTTTGGCGCCAATTCACTTTGAAATTACATTTTATTTACGTAATCTATTTTATATTAATATTATAAGTCTATTTTATGTGGAGCAAGACACATAAACAGGTGTATGAGTAGCGATTAATAGGATAGGATGGAAGAGTATTAGCTTGATTGCGGTTTCAGGCTACGTTTTGGTAATTTAAAACGACACCTCCGTAGCCTAGTGGTAACGGCCTGTGGTTTAGAAACCAGAGGCCGTGGGATCGAATTTTGCGGGGACTCAACAAATTTTAATTGTTGTTTCATAGTTGGTTAAGGCAAAATCAATCCCAAGGCAAGGCCAATCACCCAATTGTCTGAAAATCAAGATGATTTATGCGTCGTATGGGCATGTAAAAAGGCGGTCCACCCACCAACCCACATTGAACCAGCGTGGTGGGATACGGTCCAAAAAACTTTTAATAGAGGGGCATGCAATATGTCCAGCAGTGGACTAACATAGACTGTTGATGTGATTGAAAACGACAACTTATATATTGTTAAATATTTAACCTCAGTGGCGACATTTGTTACAATAATCGTACAGAGATGTATATATAATTGTATTTATAATTATATTTGAAACATAATTTGATAATATTTAAAACGTATATTAATATTGTTATTTAATAACCTTAGCATGTTCAAGTCTTATGGTTTGATATTACTAATAATGTACCGCACGATTTTATTGGAACAAAGTAATTAAAACAGGATATTCGGCAGAACGTACAATAAATGGTTCATTACAAAAATAAAATGTTATTCCCTAACAGAAATAATGAAAAATATAATTTTAATGTACAGTACAAAAGTATCGGAGACCATTCTATTGTACTCCAAAGCGCAAAGCTGCATTGCAACGGTTCACTGGTTATTTAAAATCCCTTAGCAATCCTATTCTGCAAGCCGTTCAGTGATTTTGAATTGTACCTGCTGTGAATAGACCCTTTCAAAACGTAACTGTTGTTAAGTTACCGATAAATTTACTTTATAGAACTTTTAGAGTATATAATATTTTTAACATCAAGTTAATAGTTTCATTTAGTAAACAGTCTTAAGCCTGTAAAATGTGTATATTCTCTGAATTAACTATAAAATAGCAATAGCTTTCTAATAAACTATCCATTGCAACAGAAACAAAAACAACTCTGATTTGTTAACATCAATGTGCATCTGTTGCGGCATCAATTAACGCTTTCAGGGTACAGGACAAATTGAAAACGATAGACTGTACAACTAAATTACTATTTTTTAGTAACAACCCAGAATAACTTATTAAAAACTGTGCATACATTTCGCAAACGATAACATTGTATCATACTTTGAAGATAGAAGTAGAGTCGTTATTATATGAGACATGTACAAGGAAAGTAGCAGATTTACTTATTATAGATAAGTGAAGCAGAATGAATCGTATAAACAGATTAATTTATAATCCGTCAGCGGAAGCTCACGCTGTTGGCCCACTTTCAGGGCTTTTGTTCCCGTTCGTACTTCTCAGTTAATAAAGACCGATGAGCTTTCATGTTGGGATTTATTTCATCACATTATGCCTGTACGAGTAGACACCGAACATATTTCAAAAGGCGGTATTTTGAAACCTGACTTTATCAATCCACAAACGTAAATGATGGTTGAATATAGTTGAATCATTGGTAAGTAATATTCTGTTATTTACTACTACATCGCCCAAATTACTATTTACAATATGTAATCAATGGCGCATATGTTTGAAACTGTTCCAATTGAGGATCACAAAAGTCATAAGTTCGAATCCTTCGAGAAAACAACTTTGTGTTATATTGGCCTCTGGTTGGATCGAGCAATGTAAGCCGATCACCCAGTAATTCTGAAAATTATGATGATCCAAGAGGTGATGATGTGAAAAATTATATTCAATTTGATATGGCTAAAACAGTTTCTTCTACTAGTTCACACGCAATATCAAAACTTGTATTAAAAAATAAGGCCTCCAACATTATCCTATGTGATTTATTGCTACTGTAGAAGTTTAGAAAGAACATTCATAGAAAATTTAAAACAAAATTCAACGCGATAAAATCCGTAAAGCCTTTCATAAAAGCATCTTTAGAAAGTGTAAAAAGAACGCTAGTTGAATGGCGCTTCTCTGTTGCTATGGATCTTATTACCTTTATTAAGAGTTTAATTTATAAAACTATAGTGAAAATACTACTGTACCCATTCAACAATTGACCGACACTTAGTCACCCTTGTTAGCACTTATAAAATAGAATACTGGAATAAATATACAATAATCAGGTTACTAAGATAAAGAGGTAGTTTAAAAAAATCAGTAAAAAGAAAATTTTTATGCTTAAGGTTCTATGGGTTTTTCAATTTCCTTCAATCGTTAACTTTAATGAACCGATCTAATTGGAAAGCTATAATATAACGCCTTATAGAAACATATATAATATTATTTGTCATTTTTGAACCAAGCTATGCTTAAACCCTCCTCATGTTTTGAATTTTTATACAAAGAGCAGTTCTTTATTATAACACTATATATAGCAATATATTTATATTAGAGATTATTGTATCTCTTGATAATAGTTTAAGCGCAATCGTTTAGTGTCAATAATAATGTTCATAATTGTGGGCTGGATAAGATTGGCCGAAGATTGGAAGCGGTGTCGTGAGTTAAGGGAGGCCTATGTCCAGCAATGGACTAACACAAGCTGATAGTGACAATAATAATGATGAAAAATGTTTAGTTCTATTTTTGATACTGAATCGAATCTTCAAATCCTTTGCACTTTTCTCTTTTATGATTTTTTTTACCCTAATTATAAATTAAAACGTAGAAAGACCTTTTATTACCAAACTTCTTTAAACCGAATTCTCACAAGTAATATATGCTAGAATAAATATCCCACACGACTTAAAGAATGTTTGTTCGTAGCAAAATGGTTATTTCTATCACTTTGATATTATGTATCAAACAAAAAATAATGTTCTCACATCGTCCTATGTCAACCTGACTTTAGCTATTCAAAGCCGACCTTCTAACAACCTTTCTGTTAAACTGACACATGACACGTAAGCATTCGGTATATCTGAGGTCGACCCTTCCCGTGTGCGTACGTGGATTTATAGCTTCATTAATGTCTACGAAAGAGATAGATTTACATGAACATACATGGCAAATGTTTTATTGTGCTCATATATTACTATTTTTACAATATAAAAGGTTTTTCAACGGGATATATTGATTTTATTATTCGATTTAACTTAAAAAATATTTATTTAGGTAAAATAAATGGAGATGTATAAAACACGTTTACACAATATGGGTTCATAACTGTGCAATGCTTGCTTGCTATTCAAGTATTTGCTTTTCTTTCGCCCTGATATGAGAAGAGGTACTATATAAAATAGTTAGAATAATTCAAAAATAGTTACAGTTTTAATTTAGTTTAGATATTAACTCATTCTTAATAACAAAATATAGGCGAAAAAACACATTTTTCTAAGTTATCATGTGGACGGCGCTTATTAAATCTGAGTAAATACCTACCCGGAAAAAATTAATTCGAACACGGTAAATCATTATATATTTAATCCGAAATCAGCTATACCTAATCAATTAATTGTTTAAAACATTTGGAAAATAATATGATAAAATTAATTAACCTAAATTATTTACTTATACTTTATACTTATACCCTAAAAAAAGATAAAACAAAATAAGGTCTTAATTAAAAAATTATTTGTTGCTGTTGTTTTCTATATACGACTTACTTAACTAAATTATGTTTGATTATTTTGATCTTGTTTAGTCATAAATAAACTAGACATGAAACTTAAAATTTAACGACTTATAAGGACTTACACGATAATTTCATAGACAAAAACACCAAAGATGCTACGTCGTAGGAATCGCTACGAAACTTCCGGGCTTCTTGCAAATTGCACATCACATATAATAACTAAGTTGTTTTGACAGATTGTAAAATACGTTAATGCATTTTTCAATTCTTGTGAATGAAATGAACTGGAACACTGGCTGTTACAAACAAGTTATGCATGCAATATAGATTTACATGTCGCATTTCTAAAAGCTTGATAAGACTGTATTAAAATGATTCAGTAAGTTAGAGTTTGAATTGAGACCTTGATCTAGAAGTAATTGTTATTTTACGTATAAAATAAATAAATTTATTCAGTAATCGTGCCGACTATGGATTAAAAAAACAAAGCTTAACAAACTCTAACAGTTTTTCGTCTATAGGCAACTCTTGCTAGCGTAATTGCATTCTAAATGAGACATAGCTTGTCTTAAGACCATCGTAACACCATCTAGTGAATGATCAGTACATACCCTATAAGTATTGACACTTATTTCAACAATTTCGACGGATAAACAATACCTTTTTAATCTTAGTACGGATGCCGCATTTATTTTAAAAAGGTTATGTAATTTATTTAAAATTTAAAAAATAAGTCACAGGTAGATACATTTTTTATATTTATTTGGAAAACATTTAGGTGTGACAGTATTAAAACAGCAATTTATCACTTTATTACAATGAGTGTTACAGATTTTCATACGTTCAATTAAAATCGAAGTTGTGTTATTCAGCTCTTTTATCACAAACATCAAAATAATATACAGCCAGTTAAGTCGAAAACAAATCGGCAATAAAATTTGTGGAGTCGAGGTTTATTCTCATACGAAAAAGGCTATTTTCTATTTCAGTGGGCGCGCACGGCTGTGGAAGTGATAAAAGGAGTATAATTTTTTACCAGAACCTTTTTCTATAATAGGAAAATTGAAGAAACAACATAGAATTTAGCAATAGAAAGAGATTAATAAAAATAGAAGCAACTTACACTAATCAAATTAACCATATTTAGTGTATCAAAGATTTAAATATTTATTTTCGTGTCTATTTCTGCAGCTAAACAGTAATGTTGAACACGTTACGGTGTTCCGAGTTGACAGGCTTTTCTTTACTTATCAATATCAAAAAGTATATCGTACAAGGGCAAGCGCATTAGTAGAGCAATATTCCGCATTTTTAATAGGCAAAGTAACAAAATATATTAATTTTGCCCCTAGACATATAATATTAAAAGAACCTGTTAAATAAAAACAAAATCGAATTAATACTTATGATCACAGAGGCCAAGAGCCAAAGCAGAAGAAATACGCTTAGAAGACTAGGACAACACACACATTCATGACGTCGACCCCACCTATGAGGTGGAACTTACACACCCTTTGCTATATGTCACTGTAGCTTAACACCATATAAGATAGGAGCATTGCTGGAGTTTCTTGCGCCACTTCTTCTCCCAGCGCCAACACTTTAAGTAGTGGCAGTTTTTTAAGTTTAGATAGAGCTCTTCTAGTTATTAAATTATTCTTAAGAAAGCGTCTCAATCGAGCCGAGGCGTCGGTCCACTAGGGCAGCCCTCGATTCAGCATGCTAACGGGAACCAGAAAGTGATGCAGGATTCGAACCCACGACCTCCGGTTTCTAAAGCACACGCCCATACCACTAGGCTACGGAGGCAGTTAAATGTCACTCATCACGTGATATTCAACGAATAGAGTCATACATCTTGACCCCAGTACAGTGAAACGAAAGACTTCACTAACTTTCAATCTATATCACATATAGCTTCTATTATACTTTAAAATTAAACGATAAATTAATAAATTTTGTTATGAATAATATACTAAAACTGTTTCTTACATAAACTTCTAGAGCCACTATAAAATGATAACGAATAGCGCAAAGGGCCAACGTGCCTTTATGTGCTCAAGTATCGCCGCGCCCAATGTCAACGTTATTACTTATCTATCGGCTTTGTATATCGATATTCCATTGCTGTTATTATTTAATTTGAGAAAAAGGCTTTTAAGCTCAAAAATCATAAATTAGGAAATGGACAAATTAAACTTAAATTGCTGCTCAGCACTGATTACTAATATTCATCATTTTCAACATCATTATCAGCCTGTGCCAGTCCACTGCTGGACATAGGCCTCCCCTAATGCACGCCACCGCTTCCTATCTTCGGCTATTCTCATCCAGCCCACACCGGCCTTTTTGCGAATGTCGTCACTCCAATAAAGTAGTAATGTCTACTGACAAATAACATTACTGATGTTTTTTTTTACAATTTCTATGCTAAATAGATTTTCTTAATCGTGATGTCATTTAACCTAAATGGATTTGTCGATAATTTACTTTGTTAAATAGTAACTAATTAATAAATTAAAATCATTTCACAACAGAAAGTGTGCAGCGGAATCATTTTGGGAAGTAGTACCTTTCCAATTTTCATAGTGAAGTTTTTTGCTTTACCTTACATTACGTGATTAATTATTAAGTAAGTAAGTACGTTAATTTTCTTACATCACTGGTGTTATAAACCAGAAGTATTATACGCTGTACGCGTAATTTTATTTAAATCAGTCCGATAGAAAGGATATGTAAAAAAATATCGAAAGTATACAACGTAATGTTTTACAATACATCTTCTGTGTTTCCTATCTCAGATCGACGGAACGTAAGCAACATTAAAACGCCCACGTTCTCGACTCGTAAATACAATGTAATAGGGCGACAATAAAACCGAACCATACAAGAACAACATCACAAGAATAGCCTGAATTCACAGGAATTGCCACTAAAACCATTCGAAGTATTAAGAGCCACAAGATGAGATTATATTGCTCAATTTATTACTTCATTAGCTGTCGTTATTTGTGTATGTATGTTATATTGGATTATTAGGAATACATAAGACATTTAGTATATTTAGTAACAACGTTCCCTTAGAACTTTTTTGAATTTGTTCACAGATAATACCTGAACAATTTCTGGTATTTTAGTACAAGAGTTGTATGTTGTTTTTGAAATTGTCCCATGAAATCATAAATACGAAAGATAGACGCATCGGAACTTCTTAAATAAATACACCGAAAATATGTAGATATGATATAGACATCGAATATATCCAAATTCGAGTTGTTTGTAGACAAGTTCCATATGTATCTTACATAAAAAAAATAGTTTTCGTCATTAAATAAAAGATTTTGCAATACAGTGCATTACCAATAATAATATATACTGATAACAAAGAGTCAAAGTTGATGAACAGATAATAAAGCCGGTAAAGAAATAAATCGCCGTATACGTGAGGGTCGTCTACACTCTGCCCTCGAGATAGGGAAGGTGCAGGTGCGGGTATCGAGGGTTATCACCATGACCTGAGTAGCAACGCAGGGCATCCCCGTTACTTGCAGCTCTCTGGTTGCTAAATCGTTGTCATATAAATACAAACAAATTCGCAAATTCGCTCGATGCTATCCGCTTTTACACGGATACCACCGGGAGCCTCACCAGGGTCAACATGTGAGGCATGCAAGGGTCGCTTATCGACCCCGACTTTTCTTGGACAAAGAGGTCGCACATTAGGAATTGCTCCGCATAGTGTGCTGCTGTGCGACGAGGCGCACACACTATACGAAGCAATCCACATTCACGGGCTGCTGCTGTGCTAACACTTATTGTCAGCTCTTGGGTATTCAGCTTCATTTCGCCCTTTGTTGTTCCCACAATTCGGCCGATCACCCAACAGCAGTAATTCCCGTGGGTGCCCGTCAGGAGGGCGTGCGTGCTAGGGAGCAAAGCCCATAATACGGACCATACCACACATACCTACATCTACACGGTCCGTATGTGGTCCATTATCTGCGCGGTCAAACAATCCGCGTTCCAAACGGACAACAAACGCCTCGACTGTCTCAATTCTTAAGTCCCTCGCAATCACGTCGTTCCAGACGTAGCGCCCGGCGCCAACGATGACACGAAGGGACAGTTTTGTTGGACTTGTAGTCGTTTCCGCTGACTGGTCAATGCTAACGCGTACCATGCCGGGGCCGCGTAAGTCAATCGCGAGCGCAGATATGCCTTGTGCACAGATAACTTAGTCCGGAGTGGCAGGTGGGACTCTGGCGCTATTGACTAATTGGTCAACATGGGGGACCATGCTTAGCGTACGGTTTATTTTACATCCGAGATAAATTATCGTGTCACTCCAGGCGATGCTTTGCCTAAATCGCCGTATCGATAACGCCTGTAAGAGCTACTGTTCTGTTAAGACTTTAATGAAAGGTAACTGACCACTGTCCTTAAAGTGCAAACTTAATAACATGTGTATACTGCCAATCCTAACCTATGGTGTAGAGATTGACAGAGGCGTCGAAGTTGCCATCGTAAGAGATGGAGAGACGACCTAAACACTTACAGTAAATTGAACTGGCAGGAGGCGCTGGCACAGTGTTTAGATGGAAAACTAGAGGGAGACCTTTTTCCAATCCTCTTATATGGCTATATAATCGTAATAAAAATATAAGCTAGTTTTTATATTTCTCCAGACACGTAATAGGATGATTTTTTTGTGTTATCCCTTGATAGATCTAAGAAGGATGCCATCCAATATTTTCCTTTTATATTGATAAACCATATATACACTAGAGTGAACCCAAACGGACCAAACAAGTAGTTAGTATATGCCATTCGGTATGAGGAATAAAGATTTGTGGATACATAACAATAAATTCGGACGATTGATCCAAACATCTCATATTGAGAACGCACCCACTTACATTGGTTATTGGCTGAAGTGAAACTCTCGCGGAATACAAATTTATTAAAGCTAAACGTTGACTCGAAATGTTGGTATCTTGGGAAAATGTATTGAGTGTAAGTTCTCTTCATTATTAAAGTACAACACGCGGATGTAGTAAAACTCATTAATAGTCAACAGTCCATTGTTTTCTATGATGTCGGTTTCCACTGTAACTATTGAGGAATTTTAAATGGATGAAAAGTATTTAACAAAATATACATATTTTGGCACACGAAATAACTTTCAAGACAAAAGTATTTTAATATATTACGAAAAATTTTGCTTTCAACATCACCGTGTGTTAGTCCACTGTTGGACATAGGCATTAGGTTTTGCATAAATTTTTGGACCGTATCCCATCACGCTGGTCCCATGCGGGTTGGCGGGTATATATTTTGCTTCAATTATTATTAACGTATTTTTCTTATCAACTACATTTAATAAATGTTACGTCATTGTAATAAAAAATCAAAAAAACTGTTTTTCGTATTCCGAAAAACGCTAAAAATATCTGTAGTTTATAAATGTACGAGAGAGTTAATAATTCTAACTTGAGTCAATGCGAGAAAAACATCTACAAAATGCCATTGTAGCTCGTTAAGAAAATTCATGACCGATAAAGAATGCGTTCTTTAACCGGCAAGCGATTTGAGTAATGCATACTGGTAATGGCATGTAGTTATTTACAAATTAATATATGCTCTAGTCTGAGATGCCTTCAACTACTAATCGTACGAATTAAGGATACTATTTATAATACTTAATTGTTAATGTTAGCAAAGACTTAAAATTTATGGTATGATGGTAATCCCGCTTTAGTAATGGCAACAAGGCGTATAACGCTTAAAACTTTTCCGTGACCAAGACCACTGGAAAGTGTTCAAAACGCAGAGTGTTAAAGTATTATTTATTATACAAATAAACGCGAAGAAATCTGCTAAGGTAATTTTATTCATTAAGTATTTACTTACTGTTTATTTCGTCGCAAATATTTATTACGTTGTTATTTTAAATTCGGTAAACTTTTTCCAGTACATATTGATATGAAATGGGTATAATATATAAATCCGTAATTTGAAGAATCAATGCAAATTTTGCTACAAGTTTCCTTTATCAAGTGAACAATTAAATTTTTGTTCACTCTTTAATCGCTGCAAATATATATATGAGAAATAGTAATTTATATGTTAAAACAGTAATTTATGAAGCTATTAATACTATT
Source organism: Lamproptera curius (assembly GCA_029286875.1). NCBI lineage: Eukaryota > Metazoa > Arthropoda > Insecta > Lepidoptera > Papilionidae > Lamproptera > Lamproptera curius. Next base: position 2,118,111 of record JAGSMT010000022.1, read on the forward strand.
TCTTACTTAAAATTGTTCAAATAGGTAAAGGTACATTTTATTCAGTTTTTTGGAAAAGACGCGATTTTCGCGCCGCGTAAAATGAGGTGAGATAAAATTAAAATTTCATTCGCTTTGTAACATGGAAATTCTTAAAGAATTAAATATTGACCAATCTTGAGGCGCAGTCGACTTCTCACAGCCTTCATGGTTTTCATAAAACTTTACAAGGTATTCTCGTTTATGTTTTGATTATGATACATTATAGCTTAATTGTACTATAACTAAATGAAAGTATGTCTTCAGTTAATAACTATTAACATTAATTTTAATATGGAAATTTACGTAACTTTCAGGTATGCATATTATATTTCTTAGTATGTTTTTGTTATAAGTGCCAACGTTAATACGTTGTGTCTAAGTTGATAATAACAATATGGGTAAACAAATATGACTAAATCGAAAGAAAGCGTAGTTAAGAATATATATTATACTTAATTTGTAAGATACTAACTGAAAAATATTGAAACGCTTCATTTCACAACCTACAAATGCTTTATATTATGTAAATTTTTATAAGTTACGTAATTGCCGAGCGATATCGATCCTTGCTCTTATTGTATATCGAGTACAAGATTCAGTTTCAGCTTTTACATCATCATCAGCCTGTAAAATGAATTGCTGTCCGTTAGCCTCGCTAAAACTCAAGAACGGTTAACCCGATTTGACTTACTTGAGTATTGATTTATTTGTGGAAGTCTAGAGAAAGTATATAAGGTGAGTATAAATATATAACACTTTTGTTGTTACTTTGATGTGTCCCCTTAGTGTTTATTAATGAAATGGAAATAAGAGGTTGAAATGAAAAACAAATTAGATTTTTTATATATCTTTCCAACTAGAAATTTGTACTCAGGGGCTAAAATTTTTCTACAGTTGATATATTTACTTTAATTGATAACTATCAATCGGATTATTTTTATGTAGATTGAATAAATTCTGTTAAAAAAGTTTTAGATCTTTCATTTATAAATTGAGATAATACGCAGCTAGTCTTTTCATATATTAATGTAATTTTTAATTATCCCACTGCTCACATATTACATCTTTAGCAGAGAACTATTTGTAATTGAAATAAAGTATAACGTAAACTAAAAAATGAAAACAGAATAAGAAATATAATTATTTCTTTTATTTACGCGATTATTATACATATAAAATCCACAAATTTACGGATTTTTCGCGTTACTTCAATATATTTATTCCGACGTTTCGGATTGTGGTATGCAATCTGAATGAAACCGTTTAATTAAATACAGTTCTGTTTTATCAATTGCAAGTAAAGTGAAAGAAAGTATAATAATTTACTTTTATTAAAGGCACTACAAAAAATATTAAGAACAAATCTAGCAAGAATGACGGTCTCTTGATGCGTGACATGTAATTTATCATTGCCAAGTGGAAAAACTAATCATGGTGACTTTTCTTCAACATAGACTTTTAGTTTTGACGCATTTTTGGCAAAAATTATCGTCATGTTTTATGTTGCAAAGTTTTTAAAATAGCTGTACCTACCTGTATATTATAAGCAATATAGTTATATATGATGATGTGTGAGGATGATGATCCATTTCAATGACAAAACACAACCTCTTTATTCTGAGACTCGGAATAAAAGAAAATAAGCAAATCAAACCGCTTCCGTAGCCTAGTGGCATGGGCGTGGGTTTAAAAAACCGGAGGTCATGGGTTCGAATCCTGCGGGGACTCAACAAATTTTCGTTGTTGTTTCCCAGTTGGTTAGGGCAATTTGGGCCGATCAACCAATTGTCTGAAAAGTAAGATGATCCATGCGTCGGATGGGCATGTAAAAAGTCGGTCCACCCACCAACCCGCATTGGACCAGCGTGGTGGGATACGGTCCAAAACCCCCTAATGGATAGGGATGTATTAGGGGAGGCCTATGTCCAGCAGTGGATTAACACAGGCTGTTGATTTAAGCAAATCCTATGTAGTCGACAAACACTAATGGCGGAAAAAGCGAACGCGTTCCTATCGGCACACCGCGATCATAGACAATATCCTATTTTTTGGCGCCAATTCACTTTGACAATACATTTTATTAAAGTAATTTATTTTGTAATAATATTTAAAGGTTATTTTATGAGGAGTTAAATATGAGCAGTGTAATACTACACATAATCAGGTGTATGAGTAGCGATTAATGGCCTGATTGCGGTTTCTGTTACGTTTTAGTAGTTGGAGACTGATTGAAAACGACACCTCCGTAGCCTAGTGGTAACGGCGTGTGGTTAAGAAACCGGAGGCCATGGGTTCGAATGCTGCTCAACAAATGAACTCAACAAATTTGGAAGGCCTATGTCCAGCAGTGGGCTAATGATGTAATTAAAAACGAAGCGTTAAATATTGCTATGTATTAGTCACAGTTGCTCATTTTTGTTAACAATCGTACAGAGTTGCGATATTATTATATACTATACATAGATAGACATGTGTCTGGTAGTGGGGACCAACTTTTATTTTGTCATTGTATCTAGAAGCCTGGACTATCTTTTATTTTGTGAATTGCATTTAAAATTATATTTGAAACATATTTTGTGCCTAATGATGTACGTATATTAATAATATTATATATCGTAACCTTCGCGTATTTAAGTCTTTTGGTTTGATACTACAAAAATTGTACCGCACGATTTTAGTAGAACCAAGTAATTAAAAGTGGATATTTGGCAAAAAATGTTACTTTACAAAAATGAAATGTATTCTCTGACAGAATACATCACAAACATAGTTTTTATGTAGAGTACAAAAGTATCGGAGACCATTCTATTGTACTCCAAAGCAACGAGCTGTATTGCATCGCATCACTGGCTCTCTAAAATACCCTTAGAAATCCTATTCTGCAAGCCATTCAGTGATTTTGAATTGCGCCTGCTGTGAATAGACCCTTTCAAAACTCAACTGTTGCCAAGTTACCGATAAATTTTGTTTATAGTACATTTAGAGACTTATTTGACTTGGCATTTATTATTTTCCTATTAATATCATAAAAGCGAAAATCCATTCGTAAACGATGTTATTTATTACTTTAACGTTATAGTATCTTTACTCTGTACGTCAAAAGGAGTTTTTCTATTATGGCATATAATAAACTAAAATCGTATCTTTAGAACAAATACTTAAAAGGATGCCTATTTTTATTTTGTTCTTCATGATAATCAGGTCAAACTGTCACACTGTAATGCCCTCCGATGACCTAGATTAAAGGATTATACTACGGTACATCGGAAAATTATATTTCGCAGTCTAATAAATCCGCTTGGAATATGCCGGTATAATATTTGCTAGTATTATTTAGGTAAACCAACTGAGGTAATCAAATAAGAGTCAGAATTTCTTAAGCGGCACACTAAATATCAACTATTCAATGTTAATGTTTTATGAGAATATTATGGTAGCTTTATAAGTTGAAAGTAAAACCATAAAATAATTCTTGAAAATTCCAATTTTACCAAAATTTATAAGCGGGTAAAAATAGTGAGTTCTTGTTTTCAAAATAATAATATATCAGTGAATAATAATAATGAAACTCGGGTTGTATACTAAGGAATAGTAGAAGACACGGAAAAAAATTACGTAAAAACATGTTTGTTTACTAATAAACAAATGCAAATTTAACTCACTTCTCGGTGTCGTAGAAAACATTTTTTTTTAAATTTTGTTATTAACTAAAGGATAACACAAAAAAATTTTAGTGCTCTCTTACCAGGAAAAAAATATGAACGATTGAATGTGCGAGACGGCGATCGAGGTGGACGCGTGACGCCAAGCCTACATCGGGTTCCCGAACATACTTCTACCTTTTTAATTTTTTAGTTTTTAAATGTAACTTAAAAAAATAAATAACTTTAATGAATAATTATTATTTTTTAAAAATTGGTATTTCATAAAAAAGATTTTGGTGTACCCGCAGAATTGCATTTCTTTTAACATTAAGAACATTAAAATACCATTTTTTTACAACGAAAATTTCACGATTTTATTTTTTACCAGACCACAATATGACTTCTAAAAATCACTTTATATATTTTATGAACTCGTGTCTAAAAATAATTAATAAAGATGTTTTTTATTTTATTATTCGTGCTATAAGTTTTGTCTATTACTATTTAAGCTTCCATATCTTTACGATAAACTTTAAATAAGCACTATATTCCAGATAAACTGTCTATTAAAACGGTTTTAAAAAGCAACTGCAGTGAATAAACATCAATACGCGTCTGTTACTGTCTGTGTCAATTAAATCTTTCAGGCTTCAGGACAAATTGGAAACGATCACGCGATCTGACAACGTTGCGAGAGCATGTTTCGAAACATGTATCTCGTAATTTATCGTGTAGTGTAAGGACAGATGAATACATACAAATATGTAACAAATATTTAAGTCTTTTTATGTGTGTTTCCTGTCTTTAAATTAAGTATTAAAGAAAGTAATCTTTCGCTTTTTTATTAGAGAAGGTTGTACATTCGTCTCTTTGAATTTAGATTTATGTCAGTATGTTAAAATTTTCTTAAATAATTTTAAAGCTACAACAAAGACACTTAAAGAAGAAGAATTGAATAAAAACCTTTTTATTCATTAGCATTTAAGTTAGTTTTATATTTTTTAGGTTTCGAATACCACTTACGATGTTTTTAAATTATAAGTAAAAATATACTTTTATTTCTTCGATTTTTAACCAAATGGTGAGTGTAGTGTGAGTGATATCTAATATTAAAGACCGTGCAAAGTAGTAACCTATGCTACTTTTGGTTACAATTTAAAATATGTTAATGAAAACTATGCTAGCACAGATTTCTTATTATTCGATGACATCATTAACTTATTTTGACACCAGTTACGATTCTTAAGATGGGTGTATAGTCGTTTGATTTCATAAATTTATTAGAATATAGCATCTGTTGGGCTGCTTATTTTACATATGCATTTAGTTTTAGTTCTCAAATATGTAGCTCATACATACTATAGAAATCTAGAAAGAAACTGTTCCTTTTTTACTCCCATGACCGCTGGTTAAGAATGAGAAAAATAATGTAATATTATTTTTTTATTCAATAACGCATATTTTAAATTAGGTCTGCCCACTAAAGCTATCTTAGTCCACACATTGGAATAGCATATTATTATTTTGTTAATACATTTAGTTTTCATTCACAAATATGTTGCTCATTATTTAGATTAGTCATAATTTGACTTAAGATACTAATATTTAAGCTATTATTTTAATTTAGAATTAAATTTCAATTATTTCGGGACGATTTTTTTTGAATGACTTAATGTCACAGTTTATTTTTAATACAAGCACTTAGATTATTTTCGGAATGGTTTCACAATTCGCCCAGGTTAAAATTATATTTTATTTATGACTTTTAGATCTTTTTTGAGCTTAATTAATAAACGAACAAGTAAAAGTAAATCTGTACATAAAATTTTCGTAGCATTCCTAGAACTTAGTCTGTATTTGGTTATTAAATAACACCATATCATTCTGTAACAATTGTTTTCAAAGGGAAACCAAACCTGTAAAGATGTTTCTATATTATAATTACAACTAGAATTAGAAAATCAGGAAGTTAATCTGATAAGTAGCAATACGCACGTCTCCATCGTCAGTACTAAAAATCTGTGGCTACATGTTATTTACCTAATCCTATATTAGAGGTACCATAGCATTTAATTCACATTCCCTCTATGCGGTCGTAAATATAACTGAGCTCCTGAGCTCCTGACAAATAAGCAAACAGGAAGCTTAAAAACAATTTACATAATTTGTGTGATTTAGAATACGAAGGTTGATTTAAATAATGATTATAAGAAAATGTTGCAAGTTAAAGGTCCTGTTGGTTTTTCTTACCTTTTCTTTACTAAAGAAAAAGCCGGTTTAAATAATGCCAAGTCAGTTTCGCTTACACGTCACTCCAGATGAAGCGATTCTTTTATCTATTGTCTATTTTTGTTATTCATTTAAGGCAATTGTTTTGTATTAATTATAATTCTTTCCAGAGCACTATTTTTTTTCAGCTTTACATTCATTATGAAGAAAATACCGTAGAAAACCAACTGTTACGCTTATAATAAGTTTAAAAGAGATGAGACATGTAGATAACAAGTTTTAATAGTTTAATTATTTAGGCTAAACTAAATGTTTACAAGCAATATAACTAGCTGAATAAGTATCGAATGCTACTTAAAATTAGTTTTCTCATAGCCAAATAGTTAGTTCTGTAAGCTTTATTTAGCCTTTGGAGAAAATTTATTTAAGATATTTATTTAGGACTGATGTTTATGATCCGTATGATTTTGTTTTATTTTATTTTATCGAGTGATATTAAATATTAAATTATTTTTGTTTTGTATAATAGCAGCATTAAATATCTGTCAATGGTAGACAATTGCGACGGGTATCGAAACGGTCACGTGTTCGTGAGCATTCGTTGTGAATAGATCAGACCTTGTACTGAGAGTGTTGAATAATGAATCATTATTTCCGGAATCGTGTTACTTACTTCTTTTTAGACCTGAATCCTTCAGTTCTATAACTTTGATTTTAAGTTTTGAACAAAAAAATAATAGTCTCGCAATGTCCTTTTTTTACCATGGTAAAATGCCTACGCATACCCGTCCTCACGGGGGCTCAGACGGGGGTATGGCGGACCTGCACCGACTAAAACCATCACGTTGTTACTAGTTGGCGCCTTATAGATGGGGTCACAGGAAAGCCTCGCAGTCTTCTGCGACCCCACCAGTGCTAGCCACCGGAGCAGCTCCACGTCGGCCTTACGGCCAGCTGCCTGCTACCGGGCGCGTTGAAACTAACGCGCCCTTCGTCTTGGTCCTATGTCTATACACAGGTAACAGTCTCCCCGAGTGTGTTACTAAAGACCATGGGAGCCAGGACATCCCAACCCACGCAGGGACAAGACTCTCTGTCCCCATCGGTGGCCACGGTCTTGGGCTCCACCGCTTGCTCTATTTCGGCCGCAGAAGGAGGAGAGATTAACGACACCATGCGACTCCCACGGCCCCCACCACACCGCATCGGCGGTGCAGCCCCACCGAGTCGCGGAGGATAGGGAGAGTGGCCTACGAACTATCAACATTCCTCTTCCCCTGCGACTCCTCCTTGGTTGCGAAGGACAGGAAGGGCGGCACACCTACCTCCTGCAACCCGGCCCTCACACCCCTCCAAAGGCGCATGCAAAGCGGGCTTGTTCAGCCCGCTTGGAGCAGCCTCCTCCTAGGCCGGCCTCACATCGTCCTATGTCAACTTGACTTCACTTCAAACAACCTTTCTGTTAAACTGACACATGACACGCGTGCGTACGTTGATTTATAGCTTCATCGATGTCTAGTAAAGAGAGATTTAGAGAAAAAACATTTTATCGTGCTCATGAACTGCTTCTATTACTAATCAAAACGTTTTTAAATTGATCAATCAATTTCTGTATCTATTTAATTAATATTCATTCAGGTATAAAAAAATTGTCAATCATTTGAAACAACGTTGTCTTAACAACTTAAACAACTGATAAATGTTCGAAGTTTCTTTTGTTTATAACCATATTTTGTAAATTAAATACCAGAAGCCTGCCAATATTTTATGCTTTCAGAGTTTTTTTTAAATCCAAACAAACAAAAGCAAAACTTTTTCCGGTATCGAATAGTCGATGATAATAAAATAAAAAAAATAGAAATAAAATGGTGAATTTATGCCATGTGTGAGCAACAAAGTAAATTTACTAAAAATAAAAAAGTAATATTTGCTGTATTATTAATACATAGTATAAAACAAAGTCACTTTCTCTGTCCCTATATGCCTAAGTTTGCTAAAATCTTGAAAACTATGCAACGGATTTTGATATGGTTTTCTTTAATAGATGAGTGATTGAAGAGGATGGTTTATATGTATTACACAAGCTTATTATTGTAGATATATTTATAAGTATATGTTGGCAGCGAGAAGCATGGCATCGGCCATCTTGGCATTCATTGAAAAAGGCCTATATCCAGCAGTGGACGGATGAAAGCTGCTAATGAATTAATGAAAATATGTTAAAATACAACAGTAAGTTTCTATGTTTGTCAGTCACTACAAACGGTATTTTTATTTTTCGGGCAAAATCCAATTCACCAAGTAAATATTTCAAACTCTGTATCTAAAATCTGATTCCTTTCAAGGCATTCGTGGCACGATTCAATCAAAAATCCAATTTGAATCTAGATCCTTTTGGAGACTGATGAAACGCTCGTAACTGTGCAATGCTTACTTGCTATTCAAATATTTGCTATTCTTCCGCCCAGCTTCGAGAAGGGATATAATAATAAAGTGTAAGATTTTTTTTCTTTAGCCATTCGTGTCCCACTGCTGGGTATAAGCCTATCTTCGTAAGAATTATGCAAAAAAATATGATTAACGTTTTTTTTGGCCCTAATTAAACCTTATCAAGAATTATCTGTTTCTTTAACTTTTTAAAGCCAATTTGGAATAGAATATGATGGCAAATAATTACGAAACGTATTTACCATATCACTGAGAAATATACGGTCTGAACGCGCTTTACCTTTAAAAATTAGATAAACTTAATTTTAAGTACATAACTTTGTGTGTGTTCTGTAGAACAGCGACCACCCAATTGAAGAAGGTACTCGATTCGGGGCGATTTTTTTTAATATATGTTACCTCGTTGATCCGGTCCCAAAGTTCCGATTTTATTCCTTCTTTTTTAAAATGATAGATATTAGCTTCCATTGTTCCCATTTTTTTAATAATTTTGTGACAAGTAGTTTAAAAGATATTTCAGAAATATAAAAAAATTACGTCACTTAAAATCACAAACTCAAGCGATTAAATTACATCCGCTGCCAAAACAGTAAACGATACGCATAAAGTATGTCTTTCATGGTTGTACTACTTGAATTGGTCTACGTCAAAATTGCGATACTATATTATATATATATATATATATATATATATATATATGTTTTAAAATAATCCACAATAAACATTTTATGGTAATTTTCTTTTTAATTGGAATTAGGCGCGTTCATAGATACAACGTCGAATGCTACGAAACTTAAAGGCTTCTTGCAAATTTCAGATCTTGTATAATAACTAAGTTGTTTTGGCAGGTTGTAGAGTATGTAAATGCATTTGTCAGTTGTTGTGAACTAAATGAACTATAACACAATCTGTGACAAACAAGTTATGCATGCAATAATGATTTTACATGTCTAAAAGTTATTTTGTAAGTTGGAGTTTGAATTGAGACATTGACCTAAAAGTAATTGTTATTTTACTAACAATATAAATTAATATAGTCAGTGCGGACTATGGATTAACCAAAACTAAGCTTAACAAACTCTAAAAGAAATTGGTTTATAGGGAACTCTTGCTAGCGTGATTACAGACGGACTTTGATACGTTCAATTGAAATCAAAGTTATGATCAGTCGGTAGAGGATATGTCTAAAAATATCAATAGTTTACAGCATAATATTTTACGATTTATCTCCTGTTTTCCTATCTTAGATCGATGGAATGTAAGCAACATTAAAACGTCAACGTTGTCCACTCGTAAATAGAATGTTAAAGGGCGACAATAAAACCGAACCATATACGAACAACATCACAAGAATAAGACCGAATTCACAGGAATTGCCACTAAAACCATTCACGAGTACTAAGAGCCGCAAGATGGGTCTTTATATTGCTCGAAATTTATTGCTTTGTTTGCTGTCCTTATTCGTGTCTGTATGTTATTTCGGATTTATTACGAATAAATACGACAGTTTTTATGAATATTAATACTTGCAGAAATAATGGGAAACATTTTAGAATAATAATATTGATAACATTAAGCTCCAGCGGGCAAGAGATTTTGTTCTATTTCAAATCAATTGTTCTCGTCGTTTAAGGAACTACGACTAAACCAAATATCAAACCTCGTCGTTTTGAGCACTATACATGTAACAAAACAAAAACCTGTGCAAAGAATAGTTCGAGTTCACGTAAATAATGCAACTTGTAGTAACAAAGTGGCTTCGTATGGACGTTTTATTAATTCTCGCTTAGTGAATCAACAACTTAATTGTTGATGATATAGATGACATTAGTCATAGGTACGGGAGACGTATGTCGCCATTCCGTTGCTATTGGTGCCAATATTCATTTCACATTTATCTAATCTTTGGTTCGGGTTGGAATATTTCTTTTGATCGGGACTTGGTAAGCAGCTTATATAACCAATAAGAAACGATAGCAGAAATAGTCATTTCCCCACATGATTCAAACTAACAATCTTGTGTTCCTCCTTTTTCAAGGACGGGAATGCGTAGGCATTTCCCCAAAGAAAAAAAGGGCGTCCTATATAGCTTGGCTCTTTAATCATTGCAAATATTTTTATGAGAACTAATAATTTTTAATTTAAAACAATGATTTTTAAAGGTTTTAAAATTATTTAGATTCACAAATAATTCGAATAAGTAAAGGTATATTTTGTTCAGTTACTTGGAAAATACGCGGAGGCTTACTGCGTCACGTGGCATGAAGTGAGGTAAAATTAAAATGCCATCCGCTTTGTAAGATGTAAATTCTTAAGAAATTAAATATTAACCAGCCTTGAGGCGCAGTCGACTTCTCAAAGCCTTGATGGTTTTCTTGAAACATTACAAGGTATTCTCGTTTATGTTGCTTATTATGAAACATTCAAGCTAAAGTGTACTACATTTTCAATAAAAGTATGTCTTCAGTTAATAACTATGAACGTTGATAATAATATGGAATTTTGTAATTTTTGATGCATTTATATTTTATTATTATTTTGTTATAATTATTGAATTCATACATTGCGTCTAAGTTGATAAGCAATATGCAAACAAACATACTAAAACTTTTAAAAAAGAATATACTTAATTTGGAAGATATTAAAGAAAAAATATTATAACGCTTCATTTCACAACCTGCGCACGCTTAAAATTAAGTCACTTTTTATAACTTACATGATTGCCTGGCGACATCGATCCTTGCTCTTAATGTATATCAAGTAAACATTCGGTTTCAGCTTGTTCTTGTCATAAAATATAAAAACTACAGTACACAGAACTAGCAAAAGATTATTAATCTAATACTATCTTCTAAATATATAAAAATGAATTGATGTCCGTTAGTCTCGCTAAAACTCGAGAACGGCTGATCCGATTTGACTAACTTTGGTTTTGATTTAACTGTTGAAGTCTAGAGAAAGTTTATGAGGTGAATATAAATATAAAAATTTTCGGCATTTTGTTGTTCCTTTGATGTGTCCCCTTAGTAATAATATTGAAGGAATAGATAAAAATGAAAAAAATATTAGAATTTTAAAATCTAAACTAAATTTTACCCAACTTCAGTTGGTAGACATACTTCAGTTGTTAACTATCATTCGTTTTTTTTTATGTTGATTGATAAATTTTAGTCAAAAGCTTAGAACTTTTATTTATCAATTGGAGAGAACTAAGTCAGCTAGACTTCTACATAAATTAATGTCGTTTTTAATTAGTCCAGAGCTAAAATATTCCATCCTATAAATACAACGCTCAAACGCTCTGTAAAATGATAAATTTTTATAAGGACTTACGGATGTTACACATGTAGTATGCAACCAGAATAAAATAAATAAAGAAAAAATAGAAAATCGTTCAATAAAATACAGTTATGTTTTATTGAGGGCAAGTTAAGTGAAATTAAAGTACTATAATTGTACTTTTATTGAAGTAACCACTTAAAATATTAAGAACGAATCTACCAAGAACGAACCTCTCTGAATGCGTGAAAAGTATCTAATTAATCATTACCAAGTAGAAAAACTAATCATGCTGATTTTTCTCCAACTTGAACTTTTAGGATGCAACTTGGGCAAAAAGTATCGTCATGTGGTTACAACTTTTTGGTATAATCGAACAATAATTTTATAAGTAATATAATTATGTGTGATGAATTTTCTACGGTTTATAAAGTTTTATTCAGAATTATGTTTGACCTCCATTTCAATGACAAATAACTATTTCTTTTTTATCATGCATAGACTATGATTAATAAAAAGTAATAATCTTATGTCAAAAACTAACGGCAGTAGAAGCGAACGCGCTCTTATCAGTGCACCGCGGTCATAGATAATTCCCTCCATTTTTAATCTATGAGACACTACAAATTTTGGCGCCAATGCACTTTGATATAACATTTTGTTAAAGTAAAGTCTAATTTAGTCTAAACTAAATTAAATATATTTTAACAAGCGATGTAAAATATCCTGTATATGTTTTCAGTAAAAGATGCTAATTATAATAAGGTTATTTATGTGGAATTAAATTATAGCAGTGTAATACTAGACATAGTGTGAAACACATTTTGTGCCTTATAATATACGTATTTTAGTATTATTATATATCATAACCTTCACGTGTTTAAGTCTTTTAGTTTAAGACTACAACATTTGTACCGCATGATTTTATTGGAACCAAGTAATTAGAATTAGGTATTCGCCGAAACATTCAATAAATGTTACTTCACAAAAATAAAATAATTTTTCTTGATAGAATTCACATAGAACATCACTAATATAACTTTAAAGTACAGTACAAAAGTATCGGAGACCATTCTGTTGTCAAAGCTCAACTGTTGCCAATTTACCGATAATTTAATTTTATAGAACATTTAGAAAGTTATTTTATTTATTTATTTATTCTTTATGCACAAACATTGTACAAAGGCGGACTTAATGCCGATGGCATTGTCTACCAGCCAACCTTTGGGTGGTGAAGAGATAGAAAGGTAGTGCACCAAAATAAGCAAAATGAAATATTTTAAAATGAGTTTTTCCATAATATAATAAGATAAAGTAAATAAATATAATACTTTATGTATATATATATATATCAATAAATATCTGTATATATATCAATATATACCAAAGCATTTATAGAATATATATATAAATATAATTATATATATATATATATATATATATATATATATATATATATACATACACATACATATTATGTACATATATGCCATTGTATAACAATATGTATTATCCTGTTGACAGTTTTTTAAACATGTGATCATGAACTCTTTTCTTGAAGGCGAGATAACTTTGTGCCAACCTGATTTGAGGAGGTAACGCATTCCACAGAAGGATGGACTGAACAAAAAAAGAGGAGTGTGTAAAGTTGGAACGATGGGCCGGACATAAGAGAAGACGGTTATTCGTCGAGCGAAGATTTTTATCATTTACAGTGCTAAGGTATTGAAAATGGGAGGATAGGTAAGATGGAGTAAAAGATGAATTAAGGAGAGAAAAAAGAGTTGTTAGTGCTTAGTTATTTAACCCATTTGACTTTATTCGATATATATAATATTTCCTGGACGATATTTTTGCTATGTACGTATTCTGTCACGTAAAAAATCGTATCTATCGAAAATATATTTTGAAAGGATTGCCTGTTCTTGTACTTGCTTTTAATAAGGTCAAAATGTGTTTTTAAGGTTTTATAAGCTTTTGAAGGTTCAGCCTTTGATCTTTGATGACCTAGATTAGGGGATTATTTTAGGGAACATCGGAATTTCATATTTCACAGTCTAATAAATCCGCTTGGAATATGCTGGTATAATATTTGCTAGTATTATTTAGGTAAAACAACTGAGGTAATCAAATAAACATTAGAAAATAATGCGTATGAACACAACAATATTTATAAACAGATTTTATTGATTAAAACATTTCAAATACAAATTTTTCATACGCGAAGTTTTTATTTTTATTTTTTTTTTAGCGATTTTTTATTTAATTATTTGTGATATGCGTTTTGTCTATTACTATTTAAGCTGCCATCTGTTTTAAGCTTTTAAGTAAACTTCAAATAAGCACTGGATTCCAGATAAACTATCTATTAAAACTCTTTCAAAAAGCAAATGCAAAAACGTTACATTAATACGCATCCGTTACTGCCTGTGACAATAATTTTTTTCTGGGTACAGGACAAATTGGAAACAATCACGCGATCTGACAACGTTGCGTGAGGTGAGACGAAGCATGTTTTAAAACATGTGTGTAGCGTTAGGACAGATTTATTGAATGACATACAAATATGTATGTCTTGTTAGGTGTGTTCCCTATCTTTAAATTAAGCAGCGAAGAGAAGGAAATCTTTTGCTTTTTTCTGTTAAAGAAGGTTGTGCATTCGTCTGTATGAATTTAAATGTATGATTTAGCATGCCGGTATTTAAAGGTATGCCCATCCATCATGTAAATCCTTTTTAAATATTTTAAAAGCCACAATAAAGACACTTAAAAAAGAAAAGTTGTATATCGTGCGAATTGAATTAAACCCTTTTTATAAATTCATCAGAATTTAAGTTAGTTTTATATTTTTAGGTTTCGAATGCCACTTACAATGTTTATAAATTTTTAATAGTAATTCAGTTTTATTTCCTCGATTTTTCACCAATTTGTGAGTGTAATATTAAATACTGTGCAAGGAAATTACTATTTTGGGTTTGAATCTAAAATATGTTATTGAAAACTGTGCTAGCATAGATTTCTTATACGACGACATCATTAACTTATTTGGACACCAGTTTCGAATCTTAAGATGGGTGTAGAGTCGTTTTATTCCATCAATTTATTACATGCATAGTGGTATATTTACTTATTCCAGATAAGTGAATCACAAAGAATGGTGTAAGCAGATTAATTTATCAGCCGTCAGCGGAAGCTCACGCTGTTGGCCCACTTTCAGGGCTTTTGTTCCCGTTCATACTTCCCAGTTAATAGAGACCGATGAGCTTTCATGTTGGGTTTTATTTGATCAAATTACGCCTGTACGAGTAGACACCGAACATATTTCAAAAGGCCGTATTTTTAAACCTGATTTTATCATTTCTACAGACGCAAATGCCGTGGCCTAGCGGTTTTGGCCCTTGCTTTACAAATCGGAGGCCTTGAGTATCAAATCACGCGGGGAAACAACTTTGTATTATCGTTGTTTTCTAGTTCGTTAAGACAATTTGGGTCGGTCACTCAATTCTCTGAAGAGCAAAACGATTCGTTGCAATATGAAAATGTTGTCTTAAAAATAAAGCCTCGTTGTGCTAAAAACGTTATCCTATGTTAATCTGATATTAGCTCTTCAAAGCCGACCTTCGGACAACCTTTATTTTAACTGACACATGTCACGTAAGCGTTCGGTACATCTGATGTCGGGCTTTTCCGTGTGCGTACGCGAATTTTTTGCTTTATACTGTAGAAATTTGGAATGAAAACGCCTTTTTCACAATAATTATTTATTTATTCTTCTTGCACAAATAGTACAAAGGCGGACTTAATGCCATTGGCATTTACTCCCAGTCAACCTTGGGGTGGTGCAGAGATTAAAGGTGGGGAGGTGCATAAATTGATTGTATACAGAAAAGTCACAAGACTGTAGCAAATATACCATAATATAAATATTATATAATATGTAAAATACATAAATAAAATGAAAATACTATATACTTACACACAAATATACATAGTCATAAGTAAATATAGATACATATAAATATATATATATACAAAGAAATACATACATATATGTATACAATAGTTAAATACGAAAATACATAAATAATTGACGAATTTACTGTTCTGACGACAAGTTTTTTAGAAGAAACTCTTTGACTTTTCTTTTGAAAGTGATGAAGCTTTTGGCCATCCTGATTTCGATATAAATTCAATATAAAATATCAAAAGATCGTAGCGCCATTCGAATCTCTAAATCCGCAATTATTGTAGCATATAAAGTTTACATTAATTGAAGTCAATGTGTATAAGTGACGCGGCTTACATGTTTTCGCTTCTGACATGTACATTAGTGCTTAAGGAACAAATTTAAAATAAAGATATAGTTGAGTTTGAACAAAACATGTAAGGCCTTAGGTCCCTGTTCCACCCCCATGACCGCTCGGTTTGGAAAAAGAAAAAACATGTAAAATTTCCCGTTTTTTTCTTATCCAATAATGACTTTTTAAAATAAAAAACGTATTTATATTAGCGATATACTTTTTAAATACTTTACCGTAACATGGTACTTGGAGCTTTTCACTGATAATTTACCCACTAAATATGTAATCTAGACGTACAAGTTTAGCTACATGCCTAGGGACTGTATAGAGGATTCGAGTACTAAGCTATCTAAGCCGCTAAAGTTTTCTTAGTCCTCCCATTGGAATTGCTTTAAACTTTATTAATCTCTGGAAGCTGTGCTGACAAGAGGATCCATTATTTTATTAATGAATTTAGTTTTAATTCTCAAATATGTAGCTTATTATTAATATTAGCCATTATTTGAGAGAAGTATATTAATATATAAGCTATTATTTTAGTTTAAAATTAATTTTGATTTATTTCGGGACGGATTTTTAAAGTACTAAATGTCACATATTATTTTAAATACAAACACCTCGAATATTTTCCCAATGTTTCAATAGCCCCTCAAGGTTAAAATTGTATTTTATCTGTACCTATTTTAAAATATTTTTAATATCGATAATAATTGATTTAAATAAATTTAATTATAAAAAGAATAAGTAAAAGTAAATCTACACATAAAATTATCGTAGAATTACATTGACAAGTAATAAGAAAATTAGGAAGTTAATGTAATAAGTAGTAATTCGCACGGCCTAAAAAATTTATAAACAGTGGTATGTGTCTCCATTGTCTCTCAGATTCCTTAGAATCTGTGGGTACGTGTTGTTCACCTGGTGCTATGTTCTCGGTACTTTCTCCGTAGCCTAGTGGTTACTGGCTCCGTACCCTATTGGTAAGGACGTGTGCTTTAAAAACTGGAGGTCGTGGGTTCGAATCTTGCAGGGATTCAGCAAATTTTCATTGTTGTTTTTCGAGTTGGTTAGGGCTTGTAAAAAGTCGGTCTTCACACCAACCCGCATTGGACCAGCGTGGTGGGATACGGTCTAAAACTAATTGGAAAGCTTATATGGCCTATGTCCAGCAGTGGACTAACACTGGCTAATGATGACATTCAAGGTACTAGAGCAATTAATTCACACTCCCTCCTTAAGGTCGTAAATATAACTGAGCTCTCTGTCTTTCTCAGGTCAACAAGAAGCTTACCTACAAATAACATAATTTGTGTGAATTAAAATATGGAGACTGTTTTAAAAAAACATCAGAAGAATATGTTGCAAGTTAAAGGTCATGTAAGTTTTTTACCTTTTTACTAAAGAAATAGCCAGTTTAAATAATGCCAATTCAGTTTTGTTTAAAATGAAAGCAACCGAAATGGATGCAATATAACGAGTCGTTGCACATATAATATTATTGTCATTTATTGAAACGCACTTATAACCCATTTTCCCGGGTTCAGAAGATTTTTCATATACAAAAACTTTTTTTTAAACTTAATGGAAAAACATACTCTTCTTTTATTTATTGTCTATATTTGTTAAAATTTAAGGCAATTGTTTTGTAATAATAATACTTTTAGTAAATTACTGATACAGGATCGAATCTTGAATTAATTAGAAATTATTTCTTTTTCAGCTTTATTTGATTATGAAAATACCGCAGAAACCAACTGTTACGCTTATTATAAGTTTAAATAAGATAAGAATTAGATAACAAGTTTTAAAGTTTATCTGTAAAGTATTAAAACTTAATTAAACTAAATTTTCACGAGCAATATATGTAGTAGAAGTAAGGACTGATAACAATTTTTATATGATTTTATTTTATTTTAAATAATATCAAGTTATTTTGTTTTGATAATAGCAACATTAAATATCTGTCTATGTCGGACGATTTTGACGGATATCAAATCGGTCACCTGCTCGTGAGCATTCGATTTGAATAGACCAGTCCTTATGCTGAGGGTTTTGAATAATGGTGTTGAATAACTGCCTCCGTAGCCTAGTGGTATGGGCGTGTGCTTTAGAAACCGGAGGTCGTGGGTTCGAATCCTGCGGGAGTCAAAAATTTTAATTGTTGTTTCCTAGTTGGTTAGGACAACTTGGGCCTATCACCCAATTGTCTGAAAAGTAAGATGATCCATGCGTCGGATGGGCATGTAAAAGTCGGTCCACCCACCAACCCGCATTGGACCAGCGTGGTGGGATACGGTCCAAACCCGATACGGTCCGGGATGGATAGGGTGTATTAGGGGAGGCCTATGTCCAGCAGTGGACTATTACAGGCTGTTTATTGATTGATTGATTGTTGAATAATGAATCATTATTTCCGGAATCGTGTTATTTTTAGTGAGTGTTAGACCTAAAGAGGATTCAGGTGTAAATGTCACTAAAGAGTTCTATAACTCTTATTAAGTTTTGAACAAAAAATAACGGTCTCACATCGTCCTATGGCAACCTGACTTTAGCCTTTCAAAGCCGACCTTCGAACAACCTCTCTGTTAAACTGACACGTGACACGTAAGCATTCGGTATATCTGAGGTCGACCCTTCCCGTGTGCGTACGTGGATTTATTGCTTCATCAATGTCTAGGAAATAGATAGATTTACATAGAAAATGTTTTATTGTGATCATAAATTGCTTCTAATACAAAAATAAACATTTTTTGCTACTGTGATTGTGGGTGGATTTTCTTAAAATCAAGTCGCTGCGCCTTATGGTTCCAGAGATATCGTGTTGAGTCAAAATATAGGTGGGAATCTCTTTTATATATATATATAGATTTATTTGTAAATTAAAAACCAGGAGCCTGCCAATATTTACTGTTTTCAAACTTTTGCTAAAACCTCCAGCAAAGAATTGGGTGTGATTCCCAGTGTTAAATACTCGATGATAGTGAAATAATATAATATTTTTTTTACCTTTTTTTTAACACTATGTGTGATTCATTATAATTACAGGCGACCACTTTGTTATCAAGTAAATGCCGAGTAGTTGTTTATTTTTCTTTTTATAATCCTAAATAAACTTTCACTGTTTACGGTAGTGGTGAGAAACCATAAATAATGCTCCAGAGGTAATAATATATATATAATGTGATATGCTAAGTATTTTCTTTTGATTTTTAATATGTCTATCTATGTATTAATTAATCGAGCCCGATCACGTGGGATACCGATCTCCGTGCAGTAGCCGGTTCAAGTTGGCAGCGAGTAGCAAGTGATCGACCTTATCGTTCATTGAAAAAGGCCTATGTCCAACAGTGGACAGATAAAGGCTGCTAATAAATGAATGATATTCATTTACAAAAGTAAGTTTTCTCATCGTTTTATGTAATACTTTCTTGGTATTTTTATTTTTCGAACAAATGCCAATTGACCAAGTAAATTTTCCAAACTCTGAATCAAAAATCTGATTCCTTTGAAGGCATTCGTGGCACGACTCAATCAAAAATTCAATTTGAATCTAGATCCCTCTGGAGACTGATGAAACGGTCATAACTCTGCAATGCTTACTTGCTATTCAAATATTTGCTCCGCTTCCGCTCTGCTTATAGAGTCCAAAAGTCCTAAGTTTTAGTGAAGTCCAGTTACCAATTTATTCTTCATAAATAGGTTTTATAAATAGACGGAATAGTACATACAATAAATACGAATCTTTTGTTTCTCTTACGCTTTATGAAGAATAGCCAAGTAAATTATTACATAAAGAGCTAAATAGACCTGACTGCTTCAAGCGAGAAAATTAAATTTACAATGTTAAAAGCATTATCCGTTTTTAGATAAATCAGGAAGACCTAATTCTTATGTAATTTAAAACCGTTTTGAAAAAGAATACGTTCGCATATAGTTATCAAACTTATTTACCATATATTTACATATTTAGAAAATAATAATTAGAGTAAACAATTTTTTGTCGTTGTTTTCTATATATACGACTTGTTTATCTAAATTATGTTTAATTATTTAAATTTTGTTCAATCATAAATGAACTACACATCAAACATAAAATTTTACTAATAAGGACTTACTTATACAATAATATCGTAGGCAAAAACACCGATGGTGCTACGTCGTAGCAATCGCTACGAAACTTCCGAGTTTCTTGCAAATTGTACGTAATGCATTGTAACTAAGTTGTTTTGACTGATCGTAAAGTACGTAAATGCATTTATCAATTCTTGTATACTAAATGAGTTATAGCACTAGCAATTACAAACAAGATATATATGCAATATAGATTTGACATTTCTTATTCCTAAAAGCGTGCTAAGACTGTACAAAACTTATTTAGTAAATTATAATTTGAATTGTGACCTAGAAATAATTTTTATTTCACGTACAATATAAATTAATTTAGTTAGTAACTATGCGGACTGTAAATTAACCAAAACAGAGCTTAACAAGCTTTAACAGTTTTTCGTCTATAGGCAACTCTTGCTGGTGTAATTGCATTATAAATGAGACATAGCTTGTCTTAAGACTATTTTATCACCATCTAGTAAATGTGCAGTAGGTCTAACCCAACAAGCATTAACCAATTACTTCGGATAAAACAACAACTTGTTATTCTTCGTACGGATGCTGCATTTATATAAAACAGGTTATGTAGTCTATTTAACATTTTTAAGTCACCGAATTTAAATAACTTTTTGGAATGACAGCATTAAAACAGCAATTTATCACTTTATTAAAATGAGTGTCACAAATTTTCGTACGTTCAATTAAAATCAAAGTTGTGTTATTCAGCTCTTTAAATATAAACATCGGAATGATATACAGTCACTTAAGTCGAAAACAAACCGGCAATAAAATTTGTGGAGTCGAGATTTATTCTTATACAAAAAAGGCTATTTTCTATTTCAGTGGGCGCGCACGGCTGTGGAAGTGATAAAAGGAGTATAATTTTTAACCTTAACCTTTTTATACTATTGGAAAATTGGTGAAACGTTTCACCGCTATAGAAAGAGAATAATAAAATAGAATCAACATAAAACGAATCAAATCAACCATATTTAGTGCATAAAAGATTTAAATATCAACTTGTCTATTTCTGCACTAAAATAGTTTTTTTCAACACGTTACCATGTTCCAAATTGACGGGCTGTGAGTCTAGTGTTATAATAGTTACGCTTCTTTTAATAAAATAGAACATACGTACGAGCAAGCAAGTGGATTGGCAGAGAAATGTGCTGAATTTGCGCCAATCCACTTGCTTGCCCAAACGTGGGCATGGGCCCATGCTCATGCTCACGTTAGGGCAATTTTCATATCGCCCACCGGTGTATTCGTTTCATATTATAAGAAACGGTTAACATTTTGATATCGTAAATATTAATACTTCTGATTGCTTGGAAGCAATCGCATCACAAACACTGTCAAAGCAAAAGCCACAGGAGAGGAAACATTCTGACTAAAAAGAGAAGCAACATTGTTTCGAAGTCATTTTCCTTTAAAGATGTCAGGGATCGGTTTTGACCCATCAATAGATTACTACAGTAATCCGATGCATTTTTAAGCAAAGGCAAACAAGTGTGTAAGGGCTCCAAACAACATCTTCGGAACCAAACCAACCTTACCTGCACGTGATGCACCCTGCCGAACACCGGATGAGGCTCCGGCGAACCACCCACCAACCCGCATTGGACCAGCGTGGTGGGAAACGGTCCCACCTTAAACCCCTTATGATAAGATGTAAACGCCACGGCCCCCAGTTCCCCGCAGCCTGGCTATTCCTGGTCAAGGGCGGCCATGGTAACGGCAGAGCGGGGATGCTAAGAATCCCGGGAGTACATAGGCTGCCAAAACTAACTGATCATCGCAACGTACAATGGACGCACGCTACGGCTAGATTCTCATTTGGCCCAACTGGAAGAGGAGCTGAGATGCATAAGATGATACGTGTTGGGACTGAGTGAAATCCGTAGAGAGGCGAGGATACTCTTACCCTAGAATCGAGCCATCTTTTGTACTTCAGGCAGGGAGGAAATCCAGCCTAAAAGTTATTCAAGTGTACGCACCAACGTCGACATTCCAGGATGATGATGTCGAAGACATGTACGAAGACATCTCAAGAGCCTTACATAGCACCACCAAGGCTCAATTCAATGTTGCCATCGAGGATTTCAACGCCAAAGTGGGAGTATAGGCATGCAGTGTAGCAGAGCCCCGATACTATGACCACATTACATAGACTTCATTATATCGGACAAAAAGCGCATATTCAGGGATGTCTCAGTGATCTCAAGGTTTAAGACCGGAAGTGATCACCGACTTCTGAGAGGCATCCTGAATATAGATTTGAAGCTTGAACGTCCCGATTAATGAGGTCTACGCTCCGGCCTAATCTGCTCCAGCCTATCATTGATCCTGGCACATTTCAGATCAAACTGGAAAATCAATGTGCTGCCTAGGAAAATACAATCGGCGTGGATGTTGACGAGGAACTCGAATGTGTGGTAGAAATTCTTCGGACGAGGGTGCAAAACTCTGCTGTCTGCGACGTGCGGGAAAAAAGTCTAAACTTTTTGGAGAAACACTGGATCTCATGGAGAAGTGACGAAGTGGTCCAACTGTCACTTCGTTAGAACAGCAGGTTCTTAACAAGACCATCTCCAAGCTGGTAAGGCGCGACCTCCGTCACTCCAATACGCTCTCAATACAGAGAGCTATTGAGCAAAACCGGGGTACCTTCGTACAACAGCTTGGAAGAAGCCATCTAACGAAGTTGACCAAAGAGAACGGAGAAGTCGTCGCTTTGAGACCAGAGTTCTCACGGAGGTTGAAAGCCAGTTATACGCCGTGGCACACCCAGAGCCAGATGAGAAGGATTCTCGAGCCACTCTTGCCCGCCATGTGTCGGAGGATTTTCCATAAATCGGCCTAAAAGAAATCGAGGGGCCTCTTGAGCAACTTAAAAATTGAAAAACCCCCGGAGAAGACGGAGTCACGACAGAGCTTCTGAAGGCCGCCGGTAAACCGGTACAAATGAGACTCCGTCGTCTATTTAACTTTGCTCTTGTCCGGGAGAACTCCTGAGGCATGGCATAGGGGTTTGGTCGTATTGTTCTTCAAAAAAGCTGATAAAACCCTTTTGAAGAACTATCGGCCAATATCGTTCCTGAGCAATGTCTATAAGTTATTTTCGAGGGTCATCTCGAATCGTCTTGCGCGAAAACTCGACGAAGCGCAGCCTCGAGAACAGGCCGGGTTTCGGAGGGGTTACAGCACCATAGACCACATCCACACATGAGGCAGGTTATACAGAAGACACATGAGTATAACCAGCTCCTGTGCATGGAATTTGTGGACTATGTGAAGACTTTTGACTCGATCGAGACCTGGTCTTTCCTCGAGTCCTTACAGTGGTGCCAAATTGATTGGCGATATATCGAGATGCTGAGATGTCTGTACAACGCTGCCACTATGTCTGTTGCAGTCCAAAGTGGGCAGACTGAGCCTATCCCCCTGCACCGTGGTGTGAGACAAGGAGACGTCATGTCTCCGAAATTGTTCTCCGCCGCGCTTGAGGACATGTTCAGGCCGCTCAACTGGGAAGGACACGGCATAAATGTGCGATTTGCGGACGATATCGTCATCATGGCTGAGACCGCAAAGGACCTGCAGAAAATAGTGCAAAGCCTGGCTGAATCTTCTTCACGCATCGGTCTCCGGATGAACTTGGGTAAAACCAAGGTCATGTTTAACAAGCACGTTATCGCATCGGGGACCGCATCCGGGACCGATCTCAATTGACGGCTCCTCCCTCGAAGTCGTTTTGGAGTACGTTTACCTAGGGCAAACGCTCCAACTAGGTAGAAACAACTTTAAGGGAGAGGCCAACAGAAGGATTCGGCTAGGCTGGGCAGCTTTTCATAAGCTTCGTCAAGTTTTCTCGTCACCCATTCCACAACGCCTCAAATCGAAAGCCTTCAATCAGTGCGTCCTACCCGTTATGACTTACGGTGCTGAGACTTGGACACTTACGGTTCGACTGGTCCACAAATTTAAAGTCGCTCAGCGAGCTACGGAGAGGGCTATGCTCGGAGTATCTCTGAAGGACCGCATCAGAAATTATGTGATCCGTCAGAGAACTGAGTGAGAGAGTCACCGATATAGCCCACCGGATTAGTAAGCTGAAGTGGCAGTGGGCTGGTCATATAAGCCGCAGAACTGACGACCGCTGGAGTCGAAAGGTTCTGGAGTGGAGACCGAGGCTCGGCAAACGTAGTGTAGGACGCCCTGCGGCAAGATGGAGTGACGACATTCGCAAAGTAGCCGATGTGGGCTGGATGAGAAGAGCCGAAGATCGGAAGAGATGGCGTGCATTAGGGGAGGCCTATGTCCAGCAGTGGACTGACACAGGCTGATGATGATGATGATGAAAGACAAACAAGAAGAAGTTCAACTAATACAAGAATGAACGTCCTTTATAGTATTATACAGTTAAAAACATTTAAATTAGGCGTGAGCGTTATTTCCCGTCATCAGCTACAATAACTGGTTGCGCGATACGAAACTTAATAACCGTTTTGTGTCTAATTAAAAGTAGTTATTTATGTAAACACGTTATTCGGGCGAGCTCGGTCGTCGTCGTCTTCGTTCGTTAGTTGAGTGAGCGTCAGCGTAAAGCGCTATATTTCTTTCGCATCTCGCCTACCGGCGGGCCGAGCAACAGAGATGGCAGATCGAGGTTTGCCGAGTTAGCGAGACACGAAGTGACGTAATTAGTTACGACGCATAGGAATAACTAATACACATAGATACCATATTCGAGTGACCCCTGTTGGTTAATAATGATAATGACCAGCTGTTATTTAAATCAAAAGTAAAGAAAACATAATAAAGGTTTTTATTTAAATAGCTGAACAAACAAAGTAACTGAACGGTGTATATAAGAGTAAAAATAGTTATAATTAAATCGTTAAAAAGTGTAAATAAACAGTAATATTAAACATCATAATTGAAACAATAAAATTGTGTAATAATTAACATTTTTATTCAAAACATAGTTTCGTAGTAAACACCAATCAATCAATAAAACATTTTATAATTGTAAACCGGAGTAAAGTATGCAGGAAAGTTAATTTATTGATTTAACTATTTGGTATCAAACACGAAACCGTGATTTTCGTTTCGTGTGTAACCGTAAAGTTGAGAAACGTATGTAACCGTATAGTTGTGAAACTTATTTATGCACAGTAGCTGGATGAAAGTAGCTAGTTTTAAAAATTACTAGTTTTAAAACAAGCGACGCTTTCCACGTAACCGGTTACGTTTCGTTTCTTAAAAGTGACGCAACGACCTGCAAAAGTAGAGGAAACAATTGTCATTGTTGGTTCATAGTCCGTCATTGCACTTACGTTTTTTATGGAAAGTCCTAAACTAAAACATGTAGGCGCAAAGTAATGAAAAACAAATTAAACGTATTTTTAAAACTAGTTAACTAATTATACTATAGAATTTAAATGTAAAATAATGCCAGTGTGTAAAATATGTAAAAATGCTTTCTGTATCAGTGTGGATTGACCACTAAAAACCGCCAAGCTCTTTGATTGGTCCACCGCCAAATTTCACTCATCGCGTGATATTCGACCAATAGAGTCATACGTGTTGACGCTATTACAGTGAGATAAAAAACTGTGTTTACCTGAATTACAGATTTCATATAGCTGGTTATTACATTATTGAATATTAAAAAAATATATATTTTCTTATAAGTATGTCCAATCTATAGTTTCTTACATAACCCTATAGTGCCACTGTACAATAATAAAGAATAACACAAGGGATACGCCTTTATATGCTGAAGTGTCGCCGCGCCCAATGTCAACATTATTACTTATCTATCGACTTTGTATATCTATATTCCATTACCGTTATTATTTAATTTGAGAAAAACTTTCTTAAGCTTACAACTTCACTTAGTAAACAGACAACTTAACGTTCTTTACACGATTTTCTATTGTACTTAGATCATCATACGTGATGTCATTTAACCTGGATGCATTTGTCGAAAAACTAAGTTCCTTACAGATAAGTTATTATACGTACGGCACACTATGGTGTATAAATATATTTAATAATTTTTAATATCAGTTAACAATAGAAAGCTTACCATTGAAAATACTGAAAATTGGGAACATCTTTTTCGTATTAGTACCACTCTAATTTTTATAGACAAGTATCTTTGCTTCTACTTATATTACGGGATTAATTATTAGGCACATTGATTTAGTAACATCAGTGGTTGCAAATGTGCTAAAACCAAAATTATTGCGCGCTGTGTGTTTTGCTAAATGTTTAAAAGAAAACAATTATTAACACAAATTACGCGGCATATTATTAAAATCAGTCCGATAAAAAGGATATATATATAAACATATCATAAGTGTACAACATAATGTTTTATGATATATCTTCTGCGTTTCCTATCTTAGATCGACGGAATTTAAGCAACATTAAAACGTCAACGGTCTCCACTCGTAAATAGGATGTTAAAGGGCGACAATAAAACCGAACCATATACGAACAACATCACAAGAATAAGACCGAATTCACAGGAATTGCCACTAAAACCATACATGAGTACTAAGAGCCGCAAGATGGGACTTTATATTGCTCGGAATTTATTGCTTTGTTTGCTGTCCTTAATCGTGTCTGTATGTTATTTCGGATTTATTACGAATAAATACGACAGTTTTTATGAATATTAATACTTGTAGAAACGACGAGAAACATTAGTAAATGTAATAGAGAAACCATTATGCTGTAGGGTTTCAGAGTTTTTGTTCATTTTCAAATAAAATCTGTTGTTCTTGTCCTTTAAGGAACTACACCGAAACCTAATATTAAATCTATTATCTTTGTCCTTTTAAGTGATATACCTGTAACAAAACAAAAAACCCGTGAGAATCCTGCGAGGATTCAAAGTAACGACCTCTGAAAACAAGGAGGAACGCACTAGGCCCGGAAGGCGATTCTAGTTGAAGTTAGGTAGAATACAAATGAACGTTTAAAAATATATAATTAGGTTCAAGTAAACGCACAAAAGACTAAAAAAATAAATAGGAATAAATGCCATTTGGTGTGGGAGATAAAGATTTGTGGATACAGAACAATAACGCAAGAAGATTGATCCAAACAACTAATATTGGAAAGGCACCCATTTGTAGTACATACATTGGCTATTTGCTGAAGTGAAACTTGCCCGGAATACAAATTTATTGAAGCTAAACGTTCCCTCGAAATAGTGGCGTATTTTCTGTATTTGTATTGAAACGGAGAAAATGCATTAAGCGTAACATTGTCTTTTTTTTTTTCAATTATAAATTTTTGTTAAATACCATATGCGTTAAAAAATAAATAAAACAAAATACCATAGATAATTTTTGCTTAGTATTTCGTTCTTGCACTGACATGCACAAAACTTATTTAAGAAAATTTATCGTACATATTTTAGTGTATTTATCTGGACTGAGTTTCTTTCGCTAGTTCTTCTTATACCAAAGTTTCACATATCCTAATGGATGGTAGATTAACTTACGATCACCAATAAAATGTACTGCTTCTATAGCAATTAACTAAAAATATTAATCTTTGACTTGTAAAATCGGGTCATTGTTAAAACATTAGCCAAATCTAGTGTCAAACTCTGTTAGCGCCAGTACCTAATCTATTCTAATTGGTCGAAGGCCGCAATATGTTTGTAATCACGCTATTTTCGACCAATATCAGTGTCAACAAAGATGAACATTAGGTTTTGTTAAATTTCGCTTTGAAGATAGTAGATCCCCTATTTACAGGGCGCCGTCTGGTACCACCATGGTGTTTACTTCTGCCGCGAAACAATAGTGTGGGGAGACTACCATGTTCCTGTTTGAAGGGAACCGTAGTAATTACTGGGTAAACAAAAGTAACATCGTGTGTCTCATAGTAGGCAGTCGATAAAATCTCTGGTATTACCGAGGCTCATGATCGTCGGTGTCCACATACCACTAGATGGCGCGACTCTCTGCCTTCGCAGGCAATTTAAAAAAGTTAAATTCTGGTCATTACTAAGTCCGCACATAGTTTTTAATAATTTTTTTCAGAATACTACAAATTGAAAGTTAAAAAACTCTCACTATCTTACGGTTGTCTATTATATAAGTGTCAAAATACAACCAGTCTTTCTAGAAGACGAACCGAAGAACGAAACGCAGAGAGATTTTTATTCAATAAAGATATAATTTTAATACAAATCCGGTTTCCCATTTAGTTTTCCTGTGGATCCAATTAAAAGTTTAACTCTTTATATTTGAGTTTGCAGCAAACTACCAACCGTGTACATTTTGTACTTCGAAACGTCAACTTTTAGTTATTGCATAAAGTTTTATAGAGAAATCTTTTCGAAAACCCAAGTATGTAACTGATATCATTAGAAACTTATTCATATTTTCAAATTTCAGGTGAAAGTGGTATTCATATACGGACTGAAATTAAAAATAAACGTCTTATCGTTAATAAAATTGTTTTAATTTGCTACAGCATTATCATGTCGTATTGGCCCTTGATTTATAAACCGGAGGTCGTGGGTTCAAATCCCGCGCGAAACGACTTTGTGTTATCGTTGTTTTCGGGTTGGTTAGAACTACTTAGCCGATCACCCAGTTGTCTGATAAGTAAGATGATCCATGCGCTGCATGGGCATGTAAAAATTCGGTCCACCCACTAACCGCATTGGACCAGTGTGGTGGGATACGATCTAAAACCCCTAATAGAGAAGGAATTACGGGAGGCTTATGTCCAGCAGTAGAGTAACACAAGCAGATGATGTAATATTAGCATATTTTTTATTAACACATATCACGGCTGTGTATAAAGACTTCTTTTAAAGACACACTAACAAACTATCTAGTCCAGATGCCTTTGTACGTTGTGCAGTATACTCAATGGACGTCATTGGTTTAAAACCGTGTCGACAAATTGTTGCCGATTTCTAACTGCGCCTGTTCAAAACCATTACCTCTAGTAATGGTTTTGAAGTATGATATGTGCTGATCTTTGGGTGGTTATTAAAATATAAATAGTAACCCTTTTAGTACGCTATTCATCTCAAACCCTAAATGAGACTTAATGCCTTAAAAAAATCGTAACTTGCCCATGAATTTACTGGCTATAAACAATAAAAGACATAATAGTAAGAGTAAAAGTGTCTGACAATCGTGCTTTTATGTTCCTTGAATAGCATGTCCATAGAGTGGATACGGTTCTTTGGTCCAAAAATCGCCAAGAAAAGGTATCACTAAGCTTTCCTGACAGATTTTGGACCACTTATATAAAATCTAAAATCAATCAATTTCCGAAAGATTACGTGCTTTGTGGTGAAAGATAGTGGTACATGACACTTGGAAGTTATTCGTCAATTAGAATACAATATTTTAGTGCTATAACTGTCATACTTACTCATTCACAAATTCCTATTTGGTTTTATCATACTATAGTTGTACCTTTCGGTTATAACATTGCGGTCAAAATGACCTCGAGAATTTCATATGAATTGGATCGTTTCGTCCAATCAATCGGATAGCATAATAACTTCCAATCATGGGTATTCACTTGATGTTACATTGGGTACCACAATCTTGTGTAACGGTATTAGCATGCATACATTACATCACTGTATTGTATTCATGGCCTAAAACGATATAAATAGAGTAAAAGTAGAGTGACACTTACGGTCAAAAGTACTTGTAGTAACTAGTACCCGAGATAACCAAATAAATAAATCGTCTTATATTACACCATTGTATTATATTAATTTTCTAAACCAATATACGCTTAAAAGTAATGTTTTATAGTAATTGGTACACGAGGTCACAAAATAACTGAATCAATTATTATTTAATAAATGCTATCCACTTCCGAGTGTTATGGTAAACAATAAATATTAATCTAAATGCATTCAAAGTTACAGTAAACCATTTCACATGAAGTT
The DNA here is from genome assembly GCA_029286875.1 of Lamproptera curius. Taxonomy (NCBI): domain Eukaryota; kingdom Metazoa; phylum Arthropoda; class Insecta; order Lepidoptera; family Papilionidae; genus Lamproptera; species Lamproptera curius. The sequence continues at coordinate 2,148,095 of JAGSMT010000022.1, forward strand.
AACTCTTCAAAAAGATTATTCATAACTTAAGCACTCATCAATCCAAGTTGACGACTCGCCCTCGTCGCGGTGGCTTAAGTAAACTACATTATTCATATTTCGCGGACGCCGCTGAGCCAGCAATTAGGAAGTCCATTATAAAATATTCAGAACATCTATTTCTAGAGCTTGTTCTGGCTTTTTATAAAAAACTTAGTGTCCTTATTACCTATTGTTATATATCATCAAATTAAATAAAATAAAATGGATTTTATCGTTAATTTACATATTAAATTATATATTAAGCCACCTCTCCTGGTCTGTCAGCCTGTCCCGTGACTACGCGTTCAGAATGTCAAGTGTTAACATATAATATGATAAGTAAATAAAGGAAATAAAACATATAAACGTTGTTTTATTCAAAAACTTGTAGTATTATCGAACATAAAAAAATATTATTATATGAGTTACAATTCATACAAAAGCTTACTGATAGTAAATATTTAAAATTGTCATAATAGTTGGAAGACAGGTAAGTAAGCTGACAATCGTGGATGATAAGAGTGAGATCAAGGAGAATTGAGTTGAAGATAGTCTTTAAGTTAGAGTATACTAAATCTAAACTTGATAGTTACGATGATAGAAATCTACTCACGGCACCGGCGCACTTGACGTCCTCGGCCATAGACATTTCCTGCCACCTGCCACTACCATAACACGATAAAGCGATCACTTATCTTCTTATACCATCGAGACGTCACGCAACGTTCGTGTCGAGATTCGAACACCGATTCCAAATTCAAAAACGCGTTCGAAATTCAAAAAGCCCATTCGGCTTTCGAATCACGCGATGTTTACGTTGTAACGCCGTGTTATTTGTTTATCTGCGAGCGTGACGCGACTGGCCCCTGTCAAAGTTTGGGGGAGACTGGGTGCGCGCGCCGAGCCGGTTGCCATGGTGATCGTTTGGAGGTTATTTTGCAGCTTCGCAGATAGATGTCAACTTTGTGGGTATCTGATAAGTTAGGCCGGTGTAGGGTGACCTGGATACTCAAGGTCTATCCCGGATTTGTTAACTTTGGTAACAAACTGTTTTGTGAGGAGATTTATATCGGACGCGATGGAACGGATAATAAACTCGTTAGACATATGTAAATCTGAGTAAATTTATTTTAACGGAGAGTTTAGATGTTTATGCGATAGCTTTTGCGACTGAAAAGCAGTTGTAAACATTAGATGAGTTTCTTTCACTATCAGAGTTCGGTGCTATCTAGTTTTGAAGAATTCTGCAATATGTTGTTTGTCTAACTAGGAAATAGCATATATTGCACTAACTATTGTTGCAGCTTTTTGGTGTCTTAATTGTTTCTTTGTATGACTTTATTCTGAGTATATTGACTAAAATCTTAAACGAACAAATATTTATATATCCATGAATACGCATAGTATAAAGTGAATTTATCAAATAAAGATTATCCGTTTAATTTGATGGATTCAAAAGCCTGTGTCGGTATTACAACCTGAACTTAAAATCGTAACACTAAAATACAATTTTAAGAAAGACAAAAAAGCATACTGATGCAAGGTATTAATACTGACGCAGTTCATTTGAAATCGCTATATTTTCAAGCTCCATAAAGTTTCGTGTCTTAGAAATCTACTAATTAAAGCCTAAAATTTTACAAAAATAAAAGTTTTTACTGTTAAACAATCGAAACTCATTAATCAACTACTGTGTTATAAGTCCGCAGGCTAATCTCGTTTGCCCTGTAGTCTACGGTAGGTCCCAAAAGTAATCGGCACCGAAACCTAATTAGTCGTAATTATAATATATAATTTAGTTTTGAATTTATTTAAAAACAAGATTTTAAAGGCCATTGGGGCGGTGCAAATGCGGTATCTATTTCAGCCGGAAAGTGGTGGTGGAAAACACTTCGCGTTCCGTCTTGAAGGACATCGCAGCAAGCGTATTTACTGAATAAACGAGACGAAACATCCTAAGTCTCACGGTAGGCAACGCGTTGGTAATACCCCTGGTATGCCTATGTTCCTGGGCGTCGGTGACCACTTTCATCGGGTGGACCGACTGCTCGAAGGTTTTCGTAAGCAATAAAAAAATAAAGGACATCTACAGTGACTATCTTTCTATCGCCTTACTGCCTCTTTCTGACCCGGACCATGAACGCTAAAATAATCAATACAATAAATTTCGTAGTTATAGTTTGAACTTTGTTTCTTATTTCATCATCATCATCAGCCTGTGCTAGTCCACTGCAGGACATATGCCTCCCCTAATGCACGCCTTCTCCATTAGGATGTTTTTAGGCCGTATCCCACCACGCTGATTCAATGCGGGTGGACCGACTTTTTATAGGGCCATCTGACGCATGGATTATCTTAGTTTTCAGACAATCAGGTGATCGGCCCAAATTATAACTAACTAGGAAACAACATTGAAAATTTGTTGGGTTCCCGCAGGATTCGAACCCACGACCTACGGTTTCTTAAGAAAAAGGGCAGCTCTAAATATTAATATTAAAAATGTCCCCGATAGCAAATTTCTATTTTCCATGTAAATAAAATTTTTCAAGATTGCAATTGTCTTACTTATTTTTTATTTTTTTTTATTTAATCTTGGTCTTTTTAAATGATCAGGAAGATATTTAACTTCCGGTTTGGAAGAAAATTGTTGATTTTTGGAAACTACAAATTAAGGTATATCCCGCTTTGAATGACACTTCAAGGACATTTTAAGGCTACCCTTTTTAAACTTTGGCTGGGTTTTCGTAGATTTTTCAATTTAAAATTTCGTACATTTTTAATTAGTTTTCAATTAATTAATTAAAACTATTAAATGAACCAATTAAATTAATTTTTCTTTTAGAAGTAAATGTTGCTATGTTACCTAGTGATAAAGCTACAGAATTGCAGAAGAATTATAAAATTTCTTTGAAGACATTTAAGCAATAAGTAAAATATAAACAAAATAATATGATCGACTTTAAACTCTGTATTACTACTTTACGCAACATAAGCGGGTAACAACTTGCTCTCTGCACTAAACAACCTGCGATTTGTGCAACCACATTTTAAATCTACTAATATCTTTTAAATTGATCATTTAATCCAAATCACGAACACTTTTATATTTCATATATGACTTATAACACGTCACTTGCATTTTTAAAATAATCACATTAAAATGGTTAAGATAGGCTATTCTCAAAACATATTTAAGTAGGGCTCAAATGGCTAGCAGATGAGTAGGCGTCGTTGGATTCTGCACAAGCAGTGAATAAACCGTATGAATACGCATAGAGTACATCGACAGACTAAGCGGCAGGCGCTGCCATTCTGTAGGCTCTAAACGGAAACAACGTACTATTATTAAAATAACACTATTGAGTACCTCCTTCTTTTGAGAAGTCGGTCAAAACATTTTCCTACCTTACTGACCCTCGTATACCATAGAGCATGACGCAATCTAAATTATAAACGTACTGATATAGTAATAACAATTCATTATTCACCAACGTACAGTACAATGATCCATGTTTCGGACATTCTTTGCCTTGCCTCTATTAAACTGGCCTAGTGAATTGACCCTAGCTTTATGAACCGGAGATCGTGAGTTCGAATCTCGCAAGAAAACAACTTTGTTTTATCGTTGTTTTCTGGTTGGTTACGACAAAGTGGGCCGATCACCTAAGATAATCCATGTGTCGGATGGGCATGTAAAAAGTCGTCCAACCACAAACCCGCATTTAACCGGCATGATGGGATACGGTCCAAAAATCCTTAATGGAGAATGCGTGCGTTAGGGGAGGCCTATGTCCAGCAGTGGACTAACACAGGCTGTTGATGATGACGATGCTGGCTCAAAACAATTTGTACTTTCAATAACTCATTATTGAAAGTACAAACTGTTTTGAGCCGCCTCTACAGGAAAATCAAAGGTAACGAAAAGAAGAATGTGGCTTATTTTTTCGTCTATTATTTTTTAAATCTTATATATCGAAAGTTATTGCGTTCAGCAGTAACCATTATGAGTATAGTGTCTTAATCATGTGGAGGATAATAAATACTAGAATACGGCAGCGTTTATGCACTAGTAGAAACTCTGTGGTGGCGCTTACTAATAATAGTTAGTAGTAAATATAGTGATTCCCGAGAAAGAGGGATATACCACGTGGTTGAGTAGACTTTAAAAACAACAAAGCCCTTAGTTATTATTTTTCTGATCCATACCTTAAATATCTCTTTGTTAAAATGAAACAGTCAAAAATATTAAAGGTTATATTTTTAAACTATTTGATTAACAATCAATCCTATTTATCTATACTTATCTTCTTCATTATTATAGGTATTTTATCTTCGATATTATCGATAATATAGTATATATAACTATGGTTAAACCTAACGTTTAATAGAATTGCTATTAATATATCTAGCGTTTTTATTGAAGAATTGTCACCGACATGTCAATCATTAAGTGACAGTCGAATAACAACATCATACGTGATGACTTCGTTACTTCTTAACGTAGATTTAAGAAGTAATGATGTTAAAGAAATAGAAAGATTGAACAAGATGATTCATGTTCAATTTGGCTGAAATTTAAACCGTAAAATTCTATCTCTACATAATAAAGGGACGGCGCACTTGTGTTAGTGGATTAATAAAAGCTCTGATAACGCGATTACTTCACACTGCTGCTAGGAGTTGTGAACTGACAAGTCTAACGCCACTACTGAAAATTAAATGTAGACAAGTTTAAGAGTTGTTAAAACTAAATTATTGTTTGCACACAGCATGAATAAAGTTTAGAACTCGCATTCTGTTTTGTGAATATTGTAGTTCTAAGCATGATTTTTAACTTAATGACATTGAATGTACTCAAAACACCTAGTCTCATTACTTTTTTAATAACTAACTGCTGTCCGTGACATCGGCTGCGTAATAATAAAAAAAAATCTATATTTATTATTATTATTAAAATCTAGATAGATTGTTTTATGAGAAAAAAGTATTCTTAGTTAGTCTTAGTTGCATCATCTGTCTTCTGGTAAAAATCATGTCAAAATATCACCAGACAAACAACAAACAAACCGAAAGTGAGACACAAATTAAAAAGAAAATGTTGTCTCGTTATATGTTTCGGTTATATATCACTTTATACATTACAACACATAACATTCCGTTCTCCATTTTTTTCATTTGAATAGATTAGGCATCACAACTTACGGACACATTCAGAAATACCTTGCCAAAGGTAATGAAGATTCCTAATTAACGCAAATTAAATTCAATTAAAAAAAAAATAGCGCCTGATAATTGAGTTCTGATTTTGACCATCTTATCAAAATCAAAGAAATTTTAACGGAAACCACTCATAGAGCTCTATAATTTTGCATTATAATAATTTATATTAACTTTACGTCTTACTTTATTCTTGGATTAGATGGACAGTCAGGGGTCAAAGATAAAAAGAAATATATCGGTTAGTGGTTGTTAATCGACATATACTTACTGCGATTAATCGTGAGTTTTAATGGCAAAAAGTATAAGACGGGAAAATTCCTTAAAAAAAATTGAAAATATTTAAAGAAACCAAAACCTTTCGCTTAAGTTAAAATAGATATTTTAATTATTTCAAACAACATTTAGGATTTCCCTTAAGATCCTACATGATTCCTGATTCATTAATCTTAAATTCACACCAATATTGTACTCGTACAATTATATCGTGAACATTAATGTAAATAGTAATCGGAAATTGAAATATATATAAATCATTATATATATTGGAAAAATAACTAAAACAAAACATGTTGAACTTAAACATGTTAAATTTATATTTTAAAAGAATGTATATTATATGTCGTGTAAACTTTGAGTGTTTATAAAAAAATCTTGGAAAAGAGGCTATTTAATCTCTAAAACACAATAAGACAATACATAAAACATAATAAAGACATAAATCCTATTGATTTAATAAAAAACTACTAAACTACGATTTTATCGCGTTTGATTAGTTTTACAATTTTCCCGACGTCAGATACTTTGCAGGTCACGGGCAGATTTAAGTTTTGTTCGTCTGTCAAAGTTTTTACTCATCCATAATGTTTTCTTTGTTTTAATCATTTGTCCGTTTCACGCATACCGAGCTTATGATATCCACAGTTCTAGCAAAAATCTAATGCCTGGGTTTAATTTTCTGAATAATTGTATTCAAAGCAGGTAACACCCAATCATCTACTGTATTAAAATTATGATTTTTTTTAATAACAACAGCCTCGCGTATTTTCCTGGGTTGGGATCGATTTTCTGTGGCAAGGATATCTGAAATGTGGGGAAAATTTTATAAAAAATTTAAGGCGACAACATCCGTAAAGTGTTTTATTCAACACTACACAAACTTAAGATTCAAATTAATTTGTTTTAGAAAACAATCACCATTGGCAATAGGACTTTTAAATATATAGAGAAATCAGGCATTAATAATTCTTTAAAAGTCAAAGGATTTAATAATGATAAATGCCCTCTACTTTCGTAAGGATTTAACTCGTCCGATAAAACATAACTTAACCAGAAAATGTATTATTTCACGTGGAGACGAAGACTATATCAATGTTAAAAGAAACTCCTTATTCGGAACTAACGTTAGCAAATTATGTCTCAATGAAATAAGTAAACCTTTTTAATTAAGTAAATTCGGTAGCAAGCTATTAAATAGGCTCGTTAAAACTTTAACTAGTTAGCTACTTTCGATCTAGATATTGGATTCATTATTTTATTGCTAGCATGTTTAAGTAGATATTGCTTCAAGCCTATAGTGTTAAAGCTACAAAATTCTAGAAGTCGTTATTAAAGCCGTTTGAACAAAATAAGGTGTTTTTATTGCTTTGAAATTCAAGAAGGCGTCAATAATAATGTTTGACTTGAATAATATTGGCTTTTTTCGATGGTAATTTAAAGTTTATCATAGATTAAGCCAAGTCGTGCCCTAAATACTGGTATAGTGTCCCTCTGCATTCTAGGAATTTTATCTGAAGATTTAAATCAAGTTTTTTACGTACATTTGTTTTTAAGAAAAAGTCGAGCGGAATGTTCACCTGATGGAAAGTATGATATGTACGCTGGTCCATAAGAAAAGTAGATTGCTACACCCTACACATTCCCTAAGTGTAGTAATCTGAGACTGGATATGTCTCATTAAACTAACAATTATGCAGGCTAAGGAGACCTTGAAACTGGAAGATAATAGGGTTTACACACTGCTGATTTGCGGTAGAAATAGGCATCGCGATGGTACATCCCAAGATGATCCATTGTGAAAAGGGTACCAAAAAGTTCTATTCTGGTTTTCCACGCACTTTTAATATGCATAAATATTTAGTTTACTTTTTTTTATCAAATCCACTAATTTACGGATTTTTCGCGTTACTTAAATATATTTATTCCCGACGTTTCGGATTCTTTTCAGCATCCATGATCACGGGCAGACTAAGTTGGTATATGTCTGTATCTCTATGTTTTCGAATAACCATCAGTTTGATTTAAAAACATATCTTTCGATTTCTTAATTTTTAATGTTGGTTTGACAAAAAGTATTTATGTTGTCCTTCGGTTTTGTAGTTTTTTATACTGTGCGTTTAATTTTTGAAATTATTGGATCCCAGGAAGGTGGCAAAGACCAACCATCTTCTCTATTAAAATTTGGATATTTTTTAATTTCTATTGCTTCCCGAATCATCCTTGGTATAAATCGATGTTCATTAGCCAGTATTTTTGGTTCATCAAATCTACTTTTTTTTGTTGATAGTTCGATTTGGTTAACCAGATCACATCCAAATACAATCTAGTACAATTTTTTTGTGTTATCGTTGTGTTTCCCGTGTTATCTTTAGATTTTTTAAGTTGGATTTCCTTTGTTTTATGATACTCAAGGTGAATGTAGCTGTCCATTGTTGAAATATTTTTTTAAGATAGAACGGTGGCTTTTTGAGTCTATTTATTACACATACACGCAAAAAATACGTATCTTTCCTCTTTATAACACTAGTATAGATTTTTTATTAGTTTTAACCATATCTTTTAAAAAAAATAATAGCTGACCCTGTTTAATCTTTTGCATTTATAGCGAACTCTCAGAAACAAATTAGTTCTTATCCCTGAATTACGATAAGTAACATTAGAGCGAACCGAAATTATCAAGAAATTTGCTTACCAGTCCCTCGACTTAGCGTATTACTGAAGTTTATATTAAACATGACGGGCTTCATATTTCGCAGTGAGAAATATAATTTCTTGCAGTAAGTTTACCAGAGTGCTTACATCATCAGCCTCTGATAGTCCACTGCTGGACTTAGGCCTCCCCTTATACACCTCTATCCATTAGGGGGTTTTGGACCATATCCCACCACGCTGGTCTAATGAGGGTTAGTGGGTGGACCAACTTTTACATGCCCATCCGACACATGGATTAACTTACTTTTCAGACAATTAGTTGTAATTTAAGGTTGTAAGAGTCCCGCTGAGTTACTTACGCATTCTTCTCAGGTCAGATGCTTTCAATTCCGAACCGTTTGTAGATTATTTTACGATCAATGAGTGTAATGTTTCTATTTTGAATAAAGACTGAAATATTCTAAATTATTCTGTTTAAATATAGTACATACGTTATTTTCGTGGCCAAAGGCAATCTACGAATAAAGCATATTATTGAAACATTTACTGAAATCAATCAGCTTTAGCTTTATAGGCAATAGAATCCCTTTTGCTGGAGACTGGCTAGGAAACTTCAGTGTCCACTTCCATCGCAAAGTAGACGTGTGTTAACAACAGTTTGTTCCAGTTTGAAGGACACTGACAAAATATTCAAATATTTTTGAGTAACTTGCAAACGACCAAAAAGAGCGCTAATAATAACAATATGTTATCATATTTGAAATATGAACCAGGATATTCTCATAACATAAACAACAGCAATGCCTAAACTATTTAAGATAAACTATAACCTTTTAATAAAAAAAGCCTGCTTAGAATTATAATCTTTTGTAATGTGTCTGTCTGTATAAATATTTATATTAACAAACATGTTAACTTTTTCTTGTATATCAGTCTTCGATAAAAGCACTGTACAGAGCTCTTTTTACATCTGTAAGCAGTCGTTAGCAACAAGTACCATTATACCGTTACCGTTTATAGAAACTATTTTTTTTATTAAAAACGCAGGCAGTCGAGCAGTCGGACCTCGTCTGATGGGAAGTGGTCGCCGACGCCCATGGATATTGGCAATACCACTGGTACCACCAATGCACTGCTTATCGTGAGACATAGGATATTAAGTCTCGTTTACCCAGCAAATACGTTGACTACGTAATTATTTCTATTGCTTGCGCGAATATTATACATTATTAAATAAGGATTTTATCGCGTTTATTTTACATTTTAAATTCCCGACGTTTCGAACACTTTCCAGCGGCCGTGGTCACGGGGTAGACTGAGATGTCATGCGTCTTGTCGCCAGTGCTTAAACGGGATTTCCAGATCTTAATTTTAATTAATTATTTTTAGTCTGTACTCCGACCTATGCAAAATGAACTGATTTTATCATTTCAACCGGCAGTGGTATTATGGTTGGGTTTAAATTTTAATTTATTGATTATGGGGTCCCATGCAGGTGGTAGAACCTAACCATCTTCTCTATTAAAATTTGGATGTTTTCTAATCTCAATAGCCTTACGGATCATCCTTGGTAGAAATCGGTGTAATGGTTTGGGTGATTTAAAGTATGATCATACACTGCCGACTTGTTGGGTCTTTTATGTTTAATGTTAGCTATATGTTCCTTACATATAGCTGACATTAAACATAAAAGACCTGCTGCTGGAGACAAAGAATGATAAATTACACGTCAATTAGCAGAATCCTGCGTGCGATCGAATGGTAATTGAGAGAAATGCAGATCTCCATTTCAACTCAGCGTTTAATATTAACGGGCTAGAATTTTCTTGAAATTATCAATATGCTTTAAAATTATGATTATTTATATAGACTTATTTATGATCATCTAAAAAAATACATTTTTTTTTTAAATCTGTACGTCTGTCCGACGGTTTGTTCTACATAATCTTTGAAATGGTTATTACGGTTTTGATGGGGCTTCACCGGAAGATAGCTGATGTAACTGGGAATAACGTAGGATATATTTTTTTTTAGAAAATATATTATATATTACCACGCGGATGAAGTCGCGGGCAAACATATTTTAGAAATTAAAATTAACTCACACGTCAACAATCCAACAAACATAATTGCAAAACGTAGTGACTATGAACAATTAATTTTTACCTTTAATACAAATTGAATCAACGAATTAATACGAAACTAATTACTAAACATGTATTTTATTGTCATTTTGGTATTATGTTACATACGGAAAAAATAACTGTACATATATACGCGAGTAAACCTGCTAGCGGTTACTTGTATTGTAACAACCGATACATACGTTCACTTAAGATCTCCGCAGATTGAACGCGTGTCGGAAAACTACATGTACAATATACCAACTTGTCTGCCCGTGATCATGGATGCTGACAAGAATCCGAAACGTCGGGAATAAATATATTTAAGTAACGCGAAAAATCCGTAAATTAGTGGATTTGATATGTATAATAATCACGTAAATAAAAGAAATAATTACATGTATCATTTAAATATTTCCTATGTTAATGGTGCTTTTATATTAGATGCACCACACGATGTTATCCTTTACGACCAAGCACGTATTTAGTGAACACTTCTAAATTAGATTTATTGTTAAATTTGCAATTCCAAATTGACACCGGTGTTTGGTATCACAACCACTTCATATTGATTTCTCGGGATACAGCTATACAGTGCTAAACATCTGTACACGTATAAAATGCACAAGAAATAATATGAGCTGATATTAAATGTAGTAGTACCAAAGAAAACGCATGAGAATGAAGAAAAGTTATTTTGTTCCATCTATTATATGTACGTTTTGGCTGAACTTTAATTAGTATAATACTAACTTGACATAATAAAGGGACGGCGTACTTGAGTAAGTGGATTATTAAAGCTCTGATAACAAGATTACTTCACACTCGTGCAGGGAATTGTGAATGACCAAGTCTAACGCTACTACTGAAAATTTAATCCAGAGAAGTTTGAGAGTTGTTAAAACTAAATTATTGTTGCGCAATGTTTAAATAAAGTTTAAAACTCTCATTCTGTTGTGAATGTTTTTGTGGTAAGCAGTATTATAAACTTAATGATATTAAATCTACTAAAAATTACTATGGCTTTATTTTAATAACTAGGGCTCACATTTTATTGCCACGTAAACACATACCATGCCGTTCCGTATAAGATTGAAGAAGTGTTTAAAAGTTAAAAGTATTAAATGACGATGACTTATTTTAAAAATAAGAGATTGCAAGTAACTGGTAACAAATGTAATAAATGATGGATGAATATAACAGTCCAAGTAAAATTTGGTCTTTTCTTAATCAAAATCAAATCTAATAGCGTCATATTCTGCGGTCATCTTTAAGTTACCCGATCAGAGCTATTTTTATTAAGCTTTATAAGACTTTTGCGTTATTCTTTGTTTATTAAATTTCATAAATAATTTTGGTCCTGGTATAACAATAGACATCTGTTGTTATACCAGACAGGGGTCCGCGTCATTACCTATATGTACCTTTATTTTAAACTATGCAAAAAATATGTATTGGTGTATGAAATGTGTATTGGTGGCGAGTAGTTAATGAATAAATTTTATATCTGTAAATAGTTCTGTGACCATTGACTAACACTGCATGGGACGGAAATAATAAATAGGTTTATTTTGCGTTAAACACATCTTAAATCGTTAGAAAACCTATCCAAAAACTACTTAATCTTTACGATTGCTTTTCTTATAGTATGCTTTTGGTAAATGGTATATTCAACTTATTAACATTAAAGCTTAAAATTTTTTCAAGCGTATGACTTTTCGCTAATTTTATAAACATTTTTCCATATATTTTCGACAATATTTAGAATATCTTATAGGATCCAACACAATACCCGAAATAAAGCGATCTTAAATTAAAATAGTATATAATATACATCGAAAATACTATATATATATATATTTTCGATTACGACGGCCGATCTTAGGATCAGATAAAGAATCTTCAGATTAAGATCAGCCTACTGAGCAGCCTACGTATAAATTTACGCGCACAAACAGGTGCTTCGTTCACTTTCAAGTCTCTCACTCTCACTTCTAGTCCAATGGGTGATCCCTCATTTGTTGATAGGACATCATTCGCTGGATAGGACAATGGTCCTATCCAACTAGGTAACAAAAATGAAAAGTTGTTGAGTTCCCGCGGGGTTCAAACCTTTGGTAAGTTAAGCGCAAGCCTGAACCACTTCACTAATGCTACGAAGGTATTCGAAAATTATTAAAAGTACTGCTAAAATATCTTTTACTTTAGCTCTATTACAAAAGTCAGTTTTCCCTTTAATAATATTGGGATGTTTTAACAAACATCCGTTTTGTATCTACTTTAAAATAATAAATTAAAGTAGATACAAATTAGAGAACCCCCTGTTTGGAATAAATACAAGCTTAGTCTTGTCATACATAAAACACGAATACCTCAAAACCTACACAAATTTATTCTATAGACAGCTATTGAATTAGCTCCTTAACACTTTGAGGAGTTTTTAAATCTTTACATATGATACCTTATTTTATTGCTAGCTGGAGTCAATATTGTTAGCCTTTGTTCTTAACGTTATATATACTTTAAGTCAGTCGAGGAAGTATGTACAAAATGAAGGATTTTATTGCTTCCAAATTCAAGAATGCATTGATATTAATTAGTAGTTGAACGTTTATCATAAACAGTGTCTATGTCTTGCCCTAAATACTAGTACAGCGTCCATTAGCGTTCTGTTACTTCTATGTATTAACTCGAATTAAGTTCGTCCCATTCCTTTCTCATTCTCCGTTTTCGTTTTTTACGGTTAGCCAGATGATTATTATTTTTTAAAGACAATACACATTCTAATATTATTAATTATATTTGTGTGCTCTTTCTAAATATGCTGATATTTAGACGAGTACTTACTGTTCTGCATAAAACAATTCAGTGATAAAATATAAACGAGACCACAGTATAGTCCTATACTAACATAATATGGATGTAAAGCTGCAATGACGACTTTGGATAGGAAATTAAGAAACACATTATTTTTAAACACAATTATAGTAAGGATTTATTTTATCGATGTAAATACCTGATTGGTACTTTTTACTGTTGTAAGCTTAATGGTATAAGAGAAGAATACCAGACTCTGCTTGCTCTGTTTATTTTATAGCAAATTTTTCAGCAGATTACTTCCTATCCCCTGAATTACGATAAGTAACTTTAAAACGTATCAAAATCATCACGTAATTGGCTTACCAGTCTCCCGACTTAGTGAAATATTGAAGTTTATATTGAATATAACAGGCTTTACATTTCGGTCTGAGAAATATAATTTGTCTCTAGAGTTAAACGGTGAGATTAAATAATTATTATTTTGATAATGTTTATAATATAAAAACATCAATTTAAGGATTTAAATAACAGAAGAATAGGACCGACTTTAAACAGTATATAAGACTACGTCTGAGAATTTTGCGATAATCGTGTCCATACTCTGTAAAAACTGTACTACTGAAGCTGCTTTACCCTACTTCACTTAGGTTTCATCGGACTCAAAGAAATGGCAGGTGAATAAACACTTTAAATATCATTCCCCATAGTGTCCCAAGCTCAATAATTAAATAATATAACATTAATTAATTTGTTGTCCATAAATTTTACTAGTTTTGGTCAGAACTCATTTAAAAAATGATGCATTTAACAGTATATTACAGAGAGTAAGAAATGATTGGAACATCTAAGTTTTATCGGGGTCCCAAAGAAAAAAATCATTTCCTCACTTTTTACTAAAAGCTGGATTATACTTTTCGATTGGATTGTAGGTCATTTTTTGCCTAGCAATTTTTATAATTCAACATTTACCATGCTGCCAGCATTTGTCATCATCATCATATACCTGTTATAGTCCACTGCTGGACAAAGGCATCCCCTAATACACCCCTATCCATTAGGGGGATTTAGACCGTATCCCACCACGCTGGACCAATGCGGGTTGGTGGGTGGACCGAACTTTTACACGCCTTATCATCTTACTTTTCAGACAATTGGGTGATCAGCCCAAAGTTTCGGCATCCATGATCTCGACCAGACTAAGTTGGTATATGACTGTATCTCAATGTTTTGGAATAACCGTCAGAGTTTTTGTTTAAAATTGACGTATCTTTCATTTTCTTTATTTTTAACATTGTTGCGACAAAAAGTACTTATGTTGTCCTTTGGCTTTATAGTTTTTACATCTTTGGGTTTAATTTTTGAAATTATTGGATCTCAGGAAGGTTGCAAAGATCAACCATCCTCTCTATTAATATTTGGATATTTTTTAATTTCTATTGCTTCTCGAATCATCCTTGGTATAAATCGATGTTCTTTTGCAAGTATTTTTGGTTCATCAAATTTAATAACGATTGGGCTTGTCTAGATAGTCGCAAATGGGAGATTTCTTATAGCGTCGGTGCTTAACATCTGGTTCATATTGGTCTTTTTGTTTGTCCAATGTAAGAGAGACCACAATTACAGTCTTGTTTGTACCCCCCGGTACCTGTAGAGGAATTTACATTTGACGGATGGTAAAATTGGCCAGTCTTCTTCGGCGGCTTATAATATTCTAATATATTTTTTATTCATTACTGCTTAAATTTATCTAAATATAGAAATAGCGCTAAAACAATTCTCCCCCTCACTTAAATGATCATAATTGATTTTTTTACCACACCTTTACTTTCATTGATATCAAAAAATTGGGGACCACATAGTCAGCTGAGGTAAGTTGCTTGTGTACTATATCTTTAATATATAAAACTGTCAATTATCACGAATTATATTCCCATATACGAAGTTATTTATATATATAGTTAAGCTATATTTTCCGCAAACTCGTAGGAACTAGTCATAAGCATTTTCCGCAATATTTGACGGAGAGGGCACGTTCCTCTCCAATAAACTACTTCGCAATTTCCGCCACTGCATTTTGATTCTGTAATATCTTTTAAAGTTATAATTATCACTCTTTGACCGACAGACTTTTTTTATGTATGTATACCTTGTTGGCGCGCTCCTAGTGCTCCGATTTTGTTGGTGTGTAATTATTTTATTATGCTGTTAACATTGTAATTTTATTATTGATATGCATTATATACAACATAAGGGCAATACACAAAGGGCGACCTATATTTCTATTTGATTCCAGGAATACAAATTCGTCGTTAAAACGAGTCAAAAGTCAAGTCAACGTCGTTAAAAATCATTCAAGCGTTTCTGCGCAAAACCAAATTAGGCGAGTGAATGGTTTTATTAAATGTTTATTGTGAAACTGATAAAGCTGGTCTAAATTTTGTAGGATTGTAGTTATTAACGGATGAATTTAAATTAAAAAAAAAACTGTTTAACGTTTTTTGACTGACTTCCCAAGAGAAGGAGGTACTAAATTCGGATCGTATGTTTATTTTTATTAACCTCGTTGCTAGGAGTACTAGGAAGATTAGTACTCCTTTTTGCTAGACGTCCGCGAGCACATACATAAGAATAGCCCACAATAGCCATTTTAACATAATACATTGCTAAAAATTGCAACATTTTATACAACACTCATTTAAGGTAATATAGTGAAATTTTACATGAAAATTCTATATTTTATGTGCATAAAATGTGTCATACTTGACATTTCGATTCAATGAATACTTTAAAATATACAGATATATATAGATAAATAATTTATAGATTTAAGATTCAGTGACGGAAACCGCGGGAGCTGCTTTTTGCGAAGGGCACGATCCACCGGCTTATATTGCGCAGTTATTTAATACCACTATTTAACTGTAGAGACAAATATTATCTCAGACCAAAATATGAAGACCATTACGGTCAATATAAACTTTAGTATTTCACAAAGTCGGAAGAGCAAATTACTCGATAATTTCGGTTTGCTCTAAAGTTACTTATCATAATTCAGAGGCTTAGAACTTATCTGTTTCTAAAAGTTGCAATAAAGATGCAAAATTAAGCAGGTTCTGGTATTATTCTTTATTAAATTAAGCTCAAAACTATCAAAATTGTTCAAAGGAGGAAAGATAAAGAAGCATTTGTGTCCTTGCAATGGGTAAACTGAAGAATACTTTGGTGTTTCAAAAATTATCTCAACATCATAAAGTTACATTCACCTTGATTAACATAGGCAAAGGAAAATTCGATTCAATAATTAAAAATAACACGGGCAGAGAGGACTGCTAGAAATGAACAAACATCCATTACTTAAGAGCGATGGTTCAAACCCATCGGAAACAAAACGACTAAAATCCCACAATTTTAAAATAAGCACAAAAATTTTGATACCAGATTGTATTTGAAGATTTTCTGGTTAACCAAATCGAACTATGACTAGAAATAAAGTAAACTAAATATTTATGCATATTAAAGCTGCACGGAATTTTTTTCCATACATCATTTTCTATTTCTACTGCAAGTCAGTAGTGCTTAGACTTTACTATGTTCCGGATTGAGGGTTCATAGCCAGCATTGTTAAGTAAATGAGACATATCCAATCTCAGATTGTTGAGGGGATTTGTAGCGTCTTAACCTGCTTTCGTATCACTTTCCATCAGGTGAATATCCTGCTCTTCTCATTCAACATCATTATCAGCTTGTGATAGTCCACTGCTGGACATAGGCTTTTTACATACCCATCCGTCGCATGGATCATCTTACTTTTCAGACAATTGGATCGGCACAAATTGCCCTAACCAACAAGGAAACAACAATGAAAATTTGTCGAGTCCCCGGAGGATTACAACCCGCGATCTCCGGTTTCTAAAGCATACGCCTATACCACGAGGCTACAGAGGCAGTTTGCTTTTCTCATTACTCTATCTGACAAAAAGGCATATAACAAACTATATTTGGATTATTACATAAAATTTTCAAAATTCAGATGGCCGCTGTATATTTACGGCAAGACGTTGCTATTATTTAAGATAAACTTTAAATTACGATCTAAAAAGCCAATGTTATTCTAGTCACATTAATATTAACGCCTTCTTGAATTTTGAAGCAATAAAACCACCTTGTTTTGTACATACGGCTTTAATGACGACTTGTGAATTATTTAGCGTTAAGACAATACCTACTTAAGCTTGCTAGCAATAAAGTAAGGAATCCTATATCTAGATCAAGTAGTAGCTAACTACTTAAAGCTTTGACGAGCCTATCCAATAGCTTGTTATCGATTTTATTATATTTGAAAGGTTTTGATGTTAACGTGTTTTGAATGCGTCAAGATTTTGCTCTTGTTAAATCCAAACAAGAAGTTTCTTTTACCATTGACATAGTCTTATTCTCCTTGTGAAATAGTAAATTTATTGTATAAGTTACGTTTTATTGATCACAAAAGCAGGGACCATTTTGAGAGTATTACAAACAGATAATTAATTAACTTCTTTATGTTTTTAAAAGTCCTGCTTCTAATGAAGATTATTCTCTGAAACACATTTATTTCAATTTAAAATTTGTTTTTTGTAAATGAATAATATTTTAAATAAATTTTCAATAGCATGAAAATATAGTATAGTATATATATAAATATAATAATAAATACATTATTCAATAAGACTTTACATATTTTATCCTGTTTAATTAGTTTTATAATATACTCGACGTTTCAGATACTCTAGATCTATTTATTCTAGATGCTTTTTATTTGTCAAAGTTTTGACCTGGTCATTGTTATTTAGGTTTGTCAAATGATATATAATGGCAGGAGAAATCAAGCGCATGGTCGCATACTGCATATTTCTTTTTGCTTAGTTCAAGGGAGACAAATAAAGGTTCTAACACATCTGTGATTCCTGTCATCTATTCATCATCATTATCTCAAATAGGAGGTTTTTGGACCGCCTCCCACCACGCTGGTCCAATGCGGGTTGTTGGGTAAACCGACTTTTTACATGGCCATCGGACGCATAGATCATCTTACTTTTCAGACACTTGGGTTGTCAACCCAAATTGTCCTAACCAACTAAGAAACAACTTAGAAAAGATGCTGAATCCCCGCACGATTCGAGCCCACGACCTCCGTTTTCTAAAGCACAAGCCCATATCACTAGGCTGTCATCGATTGCCGCAACCAAACAAGATCTGAAATTTATATAAATGAATGCTATTATCAAAGTGTTATAACCGAAAACGATAAAGCACTCTGATTGGTTTTCGCCGGAAGATAATCTTTATCAGACTTTAGGCCAATAAAGTGGACATATCTGTAGGCGCTATTGGAGTATTAGATCGAATTTTATTAGCATAAAATACTAATCTTAAACGGATTCGTCATTGTCAGCGTTTATGTGGCAATAAAATGTGAGCCCTAGTTATTTTTAGTTCACCTAACATCACGAAATTTAAAATCCTCTTGCTTGATTACCACTACAATATTTACTAAACAGAACAATAGTTGTAAACTTTATTGAAACATTGATTAACAATAAATTAGTTTTAGCAATTCTCTAACGTCTCTAGATTAAATTTTTAGTAGCGGTGTTGGCCATTCGCAGTTCACTGCAGCAGTGTGAAGTAATTTTGTTATCAGAGCTTTTAATAATTCACTTACACATGTACGCCGGCAGTTTATCGTGTCGAGTCAGAGTTTTACGATTTAAACTTTAGTCAAATCAGACATAAAATAGATGTAAGCAAAGTAGCTCATAGTAACAAAGCGACGTCGTTGTTAGTCGACTGCCACTCAGTGATTAACATCTCGGGGAAAATTCACTAATAAGAATACTAGGTATACAAATTCAAATTCTGATACATGCAACCGTATTGATTTTTATAACAATATTTATTCATATAATAAAAAACAGACCTGGCAAAGGTTTTACCATGAGAAATAATTTAATATTACAAATAATTCTACGAACCGGTAGACACATACATAAGGGATAAGTTACTTTAACTTCAGTAAAAGCACGCATTATTTTGTGCAAACAACTTAAGTATATAGACTTACAGCAACATCGACTTAACCATGATAGCAATATAAGGAGGCCGTCGGAGGGTGGTACCACTATGATGCCTTATATTGTCGCTAAACAGTGGTGTAAAAACACTAGAGTGTTTCGATTTGAAGGGCGTAATTGCCAGCGTATTTAAAGGTGACGTAACATCCCATGCTAGGCAGTGCGCTGGTAATACCGTTGATATTGCCGGTGTGCCATGGACGTCGGTGACCACTTTCCACCAGGTGGCCCGACTGCTCGTCAGCCTTCGTATACGAATAAAAAAACTACAGTATATCCCACATTTTTAAACGTGAACTAACATAAATGATGTTGTTATCGGTTACAATATTAACACGAGCTGGGCGTTTACCTGACGGTTAGTGATATGCATGCCCTGTTTACATGCTACTGATTTACGGCAAAAATTGGCACCACGGTGGTACTACCACAGACCGTCCCTTGTAAAATACGATCTTACTTTAATCTTATACTTATAAAATTGAAATAAACTTAAACAGATAAGTTGATTGCACAGCACAAAGAAGAAAAAGAGAACAAATTCCACAATCCGAACAAAGGCCACTTAACTCATGGATTGGAATTATCATACACGAAATCTTGTTTATATGAAACTCGTAATGCTACAAACCTGCAAAATGTTACGAATGTTAGCAAGCCAACATTTTCTAACTTTAAACCAGTTCGTTAAAACTGCTATAATTGGATCTAGAAATATGATTCTTTATTTTATTTCTAGCATTGTAAGGTCCATTTTGCTGTAAGCCTGTATACATAAAGGTGTGTAATTATTTAAGTCTTTACTTAGGTTATTCGTACAAAATAAGGTGTTTTTATTGCTTCAAAATTCAAGAAGGCGTTTATATTTATGTATGAACAGTTTTGTTGGGTTTTGCGATAGTCATTTGTACATTTATTATAAATAATGTATATGACTTGAATAATAAATTGGTATGTCCGTCTGATGATTGCAACTATGTTTTTTGACCGGGATCCCAAAGGAAGGTACTGAGAACTTAAGTTTTTAATGTATATTGCACGTTACACTCTGCTACAAGATTATCAATGTCAGTCCACTTCTGGTTTACTGATTTCGACAATATTTATCCTGTTTAAAAATGCTATTTGTCTTTTGTTAAGTTTTGTACAACATTTACAGGCGAATCCACTAATTTACGGATTTTTCGCGTTACTTAAAAATATATTTATTCCTCGACGTTTCGGATTTTTCAGCATCCATGATCACGGGAGACTAAGTTGGTATATGTCTGTATTTCAATGTTTCGAATAACCGTCAGAGTTATTATTTAAAAATTGACATATCGTTCGTTTTCTTAATTTTAATGTTGGTTTCACAAAAAAGTTTTATACTCTGTGTTTAATTTTGAAATGATTGATCCCAGGAAGGTGGCAATGACCAACCATCCTCTCTATTAAAATTTGATATTTTTAATTTCGATTGCTTCCCGAATCATCCTTGGTATAAATCGATGTTCATTAGCCAGTATTTTGTTTCATCAAATCTAATATAATGATTGGGCTTGTCTAGAACATGGTCGCAAATTGCAGATTTCTTATAGCGTCGGTGCTTAACATCAGCTATATGTTCTTTACTCTGGTTCTTACTGGTCTTTTTCCAGCTAAACTTTTTGACTTTATCATCATCATCAGCCTGCGATAGTCCAGTGCTGGACATAGGCCTTACCTAATGCACCCCTATTCATCAGGGTATATGGACCGTATCCCACCACGCTGGTCCAATGCGGGATGGTGAGTGGACCAACTTTTTACATGCCCATCCGACGTATGGATCATTTTACTTTTCAGACAATTGGGTGATCAGCCAAAATTGCCCTAACCTACTAGGAAACAACAATGAAAATTTGTTTAGTCCCCGCAGGATTCTAACCCACGACCACCGGTTTCTAAAGCAAGAGCCCACACCACTAGGCTACGGAGGCAGTTTTTTGACTTATATACATATTTACCTGAGTAACAGATTTTAAGTAGAGCAATAAGCATCTGACCTTTACAACCTAAATGCTTAACTGTGTTGGCTAGATTCATTAGTTATCAGTAGATCGGAAGGCACTGTCATCCGATGGAGTCGGTGCCGGTTGTCAAGTGTATCTTTAGCAAAAGTGCTAAAAATAGACTAGGCACTGACTTTCTACGTGATCTTTTTATTTTTTTATGTATACCAAATTATCTTTAACATGCGTCTACATTTTTATTCGACATATGGATTCTGGAGGATACGACTTTTAAGATAATTAGGATGGGTTCGCAGGAACGCTTTCAAAATCTTCTGCAACCCCATTAGCGCTGGCCGCCGAGGCACCTCTGACAATACGCGCTGACTTCCGGATACGGGTATCTGGTGGTCATATATTATCCTAACCAAACTTTTCTCTGCAGGACTTGAATGAAACAAAAAGACGTCAATAAGATCAACTAGCAGTGCATCCACGGTCCTCTTCGTGATCCTTCCAGATTTTTGGAATGCATTTTCTTCTGGAAAAAAGTAGTCTACGTTACTCAACGTTAATAAAGCTTTAAATTAGTGAAAGATAGAAATTATAAAAAAAACAACAAAACAAACAAATCATTGTAGTTTTTCTTATATTGGTATAGATAATGTAACGATATATTTGGATTGGCAACCAGGATATTCTCATGATACGAACCGCAACTATGCATCAAACTACTTAACATTAATTATTAAATGTAAATTCAAATATCTACTACGACTGCATTAAGTTAACCGCAGCGAGAATATTTTAAACTAACAAGACTCACCTGATATATATTCTCATAACATTAAAAATAATGACTTTTTATTATAGAAATATCTTTCAATAAGCATATATAAATATTTAAGTACTATCATATCAATTAAACTATTTTATATTACGGGTTTTCCTTGTATATTTTTCATAGAAAAATCTAGAATAATGACATGATTTACATCAAAGGCGTCTTGTTGGATCTGAATGGAGATGTGAAAAATCATCCTTGAAAAAATGTCTCCTCGTTCAAGACCAATTTTTTTCTGACTATAGAAAAAAGCGGATACGCATCCCGATTTAAGTTTTCAGGTAGGGTATATGGGACTAGCTAGCGAGCTAGATGCCAGAATACCCACTAAAACACTATTTAATATGTGTGTTATCATTTTAAGATTTACTATCTTTAAACACGCAAACGTTCCTTGACAACTTTTTTTTAATTTCATGATCGTTTTCATCTTTGTGTTAGTTTACTGCTGGAAATAGGCCTCCCCTAATGCACGCCTTTTGCATTAGGGTGTTTTGGACCGTATCCCACCTCGCGGGTCGAATGCGGGTAGGTGGGTGGACCGATGTTTTTCATGCCGTACTTTAAATTCATCATGGTCTAATTCTTCTTCTTCTAAGATTTCGTTGTAAAAGCGAATACATTGTCCCATATAAGGTTAAGTTATACATGTAAGTCTAATTGCTGTAAAAATTGGTCTATGTCTGTTCCTAGAATTTATGTGATGTGCGTGTACATAAAGTTTTCAACAATGTATTGAGAATTGAAGGTCATTATTTTCATTTGAGTTAAAACTCTATACGACAGTGAGTTTTCGGGTTTGTTTCCTACAAAATAGATACCTTTATAAAGTACAAATCCTCTTTTTATATTGTTAGCATGGATAACACTATAATTTGTAAAGCAAGTCAAGTTCTTTATAAAAGAATATAACACAACTTGACATAATGAAAGTAATTCAAAGAAATATATAATTAAAGTTATAAAACTATGCCATTATGAATACCAGCGTTACTGTACACTTGAGAATGATAAATTACACGTCAATTAGTAGAATCCGGTGAACGATCGAACGGCCATTAAGGAAAGCGCAGAGCTGCATTTCAACTCAGCGATTAATCTAAATGGAGCAGAATTCGTCTGAAATGTTCGCAATATTGAGCATATCAATAATAATACTGGTCATTTCACGATATTAAATAATGCATCATCATAATAATATAAAATACTATAAACTAATAAAATAAACTTTGTCTACTGCATTTAGGTATTCGTGAATGTACACTTGTAATATCATTAACGCGAAAGGCTTTTTTCTAAATGTTTGTTACACTTAATTGCAAAAGATAGCTTATACATAAAGGACGAGTTATGGACGAGTGAAACCACTAAAAAAACTAACATTTTTATAAGTAGCGGAGCAAATTTGACCCCTGAATGTATGCTGTTTTTAAAATATAATGCTTCAAGTTTAAAGTTTTAACACTTTTATAGAGATTAAATTTTTAGTACTGGTGTTTGTCCATTCACAATTCCCTGCAATGTGAAGTAGTTGTATCAGAGCTTATAATAATCCACTTACACAAGTACACCGTCCGTTCATCATATTGAATTAAAATTGTACGATCTACTTCATCAATATTTAAAAAAATAGATATAGTTACATATATTTAGGTATGGACAAGACTTATAAATATTGGTAGGGAAGCTGATAAACATACTGTAAAAGATTCATTGGCTACTTAACCATTTCGAAGGTAGGTTCCTTTCTACATGGAAAAAACTAAAGAAGAACTAACACAAGGCATTTTTATGCCGCAGATAAATAGTGTAGAAATTCTAATGCATTTGCGCCAATTCATGAGTAAAGAAATTCTAACAACCAAAATCTTAGAGCAGCAAAAAGACTTATGTCGTCTTACCAAGGTGCACCGGCAAAAGCCGAAAGGAGCATATGTTGTTTGGTTTTTAACTGAAGTTATGCTACCAGTTTTCTCGTCACCTACCCCACAGTGCCTCAAATCGTAAGTCTTCGAATAGTGCGTCCTATCCGTTATGACCTACGGTGCCAATACTTGGACACGTACGGTTCGACTGGTCCACAAATTTAAAGTCGCTCAGAGAGCTGTGGAGAGGGCTATGCTCGAGGTATCTCTGAAGGTACGTATCAGAAAGTGATCCGTCCAAGAACCAGAGCCACCGATATAGCCCACCTGATAGTAGTAAGCTGAAGTGGCAGTGGGCCGGTCATATAAGCCGCAGAACTGTCGACCGCTGGAGTCGGAAAGTTCTGGAGTGGAGTCTAAGGCTCGACAACGTAGTGTAGGACTTCCTGCGGCAAGATGGATAACCGACATTCGCAAAGTGGGCGGTGTGGGCAGGATGAGAATACCCGAAGATCGGAAGCGGTGGCGTGCATTAGGGGAGGCCTATGTCCAGCAGTGGACTGACACTCTATCGAACAAAGAGTACGAAGAAAGCTGCTGTTCAGTCAAACCAGTGACTAACCCTTTTGGGCAACTGTTAATATTTGTGGGTCTACACACTGACTGATTATATCAGGTGGCGGTAACCCGTTATTTGTATTTATCCAAAGGAACTAAAAAATGGGTCATCTAACCAATCTTGTCGTTTTACTCGATGAAAAAAAAATATCCAAAGTCTTCCCGTGCTTATTCCAAGGGGATTCCCAACCGCAAACGACAATTTTATGGAATAAGATAACGTCTGCGGTATTTCCGGACGACTTATATAAATTAACCTTGAATCTTGTACTTTTGCAACACTTTTACCTGATAACCTGTTTGTATAGTGCATAGTCAATTGAAAAATGTGAATTTGATACTAATTCTTTGAAAATCACTGTAGAATAAACATGTAATGTTTTAATGTTTATTCGTATAATACTTTGCTGCCATAATAAAAAAAACATTTTATTGAAAAAAAAGCGTGGGGTGCTCTTCAGGATATTATTATTATTAAAATAACACTTTAACTCGTATCTTTTTATAATTATTGAAATTTTACATAATTTTATCATCAAAATTTATAAATAATTAATAAATGGAGTTGAAGAGGTATTGTTGTTGGTGGGAGAAGGCTAACACACCTTAAAAAGCCTAAAAGCTCCAGCACTAAAATTAGACTCGGCTGGCAACACCTGTGTTAAGAATGTCTAACTCTCTTTTGGCTAAAACGTGAACCTTTTGGACCCACAAAAATAAAAGACAGTGCGGCAGGCCTAGGCAAAAATGGCTGGATGAACTGGAAAGCGAATAGAGGCCTTTGCCCAGCAGTGGGATACAAAATGCTGAAGAATGAAGCAAAAAACTTTTTAAAAATTTATAAATGTTTTTTTTCTATTTCTTACTTAAATTCTCTAGAAAAGGGATTTTTTTTTAGGTTTCCTCTATTCACTGTTTCACTTTATTTAAAGCTGAATGTTAACTTAACTTATCATCATAAAAATGTTAGTTTATGTTTATGCGGTCCACTCGAAAAAGTTCCGAGTTCTAAACACGGCAAATAGTTTTCGTTATCGTTCTACCACTTATTCTGTGACATCTTGAGAAGTTTTCACGCAAAATACAATAATAAAATATAATCCAAAATATCTACGATGACTAATATACAGTATATCCTGTAAAGTCTTACTAAATCCTTTCTCATCTTCTTAAAAAACTTACGAATAGGACTTACGCTTGTTTAACCATGATAAATAATAATAAAACACGACGATTAACGACAAAGTCGCTCAGTTATCCGTGACTCATCAAGGATCCCATACAAGCGGTGACTCGCTGTGAAACCGATTCGATCGATAAATAGCGCCCGCACTTTTTGCCGTGTCACAGAAGCCGGCGGTTTCTATTTGCGATGGATAAAAGGCGGTTAATTCGGTGTTATTACTTATTAGTGCTAAGCAATGGATCGTAGATTGCTGCTCGCCCTTTCGGTATGTATTTATGGCTATTATTAGTTAGTTATTTAGAAATAACGTTTATTAGTTGCAGGGGTATGGATTAACAGATAAATTATGCTTATTAGTATTAAGCGTACGCATTAAAACTGCTTTTACGGATTTTTTAGTTCTATAGTTTTACAGTGATTGGTGTACACTGTCTATCATGCCCTATTCAATAGCACTTCTTTAAAGGGTTAATAAGTTGGAAAATAATTAGTTAAAAACGCAATATGAACGTAGTAGTGTTATGAATTTGAATTTAGTCAAATATGATTAATATTAACTGTTATCACGGCAGAAGATTATCAACATTTAAAATATTATAAATAATTGTACAAATTACATTAACACAAATAGTATTTCAAATTTTATTATTTAAATTAGGTTTCTTTTATAATATGTTAGTTAGTATCGTTATGTAGTTTGGGTTAATAGTTTGATTCATCTTCATCATCAGCCTGTGTCTGTCTACTGCTGGACATATTCCTCCCTAATGCACGCCACCGCTTTACTGTTTTAGTGATACCTAAACATGAATAAAATTGGAGTGTCTGTTTGTATCATGAAAATAACCGCTTTTTACTGAATATAACTGGTACATATAAGTAATCAACATTAAAATTTTTGTCCGTCTGTGTTTTTATTCTGGCTAATTTCGGGAATGGTTGGTCCGATTATTTTAAGATTTTCACGAGTAGATCTCTATGTAACTGGGAGTAACTTAGGCTATTTATAAGAGAAACTTAATATACTTTATTTTACATATTACCACGCGAAAGAAATCTCAGGAAACTGCTAGGAATACAAAAATCGTAACTAATAATCTACTCTTAATAAGAGCTGCATGCTTTGTGGTACCACAAGGAAAAATGAGTTTTCTATGCCTATTTTATATTATAAATAAATAATTTTAATAATAAAAATTCCTAATATCGTGTCATAATATTACACCACCCACCAACCCGCATTGGACCAGCGTGGTGGGATACGGTCTGAAACCCCCTAAAGGATAGGAGTGTATTAGGGTAAGCCTATGTCCAGCAGTGGACTATCACAGGCTGACGATGACGGTGATGATTAAATTATATTTTTATTTTCTTATAAAAAATAATATAATCCCATGGAAATGTTTAGAAATTCTTAAATTTAAGCTTGGAGTTAATTATAATGCACTCAAACGTTACACAAATATTATTTTGTACAGTTTTACAATATTTACAATTTATCATAATATTTAGACGACCCTGTTGGCGCAGTGGCTAGTTGCCCCCAATCAAACCTGCTCCGTTGGGCGGAACAGTCAGTTGCATCAAACGGTGTGGGTTCGATTCCCATTCCATGAAAAATATTATTTGATAAACATAGTGTTCATAATTAGTTCGTTTGTTCACGCGAATTCTATACGTTATTGAAGTGATAAAATCAGTTCATTTTGCATAAGTCGGAGTACAGACTAAAAATAGTTAATTACAATTAAGATCTGGAAACCCCGCTTCAACTGGAAACAAGACGCATGACATCTCAGTCCATCCCGTGACCACGGCCGCTGGAAAGTGTTCGAAGCGTCGGGAATTTAAATATGTAAATTAAACGTGATAAAATCCGTAAAAAGTCCTTTTATTCAGGAACATAATGTTTTTCTCGTGTTGGGGTCTTATCTATATAACATTATTTACAAAAGGCAAGTAAGTCTGTTTTAATCAGTTATCTTGTTTCCATAGTACAAGCTTTCCTTAGTTTGGTACTAGATGATGTTGACTTATTCTTCCAGTCGTATTATTGTTTATTTGAATACTATTAGCAACAAATAACATTTAATTAAACGTGTTCACCATACAGCAAATACATTTCGAGTAAAAGGCACAAATTGTCAGATAAACATTTCTTTCGGCGAAACAAGTAAAGTTTCGAAGATATATGAATTTAGTTTATAGACTTTTGGCTCACGAGTTTGTTTACTCTCCGGCATAGTTTTTATATCGCTGTAGACTAAGCGCCAATAACAGATTATATTATTAGAGTACTAGTTGACCCGGCAGACTTCATAGTATCACAATGGACAAATAAAAGATCTATACTTTTGTATAAGATTTATCAATCTACATATAAAAATTCTGATAGACAGTTAACAACTGTAGTAAATATACTATCATGTAGTTAAGTGAATTTAAGTTTATTTTTCACCTTGATGAAAATATAGGTCAGTGGAAAGTATGATTTATTTTGTTAAATTCCGATGATTTTTATTTTTATTTACCTTTTAAACCTTCCTTGGACTTCCACAAATAATTAAAGACGAATATTGGCTAAATCCGTTATGCCGTTCTCGAGTGTTAGCGAGACTAACGAACAGCAATTGATTTATATATATATATATATTTATAATTTGGAATAACATAGGTGAAATTTATATCTTTTATTTTTAACCTTTATCAACACAATTTATGCATATTTTCATTTATTGAAATACATCTATGATTCTAAATTTAAAAATTTTGATGTTTATTCAATGGAAGGTAGAAGGGTTACTTAACTTTTACTTAATAAATTCAACATTATTTTTGTGTTTACTTTTACTTCTTAAATCATTATTATAAAAAAAGCAATTTAATCACAATCTATGTCTTCGAAAACTTTTAATAAAATTAATATTTTTTGCGTGAAAGGAAACAAAAATCATTCATTCATCTCAACAGACAAACTTTATCGTATACAAATAGTATAGTAGGAATAAAAATAGCACCAACAATAATTGTCCTTAAAGGAGTATAACTATTATACAAAGTTTCTTTCACTTTAAGCACTTTACAAATACCAAGTGACCCGACCCGGCCCATTTCTCACGGCACCTAAGTGTTCTCGTCACTTAATAACGAATTTTCGACCGTGTCCAACGACGTCAAGGGTCCGGGAGTCACGAGGGTATGAAGGACGGGTTTTTGCTTTGTGATACGCAACGTTAGATTCCGGTGGGCCGTTACGTTTTGATAGGTAAACGAAAACGTCAATATTTATTGTTAGGTTATGTCGAAAGAATCTGAAATTTATTTATCAATATTTTTTATTTAAATATGCTTAAATGCTTGCATATAAGCATATTTTAAGAATGTTTTACCGACATAAAAGAATAAATCGTTTGATAATTGCTATCGAGTGGTAAAAATTATAATTATATAATGTATTAATAAGTAATAGCGTCGCCAAATTACAAAGTGTTACTTAATTTATAATAAAAAAAATATTTAAAACTAGCGAACTTACTTATTAACCTAAAATTACTATTACGGAACTTTGAATTTAAAAAGTTTAATAATACGCCTGATACAAAAACTATTTTGCCTGATACAATGAACTTATTTACTAAAATTTTATATATTAAATATTATGATCTGACCTTAAGTAATCTATCTTAAGGTCGTTACATCAAATTTTCCTGCTACAAATCTATTTTATAGATGATATCACACGTTTCTAACAATGATATAAGTTGCTTACTAAGTTACAATATTTGTGGCATTATTAATCATACATTTCCGGACTTCCTTGTTGATTCGATGCCTTTCTCCGTCAGATGGCCTTAAAGTCGGAACCGCAAGATGACTGTCCTAAGTAAAGGGATAGATGGCATATGAGTTATTCAGAACTTTTTATTAGTTATTAGATTACATTTCCAGGACGTTAAAATAAGTAGTGGTCATATTTTTTATTAATAGCTGCATGCGCACCATTTGCAGTTGTCAAGATCACCTTTCGCAGTCGTTTTAGGAAATAACAAACAAAACGGCTTAAAAGTCATAAGCTGAAATAAGTGCATTTGCATGTGTTCGTGTGCGTGTGTCAATGTGAGCATGTGTATTGTTTGTCCCCTAATTATGAACCTAACACGAGTTATTTCCCTCGACTTGTCATAATCACAGGATAACAGTATTCGGTAAACCTGATATATGGTTTCCTTAACTGTGCCTCATATCACAGAGATCTGTTAACCCTTTGGGTTGTGGAGGTCAGCTGCTAGGCACTCTGCGTAAAAACTGTTATTCCGGTAAACCTGTACGGGTTAGAAGCCGATCCCATGATAACTTGGGAAAATGGCTAGCTAAAATTAAACGCACTATTTGTTGCTATCGACAACTTTGTTTACATTAAATCCAAGTCAAATTTGGCAAACCTGTGGACAATATTACAACTTAATACGACCTGAAACCCTTTACCTTATTGAAACAAAGTAGAGCAATGTGGGACCATTCAACAACTTAACATAACACGACCTCAAATGATATGTGTTATATAGCATAATATATTTTATAGCACATAATATGACGACATATCTTTTGATCAGGAAGTTGCATTGTATTATTTTATATACATCATTGCGTCTTTTAAATTCATTGAGCAACTTTATTGTGACCGTCGCACATAGTGAAACATACTAATATTATAAAAAGGAAAGATTCGATTGTTTGTCTGTTTAAACAGGATCCGAAACTACTGAACCGAATATCCAGAGTTATATTTGAACAACATATGCTACTGTCTATCGCTGAAAACAATTCCTTATATCTAAAAATAGCATGGGGTGGGCCGTGGAGGTACTGTTGGTTCTCTATCAATCAAGGAACAAATGACATGTGAAACTTATATATCTTTAAGCACTGTATTAATAATATATGTGACCAGTCGTCAACCACAAAGTCATGACGTCATCAGAGTTCCACCTATGGCGTCGTTTAGTCAGAATTCAGAAAACTGTTTGTTCTGGAATTGTATAAAATATGACAATTGCTCTCCGCATAATTAAAATAAATAAGTAATCTATTCGTAGTTAAGGTATTTAAGAGAACTTTATTAAATCAAAGTTAATTTACTTATGGTAAATTTTCGAGTTTTAGTTATTTTTTAAATAGAAATCTCTACAAAAGTAGAAATATCTCAGCTTTTTTATCATTTACTAATAAAAGCATCAGTAAGCACTTTAATATATTCAAAACTCACTAGACTGTAACATCTTGTATAAGTCAAAAACAAAAAATTAGTGTTTCGGTGTGCCTAAGAAACCTAAATTTAGTGGCGTTTGTCCATACATACTATTTTTAGAATAATCGTGATTCATTGACAATGACACGTTTCAATGAACACTTTGATTTCAATGAATGTAAAGTATAAAAATAATTGAAGTATTTTCCGCGTTCAATGACTTTGAAACTACAAAAAACTAGTTCAACGTATCTTGATTCCTACATCAATCAGATCTATATTCGTTAGTGAATCATGATAGGGCTTATTCGGTAATTTCGACACGACTTTTACCTCCACGGGTGTAAATGTTCAAAATATATTTCAACAAGACATACCTTAACTTATTTCTTTTTTATTTGATCTACTTTAATAATGTGACTGCCTCCGTAGCCTAGTGGTATAGGCGTGTGCCTTAGAAACTGGAGGTCGTGGGTTCGAATCCTGCGGGGACTCAACAAATTTTCATTGTTGTTTCCTAGTTGGTTAGGGCGATTTGGGCCGATCACCCAATTGTCTGTAAAGTAAGATGATTCATGCGTCGGATGGGCATGTAAAGTCGGTCCACCCACCAACCGCATTGGACCAGCGTGGTGGGATACGGTCCAAAATCCCTAATGGATGAGGTGTATTAGGGGAGGCCTATGTCCAGCAGTGGACTATCACAGGCTGATGATGAATAATGTGACTGTACTTATTATTTTGAATAGTTTTAAAATTGTTGTAACATGGGCCTTTGTTATGTTAACCAAATAAATTTGTGTTATAATATAACTAGTTAGATGGCTGATCTTTAACATAGAGCAGCTACCGACCACGACTACGACTCAAAATCGACTTGGAGTATATAATTATAATAATTAAAATACAATCTAACTGATAAAAATTAATCATATATTTTTAAGTTGAGTTAAATTTCTTTTGCAGTGAACATGACCAATGGGTTTTAAATATAAACAATACTATAAAGAACACTCTGCATAGTTAGTAATATTTTATCAGCCATAATAAGAGCTTAAGGTAAGCATTTTATTTACTGATTGCTTCTGTTACAGCTGCTGCTTCCATCAGCACTATCATATGGTAGTGAAAAAGCTGACGAAAATTACTATTACAGTGAAGACTACGATTACACTTACGACGATGGTCCAGACGAATCAAACGCAGAAACTGGCAAACAAAACACAAACACGACCACTATAAGACCAGCGACCTACGAAGTGACAGAGAATGTGGTTGACATACCAAATACTAGCACTAAATTAGGTCCCATTATCGTCAACTTTACTACTGCACGTCCTTTGAATAATGCTGGAAATGTCATTGACAACAAAAACATATCTGAAAATCCGGTCAATGTTAACAACAGACCGACAAGTAACTACGGTTTTGAACTAGGAGATAACGACTCGATCAACGCGAAGAAGAACTATTTCAGTATCTTCCACGTGAAGGCCGAGTATGATGATAAGCCAGGATCATCGACACCGAATTACCAAACTACAGCGCGGCCAGGTTTCAAGGATTACATCCTGGGTCTGAAGCGTGGCATCGTCAATGGACTGTACAATCTGTTCAACAAGAAACAGATTCCAGAATCTAATGAACACCTCACAGAGCGTGAGAGTGTCCATCACAAATTTTATAGTGAATCCTCACATGCGAGAAGATTCGGTCATGGGTATCACAGTACTGAAGACGAATATGACTGAATTGATTCATAACGACCCTTAGGATTGTAGTAAATAAATTAATTTGTTCTAACTATGACATTTATTATTCGTCACTTACCTATGAACTCGAAGGTACGCTCGTCACTTGTCACTTTTAATATAAAATGAGGTAATGGAAGAAAATCCGTTTTGATCAAAAAAATTAATGCAGTAACCTTGACGAACATGCAATCTTAGCTCTAACGCAAGTATTAGATATACGTAGGTTCGATTCGGTATAACTGCCTCCGTAGCCCAGTGAATGCTCTTGCACTTTAGAATACCGGTAATCGTGGGTTCGGATCTTTCGGGAACTTACCAAATTTTCCTTGTTGGTAAAGGCGATGCGAGCTGATCACACGATTTTATGGAAAGTATGATGATCCATGCGTTCGATGGACAGGTGAACATGTACGTGACACAGGTCCTGCGCCTGATCTCTTCCGTTCATATTATCTTATCCGCATCGGCCTACTCTCGGTTAAGGAATAAAAAATGCACATGTGTTTTCTGCAGTATAATATATTAGCGCAAAAACTGATCTATAATGTGAAAGATCGGCCACTAAAGTGAAAAAAATGTGTAAAAATTTATCTGTTTACCTTTTTATTCAATAAAATAATATTATGATACTTTATTACATTTACAGTACAGCATTAAGATTATTATAGGCTATTAAATAAAAATTATAACAGAATGAGAAATTTTATATTTTTCTTATAAACCGTCTCAGATATTTTAATAAAATATTAGAAATATACACTGGATATTATCTGCGTCTACCATTTTGTTCATCGCGATCAAATAAAAACAAAATTTTGTACATCTATAAAAGTTGCAAAGGGTCCTTTTATCTCATCTTTTTTAATTAAAAGTCTTTCCGGTCTCCTTATAAAATGGACTGACATTGACTTGAGTAGAATAGAGGAGCTTTTATTGTTCGGTGAAACATTTTATCAATAATTTGTATTGGAAAAAAAATTGATCTTGTTTCCTAATTACGAAATTTTTCCAATCTAAGTGATTACATCTTCTGATGCTTAATGAGATATATGATTACGATAAATTAATATTTTCTCATTCATTAATGACACTTGTTCCGAACTTTTACTTTTTAGTTAAACAACAAATTTATGAATGTGTCTAATTTATTAACAAATTTGTACCATCATCAAACGTGATTAAATTCTAGTCATTAATGCAGATATATGGTGTGATCAATTCAAATATCTTCAACATAGGAGTGATACACTCACTTATTGATTGTCAAAAAGAAAAGAACCAGCGAAGGAAACTAAGCAGGTAAACATATATAGGCATAAAAACTCAATATAATTATCACATTTAATATCAACTCTGTAGATTACTGTCCGAATTAATAAAAACTATTTTTGCTACTCTATAAAGCTCCAAAGCTCTAAATTGGTGTTGGTATGTGATCATATATAAAGTATGTTTCAATTTCCAAATAAAATAAAATAAAAATATATTAAATACCTTTTATCAGAAGAAACATAACACCCTATGTATTGAAAAACAAAAAAGATTTTACAATTTCTTTTACTTATCATACATCTGACGTTTTAAATCCTTCCAAGGGTCCATGGTCACGGCATCGACTGGCCACCAATACCAATAACGCGAAACAATTAAAAATACTGTATTATTTATAATATATGTATAGATATATTATTCGCGTAAGCTACAGAATCCATGCGTCAAATAGGCATGTAAAAAGTCGGACCGCCCACCAACCCGCATTGGACCGGCGTGGTGGGATACGGTCCAAAACTCGCTAATGGATAGGGGTGAATGAGGGGAGGCCAATGTCCAGCAGTGGACTATCACAGGCTGATGATGATGAAGCAACGGAAATTTCTTAGCATATCAGGCGAATGTTTATGGTCTTTATGTACATTTTCTTGCATATACAAACCGATACTCGTTCTTTTTCTCTTGTCATTTTGTACAATAAATCATATTTTTACAAAGAATAAGTGTACTGTTAACAATGCTACCAACATAATTAATTTGTAATTAAATCTGTAGATAAACTTTTGAGATACGTATCTAAAATTGTACACTATTTTCTCAATAACAATATAATTTCCGGGGCTACAGAGGCTAATAAGGCTCTATAGAGTATTATTTTTAACAATATATATTTAAATTATGTCTATTTTTTGTTTTCGTTATTAGTGAAATTATTTATTTTTTGCTGAAATAACGATTGAAGCTTTTCATTTTGATAAAAGAAATTATGATTAGAACGTTCATAAGAAAAGGCTTAACATATAAATTCTATTCAAGGTAGGCTTTAATCGTTTAATTTTAGTAAGCAACATAAATATTATTAACCTGAAAATTTTTAAAGGTTACTTTAATTTTTAAACCATAAAATAAATATGTTTTCTCAATAAAAACCTTATAAATATATTTTTTAAATAAACGATATGATTTCTATACAACAGGCGTTTTTAAAACATTTGTTTTAATTAAACTTTTTAATAATTAGATAACGGCTATCATGGTATTGTCCCATGATCAAATTTCGGAAAACTTTATCTTAAATGTACTTTCCTGATCAGTTAGGAATTAAAGGGTCAATTGACCTGATTGCCCTAAAGGTAATACAATCTACTCGTTAATGGTGATATAGGCAGTGAATTCCGACTGCTAAGATCTTCTATGGCAGTTATTAACGATATAATAAAAAGGGCCAAGTTATAGCGCTATCTTAAAAAATATATTACTATTTAAATATAAATAATAATGCCTCCGTAGCCTTGTGGTATAGGCGTTTGCTTTAGAAACCGGAGGTCGTAGGTTCGAATCCTGCGGGACTCAACAAATTTTCATTGTTGTTTCCTGTTAGTTATGGACAATTTGGGCCGATCACCCAATTGTCTGAAAAGTACTATGATCCATGCGTCGGATGGGCATGTATAAAGACGTCCACCCACCAACCCGCATTGGACCAGCGTGGTGGGATACGGTCCAAAACCCCTAATGGATACGGGTGTATTAGGGAGGCCTATGTCCAGCAGTGGACTATTAAGGCTGATGATGATGATATAAATGATAATATATTACTTTAAAGTGTGGGTAGGGTAGACCACGTAATAACTTTGTTAAATGGCTACAAGTAGGAAGAAATCCATGCCTATAAGGCTTAACAATATTTCTTCTCGGAATTGGTGTAAGCAAAGGAACCTATATGTTAGGAGTAATATATCTAACGTTCTCATTAATTAATTCCGGGTCTAAGTTGCCTAAACTACTTTTTTTATTGCCTACGCAGGCAGACAAGTAGTCGGGCCACCTGATGGGAAGTGTTCACCGACGCCCATAGACATTGGTAATACTAGTGGTATCGCCAACGCGCTGCCTACCATGAAACATAGGGTGTTGAGTCTCGTTTACCCAGCAAATACGTTGGCTACGGTGGCCCTTAAAACCGGAACACAGCAGTGTTTACACTACTGCTTTGCGGCAGATATAGGCACCGCGGAGGTACCGACCAAGACCGTCCCCCGTAAAAAGGGGACCTACCACCAGTAAAATGTACATGTACTGACCGTAGAAGTAGTCAATATGTGTCATCAAATTAAATATTTAAAACGGAGTCAGTTATCATTTAATTATGTTGACACTTGTTGCATTAAACTGTCCACAATATCAGCTTGCCAAAAATATGGTCCATAATATATTTATTGCGTTTTCAACTTTCAACTGACCTCCGCAATGTCAAGAGGTTTATAGCATTAAATTTAAGTATCACTAAAATAAAACACAACATTCCATAACGTCCCTTAATGTCTTTATTATGTGTTTTATGTTATTATTTCAAGACACAAGCACAGACTTTTGAATATAAAGATACAATATATTTTGTAAAGTTATTTTGTTTTTGCTTGCAATAAAGTTAATTCACAAATCAACAACTTCTACGTATGCTTGGCTATTTATTTAAGCTAGTAAATATCGAACTAAGGGAAAATTATATGGTATCTTTTATGCTGTATATATTGCAACTTTCTTGGGTAAAAATCCTCTTATAAACTAAAACGCCATAACAAAGATCAAGCGATTAGGGCCAAAAATTTAAATAGTATACTTTAATTCCTAAATTTAAATGAAACCGAGCCTTTTGCAAGCAACTGCCTCCGTAGCCTAGTGGTAAGGGCGTATGCTTTAGAAACCGGAGGTCGTGTGTTCGAATCCTGCGGGGTGTTTGAAAACTATGTTATTCCATGCGTTGGATGGGCATGTAAAAAGTCGATCCACACACCATTGGACCAGCGTGGTGGAATACGGTCCAAAAACCCCCTTATGGAAGAGGCGTGCGTTAGGGGAGACCTTATTAGTGCCTTTGTCCAGCAGTGGACTAACACAGACTGATGATGATGATGCCTTTTACAAATAATCGACATACAAAACGATCTATAATTGACGAGACAAGCTGAACCTTTATTAACTTATGCCTTCACTCATCATCCTTGCCCATGAAGTGTAATGTATGCCAATAATTCGCTCACCACTTTATCGAATGTTATATTTAGTTTGGTTACACTTGTATCACGTCTAGTGTCCTTAAAACCGGATAAAAAGACAGCCGTCAAAGGGGAAATTGGCACCACAAAAACGTTATTGATATAAATATTTCTACATTATTTCAATTTTTATTTGATAAATGTAAGATATATGCTGTTCATAAGTAAAGTATTTGTTGTTAATGAGAAGGTAACCGCTATCCGTTTGATTTACAACGAAACGCCAAAGCCGCGACGCATAACGAATATCAACTAACCATAGCGTCATAGTCCTAACGGACAAATCTGGTTATACAGTGTACATTTGTTCATCATGACTCAATATAACAACTAAACAAACAAATGCAACGTTTAAAAGTTATCTTTTAAACAACACAAACTTAAATGTTGAAAAGTGACAAATCAATCCACCATCTTTACTTGACAACTGTCAAATGACACTGCATTTTGCCGCCAACATGTTTTGTTAGTTTTTTTTTTAATTTTTAAACAATCTTATTAATAGAGATGAGTGTTTAATTTATTAACATTTGTACATTACACAAACTGGTGGCAAAATTTACCTGTATGCTAATACTTGGTTGTGGTCAACGAACGCTTACTCTGTTTGTCCTGATTGGGGAGTTCTATAGAGATGATACGATTGCCTTAATGTTCCATTATAACCGTTACCGTTAATTTTCTGCTTGTTACTTTAATATGATCTAGGCAATTATTTACTTTATTACATAATATAACCATTTATGACAAAATTTATTTACTTAAGAATGTCAGTTGTCAACCTTTCCCGTGAATTTATAATAAAAATTATACAAATCAGCATAACAACAACATTTTCGGGTACTAATTTACCTCAAAGCGGATAACAATTAATCAACCTAAATAATATACTAAATAAGGAGAAATAAAACGACTATAAAACACATACAAAACCGGTTTCCAACCGCTCTAGATAGATCCGCGGTGCCAAGGAGGGGTCACTATCCTCTAGGGATGCTGCGCGGAGGCAGTGCGGCGACGTAAGCGCCGGCGTGAACTCGTGCGCATCTCGCCGCGGATTTTGTACGTCCGCGCATTTGCAAGATACGCGTATTCGTAATATCTACGTTACTGCAAGATCCGCATATTGCAAAAGTCAGGGTGAGTTAAGTCGTTAATATCCGTTACTATTTTACTCTATTTACGTTGATACTTCAAGCTGAATCGATTATCGCGGGTTATCGGATTGCATATTGAAATATTTAAAACGGAATTACTTATTATGGATTGCTTTTATTTATAGATTATGTATCAGTTACATTGAAAAAGATCTTTGGGTATAAAAATCGAAGACACTTTTGAAAAACGTTCACGTGAATGATTTTGTATTCTTCTTAAAGTATTTCAGTATTTGTAGAATTTATTTGAAGAGTAAGTAGATATTATAAAAGATTATTTATATAGTATGATATACTATAATTTCTAACTGGTCTATACTCATTTTTTTTATTTAATTTGTATGATAATAAACTTGCTTTACCATAAAA
This sequence comes from Lamproptera curius, assembly GCA_029286875.1. Classification (NCBI taxonomy): domain Eukaryota; kingdom Metazoa; phylum Arthropoda; class Insecta; order Lepidoptera; family Papilionidae; genus Lamproptera; species Lamproptera curius. Next base: position 2,186,881 of record JAGSMT010000022.1, read on the forward strand.
CCGTTACGCTTGTAAATCGTTTTTAAATGCTCCTATTTGAGGCACCATAGTGTTTATTTTCTACGTAAAGGACCATTTTAGAAAGGTGGAATACGCGTCAAACAACTTCGGGTAAATTGTTTTCGAGTCAAAATTTAAATATATTAGAAATATCTTAGTATAATTAAAAGCATATACTTTTTTACAATATATAAGTTTTTTAACTCTTCTAAAAATACTTTAAGATAAACAATGCTAAAACTAAGAAAATATTAATAAGTCGTTAATATAAAGTGAGGTAATATAATATCTTATTTGTAAATAACCTAAAAACGTCATAAATTGTTTTCGTCACAAAAAGCTCCATTACCACCTCACTAAAAACAAAACACATGTTTTTATTGGACAAAACAATTACCTGCCAGTGACAAAAATAAACTACTTTTGCATTATAAAGTATCTCAGTTAAACCTTTAAAAAATGTATCATCTTATAAAGAAAAATACAAAAAGTGTTTGAACAATATTTTGTCACGAAATTCAACATTATCGCTCAACCGAAAATAAAACGTGACATTTTTTTTTTTCATTTGACATTTTAGCGGGAAACAAATACCTGCCAGTGCTAATAAATAAAAGACCTTTTGCATTATTGAGTGCAGGTCTCGGGTCACCTTTATAATTCAACGCCACGGAATTTCGGCGATACCTTTGTTTTGTTTTTAATAATAGAATGATAAATAATATTGGTAAAAGCTTTTTGAAAGAAGCGTTAGGAAAAATATAATGAATTTTATTTCTTGTTTTGTCCTTTTTTATTTAAAACAAGCTCATTTAATACTATATTTACACATTACATTTATATAGTAATTTCCTATCCTAGGGATTCTTCAGCTACGCAAGTTTTGTTGCATTAATGTTTCACAAATTTTAATGTGAAACGCTTTTATAGTGTTTGTACTTAAGTCTAAGAAAAGACGGGATTGATCTTATGATGTTTTCCATGACAATGAATTGGCGACGGACGTTTATCAGCCTGTTGATGATGTTGATGTGCCGAGTTAAACGGTTCTGGAGTGGAGGCGGCATTCGGGAAGACGTAGTGTTGGTCAACCATCCACCAGATGGGATGTCGACCTCCGAGCAGCAGTCGGTTCAAGTTGGCAACGAGTAGCAAGGAATTGGCCGTATTGGCGTTTTGATAAAGTCCTGTGTCCAACAGCGGACAGTTAAATGCTGCTGATGATGATAATGATGATACACGGAGATATATATAGTCATATATAACTCCGTTTATCATCATTGTCATCATTAGCAGCAAATAATAGTCACACGTATAGCTCATACATTCTTGCTGATGAGTTGTCACCGACCTGTCATCCACTAAGTGAGCGGGTTGATGGGTGGACCGACTTTTTACATTGCCATCCGACGCATCGATCATCTGACTATTCAGACAATTTGGAGATCGGCCCGAATTGCCATAACGAACTATGAAACATCAATAAAAAATTGTTTCTGAAAGTAATATGATGTGAGCTTACTTTTCAGATAATTGGGTGATCGGCCCAAATTGCCATAACCAACTAGGAAACAGCAAATATGGAATTTTTTAATCGAACCCACGACCTCCGGTTTCTAAAGCACACGTCCTTACCCCAGGCTACGGAGGCAGTTGAACTCAGTTACCAAATAGTATTTTGTTTATATCCTTCTTATAGCTAAAATATGGCTAATTCAATTGTGTTAAGCTTCTAAAAGCAGAATATTAAAATTTTCTTAAATAGTAATGGAGCTGTCTTCAAATAAGCCAAAGGTGACCGTGATAGCGCTATAAGCAAAAGCGTTTCTGTTAGTGGACGGCCCCTATTTTTAATACCTTAATGTTGTTAAAGCTATAAGAGCGTTTGTGTTGTTGTTGTCTATTGAGTTTGACATTAGACTATATTAACGTTAGCTCCATCTCTTATTTGCCTAAGTCTATTTATTTTTTTTCAAAACAAAAGAGTCCGACTATAATATTGAAAATATCGTACTGTAAGTTTATCATACTTGATAACTTAAATTGACTCATTTCCATGGTAAGCCATGGAAACCTTTTAAACCATGGAAAAACCAGGTAAACCATGGTATAATCGGTACCATATCATTCTGACAAGGAAGAATATACTTTGCTAACACTGTCTGATACTGAATCGATACGTTTAGTTAACTAAACATGGTTATCTATTTCTCATATCTAATCTTTTTACCTGCATCTATATTTGGAGCTTATTCGTCCACAACTTTTTTGGTCGCATAAAGTGTTGCTCTTTATACTGCTTGAATTTTTAACGACGTCGCAAAGTTTTTATCGACTTACACGAAGTTGAAGTCAGTCAGGAGATCGTAAATTTGTTATCCTCAAGCTATTGATCGATACCGTAATAAAAAACAGATCCTTGTAAAACATAAACTAATTAAAAGGAATTTACGATATAATGTATATAAACGTGAATTCACGTTTGGATATTGCTGTGAACAAACGGAAAGAACCATCTTTTCAACGAAGTTTTTTTTTCACATGATTCTTTCCTCGTCACCCCATCAGATCGTATCGATCCTACCTGTCATGACCTACGTTGCTGAGACTTGGTTCGACTGGTTTACAAATCAAGAGTCACTCAGCGAGCTATGGATGGGGCTATGCTTGGACTATCTCTGAATGACAGCATCAGAAATGATGTGATCCGTAAGAGAACCAGAGTATCGACATAGCCCACTGGATTACTAAGCTAAAATGGCAGTGGGTCAGTCACATATGCTGAAGAACTGATGACGACGCTGGAGCCGAAAAGTTCTGGAGTGGAAAACAAGGCTCGACAAACGTAGTGTGGGACGCCCTGCGGCTAGGTGGAGTGATGACTTTCGCATAGAAGCCCGTGTGGGTTGGATGAGAATAGCCGAAGAACGGAGGCGGTGGCGTGCATTGGAGAGAGCTATGTCCAGCAGTGGACACAGGCTGATGGTGATGATGATGATGCTTTGAACAATACCATTGGTACATTACGAATAATGTCCTAGATTAGTTCAAAAATGTACAATAAAGGTATAATACAAATGACATGCTTTTGGTTATTAATTGATAGCAAAATAATAACATAAATATAACGACATATGCTAGTTACAATCATTAGTGAGATTTACGTAAGCATTCGCAAGATTCAAAGTGACAGTTTTAAAATTATAAAATTCGTTTCTAAATCTTACCTTAGGTATAAGGGTAATTTGACTTAAAACTAGGTCAATTAAAACGTCCAAGATTAAACCAGTGTAAATTCTCAAAATAAAATTTAATAATGGATATATGGTACTAACATTTATTTTATATTGACGTGTTCTTTAAATATATTTTTATAATAATATTATACATCATTTAGTTTTTTATCACCAATACTTCTAATACGATTTCAGGCGTTTTAAAGCTTTTTGAACTTTTTTCAGTCGTTATTGAAATTATTCCTTACATAGAAAATTTCGTCCAAATAAGAGTTGAGATAAACAGTTTTTCAACATGTTATAATCAATAGCTTTGTTGAAGTATATTTCGCAAGTTAATAACTAATTCTTTGTTGTGGTTTCTTCCTATCCACAGTATTAATGATAAATACATTAAAGCACTAACACTAAAAATAAATTCTGACTCAACGTCAGTACAAACATGTTCTTTATCGTCCTTAACCGACCTCTACATAATCTATATTTCTGTATCATATATCATCTATACAGTATAGTAAACTAGTTGCAACTCGCTTGATATAAAACGATGGTTTGTTATAACTTCAGCACTCTTTATATTTCTACTAAGCCTTTTATTTGAGACCAGTTTTAATACTTGTAAGGCATGCGCGTATTTGATGTTTTGCTTGTTTCTCAGAATAAACTTTTAATTTTCAAAGCAATGTCTAATAAAATAATCTGTTTTTTTTCGTAGAAATATGTGTAACCATTAGTTATTTCCGATGTCAAAAAACCCCTATTTAATAAAGTCATGGGATAATAGATTAAGAATGGAATATTGTTACATATACGAGGAACTATATACTCGTACAGGTAAAACCGTTTTAATTAACCGAAGACCTAAGTATTAATATTAATGATCATAATACAATACACATAATTATCAATAATAATCCAAATATTTAGAGCTTATTATTAATTATTATTATTAATTACAAAAACTGCCTCTGTAACCTAGTGGTGAGAGCGTTTGCTTTAGAAACCGGAGGTCGTAGGTTTGAATCCTGCGGGGACTCGAGAATTTTCATCGTTGTTTTCTAGTTGCTTAGGGCAATTTGGGCTTATCACATCGAATAGCATCACTTGATGGCAGAAGTCGTCCACTTCCTGCACTGGACAGTGAAAAGGTCAGAACTCATGGCCTATGTCCAGTTTTGGACTTACTTGGAAACTATTTAAACAAACCATAAATATAACGCATTTTTTTGTATTTATTTTAAAATCCATAATAAGAAAAAATAGATAAAAGTAATACATTGACAGTTTTTGTTATACATCCTTCGTTGATTATAGAATACAGCATTCATTTGCAAAACATAAACCGAAATCGCTGGTGAAAGCTTGTACATAGTTCACAGCATACTAGTATTAGGTTAGATATATATATTTTACATGGTATTGGGTCAAACATCCGTTCAGTTAGCAAATACGGTACCATTGCTGTACTTGACACCGTAGGCTGGCATTAACTGGAAACCATAACACAGGAATCCTTTGGAGCGAAGAGGAAACATTAAAAGTACTAGGGCAACATAAATTGCTACGTCTATTGAACTCAGTTCTACTTTGTTCCATAGTGTTTTTACTTTGTCATAGGTATTACAAATATATTTATTTCTTGAATAAGATTATTTTATCGATCGAATATTTAGATTCGGCCATAATCATTAATAAATCATTATTAATTTTCGTGACACGTATTAATTACCAATGCATGCATTTTTAATACGCTTTTATTAGCTTCTTTTAGCTTTATTTATTCATGCCATGCACTCTATCCATTTTTTACAATGAAATCAAACTATCACATTTTTTTATTTGAATTTATTAAAATATTTTCTGCGTATTAATACGATTTCTAGTTATTATTTTTTATAGATTTTAAACTATTATTTCACTGAAAAATATAAATCTAATTGTTTGTTTATAGTAACATATTTTTTAGCAATTGAACATTGATTAAAAAATACTGCCGAATAATTTAAGATTTATGATATTTGAAATAATATTTCTTAAAATTTTATGGTAACATAATACGATAGTTCTGTTACCATATGGAAAACTTAATTAACTTATTATTTTTCATAAAGTCTACCAATACCTGTTTCCTTGCAAAAACTACAAAAACCTTTTGCTAAAATAAGACACAAGATTATTAGGTATGTACTTAATGAGACCTATTGTCAGTTTAATTTTTACTTTTAATGTTAGTATTAAAACTAGATTAAAATAAGTATTAAAATAAAAAGAAGCAATAATAGATGATACATTTACGTTAAAAAATAGTCAAACTGTAAATTTTACTTTGCTAACGGTCAACTTAAATCATGAGTTCATACCGGTAGAGAACCTGTTTATATGATCAAACAAAGATAGCAGCTGATCTATTGCTATATTTTATTTGAATCAGTTATTTAAGAAGATTAATTTTAATTATAACTGTTTTTAAGATTCAAATGGACACATTTTTTATTTTATAAGAAAAATGCTATCACAACTCAACTAACTTTAGAGATAAAGCACACAACTCCTTTGCTCATTAAATTATTTCGTTTAAACTAAGCCACGTAATTACACATATCAAATTCAATTTTTTACGAAATTTTTCTTTCCAGTATCAATGATGAATAAAAATACAATTAATTGAAAAAAAGACATTAACTTTTTATTATTGAATTAACTGTGAAAATAGTGGGTTTTATATGTACAATAATCGCGTAAATAAAAGATACAGTTTATTCAATTCAATATCAGATAGTTATTAAATTTTAGAATAACTATTTAATTTGAAAACGATCTCATTGGGTCGATTCTAATGAAGTATGCTCTTCCATATGGCATTTTTCAATTCTTTATCTGTACACTAATGTTAATGAAAAGCAAAAAAATGTAAACAGGTTTAATGTAACATAATGAAAGCAAGGTGTTACATATTTTGAATTTATAATGTATATTGTAGTTTACACTATAAATATATAACCATCTTAATAAAATAAACAAGCCATTTAATTATATAGATATGGCAATATTTACTCCCTCAAATGTATTCCGACAGACATTTACTAGCTAATTAAAACAGGCCTGTCTGAATATCTAGGACTCATGGTGTCGGCCTAACGGTTCCTAGGTACACACTAAACAAGTCTAGATAGGACGATTCCTGTTTAGGACCGTTACCAGAGATTTATTCGCCACGCACCTAGGAGATAGTAGGGCATTATTTATTCAATCCAGTACGGTCGTGCGCCCTAGAATGGGATAACAACCGATAGCCTAGGCAGATTAGAAGTTCTAGGTATAGACTCCCTTGTCTGGAAGCCATTAGATAAGTGGAGCAGTAGTTTATAACATCGTTTGGTACCTTAGGTTTAGATAAGGGAGCTCCCTTAATTATTAGTTCAATTAAGGCTATTTAAACTGTTCTAGGTTACTTTTTTTAAAACATTGTAAGGATGACCCTTTTGATACTCGAAGACATTTTATAATTCATTGCTTCACTTCTTGTTAAAAAAATCATTCGTAAATAAAATAATGAATGTATCATCATATAATGATTTGGTTATCAATACATGTATAGTGAAAAATAATAGTTTTATAGACCAGTCAAGCTGTATACTGCAATTCTTAACGAACCTGGTTCTTCACTGCTCTATACTACTTCAGTACTACAAATACTTCGTGGTAGATGCTGTTTTTTTCCTTAATCGTTTACATTTCTGATATAAATAATATAATATAGATATAATAATAATATAGAATAATAATAATAATATAGTAATAACAAGGATCATAAATAGTAAACAGTAGCGTCGATTGAATATAATATTTACTTGAGAACGAAACTATTTAGTTTTCTAATAAAGTTAAATTCTTATTATATTTAACAAAATATTACGTATCAATTGTGTATCAATACAATTAATAGGTGATGTAATTATAAGGTAACGTCTGATATTTTCTAGACTAGCCAAATGTTTCTAACCTTTGGTAAATTTTATGTTATGAAATCTATGTCCAAAATTCAAAGGGAAAATCGTTTTACCGACCTCTACTTAATTTAGTTTATCAAAATTATTTGCAGTCACATTTCACACCATATTGTATGATTCTTCTGGCTTTGTGATAAAATCTATTTTCAGCAAAATATTTTCAATATATTAAATATTGAAGGAATAAGACGCGTGTTCTCCCTATTGGAAAATTTCACCTGCCAGCTGTAGCATCCCTGGAATATTAATATCTATTTGACCGGGAGAAATGTTTTCATCGGCATTTGAACTTTGCACTATTTGCGATAAAATTCGTTTTTAATTCAATAAAAAGAGTTAATTAAGCTGCTATACTATTCATTTAACCGCTTCGTCCTCTTCAAATTGCTATATTTAGATATTTGAATAATAAGTAATATCCGAGTGTACATTGATTAATATGTAACACCGTGTTGATTATGTATAGCCTAGCAGCTTTCGATTATGATATAGGACTAGCAGTCCATCCACGGATCTGTCCGTATTATTTTTAGATTTTGAAATGGATTTTCCCGGTTAGCAGTAGATGTTTAACAAGATAAATTTAGTAAATGAATATATTGTTTTCTATTCGTGTAACAAAGTTGTATATCATTTTTTAGAAGTCAATAACTTTATAAACTGCAGCTAAATGTAAGACACTCTCTTACGTTATGGCTTAAATTCCCTACAAACATTTTATTTCTTACTTTTTTTGCTAAAAACAGGTATTGAGATTGTTCATTTTATTAGGCACCAGAAATTTGACATCGTTATAAAGTTACAGGACAATTTTGTAGTAAACATAAACCTAATAGGTAACCTATAAAGCAGAAGCCTCTGCTATTCATTTTTACCTTAGTACATTCTCTGTGAACAGATAATTTAAAATTATATAATGTAGAACAACGCTTCGTGTGAAATATTTTATGTAAAATATTTTAATATTAATACAATGGAATCTCATTGTTGGAATATGTTTTCAGATGACGAGAATACTTCGACACGCATTTTTGGCTGTGCTGTGTTTGCAGGCCTTCGAAATTAAATCGGTGAGTTGTTGGAAATTCGTTATTCTCATATCCCTTTTAATTATCATTACATTAAAAACCTTTTTGTGAGTTATAAAGAAGATATTTATGTATTCGTTATCATTTATTTTAAAATCAAATAAAATATATTATAAATTAATTTTTTAAATCTAAAAATATAACACTTTTAAGACGTCGAATCAATGATCAATTTCCTTTCGTGAAATTTAGATGATAAAAGGCTAAAAACTGATTGAGTGTCTGCAAAATACATTGTGACAAGTCATTTTATTAGAAAACAATTTATTAAAAAAAACACTCTATCGGTCTGACTTTGAATTTTAGTAACTTAAATAACTTAAATTAGTAAATTGTACATATTTAAAATATTTAATTAAAATTGCTAAAAAAATCAGATATATATTGTTTTTTAATACGCTTTTATTTACCTCTGTAAGTTACTTAATTTTTGACTGTTTTTCTAGATTTTTTCAATTAAATTACATTACATTTAGTTACTAAGCAACATTGTGTTATCGTGATATCGCCTAAGTGAGAAAATTTAACCTTGAAATTTAAATTTAAATTTTAAAAGTAAAATAAATAGGTATCCTATTTGAAAGCTTTGCAAAAAATTAAGTCCCTTAACTGTTGACAATTTGTAGGCGGACTGCTTACAAAAGTCGCCCATAAGTGATATTTTTACAATCAATTACATACATCATAAAATAATATTGCAAAAGACAAGGATTCAAGATTACAATTTTGCTAAGATGCCTCCGTGGTCTAGAGGTAGTGGCCCTGGCTTTATAAACCAGAAGACATGAGTTCAAATCCCTCGGGGTAACAACTTTGTGTTGTTGTTTTCTGGTTGATTGGGACAATTTAGGCCGAGCACTCAATTGTCTAAAACATAAGATGATTTTTGCGTCGGATGTAAAAAAGTCATTAGAGGAGGCCCATGTCCAGCGGTGGACTAATACAGACTGATGATGATTGACGTCTTCCTAATTATTCTTTGACCGTATCGCTTCACTCGTAAGTTTAAAAAAATAAACATAGAGAGATGGCGGCCGCGTGTACAGATGTCCAAAATCTCATTCGCTTTACGCAAAATTCGCGTAAACGCATGAATATTCATCAGGCTCCTTGCTTTCCCTGTACAGATAACAATGGAGTTTCACCGAAAGCGAATTCGTGTCGCTTTTTAAACGTTGTTAAAAAAACATTTCGAAACAGACGGGTGTTGAGAAATTGACTAAAGATAACTTAAATTTACATAAACCAATTAATGATAAATGTATAGTTGAGTCATAAATAAATGATTGTTTTATCTACTATCAATTGTGAATTGTGATAGCTTATATGTTGTGTCCAAAATGCATATTTTATTTTTGGTTTTATTCTGTATTAATAAGAAAATTGATATGCTTTCAAATACAGGTACTAAAACCTTTTAAGGTTAAAACGGAAAATCTTGGTGAGCTCCCGTTTAAGCATATATACAAATAATAGATTTTTCAAGCTATTCCCACTAATTTGTATAATGTTTTCCTTAATTAAATACAAAATGAATTCATAAAAAACCCAAAAAAACCTAAACTGTTGTAGTTCTCAAATAAATATCTAAAAATCTTTCATTTCAGTTCGAGGCCGCAAAGCAACAGGTCCAACTATCAGACTCTTTCTTACCAGTCGCGATGCAAGTCATCGCCCACCTAACGGATCAGATGGCCTTCGAAGCGAAGGAGGAGTCGGGAACCAAACCCACGACCAGGCCCACGACCAAGCCGTCCACGACCAAACCGACGACCAATCCGCAGAACAATCCAACCACAGCTAAACCATTGTACGTCACGTCCGGTTATTTTGAATCGTTGCACCATAAATCAGTAAGGTGGTGGATTTTTGGTTTTTTGTTTTTGTATATAGTGTTCTCCTTTATAGCTCCTTTTCGTTCTACTTGTTTGATGTTTTGCAACCTTGTTTTTGTTTTGCTTTGTTTTGGGTTGAGGACGGTGAGTGGGTTTCACTTTTTTTATGTATGTTTGAATGTTTTTTTTTATTATTTGCATCGTTCCTAAACTTTGTCAAAACAAGTTTATGGTGAAGTATGTACGTTGTAATATATTAAGCGATCTTTATTAACTCCGTTTTAACTTTATCATGTGCTAATTCTGATGGTATTATGTTTTATGTTTAAAACCTTTTTGCTTTTACGGCTCGCAGAAATGTAATACTGAACTTACGCCTAATTTTTCCAGTTACTACTTTACTCTTTATACCTGGTAATAGAGAAGATACAGCGATAAGCGCTGTACCCCCACTATTAGATACCGGTGTCAGAATTTCGGTTGTGTCGGTGTAATAGTTTAATCTAAAACTATGCCTATTACAAATGTTTATTTTAAATAACTTAGTGTAAATGTAAGCAAAACAGTTGCAAGCCAGAATATAAGTATTGTATTTAAAAGTAAACAAGCTGTTAGCGCTGATTATTTAAAAAAATGTTATGAGATATTAAAAACGTGTTCATAAACTTGTAAATAAAAAAAATATAGTTATCTCAAATTGCAGTTATGGTTATAAACCATTTGGTATTGATTTTAAATTGATTATTATAATGCATATTCCAGGGATTTGACTACTCCTTTCCATCGTCCGGGATATTACGCGCCAGCATCACCACCGAAACCATCCGAGAGGGTGACCGGAAAGAAACAACAATACAACTTCCCATCACAAAACAAACAATACGCATCTCCAAACCAACAAACATACGTTCCAATCAACCCTCAATTTTACGTGCCACCCGCGCCGATCAATCCACAGAACAACGTGTTCTTCCAAAAACCTACATTCAACAGCTCTCAATACCAGCAACCATACTCATTCAACCAACAAAACCAATTCTACATCCCACCATCTCAACAGTCCACAACAATCCCACCGCAGCAATCTTATTTTCAGCAGCAGTTCAACAGCTCACAGAACTACTATCAATACAATCCATTCATTAACCAGAAACAGTCGCAGAAGAATGGCGTGATGACTTTCGATTTTCCGCAATACAAACCAATTCAGCCAGCAGACGTGAGGAATGAAGAACCATTGCTATCAGTTCACCACGAAGAATTTAAACCACTAGTAGACCCAACCCCAGAGAGTCCCCAACTCCTGCCACCTCACTTCGAAGCTGACATAGATAAGATATCAAGCCGATCTAAAGGATTTGACGAAGATGAGTTAACCGAGGAAAACTTGCAGTATTTGTCACAGAATGTGAGGGATATGATCAGGATGGCAAATGACCCGTATGATGAAAGGTTGGTCGATGTCTGGGATGGCCTAAGAGCGAACCCAGCTGAGCCCACGTCTAAGGGTAAACTCTCGGCATCCAATCTGCGACTGCTGCTCTTATACGATCTGTTAAGCAGGGAGGCGAAAAGACAGAAACTGTCGGATTACAGTGTAAGTACTAAATTTTTTTTTTTAGCTTTACTTATCTCGAAACCTGAGCACATTTAACAAAGTTTACTTACTGACGTGCAATATCAGTTAAATCATCAAGTCCACAGGCATTGATTATTTCTTCTTCATTAGACATTTTTCTCAAGTTTTCATTGGGTCGACTTCGAATCCATATAGCATTCCCTAATTTTATGGTTTGCTATGTGAATTTACACATTACTTTGCTTCAACAGGTTTTAAATTAAAACTACCGCACAGTTCTTTAACCCCGCTTGAACTGGACGCCAAGAGTTTCCTTTAGTCTATGGCCTTCTCCTTCGTCACACACACACGTTCCCCGAATCCGTGATCCAGTAGGGGGCCTGGAGATTTAAGTCCCTGCAGAAACAAATTTCAAGCCACCTATTGCAGCCTCAATGTTGCATTTTACCTTAGTGGTGAACACCCCGTTACGGTCAAAACAAAGAGAAACCTCCACCAATCTTCGTATCTCTTCAGGGCCTGACTAAAGCCGGTTTAATTTAAGTTACCTTAACAGCCACTATCAAGCCAGGCTCTCATTAGCTTCTTCAGGGCTAGATCAGACTGCCCCACAACTATCACAACATGGAAGCGTATAATGGTATGAAAATTTTTATTACGTTGATTTTTACATTTCAACACCTTGACCACCTACGAGACCTAGGGGTAACGGCCCTTGCTTTAAAATCTGGTGATTGTGGATTCTAATCCCGCGGGGAAACAACTTTGTGATATCGTTGTTTATTTAATTGGGACAATATGGGCTGATCACCCAATTATCCGAAAAGTCAACTGATTCATGCGTCGCATTGGCATGCAGAACGTCGATCCCCAATATCAAAATCATCTTCAGCAGTCGTTTTAGGATGTTAGCTAGTACTGACAACCAATTCATTCATAGAAATTAAACAAAAAACATTCTTAAGATGGAAAGATAAGTGCGTATATTTATCACAAATTATTGTTAAATTTTCATTCAATATTTTATTAACTGATTTTAAAGGTTTATTTTGATACGATGTTCAAAGCTCTCCTTTTAGTTTTATGTTAATTAGGTTACAAAATCTCTATATTTTATGCGTAAAAACAATAACCAATATTATTTTTGATAACAAACTCGTTAATTTCACGTCTGCTGCTTATATTAAATGAAGTATTATTATTTCTTCGAGGTTAAATAAATCTCCATTGAGTTATTATAATTCAATAAGTAAATTTAATATTCTCATTCAAAATCCGATTTAAAATTGTATAATGACGACATAAACGTATTTACAAACTTAAAGATTATTAAAGTTATAAAAAATAAGCCCAGTATTATTTTAAACATATAATAGAATATTCTTTATTTGTATACCACAAGATAATCGCATTTCGATTTTAAACGTAATAAATTACAATAACAGTTTCTGATTAACTATATGCTAAAATAGGACTCTTTTATTTTTTTATTGACTACGCAAGCAGACGAACTGGCGGGCTACGTGATGGAAAGTGGTCACAGATTCCCATGGACATTGGCAATGCTAATGATATCACCAACACGCTGCTTCCGTGAGACATGGGGAGTTAAGTCTTGTTTACCCAGTAAATACGCACGGCGCCCTTCAAACCAGAGCACACTACTGTGGTCATGAGTTATGTTCGCGGTGGTATCAACACAGACGGTCCCCTGTAATAAGGGGACCTCATCATCATCATCAGCCTGTATTAGTTCATTGCTGGACATAGGCCTCCCACAATGCACCGCTTGTCCATACGGGGTTTTAGGACCGTAAAAGGGGACCTTCAACCTGTAAAATATTCACTAAATGTATTTATTGGGAAGTTAAATGAATAGAAAGATTAGAAGTTAAATATTCCCTTGCCTTACAAGGGATTTAACGCAGAATTAAATAAAGTGGGAGCAACCCTTGCTATTAAAATATCTAACATGATATTCTTTAAAACCATATTATTTCAAACATATGAGGTTTGAATTTTTTTGCAAACACGCAGTACAGTCGAAGACAAAGTTTGCTATAATTTAATTAATGGACGTCAGTTCAACTCTTGACTTTGTTTGAGAAGATATTTTTATTATAGTAAATTAAAAACATTCATTTGAGAAGAAAGGCTTTTAAAATTTATACAATTTTTTTAAATGTATTAATATTTAAACGTGTTTCTATTCACCACTAATAAAACAAAGGAATCGATATATTTATTATTGATATATACACTAATTAATAAAACCTGGTGGTAAATTTATTTTACACTTAACAACAAGACTGCGCAATAATCACTGAGCATTGCTTATTAATATTATTTTATATTATATTAAAGGAAAAGAGTCTGGAAGCATAACGTCAGTAATAAATTTATAATAAAACACACCAAGAGAAAAACACTATGTTCATCACAATACTTGATTTCTAGTATGCTAAATCAAACCTCCACCAACTAGTCATAACTTAATGGTCAACCTATTACGCCAAGGTCTTCAAAATATTTTTATATACATACATCATTCGCTGTAATAGTCCACTGCTGGACAAGCCTCCTACACACCTATCCATTTAGGGTTTTGGACGTATCCGTATTTTTATTTTAAGCAAATGCAGACATGATGAAGTCAGGCCACCTGATGGGAAGTGATCACCGATCCCATAAGACATTGTTGATACAGTGGTATCGCCAACGCTACCTACATGAGAAGAGTGGATGCTAAGTCTCGTTTACCCAGTAAAACACCATGGCTACGAGTGCCTTCAAACGAACACGGTGATCGTTTTCCCACACTACTTCGGTAGAAATGGGCACCGCGTGGTTTCCAATTAGACGGTCTCCTGAAACAGGGACCTACCACCGGTATTATACCGTCATATATATTCATTCATCGTCATCGGCCTTTGATAGTCCACTGCTGGCATGAAGCCCCTAAACTACCCCTATCCATTAGGTTTAGGCGTATCCCACCACGCTGGTTGGTGCGTGGACGACTTTTACATGCCCATCCGACGCATGGATCATCTTTCTTTTCAGACAATTTCGGCCCATATTGCCCTGACCAACTAGGAAACAACAATGAAAATTCGTTGAGTCCCCGCAGGATTCGAACCCACGACCTCCGGTTTCTAAAGCAAACGCCTATACCACTGGGCTACGGAGGCAGTCTTATATATAGTACTTATCAAAAGATAACAAAACACTTTCTCAATGACTGTATTCTGAAGTTGTTAGTGAAGTAATTAGAGATGGCAGCGAATTGATTGAGTGTAGGTAGAGGCACGTGGGCCACCCCACTATACTCAATACGCTTCTTAATACTATTGCACTAAGTGCTAGTTGGAAATGCATTTACTATCTCAAGAACAAGCGGCCAATAATTCGATATAAGGACGTTGCTTTGCTATCACAAAACCTTTTATTGTAATCAAACATCTTTAAAGGAAGCAAATATTTTTATTAAATTTTAGAAGATGTTTTCAGGATGGGCATTGAACCATCCTGTACTATACTGTAATTACAGTTACTAAGCAGAAACTCAAAATTTAAAACTTTTTGAAAAATAAATGTAATTGCTACGATAAATATTTTGACAAATAATCCTTATCTTACAAATATGATGTGATAAAAGTTACTTTACGCCTTGCATGTTTTAAATAAATACTAAACAGAAATAAAAAAAATCTTGTATAATATTATTTGTAGTATGTCCGGTCATATCAGATAAAGCTTATCTGAATGAGACAGTTTTTGTTTAAGCCTGTTAAAGTCTGAAGGTAAATGCAACGTAAGACACGATAAGATGTTACGTTACTAGCATAGTAACAGTCATTTAATATCTACTTAGCTACCCATCACATAACGCAGGATAAAGTACCTCCACAGCAAACAGATAAAGTTGCGAAAATACTGTACTGTAACTGTATAACACCATTTGACATATGCATTAACTATTAGTCAATAATCCGACAACCTTAATCAACTTAAATCCTGGACAATTTGATTGCACTGTAAATTTTACTAAATTTCGACGGACCTCAAAAGACTTTAAAAAAACAATTGAAAATGTTTTAACTTAATTTTAATCTTTTCTCGAGCGTGTTTAAAACATAATGATGGCTTATTTAAATGTTAGTACTAAAGTCTCGATACAAAACAATAGCGTCAACATATCGTATATTACTCGTTCATGCGAAATTCCCTTGCGTGTGAACTGCTTACGTAGATGTCGCAACGAATAACGAACGGGAATGCGGTTGAGGCGATATAACTATATTATATTACCATAACCCATCACTGTAAACAGACGACCCGCTTATAACTTCACTTGGTATAAAATATTATAATGAGTTTCGTATCTTACTTTATTGTAATTAGATCGTATAAAACCGAAGTCTCTTCGTAATTACCTAACAAGCTTACTACGTAATTGCGCCTTTGTCGCTTTTTGTCGCAGAATCCCTGCTTTAATTAACGCCAGTAGTTGAACGAACATGATTATAATTGGAGTCATTTAATTATTTATTTATATTACGCAGCTATTTACATTACTAATGTAATTTTCCTTTATGTTATTAAAATAGTTATTCATATATTTATTGGCTTCGAATGATAATAATTATTACATCTAAGAAATACTATCCCAAAACTGATGAGGACCTGCTTGGCTTAGTAGTTAGTGACTTAGACCCTTTGGCAAATATGACTGATAAGTCGGGGTATGGCTGTGTAGTGAGTTCGATACCCACCACGAGAAAAAATATTGCGTATTATTAACATTGTGTTTTTCTCGTTTCTGTGTATTTGTTTTTCTTTTGTGTGATAATTTTATTTAAATTATTTAACATACAAAATTGCCTCCGTGGCCTAGTGGTTTGGGGCGTGGGCTTTAGAAACCGAAGGTCGTGGGTCTGAATCCTGCGGGGGCTCAACGAATTTTAATTGTTGTTTCCTAGT
The DNA here is from genome assembly GCA_029286875.1 of Lamproptera curius. NCBI lineage: Eukaryota > Metazoa > Arthropoda > Insecta > Lepidoptera > Papilionidae > Lamproptera > Lamproptera curius. Next base: position 2,203,612 of record JAGSMT010000022.1, read on the forward strand.
TGGCTATTGCAATTTGGGCCGATCAGCCAATTGTCTGAAAAATAAGATGATCCATGCGTCGTATGTGCATGTAAAAAGTCGGTCCACCCATCAACCCGCATTGGACCAGCGTGGTGGGATACGGTCCAAAAAGCCCCTAATGGATATGGGTGTATTAGGGGAGGCCTTTATCCAGCAGTGGAGTATCAAAGGCTGATGATGAACATACAAAAGAAAGTAACCCTATGTATTTACCGGTCATCTAGTTTCCATGGCACAAGTTTTGCTTTATTCGGGACAAGATGAAATGTTATTTGCCCAGAAATAATTAACATATTTTAATTGTACTTCCAGGGCTTCTCACCGGACGTGATGAAGACCCTAGTAGAGTCGTCCAGCGGCGGTGCCAGAGCCCAGCTCAGCATGGCCTTGTCCAAGATGGTTGAGAGACACGACTGTGCCCACGAGTACGCGAACAACCGTGCCAAGGAGATGGTCACCGAACTGGCGAAGGACGAGTCCAAACTCTCTTCGGAGATCAGATATCTCCAGCCGCTAGTGTATAAGTATTAGATACGAAGCAATTTATCCGCATTTATTAGCTAAGTGTATTAAGTCATTTAATATAATTTTTCTATAATTTTTGTAAGTTTTGTTTTTTATTAAATTTTTTTTTTGTAGCATTTGGAATTATCTATTCCAAAATCCATTATCATTTGGTATTTTTTATTATCCGTTCTGTTGTTTACGCGAATAATTTACATAATGAATAATAAAGTTTTAGGGGACTTATCGCGTAATTAATTACTTAATAATTATTATAAAATTATACTCGACATTTCGGACCATTTTAGAGTCTATGGTAAGGAGACACATGGACCCGTGACCAATTGTAATGTAATTAAGATAATTAACGCTTGTAGCGTCGAGTCATTGAAGTTATTGTACTAATATTAACTTTTTATTTTGCTAAGAGATTGAATATAAAGTTTCTTATTTTATCAATTCTTTATTGTTTATCGACCGGTTTAAAATATTTTTTTAATCATTTTATTGCGTACACACATACACTGGAATATCAAGCTTCAAAACAAAATCGACATATAAAGTTCTCCAACAGAACTAGGGGTTCAATTCAATATTACATGAAAAACATTTGATTGTCCTTGAGCTTTTTGTACTAAAACTGACGAGTCCAAAATATACTTTATTACTTAAATACTTTCTGCTGCTTAAGCGTCTGTTTTACAGGGAACACTCTGGTCTTTAGATGGGTTTTAAAAGTTATAGTCGCTTAGTTCCCAACAACTTAAATTCGAAAAAACTTAAACATTAGTCTGGAAGCTTTAATTATCACTACAAGAGACAAAGTAGTAAAAGTAAACGCGGTAAACATCATTCACAGGTAAACGCACACAATTTTCCAACAATATTGTGTCAGCTCGTTTGTTGGCACAACACGAGCCAATTTATCTTACTGTCGTGATTTATTAGGGTAACCGAAGCACATTACGTGCGTTACAAACGCGACGTCAGTGTTCAACGTCCTAATGTTGCTTTGAGTAGAATTATTTGTCAAGAGTTGCCGGGACTCCTTACGAGCGGCGTTTACCGAACGCAATGATAACTATTGGAACACCGATTAAAACCACCACGTTGTTCTTACCTGACGCCTTTAGGGTGGGGTCACAGGAACGTTTGCACTCATCTGCAACCCCACCAGCGCTGGCCGCCGAAGCAGCCCCATCTCAGCCCTACGGCCATCTGCCTCATCCTGGGCGCGTCGGAACTAGCGCGCCCTTCGTCTCGGCCTGTAGTTAACTAATAGACTCCCCGAGTCTGATACTCAGGCCATTGACAGGAGTTCCCAACCACACAAGGACGTACTCCCAGCCCCAGCGCGGCCTGGATGTTAAGCTCCACCGCTAGCTCCATTTCTGCCGCAGAAGGAGGAGAGATCGACGACACCTTGCCGAATGTCTCCTCCTCCCACGGCCCCTCCATACCGCATCAGCGGTGCGACCCCGCCGAGTTGCGAAGGATAGGGAGAGCGGCCTACGGAATACCGACACTCCTCTTCCCCCGCGACTCCATATTGGTTGCGGGGGACAGGAAGGGCGGCACTCCTACCTCCTGCAACCCGTCCCTCGCACCCTCCAAAGGCGCATTCAAATCGGGCTTGTTCATCCCGCTTGGAGCAGTCTCCTCCATGGCCGGCCTTGCACTACAGGCCTGCCAGGTTCCTTTTAGCTTCCCCGCGGCTGGGCAGGCCGCAGGTACTGAGCCCCACCGCTACGACCAAGCGAGAACCTGTTAGGTGGTGGGGCGTATACTTTTTTTTTTGCCGTTGGAAAAATCTAGCTTACGGCTTCCCCGCCACCAGAGTGAGGGGGCAGCAGGGATATGTGGGGCTCCTCGGACCAAGATGGAGCGGCCGGTATACCCACTAAAAAACCAACGGTTGTTCCTTTCTCATACCGCTGTAACCGGGGCCGCGGGCGCTGATCACAGTCTTAGGCGACCCCAGCGCGACGTGGCCATCGCCTTTCTCGGGCCTCTGCTCTCCGGGTGTGTTGGGACGTCCGGACCGTCACTTTAGGTGCCGTGCCGGAACAAACAGCACGGCGCTCTCTCTTGAGCCCTTCTCTGGGTGGCGGGCACCCTCTTGCCGGCCGCCCAGGGGCTCAGTGTCAGGGAGGAAGTTGCGCACGTACGCCACTCTTCGGCGCCCTGGCCTCCTTCTGTGGATAGCCAGGGCGCTGTAGGCCTCCCTGTCTCTTTCCGCGGCTTCCTTCCAGGCCATCACGTCCTCGCAGAAAGCCATGCCCCGAGAGAACCTGCGTCGCGCGGAATGTTAGGGAGCCTTGTCCTCTTTCCAGCCACCACTTAAGAACGGGGCGTATGGCTTCAACTGCTTGACGGCCGGCACTGGGGTGCTCCAGCCGCAGCTCCCACTTCTGTATTGCAAGGGAGCGCAATTCGTCTGTGCAGCCTCGGGGCTGCAGGCCAGCCGCAGAAGAAATAAGGGGGCCTAATAACCTTGCCTCCTCGCGCCAGAAAAAATATGACGCGAGGATTTCTGCATCCAGGTCCCAGGGCAAGGAGCCAGCCAACAGGCACGCCACCTCGCCAGAGATGGTCCGGTAGCCTCGTACGGCCTGGATAGCCAACACCCTCTGGGTTCTCCTCAGTACCGCGGTACTCTGACATGGTACTCGTACAGACCATGGACCTAACGACCACGGCGTACAGGCGGCGACAGGAGCTGCTGGGTCCTCCAATGTTGGGGAGCAGACTGCCGAGATCTGCCTCTGCTCTTGCCACTCTAGGCGCAAGGCGCTCAAAATGGGCGCAAAACCTCGAACGGCGATCTAGGACTAGGCCGAGATATTTCATCGTCGGTTTGACGTCGACGGCACCCCGTGGTATCGGAGCGCCTCCTTTATTCAGGCCCAGGGCAGGGTGTTGAATGCGTTGGCGATGTCGAGTGACACCGCTAAAACACCCTCACCCCGGGACACCGCATCCTGCGTTAGGGACCTGACCCGCAGCAACGTGTGGACGGTGAACGAGCCCTTGCGGAGGCCATACTGCCACTCCGCCAGATTTGGGCCGACGTGCTCCAGGTGCTGGACGATGCGGGCCGCCACGATTCTCTTAAAGAGTTTTCCCACATCGTCCAATAGCACGATCGGCCAACAGGCAGCGGGCGAGTCCGCAGGACGCCCCTCCTTTTGGATAAGGACGAGGTCTGCCTGTCTTCCACTTCTGTGGTATTAAGGCTTGATCCAGACTGGCAGAAAACATCGCCCTCACTCTGGGCTCCAGGGCGTCCCCTAGGGCCAGCGCCAGCGCACGTCCCGGAATGCCATCGGGACCCGGGGCGGTGCGTTTGCCCCTCATTTTAGAGGCTGACTGAACTCTCCGGATGGCCTGGCCTTCCGGGACTGGTTGACCTCATCCAGTGCCATTTGGGACCATTGAAGGTTGCCGTGTGCCCTCGCTGCGGAATAAAGCCTCGGCGATCGCCTACGACCTGTGGCGCCAGAGTCGCAGGAGTGGGGCCCAAGGACGAGGCTGTTCATCACCATTTGTGAGGCCGCCCCACGGATGCACTGTCCAGCCCGCCAAAGCTCATCTCTAGCCGCGGCGATGCCTCGCTATTCCACCTTGAGAGCCATCCTTTTGCTGCTGAAAGAGGAGAGCAATTCGGCCTTCAGGGCCGGGTCTCTGCGCCGTCGTCCTCAACAACGGGTGTAATGGCGCCGCGCCGAAATGGACTCTCTGCGCATCGCAGTGATTTCTGGAGTCCACAAGTACACCCGGCGTTTAGGAGGGAGACGATCGACGCGTCACACACCTGTGACATTGCGTCCCGGAGCCATTATGCCTCCTCCTCCACGTAAACGATGTTGGGCGCAGAAACCCACGACTGCACTATTGCCACCTCCTTCAGCAACCCAGAGCTTCCGAGGCGCCACCTGGGGCCGTCGTCCCTCGGGGTCCGGCTAGGGCCGGTATAGTTATCTAGGAGGGCGTAGATCCTGAATCGGATGTAACGATGATCCGACAGGGTCTCGACGCCCGTCACCACCTTCCACCCCTTTATTCGGCTAGCCAGGGCCGGGCTAGCGAACGATACATCAACGATGGACCCACCCTGGGCTCGTACACACGTGTTTACCGAACCTCTGTTTAAGACAGACAGCCCGACCTCCAGGAGCCACTCCTCCAGTGTCCTTCCCCGCGCGTCAACCGCAGGCGACCACAGTCGCAGTGTCGGACAGGTCTCTGGAACAGTTATTGCCGGAGGGAACGTAATACGGTTCCGACAATACGGCCACAGGGGCCATGGGAGCCAGGAGTTCCCAACCCACGCAGGGACGAGACTCCCAGTCCCCAGCGGCGGCCCGGATGTTAAGCTCCGCCGCTAGCTCCATTTCGACCGCAGAACGAGGAGAGATCGACGACACCATGCCGAATGTCCCTCCGGCCCCTCCACACCGCATCAGCGGTGCGGCCCCGCCGAGTCGTGGAGGATGGGGAGAACGGCCTACGGTCTACCGACACTCTTCTTCCCCCGCGGCTCCTCCTTGGTTGCGAAGGACAGGTAGGGCGGCACACCATTTTCTGCAACCCTTCCCTCGCACCCACCAAAGGCGCATCCAAAGTGGGCTTCTGCAGCCCGCTTGGAACAGCCTCCTCCACGGCCGGCCTCACTCCTCAGGCCGGCCAGGTTCCTCTTAGCTTCCCCGCGGTTGGCCCAAGCCGCAGATACTGAGCCCCACCCAGTTCGGGCGGAATCTAACCTAGTCCACCAACCCGCATTGGACAAGCGTGGTGGGATACGGTCCAAAAACCCGCTAAAAATGGAAAAGCGTGCATTAGGAAGGCCTATGTCCAGCAGTGGACTAACACAGGCTGATGATGATGATGATGACGTATATTTTGAAAACTTGACATTGTGATTTATACTTATTTATTATGTATGCTTAAAAGAAAAACTCTTGCAGACAAAATTACGCAACGGATGATGTTGAAACTACCCATATATATTTCGAGTTATGGATATAAATTTATAAATATATTTTTTGATTGAATATGCTAATTATAAAAGTAAGGAGAAGAGAGTAAATAAGTATTATTATATTCGTCAGTTTCTGAGATTTTTTTCTTATATAATCTCTTATAAAATGGATTATCATTATGAAGGTTACGTTTACTAAAACAATAAATTTAAGGACAAACATTAGGTTTTATGCTTTTTGCATTTTGGCAGTTAAAGCATTATTTTTTAAAAATGAAAGCTAGTTTAACCTCATTTGTTTATAGATTCTTTACAGGCACTTTTTCTCAACATCATCAGCCTGTGATAATCCACTGTTGGACATAGGCCTCCCCTTATCCATTAAGGGGTTTCTTAACTTTTTCTAATAATATAAAACTTCTCGTTGGTTTTGCGGTGAGTCAATTCCTCTAAGGCCTTTATGTATACCTTACTTTCTTTTACTTACCTACGATTTAATATTTCAGCATCCAATTTAAAATAAAAGTTTTTTTTACAGTTTATAAAAAAAAATTGAGATCGCACTTTCTGAGAACAATATTTCTATACTGTATATCAGTAAAATTGTCTAACGCACTGACCCTTGTAAAAGTTTGAATAAAAGGGTTATATACTATTTATGTTTATTTATATTTAATTCTTACGTAATAACAATAACGTAAATTTTTATCACGGTGTGACAGTAGACTTAGTGAGAATACAAATAATACAAAACCACGACGTTTCCTCGTATCTGAAATGTTAAGCGCCTCCGGGGATTGCTTTACTTTGTTTGGCCGTAAACATTTTCAGTTGAACAACGACGCGTACAAGTTGTGCGCGTAGGATTGTAAATTCTCATAACATGACACATATAAAGAACAAACAGGAATCTTAATGAAAACAAGAAACTTACACCGAATGGATAAAACAATAAAATTTTCTAAAATATAGAAGTGGTAGGCGTTAAAATTTCTGTCAAAGCAAAATATCTTGTACACAGAAAAGCGTAATGGTAAAGTTTTTCGTTTTTCCTATACAGTTTTATTTATATACAAAACCATTTCTCCTCTTTACCAAAGTTCTTTACTAGGCCTGTCATTTTGTTCTATAAGTGTCCCGTGAGTACCAGTTATACAACAGTCTGATCTATTAAGACTAAATACTAGTTGACTGGGTTGTGTAACACAGAAAATGTACATCCCACGGAATGTTTGGATACCAAAATAGTCATGATTTAGAGGTGGCATATCCCCTTTTTACAGGGGCTCGGCTGGTCGGTACCTCCTTTTCTGCCACAAAGCAGTAGTGTGAAAAATAAATACATTGCCAGCTTATTTACCGGGTGAAAGAGGCTTAACATCCTTTGCCTCAGCGTAGGCTGTCAATGTCTATGGGCGTCGGTGACCACTTTCCATCAGGTAGGCCGACTGATCGTCTGCCTTCGAATGCAACAAAACGTGAAAAAGATAAACATGGCAAAATATTCCGACGTCCTGATAATTTTAAAAATGAATTTGATACCTAACACCTACTGCTAAGTAGCCGTTAAACGAAATTGTACATTTCTTAAGACGATCGGGTGATCAGCTATTGTTGCACTAATAAATTAAAAAACAACAAAGATTAAGAATTCGAACTCACTACCACTTGGTCGCAAAGTAAGTGTTAATGTCTATATCATAAGGATATATTTACAATATGTTAATAAAACTGTTTTTTAAACTAACTCCACTTTTTGAAATATTTATTAAGTAAGAAGTTATGAACCAGGTATAATTTTTATTGATTTTAGACAAGAAATAATAAAAGTCAGACTTTAATTTAATGAGCAATCTATAGATACTGCTGGCTGCTGGACGGTTAAATATGTTTTAGAGACCTTTAAGCACTAAAAAACTTCTGAAGACACTGCAAAAATAAAATTGTTTTTTAATGTACGTTATAATAACAAAACTTCTATGAAAGAATATACAGAACCAGGTATTAATATTTTCTTATCCACTCCTCCTGATCAGAATTAACTTAAGAAACGGGACATTACATTACTGATTAGGTTTAAATAATTTCGCTAAGAGAAAAAAATCTTAATATTACTTGAGATTTGTAACTGTAAGATTTAAAAACAATATCTTCATATCATACAAAAATTCTTAACATTTACTATTCACGTTAATTTTACTTTCATTCTAATACAATATACAACCAAAAATACTTCAGTATTAAGATCTATAAAGACAGTCATAAAAATATTTGATACTTTTACTATCTGTGCTTGATAAAGTGAAAAGAAAAAAATATATCTGTGACATTTCACCCAAAAGGTTTGCGCAATCCAAAGGATACGATCGCGCGACTAGACGTCTAGTCTAAATTGCTCCAAGGATATATTGTGGCGTCTCCTTCCCTTACTAATATTGGCTTAGTAAATGATACTAGTAAAATAAATCCGAAGCCTGGCGTAATCACAGACGGCAATGTCATAAAAACTCAGAAACGGTGAATTGTTGCGAACAGTCGACTTTGTTTTGCCCCAAATAATGGCAGACTTACATCCACTGGTCATGAAGGATATAAGAATAACAGTAATAAAATGTGTCATAAAATAAACAATACTAACATATTTCAACTGCCTCCGTAGCCTAGTGGTATGGGCGTGAGCTTTAGAAACCGGAGGTCGTGGGTTCGAATCCTGCGGGAACTCAACAAATTTTCATTGTTGTTTCCTAGTTGGTTAGGGCAATTTGGGCCGATCAACCAATTGTCTGAAAAGTAAGATGATCCATGCGTCGGATGGGCATGTAAAAAGTCGGTCCACCCACCAACCTGCATTGGACCAGCGTGGTGGGATACGGTTCAAACCCCCTAATGGATAGGGGTATATTAGGCTGATGATGTATGATGTATGATGTAACATATTTCTAATTTCAATCTTAGAAAAGCTACTGGGTCTTATGTAGATGTAAAGTAAGTAAGTAAAATGAACTTCAATATTCTAATGTTTACATAAATAACGGACTTACGACCAATTTTCTGACTGAAGGAAATATAACATTTATAAAATAGTTTCATCTAGGTATATTTATGTATTGTATCTGTATAATTTTACTTAATATTCCGGTTTGAACGTGGACGTCAACATGTTCTACTGTTTTTTCACAATTATTAAGAATAATATTCTTTTCTTAAAATGGTGATAAGTATGCGTATTGCCTATATCTTTTATTTTTTATCCATAATAATTTCAATTTCAGTTTTGATATGTTCACAATAATGCTGTTAAATGCTTCTCAAAATATGTTTTTAGATGTATTTATATAGTTGTCTGATATTTTAATTATAGCAAATAAAACAAATAACAAATGTATTTAAATTTATTTACAAAAGATTTAATAAAATACAATTATTCAATTCACCAAAAAAGCTTTAGTCGATTACTTAATGGATAACAATTGTTTTAAACACTTGGAGCCATGGCACTAAAACCCGCTGGTATATGGGTAACACGAACAAATATAAAATTTGCAAAAGCCTCAATTTCAAAGAACTTATAATGCAAAAGTAAATAAATTCATATATGTATCTGTTAAAAAAATATGAGAAGAATTGAATATAGTATAAAGTTAATATAATTTTTTTTTACACGAATATATCTATAAAATGAAAGGTCATCATTTTTATTTCTAGATAAGCCTCTTTATAAATATATAAATAATTCTGTAAGTAATAATAAGATATAAAAAAGGAAATGACATATTTGTAAACAGGGATGGATCCAAAGTAGCGGCCATCTTTGTACTGTAAATATAAGGCTTTAAATTTCATAATATTTTTATGTATTTTAAATACTAAAGTGTTATTTTATACAGTTTAGTCGTAAAACTTCCTTAAGGAAAATTCCAAAACATTAATTGAACTTCATACTTTTATAAATAAACAGTTAAATAGCATCACTAAAATTGAATGCATTGTTTACTTTCCTTAGGCTGGAATAAACCTGAAACCCCAAAGTAACTGAAAATGCCCATTAGTCCAATATATAATATACCCACGCGCTTTGATTCGTCTTTGTCATCATTATCATCAATCAAACCGAACGTTCCATCACCGCCTACCAATCCATTATGTCGTTCAATTAATTTTCTCCCTTGAGGAACTTGAAAGGTTATTTTCTCAGGTTTCTTGTCCGTCTTTTTTAGCTTTCCCTCGGCTGATAGTTCTTCGACGTCTCTCTCGTTGGTATTTCGTTGTTCAATTCATTTTCCTTTATAACAGTCTCTAAGGTGTCAGTCGATCTGTGGAATGGCCTTTTTTTTCTGTGTTGCTTCTCGTTGCCGAAGCCGAAGAATCTGTCAATTTAAATATATGTTTCGAAATTACGCTTATAGATTGAAACATATCATATAAGGTGAAAATAAAAATAATGATATAAGAAAGTCACGTTAAACAAAGGTTGTTGGCGTACTGTGGCAAAAGTCCGTCTCTACTGGTGATTCTGTCGGTAATGTCGACGCGTCGCGGAATGCTTTCGCAAACTTTTGCAGAGGCAGTGATGGTACAAAAAGAGATTGCTGAGTGGAACCAAAAAAGACCACAGTCCTCTCGAAGGCGATCCCATCAAGATGATGCGTCTCGAAACTAAACGTTTCGAACGCATTAAATCGGTGCTCTGATGGGTTCAGCCAAGGCTGTGACGAGAACATATATCCGATGTGGTTCTGGGCACAATAGGAAACTAGAGCATTATATCATGCCAGAAGATGCAAAGAAAGAAAGGCGGAGGCTTGAAAACAAAGATCCGTCTCTTCTATGGAGCCATTGGCGCCTATCAAGTTTGTAGGAAAGTCTGAATAACTTAATAGATTAATATAGTCTGGTATCCTTGGTTCCCACATAAAAACACTAAATATTAACAACGAACCTGTAACTGTTTTAATGTGAAACTTGTTTCCTTTCATTCCCGATCGATAATGGAAGTAATCATCCAAAAACATAACATTTATTGACAATATCATAACTGTGCGTGACTAACCTTGTTATCGGCGATGTGATTCGGTCAGCGATGTTGCTAGAAAACAACAAAGACACCAGAAGTTCTGGTGGCCTCCGATGGAGAAGGCTGGTTTGTGTAGACGCTGACCACCGAGTTGTCATCAGAGAGAGACCTGCTGTTGCATGGCTGGGCCACCTACAAAATTAAAATTGGATCTTTTTATTGTTATTTTGGTATAAATGTTCATCATCATCATTATCACCGTGTTTTAGTCCACTGCTAGATTTAGGCCTCCCCTAATGCACGCCTTCGCCATTTGGATCGTATCCCACCACCATCAATGCGGGTTAGTGGGTTTAAAAATATTTATCATGGTGTTGTTAAAACGTCTACAAATATTATTTATAACATATAATATTATTTGATAACATTAGATGCGGAACATTTTATTCCTTTTTTATGTTAAAAAAAATTACATTAACCGTAATCTAGTATCGGGATTTTTTTTTTCTGGGTTTACTACAGATTCTAAAAATGTATATACGTAAATGTTAACTATCGCTTAGTACAGATCAAATTAGTGAGATTTTTTAATTGACAAATTTTAAATTCGTTTTTCACATTTTGGTATTTTCCGTTAAATTTTTTTGATGTAAATTATATCTCTTATAGCCTTTTACTATTAGAGCAACAAATATTGCTTGTATTTAAAAATCACTAAAATATGTTGAGACGCGGGTTTAGGCCGTCATCAATTAAAGGTATCTTAAGCCCGAAACTAGTCAAAGCAAAAATAGCTAAAAAGAAAAAGGAGACCAATACAAATCTATATATCAATCAATCAACATCAAAGCGTTGGTGACCTGGCTGCCTTCCTTGCACGTAACGCTTTTATGGCTATATTTAAAAAAATCATTTAATTAGTAAGAATTCACAAACTTTTATTCACAGACCTACGAGAAAGACGATTAAACATTTCGTTACTTAACAAATCAAGTGAAAGGGTTTTACAACCAATTCTATATACACATAGATTATTTCACTCGACAAGGCAAGTTGTACTTTCTTCAACAGTTAATAGATAAAAACAAATAGTCATCATCCTTGATGTCAATGCTAAGAGTGGCGTTCAAAACCTCATCACGTATTTACACGCCACGTTCGCAGACAACACATTGAATAAGTTAGCGTCGCGTGCGAAAGGAATTCGAAATTATGTAACACTCAATTCAAAATTATCAAACGAAAATGACTTTCGTTTGTTCTTGGCAACGTTAGAACTGAGAAGACATGTTCCTTTCAGTAAAAAAATATGTGCGAACGGCTTTGCTGACAAGCGAAACTTCCTTCTTTCCATTTTACCAAGTTATCATGGCGTCGGCCTCTCATCTATAAAGATTCATCTGAATAACAATTATGCGTAGGGTTATTAGCATTGGACCTAACAATATTATTAATCGATATATATTGTATTCACATGTATATGTAAAAAATATATAGCCCCGACTTAATAGTAAACACAAGTCGCTCAAAAACAAATTAATTAACCCGTGTACTGTGTATACTGTTTTTACTAAAGCTGTGTTTAAAAGTTTCTTTAAAAGTACCGTTAATTCACAAACTTTCTGCTTTTAACTAAATCCATTTTAACGTTGCCGCAAGAGTAAAAATAAACTATAATATAGTTTAGCCTAAGTTTAATGAGCGCCTGACAAAAAAATAACACTAGCAAAAAATTTTATTATACCAAAGCTCTGAATATCAAAGCCTGTGTCCTATTTTGCCTGTATTTGGTTTCTTTATGATCATACATAACAATGCCGATAAAAACCTTACACTTTCTTTTCTCGTACACGATAAATAACCCCAAATATCCACAGAAATAAAGTCGACACGACCATCGTATTACATTACAACAATAAAAAGGAACAAACAAGTATTACGAAGAATTGTTTATTCGGGTCTGAACCTAAAACCCGGTCCAGTCCTTGGCTCCAATGTCGGCGCGATGCCAAGTCCAATCACGTACTGGCTGTATCTAAACGAAAAAGGGCGCCATCGACAATGGAACATTTTTTTTTATTGTGCCATTATCATCGCTCGATTTTACGATTGTTTATGGTACGCCGACGCATTAGCATTTCCGCGAGTGATGCTATAGACTTAATTTGTGCGTTGTCTATGATCTTGTGACGCTAATTTATTTATTTACGCCGTCTTTATGTACCAATATTTAAAAAACGGACTCAACACAAACGGTAAAACTTGGAGTTTTTACGGAGACGGACTGTATGCTTATAGCATTTTCTGTCAGTCGATCTGGGATAGTAAAAACAGATTAAAATTAAATTGTATGACAATTATATAAACTAGGATTTTTGCATACGTTTAAACAAATATTTGTTAAAACTTATTAAAAATACAAATATATTCCAATCTTTTATCTTGTTGTGTTATCTTAAAACAACAAACAACGTTGTTACATCTATACATGTATGTTTGACGTAGAAAGTTGCGATAATCGCCACAGACATCTCCACAATAAAAATAATGTCACCTTGTTTTACCAGAACATCCCATTACAAAGGGCGTAGGGTACTAGAGCTATTAAGGTTGTATTGTCCGGTAAACCGCCTCCGTGGTCTGGTGGTACGGCCCTGGGCCCGGAGGCGTAGGTTTCTAATCACGAGTAACAACTTGGATCGTTGTTTTCTTGTTAGGAGGACAATATGGGCTGAATTGTCTGAATAGTAAAGTCGAACCACCCACCAAACCGCATTGGACTAACGTGGTGGGATACGGTCCAATCTAATGGAAAAACGTGCTTAGGGAGGCCTATCCAGCAGTGGTAACACAGCTGATTATGACGATTTCGCACAATCGGGTTCGTTTCAAAGGAAAACGAATAGAAATATCGCGAAAGAATCCATATATATATGTGCGATTCATCGCTGATTGATTCGCTCGTTGATTCTTTCTATATATATATATAATTAAAATACATCATATTTTTTAATATTTTAAAGTGTAAATATTATTAATATGTCACTTATTAGGTAAAAACCAAAATTTGCATTCGTCCGACAAATGGTTTTTAGACGAATACAAAAGCAAAGTCATACATTCGAATGTATGTTATTAATTTATAATCCCTTATTTAATTATGTGAATTATAATTTATTATTTCTCTTACTTCAATTGCAGAGCAAAGTTTATAACAAGTTAAGCAGTGCATTTAACATTGCTTTAAAATCGATTTATGTCTTTGTTTTTTGTTATAATACTAAATTATTTAATATAATATATGAAATAAATAAGTAGCTTTCGTGAAAGATCCTAGGCTCAAGAATGTCATGTAGGTTGCGAATACGCATAATTATATAAAAAGATTCGTAAATTTGTAATTTCATTCACAAAACAAATCTTCTTATTACAATGATGATGTAATGTATAATTTTAAAGCTCAATAGCGATATAGTATATTAAGTTTATTTAAATAGAAATTTTAAATCTTCTTGCATTAACGCATACATAATCTTCTGTAAAGGCCGTAGGATTTTTATATAAAAAAGGTTTTTTCAAGCAAAATCTCCGTTTATTAATATTCTAGGGATATAAATATACATAATAAGCTATGCAAGTAATGCAAAATATGTAAGCAACCAATTACGTTAAGAATTCCTGAATCTTGGCTGTGAAGTTTATTAGTTATTTTGACTAACAAACAGATTAATATAAATGAAAGCAACGTTAAAAGGTAACCAAAAACAAATCATTTCTTATGTATATTTTTCTACCTTGTTCACCAGTTAACCTTCTTATTCCAGAAGATAATTTATTTTCAATAAATACATTTGATGTGAAAAAAGGCAATAACATCGTATATAGACTACCAAAGGCTTTTTACATGCACTTGCTTGTTTGATTACGACAGCATTCTCCTAAGTAACGAGGAAACAACGATAACACAAAGTTGTCTCCTCACAGGATTCGAATACACGACCTCGAGTTTGTCATCAAGAGCCAATACCAACAGACCACGGAGGCGGTGAATCATTTTAACATAAAACAATATAGCGACATATAAATAGATAATATATTCTACATTTCCTTTCCGTACAGGCTTTCTACTCACGTTGCGTTTATTTTTATTCCATAATCAATTACCATAACTTCCGCGACTAATAGACACTAATAGAGTACCGGACGGATTGCTAGTAACAATTCATTATCATAGTAATTGCAGGTAGGCCTTTAGAATAATTGTATCTAATTGTGTTGACAAACGTAACATGTCCTCAAACCATAATGTTTACCTATCGTATTCATACAGAACGATCTGCCGACTGTGACACAAAAAAATGTTAAGTCCCTTCATGATTCGAATCCTCGATCTCCCGTTCCTTATGCCAAGAAGAGACATGAAATAACCCGCAATATAAGAAGAATACATGTGTTTTGTTAAAATTATTGTTCTTAGGTCCTATTAATTATATATTTTTACTCATACGTAATTTTCCTTGCGTTTCGCAGGATTATTTTTCCCGGTAATACATAATTAAGACTGCCTTTTATTTATTTATAAAATAAGAATATAAGAAAGCTGTTCACGGTTATTGTAACTTCATTTTAAGAAACGATTTGTTTTTAGTATTAAAGATAGCAGTTTAAAAATAGATGAAGTTATGAGTTGCAACTTCTGGCTTATAACAATTTGTTTTTTAAAATTATAATATATGTAATGTTGTTATTTAAGAACTTCCGTTAAAACGGAAGCATTTTTATTTTAATAACGCATTGATTTTTGTAGTGATGTAACTTGAACAGAACCTCCAGTAATCCACACATTTATTAGCATATGGATATTATTACATATGGATATTACATTCTTTAACATATGGATATTATTTCTCCCTATCAATATCCGGTAGATAATGGTTACAGTCCGCAAATATTTCGCCAGATGGTGTGAGTTCGATACGCATCACAGTAAATTATTTTGTGCAAAACATTGTTCTTGTTTTATTATTGCCTGTATCTGTTAAGTATTGTACACATTTGGTTACAAAATTAAAGCAGTTTTTGTACTAATAAGCATCAGTCGAGTCGAATAAATAGTTTGAGGGCGTAAGTAAAACTAATAACTGAATCCTAAGCATATTCAATAATTGGACTTTAACTTACAGCCATCCATAGATACAATAATACAACTTCATACGGTTGAATTTAAGAACATTACATTGCATATTACTTTACCTTGGCATAAATTATTTAACTTACTACCTAACAATTCAGTACCCGTTCTCAGTATCAAAACAGAAACGGAATTTGTATGATAAAGTCCACCAAATTATTATCATAAATCAATACAATCTGTCGATTATCTTTTGGACAAATAACGCAACATCATCTGGTCCTAAACTAAACAAAGCGAGTACTATAGAAAATTGAAAACTGATAAAAAGATAGAAAAGAAAGTAAATGCATACATATTATACAGATATAAACATCCAGACAAAGAAAAACACTATGTTTTTCACACAAAGTTTTTCTCGTGATGAGAATCAAAACCTTTGACGCAGCAGTCAGTGTTACTAACCACTGCACAGGCGGGTCGTCAATTAAAGTTTGGCAGTGGAAATGAATTAAGGCGCTTGACGTTTTGGCATAATTAGAGTTTGATACAAGACTCTGTTTAATTCTAGGTCTTGTTTTTAGTATAGTGAAGTTCTATTAATATGTATCACGCTAATATTTGGACTTAAAACACGTGAAAATAAAATTTGCAAATGTTATCACACTAAATGAAAATTTTACGAGCGCATCAAACAGACTTTATGTCAGAATAGTTAATTATTGCCATAAATATTACAGTGACATTTATTAAATGCATATTCAAAATTAAGATAATTTATAGTATAACATGATTCTTGTTCATTTAGTTCACAGTTAAGATCGTACAAAATTTTTTCTAGCAGCGTAACTTCCGAGTCAAAGTAAAAATATGTCCCATGTGAACTTACCGTCATTCATTCATGGAAAGTTGACAAAGTAAACTATTTTAATATATAAACAAACATATAATTATAAAACTGATTTTACAACAGTTTACAGTTTTTAACTATAATAGTAAATATATTAATGAAAAATAATTATACACTCAAAACCGTATTGCAATGTCAAGAAGTGAAATATTTAAAGTATAAAGGTACACAGAGATCAAAGTATATTGATATAATATAGTATATACGATTAATGTAGCGAACGCATACATGTAAATTTATGCTTCCGCTAGAGTCCTTACCAATTTAGAGGACTATGACTTTGCTGCTCAAACGTAAAAACTTCTTAGATGAGGTTTAATAAAAAGTTTATTTTTGTCATCAACTATGTGACATACAATTTTTGCCATGTAAGTTTTAAGTCATGTTTTCAGTTTAAAACTGTAATAAGTACAACGCAGAACAACCATCCACATCACTAGTAGTAAGAAATGCTTAATGGAAAATTATTTCGTTAACTTCGTGATAAACTCTTCATATTTAATATAATCCTATATACGATTATCAATCTTAAATCCTGAGAACTTTATTGCTTATTACCGTTTCGTCTTGGCACAACCTGTACCTTTGTTATGCATGACGTAAGTCTAAACATAAACAAAGATATTTAAGTCAGATTAAATCAATTTTATGCCTTTTTACGCTCTCCATTGTTTTTAGAACAGTTTACTTTTATCCTTTTGAGTAATAAATATAACCAATGTTACTCAGTGATAATGTAGCTTTATAGTGGCTAAACAAATTTTGAAATCTATCGATTGGTGTTTGAGTTCATTCGTTATCTACAAATACACAATTTTTTTCTCTTCGTAATATTAAATTATATGTACACATACATCCTGTCACGTTACCGAAATTATACAAAATCCATCTGTGATATTTGTACTATTTAATTTTTTTTATTATTAGTACCATTTGTTGACAAACCAATGAGAAACAAAAAATGGACCTAATAACATCGGCTAACCACCCTGAAGCATTGAAAGTTTATTCCCGGGTACTAATTTATATTAATAATCACACAAACAACGTTAATCCTCCAACCCCTTAAAACCGGAACACGCTTGCATTCGTACAATACCGCTTTAGGCAACACGGGTTTCCCTAGGCAAGTCCCTTTAAACACAACCTGTTACTTTCCAATGTAATTCCCGTCACCATAGCAACGAAACAATTGAAACTCACCAGCAGGGCGACGGACAGCAGTATCAGCTTCATTATATAAACAGCCTCTTGATCGCCGCAAATCGTTTCCCGTTTCTCTTCAGTCGCCACAATCTATACAGTCGACGAAGGCGGGTTGTCTGTACGCACATCTGACCACGAGTGTGCGGTAAGCTTGCACCAGCTGCCTAACTGTGTAGGGTGGCCCTTTTCGCGAAGGACTCCGGACTGAATTGACTTGTCCAGAGTTGACTTGGAGTTAAAGTTTTCCATTTAAAATTCATCATCATCATCATCAGCCTGTGATAGTCCACTGATGAACATAGGCACTAATACAGCCCTATCTATAAGTGGGTTTGGGACCGTATCCCACCACGCTGATCCAATGCGGGTTGGTGCGTGGACCGAATTATTACATTCCCATCCGACGAATGGATAATCTTACTTTTCAGACAATTGGGTGATCGGCCCCTTTTAAAATTATCTAAGGGAAATTATCTAATTGAGTATAAAGGGTAAATCCCGATGCTCGATGCCAGCAGATTATAACTTAATGTGTTGAGAATATAGCTATTGTATGGGTTTAATATGTACAGTTACGGGGCAAAAGTTTGTTAAATTGTACGTGCACTGAAACAAACCGCCTTATGATATATTCATATTATGAACAGTACGATAGAGAAATTTTTTTAAATTTTATTATGGCTGTTTCTATCTCACTTGATAATCAAATCATTGGCCGGTTCAAAGTTTTAATCTGTCTACAGAATAATCTTTCTACAGATTTTGCCAAAATCTCGTCTATATATAACTATTAGAACCAATGAAAATATTTTTATTGAATTAAATAACTCGAATCAAGAGTGTTTTACGTTCGTTTCACGCGACCACAAGTCCCGTCTACTCTAGTTTACCCATCTGTCAGGTTCTTTAAACCGGAAAACAATAGCATTGTTTCACCACTACATTCGGCGAAATAAACACCGTAATATTATTTTTCAGTCGTTCACATCCTTTGTAAATTAATAACTTAAACATGCAAGTTAACATTAATTTATTGGTAATTGTTTATATTAGCGCGAATATTATAACATTATTAAATAAAATTACTTATTGGTTTAAATATTGCTAAAAACAAACAAATCGCCTCTTATTATTTCGGTTTTATCAACTGGTAGGATTCATTTAAATAATATATCGGCGAAAGTATATTGGAATGTCAGACTTTAAACAAATTTTTAAAAGCGTTATCTGTAGCAACGTAAATTAGTACATTATTATCGTCAACTCGCTGCCTACAAGCAGAATACGTAGTGTTTTCACCACTGCTTTGGAAAGAAATAGGCATCGCGGTGGTCCGCCCCGACGCCCCTAAAAAGTCTTTACTACCTATATGTTGGATTTGCAGCAACCGGCAAAAAAAAAGTAGACAAGTTTTTGCACATTCTGCACCCCTAGCGCCGACAGTTTTCAAGTCGAATCGTAATCTTCAGGCGAGCGATATTCACCATAGTTTACCCATTAATCGATTAAGCCCCAAAACGAATCACCCTTTCAGACAACGCGGGTATTTTTGAGGTGCACGCAACTCCTGGCTACCTACTTAAGAGTCTGATGGAGGCCAAAGCTCAGCGGAATTAATTACCTAAAAAATTCCTTTCAACCTTTGTAGGTTTTTGATATTCCATCCATATCTAATTCCTACATCTTATATAGTCTTTAGGACAACCTAAATCAAAAACCACTGATCGTGAATCGTGAAAGACCTAAACTTTCTATGTGCCTAAGATCTAAAGCTTTCTCGTCAACTTGTTTTCTGGGTTGTGGACGAGATTTAACAAATCGTCGTTTAATGTAATTAGTGGTTGAGAGGGCCGTAGGACAGGCGGCCAGCACTAGTAGGGTCGCAGAAGACATACTTCTGATTTAAGGCACTAGAAGGAACTTCATATTTCGAACTTTACTCAATGAGTACGATAGAACCCATACTTGCACCAGCGAGGGCATTTCCGCCCCAGGTATCTCGAAAATAAAGATATAAACGTAATTATACTTGATTTTACAAGGCCTGCAACCTGTATATAAATAATAATCGATATATAATATTTTTATGTTAGTTTTTGCTCAAAAAACACATCAATATAGTTAAAATCAGATTTATTATGCGAGGTCTAAATTGACAAGCGAAATTGATTTTGCTTATCAATTAATGGTCCCATACGTCACTTTCTATCGGCCAATTCGCAAATATTAGTCTAACTGGTTCCGAGCATACACTTTCTAATATTGAATTAATAACACATTTTACTAATTGATTAACAATACTAGACTTGATTAAGATCTGGAACATATTTAAACTAAATCTAATGTTTAGCACTGACGGTGCCAAATCTAACACCCAATTGGCTAAAGATCACGTCAAAAGTGACGCTTGACAGAAGAAACTAATCTAAACTAAATAAAGTTTTGACGTCTTTTGAATTTGACGTTACACTTGATATAAATCCATGCCTTATTTGGCTGTAGTATGAGTTAAGCAATTCTACGTTGTTCAGTTTATTTTAAAATATTACTTAAATGGATCAATTAGTAAATTCATGAAAATTGAAAAAGTTGTTTTGGTACTCGTGACTAAACATTTTTCATTGAAACAATTCAATGGCTAAATACATTGTTTCTATGTATTTATGTTTTATTACTGCACATATAAGTGAGCTACAGACTGAAAATATTTAGAAAACAGAACAAAAAATATTACAGACTAAAAAAATAGTCTCAATTTATTGAATGCGTTCTGTCAACCGGTTATTTGGTCACCCTAGTAGGGCGACCTCGACGCGTGCGCATGCCCCCGTGATCAGGAATCCAATGAATTGCATCTTCACAGATCATCCATTGATAATAATGATATTATGATTTAATGATCAACATGTAAAAAGGCATGTGGGAATGGTGGATGGTTAAAACCCCTAATGGGGAGGCCTATCTCCAGCGGGGGACAATCACAGGCTGATGATGATGGTGAATGATAAACATAACGAAAATATAATGATTATCATTGTACTAATTTTATCATTAGTAGTCCTATCGTTAAAAAGAGGGTAAAACTTTGACCTAACTTTTATTTCTTTGACCAAATTTCATTTGATAAGTCAATTCTTCGAGACGATGACAGATTTTCTGTATAATACTAACTTGTAGGGAAGTTAAACATAAAAGTTATAGTGTGCATACACTACTTTAGTACGATTATCATTATAGCTATCGTGATTATACTAAACGAAATGTTACATCAGGTCTTAAGGTGGCAAATAGAACGCGATCTCTCATTCTAATCCTTCCGGTCAGGATCTATCGTTTACACAGGCAGAAGATCAGTCAATTCCATCCATACCAGTTTGACCATGGTCATACTGAATACACAAATTTAAGTAGTAAAAGTCCCAAAACGCACGAATTTTCGGTCGGGCGACCTGATAGGTGGTCACCGACGCCCATAAACATTTACCAATCCAGTCAACGCGCTGCTTACCCTGAAATAGGGTGTGTCTTATACCCGAATACGCTGGTCGGTGCCCTTCAAACCGGAACACAGCAGGGTTTTCCACTACTGCTTCGCGGCATAAATAGGCACCGGTTCCCATCCAGCGGTCTCCCGTAAAGGGGACCTACCACCGGTGAAATATCTAATACCGGTATAATAATTTAGATATCAGGCT
Organism: Lamproptera curius; assembly: GCA_029286875.1. NCBI lineage: Eukaryota > Metazoa > Arthropoda > Insecta > Lepidoptera > Papilionidae > Lamproptera > Lamproptera curius. Next base: position 2,225,074 of record JAGSMT010000022.1, read on the forward strand.
TTGTTTATGTAAATTCCATCGCTTTTTTGTCTAGGCTATTGGTATTCCATCATCGGAGAATAATAAAGGTACACTATGGACTTTCGAATCGACGTCTAATAGAAGCTATCAACATGTTTCTTTTATTTAAATTAAAATTCCGTCCGCACAGCGCAAAGGTCAATCGTCCTTTCGGTCCCTAATCCGATGGCACGCACCGACGATCACCATCGAAGGGATTCAATTAAAATAGTAACACGCAATACTTTCATGGTTAAAAATGAGTTAAAAAACGTAAATTATTATTTATTTTTTTTGACTTCAACGTAAACCCTTTTTTTACGGATTTAACGGATTAGTTAATAATTTATTCCTGGTGTTTTGATTTTTTTTCGAACATATACGTCAATCAGGTCACGTGACTGATTATGGTGGAATCAATTTGAATTGAATGATAGACATGTTTTACATTGTTTTTTTCAGTCATTGCATGAAGTAAAATGTATCGTCTTTGATCCCATACAAATACTTATCAAAACGCACATCATTGAGCCGATATTCGGCCTACCTGGGCGCCCCCGATACATATTGCTAATGGGTTAGAAACTCATCCATCAAATATGTCCTTATTTTTTTTTACCGTTGGGAAATGCTTACGCATACCGTTTAGGGGCCCACGAAGCTAAGCCAACAAATTAATAGGTGATGTCAGTGCACGCTTAAAGTTGCACAACCTCTGTTAGGTTGTAGCGGTTCACTTGACAAATGTGAAACTATCCGAAGAAAAAACGCGCAACAAAAAAATCAGGAATGTATTTAATAAAGTTTACCTTTAAGAAATTATTATCATGAAAGTGTCTAAAAGAATCATAATTTTAATAACTATTGAAATAAAGGGGATATATATTGTCAATAGAAATAAAAGTTTTAATCCGTCTCAACGAAAACTTCATTCATTCACTTGTAAAACATTCCGTATTAGCATCAGCAAAAGTGTTAGACAAACGCCTAAGTTGTAGCAATAAACAAGCCCATCCTCCCTCTCGTTTATATAACGAACGCCCAAACTGTTCCATTTCTTTACCGCGTAATGGCATTATTCGAGAAACAGCCAAAAGCACCCAATAGCACCCTGTTAACAACTTCGCCGAAATGAAATAAGTTTCGCAGTTACAACAATACCCGCTCGTGAACACGATTTTCGATTGGGAACTTCCGAAATGAGAGTATATACAAATAGGATGGAATTGAATGTAGCTGAATGTGATAAATTTCTTTTTATATATTCTTTATGAAGTTATACTTCTTTAGGCGCGTTATGAAAATGATGAGAGGAAAATTTTACGATTTGTGACACAAAATTAACAGTTTATAATGAAAACGTGAAAATGTAATAAGGTCCGTATTACATAGTGATAGGTTGATTTTGTGTAGTATTAATGTTGTCGTTTTTATTTGCGATAGTTGTTGCATAATGTCCTCATGAGTTGGGATTAGGTTCGTTTTTGGTATATCTATATATTATTATTAATAATATATTTTATATTATTTAAATTTATATTAAATATATTATTATATAAATATATTAATATTTGTAATGATGTTTATTCAACTTGATATAATGGTAATATTTTTTCATTTAATATATCAACATTGTGATGTATCTTTAATACTTTTTAGATAAGCGCCATCTAGTGACCATATTCAAAGCTTCATTTATAGTACCGCTGTACAAGGCCAACATCTCTTAGGAATTCTACATTTGTTAGCGAACAGATGGCGCTGAACTACCAGTTATATGATATATCTAATACGTCTTGTGAATCCATAAATTCTTAATCGAATTATTTATGATTATTCTTGTAAATCTATCATCTTTAATTGTCTTAATTATTTTGATTGATGTTACTTACTATTTGTGAATATTATTGAAAAAAATTGTGCTTATATACTTTTCAGTGTCCGATATAATTGAGGGTTAACTATCCGTATGTATTTATTGATATAAATTATAATACTTTTTTTAAATAATTAACAAAAATATTATAAAATTTTAATGTTAAATACTTTTATTGGTTATTATAATTAGATCTTGTAAATCTAACATCTTTAATTATCTTAATTATTTTTGATTGATATTCTTTACTATTTGTGAATATTAGTGAAAAAAATTTGCTTATATACTTTTTTCAAGTGCTCAATATAATTGAGGTTAACTACCGTATGTATTATTTATTGATATAAATTAAAATACTTTTTATTTAATATAATTAACATAATTATTTATTTTGATATGTTTGCATAAATGTGCTCTATGGTTAGGATTAGGTTGTTTTGGTATATCTATATTATTATTAATAATATATTTTATATTATTAAATTTATTTAAATATATATTATATAAATATATTAATATTTGTAATGATGTTTATTCAACTTGATATAATGGTAATATTTTTATTCATTTTAATATATCAACATTGTGATGTATCTATGTAATACTTTTTAGTAAAGCGCCATCTATTGACAATATTAAAGGCTTCGGTTTTGTACCGCAAACCCGGTAAGCCAACATCTCTTGGAATTCTACATTTGAAAGCGAACAGATGGCGCTGAACTACCAGTTATTGATATATCTAAGGGTCTTGTGAATCCACAAATTCTTAATCGAATTTTTAATTAGTTCTTGTAAATCTATCATCTTTAATTGTCTTAATTTTTTGATTGATATTTACTTACTATTAGTGAATATTAGTGAAAAAAATTGTGTTATACTTTTCAAGTGCTCCAATAAATTAAATTGAACTATCCATGTTTTTTATTGATATAAATTAAAATACTTTTTTAAATATAATTTAACCTAAATATTATTAAATTAAATATTAAATAATTATTGGTTTTTAATATTCACCCAAAATAAAGGAAATAAATTTAATAAAACATTTAATAAAAAGTTTGGATAAAAAAAAATTGAACATCAAATTATAATTTTTTTAATTTTGTAATAAATTGGATAAATAATAAATTTTATAAAAATAACTAAATAAATTTAATTAAAAACTTTTGATAAAAAATATAACTGAAGTTCAATTCCAGACATTACGGGAAGAATACTATAAGGTGGACATCCATTTAATTAAAAATAAATTCTAAATAAGACAATTTATTTGGACTTAATGTAAGAAAATAAGTATTTTTTTTAATTTTCAAATTTAAACAGACCCTTTGTTGATTATCCCAAATCCTTCTATTTTTTATTGTAATTAATTTTTGCATGCAATTAAAACTTTTTAATTGATGCCAAAAAGGTATAATTCTCCGGTACATAAGTACACGCACCATTTTTATATATTTCAAATTGTCCCTGACTATAAAAAGAATATCCCTAGTTGTAATTTTTTGCAAGTTACTTGGGTTTTGTTTATTTTTTGTTATTTTGTATTACACTTCAATCATTTTGCGTTTTATTTTCTATGAGTCTTTAATGCCTATAATGACTATAAGAATATTATATTGATTTTCCTCTCGCCGACATATTTGTCATTTCTCCTCCGCCTTCAATTTTAAATTTTCGATATCACTATACATATTCAACCTCCACGCTATTTTCCTAATTTTTTTTTTATTGGCTGCGTTGGCTGACCGAAGTGATTAACGGTGCCCATAGACACTGGCAATAAGTGATAATAAACAACGTGCCTACCGTAGACAAAAGGATGTTAAGCCTCCGTTTCCCAATAAATCATGGCTGGTGTTTTCACACTCTTTGCAGCAGAAATAAACCCGGATGGGTACCCCCCAGGCGATTAAAAGGTATCCCTTTTAATTACCTTGGGTTGGCCTTTTTTGGTCGTAAAGGGCCTGTTATAGGGAGGTCGGATGCCCGGTTGCCCGTTTTTAAAGAGGCACGGCTCTGCCTCCTTCAATCTAATACGACTAAAATTTCATGGCCGGTAACGCCAACAACCTATCCGAAATATGGACCACGGCAGTCTTACCATCTTATAGTTGAGAATATGTTTCCCGAACCAACCAGTAAACAAGTAAATTTGAATCATTTACCCAGGACTCGAACTCATTCCCTTTCGATTTTAAAGGCAAGGTGCTTGGCTACATTCCTCTAATATTTTATTTTCAATAATGGATTTTAATTTTAGTCATGTAAACATGTTTTAGAATAAATTTTATAATATTACGCTTTTCAAATTTCAAATTCAAATTCAAAAATCTTTATTCAATATAAAGTTTTCCTTGCTTATTGATTTCAAACCTACCACCGGTTTCCGGAAAAAGAACGCCTCAGACCACAGGAAAACCGGCCAAAAAGGGCGGCTGTTTTTTTGTCTCTTTTAAAAATAACAAACAGTTTGATATTCGGCTTATTAAGCAATTTTGAAACAAGACCAAGGAGAATTTTCATTCCGGGCTGTGTTATCTTTAAAAATGCTTTTCTAATAACCTTTAACCAATAAACGTTCCTAAACACCTCTTTAAATTTGTTAATAGTTAAATTCTGGGTTTACTGGGATTTTGTTATAAAAAGACTTACTTATTTGAGTCTAGTTGCTGGAAGAATTAAAATTATGTTTGTTCCTTTGTCTTGTCATGTGCATCACAATGTCTTGGGAAATCATCTCTATTTTTGCACCTTGTTAAATTTTCCAAATATGTTGAAATAACAGTCTTATTTTATTTCCAGTTACTTAGGTACTAAAAACAACACATTATTTGTTTGTGATTACGATTTATCGTTACGTGATAAACGAATAACATCACTTAATTTTGTATATACATTTACCATCAACGATTTTATCAAACAATATTTTATTCTATCACGTAAGATTTGGTAGTGTTTTGTCTAAAATAAGCTAAAAAGTCTTCTGTTCTTTCCCTCATATTAAATTCTATCGGTATTTATAAATTTTCGTTTTTATTAATACACCTTAATTGGTTCCTCCTAAGCTGTCCGGGGGCGGTCCTGCCCTGCCAAGAACGGCGACCGCTAAGTCGGAAAGGCCGGAGTGGAGACCAAAAGGCTTTGGCAAACGGAAGAGACACCCATGCGACAATAGGAACATTACTTTACCAAAGTGGGTGGGCTGGATGGAATGGAATCCGGCGGTGATGGCGTGCATTAAGGGACCCTATGTTCCACCGGTGGATAACAACACGATAATGATGGGGATGATCTTTCTAAACAATAATTTAACGAATGCTGGCCGTTACAAGGTTTTATTTAATTTTATAAAACAGACTCTAAACCCGGAAATTAATATAAAGGACAATGTGTGAATCTCGAACAAAAACAACTATTTATTTAAAAGTTCTAGAGCAAGCATTTTGTGAATTATAAAGCAATTTCGTCTCCGTCACAAAATAATAAATAAAAATAGTGGTACCTATTTTCCGAAACTTAAAGCTAGGAAACTATTGACAATGGTACATCTAATACTTCAACGTTATAAATGCTGATTTAATATTAAATAAGCATTTTAATGTAGACATTTTTAACACGTGAAATTTTAACAAAACCTTTGGAACGGTAAATAACTTTTTGGGCAAATGGGCGGGTAAAACACCTCCATGCCAAAAACTTCCTAAATAAATTTCAGCTACCGGTTTTCAAATTTCTAATATCTTTTGAGGTATTAACATTATCAAAAAATTGTCTTTGACATGTTCATGCTTAAAGAATAAAAAATTTAAATGGGTTTAAGATGCCCCTCATTCCCAATTTTTTTAAATAAATGGTTAAATTATTAATTTTCAATTCTTAAATCCCTTAAATATGCTCTCCCGAACTTTTGTGGATTTTAAGAACTACAATTATGTGAAATATACTTTAACTCTACATTTTACGGTTTCATCAAGGTTGCAATTTAATCGCACAAGGTTGTAATTTTTGACACCGCAATTTTTGAAGTGAAACTTCTTTATCGACGTTGGAAAAAAATTTAGTGTAACATTTTTTCGTTATGCGCCATCTTTTTTTAATTTCTTAAATATCTATTAAACTATTTATCACAAAATAATTTTAAAAAAATTGGGACCAAATATCAGCTAATACCTACCATTAAAAAAAGAATGAACAAAATCGGAGCACTAGAAGCGGAGCAATGAGGTAGCACATAAAAAAGAGAGTACATACCCCCTATTTTATATATAAAGCTTTTATACCTTATTACACATTTATTTAAAATGAATATTGAAAAAAATCCAAGGGACACTTCGATTTAAGTTTACAACAGCATTTTTAAAATTGACACGGCAAAGTGCATCAACGATGCAATGTAACGGCATGTCAAGTCGAGGATGTTTATTATGGAAAGTCGAAATTCCACTTTCTCCGATTGTCGCAAGAATAAAAATGTTTTCCCATTAAAGGGAATATCTTATCAATAAGACGCGAATATAATAAAGGGTCCATTATGTTATCCACAACAATTTAATGATGATACTACGACACGCGTAAATAAATAATAAAGATTGAGGCAATGCTAAGTTAACCCAACAATGTTTATAATCAATAAACATTATTAATAAGCGTTAAAGTGTTAAAGTACCGTTAAAATAAAAGTATCACGTTAAAATTTAAGGTTGTTCTTATACCACAGACTAACAATTCAGCGGAGTCGTTTAGGGCAAATTGAACCGATCGGCCAATTCGTTAAACAAAAGACGATCAATACGACAAATCTACAACAAGCCGCTTCGTGTCATCTTCTATAGGGGTCGTAAATGGACGTCAATAACTTGACTTTACTGGTAATTGTAAGCATGCAATGCATTCATCTATAACCGAGGCAAAAAACAAAATGTAATGTCTAACATTGTAGGGCTAAACTGCGTCAGCTGTTTTGGTGCAAATCGCGTAAATCGTATAATCGACATTAGTGTTTATCATTGGACAATCCATACTAATATTTTAGATACAAAAGTAGCTCTGTCTGTCCGTCTGTTCGTCTTAACCGTATTAACGATTAAATCGATTTCGATGAAATTTTGTACACACTTAAAATAGATTCCAAGAAAGTACATAGGCTATTAATTATAGCGATAAAATTCGTTGAAAGGTTTGAAACAGAGGATGAAAATTTATGTGAAAATCGGTCATTGTTGAATATAAGACGATTAAACTTTGTGTCTTGATGCTTAAAACGTTTAAATGGTTAAACTGTATGGGGATGATCTAAGGGTTAAAATGGCGATAAAGGTCCATGTGGTAATTGTCTAATTATAGACAATAATATATATATATATATATATTTATAACGCCTCATTAATATTACTATACAGTATATTTGAATACACCTCGCGGACATTCGTCCTGTTCCACGCGGACGAAGTCGCGGGTACCAGCTAGTGTTTGCATAAATTCCTTCATTTATTTGGCCCAATTCTTATGGGATTATTATTGTATACTGTGTGTGTTAAGTCGGTCTTATTCATTTTTGTTAAAATTGTTAAAAAAACATGTGTGCTCTTGTTTGACGTTATTCGGGGAAGAAACATTAAATGACATGAAATGAGGCAGGATGTTACGTAGAACGGAGTAATATTTGCCTAAAAAATATTTTTTCAGAAATAATGCAAAGTTATTTGGTAGCGTGTCATTTCTCTTAATAGCAGCCCAACTTTAAACCATTTACTACAAGTTGAATGTTCGTCATTTTATTTGTTGGTACTTCCAATCATTATGATCAAAACATAATTGTTTATTTTCTAGCAACTTAGCACTTAGAAGTGCCATCTATACATCTAATGGTAAACTAGAGTCGGCTTAACAGTGTAAGTGTTTCACAAAAGAGGTCGTTGTTGTTGAAATTATATTAAGCTCGTGATTTTTACTTTTTAGCTTATTTGCAATTAAAATTGAAATCAGAATTATTATAACTTTATTTACTTATCAGGGCGTTAAAGCTTTTTATTTTTGAATCAAACTTTCTTAGTTTTTTAAAACCGAATATTGTTTCGTTGTCATGGAAACGATTAGCAAAGAATAATAAAGTCAATGTCAGTTTTAGCGAATGAAAATAGTTTTATTGTTTTATTAACAATGAATGTTAACTCATTGCGACAAAACTGTAATAATGAATCCCGATGCTCAAGAACTAACAAGATAGTGTGTAGTTCAAAACCTATAAAAAAAGTTATATCTTCGAAAAGTTTAGTTCAAGGCAACAGTTACAAAAGAGGTAAAAGTCATTCTACTGGTATTATAAATGAACAAGAAAAACAGAAGATCAGTAAGCCAAAACAAACGACAAAATCCGATTTAAGATTATATAGGAATGTGCGAAACAATTGTAGAATGTCGGAACTTTGCGTAAACTGTGGGGATTCTAAGGAAACGCCATGCACCAACGAAGTTAAGATGAAGTCAATTCTTAGAAACATCGAAATCGACTTGGCCGAAGGAAGTAGAAATAGTAAAATAACTAATAACAGTCAAAGACCAAAGTCCACTACTGAATCAGCAACTAGTTACAAAACAGTTAAACAGTACTACATAAATGAAAACTTCAGTGGTTCATCACAATCTGTATATGCCTCAAACAGCACGGACAGGGTGAAAGCATCATTGAGTACAATTAACGAGAAAACCGAAGAATCTCTATCTGATGTGAGTAAGCTAAAAGAGGTCTTGTATGAAATCTACCCTGAACCAACGGCTGAAGAGATGGGTTACTTTGATGTTGAAAGCAATGAGAACATAAAACAAATTAAGGAATTCAGACATAGAAACTATTTTGAGTGTCACTCTGCAAAATCTAGGGTAGCCACAAAAGATAGCGCAACTGGTTTAAGCAATCACCAATGCGTTTATAGATTCTATCTTAATGACAGGCTATTTCCAGTACCTCTTAATACAGACCATGAGAACACCATAAGGTGTATCGACTGCCATTTACCAGTGCAGCAGAAGAAAGTCTCTTCTTCACCCAATGGGACTATCCAAGCCAAAGTAAGATTAGGTGATGAAACGCAAGATATGATATTAATGTTACCGGTGAAAGAACCGCTCATAATAAAGGAGAGGAGAAAGGCACTCCAAAGTATTGTCAAACCAGAAGTGTTATATTTTGGTGTTGTGAAATTGAATTCTAATGGAGATTCTGTTTTTAATAGGACAACTCCTTGTAATTCTTTAGCACTAAAGTATCAGAAAGGCTACAAAGAGTTTGTTGATAATGTAACTTATAAATATGACAATAATGATAATGGTGACACAATTATAATTTAAGTTTTTTAATCTTGTTTGTGAATTACTTTTATGTGATACAAAAAATCTGGTTAACTACATACAGCCATCATTATTTAATTCTATCTAATTACAGTGCATTGAGGCATTTATTTGTGATATTATAATACTGAAGTGATTTAATTTATAAAATAAAATTAGTTATTTTCAATAAAATATTTTTTGGTCACTGCTGTTTATTTTTATTTATTAATCATTTAAATCATATATTTACTTTAAAGGGGATTACAAAATTGTATATTATTGTTTATTTTAGGCAACAAACAAAGAGTGTGAATTTTTTATATAGTAGACAAGTTTTACATTCTAAAAATATTGTTTCTTTAAAAGAGGGGTGTTTTCTAATAGCTTATTATGCTGTCATTTGTATAAAAGGGCACAAAATGTTCACTAATAATTATATATACATATTAGTTCTCAAGCTAATATTGTTTTTATCATAATTATTGTTTGCCACCTCTTCTGCTTTACAAATAACATATTGTTGTTTATAATTTTAAGAGTAATCAATTTTGGGTTCTTACTAGTTTTTGGTTGTCTAATAAGATTGTTTTAACCACTAAGCCATCTGAAAACGAAGATAATTCATACACTGCATGAGTGTTTAAATAGTTTGATGATTAGGCAATATTGACAATGCCATACATACATGTTGTTTTATTGCTATGGGCTACTTGGTACCGTTTATTCCGGGTATAAATTGACTATATTGTGATTACATAATTTGATAAAGTGTTCACCCTTCCCTCACCCTTTCCTCTGTTCCTTATTATTAAAAGTACAGATTTAAATATTAGGAATTTTTATAATTGTTTAAGATAAATACTATAAGCTATTTTTGCCTTAAAATTTCTTTTCATGGCGTAATTTTTTAAGTAACGTAAATTAAAATTTTGTCTTCAATAGAGTCTAACTTTGTTGTAGTGGTAGATAGATCGCTATACACGCGGCCATTGATAGCCATTCGAAGGGTAAGAGGAACCTGCTAGGACTAAGGGGGGGAGGGGGACTTTTATAACGGTGTGGCTGGTATGGGGAACAACCTAAGGGGTAGCTAGAGAAACGGTCACAAATATCCGGCAGTCAAGGTAGCGCCGTCTGATTAGAATGAAGAGAGTAATGTAATGAGAATTGGTATGGTGACAGTAATTTCTTACTTCTTACTTTTGTCCTATCTGTACGGTATGAATTTTCTTGCAAGTATATTTACCTTATAATCGTGAAAAGGTTTAAGGATGTGTCCTCAGTGCTGATAGGATCGCAGGAGAGTGCTGTTTACTCCGAAAGTTTTCTGCTCTGCTTGTGTGTACTCCCAAAGATGCCACCAGGCAGCATCTAGCTCGGATCCTTATGTATTAAGACACGACCTCCGGTTTATAAAGCAAGGGCCAATAACGCTAGGCCACAGAGGCCGTGTTATGGTAATTAAGTTTTTGATAAGTATCGGAAAGCGTTCGGGGCAATCCTAATACTAGGCGGAACTCTGCAGATCTTCACTTTATTTTTGTTTTATTTATCCTATCTTAGGAAAACATTCATTCAAATTTAATAAACAGAGTCTAATATCAAATTAACAGAGATTTCAATCAGAGAACCAGAGTCACCGATATAGCCCACCGGATTAGTAAGCTGAAGTGGCAGTGGGCCGGTGATATAAGCCGCACAACTGACGACCACTGGAGTCGCAAAGTTCTGGAGTGGAGACCGAGGCTCGGCAAACATAGTGTAGGACGCCCTGCGGCAAGATGGAGTGACGACATTCGCAAAGTGGCCAGTGTGGGCTGGATGAGAATAGCCGAAGATCGGAAGCGGTGGCGTGCATTAGGGGAGGCCCGTGTCCAGCAGTGGACTGATACAGACTGATGATGATGATGAATATCAAATTGAATTGGCGTCGTCTGTTTTTACATGGACTGATTGAGAAAGTACCATTGTAGTGCCTATATCTACCGCAGTCTTCCAGTTTGATAGGCAACGACGCTAGCGAAATTTCTGCTTTACGAACAAAATATAGGAGACTTTATTTATGAGGATTTCAGACGCCAACAGGTGAACAACCTTCTAGTCGCGTCACTTGATCTAAAAATAAGTAAAAGCGAATAAATAATTGTAATAAAATGAAGTGTATATAAACATTTGTATAACCTATAATTAATAAGCATCAAAAGATTTTAACAAGTGATAAATAAATTAAGAACTATAAATTATTTAAAACTGATGCAAGAAACAATAATGAACACACAAACTTAGTCTTTCCGCCAAGTCGCGACATCTATATATTCGGTCGAGTTTCACTATATCATTTCGTTTTACACCAGATCCCATTATTGCTTAAATTCACCGGTGGGTCACCGCCAAAACAAAATATACGCACAAGACCTTGATATTTTCGCTCCATAATGTGGAAATTTTTATCGAGAAACATTTTATTGTTTCGTTTTCATCACGACCATAATACAAAGTTGACCAAACAACAACATACTGATGCTCGCCTTGATTTAGTTAAATTGTGCACTGTGTTGAAAGTATAGTGAAGGGTTAAAAAGTGAAGTGCAGAGAGAAAAAAAACTTCCGCACAGTAGAATTTCATCGTTACTTTCATGTTGAAATGGTAATATTTCTGTTAAAATATATAGTATTTAGTCCCTTTTATGCCCATTTTTATGTTGATATATGGAAATATAATTAAACTTCTTCAAAGATCAAATCTGAACTATCGTAAGTTATATGCAACTAGTAACGACATCCATTAAATAAAATGTACATATCAGAAAAGCTTCGTCAGTAATGATATCTTGAAAGTGTTGAAAAAAAGTTCTGTATGTATACAAATGAATAAAATTGATAAGTCTGTTTGTAACATCAAAATAACCGTTTTTAAATGATTGCATTGTGATATATAACCGATACATACCTATAACAAAACGAGATTATTTAAAATTTTTGTCTGTCTGTCTGTTCGTTTTAACTTGTCTCTGGAACTGCTAGTCCGATTTCGTCGGAACTTTCAGTGAAAGATATTCCATGTAACTTAACGTTGATATTTTCTTTACGTACACGGACGAAGTCACGTGAATCAACTAGTTTGTATTTAAACTAAATCATTTCTATAAAGCGTGTCATCATTTATTGACTCTTAAATACGTATGTAAGCGTGTGTATAATTGTACGTACTTCTTATTTATTTATTTATTAACACTTTATGTACAATAACAGTACAATGGCAGACTTAATGCCAAGGCATTCTCTACCAGTCAACCATTGGAAGGTGTAGAAAAGTTGAGTAGGTGCTAAATAAAAAGGAGATTAATATTCTTGAATCAAGTTTCAAAATATATTTACAACAGTATATTATAATAAATAATACACATACGTATACTACAATATACATGAAGCATATTACAATACTAAATACACACAAGATTTATATATATATATATATATATATATATACGTACATATACTAAATATAAATAAATACAAATTCCAAATGATAAGTTTAGCTCTTATTGTTATAAAGACTAGACAGATGGTCACGAATTTTACGCTTAAAATCGTTGCGATTTTTAGCCATCCTGATTTCGAAGGCACCTCATTCCATAAGTGAACTGCTTGTATGTGGAATGACGAGTGGGTAAAGTTCTGACTTTACGGTGAATAGGACATTGAAGCAAACGATTATTTTTTGAGCGAAGGTTTTGTTGCTGACTTCACATAGATATTGAAATTTCGAGGATAAGTAGGTTGGAGTAACAGGTGAATCTGAAAAGAATAGAGAGTTGTGAGAGAGAATACCGCCTTGAGGGACGCCATTTTTACATGCAACCAGCTCGATGTCGAGCCATCAACAACTTCAGACTGCTGACGCCCCTGAAGGTGAAGAGAACCATTCCAGCGCTTCATCAGAAACCATATAATGTGACAGGATAGCAAGGAGGATCTCGTGACTGACGGTATAAAAGGCATTTGAGAAATCTATTAAAACTAGTAAGGTAAGTTTAGTATTCTCCATACCCTTTAAAAGGGCAGTAGTTGTGCTATGGCCAGGTCTGAAGCCCGATTGTAGTGGGCTAATTAAGTTGTTTCGAAAAACAAAATAAGAAAATTGTTAGAAAACACAAGACTCGAAGAAGAACTTTAGAAAGAAATGGCAAAATGGTTATAACATTTTTACTTATTTGCATAGGACCCATGGTGTCCGTGAACACGTACAAGTCTGACCTATAAGTATTTGTCCGGCTAAAGACTAAACCCTAAGCGTACTGGTATTTTTATTTGAAACCTAAGACCAAATGCCATTAAGGCTAGTGGTCATGAGCAAGTTCAGAAGTCCTAAGTACCTTTATCGTAACATTAAACCTTTAAAATTGTGAAATCGGCAGTTGATATGGTATGAGCTTGACATTGGGGACGTGGCGTTACCCAGTTAACATACCAGCCAACTACGGAAGAACATACCATCTTGACAGGGTGTACTTCACGACTTAACACCATTTTTTAAGGTAGTTGTTTGCAGCAAAATTATTTCATCATGGTGGTAGGACACCAGTCAATCAGATTATGATCATCTTACAACAACACAACAACATCATCAGCCTTTGATAGTCCACTGCTGGACATAGGCCTCCCCTAATACACCCCTATCCATTAGGGGGTTTTGGACCGTATCCCACCACGCTGGTCCAATGCGGGTTGGTGGGTCGACCGACTTTTTACATACCCATCCGACGCATGGATCATCTTACTTTTCAGACAATTGGGTGATCGGCCCAAATTGCCCTACTCAACTAGGAAACAATAATGAAAATTTGTTGGGTCCCCGCAGGATTCGAACCCACGACCTCCGGTTTCTAAGCCACACGCCTATACCACTAGGCTACGGAGGCAGTAATCATCATCTTACACCGTATGTCATATGTCATGCACCTCATGTCTACTAACACCGCCACAAATCTTCGAATCCTATTTTGTTGGGGTTATATACACATTCCGATCCACGAAACTACCAATTCTAAATAAAACCCAAGTCAACCGCAGAGCGCGTTCTTCGACTCGGTCCTATATACCTGGTTAGTAGACATCACCGTATCTTTCTCTTGATCTCTGCGAATTTAAAGAAGACTGCCCATGGTCGGGTATGGGCAAACTTAGTCCCTCAAAGCTTTCCCGCGGCTAGATTAGGCTGCACCATCACTATGACAAAGTAACAAGCAATTGGGGTGGTCCCTCTCTGACCTAGGTTAGTTCTTTTCTGCTGGTGATTGCCGACTGCTTATTGTTTTATAAAAAAACAACCTGAATGATGCATATACATTTCTTGTATAATTTGTGCACCAATATTCATGATTTCATTTCATACGTGCTACATGTAATCAACAATACAAATACAAAATGACATTACAATTTTTACTTAATAAACTCCTTTAAGTCCTTACTTCAAAAGTTTTGCCTTTGATGTGTGTTCAATAGGAAAAAAACCTAAAAACCGTGCAATTTTACTTCTTTTTTATTTAAATCATTTTTAAGTATTCTCATCAGGTTTAGACCATAATCGACGATCGTTGTACATTGACGCGATCCAGTATGCTTTGACGTACTATGGAACTCGGATTGGCGCTATATTTAACACCTTAAGTGTTATTTGTATGCGTATAATACTCGTTGCAAAGTCATTTTATTTCTTCGTAGAAAAATCAGTGTCGGCTATTGTTTTAGAAAACGAAAAAAACAGTCAAGATTGTTTTGCTATTCTGTTTCCTGTAAAAGGTCAATAGTATAGCTATACATAAAATTTTCAAGTTGGGGCGTTGCTATTATTTATATTTAAATGGACTGACGAAATGATTTAATTGTATATTTTATTCATTAGCTACGCATGCAAACGAGTAGTGCCCCCTGATGATGTGTTCTAGTGGTCACCGACGTCCATGGACATCAGCAATACCAGTGGTATCACTAGCGCGCTGCCTACCGTGAGGCATGAGATGGTAATTCTCATATACCCAGTATATATGCTGGCTACGGTGTACTTAAAACCGGAGCACATTATTGTTTTCACGTTTCTGGCGGTCCCCTGTAAAACCTTAACCTACCTAACTATGTTTACTTGCTAATAAGCATTTAAATGTACATCTTTTTAATTTATCGACGAGATTTGCGAAACGGACGACAGTGCTTTTATTTTAGCCAGTAACAACTTCAGCTACATGAATTTCAAATCGAACAGCCTTCTTTGCTAATTTTAAACTGAAACCTTTTTCTTAAAAACTCAAATCACTATTGAAACAGAAAATATACCTTAAGTGGACACCAATGTGCATCACATTTTAAATTCAGTTTGGCAACTTCGTTGAGAATTGATTTAAGCAACTTTTGGATTGTGGAAAAATAACTTTAAGCAAGTTAAACAAATGGACGGGTTTTAGGTAAATATTCACATTAAAATTTTACGATTGTAAACTTAATATGATTGTGATGTCAAATAGCTCAAAATTTATATAAAAATTGTCTTATAACTTTTGTTTTCATACCCGTAAACTATTTTAAGCGGCTGATAGAAAAAAATTAAAATTTTTTTTTTTTTACGAACTTTCTACATTAATGTATAGATGTTACCATAACAGCTATAGTGACCATCGAACCGGAAAACAGTAGTGTTTGTAGATTATTGTTTTTATATTAAAAACTCGCATCGCAGTAGTGCTACCCTAGTCTTTACCCATAAAGAGCTTTAAAAAGTAATCCTTGTGCTTACAAATCTCTGTGCTTCCCGTCACTAATTTTCACGTAAGTAATTTACTGTAACTTTCAAAATCACTACCGAGTCCGAATTGTTTTGAACAATTCCTAGCGTGCATTGTAATATGTCAAACCAGCGTCGGCTGTCACAACGGCCGACCGTTTGCGCGCGCGTTTTGCAATCGGCCAAAGGGAATATATAGAGGTTTGAAACGCGCGCGAAACCAGTCACGCGGCGGCCATCGCATCTGTCACTTTCGCTCGGCTGGCAAACGTCAAAAAAGGCGCGAAGTTTTTTTTGAGTTATTATTATAAATATGAAGATGAAAAACTCGATCTTTTTACTCGCTTCGATCACAACATTGGCGGTCGGCGAGAATTTATTGCGTAAGTTTTATATTATTTACGTTGCGTAAGCTTTCTGTTAGGTTTGTTGATTTCAAACGGTAATTGTCTACCTACTTGTTAAGTTCGCTCAAAATCATAAAAGTTTTATAGACAATTTAAACTTAAGTTTTTTGATTACTATAAATCAGTAATATTTATACAATAAACTTTAACGAAGAATAATTTTTAAAAAAAAATGGGTAAATCCACTACCGATTTTGAAAATGTAAATATATATTTTTAGGAGAGATCGATTACGTTAGCATTAATAGAATTTGTAGTAAATTAAAGGATTCCTCTAATAGGCAAAAAAATATAGCACAATCTTTAGTTATTTACTTATCAATTGTGTGCGATGCTGAGATTTTATTATAATTATGTATTATTGAATATAAGGACTTTTTACGGATTTCATCGCGTTTATTTTACATTTTAAATTCCCGACTTTGAAAGTAAACAAGTCCTTTTATTCAATAACGCGTAGTGTTCGCGTAAAAAAAAAAACTAATTGTTTCTTTAATTGTACCTTGAAAATTAATGGAATTTTAAAGTAATTTAATGATCTGTGATTTATTAATATTTAAAAATGATATAAGTAACTAAAAACAAAATTACGCACATTACTGGTAAGACTTTCACTGTACGCTCGTTTCACAGTAAATTGTTCAACCCTTTTTAGTTCTTTGTTAATCGCTTTAAGTTAATGTATGGTGAAAGAGAATAACAGCCTTAATAAATATTTAAAGCCAAAGTTAATTTTTTTATGTAATGAACATTAAGCCTATTAAAAATGCCTCTCTGTCTTTAACCTAATAGTAAGATTGACAGATACGACAAAGAGAGCAGATACTTTAACTTCTATGCATTGCGTGGATTATATTACTTACAGACAATTTGATAAGTATTATATATCAGTCTACCCCGTGACCACGGCCGCTGGAAAGTGTTCGAAACGTCGGGAATTTAAAATGTAAAATAAACGCGATAAAATCCGTAAAGTAATTTTATTAACAATTATTATATAATTTGATAAGATAAAGCATTAGCTTAGCAGTGAGAATTACCAGTAAAGTTATGTGAAACCACAGATTCGAACATTCCACCTCTGATTTAAATAAGCCATAACCACTAAACCACATAGCATATAGGATATTTTTATTGGAGCTTTTTATTTTATTTAGTCTGTTTAATTTTGCCTATTATTTAATAATCAAATTAATAGGCAAAATAGTAGCTAAATAACAACGTTAACACTACTTAAATTGTATGTAATAAAAATTAATTAGAAGTTTTAAGTGCAATATCGAAATAAATAAACAAAACATAAGCATAATAAATAATTAGACATAAGAAAATTATGTAAACCATTTTTGTTAACCAAAAGATTTTAAATAAAATGGGTGCGTGTACTTATGTAGCGCGTGAGAAGTTATACTCTTGGCATCATTAAAAATAGTTTTTAATTGCATGCAAATAATTAATTACAATAGAATAAAAATATTACCATTATATCAAGTTGAATAAACATCATTACAAATATTAATATATTTATATAATAATATTTTAATATATTATTTATTATTTAAATAATATAAATATATTATTAATAATATATATATATATATACCAACGAACCAATCCTAACTCATAGAGCAATTATCAACAACTATCGCAAATAAAAACGACAACTCCATTATCACTACACAAAATAACTATCACTATGTAATATGGACCTTCTACATTTTCACCGTTTTCATTATAAACTGTTAATTTTGTGTGACGCATCTTATTTCACTCATAATATTTTCATAACGCGCCCTAAAGAAGTATTTCTTCAAAATATTTTAATATCAAATAACTTTAAGAATGTTTCAACCAAATAACACATTCACGCTCTTGTAATTGCGCAATTCGAGAAAAAAAGTACTCGAGGAATTTCTCTCGATTCGCCTTCTCGGCTTTCTGCCGTTCTATTACATGACTGGGACGTAACGAACGCTCGTAATATTGGCGAGCGGTGTGGCTGCGAATTATTCAGCGGATTACGTGCGTTGTCGGAATAAACGCCTTATTAAATACACACTTGTTACCTCAACGTGTTTTCAATTAATTGTTTAAAGCGTATGTGGCAATTAAAATAACATGCGTAAACTATTTATTCGTAGTTTTTGTTCTTAAATATTTGTGATGCGATTTGTATTGTATTGCAATGGCACTTTTCAAGTGGCATCCCTGATAACTGAACTGTACCTAATTCGTTATTTTTAGTTCCTATTTAACTATAAAAAATATAAGCTTTATATAATAAAAAGCGACCCGCTGCTGCTTCGCACGGGTGTTATGCTGATGATATATATATCTACAATAAAAAGCATGTGTTATAGATATGAACCTTCCTCTTTAATCACTGTCTGTTAAAGAAAACCACATCAAAATTCGTTGCGTAGTTTATAAAGATGTACGCATATATGAATATAGGGACAGAGAAAGCGACTTTGTTTTATTTTTTGTAGTAATACGTTGTTATTAAAAAGTAAGTGCTCTGTCTATGCTAGTTTTGCTTAAGGTTTAACGTCAAAAATTTAATTTTCCTAATTTTTTTTTGATAATAAAAGATAGATACTAATATTAGATAAAATAATAGGCACCGTATAGTTAAAAATAAAAATTTGGGTCTGCAGGCCAAAACGCATTAAAATTCAAGATATTGTAACCAAATGGTGAATTATGGAATAATGTA
Organism: Lamproptera curius; assembly: GCA_029286875.1. NCBI lineage: Eukaryota > Metazoa > Arthropoda > Insecta > Lepidoptera > Papilionidae > Lamproptera > Lamproptera curius. The sequence goes on from JAGSMT010000022.1 coordinate 2,244,180, forward strand.
ATCGTTATATTTTGTATACTTAGTTCGCTTTGCATTACTTTTTTCTTTATGAACGAATATAGAATAATTCTATTTATATATTTATACCCTTAGTTAAAGCTTTTAACGCGATGACAAGTTAAGAGTTTTAACCAAGCGAACAAACTCATCGTCTTTATGTATTACTAGCTGTTGCGACTTCACACGCGTGATAATATAATAAAACAGCTGTTATTTCCTTTTCTTTTTGTTTTTTAAAGGGTTAAGTTACTGGCAGTAAAATCTACTATCTTTCAGTAATTGAAAGTCTCGGCAAAATTGGACTAGCCATTTCAAAAATTAACCAGAACAACAGTTTAACATAAAACTAACAAAATATCGATATTTTGTTATACGCACAGATTACATAATATACTCATTAAAAAAAAGGTTATTTCAATGTCACAAACAGACACTTCAATTTTATTATTAGTAAAAAGTTTGCAAGACGATTCCAGACGTTATTTGGCACCGGTTGATAACATTTTTTTATAATGTGTTTGCAAAGCTTCGCTGATAAAATATAGTTTGTTGAAAGTCCACAAATGTGTAGAGAATGGCGTTAACTGCGTTGCTTTTAAATTACCAAAATCTTTACTTCAAATATTTTCAGGCCATTTTGTTTCGTTATTATGGATTCGGTCACAAATTACAGTCGGCATCCGGCCTAGACAACTAAAATGATTAAATGCATATAATGGATATATTACATTTAATATAACTTTAAAATACTAACCGTTAATAAAGATTGCCGCGAAGTATTTATGACAACCGAAACCAACTTTTTACATACCAACAAAGGCTCCGATCGAAATAGACCCACTCTTATCCTACCTGAATAAAATCGTTAAAATTAAATTAAGTCTTAAGCCGGGTTTACTACATAGTATAAAACAAATTCACTTTCTCTGTACCTATATCCCTATGTATGCTTAATACTTTCAAACTACGCAACGGATTGCGATGCGGTTTTTTTAGCAGATAGAGTGATTGAAGCGGAAAGTTTATATGTATAACACATGCTTATTATATTGTACGTATATTTTCTATCAGCATAGCTCCCGTGCGAAGCAGGGGCGGGTCACTAATTAAAAAACCTTGACTGTAACTATTAAACGGGCAGAATCCCAGGATTCGAACCAAACACACTTCCAGTTAAAGCTTGAGCCATTAACAGTAAGCAACGCTAAAGGACTATTTATGTCTAAATCTTTCTTAGGGAAACCCCCTAATGGAAAAGGCGTGCATCAGGAGGGACCTATGTCCAGCAGTGGACTAACACAGGCTGATGACGATATCTTCCTCAGGTATAGGTACATCTGGTGAGTAGCAGATCGGCACGATGTCCTTACATCGTTGTGTTGTGGAATTTAAATCGGTGCATTGTCTTTAGAATTCCACATCCATACACATTGACCTTCATTGGACACACAGACGTTGAGAATAGCCGATGACCGTTAAGCAACTTAGAATGTGACGCATACAGAAAAATCTATCTCGTTTTTGTATTAATACTTATTTCTTATGGTTTATGCTAAATAAACCATAAGAACCATAAGATTTCAAGGCTTAAGCCACTCTCAATAAATCAGCTTGGAATAAATTTTATTTCTTAGAGGTGTAGGGTGTTTAAATTTAATTTATTGTTCCTTACGATAGATTGGTGTTGACATAAATTTTACATTGAAATTCCCTTTGTTGACCAAATGGTTTCTGAAAGATCCTAACCAGTTTGGTTTTAACGTGACGGTAGTAATGTTCAGAGAATTGTGTAACGATTTGTTTGTTTATACTATTATATGTTTCTGCGTCAATGGCTTAGCGGTATGGGTGTGCGTATTAGATATCGGAGGTTCTAGGTTCTAATCCTGCGGGGACTTAACAGATTTTCTTTTCGTTGTTTCCAGGTTGGATAGGAAAATAGAGACTAATTTCAGATTCCCTATAGGAGTACATCGTGTGTGAATTGCTCTTGCATCTGATTCCTCTCCAGCCATGTCGGTTTTCATTGGACAATTAGTGTCAAGAGAAGAAAGTGCACTTTCTGTACCTCGCCTGTCTGTAAATTTATACTCTAGCGTGAACTTAATCTCCTTCAATGATTAGCCACGTTGATCAATCGACAAGACGTTCATCATATATTAAAATGTATTAGAGACAAGTAATGTAAATTTGTGAGCAAATTATGTTATTTCCATGTCTACGCAGACTATTTTCACGTGAAAACGGTATAGAAATGGAACAAGGTATTAAGAGTATTCTGCTGACACCTCATTTTAAAAAAGCTTTGTTTACAAAGTCTCAATGGTTGCTCAAAGATACACTTTTGACGCCAAAAATACAACGTACACGTTACAATATTCTTTGTTTAAGACGCTATTCTTAATTTATTTTAATGAAACGATTATTATTCTCAATATCAGCATCCTAATTAGATTTCGTCGATATTGGATAGGGAAAGTCACTAAATACATCAGCAGCAATCCTGCTAAGACTACTATAAAGTGATCAGAATCATCACGATGAAACTGGCCGCCCACCAGTTTTATCTTGATATAATCTACCGCAAATGTGCAAATATTTATTTGTTCTCTTTCTTAATCACATTTCTTATGATGTTTCTCAGTTACGCGCTAAATTGAATTAAATAGCACAATGTTTCGCATATTATAAGGTATACATCGTACAAAATTACGAATAGTATAAAAAAATCCTGTAAATGATTTAATACAAATCTTAAGTTACATACTTAGCGAATTATATCCATCGAGCCAAGGAATCCAGGAAGCCAAGAACCAAACTAGATTTTTGAAAGGCATTATTCACCTGTGCTCGGGTCCAAAAGCCATCGAAGCTAGAATAGTTGCTGGGTAAAAGAGAATTAACATCCTCATGGTCAGGGTAAAGAGCGTATTTGCGGTGCCTTACACCGCATTTCTTATGTACATAGTGTAAATTATTATGGGAAACTTCCTGTCACTTAATATATAGTGAGATAACTTTCTTATTGAAAAAAAAAACACGATTTAGACAGTCCATCTCACATTAGTGAAAATTCACGTATTTTTTTATGTAATGGATTTTCAACCATTAGGTAAGGTATGGCGTACTGTTGCTCCGATAACTTTATACAATGGGAGGCCTACCATCCATGGCTGGCCTTATCATCAACCTTGAAAGACAAAATGCAAATATAAGCTATCCATCACGTACCAAATAAATAACCCTTCGATGAGGAATCGTATCTTGAGTCATTACAATCGAGGTCCTCTGACCAATGAGCAATCAATATTCAACGCACGTCCACATCTTGTTGGATCTGTGCAACGAAGGGAATGAGTTGTAAATGACAAAGAAATAATAAACTCCATGGAAGAAAACCTCCTTGGTTTCCGCCTCCGATAATACTGGCACGCGAGTGGAATTTTAATTAAAAAAAAATGTATTTTAATGACAGATGACTATGATATACTGATGTAAGAAAATTTTATCATTTCTCGAAAAGAATAAAGAAACGAATAAACTGTTTTAATAAAAAACATACGAACTTTTTTCCCATGTTGTATCAAAATTAATTAGAATTTGATTTTACTAAAAAAATGCTCTAGCTAGCTTTCTAGTTACTTGTTTACTTCGTTTCAAAGAAACACTAATTATCCTTTTTCCTTGTGCTATTTTTTTAAATTATATTATGTCTTAGAAAATATTTAACTTAAGTGCTCAAACTACATATTTAAATGCGTATTTCGTACAGTGCTTTTACGGATATGTGAAAAAACTGCATAATAATATCAAATTGTGAATAATAATTACTTTTAATCCTACTTTATACGTTGGTCAATTGCAATTGAAAATTGCATCAAGTCGGAACCATTAGTCTAATAATTAAATGACCACAGATACAGTACATTTCGATTTAAAGGATCTAAAATGTTACTCATTCAAAGGAGAGCATATTTGCCTCCAAAAAATCTTAAAAAAATATGTAAGTGAGGGTAAGAAAGTGACAGAAGTAATTAAGAAGCGAGTCTAAAATGGAGTTAAGGGTCCTGTCCTAAGGGCTAAGTCTACTCAATTCGCAAAATCTTACTTTGTGCTTTTTACGCACTTGATTAATTTTAATAGAAGATCGATAGTTAGGTAATATTTCGATAGTAATTTGATTCGATCCTAAACGTCTGCATACTGATATAATGTAAGCGTTAATTATAATCAATTTAAAACAAGATTACGTGCCAAAACCCATTGTCATGGATGCATGCATAGAGAATGGCGCGTGAATTTCTCTTTTTTTTATAGCCACAGACCGGAAATGCAAGCCAGACAAAGTTAATAGCTACTTCCATTAGATTTTATTTGGTGCACGTCACTGTTACATGTATAAAATTACTGGGATTATTATTTTTATTATTACGATTAATAAACAAGAACTATTACAGGCTAATATTTAGCTAATCAAATAAATGTATAAATTTCAATAGGAATCAGCTAAACGTTTTAATTCGATTTTATATTTAATATCAATTCTTTTCACCTGAATTATTTTAAAATGCTCTTAAAAAATTTAATTGTAAATGTTTTTTTTTTTATATAGATTAAAAAAAATCTGTTTGATCCGAAAATCATGGTTTACGGATTTTTCGTTCAAACGGACTTTTTGGGATATTAAAAACTCTTAAAGATTTTCGCGCGTACATTCTTTTTTTTAAGATTAATGACTTAATCGATTTGAAGTTCGTAATTTGTCATTGGAAACGTTTTGCTCTTATCTAATCATCAATAATATGGTCGTTTGCTTATTATATATCATTATCATTGACTTTTTTCCTAATTTCTTAGGCTATCCTCCTATCGTCAAAGAATAAGTTTTTTTCCAGAGTGCGTCACTCCTTGTAGTGAAAAGTTTGCGCTGCGCAATGGATCTCAAAAGAATGCATTTACAACACATGTAAATTCTTCACCGATAACCCGGTCAAGTTTCTTAACGTTTAAACAGTCCCACGTTTTTATGAATGGACTCTTTAAACTCTTGCGACACGGCCTTGCAACGAAACGACAGTTGTCATTTCGTCTTGACAATTTCTGACAGCTAAATAAAAGTGTTGCGTTTTGTTTCATTTGTGCAAACGCTTAGCGGCCAGTGTTATACATTGACAGATACTTTAATTTAATTCAATAAATTAAAATTGACAGTTATTTAACTGTATAAATGAAAATAGATTTTAGTGTTAGTTCGTAACATCAAAATAACCGCTTTAAATTGATTACATTGTAATGTAAAATTGGTACAGAACAACATATATTTTTTTAATCTTTGTCTATCTGTCCGTTTGTTTTGTTCTAGCTAGCCTCCAGAACGGCTAATCCGATTTTAATGGGACTTTCACTAGAAGATAGCTACTGTAATTGACAGTAGTCTACTCGTTAAAAGTAGCTTTAGTTCAAGCTACTTTTTATTAAGAAAGAAAAATGCATTTTTGTACATGGCAACAGCTAGTATGTTAACATGTACAAAATGCATTTTTCTATGTTACTAACAATATTTATGATCTTTGCCATCTTCGATTTAAACGGGTGCACGGCATTTCATAAGACGTTTGGTTAACCCGCAATATTTGTAACGGCCCGGAGCGGGTTACAACAAATCTGTCAGATCTGTGCTGAAATATTATTTCGAACGCAATCGCCTCCCAGAGCTAGTTTAGATGCCGGTAATGCAATATGTTGATGCTTTCAATTCTTTCTCCATATGTTGGGAAACAAGCGAAGACATTTGCAACGTCTGATGTTCAGGTGGTCTGTGGAGTTTCATAACCCACTTTGCCTGACATCGCCTTGAGTTTAGTAAACATACGTTCGTGTTCAACAAGTTCCTGGACTATAAAAGCCTTAATAATTGTGCAGCTTTTGAAATAATGAAAAAGGACTATTTTCTGTTGGCTTTTAATTGTTTACAACAAATTGATATAACTAAGAAGGCATGCTCACTTTATAAAGCACAATGCTTTACATAAAAACTCAGAAAACGGCTTTATATTAACCCGCCTTTACAATGTAAATTAGCTTTGACGACTACTAAAAATGCAAATAAGTACAGTAATCGAGATAATCGTTTTTAAATACTGTTCAATTAAGCCATTGAACCAATTTCGATGAAATTAAGTACACACGTAAGACAGATTTCAAGAAAAGATATAGGCTACTTATGTATTCCGATGAAAGTGGTTAGGAAGGTTGTGATAAATACACCTCACATGTATTCATCATCATCAATCTGTGAAAGTCCATTGCTGGACATAGGCCTCCCCTAATACACCCCTATCCATTAGGGGGCTTTGGACCGTACCCCACCACGCTGGTCCAATGCGGGTTGGTGGGTGCACCGACTTTTTACATGCCCATCCGACGCATGGATCATCTTACTTTTCAGACAATTGGGTGATCGGCCCAAATTGCCCTAACCAACTAGGAAACAACAATGAAAATTTGTTGAGTCCCCGCAGGATTCGAACCCACGACCTCCGGTTTCTAAAGCACACGCCTAGACCACTAGGCTACGGAGGCAGTTTCTCACATGTATTACTTTCTATTAAATTCGAAAATACGGTCGCTAGTTCACGCGGGTGAAGTCACGGGTGACGGCTACTGTAAAACAAGTGAAATTTTAATTAAAAAATATGACCGACTTCTAACAGTACAGAACCATTATACGCAATACAAGCAGTAACAAAGTGAAGTTTCCCCGTGATTTCTGCGGTCAAATTATATAATGTCATATCTTTTAATCTCATTTAATCAAAATGTCGTGTATGACATGTTTTTTGCTAATACAATGCAGATTTTATTTAATTGAAATTACACTCATTATCATCGGCCTGGACATAGGCCTCCCCTAATGCATACCTTCTCCATTATAGGGTTCTAGACCGTATCCCACCACGCTGGTCTAATGCGGGTCGGTGGATGGACCGACTTTTTTCAAGTCCAACCGACGCATGGATCATCTTACTTTTCAGACAATTGAGAGATCGGCCCAAATTTCCCTAACCAACTGGAACAACAATGAAAATTTGTTGAGTCCCCACAATATTCGAACTCATGACCTCCGGTTTGTAAAGTACACGCGCTTATCACTATATTACCTTAAATAAGCTTTAAACATGCGCAATTGTAATTAAAAAAAAGTTAAATGGTTATTGTGCGTCATTCTTAAAACATAGATATATAAGACTTTATAATAGACCTGTTTGAGTAATTATTAATAATTACCTAGAACATACTTTATGGTCTATCTTTTACGATTTCGGCAGCGTTTGTAATCACTCGAGGTTGTAGTTTTTGGTGCTACTACTTATCAGAAAATTATTTACAAAAATGTGAGTGTCCTATGGGAAGCTGACATCTATCATTTAAAATAAGATTGAACAAAATCGAAGCGAAGCAACGAGGTAACATACATATATATATTAAAAAACATACGCTCCGAACTGTTTACCTTCTTCTTTTGGGAAGTCGGTCAATAAAAAAGACGTGCCTACTTTATCTAGCAATATTTTCCATAAACGCCAAACAATATCAATAGTGAGGCAAACATTTCCGAACGCAGCCGGGCGCAATCGGCAGACGGCTATCTCGACCGGTGTTGCCAAACGCGCGCGGAATGAGTGATGTGAAGGTCGCGCTGCGCAAACGTTGCCGAGTTTATGGCGCTGTTTGTAACCGCGCCGTGTGGTACCAGCCTTATCTGTCATGGCGCTATTCAGGCAAAGGTCAATGAACAGAAGTGTCAGTGCAACGTCAAAATACCGGTTTGATTACTAATATGTATATCTATATAGATATAGTGAAATATCGCATATGTATAGATAAAGTGGATACATATTATGATTAGATACAGGTTTAATACAATCATATTTTAAAAGATCGAGTGTCATCATACCCCGATAAGAATCGAGTTTTCCCGAACAAAAATGAATTCTTACGAGATCTATATACACGCATATAATTATATCTTTTAAACTGGTTTGAAAAGTTTAGTTAAACATTTTTTAATAAGGTGACATCACAATGGATTATTAATAATTTATTTATTTTAATAATAAAATTTATTTTGATCTAAAATTTAAATGGAGCAGTTGGCGTATGTTTTATTTGAATATTAAAACAAAATATCTTTCATAAATTATTAACCCCACGTTTTAATACAAGCAGTCTGCGTTAATATTATGACTTAAAATTTTATATTGCGCCATCCTTACCATTATATATAGATTTAATTAGCCATAATCCTCGCAAACGAACACCAATTCCTAACAAGGATGATTCGTGAGGTTATTGTAATTAAAAAAACGTCCTAATTACTCATTTTCTTTAAATGTGTTTAGCGTACTTGAGATTTTACCTTCATTTAATTATTTTTTAATCCTAACCATTTATTATCTCCTGTTACCCGGTACATAGCCGTCTAACTGATTGAAGCACGCAGAATACTGAATAGCTCCAGCTTTTATCAGACGGTTTAGTAAACAGTGCACCTTACTGCTTCTACATCTATAACTAAAATATTGTAAGCCCCTTCACTTTACTCACGAAGACTTGTACAATAGAACTTTCACTATCGCCTCACTAATTATATTATGCCACTTACACACTATGGTAAAGTTGATAAAGTTCACTTGCAAATCTAACATAAGTAACTAACTCTAACATCTTTTATTTTACGTAAAAGGATTAATATTTTTATTTAAGCGAATAATGCACAATGTTGATAATAAAATGATAAAGTGTCATAATATCCATAAAAGTCAATATTATTTATATTTTATTTTGCTTCATTTATATTGTGCTTTTATAGTCTAATTACGTCTCCCATAAACGGTATATCAAGCACCAATTTCTTCAATCGAGCTAGATAGTATTTAAAAGACCTTATTTAAACATGTTTAATAATCATGTTGCATGTTAATTTTATGTCATTCTTTCATAATCAGCCTGTGTCAGTCCACTGCTAGATATAGGCCGCCCCTAAAGCAGGCCACCGCTTCCAATGTTTGGCTATTCTCATCCACCCCACACGGCCACTTTGCGAATGCCCTCACTCCATCGTGCCACAGTGCGTCCTACACTACGTTTCCCGAGCCATCCTCTCCACTCCAGACTTTTGCCACCCCAGCGGTCGCAGTTCTAAAGTGACCAGCCCACAGCCACTTTACTAAACTAATCCGGTGTGCTAGGTCGATGACCCCGTTTTCTGACGGTTCTCATCTTTTCTGATGCGGTCCTTCAGAGATACATGTCATTTATAAGACGTAATCTTACCGATTTTACAAAAGAAGAAGATAATAAATATTAAACGTCCTTTTCTTTACTTAAAGGCTTTGGATATAAGATCTTTTTGACTTTGCACATTTATTTTTCTATCAACTAGTCTAGTTGTACAACATGTACGATGTTGTTAGTGAATGTATAATTATGTGCTTTCTCGAAAATACTTTAAAGAGTATACTTGCTTACTCGTTTAAGTTAATGGTACTTTTGCTTCTATTGCCCAGTCGGTTTATTATGCAATACAGTTTCAACATAGATCGGGTTCTATGAAATCGTGCGATGCAAGAATAGGTCCCCTGGTACTTTCTTCATTCTCTTTAATATATAATGAATGTGTTAATGTATTATACCTGATACGTTAGAATAAAAAAAATTGAGTAAGTTTCAACGAATACGTATTTATTATGTAACTAGCTAACCCGGCAGAATTTGTTTTACCTCAATCTATAAGTGACGTTCTAAAGTTTTATCTATAAAATTTGTTAATTCACATAAAAATAATCCAATAGATAGTTAAATACTGAAGTAAATGTACCAATTGTGAAATTGGTAGATGGTAGAGTAAATGTACTTAATTTTTTTATTCCAAAAAATTCTACCTACTATACCTTTAAAACCTTCTGTGGACTTCCAAGACTAAATAATTCAAGACTAAAATTAGCCGAATCGGTTTACCGTTCTCGAGTTTTAGCGAGACTAACGCACAGCAATTCATTTTTATATACATAGATTGATTTAAATCACTCTTGTGATTTTTTAAAAGGGATTACTTAAGGATTTTTGATAGATTATAACATTTCTGTTTTTTATTGCCAACGATGGCAGACAAGCATTCGGGGTGGAAATTGGTCACCGACGCGCAAAGACGTGGACAACGTGAGACACTGAATGTTATGTCTCGTTTACGTCCGTTAAATACGCTGGCTGTTACATTAAATCAATTTTTTTACGGATTTACTACTGACTAAAAAAACGCCATAAATTATTTAAAGTATTTATATTTCTATTATTGACCGTGGCTATCCTAAATTAACGTCACAAAATTGTTTTTATTGTATATAATTTTTTTGTCTTTTTATATTTCTTTAATAAAATCTATACAGACATGTGGAAACGTTTTATAAGTAAATTCTATATACTGAACATTTTTTTATTCGTAATTATTGCTATTTTTATTTGTATAAAGTAATAAAACGAGCAGATCATCCACCTTTGTGCGTTAATAAAACGGTATAGCAAAGTAAAGTCTCAAGGAGCGAGAGACACATTGCGTTACCAGGTCATTACTACGATGCGTGTATACAGAATCATAATCATTTACACAACCGATGTACCGCAGGATTAGCGACGATGGTGGAACTAAACTATATATGGGCCAATTTGAACTCCAAAATTGTGTTACCTTTGGAACCCATAGCAACGAAGTGGTGTCATGCATCTCTTATTGGTTAATTGTCAATAGGATGACAGTCAAATACAAGCGTCTGACTGTTAGCCTGATGGCGTCTGATGCCACCTGGCAGCCCAGAGCCCTGATTCAGCATGCTAACGGGAACCATAAAGTGAAGGCCCAAGCCGAGGATCCCCTGGATCTGGGGGCGTGGAAGACGCGCTTGGGGCAACGGGCCCCACACACCCGGTTATGTTCTAATAGGTTTATTCCACACACGAGATCAGAATCAGAAAAAAACTAAACTATTGTCCGTTTCTCTCAAACGGTTAACCTAAACCTGAAATTTTCAGTTCATTGTAGCAGTAATAACAATAAACGCTAAGCTTTAAGCCGTCTTCTGCACATATAAATAAAATTGTGTGTTGACAATTAAAATAACCATTTTTTAATATTTATTTTCATATAGATAACTGATTAATGTAACAAAACCATTTCTATTCAATTTTGTGCGTAAATCTGTTTATTCTGGCTAAGTTCTGGAGTGGCTGATACGATTTTGGACGGGACACTCTCTAAAATATAGTTCATATAACTGTAATAACTTATTCAGTCAATACGTTAACGAACAAACGAACGCTTGTAATATTAGTCGGGACACTTTCGTAATCTCCCAACGATTACAAGTATTACGGCCGCGGCTTTACTTATATCCGTTACAAGGTCGGATGCAGTAATGAGCGCTCCGTAAACAATTTTGTAATTCGCAAATTAAAGTGTCGATAACTTTTTCGAGGGCGACGCAATCCCTTATTGGGCAAGCTCCTAGATTACACTTTGCATGCAATAGTGCTGTATACTATACGAGCAGCAATAAAATTTCTCTTATTGCCCGCTCCCAAGGACAAATATTTAATAATGTCGAAGGAATTTTTTACGGCAACAGATCAGCAGTGGAGAGGAGATGTGTTTTCTGTTCTTTGTAAGAAACCTATCCACCAATTTCTGATGCTTTGTACTGGTTTTTGTAAGGTTTATGTATATGTTAGGGTGGTCCATATTAAGGGTTTTTGCAACATCTTTACATGATAGTCCTAAATCGGTTAAAAATCGATAAAAAAAATCATGCCAAGTTAGAACTCTTAATAATCGCTGAGATGTTTTTACTGTTATTATTTAGACACAATTTTTATTTCCTTCGAGGGGTAATGACTTCACATAGCCTCGAGTTGGTAAGGACCGTATATGTTGGGCTCGCATCTACTAAAACCTCAAAGACGAAGTCACAGTAACGCTTTGGCACTCTTCTGAGACCTTAGTAGCGCTTCGTTGGCACAGGGTCGTTTCACTTCACAACTTTTTACAGGCCGTTCTCTTTAAGAAATGAACTTGACAATCTGCAACGAAGATCATGATAAAACATAATCTTTTGCTCGTGTTCATAAACTAAACAAGCTTTATTATTCAAATGCACACGGCCTTCGGAGTTCCTCGACCGTTGACAACCAACTTCGGTATGCCTGAAACATAATAGGGATTCATTGCTATTGTATCTGTTTTTGATTATTGATGTGCATCACATATTAATATCGGAGTGAGTAATTTTTGTTTGTTTTTCAATCAATGCTCCAACATGTTAAAATGTAATTTAATTGAAAACATTTTAAGACTAAAACTATACCATAATTACATGAATTTGTGTCAAACTTTACCGATTTGGGAAAAGTCATTACTAGGTTATTAGTCATAAAATTAAGAGATGATTGTTGTTTGTTACAGCGGAAGATTTCACGAGATGCGGTCAAAAGGACACAAAGCTGAACGACTGCCTCAAAGGGGCGGTGCCAGATGCGTTGAGAAGAATGACTAAAGGTAATTCCAACAAAAGATTGACATAACATCAACATATACTTGAGTACGTCACTTAATTATTATAACTGGCATATAAGCACGTTGTATCACATGTTGTATAGTGCTAGTCAATCTGTTTAAAGGGTTACTAAATACTACATAGCAGTTAATTTTTACATTTAATTCATAATTAGATTGCAGGTACAACTAAGGATAATATAAATGAGACAAACAAACATGAATAAATAATGTTAATTTACTTTTTTTGTAAAACTACTTTGCTCTAGAGGTGGTAGGTCCCTTTTTATAGCCCCTATGTGGGCGGTACAACCACGGCGCCTATTCCAGCTGCAAACTACTAGTGTGTAAAATACCTGTGTGTTCCTGTTTGAAGGGTACGGTCGGCGCATTTACGGGTGTAAATGCGCCGGCTACGGTACGTAACATCCTATGTCTCACACAGGCAGCTCATTAGTGATACCCCTGGTATTGCCGATGTCTGTGAGCGTCGGTGATTACTTTTCGAAAAAAGATATAAATATTTTCGTCGACTGTTGTTACTGATATTAATGCAAATATATAAACAAATCATATAACTTGACTGGGTTAAAGTAGTTTCCATATAAATTACAGTATACCACAAAAGCTTTTGTCCTAAGGCCTTGTGTTTGGTTGTGGGTTATAATCCTGCGGGAAAACAATTAGTTTCTAGTTGTGCAGAGCAATGTAAGTCTTCCTATGACCTCTGCGTTGGATGAGCAAGTAAAATGTTGCTCTTGGTTGCTAAGAACTTTTTTGGCAGTTGATATAGGACATCAGAACTTTCAAACTAAATATCTGTACTTAATCCACCCATCGCCTGCATCTCCCTTTGGTGTGGAGGATAAAAATAAAATCAATCCCTTGTTAACCTGAAAAATGGCTAAAATGAAGCTTTTGTAACATAAAGATATGGTGATATCTGTCAATTCTTTAATTTCTTCCTTCCAGGTATCCCAGATTTAGCAGTACCTCCGTTGGAACCACTCCATGTGTCCGGGATGAACATAGAGGCCGGGGCCGGGCCTGTGGTCATTAGCCAGCTCTATAAAAACATTCAGCTCCACGGTCTTACGGAATCTATAATCACCACATACAAGTAAGCGAATAGTTCAGGATGTTTATTCAAAAACTAATAACTAATTATAAACATCGGGTATTACAATATATTAGTAATTAAACGCGATTAATTAATAGGGTTATATTACAATAGTTAATTTTATATGGTACAGTATTCAATAGTATGGTCTACAAATTATATATTATTTAAAAATATTAAAAAAAAATGTTTATGCGGTCTGCAATTATGTAGATTCTTTATAGAAAAAAATCTATGGTTAAGAAATACGTTTCGCGATACGTGTAACTTTTTAAGTAATTATTTATGAGTCGGCCAAACGTAAAAGCTTACATTTAAATATTCACAGAGATTCTTATTTTTTCTTTAAGAAGGGTTCAATTCTTGCAATTATTCTTTCCGTATTATTTGTGAGAAAGAATGGAGTCCGCTAGTGTAATGACTTGCAAAATATATAATCCAATACATTCTGCTGCACATTTTTTGATTTTTGTTCGCATAGATTTAATTATTTGGGATTGAGTATTTCTGTATCTAACTTGCTTTTAAATACAAGCTTAGTGACCTGGCTTTTTCGCTTTGGCCATACCTGTAGCATTGCTTACATATACATTTTATACGGAACTTTGATATATCGCAATAAAACCTACAGAAAAGTTATCAATTTCTACTTGGACCAAAACAAAATACACAATTTTTGGTCACAAAGCAGTTTATGGCTTACTTGTATAGTTTTACTATTGGTTACCCACCATTGAACGTAAATAATAACTCGATGCTCCACAAATCAATTTTGAGTACTTAAATTGTTTAAGCCGCGAAACTTTAGTGTGAATACACCATCGTAGTCCAGTTTACTTAGCCAACTTGTTTATTGGGCAATCGAGGCGTACCACCCTATGCCTCTCGGTAGGCAGCGTGTTGGTGATACCCCTGGTATTGCCGATGTCCAGGGGTGCCGGTGACATCAGGTGGCCCGACTGCTCATCTGCCTTCGTATGCGATAAAAAATTTAAATTTAAGAAGATTTTGTTAAAATTAAAGGGATTTTACAGTGTGATTCTGTACACGATGACACCCGAACTGTCAATGAATGATCGTATTAAATGACTGACATTTTTATATCCATTATAATATAAAACATTATTTTTTTAGTGTCAAAATGAATAATGACATTGTATAATATAGATATGTATAGATACTGAGGCTTGTTAGAGCACGATAAATACGAACTTTTCCAACACATTACGAAGGAATATCTTTTCTTACTATATGTATACATGCAGATGACACATGTATGTAAAGAGATCTATTTTTTGATTATATTTATTTAATAAGCCGCGTGGTCTCCGTTTTTAAATCGTTTAAATCTTCAATTGATGCGTTGTCTCTGTTTTTTGTGATGCACTTGTATAACAATTCGCACTCTTTAGAGCATTGAAGTAACGTCTGCGAATAATAAAACCTAACCAAAGAACGTACCTGCTATAACCCACTGCAGCGAAGTGCCGCCGTTCGTATTTTATTAGTTGTTTATCGCTTAGAGATTCTTGGTGACAATTCATGATTAAGTATAGTTGCTTAAAGAGTAAACCATGTAACTATCATGGTTTAATGTCTTATCTTTGCCTCAGGATGTAAGGGTTCCCATTTTACAAGAGAGAGGTAACTGCCAGTCTTTGAGCTAAGCAGTATATAATGTGTTATCATCATTAGGTAAAGAAATCGCGGCACTAAGCTAATATAAACCAAACATGAGAGAATCACTTCCCTCGACTACATCCTGAGAGTATTACCTCACAAACCGTTTTCATCTGAAAAGTTTACACAAGCCTGCATTAAACGGGACTAAATTTATCTCTTCATTTATGTTTGTAAATAATCTTTGACGAAGCGCACGTGTACACCATGTCAACAAATCGAACCATTTTTATCTATCTAAAGATTTACGGGCCATATAAAATGTGTGGCAAAGCTATTTTTAGTATAAATAACACTGATATGTCGTCAAATCTCCTTGCAGGGCCGATTTAAAGCACTACCGGCTGAGAACGGAGTCCTTGACACCCAAGATGGAGTTTATTGCTGATTACGTGATGAAGGGAAGGATTCTTGTGCTGCCCATTCAAGGCAAAGGAATCGCTAACATCACTATGGGTAAGATATGTTCACACCCTTCGCTGTAATGATAAACAGAATAACAAATGATTAGGTTTTTATTCTGTTTCATATCATAAATTTCAAAATCGTATGCTGTAAGAAGATTAGTAAGAGCTGTAGTAAGAGATTTAGGTTCGGAATGGTGAATCTCCTATAGGATACGATATTTAAATTCAATGACCTATAGTATTTTTGAATGGAAACACTTTAGTGACGTTTATTTCGTTTATTCACATATTATAATTTAATACGGAGATTAATTGACTAATATTTTTAAGTCCATTTAGTCAGAATTACTAACTTGTAAAGGGATACAAATTTAACAAATTAAAACACAAAAAATTTAACAGACAGCAGCGTATTTTCGTTACGAAATATACAATATAAAATGAGTTCCAATTGTTGAAACCATCTTTAACAGGTCATCATAGGATAATGCACAGGGCTGACTATCATCACCTTCAGCAGGTGATAGGTCCCCTTTCTACTAAAGGCCGCTGGTTAGGGCAATTTGCAATTGTCTGAAAAGTAAGATGGTCCATGCGTCGGATGGGCATGTAAAAAGTCGGTCCACCCACCAACCCGCATTGAACCAGCTTGGTGTGATACGGTCCAAAACCCCCTAATGGATAGGGGTGTATTAGGGGAGGCCTATGTCCAGCTAGCTAGTGGACTATCGCAGGCTGATGATGATGATGATGATGATATGATAAAAAGATCTTTAAAATGCTTTACGTCCGAAAGTTTATGAACATATTTTCCTTAAAACGTCTGACCTTAGTTCTAAATTAATGAAAATATTTAAGTGTCTATATTTTTTTACAGTGAATCTAGTTGTAAAACACGACTTAATCGGCGAGCCTGTGGTTAAAGACGGCAAAACATACATGCACATGAGAGATTACAAAGTCAAGTTTATACCACAAAAGGTTATCTTGCATTTCTCCAACTTATTTAATGGCGACAAAGCTTTGGGAGATCAAATGAACAGGTAATTAATTTAAAGTGTAAGCGCCATCTAGTATTTGAATCATTAAATGAAGACGTGGAAACCACTAGTGTTCATTTTTGTCAATAGATGGCGTAATTTAATAAAATTTTACTGTCTAATTTTTATCCTATATGGCATTGTACTACTATTTATAATATTGCAGGTTCCTAAATGAGAATTCGGACCTTGTGTTCAACGAGCTGAAGGAGTCTTATGAGAAAAGTCTCAGTTCAGTATTCCAAGATGTCACGAACAAGATATTCGACAAAGTGCCCATGAACAAAATCTTCCCAGAAGAGTAATTATGGGCGGCTGTGATCCAAAATTAGTTTTAAGTTACATTTTAGAACACACTGTGGGTGAACCTGACTAAGTATTTGTAAACTGCTTATAATAAGTGTAGTTATAAGGGAAATAATAATTACAAACCAGTGTCTTTGTAATGTATTTATGGAAATGCTTTAATAGACCTTGATGTATATGATGTTAAGTGAAAATAAACAATAAGTTACGATATATTATGGTGTTTTAAAATTATTGCTATATTTGCAACAAAAAATATCTGTGCCGGGTAAAACGCTTAAATAGCAAAACAGCGCCATCTAGTTTTCTATTTAAGAAACCTCAGTCCATTGCATACGCAGCTGGTAAATTTTCAGGGTTATATTTGGGAGGTTTTGTTATGATACTTTTGCAAGTATATTTAAGAATCCTCGGGGGTAGTTTGACCAACGTGGAATTTAACTCGACATCCGCGAAATGTCGCCCCCTTTTCAAGCATTTCGCTTTGCAGTAAGCTTCATTGATCATTATTACTGAAAATTAAATAAGAATTTTATAACAAAGTTTAAGCTACAGAAAGTTAGAAAAGCATACACTAATTTATTTAAAATCATGACATTTATCACAAAATTTAAAATATAGCAATTGGAGAAAAGAATAATCAATTTTATAATAATAATAAATCCTCATGTTAATAAAAATAAATAATATTATGTGTGCAATACGACAATTATTATACGTGCAATTGTTATTAAATAAGAAAAGAAATTATTAAATCAAAACTTACAAACAGCTACGAAGAAAAGGTATATAACTAGACCTACGAAAACGACTACTAGTTTCATTATTCAATTATCTGAAATGATTAACAATTATATTATAATTTTATTGATTATAGTATTCACTCATAACTATTTTAAGTTATCCTAAAATTTATATTTCACGATAATTTGAAACTATGTCTGCATTGTTTACTTGTGCGCCGGCTTTTTGGTGCATTTTAAATGCATCCGATTAAAAAATTGCAATAAAGTTGAATGCTAACATAGCAGAAATACAATTTTAAAATTTCTTGCCAGACAAAAATATTAAGCGACTCACAAGGAATCTTTAATATTAAGTTACAAATATACTTATTTCTTTCTTAGGGCTTCCAGTTTTATTTAAAAACATAGCTAAAAAGAAGTCTTCGAAAAAAGGGCAAAAATTCTCCCAAAAGGTAATGCGTGTTTGATACCGGTAAATTTTAAAACACTGCAAGTTCTTAAAATGGCGTTTAAACTTTATCTTGAATAAGGGAACCTATTTATAACATTGACATTTACTAAATCGGTCCAAGGCGCGTAAACAAATCCAAAAGGGCAAGGATAGCACAAAGTTATTTCTCTGCAGGATTCGAACCCACTACCTCTGACTGTCTGCCATATCAAGCAAGATTTTTTAGTGTAAGTATAACTTTATTTATAAACATTTAAGATATGCTTTGGTTGGTCGTTAACGAAACAATTTGTATTATTTTAACATACTTATTCAATTCATGAATGCACTGTAATATCTAAAAACTGAACTTTTACGGCAGTATTAAGTCTCGACACTAGTACCGTAGACGACCATACTACTAGTGTTTGATTTCTTGCTAACGTACTTTGTAATTAAGAACTCAAACACATTTAGATCTAATTGTGAATAATACAACTACTAACTGCCCGTAGCCTAGTGGTATAGGCGTGTGCCTTAGAAACTGGAGGTCGTGGGTTCGAATCCTGCGGGACTCAACAAATTTCCATTGTTGTTTCTAGTTGGTTAGGGCGATTTGGGCCGATCACCCAATTGTCTGAAAAGTACGATGATCCATGCGTCGGATGGCATGTAAAGTTTGTCCACCCACCAACCCGCATTGGACCAGCGTGGTGGATACGGTCCAAAATCCTCAATGGATGGAGGTGTATTAGGGAGGCCTATGTCCAGCAGTGGACTATCACAGGCTGATGATGATGATGATGAAATACAACTACTAGCCTGAAGCCTTATCTGTTTATAAATTTATTTATATTATATCATACCTAACAGCACTTCCTAGTTAACTTCCAATATTTGTTTCGTTATCAATGTTATAGATATTAAGAGCACATCAAGTTTTCAACGAATCGTATTTCTTAGTTAATTGAACCTAAGTATTAATATATTTACTTGACAAATCGTCAATTATTATGACAGATGAATAAATGAAGTAAACGCTTATATACTTTTCTATTCAGGCTGATTCTTAACTCTTTGGTGATGAATCAGGTTTCATAATTGAATTAATGTCATTGCTAAAAAACTTTTTTTTTGTTTACCTTTAGTATCAAAAATGTTGTGTATACCTATAATAGGCATAAATATAAGGATAACATCCTGATGTTAATAATATGTTTGTGTAAATGTAATTATATTTTATGCTGTTGGTGTACCTTATTAAATAAATAAATAAATAAAACAAACTTGAAACACCACCTCTTGACGCCCCAGTAAAAAGCAAGTCAGTTTTGACACCATTGTATCCGATATATATCTTTGTTGACATAAATCTGTCTTAATTGCTCCGGAATATCTGAAGCAATATACTCAGACTATCTCTGGAAGAGCCTGTCAAACGTCAAAGCCCACCGAACAGGATTAGTAAGCTGAAGTGGCCGGTGACATAAGCCGCAGAACTGACGACCGCTGGAGTCGGAAAGTTCTGGAGTGGAAACCGAGGCTCGGCAAACGTAGTATGGGACGCCCTGCGGCAAGATTGAGTGACGATATTTGCAGAGTGGCTGAATGAAAATAGACGAAGATCGAAAGTGGTGCCGTGCATTAGGGGAGGCCTATGTCTAGCAGTGGACTGACACAGGCTGATAATAATAGTGAAAGGAAACCGTCTGGTGGGTACCACCGCGGTGCCTATTTCTGCCGCGAAGCAGTTTTGTGAAAACACTGCTGTGTTCCGGTTTGAAGGGCACCGTAGCCAGCATATTTACTGGGTAAACGAGACTTATCACCCTAGTCTCACGGTAGGCAGTGCGTTGGCGATACCACTGGTATTTCCAATGTCTATTGGCGTCGGTGACCACTTCCCATCAGGTGGCCGTCTGCCTGTGTATGCCATAAAAAAAATATAAAAAACGGAAACAACAAATAACTTTTACCGAATAACTATTTTTTGCGTAAAATAGTTTGCTTCCAACGTACGGGACATTTAATACGAGAAAACTTACTGTTACCCAATTGTTTCACAAATTACATGTTCTGTTACTGTAGCTTAGCCAATTTGAAGGAATAAACAAATCTACTGGTAAACGCTGATAGTGCCAGAAAGAAACGCGATCATATTAGTAAGCTATGGCCATTTTCGATTTGTAACCAATAAAAGTGCTCATGGTTTAGAACCAATTAAAATTAATAATAGATATAGATTACGTAAATTGTATCACTGAATTGTTTGCAATAAACAAAATAAGTTTATGTATGTACGAGTTCTCTAGATGTATTGATACAACTTTCGGTTTTTGCAAATAGATTGCGTTGTACTAATATTCTGTGATAACAGAATATGATTTTTTGTCATAAAAGCTTTTGATCATTGCTTTGTGGTGCTATAGCGGTTTCTTCTACAGGTCAAAACGGCTCATTAAGAACCGTTAACTACCTACCTACTAACTTAATAGGCTGACAAAGCAATTGTACTTTCTTCGACTTAGTACATCCTCCCTAACTACATTAACAGTTGTTTTTGCAAACAAATTGAATAAATATTATTCAATTCCTAACAAAGGAGTGCATGTCCACCACATGATTGGTTTCTTAATTAAACAGCAAAGGACTCAATGTCCACCACATGATTGGTTTCTTAATTAAACAGCAAAGGACACATGTCCACCACATGATTGGTTTCTTAATTCTTGATTAAACAGCGGTTTAATTAAGCCTATTATGATCAAGACATTTCTTTATTATGAGTGAATCAGCGTAACTTATCTTTAATTGGGTGACGCCAAAAGATTGTCTTATTGTTGGTGACACATCGCATGGTGATTGACATTTAGCCGCGAAAACTTATCAGAATATGGACGCTACGTTGCCAATAAAGTTTGAGATTATATTTTGTTCATATACATCCTTTGCGAGCGTCAAAAAATATGTGTGCTTTATTTAAACAAATTGTCATGCCTTTTTTATTCATGATAGCTTTGCGTCATTCACCGCTCGATAATTCTATTGCTTACAAAGCCAGACAGTCGGGCCACCTGATGGAAAGTGGTCACCGACGCCGATGGACATCGGCAATACAAGTGGTATTATCAACACGTACTTCTGTATGACATAGGATGTTAAGTCTCGTTTACCCAGAAAATACGTTATTGACTGTGCCTTCAAACCAGAACACAGTGGTGGTGATACTTTGTGGTTGAAATAGGTGGCAAAGCATTCCAAGATGACCTACAATAGCCGAGTTTAGGAAAACTCTGCGATTGTTGTTGATTGTGTGCACTATATATATAGACTTTGATTGACATTCCTTCTCATTTGGCTTCCGGCCCACCTGGGCAGCTTTTGATTCAGCATGCTAACGGGAACCAGAGAGTGAAGGCCCAAGCCGAGGCTCCATCTGGGGCCTTGGCACTTAAGTCACTGATGGGAGACGCGCCTGTGCAACCGAATGGGGATTGGTTTGTTCTAATAGGTTTATTCCACAGAGCACCAGATGATCAGATAATGAAAAAAAAACATTTGGCTCTGGTATAGAAATAACTTTTTTAGATAGATATAAATGCAGAGCAATGAGCCACAACACCTCCTCCTCCCATTTATTTAATAAAATATTTCTGAGTCGACTTCAATTCCGGCTGCACCTGAAAAATATTTTTACACAACGCGACTCTAATCAGATCTTCACAGTCCAAAGGGCAAACCGAATTTGACTGATAGATTTAAAGTCAGTAAGTTTGACGTTCAATATATGAACAACTGAGGCTGACTTTCTACATGTTCATTCAAATCGTGGATGCTGAGAAATGAAAGAGAATGATTGGTTCATAATTATAAATTAAACAAGGATCGTTCTGTCTTATTCGTTTATTGAGTGTATTACAACAATTTCTATGGCATAGTCACTGGTAACGTTATTTCGAAGAAGAAACTGTCACATAACTAAGTTCCACTTAGCCTCTAGTGTCATACAACCGATGTTACACTTTAACAGGGAAATAGCTATAAATGAACACCACATTTAAAGCCGCAGAAAGTAAATGAACAGATTTTAAATGTAAAATAACAATTGCTTTCAATCATTTAATAGTGTAACACCAGTTTATTAATTATAATAGCAATAAAAATAGATTATCATTGACCTCTCGAGTGATATCTAAGAATTTTTGTTTTAATCCTAAAATAAAACTCGAAATATCAACGCTCTTACTGATTATGTATTACATTTTTTTATTCATATATTATTAATAATAGAGTTACAAAACTATGTAACTACACAAATAAATAACGACGGCTCTGGGGCGGAGAGCGTTATAAGATGCGAAAGCTGAGTGAAGGCGGTCTGAGCATTTTTTGTATCACGCTCAGCTGCAAAACCGAGCAAGTCGGACGCTGAGCATAATACAAAGATATAATAATAAAGACATAATACAAGAAAACAGTGTATATATGCATAGATATCTAAATACAAGTGTGATAATTTTCATAATATGTTAAACCATTTTAGTAAAGGGATAAAACTTCATTCGTTAATTTAACTTTTTGCGGTTAAACTTTACATAAGAACGAATGAAGCCACTTGCATTACCTTCAAAATGGACGGTAATCTTTTTTTCATTTATTCAAAGTGGAAAAATATCTTTAATAGTATTTTCTAGAAACTTATTCGGTTACTAATTTATTGCGTCTTACCTACTGATTATTACAGATATTATCTATCATGCACTGTTTAAATTCAATGGGTACGTAAGTTATGATAACTTATTTTATAATTAATTATTTAATTATAATTTATTGAAACTCGAACCTACGACATAACCTCGCCCATTACCTTACTTCATTATAAGCTCTAAACCCACACAACCTATCAAATAACAATGAGATTGCTGAATATATAGAAAAGTAGAAAAAAATTGCCAAAACTCCCGGCATATTCATACATTCGCTCGTAAATACAAGAAAATGCGTATAAATCGTAAAAATTTCTTTTCAACCGGGAAATAGCAATAGTGTAAGTGTAAATTAACTACGAAAAATTAAAAAATAAACTTATAAATAAACTGCTAGTTATATGAATACATTAAACGATCACTTAAATTACGTAATATAATAAAAATAAAAAGTCAACGTATTTGTATTACGCTCAATAATAATTGTATCGTGTTAACGAATATTTTTTGTGTTTAACGTATTTTTTTTGTATTCGGTTATATTTCGTTCCTAACGAACGTATTCTTACGAAATCATTATAACTGGCTAAAATTATCATTGAATATATTAAAACCATAATACGATAAAACTAGGCAACTTAACATTTTAGCACCATATAGCGTTATGTAGCGGTATAACCAAATCGTAACGAATCCATCGAAATTATAAGCAATTTGATCGAATTTGTATTGAATTTTAGTAAAACACAAGTCTGTTCTTTACAGAGAGAAGATATGACAAACTTTGTATTAACGTTACCATAGCAACGGCATAGCGCCTTCTTATTGGTGGATGGTTGCTTAGCGGTTGACAGCTTAGCAACGATCCACCAATTAGGATTCAATACGACCTCAGGACGTTGCTATGGGTTACATAAATAATAAGCAGTCCATATCTCACTCTGTTAAGGCGAACAGAACAGTTAGCACAAGTGTTAGACGTAACTTATTGGGAATTCGAATATTATCTTATCACTCCACTTTCAGCGCTATTATATTCACAATCACATAGATATGGTTTCACAATAAATATATATAATAGACATAGCAGTTAGATGCCACGTTGGCCAACTCTACGAATGTTTGGGCCAGCTTAAACCTGATCCACGAGCACTGACGCCAACAAGGCCGTTAGTAGGCCAACTAGACGAATGTTTGCGCCAACTTTTACCCGATTCACGATCACTACCACATACAACGCCGTTACGATGGCAAACTAACCGAACGTTTGAACCAACATTGGTCCTATTCACCATCACTGACTGGACCGGGGCGAACATTTGTACACAAGTCACTCACACTTGCTCAGTCTTCGAGTCGCCGGTCTCGAGGCGTCATTGAAATTGTGACGTGGACGTAGACCGTCTGCATCCAATCGAGACCGGCGCAGGGATCCTGGATGCCCCTGTCCTGGGGTCTTTCCTGGGCGCGGCGAGCTGCCTAGTGCTGGTAGACCGCTCCAGCTTACCATCAGACATCACCCAAGCGGATGTGAAGTCCGCGTAGTCGGAGTCCTTCGAACTGGTCCTCGATAGAGAATCCTCCCCTTTGGAGTACGTCCTGATGATCTCCTTCATCTTTTCCAGTACTGTTGCGTCGTCTTTTGCGGTCTCGGCCGATCTTAGTATCTGCTCTAGTAATGGGCTGAGCGGTTTTTGATGCGGTGGCGATCGGAGAGTCGCGCTGCTCGCTCTTAAAGGGGAGTTTCGCTTGAAAGCCTCCGTTTGAACTTTTGGTTTGGCTTTGGGCGATTTGTTGGGGTTCTCGAAGGTGTCCGCTCCGATGGTCGGTCTGGACTTCGCTTTGGCCTGGGTAGGGGCAGTTCTACCGCTCCATGTGTTCCTAGCCGGTGGTAGCTTAGGCTTCAGTTTGGGAGAAGTCTGAACTGGGGCGTGTTTAGGACTGGGCGTGTTCCCGCGACTGGGTGTGCGGTTCCTTACTGGGGAATGTGGGATGCGACTTGCCTGTCGGTTCCTTATGGTCTTCGGTGATTCGGTGGGTTGCGGTTTTAGACTTCTACTGGGTGAGTCATTGCTCTCTGTTATTATGCACTCTGGGCTGGCGCGGTTCGAGCGTTCGTCGACCGAGCTGGTCTTCCTGCTCTGGCCACCGTAGAAGGTATCCGAAAAGTCGGTCTTGCGCAGACCAGTGGTGAGGCTGACGTAGTCGTCCACTCGCTCACCCCTATCCATGTGACAGCCGTCGTCGTGTTCAAGACGCTCTGAAATGGAAACAAGCGTTCGGTTATTTATTGTATTGTTTATAACCTACATTATTAGAAAATATACTTCAATAATCTCCAATACCAATAACATTTGTATAACAACTCGCAATCCAAAATCAACTTACACCCTACTTTGGCATCATTTAAAAACTAAAACTTTTTAATATTACAGTTTATAAGATTTATAAATATCGTAGTCCTCCATTTATAATTGACACCATATTCACAATAAAACGACTGGTGGTCTCTAAACTCATTTAAAATATCAATAAAAAGCTCTGAAATGAACGACTTAAACACTCCGACGATTCGGTCCGTTTTATGGAAAGCTATTTGCAACTAAATTGAAAATTTAACGTTCGGAGATCGATAAAAGACTTAGCCTTTTTTATGCGATGGAAAAAAAATTTTGTTTTACTATAGAGATGAAATAGAATGAATTATGAATGCTTTTTTTCTGATGGGTATTCAACATAATGTTAAACGCGAAATTCCTTAGCAGCTCTGCTCACGAATATTCTTAGTCTCATTTCATCTTCATCATCCTCATCATCAGCAGCCTGTGATAGTCCACTGCTGGGCGAAGGCCTCCCCTAATACCTCACCACGATGGTCCAATGCGGTGGTGGACCGACTTTTTTAAATGCCCCGACGCATGGATAATCTTACTTTTCAGACAATTGTGTAGTCTAATTTGACTTGTTGTATACAATACAAGTGAGGTTGTCATATCTTATTAAGTTACAGTTTTACAACTTTCACGGCTTTATATAGATATTTTAAAATATAAATTGGTAGTTGGCAGTACACATTGAGTTACGTATGCATTTAATCAAATGAAAACAAATGTGGTTATAAAAAACAAAGGAAATTAAATATGTACTTAAATGGAGAAACGAATAAAAAAACCAGGCATATTTATGTTTTTAAAATACGACATTGTTAGTGGTCCTTACTACTATCTTATTAAAAATCTGTGAATGCTACGTGCAAGAACGTAAATAAAAACTCGTTATTGTAAACAATAAATGCCTAGGTTGCTTGATATAATACAAAATCACGGAAGCATTCTTTGTATGAACCTTTTAAGGTAATAAATGACTCTATATGGAGAGATAGGAAACGCTTTGTAACGTTGGCAGCTGTTATAACGACCTTTAATCCTGACGGATTTTTACACATACTTCTTTGTACATGGACAAGGAATTTGTACATGTTCGTACTAAATAGTATATCTGATGGTTGAGGCTGAGATAGTATGTAAAAATAAGAGTCTTAACTTTAGGCGATAGTGGAGCATAAAGTAAGCTATTTTAGGGTATCACTCTAAAACATTTACTTGATAATGCCTTTTGGCACGTAGTAAAGGGAGATATATTGGTGAAATAATGCTAGGTGTGAGTATTAAAACACGTTTTGATGACCGCGTTAAGCGAATATGCTGAGGTAGAACGGTTATAAAATGCACTTTTCGACCTCTATCCGGTTAATTTGTCTCATGCAGATTTGATGTCGATACAAAGCAATCTATGGTTAGCGGTCATAGCAAAAAGTTCTTATTAGGAAGTGGACTATCACCACATTCTTATAATATCTCCTTACATATTATTGTGCATAAAGTTTAATAATAATGAAAAAGGTGGCGATATTGCACTCGGAAAATATTACATTTCATTAAATTAATATTCCTACATATCGTTAGTTACGGAGACTAGATGCGATATTTTAATTTTAAACTATATTTTGTTTACTGTCTTTTTCTTATCGTCCGATGGACGCAAGCTTACTGACTGGAAAAATGTTTAGTTCGACTTATTGAAAAGGTTATCCGTCGCAAGATCTTAATTCACAGACAATTGGGTGACATACATAAAATCTTGTTGAGGTCTGCAGAAGCACTCTTAACTTAACTCAGCTCAAGTTTTGCACTTTACACTCCTGACACAACTGCTACGATGGACAACTTAATCATGAACCAGTTGACTTTTATTTAGGATACATCTCGAACAGTCTAATTCATCGAATGTATAAAATGTTGGTCGCAGGCGCCCGATCTAAATATAGCCTGTTGAGAAAAAGCCAGCACGCAGCCAAACTATTTTTAGCCCTCTAATGATTCTCGTATCACTCAAACGATAGAGTATTGGCGGTTTCGGACCCACATATGGCGGTCCAGGAGCATTTTCGACGAAAAGGCGAGGACCCCGCTGAAAAACGCTGTTGAAAGTCGTCAGCAAAGTGTATTTAGCCAAAATTCGTAACGGTTAAAGTATATGTATCGATTGGCTTGCGATGACTTTTACCTGACGACCAACTCCATAATTTTAATCAAAATGGATATTTAAAGATTTAAGGGAAAGTGGTTTGTTTAATATTTAAGTGATGGAAGGTTTCAGGAGCTAAGCAGAAGTGTATAAACATAACTGCGGCCTGGTTTAAAAATTGTTAAAAGAATGTTTTGGTAAACAACATTACGTCTTATGTATAAGAGAGAACAGCGGGTTGCACACTGTGCATGGCATAAACAATTTATAACAAACCATTGCTTTGCTCCCCCTAATGCAAAAGGCGTGCATAAGGGGAGGCCTATGTCCAGCAGTGGACTTCACAGGATGATGATGATGATGATTGCTTTGTTCCACTTTCGTGTAATAATACAACTAGTGAAACTCAGTTTAGCGGTGTGTTAAGTCCATGCAGATTAGAAGTAATATATGCGCCAAATTTAGTTTATTTGCAGCAATAATGAACGCTACATAGAGCAAAAATTTCATACTTTCTGCCCAAACTATTATATTTAATGCACAAAAAATCGATCACATTGCGTTTTAGCCTTTTGTCATCGTTCCCACGACTGCATTGTGCTATTGAATCGGTTCCCGCACAAACAAAAGAATCGGCCGCCACACACAACTAACCCCAACCAACCCTCGCCCTTCCCACTGTCAGAATAAGGGCCATTTCGCCTAGCAACATGCACACGTGAGAGTATTTCAAAATATCGGCGCACTGTGACTCAGAGACGTGGCCGAACAATATGGTCGTCCAAATATAGGCAACGAAACGAAAAATATCCACCAGTTCTTAGAA
The DNA here is from genome assembly GCA_029286875.1 of Lamproptera curius. Lineage (NCBI taxonomy): Eukaryota > Metazoa > Arthropoda > Insecta > Lepidoptera > Papilionidae > Lamproptera > Lamproptera curius. The sequence goes on from JAGSMT010000022.1 coordinate 2,272,572, forward strand.
TGGCGTGTCGCATATTAGGAATGCTCGGTCCACAAGCTGGCGAGATGCACCTGCTAAGGAATTCGCAGCGTTCCTTGAGCTGAGAGCTTTTGTCGGTCGAAACATCGGTTGCGTATGGCGAGTTTGTGATATACTTTGGATATCTTCAACTGTGTAACCCACACGGCCGTTATCGAGTGACGAAATTACACAGAAGAAGACATGAAGCACTAGTAAATTATACCAAAGCCACTAAAACGAGTAGAAAATTTATGCAAACGTCAACCTCCAATAGCGGAAGAAAGTTAATTTGTTCAAATTCTTGACGTTAATCAGTCATGACTATATTTAATCACGCGATATTCGTGCAACAAGAGCTCTCAAAGTTTTTAAATATTTCTGGACGGTGACATAACTTTTTAAATTTCTATAATGGAATACGCTTACTAGATTAGCTTATAACATAATTTCTGAGGCACGAGAAAAACGCTGTTACTTTAGCAACTTTTTTTGACGCCGAATTCGAAGCACCGTCATCCCACGGTTGGGGATTCCTACTACAATAAGAAGGCTTCGATGAAACCTTTAGATATTATTCGATTGAACAAAAACGCTTTGTGGGTTAAGTGTTTCAGTCCATTGCTGGACATAGGCCTCCCCTAATGCACGCTACCGCTTCCGATCTTCGGCTCATCATTCTCACCCAGCCCTAACCGGCCACTTGGCGAATGTCGTCACTACATCTTGCCGTAAGGCGTATTCTCCGGTCTAGGAACTATATTATAAGAGTTTAATAGGGAGTTCAAAATTGATGCGATGGATCGTCTTTGGTCTTATCATCCGTCCCAAAACGGTTATGAGGCTAAAATATTAATTGCTATTCACTCAAAGATGAGCTAAACATACCATAATCAGTTTTCAAACAATGTATAGAAACATCATGGTTTTCTAACTTTCTTATTATTGACATTTTATTGATAAACGATCACTGAACACGTACACTATTTTGACTGTATGTTACGCTTCCAGACTCTTGTCTTTGGTAAGCTTCATCTAACACAGAGTATGGGAAGCTCCGTCCCACGAACTAGGTAACCAACATTTTCAGCTAAAAAGATGTTCATACGTACAGAAGGTAACACTTAGATTTATATCACCAATGCGTTGCTGGCCGTATTATGTCATAGAGGAGAGCAGACGCTAGCTAGTGAGTCGTGGGTTAGAACCGAGGTAGGTTCGAATCCTGCGGGACTCAACAAATTTTCATTGTTGTTTCTCGTTGATTAGGCAATTTGGAGCCGATCACCCAATTGTCTGAGTAAGATGATCCATGCGTCGGATGGGCATGTAAAAGTCTGTCCAACCAACCAACCCGCATTGGACCAGCGTGGTGGGATACGGTCCAAAAACCCCTAATGGATAGGGGTGTATTAGGGGAGGCCTATGTCAAGCAGTGGACTATCAACGGCTAATGATGTCATAGGAGTGCCATAATACTTTATGACAGTAACAACCTAAATATAACAACAACGTTTGTCTACAAAGAAATTGATAAGTTCAATCATCATCTCAGCTAGAATGTTCTGATCAAGTGTCTACACTACAGATGTACGTCAACCCCCCAATCGGGACAATGGCCGTACCCATACGCGACCATCAACCTGCCACCATATCAGTATGGACAGCACATTCGCACAATGCAAATACGATCCTATGGCACGACTATGGTGATAGATCCATTTTTGTGCCACCGAATAGGCAAAGCAATAATCTATGTCATTGTCGATGTCTTGATTTAATTGTCTATGACCTAAAATAGTTTTGCAAAACATAAGAAACGCTCTGAATAGGACGCGATATACATTAAATTTAATATATGATATCACCAAAATAGTTGCGATCAATTTACATATGAAACAATATATATATTTCGATCGATCCATATTTATTGTATGACAAAGTAAAAAAGCCCCAGGTTTCACGTTACCTTATTAAATACCCAAAAATCTTCATGTGTTGCAGTCTATTGTTATTTTTGCGTACAAACTAAATTACTCTATAGTTTTAATTAAATTCGATCTATTTAAGTTTTTGTATATAGTAACGAATATACTTACGGACAAATCCATATTCATATTACTAAGTAATGCAACTTAATTTGTTACATTTATCGTATTATATCTAACTAGCTGTTTTCCGCCACTTTGCGTCGTTTTATAAATAAATATATATATTCAAAACCGTCAGTTTTTTTAAGGAAAAGTAGCCTTAGTTACTCTCATTCACATCAGCTATCGTCAAATAAAAGTCCCGTTAAAATCGGGCTAGCCATTCCATAGATTGGCCAGGACAAACAGACAGGCGAAACTTTAAAATATTTTGTTTTGTTACGTTGTATCGGTTAGATCAAACTATACACTCGTTTAAAATCGGTTATTTTGATGTTACAAAAACACATTGCAATTTTATTTATATGTATATATTACATAAATTTTCATCATCATCATCATCATCATCAGCCTTTAATAGTCCACTGCTGGACATAGGCCTCCCCTAATACACCCTATCCATTAGGGGTTTTGGGCCGTATTCCACTACGCTGGTCCAATGCGGGTGGTGGGTGGACTGACTTTTACATGCCCATCCGACGCATGGATCATCTTACTTTTCAGATAAATGGGTGGTCGGCCCAAATTGCCTAACCAACTAGGAAACAACAATGAAAATTTGTTGAGTCCCCGCAGGATTCGAACCCACGACCTCCGGATTCTAAAGCACACACCTATACCATAGGCTACGGAGGCAGTCACAAAATTATAGACATAAATTTTATAACGGAATATAGCAGCTTATATACTAGTCGAATTAGTATCGTCAGCGAAGGTGTAGACCTGAACTTATTATCGTCAATTGAGTGATCACACGTCGAACTGCGAAGGTTTTGAGAAAATTAAGACGACCTCGATGACCTTTTCAAATTGTAATGAAGAGGATTCAATCCGAATAATATTTTATAGATTCAGCGATTGATTCTTTTAACAAATTTAATAGTTCTAGGTTTAAAGTTAACCAAAAAACAATAAATTTTCATAAGTTGTTTCTATTATAAATATTAAATTGTTCTACAGTAAATTACTGATATTATCATCATAACATCTTCATCATCAGCTGTGATTATCATGTTGACAATAGGCTCTAAACACTTTCCATTAGAAGGTTTGATATTATAATAACTCTAAATATTTACTTACAAATATTGCTAACTTGATTTTTTTCTAATATTAGAATTCTTAATTTCCGAACGCTTTAAGGAATATGTAGTGGTAGGAAATATATACTGAATCATGAAATATTAATTTATTTGCTTCGAGATCGTTTATTTGCTGTAAACATTTTATCTTAGTTTCTGGTATTTATATTAGAGTTGCCACGAATAGTGATTTGGCCGAATACAGAATATTCGGCAAAGCCGTTGGCCGAAGCGCCGAATATTCGGCCGCCGAACATATATAACACGTCATGTAACAAAGTCGAAACCGATTGTAACAACCATTAGCTGAAGTTTTTCTTTCTTCTTCAGGAGTACCTAGTCATCATCATCATCATCATCAGCCTTTATAGTCCACTACTGGACATAGGCCTCCCCTAATACATCCCTATCCATTAGGGGTTTTGGACGTATCCCACCACGCTGGTCCAATGCGGGTTGGTGGGTGGACCGCCTTTACATGCTCATCCGACGCATGGATCCTCTTACTTTTAGACAATTGGGTGATCGGCCCAAACTGTCCTAACAACTAGGAAACAATACCGAAAATTTGTTGAGTCCCCGCAGGATTCGAACCCACGACCTCCGGTTTCTAAAGCAAACGCCAATACCACTAGGCCACGGAGGTAGTTTAGAGAGTACCTAGTATAGTGAGGTAATTATCTGAAGTTGTTATCCTGTAACGACGAAAAACGTAATCGTTTGCACCGGACAAATATGCTGAAGAAGTTTGTTTCTATCAATCACAACTTACTCAATCAATTATACTCACTAAAATATTTTAATTTGGCTATGAATACATAAAACCTTATGTAATATGTCGAGTCTTTTACTTCTCATAACTTAGTATTCGTATTCGACCGAATAATACGCACTATTTGGCCGAATACCGAATACCAAATAAGTGGCCGAATAGGGTAATACCGAATAGTAGCCGAATCATCTGCATTACAATGCGTTACATTTTCGTTTATCAGCTGGTTCTTTTAAATAAACTATCGCATAATAACATTGTTATTCGAACAGCTGACGAATGGACAATAGTATCAGCATACCGATCCGGACAGCTGACTTCACTACTATATTGTTTTGCCAGGTAGCTGCTTGAAAGATAAATCTTTGAACGCTGTTCTAACACCTTTAGGTGATAAATTAAAAGTAGTTCAAAGAAATGCGATGTATGTTGTACTGATGTGAAGAGTTTCATTATTTTAATGAATGCTTCAAGTTAAGTTGGGGAATGTTAGACAAAACCTCATGGTTCAAACATGAGTGAATTTAAATACCGTAATAATAAAATGAATAGCAACCCCGAAACCCCCCTTGTGGGGGGAATTTCGTAAAATCTGTTCTTAGCTGACCTCTACTCGGCGAAAAGAATATTCCTACCAAATTTCAAGTCGCTGCGCCTTATGGTTCCAGAAATATCTTGATGAGTCAATATACCGGTGGGAATCTTTTTCATATATATAAATATATATTGTGATTTTCATATGTCATAAATATGAAACCGATAATAAACATTTTAAAATAATGATCGCAACTTAAGAAGTCTTTTTAATAGTATAAGAAATAGAAATTACATAGACATAGTTCATGCAATTCCAGAATTTCTCAGTTCAGGCTCTGATAAAGGTTAAGTGTACAATCAATGCATAATTTATAATAAACTCTCACACTTATTTGATTGTAATATGTAAGATATTCTGATGTATAAACTAAATTATTTATAAGTAACGTAAGAACTGTTAAGTAGTTTTACATCAACACAAACATTCATACATACATACATCATCAGTCTGTGTTAGTCCACTGCGTGACATAGGCCTCCCCTAATGCACGCCTACTCCATTTAAGGGGTTTTTGGACCGTATCTCACCGTGCTGGTTCAATGGGTGAACCGACTTTTTACATGACCATCCGACGCGTGGATCATCTTACTTTTCAAACAATTGGGTGATCGACCCAAATTGCCCTAACCAACTAGGAAAAAATAATGAAAATTTGATAAGTCTCCGCAGGATACGAACCCACGACCTCCAGTTTCTAAAGCCAACGCCATTACCATTAAGCTACGGAGGCAGTTAAACATTCGTATTATTAAATCATTTATTATGCTATTAAGATATCCCATTTAAAGCATATTTTATTAATCTATTTAGTTACTGGAGAACAATAGAAATTGTCTATGAAACGGGCGTAGAGCGTTGCATTTCCATCGTTGGAGCGTGACGCGGCAATTTAACGGAAGAGCGCATAAGAGCGCGCATTATTGTTGCAGAATCGTTGACCGCTGTTCGCGTAGAAGTTATACACTGTAGCGATTTACAAATTACAAATCATCATAATCATCAGCCTGGGATAGTCCATTGCTGGACATAGGCCTCCCCTAATGCACCCCATTAGGGGATTTTGAAACGTAACCCACCACGCTGGTCTAATGCGGGTTGATAAGTGGACCGACTTTTTACATGCCGATCCGACGCATGGATCATCTCATTTTTCAGACAATTGAATGATCGCCCCAAATTACCCAAACCAACTAGGAAACAAAAACAAAAATTTGTTAAATCCCGCAGGATTCAAACCCACGACCTCCGGTTTCTAAAGCACACGCCCATACCACCAGGCTACGGATGCAGTTGTTGCGCTCGGTAAATAAGGAAGTAATAATAACTAGAACATTAATTAATGGAATCGCTACAGCTCATATTTTAAATACGTGTAGCTGACAGACAAACAGAACGATTGCACCGGACATTTCATCTGATACTATGCTCAATGAACGAGACGTTTATGCGTTTGTTTGCAACATTACAATGTTGCGCGCCTGATTATTTTCATTTAACTGTTTAAATATATATAATAGTACTGTTAATTCATTTGTTTATTGAAAATAAATATAGAGTAATTTTAACGCAGCTGAAGAAGTTTTAAAGACCTTCACTGAATGATATCTGAATTATACCAGATAAAAATATGATTAGGAATCTATGAGGATTAAGTCCAATAAAACTCGAATGATGCTTGCCCTTGCCGTTTTTACAGAAAAATAAATAATACTGGCATAGTATCAAGATAATGATGATGATGTTGATGATACTATGCCATTATTTCCACCGCAAAGCAGTAGCGTGAAAAAGTTACCGTGCTCCGGTTCGATGTACCTTATCTAGTGCAATTGCTATACAGAACCTACGTAAAATCTTATGTATCATGAGAGCTAACACTGCTTTTCATCCATTAGGTGAACGATCTGCTTGAACCTCTATATAAATTAATTAAAAAAAAATAGTAACATATTAAAACAACTCACCGTTATACTCTGCGTCGTCCATCGAGTTCTGGCTGTGCATCGAATATCTGTTGGTCGTCTTCGTAGACGGTGAACCGTGTGTCGAGTTGGCGACCACTCCCAGACTCCTGTACCCCTCATCAGAGACTTCGGATCCGTTATCAGAGGCGCTCTCAGTAGCCGGCGCGGGGGACACCGGTCTTGGACTCTTGTTCCTGATGGCATGTGGAGATGGAACCAGGTGGTTAGTGGTCACCAGTTTGGTCCTTCGATCTGGTGAGGCTGAACATCTTCCCGGGCTGTTAGCGCGTGGTGTCAAGTAACGTCTGGGCGAGGCGGCTCTGTCTGTCTCTATGTAAGGTAGGGAAGTGGGCGCGTCGAGTTTGTTGTTCGACTGGTATTGTCTTGGCTCTTCGTAGACTTTGGGTGGGTAGTCATATCTGTCGTTTTTCGTATAGGGAAGGGAGGCCGGGCCGTCCGGGCGTTCGTAAGTGACTGTAGCGCCGGCTAGGTCGTGCTTGGGTCGGGCTAGACGAGCTGATAGCGAAGTGCGATGCTGGGCGCGGCAACGGCAGGGGTCGTGCTTGTCTAGGTAGTGGGCGAGGGTGTCCCAGCCGCCGCCGACGCGTACCATCACGTGGGAGCGCAGGATCTGGAAGATAATAAGCCAGTCAGGTCTCGGTAATAAATTAGCTAATATTCATGTAAAGTATGTCTTTCCTTTCTGGTAGTGTACAAACTTGACAAAGTCGGATAAAGTACGAACTAAGCGTAATAGCTAACAGGTAAACTTTTAGTTTAATAATAAAATTAAAATACTATGGTCACAAAATATAATGTCTATACATTATAGAGATCTTATTGTCAAATGTCGACCCGCAAGTAATGTTTAGCATGTAAATTTAATAACAACGCTTTAACTAAATGAACTATTACAGAAACAAGACTATTACTAATATAGACTCCAGATTTTCAGAATAACGAATATAAAACTTTTTAACTAGACCTGATGATATTTTAAGCACAATTAAAATAGTAATTTAACTACTAATTACACTTTATTTAACTAATAACTAGTTATCACTTACAATATAAACAAAAAATAGTAACAGTGTAAGAAATCACAACAGATATCACAAGTATTCTGGGACTTACATTACTCTTTAAAAGCCAAAAGAGTATTAAAATTTTGCTCTACAATCGCACAATGTAACAGTTTCGGAAACAATTGTACTAGATTCTAACCCTAGAAGTCCGTTTAAGAGATACTTAGAGACGCATAAGGTCTATACAATGTTAAAACTAACCCTATTTGGTGAATATAAAATAAATAAGGATGGTGTGACACCGATGCGTAGAAAGTGTTGTTTTAACCCAATATGTTTAAACAATAGAAACTTTTTTAGGAACCTAAAAAATAAACCTAAAAATTTGGAACTTTTAGACGACCTTTAAGGAGGAGATTACTTAAGATTTAGAGATACGACCATCAAGGAGATCACATTAGAGAAATAGAAGTTTAGAAAATCATATATCAGAGAGCCTAAGCAAAACAGTTAAAATCTTTTAATAGTACCCTGTTTTGTTTTGAGATCCACGTTCTTATAAGATACTTCAGAAATATAGAAACAGAATTAACAAAGACCAGATCCTCAAGTGAGAAATAAGTCATCGCATGATTTGAACTCGACTTTCAAAGTGACATCATAAATAAAGTGAACCACTTATAATAGCACGGACAAAGTACAACCATTAAAGTGTTACGAATCGATGAATCACGAGCTCACTATCGCCATCTACGGTCAAATCGAAGCTCATGCGATAATTCAAAGCACAACCTTCGACCAAAACCAAACCAGGGGTCGTTTGATTTTGGTCGAAGTCAATCAGTCCAAAAGTTTTCGATAGAATATAAATAGAAAAGGCGATAGAATATAAATAGGAGATCCGGTTTTTGAAATTATTAATCGCGATACCTTTGAAGCTATAAGGCCTATTGATTCGAAATATGACATGAATATTTCTTTTGTCAAGTGAAGAACGGCTAAGACAAGGATTTACGAAGCTCCACCCCCATAAAAAAACGCGGACTAAATCGCGCTCAACAGCCTGTAGCACACACAATGTGAGCGATTGGTAAGTTCCTTATTTTAAAAGAGACCTTCTGTGGTATTACCACCGCGTGACTTTTTGCCGCGAATTAGTAGAGAGCAAACACTACTGTCTTCCGGTTTGAAGGGCACCGTAGGTGTAATTAATAGGCAAACGAGACTTAGCATTTCATTTCGAAGCGGTTTTCTGTCTTACGGAGCTTTTCTTAAGTACAGGGTGAATCGCTTACTATCAGGTAAGGGTCCTGCTCATACCATCGCTCATAGAAATAATAAAAAGAGACTCGATTGGCACCAAAAAGTCAGGAGGAATGAACATGGCCGCGGTTAACCAATAAGAACGCACTCGATTTTGACGCTGATCATCATCAGCCTGTGTTAGTCCACTGCTGGACATAGGCCTCCCCTTATGCACACCTCCTCCATTAGGGGATTTTGAAACGTATCCCACCACGCTCGTCCAATGCGGGTTTGTGAGTGAGTGAGCGGTTTGGTACCATTAGTGTTTGATATTTATTTATTTATTTACATTCATGTACACAAATTAATGGTAGAAAGGAGGAGTTAATACCAATGGCTTTGTCTGCTAGTCAACCTCTGGATGGGTAAGTGAACAAATGGTAGGCGTACAGTTTTAAAAAGTTTGACTGAACTATGGAGATATGTCTGGTAATAAGACTAGTTTAAAAAGTTACCAAATACAGATGACACACAACAATAAACACATAAAGGGAGACGATAGATCATTGTACACTGGTCAATATCGCTCCATATTAAGGGTCGAGGCAAGGCTCCACCTAAGGTCGAATGTATGTTTGTATTGAACGCACAAGGCCGAACCAAAGTTCTCACGACGGCGCACAAATGGCAAATCGCATAGAAGTGGACACACCTTGTTTTGCATAACAATCGCTGGCTACGATTGTTTAATACAGCAATTATAAATTGTAGCACCTTAATCGTTTCTTTTATAACCAATACTTATGTACAATCTTTAATTTATAGAAGAACAGTGAAATCTCCGAGTAAGGGCCTCAATTATAAAATACTAGCAACCCCCCTTATGGGTGAAATTTCGTAAAATCTGTTCTTAGCTGACCTCTACTCGGCGAAAGGAATATTCCTACTAAATTTCAAGGCGTTACACGCCTTATGGTTCCAGACATATCGTGATGAGTCAATACATAGGTGGGAATCTCTTTATATATATAAATAGATAAGCCACTTCGAGAAAATAGTTTTTGTAATAATGTTTTAACAAATAATATTTAGCACATTATCCTAAACAAATCACTAATAATAGTCATAAAAGTACGGTATTTTGTAAACATACTATATTTCTAGCTTCGTTTAATGATGTTGAAGTTACCTAATAAACATATCAGTAGTAATAGATAAAACTACAAGATGTTTAGAAAACATTTTTATTTTTATGGTGCTTTTATTAATAAAGATCGAAATAACATCTAAACCATTCAGTCATAACCGCAAATAAAATAAGCAATTTCGTTAACATTTCGTTTTTAACGATGTTTCAATAAAGAATGATTGAAAATAACACTACAACGTCTATTGTAAAACTGATATTTAAATAGCGTTACGTGACTCACATATACAGTTAAAGTGTGAAATAAAGTGGCTGTGTAATATCATTATTTGTGGGCAATTATGCAAAAATAAACGAGCAATTATCATCATTCAAAGTCGGCGATTTACTCAACTTATGTTGATTATAAGCCAATACATAACCATTATACAACACACAGTGTATGGTAAATTATTTAAATTACACACGCGTCAATAGTTAAACCATAAAACAGACGCGTGAAGGGATAATTGTTTATGACAAATGTGTCTTATCAATTAAAAAAACCATACAAAATACATTTGTGCTAATTATTGCAGAAAAATAACAATTACCGCTAATTTTAAGACAAAGTCATCTATTGCTGTTTCTCATTTAACCTGCAGTATATGAGTAAGATCCGATTGCTAAATATTAGAATGACAAATAAACGGTATTTATAAGGGTATTAAATTTATTTGCATAATTCTAGAAATTGCGAAAGTTAGTTGGTATGGATGTTTATCAGCCCATTACCAAAAAATACTCAGGGCATTTTGACAAGTGTTCGAAGTGATAGAGTATTTACGCCGAAATAACGTATAAGTTACAATAATAAAGATTTCGGTACTTGATAAAAAAACATATTCGAAGCCGGGAGATGTTAGCTAGTTTATACATGCATACATCGTCGACTTTCTGGTCTTGATAAAAATTATAAAGAAATCTTCACAAAATACTCGTATATTAATAACTCTAACAAAATATATTTCAGACTTGGTATGTCCTGTTACGGGGGCCGCCTGGAATGGTACCACCGGTGCCTATTATTGCCGCAAAGCAGTAGTGTGAAAACGCTACTCTGTTCCGGTTTAAAGGGCACCGTAGCCGGAGTATTTAGTGGGTCTCACGGTAGGCAGCGCGTTGGTGATATTCTCAGTATTGCCGATGTCTAGGGGCGTCGGAGATAACTTTCAACTGGCCCGATTGCTCGTCTGCCTTCGTTTGCGATAGAAAAATCATGCAGTCTAAATTTAACAATAATTTATGGTGTTAATACAATCGAGTGACTCTTATACGTTGTTGCCTTTAACACGCCTGAACGAGCAGGAACAAATAAAATGCTTGAGACGAACAAACGATCCAAATAACTTCAATCAACACAGCGGAACAATTAGGTTAGAATACAAGTTGATTTTTTTGATTGTTTACTAAGATCGGCGAACGATGTGTTACATTGTCATAATTAATGTTTTTCTATAAGAGAATAACAGAAGCATGTAAGTACCGGTCTAATTCCATTAAGAATGTTTGAGTTACGTTGAAAAATAAACACGCTGAAATACATTTTGTTGAATGTAAGTTACTAGTTTTTATTGCAGTCTTAATGATTTAGTGTATAAAAAAAAAACGATTATTCTTCTTCAAAACGTAGAAGTGTAATGTTCAGTACATCGCAAACATTACACACATAAATTAATAGAGACAACAAGTTTGTACCGCCTATGTTAATATCGTGTAAAAATCACATTAAATTATGAACTTTTCTTATTATAGTATAGGTAACATCGATAATACTGTTGAGTTTTATCAAAATCCGGTAACCATTTCCTCTTTTAAAAGTTAATAAATATCCATATTTTCAATTTTTTGCAATTTTAATATAAGTCGCAAAGTACTAAAAAACTGCACTTACCCTGACGAATATAAGGATCCTGGTGTCACCGATTCTGTACTTCCCCTCCGAGACCCTGACCATGGGGAACTGGGTCGGGCAGGAGCACCTCTCCACCAAATCCCTGACCCTCTCATCCAAACTCCTCAAGTCGTTGGTCACCAACTGGGGCTGGGGTCCTGACGGGACCAATCCTAGAGCCGAATCATCAGGTCTCAGTTCCTCACCAGCCAATTCCCTTTCGATCTGCTTCTCCATCTGAACGAGCAACGGTGCCGGCATTCCGAGGACCGCGCCCTTTCTAGCAACTTCTAGAAGACATAACACCACGTGCTTCTCGTTTTTTCTGAGGCACAGGTCGTCAGTTTCGAAGAGCAGGCACTCTAATATTCCTAATGCTCTACGACACCACTCTATGAAGTTGGACACGTTGTCCCTGGCGAAGAATGTTCCAGCTTTAGCAGCGGGGAGCATGTTGACCGGTGGCCGGGAGCGTAATGCCTTAGCGAGGATTACGGCCTCCTCGGTTTCCGTGACTGGTGACTCCAGGATCTGACGAGCAGAGTCACGTACCGCGTTTGCGTGCTGCAAAAAAAATATACAAGGTTAAAATCAGGTTTCAGTTATATACAAATGATCATAAGGAGACAGTCGACTTTGCATAAGGTATAAAAAGATTTGCAGTTACCTAAAATTGTTATATCATTAATATTTGGACCGTTAAAAGAAAGAGGAAAGATTTCACTTAGTTTTTAAGGAATGTTAAACGTTTATAATATACGAGTATTAACTGGAAGCATAGCTTTTATGTAATCTTCTTTTATTTAAGCTAATTCGGTCAATTTTTATTATTTCATTTAGTCATCAAAACAAATGATGCTTAATTGGTCTACTGGTCGAAAAAACATGACGCAATCACAGACCTTAAAGATTTTAGGCGCGGCCGGACCATGCAGTGCGAATCTGACCTGAGGTCGAATGAAATGACCTTGAGTTCGGATTTGTCACGATTAAAAGATTTCGAAAGTGCTGATAGACTACCGAGTTTATTAACTGTTAGTCCAATTTAGTGTGCGTTAATAAAATGCAATTATGCTGTCAGCATTTGACGAATCTCTTTTATAGTTATCAGCAGATTAATGTTGTAAAAACTATGATTGGCTATTGTTAAGTACTAACTTTCGGCAATACTGTTAATCTAGCCAAATTTAATGACAATGAACGTTAAATTAACGTTTATATTGTTGTAGAAACTCAGCTTTAACAGAAAATTGTACACAGATTAAGTTAATAAGTTGTTTTTTGTCATTGAAAAATAAAACTAGTATTATTTTCTTAATTAGCATTAAGTTCATAGCCTTCTTGCATCTGTTACTAGGACATCTCGTGAGTTTTAATTCTACGAAGTTCATTAATTCGATTTCTGATCATCAAGTATTTTCCTCTTTTATTTTAGTTTTCAATGGAAATGATTTTTTCGACTAAAATATATGTCGGTTAGCCACAAAAACTTAACATGCAGTACAAATAAGTAAATGCCAATACTATCCCGACAATTACAAACTAAAACAATAACTAAAACAATTACTAATTAAAAACTAAGTATGAAATAGTAAGAAACAAGTAGAAAAAAGTAAACGATGTTCAGATCTGCTTTAATATAAAGCCCCTTGTCAATCCTCAACTGATTTCTGTTGATTAATTTCAATAAAAAAATATTAAGAAGTTACTTAGATAATTATTTCTTTTATTTACGCGATTATTATACATATCAAATCCACTAATTTACGGATTTTTCGCGTTACTTAAATATATTTATTCCCGACGTTTCGGATTCTTTTCAGCGTCCATGATCACCGTGATCATGGATGTTGTCTATTTAAGTAACGCGAAAAATCCGTAAATCAGTGGATTTGATAAGTTATTTAGACCTGAATTATTATGATTCCAAGGAAAGTGTTTAAGTATACTGTAACAAACCATCAACATAGTGCATTTATATCATTAAATCCAGCAATAAATCATTAAATCTATAGCAACTCCACGTTTTAAATTTACAAATAACCGAGATCTCCAGGCGGTTCTAATGAAGAAAACGTTTGCGTTTTCCAATTCCATGTAACGCGCGTACTGTGCGCACAGCGTTTACCGATAAGAATAATTTTAGCGCCGAGTAACACGCACTGCAAAAACTGTTTAGTATTCGCAGCCGCATATGTACACCGTCACAGTAGCCGACTGACGACTACTTACTCTCAGGGAATCGAGTCAGGGTTGCCAGTTAAAGAAACGATATGAGTGATAAAATAAAATCGATATTAACAATTATTTTTTTTCTTTAGGCGAATACGATACATTATTAAATAAAATGACTTTTTACGGATTCAGTCTACCCCGTGACCGCGGCCGCTGGAAAGTGTCCGAAATCAGACTAGTTGGTGATTTATCGAAATAGCAAAAAGGCACATTTAATGTGAAGTATTCATCGGTTTTATATGTGAAAGTTTAACGAAACAAAGATATTTTAAAAACGGTTATTTACAAAAATATGTACAATAACAATTAAAAGGGAGCAATCAATGATTACAAAAGGTTGATTTGCTTAATGTTAAAGATAAGTAAATATTTCAGAAATAGATTAACTTTGATTTATTTTCATCATCATCCCTTTATTTTTTTATTTCAGCCTTTGAAAGTCTACTGATGGACATAGGCCTCCCTTAATACACCCCTATCCATTAGGGGGTTTTGGACCGTATCCCACCACGCTGGTCCAATGCGGGTTGGTAGGTGGACCGATTTTTAACATGCCTATCCGACACATGGATCATCTTACTTTTCAGACATTTAGGTGATCGGCCCAAATTGCCCTAACCAACTAGGAATCAACAATGAAAATTTGTTGAGTCCCCGCAGGATTCGAACCCACGACCTCCAGGTTTCTAAAGCACACGCCTACACCATTAGGCTACGGAGGCAGTAAAGTGCAAAGGCAGTGATTTACTTTAACTAGATAAAATATGTTATATCAATGTTTCGTAAACAAGAAACACAAAGTGGCAACCCTTGAAAATTGTCAGTAATGAAATTCTTTCCAAGAAAATGTTATAACACAAAGTAACATTTTCTCGAGCAAAGACAAAGTTCTCTACGTGTTTAGAGTTGAAAGTAAGAGATTGATATATCGCCTTAGTTGTTGCCATTAAAAAGATTTACGGGCATTTAGTTTTTTATTATACGAAATAGAAACACACGATCGGATAATGTTGTAACTTTAAAAATGTTTGTAACGCAATCATATTGGATTGATACATACATATATATGTACACAGTAAATGTTTTTCTTTTTTATTTTAAAGACGATTGCCGTTTTAATAACTGTTGGTAAATAAATTCAATTATCATTAGTTCACTTGTGTAACAAGTGGGCCAGGTAGGAATTAAATTGATGAGTTTCTTTATTTTTTTCTATCTGTAAATTTATAATATTATAAACTCATACGTAGTTTAAATAGATTTGTTTTAATTTCAAAAGTGAAGTAAAATAGTACAAAAATATGCAGTTGAAATGTAGTTATAATTAATTATGTGTGTAAAGAAACTACATGAGGATTATTCACGGTTCAAACTGCTTCAGTAGTATGCAAAACTCTATTCAATACCAAATGTAGAGACACGAAATTTGAATTATGAGAAGTCTGCATATGGGAGCGCGTTGAAGTCTTTTATTCGCAAATGTCCGTTCTCATTGTTACGTGTTGAAGCACGTTATGAATAAGTAATGTCGGGTATGAATACTATGTAGAGCTTAGGTCGGCGTATTTCTGCAAATGTTTAGAATTTAAAGTGTACCAGTCTTTAGCATAAGTAAGAAATGAGCATTGTATATATATGTATACGCTTTGTAAAAGATAAAACGTATTATTTGAGTAAAGTTTTATCAATCTAACGATAACATTACAAAAATTCTAACGACATCGAGTTCCCACGATCGGTTCTTTTTTTAAATTCTAATTCTACTATACTCTATTCTACATGTAAATACAAAAAAATGTATAGCTAAATGTTCAACATGTTCAACCCAACATTTAACATGACCACATTTTTTTTGTTCAGTTATAACTTTAGGCTCTACCCATACGTAAGTGATAGAGCAATTTTTTGCATCATTACAAGTCTTTCTAGAGATGTTTCCTGAGACACTCGAGTTGCGTATGATTTTCAAAGTGCCCGTAACCAATCGATAATTTTATCGCGTAGCACATTGAACCCGGTGTTGGCACAAAAACGGCGGAGAAATGCGGGATGTAAGCAACGAACAAAGGAAACACCAGCATGTGAAAATATCGTTCGCGATAATGGCTGTTACGATATATGTAAACGTATCGACTTTTACAAAATAGAGTTACAACGTGAACTATTTCAGTGAAATTGGCATTTTAGATCGGTAATTTCATTTAAATTTAATTTTTTACATATTTTTTAGGGTAAAGACTAGCTTTTTGAATACATTTCAGCTTTTTATAAGGTATTAGGATAAGTAAGCAGTGCACTAAATTCCAATCAATGCTCCCATTACATATATTATTTAACATAAACATTGAGCAATATGGACTTACATTTTACAGTTATTGATTGTTTTTTAACACTTTTGAAATGGTTGGACTTATGCCAGGATTCTGATCAACCATTGGTGTGAGAATTGGACATAAAAATAATAAAAGTAATCATATTTTTAATAAGATGTGTCTTGAACATGTTCATGGACTATAATACATATTATGATGTTTCGAGTTCTATATATTACTGACAAGTTTGCTTTAGTTATTCTGTATTTATAAAACCGCAGCTAGGTTGTTTTTTTAGTCCTAACTTGACAACAAATTATATATAAAGAATAATCTATCCATGTATAATTAATAGTAACGTAATTCAATATACCGAAGGAAACAATAAATTAACCGAGCGACAGATGACAGGCTTATCGCTACCGACTGGCGCCTATAATTGTTCGAGCGCGTCATGAATATTACAAGAATTAATTAATTGAACGCGCTTTAATGTTTTCTACATTGTTACAGCGCATTTAATTATTTTAATGAAACTAATCAATGACCTTTTAATCAAAGAATTATAATTACTGACAAAGACGTTGTAGACATTTGGGCTTGGGTTTTTGAAAGCTTATTCGTATGTTGGCTATTGTGGTTGGTCTATTGGCACTCATCAAACAATGGCATAAAGAAAAATCGATGATATAGTTATCCCCAGTATTCGAACCCATGATCTCCAGTCTGTACAGCAATGAAAAAGGTAAAAAGTAAATTAACTGATTCAGCTATCGAATGCATTTTACCTTTTGGGTTGTGCAGGTCAGATGCTATAATCGCCCTGCATAAAAGTATTTTTCACGTAAATCCAGATAGATTAGACGGCGACTCTATATAAACACAGGATAATAACTAGATCTGCGTACTAATTTAACGATAATAGATATAGCACCGCCTCTGCCTCCATAGCCTAGTGCTTAGCTTAATAGCCTAGCTTTAAAAACCTTAGGTCGTGAGTTCGAATTCTGCAGTGACTCCACAAATTTTAATTGTTGTTTCCTAGTTGGTTAGGGCAATTTGGGCCAATCAACCAATTGTCAGTATAGTAAGATGATCCATGCGTCGGATGGACATGTAAAAAAGTCAGTCCACCCACCAACGCGCATTATACCAGCGTAGCGGGATACGGTCCAAAAACCCCCTCATGGAGGAGGCGTACATTAGGGCAGGCCTATGTCCTACAGTGACATAGACTGGTGATGTATATATGTAGAGATAAAACGATTTATGACAAATCGCAACAAACGTACAAACTTAGCATTTATAGCAACAATTACAATACAGCGTATCCGTTTAGTGTCGCAACAATTCTTAGCGCCGTACCACCGTTCACATTATGGATTGGAACGATGCAATAAAACAATTACCATTTCGATTGTTGATTGCGCTCAGTGATCATTAGATCCAAATTGAATTAATTAGACCAAGGACGTCGGCCGCCCACGGAATGTAGTGTACATTACATACAGCTGTTAAGTTATAGAATCAGTCGGTGAACGAAACACAACATTTGTTGGAACGGTACTCAATAGTGAAGCTGAATTTCTTGTCACTTCCGCTAAGAGGTACTCAAGTACTAGTAACTGAGTAGAAGTAGCTAGGCTCATGTAGTTTGATCCAAAATTAGGCATTTTTAAGGCATAATATGCCAATCGTAGAACTTAAGCAATAGCTTAATTTTATTTATAAACGAAAAACGATATTTAGCTATTGATCATTATCTCATTATTGAAATTATTGAGAAGATTCTTCAGTTGTTAATAATAAAATTATAATTTCACTTTTTTTACAAATAACTTCAGCTTTTATACACTATATAAAGTAAATTATACATCAATTAATTAATTGAGTTCAAGTTATGTCATGGCATGTAATTAAAAAAAATCAATAATTACTTGGTAATTTAAGCTACTAATAGAATTGAGTATTGATACTAAAATTTATATTCTATCACTTCATCAATAAAATAAATTAATATCGCTTAGATAACTGAAGCTTAATAAATTTAAACAGCTTTGATAGGGCATTTATCACATCTACTATACTTCTATATATAAAATTTGGTATTTTGTTTTTACCTTTTCTTTCTATATTCTCTACTGTTTCTCATATAGTCGGCAACTAATATAGCAGTGTGTTTAAAAAAACTTCATTAACAAAGAGTTACTGAGCCTTCCATCTACAACGAAAGAAATAATCTGCTTTCTGAAGAGATTCCAGTATTTTTTGGGAAACACCGTGACCATTCAAAAACTTAAACACGTGAATGCAATTACAAAAACGCGTAGACGCTAATCGATTAGCTTCGCCGGAAGTTTAACACTAGTAAGTTTAACAAAGATTATTAACATTAATTGTAGAGTTAGATAACACTGTTATTACGTAAACATTGAATAAGAAAATTGTTGATTACGATTAATAGTCACGTTAATAAACAACCATTAAAGAACATGCCGTGACGTAATAAAAATTAGAGATGTCTAAAGCCTTGACGAAAGAACTTGTAAACATATCATTATGTTATATGTTAATAAAAATGTCCTCTACGTACCTTATTACGATTTACGAACTAAATTCAATTATTACATTGATAAATAAAAGATAATTATGACGTCACTATTACACAGTTACTACTAATAAGTGTACTAGTAAATTATTGTGTATTATATTATGATTGACAACCAAAAAATAAGCTATTACTACAACTAGTCAGTCTAAGTTCACAACGAAATTCAGTCATAAATCATATCACATTCGACCAGATTTCATTTCAATCCAATTAACGTCAATCTGACAGATATTTAATTAAACACAAAAAAGTGAACATGACAGTCGGAATGACATTATTTTCAACATTTACGGCAAGGTGACGCGGAAATGACTATAATTCCTCAACTCTAGGTCGTATTAAGGCCGTTCAGGTGACTGAATTATTACACATTTTCACCTCACAGCCGCTCCTTGTACTTAACGCCATAGCAAAGTACACGCACTTAAAGGAAACGTAAAATATGCAGTTGTTACTCGTGTTTACGATCGATTTAATAATGATAAGACAACTTAATAAATAAGAACTGTGAGGGTAATCATCATCAGCCTGTGTTAGTCCACTGCTGGACAAAGTGACTCCCCTCATGCAAGCCTCCTGTGACCCGCCACGCTGGTCCAGACAATAGGGTGATCGGCCAAAATTGTCCTGACTAACTAGAAAAAAACGATAACACACCTTGCGTTATGGTTTCCCAGCGAGATTCGAACTCACGACCTCCGGATATATAATATGGTTTCTTGTAGACGTTTTTGATTTTCGTATGATCAAATTTACGATTAATTGCGCAGTTGTTATTGTAAGTACTATTGTAATTGATCTGCTTACAAATAACTTTGTATACGCTGTAAAAAGAAAAATTTTCCGTATTGTTTTATTTCATGCATCTTTTAGCATTTACAGACACAATAACGTGCCCAACAAATAAAACAAAACGTTAAAACAGCACTGTTTTATAAAGGGAAATCGCTTTCTTATATCATTAATTACATTCAATTACGTTAACTGCGATTTTCGCTTTACATAAAATTTCATGATGCTCATTACGAACCTACCCTAACACTGCCAATCTATTATATACTTTAAGCGTCAAATAACAAGTGTCAAATTTGGATGCAGCGCGTTGCACTTGACTTTGGTTGTAGACTGCCGTAAAACCAGTACGAGATTCTGTGGTCAAGGCCAACGCACTTGTTTTCACTTTCCACGAGATCTTGTTATCTGCTTACACCATACACGCGGACGTCAGTCGTTCAGATACCTTTGCTTCTGGATTCTTATTGCTTTACTTCCATTTTTTTAAGTTATTTGAGAAGTAAATAAAGATAAAGAGAGAATGAGTTTTACAGATATTTTATGGTTCATTTCATATTTCCTCTTATCGTATACTTGTTTATATTTTCAATTCACAGTAAGTTGTTCTCGTCTATCCTCGTATAGTGGATCGTATTTCTTAACAAGCATCTAATTGAACCAGCACTTGCCAAGACTGACGTCGATGTAACCAACCAAATTAGACAATATTAATAAACTATACAATAAATTCTCTTGAAACCCTTCAAACTTTAAAGATATAACGAAACAAGTCAATAATACACTATGCATCCGTCCGTCAATTACTCTTTTTGTATAACAAGACGTGATCGCACAAGAAAAACCAAAGGAATGAGGCGTTAAAACATAGACAAGCGACTAGATGCTCCAGGGCCGTAGGTAAATCAGGCCCATTCGTTTCGACTTCTGACAGGAGATAAATCATCTGTGATAGTTCCACGATAGGGCGAACCGATCAGCCATTGTCCCGTTGTCTACAATGTATTGATAAATTATCTGTGGGCACTTGGTTAACAAGTTCTTTTTCACCGTGGAAATCCATTACCGCGAGTGTTGTCTATGGGTAGCGTTTCTTAGGCCATTTTTTACTCTATGTCTTATGTCATCGGCGGTGATTCTGTACCACAGAAAATCAGCTTGACGCAATATATAATGTTTTGGAAATATAAAATAATAGGTGGCACAATATACCTTTTTTTTAATACACTAAGTATTTAAATAATTTGTGAATACAAGTACAAAAGGCAATATAGAGTAGAAGACAAAAAATAGTTTACAAACACGTTATGAAATATATGATTACGTTAAATGTTATAATTTTTGCATTGCGACTGTACAGACTCATCATAGTGAAAGTATTTATATTATTTACAAATTTTCAATTATTTCTAATACAAAATTTCGTCTAAACCCTGTGAGTCAATTTCGGCAAAAGCTCACTAGCCTATATATCAAAGCCGTCACATCCTGTCATTAATGTGTACGAATGCAAAATAATGATGATACGTCATTCAACCATTACAACATTATCATTAAAAAGTCAACCAGTGCTCAGTGAAGATAACAATTGCGTCAGGAAATCAAACCTGAACATCGATGGCATCCGTTAATGATGTACGTCCACGAGAATTTCCGATTTGATTGAGAAGGAAAGGAAATCATTGAATCGATCAAATGATCGCTACTATCGACTATTTGATCGATTTTAGCCACGAATATGGAAATAAAAATAGATTGAATATGACTCTCAAATAGCCACGACTAAGTTTTTAATTAAAAAGTTAACTATGATGTTGCCATTTAATACAGTTATTTTTTATAATTTTGTTAGACTTATTTATTTATTCAGAGTTACTTACGGTAAAATTCAGAGACTACACAACATAGAACTACTAAATTTAAATAATCTAATAAAGCATAGAGTTTCATTAATTTTCCTTCTCCAAAGATAACATGTTTCAAAGGCAAATTTAACTCATACTATCACCAATATTAATTAAAACATTTCCGTCGAATATTTATCAAAGGACAGTTAAACAGACAATAATGTTTATTAATACGAACGTCCAATGGCCTCATTAACCCAAAGGGGCATATCGGCCTATAAATCTCCGCGAGATATCACATGAGTCAGTAACCCCTGACGAGGAAGTGGCCTTCCGTCAGCTTCGGTACCTTCCAACCCTTATATGGTCCTCATTTTGTTGGACTGTAATAGCATACTGACGCATTTCGGCAGCCTAACTTGTACCGATTGTGTTGTAATTCTATGTAAATGCGTGAAAAAAAAGAGAAAGATGTTTGAGTTTATTTTTATTTTATAACAAAGATCTAGAAACGTTAGTTTTCAATATTGCTTTAGATAGTATCATCGAAGAATAGTAACTATTTTTATATTGATTACTACATACGATTATAAATATTTCAAACTAGCAACCCCGCAACTCCCCTTGTGGGTGAAATTTCGTAAAATCCGTTCTTAGCTGACCTCTACTCGGCGAAAGGAATATTCCTACCAAATTTCAAGTCGCTACGCCTTATGGTTCCGGAGATATCGTGATAAGTCAATAAATAGGCGGGAATCTCTTTTATATATATATAGAAAATATAAGTTTTGTTTATCACTATTTACCTAAAATTGCAAACATTTTCTTTATATGAAAGAATATTACTACCATATCGCTATCTGCAGTAGTTGTTGACTGATGCTATTAATAAATAATTACTTTACGTGTTTAGTTTTCGTGCGTTACCTATAAAAACAGTAACATGAGACACATCATCAGCCTTTGATAGTCCACTGCTGGACATAGGCCTCCCCTAATACACCCTATCCATTAGGGACTTTTGGACCGTATCCACCAGCTGGTCCAATGCGGGTTGGTGGGTGGACCGACTTTCACATGCCCATCCGACGCATGGATCATCTTACTTTTCAGACAAATGGGTGATCGGCCCAAATTGCCCTAGCCAACTAGGAAACAACAATGAAAATTTGTTAAGTCCCCGCAGGATTCGAACCCACGACCTCCAGATACTAAAGCACACGCCTATACCAATAGGCTAAGGAGGCAGTTACATGAGACACATATGTATTGAATTATATGTTATTTGAACCGGAAACGAAAAAAAGACCTTGAAAATAACAAGGCATGGTCCTTTAACTGAATAGTTTATCTATACAAAGCTAACAGGAAGTCATGAGGTCAACAACAAACCCTTTTTTGGCGACAAGCTACGTATTTGTGTGAAATTTCTTCCGGAAACAAAACGTATGATTGACGGAAAAGGTGTTCTTTAAATACATCTACGAGCGGAAATTGGAGTTAAGGTGAAAGTTAGTCTCTGACTATAAAAGGAAAACAATCAATAGAGTGAAAAATAATGCATGTGTGTTTTAGATAACGTTATATTAAATGAAATACTAGGGTCGTCTTAAAAATATCATTTACAAAGACCGGATATCAAATTCTAAAGTGATAAACAATAATTCGTATGATACTTTTTCAAAAGTGTATCAAACTTAGAGAAAGAGTATAAAGTTCTCTCTGAACATATCGAAGTTTGTAAAACAAACTGATTTAAGTAAGAAAACTCATTGCTCGGTTTCGATCGTCGATATGATGAATACATCATTTCCATAATTTGAACCGGAACAATCCACAGTGATTTACGACAATCTATGATATAAAGTGTCATTATTTAAACTGCAAAGTAAAAGTCCGACGTAATGAGTTATCGTATACAACATTTATTGTAAGAGATCATCGTCGTGCATCGATCGATAGTATGACTCATATCCATAATGCAATGAATGACAGTGATCGACCATGCTGTCATCATTCTCTTACCTCACACCTAATATCGACAATATTAATGATGATCGCTTGATGTCGATTATGATATGTAAATGGGTGATTGATTTTCATCGTTCATATGAAACAATAAATTTATTCTTGACGATTGAAAAAAAATAAATAAAAAGTCATTTATATGCAGGTGAATTTAAACCATTAGTATTTTTTTAAGAAACTACGTAATTGTTAAAAACATCATTAACAAAAAGTTATATTAATCATAATAAACCAAAAAATATGACGATTAATCTTATAAATTATAATTATAAAATTATACAGATTTTTTTACTGTGTTGCTATAGTCATTATTTACTATTTATACATTCAATTTTAAATTATAATTAAATGTATGTATATAATGAAAAATAAATAATAATTAAAAATAAAAAATGCAAAATGTGCGATGGCCGGGAATCGAACCCGGATCAACTGCTTGGAAGGCAACTATGCTGACCATTACACCACCATCGCATCTGCTTAGTAAGTTAAAATAGTGTAACAGTATTAATACACCTAACGGTACCTTCGTTCATTTCACTTGTTTACATATTAACTCAGAAATTTACGGCATTTTGAAATCGTGAGAAGAATTAACATATAAATCTATTTATGTGTCAAGTCTCTTAAAATTATAATGTGTAACACGTAAACGCAATCTATTATGTATATTTAAAAATGAAGCTGTTGTAGGAAAAATTGTCAAAAGTTATTAATCACTAAATAATCTAATTCATAATAAAAAAAATATGTTTATACGTATTTTAGAAAGTATAAAGAAAAAAGGACTGTTTATCCACTCGACTTCAATACAGAACTACCATAGAAAATTCCGACCGAAGCAACGGATTAAAGTTCAATAATAATTATCCCCAAAAACCCCTTAATGGAGGTGCGCATTAAGGGAGACCTAAGACCAGCAATGGACCAGCACAGGCTGGTGATGATTAATATTTTCCAAGAAACTTTATATTTTATTTGATTCGCTCACATATCTACGACCGGTCGCATTACGTTTTAAAACAATAAACTTTTAACAACGTAAATAAAATTATAGAGGAATTCAACAAGAGACTTAACTTGTAAGATGATGTCGACCACGTACGAATCGTCGCATTTTACGAAAGGGCGCTACGAAACGCCGGTGCAGATTAATTAAGAAACAAAAAAGTAGGGTTGTTAATGCACGGTAATTGGATAATTATGGATAATTATAAGCGAAAAACAAACAAATAAACGTTAAACTGTTGAACGAAATAAGCAGAAAATTATATCATCGTCATCATCATCATCATCAGCCTGTATTAGTCCACTGCTGGACATAGGCCTCCCCTACTGCATGCCTTCTCCATTAGGGGGTTTTGGAGCGTATCGCACCGCTTACTTCACAGACAACTAGGTGATCGGCCCAAATTGCCCTAACCAACTAGGAAACAACAATGAAAAATTGTTGAGTCCCCGCAGGATTCGAACCCACGACTTCCGGTTTCTAAATCACACGCCCTTACCACTAGGCTACGGAGTTGAAAATTATTACTAGCTTTCAAAATACTTTAATTTAGCTAACTTGAATGACAATAAACAAAACCTTTTTGTTCTTAACCCCAGTTCGGTATATCGAATTAATATTAAGAGAAAAACCCTGTTTCCACCTCATTCGTATTAATATTACAAACATTTGGATTATACATTTGCCAATCAGCAACCACAGTAGAGGCTTGCTCTGCCTGGATGCTATGCAACTTACTTCACTTAATAACTACTTAAAGCCCCCTTATGATTGGGGAGGCCTAAGCCCAGCAGTGGACTATCACGCTGATGATGATGATGTTAATACTTTACTGGCCATACTATGGACAAATATACAAGAATATAACGTGTCAACCCTAACCGCTTCGTGTGGCGGCGCGCACGAGTCGTCCCGGCCGCTTTGTAGTGCCGCCGGTGCCTCGTGATTGCACAGATTATGTCGATGCCAACGCGTCTATGGTTTCGCAGACGTTTTTTTTTAAAGCCGGACAAAAGCACCGCGATACGTGCGTCGGCTGAATATAGGATCGTTGCCATAAAAGTGTTTTTTGATCTGTACGAACAATTCGAAGATGCTCGTTGGATGTTTCTTGATGCAATTCGGCACGGCTGTTGGCGGTTTAAATGTTAAGGTTGTACGTCTTCACTGTCGTAACGTTTGGAATGACAATTGCGCGATTTGTGTCGGAAGATGTTTTACGTCTATAATAAAACTATATTAAGAAGGGAGTTACTATAAGAGAATAGCCGCTAAGTGATTGACATCGCCTAGACATGATGCAATGACGACACTTCGTTTCTGATTATTATGCGTTGTTTACCATTGTTTACTACTAAAATCTAATTTCAAATATGAAATCTAAATTCATGAAAGCTATAAAACCTTAACTTGATTTTTGTACCAAAGATAAGCGTATTTCTCATCTATATATATTTAATGGAATAGGTGAGAATTATCGCGCATACACTTTTTTTGTTCTAATTATAACAACAGCTTCAGGCCTGCTAGAATGCCAAAACCTATTCAAAATATAAAACTCAAAAAAGGGCCATCAAAATCAGGACTATCCGACCGCTTGTATGGTATCCGACATGCTCATGGTCACTCTAAGGTAAGCAGCGGTTATGTCGCATGCACGATAGCCCGTGACCCGGCGCAATTGGCGTTCCCACGGCGTTGCCCCGCGCTGGCCCCACGCGGGACCCCTGTTAGCCGTCTGAGGGGCCGCCGTCCTTTTTAGGAGCGAGCCTCGTTTTAGAAATGGATACCCGCGTTTCGTAAGCTGGGTAAGTGCGCTGTACCTTATTATCGCGGTATATACACCGCATGTACTGTGCGGTAGGTATACATGAATGATTTATAGCCTTTCTAGACTTTCCGAGGCTAGAATTAGGGTCCCACTTGATGATAAGTTAACATAATTTGATCCATAAAGACACTTTTAAAATTATGTGTACCCATTTCCAAGGGATACGACTTAAAAGATAACAAGAGCTAGGAAAATTGTAAGGATACACGTAACGAGAATAAATAAAACTATTTGGAAAAACACAATGTACTACATATCATGTCAATCGCTGTTGAAATAGTTTACACGGTCAACTAATAAATCCTATACGGGTGATAGTTCTATTCGTCGCTACGCTTGCGTTTTGATCAGCTTCCAGATCGTATTTGGCTATTAGTCACAACCAGCCAGTGACGTCAGAATCCAAATTTCATCACTAATGACTATGATAGGTGTTAAATTATTTAATGGTGGCCCGTTGACAAATATCGTGTCCGCGCCGGACTCTGAGATTTATTGTGCCTCTTGGGATTGCCTTAAATCTTGCACGGTGATGAAATGTATACTCCGTGAGGTAATATGGATCTGCACTAATTGTAAGGTGATTATTGTATGATATATTTAGCTTAATATTAAATTATATATTCAAAGGAGTAAAGCTCGATTTATAAATTATTTATGCATTGCCTAGTTGTCGTGGGAGGTTTGCTAAACCAATTTTGTTATACGCATTCATCACCATCATCATCAGCCTGTGACATTCCACTGCTGGAAATAGGCCTCCTCTAATACACCCTATCCATGGGGGTTTTGGACCATCCACCACGCTGGTCCAATGCGGGTTGGTGGGTGGACCGACTTTTACATGCCCATCCGACGCATGGATCATCTTACTTTTCAGACAATTTTATAGGAATGTAAGGATAACCTTACATTCCCTATAAAATCCCTATAAAATTTACAGTTATAATTCTAAATACCATCAAACAACCAACTAAATTATCAGTGCACCGCCGAAAGGTTGACTGGTTTATTTGAAAATTAATAAGAAAATGTAATGCTTATTTTGAATATTGACTGGACTAGGTCGACAATGCCTTAGGCATTAGGCCTTTGTAAATGCCTTGTGCATCAAGTGTAAATAAACAGATAAATTACATGTTAATAAATTGTAAACTCTCGTTCTAGACTTGATGAAATCTAGACCTAAAATACCGCGTCTAAACACTAAACCGTATCGATTCACAACTACTACCCGATCGCTCCAATTTCAATGAATGGAACTGGCGACACTATTCCCACCCACGGGTTTCTAGTGGTCATTTGTGACTTTGCGTAATGCAATCAAAGCCCACGCGTGGGACGAATGTCGACCTGAGAGAGGGGCGTTAATTATTGCCGATTAAATACGGTAATACCCCCGAAGCAAATTACACGGTGCAAGTTGCGTTTGCTATGTTGTAATTTGTACGTTACGAATTTATCGCTCGGTTATCTTAATCGCTTCTATAAATCTTAGCTTTAACGGGTTATGGATTAATTGTGGGGCGGTATTTATGTGAGAAATGTTACAATTGTTTACAGCTTATATACTATATGAATACAAAACTGTTTTCATTTTATGGTAATAGGATAGTGGTCCACGTAAATTTGAATGGCATGGAAGTTTCAACTAATAAATAAATAACTATCAAAAAGTCGAATCAACGTTAATGGCGCCAAAATGTCAGTTGCTCATCATTATCATCGGTCCGTGTTAGTCCACGGCTGGGCATAGACATCCTCTAATGCACGCCAACGCTTCCGATCTTCGGCTATTCTCATCCAGCCCACACCGGCCACTTTGCGAATGTCGTCGCTCCATCTTGCCTCAGGGCGTCCTACACTACGTTTGCCGAGCCTCGGTCTTCACTCAAGACCTTTCCTACTCCAGCGGTCTCCAGCTCTTATTGGATATAAATCGGGTGGAAAATAAAAATGACAGTAGGAACGCGGCAAGTTCTAGCGCCATTAGTTTCAGGATAACTATTGTAAGTCAATTTCAAGTATCGTTCGGCTTGGGTGAAATACTTATACGCAGTAAAAGTTTGCTGCTAAGTCATTGGAGCCGGAATACAACATTCTGAAGATGCTTCAAGGCCGAAATGAACGCTGATATTATTTCAATATAGACACTTTCGAAAGGTAAGTTATATACTTATCAGATTAAGCAAATCTGATGCCTTGATGATGGTAACTGATAGTATCTTCTGAGATTAATTAATATGGAAAACAGATTAATGGACGGTGTAAAGCGAAGTGTTTCGTATAAATGTAGGCAACAATGGGTATGATCGTTAGTTGTGAAATAAATATATTTTGTATAACTCTAGTAATATGATTTATTAGTCAAATATCATTATTATCACATTAAGCTTTAAATCTATCTTAAACGTTGAATAGAATATTAAAATTACACTCAAAAAGTGGCTTCTGACGTGTTAAAATAAAGAACAAATTTCTTTTCATAGTTACAATATCACATAAGATATAAAAAAGTTAAATAATCAGTCAGTGTATAAATTTTTACTTCGGGGCTAAAACCACAGAATTTAACCCCATGTTTACAGTAAAATATTATATAAAATCTAAAAGGTAATTAACATGAAAGCATAAACAAGTGTTAAACAAAATAGAATTTTATACAAAAACGAATATAGAATACTTTCTTTTGAGTTGCATACTATATTGAAGAATAAAAATATAAAATTGCTTCAAACTACGTATTACTACGCACTAAACTTCTATCCGTAGTCAAAGAGCGGCTTCGAATATAGTTGTAAGGTGATCTAATCCGTCAACTGTCATAAGAACGCTTGACGTATGTCACTTCGTTGCCATTGGTTACAATGTTTCGATTCCAAATCAACATTGGCTAAGCTATAGGTACATTTACTCTATTCACTTTTAGCTTTTGAACTAACATACATCTTGTAAATACAAAACTATAATGACTAATAATGTCCTTCTAGCTGATTCCGACTACGGCAACCGATCTATATTAGAGATCAGCCAACTGCGCAGGTGATATTTTAGTGCACAAGTGTAAGCGCAAACACAGTTGCATTACCTGTTCCTTTACACTCTGAAAGTCCGATGCGACGTATAATCGACACGACCGGAGATTGACCACTGACCGACACGGACCGATTTTTTACACGCCCATCTGACGCTTAAATCATCTTACATTACAGACAATCGGGTAATCAGCTCATATTGCGCTAACCAACTAGGAAACGACAATGAAAATTTGTTGAGTCACACGCCCTTACGGACCACGGAGGCATTCTAAATACAAAACTGTAACAAAGTTAACTGAACTGGTCCACGAATCCTTGACCGGTTCCGACCCACTTGCCAGCTGGGCTGACGAACAAACGGAGGAAACACACTTTGCGACATTCCTAACGAGGCGCGGTAGTGAAGGAAATATCGCAACTTTGTGGACAATTTGAAACAATCGAAGGAAACGGGCGACGCAATCATCAGTGGCTGTTTAAATAATATGGTACTGAATGATGTTATGACATTGCAAACGAAATTACCTAATACTTCGAAATGATAATGATGTTGGTTAAAGTATCATACGTAAAGATTGGCAAAGAATGGGTTGATATCTGTTTTAGACCAGGTTCGTTGGTGTGAAGAGCTGAGTCGCTTATGTAATAGGGGAATGAAACCTATTTGCTACAGATTCTCTTGGGCAGATAAACTGCTTACCTTAGGGAACGCCTTCAGTCTTATACATATCATCATCAGCCTGTAATAGTCCACTGCTGGACATAGGCCTCCTAATACACCCTATCCATTGAGAGGTTTTGGACCGTATCCCACCACGCTGGTACATTAGCGGGTTGGTGGTGACGACTTTAACATGCCCATCCGAAGCATGGATCATCTTACTTTTCAGACAATTGAGTGATCAGCCAAATTGTGCCTAACGACTAGAAACAACAATGAAAATTTGTTGAGTCCGTAGGATTCGAACACGACCTCCGGTTTCTAAACCACGCCTACACCACTAGGCTACGGAGGCAGTCCAGTCTAGTCTCTACAAAGAAAAAACTAAAAACTTTTAGTGTACTATTTAAGTATAATTTGGCCTGCATAATGATATATGCATATCGCACAATAGATGCTCAACTATTCGCATCAAAGTAAGAAAATAAATAGACAATCCAAAGATGGTTTGTTCACAATCTTTCCACATTTATGCTGAATAATTACCACTATACAAGACCTTTTAATACAGCAACAATGTCAATTCAATAAGCGAGTACCAAATAAAGAAGTATTGCGAAACAAAATACTGTTTAGTCACCTCTAAACAGTAGTAACAGACGGTACCGTTACAAATAAAAACGAGAAAGTATTTCACACGTCTAATGGGAGTGTAGGAATGGTGATAGAGTTCGGGTTGAAAGGGCCGCGTGGGTGTTGACAGTTAACTAAGCCTAAAACACGGCAGTTATCGTTAACTAACTACTAAAGGAATGAGGTTAAGGTGCACTAACAAGCTTTTTAAATTTTAATTAACCGTAGGCTACAAAAATAATGCATATTTCATCTGCTTTAAAGTATATGAATAAAAAGTTTAATTTCGAATATTGTTAATTTGCACATATTTCGGCAATATCTGCTTTTTTACCTGAGACAAATTTGTTTTGAATTATAATTGACTCAGCTGGGATCATTTTATGATTAAGGATTAATAATTATTGAAATTAAAAATTACAGTATTTTTTTTTGTAACCTAAAAATAATAGGCACCAATTATCCGGTACGAATTATTTCAATTTATCTTTGAATTGAGTTCATAATATCCAAATCGTAAGATTGCTTTATTTCCGACTTGTGAAAATATTTTCCTATCAGACAGCAACTTACTAATTTCACTATTACGATGCTGTTCTAACAAGAGCCTAGAACCTTATCATCAGTACTTATGCAAAAGAGACAAAAGAGCGTCATTACAACAAAATGTACATATATATCATTATGTTTCAAAAAGAAGACTCCTGAACCATTTATACACACATACACTTCTTAAAACTTATTCCCGTTATAAATATATTGAATTTTATCGCTGAATACTTCAATATATTCGATAATATCAACCTCCCACCTGCACCAGCACGGGAAACGACAGGTGACTTGTACGAAAGGCGAATGCCAAACGAGTTTTTTCTATAATGGAAGCTTGCTCGTATTTTTGTTTGTGTATTTTTTGCGATTAAGATTCGTTTGTCGTCGCAAGAATATGATAAATACATTGAATAGTTTTATTTAATTGTTATTTCTTTTAAATTTATTGGTCCATCTTTACAGACGGCTACTTAAACCTGTAAACCTCTACATTACATTAAAAAAGCGAATTTAACAGACATTTTGTGACATATTTAATCTATTGAAAACAGCAAATATGTTGTATTGAGGCATTTTTAACTGTGATTTGGTATCTATTTAAATGAACGCACGAAAAAATTTTATATGTTTGAAAAAAAAAACATACTATTATATGGTTACATCAAACTCTTCAATCAAGCCGCGATCTTACAAGTTCAATGTTTTATGGAATATAGATGGCGTCATCCGTATGTCTTACTTATGGTGATGCTATAAAAGTCTATAACAAATAATGCTAATTAACTCATCCATCAGCAGTTTTGAGAACAATATTTTTTTTATTTTATACATTATTTTCGTAACAAAAGCTTTTGTTTATCAAAATGTACTTTTTTAGTACTAATTGATATATTCTTATATCATTCAATTTATTACTATCTATATTGTTATTATTTTTTTAACCATTATCTTTAGCAAAATAGGACTTTGGATCGTATTAAATGACAGCTTCTTTGCCTCAAATCCAGAACAATGCTAAAGTAATATTTCACTTCACTTATTTAATTAAACCGTTTGATGTGCTACGTTCTCTTTGTCATTCCTTTAATTAAACTAATTCATGTTAATTAAATTACAACTCTAACTGCAGCACCTTGTTAGTACAAAAGTTTACTTAAGAACCTGGTTTATAAACCACAATTATTAAAGTAACCTTTAATCATATTAAAACTATGGATTATCACAGTAGCTCTAATACAGTCCTATATCACCTTTCAATTTATCTTTCTATCTATTACCAGCCCAAATTTCGATTAGAACCCCAGACCGTTCTTCGCCATATAAAGACATTTACACATCACCCGAAAAGCGCAACTTCCGCATACAAACCATACAATATAACTAAGCGTGAGTCAGAGCAGACCGTGATAGAGTAAAGCGTAAACACTTCGTATTTGGCAATAATTAATCGGTCGATTGTGTGGCGCGACCTTTACGGATGACTAAGACGTGACGGCTACGTTGTTGACGTAGTTGGTAAATCAAATATAATATAGCACATATACATTTAACGCCGTTCGCGTGAAATCGATTTTATTCGATGCTCGATTGTTGATATGTATAATCGATGCAAATTAACAATAATGATAAACAAGCGAGGCTATTATGAGTCACGATGGCTGTTCACGTAAAAAAAAAACGATTGGTAACGCTCAAATAAAAATATCGTACAACATTGTTATAAAATGTCGAAGTTATTTTTTTTCTTTTAGTTATAATTACGGTACCATCGCTGTGACCATGTCTGCCGCAAAACAGTACGGCTAAAACACTACTGTGTTCCGTTCTGAAGGGCATCGCAGCCAGCGTATTTACTGGGTAAACGATACTTAACATCCTGTCCATGTCATCCTGTAGGCAGCGCGTTAGTGATGCTCTTGGTATTACCAATGTCCATGGACGTCGGCGGCCTGACTGTTCGTCTGCCTTAGTATGCAAGAAAAAGAAAAGTCCACAAAGAAGTCGTACGACGCCGCTGTATATATATATGTGTGTATGTGTATGTATTCCTACATCAATTACGAATTTAATTTGGTTCTGTTACAGTTTTGTATAACAAACAATCGATATTCACAACACAAACCTCCACCTTCACGATAGTACCTATCGTCTAATGGGTTACCGTCACGACATCTGACACGCACGATGGAAAAGCCTTCACTTCCCTTTACACGAATAAGGTTCTTTAACAACGTAGCCATTGTTCGCGATCGGTCGTGTGTTTCATGTTATTAGGTCAAAGGTATAGTGGTATGGGCGTGCTTTACAAACCGGAGGTCGGGTTCGAATCCTGCGGGACTCAACAAATTTTCATTGTTGTTTCCTAGTTGGTTAGGCAATTTGGCCGATCACCCAGTTGTCTGAAAAGTAAGATGATCCATGCGTCGGATGGGCATGTAAAAAGTCGGTCCACCCGCCAACCTGCATTGGACCAGCGTCGTGGGATACGGTCCAAACCCCTAATGGATAGGGTGTATAGGGAGGCCTATGTCCAGCAGTGGACTAACAAAGGCTGATGATGTGATGTGATGTGAGGTCAAAGGTAATATATTAGAAATGAACTTAATAGTACGTGAATCGAGTTAAATTTGCACTAAAATACTAAAGGATACGTATTGAAAATAACCACTAAGTGACTTAACATTGAAGATATTTTAATTTTATTCCTTTTAGAGTATAAACAGTTCTTATCGGGATATTAGACATTCCTTTTAGTGCTGCAAATTATTTGGCCGATATATTTGTGTAGGAACAGTAGAAGAAGTGGTAATGACAAATTACTAACATCATACCTTTATCATACCTATTAACTACTTACCCAGGATAAAAGTTAATTTAACTTTATGAACGCTTCTGCCTCAGACATACGATCATTAGAAGGTACGTACCTGCAACAAATAAAAATAGAGAATTAGAACATATAAATAACATGTTTGCTAATAAACCTTACCCATAAAGGTTTAATATAAATCAAAAGGAAATTTCGTAACTCCGTTTTTATAATAACGTTATCTATACAAATAAATATAGTTAGAATGTTCCGTCTGTTAGTGATATCAAAATAACCTTTTTTAAATGCTAATATATATAACAAAACAACATATTTTTAGAATTTTGGTCTGTGTGTCTGTTTGTTCTGGCTAATCTCTGGAGTAGCTGATCTGATTTTGACAAGACTTTTTCTAAAAATATAGCTGATATAATGGGGAGTAACTGAGTGCTTTATCTTGAAAATTACCACACAAATTACAATTTACCACACGGACGAAGTCAGAGGGAAAATCTGCCAATTGTATAATTATTTACTAATATCGAATTGTAATAGTTATACAGTAAGCATCTGGACGGCTGACGCTTTTACACTAATTCAGTCATCTTATCACTTTCGAAAACCAGCAACATTATCACGATAACACCTTAACGACGCACCTCCGTAATCAGCCCGCGATCAAAAGAGCCGAAACGTATTTCTTTATGACGAAAAGAAACCTCTATATGGTTTCTCTAGAAAATGCCCTCCAGCTCATTGGACGATGGCGAATTTTTCCCATGGCTTTCTAATATAAACTATAGTAGAAATTTGTTTATATAACTGAGCACTAAAAAAAGCTTATCCGGCATTAATTTCGCAATTACAATTAGTTAAATTATCATATGACAGTTAATAAGATATATCGATGAAAATCAATGTCGAGAAATAATGCAAAACGTACCGATTATATTGTATTTGGTAATCCATTTAAATTTTATTTTAGAATAATAAATTGCGTTTAAAAAAGGAATTGAACTAGAGTAACACAGCAGTTTTTTTACCACCAAATAATCGAATATGCGAGACATTTCTTCACCACGAGCGACACATCCAATAATTAATCGATTTTATCGCTAATCGATTAGCCACAGCCGATAATCGATTTCGTCCGTGGCCGACCATGAGAACGCGCCCGGGGCATAGACGAAAGCGCGCGCAAGTATCATATGTACATATATTGGAACAGAGACGTGTCGGTCTGCGGTTTGGGAGTCCAATTTCTACGCGTCCAGCGATTTATTGCACCAGTGACTTTTAATATCTCAATTATTATAGTCAACTGCCTCCGTGGCCACGTTAAATACTTGTATATATTTAGACGACACAGTATAAATGACGCCCTGCCGTGGAACTATGTAATTCGAAGTTAAATTAACAATTATTTCACTTAATTCTGGCTCATTTAAGCTTTTTATGAAAGTCATTGATATTTAATACGAACAAATATTTTGCATGCTTTGTAATATATAAAACGTTGGGTATAAATTTATTACTTACACATCAAGTATTGAGGGTAAAACATTAAACAAATCGGGCTTATTGGCAGTTATATCTTCGGTTGAGTCAAGACTATTATTTATTTATTTATTTATTTATTTAGTAACACTTTATGTACAATAACAGTACAATGGCGGACTTAATGCCAAAGGCATTCTCTGCCAGTCAACCATTGGTAGGTTTAGAAAAAGTTGAGTAGGTATTAAATAAAAAAAGGGAGATTAATATTCTTAAATTAAGTTTCAAAATGTATTAACAACAGTATATTATAATATAATAAATAATACACATACGTATACTAAAATATACATAAAGCATATTACAATACAATACACAACATTATTAATGTTTATTTAATAAACTGCTACAAAACTGTATGACCTATCATAGAGTACACACACTTAACTAAGTACCAATTGATTTATGACGATAGTGATCATAAAAACTAGGTTTAAGTTATAATATTAATTAAATGTACACTATACGGTGTTTTAACTATGTCCACAATATTTATTAGTTACTGCAAGCCGAAAACTTCAAAACGTAAGGATCAAACAAAGCAACGATAAATTATTAAAATGCATTTCGTAAGCTTTCAAGCAGTATTTAATCAAAATAGTTTTTTCAACGCAACAACAAGTCAGCGACAGCCGCGAGAAAGTGTCGGTTGATATCATACGAAGTGTTTGCGTGTGGGATCGAGATTGATTGAATGGTTCTTCAAGGAAGCGAGATGTCATGTGAAGCTCTAACAACTACGCTGCCCCCAAGCGATGTAATAATGATAATCGGGTGGCCATGAATGTAATTTAAATAGGACTTTATACAAGTATTATGTTTTAAAAGATTATTTTAAGTCTAAGAAATTCAAAATAGGTTTATCATTGCTAATTATATAAATAGAAAAGGTTAGTATTTTTCATTGTAACGAATAAACTCAAATGAACTCATGCGTCGTATGGGCATGAACAAAATCGGTCCAGCCATCAGCCCGCATAGAACCAGCGTGGTGGGATACTGTCCAAAAAACCCCTTAAGGAGGTTTGCATTTATCAGGCCTATGTCCGGCAGTGGACTATCACAGGCTGATGATGCTACATTGAATCAACATTTTGCTAATCTACAGATTATCTTAGGTTCATAAATCCGTAAAAACTGTTAAATATGGTCACTATAACACGTTAGCGATTATTCAATTGGTCGATTACACTCGCACCGATGTATTGTCATTTGCGAATTTTCAAATTGGGCAACAGGATGCTCGAGATTTTGGGGTCGCAATATTTTATAACACTCTACGCCCAAGGCAAAGAAATCGTGAAAGTAGGCAGTGTGTTTGTAAACTTTTATCGACGACTGCCTTAAATTGCACTGTCAAATAGTGCTTTAATGTATGCTTTAGCATGATCTAGCCTCTGTGGCGGTATTGGCCTTTGCTTTATGAACCGGAGGACGGGGATACGAATCCCGCGGGTAAAAAAACTTTGTGTTATCGTTGTTTTCTGGTCGGTTAGGACGATTTGGTCCGATCACTAAATTGTCTCAGTAAGATCATCTTAATTTTTAGACAATTGCGTCGGATGGGCATATAAAAAGTCGGTCCACCCACCAACTCGCATTGGACCAGTTTGGTGGGATACGGTCCAAATACCCCTTAATAGAGAATGCGTGCCTTATGGGAGGCCTCTGCTCAACAGTGACTAACACAGGCTGATGATGAAGATGACATGATCTAATTAACCAAGGCTAGTCCTAGCTTATAAAAGTGCGTTAGACTAAGGCTTCGTTTTCTTTCTAGACATTTCCCATTTTATTTCAATGAGTTGGTTCTAGTTTAATAATAATTATCAAATTAAATGTTTATTTCATTTAAAACGACTGACATATGACCTCTATCCGGGAAAAAATAAAATATTTTAACTGCCACAACTAACTCCCTGCGCAAAAACAGAGCATAATGATCCGTGACACATTCTGATTTATTTAATAATAACACCAGTCACAAGTTACAAAGATTATACAAAGGCTTACATAATTAAAATCACCTGTATAATCTGTATGCATCATTTATTATGTGCGGTGCGAAATTAATAAAAACAATGGCGTAACGTCATTCCGGGTCTGACCTCCGCCAATGTCGGACGTGTTTGTGGCGATTAGTGCGATCGACTCGAACGATTGATGAGCCCGTGTCAACGGCTACGCGGCGAACGGGTCTATGTAATTAGATGTTTGCCCATTACATGTGCATAAAAAATAGGTAAAAGGCATAGAAAAAATATGGACGAATTTTTTGACACAAATCGATACACACGCGTGTACATAAAATTTGTCACAGTATATGCAAGTAATTTAAGACATACAATCTTGATACAAGGAATTAATGTACTTTACACATGATACTAATGAAATAAGTAATATAATAACAAAGACGATTATAATTTTGACTCCAAAATATTTTCACAATAGAAAACATCTTTGAGACTCATAGAAAACGCAAAGTAAATCACTTACGTTGAAGTTCAAAACAAATATTTATTTTCAATATTATAATCATTGATGAATGAAATTAAATTAATGTTTAATACCTGATCATCATTATTACTATTGACAAACGGCATATTTTACAAGACCAATAACTTTTACCATATAAAACTAATAACTTCAATATTCAATGTAAAGCCTTAATATTACAAAGTTCAATATTTTCTATATTTCGAAACTAATTAGACACAAAATCAATTCTCCATAATAAAACATTTCATCTACAAAAATTCTGAGAAGAATCCAGGTAAAACACGAGACGAAGATTGCGATCATTATAAAACATTTAGCCCGCGGAGTCTTCATTAGAGTTAATTGCAAGTAACCTCCATAAAACGAGGACAATTCAACAAAATAATAATTTTAAGTATAGCGATCGTTACGAAAAACAAACAAAGAATTTGAAACAAGGTTGGTGACATGCGAGTTATGATAATCGTTTCAATGTTTATTGTCAAATGTCGAAGAATTAGTAAAGGACCGGCTAATATTATTAATTGAAGGCAATTAAAAAATCTAGTTGAAGCAAAAACAGAACTGGATTTTACAATTTACAATTGATTTTTTAAAGCAGAAATAACACTACGTGCTGTCCTCTCTGTAGTTTATAGACTCAACCAAATAGGATTTTAATAAGTTGATACTACTAACTAATAAAAACTATTTCGTACAATGATAAAATTCCCTGACTGATTTCAAGTAGAAGCAACTTGCCCTTAAACAAACTAAGGTCGTTCAAGATAA
Organism: Lamproptera curius; assembly: GCA_029286875.1. Taxonomy (NCBI): domain Eukaryota; kingdom Metazoa; phylum Arthropoda; class Insecta; order Lepidoptera; family Papilionidae; genus Lamproptera; species Lamproptera curius. The sequence continues at coordinate 2,311,670 of JAGSMT010000022.1, forward strand.
AATGGATAAAACTTTTATGTTTTCGGGAACCTTTTGGTCATTACAAACTTAAAATTATAAAGGGGGCAAAAATCATGTAACGATCAAGAACAGAACAGCTAGACTAGACAGCTGTTGTGAATTCTTTTCTTTATAAATAGTATATTGAAAATTCTAGCAAGGCCAAAGATCGAAAACACAAATCAAGTGGATCGAAAAGGGACACGATGACACGGCGTCACAGGACATTCTTAACATATCCACCGTTACATTTGCAAATTAGCGATGCAATCGCACAAAGCTAACCCTATTTTCGCACTTTGAATTCGTATCGCATTACGGCGTTCACAGTTAAATACTTGCATCCGGGAACAGTTTGTGCTGCGCCTGTTACTAATCCACTGGCATCGCCTTTGTTCGTCGTCATCAAATGCTTAAAAATATCATTTAGTTTAGCGATTGTTGGAAGCTTTTCTAAAGTTCTTAACGCATCAGGCGATTAAAAAATATTTGTCACATCTACCCTTTCATATACAAAAACTGACAAAGCATTCAATAAAATAAAATGTATTACAAATTTAGGTAGTCCACTAAACTCTTAAATTTCGTTCTACATTTCCATCCAGCAGTTTCTAACATTAGCACATAACATTTCCTAGTTAAGTTATTAGAAACTCTTGCATTATCAGATCGCTGCTCGTCTATAATTTGAAATAATTACAAGATTTTTAAACTGAATTAGACATGGGCAATTAAAAAACCAAGCACACGGCAATCTGTCAGAATATAGCGCGAATGAAGATTTGTGGGAGCATTGCGGAAACAATGGCACAAACACGAAACAATTTAATGGACGAAGTCTGACTGAGCAATGGGCGGCAGTCACAATAATTATTTGATTGGATCTCTGGGGCCACCGCTTGCGACTTTGATATTTCCTTGTGAACTTACAAACGTCTGGTCCAATTCATTTAAGTCATTTCTCTTAATTGGCGTTGGTGGGTTGCAAGATTTCGTGGGAATTTAGTTTCTGTAACTTTTGCCTCAAGATTTCTCACTGCCATAGACAGTGTTAAAATTAAACTCAGCGTTAGCACGGTTTTGATCTGACATTGAAGTTTAAAGAACAACCCTGCTTCCTTTATTGTATCTGATTTTTTTAATATATCGTTTACGCATACAGAAATTACTTGTTTCATTACATCGGAAGACCTATATAAACCTTGACAATTTGTTTCAACCATGTTTTGTAATATTAAAATAATACCCAATTCTAATTATGCAAATCAAACAATTTATCTAAAATATGCGAGATAACAACCGCGCTTAAGCTTAGATTCAACGTCATTCGAAACCAGACGCATGTACCATACATAATGGGCAAAACAAACACTTCGCAAGTTCGCAAACATCGGACGGTGCTATGCTATCGACAGTTTAGAGTGCATGACGAGGCAATACATATTGCGACAGGCGAGTTCACTTTCGAATCGATAAAGAAAGCTTAAATGGTCAGTACGAAACCGCTATAGGCGACGCCAGGGGCGAAAATGAACGTCCGCCTTTTACAGGAGTCCATTGTCCAAAGACAATGATTCTACGAGGCGGCTTTCGCCCAGATCTTCGGAGAATTTGCGACGCTTCAATTATCTACGATAGAGCGAACATCCACACGATCGTGCGTCGATTTCCGATGCCAGATACGTGATTGCTATTACCCCAGTTTGCTCTTCACCTTTCTAGCTAGCTTTTTAGTCAGGTGATGTTAGTTGACTTATTGGTTTTCTGCAAACAGCGAGATAAGGCGATTTATTGCTTCAAATTCGGAAGAGGAAATTTCTTATAGAATATTGATGAAGCAAAACTTTTTTGAAATAGAGTTCTTAATAGACTGGAAAGCTTAAAAATTTTGACTTGTATACTGCTCAATGTTGCAAACAACTATAGATTCTGTCAGGGTCTTTGACTTTTATAGCAAGTTAATAACTTTTTAGTTTCCTAATATTTGCTGCCATTATTTATATAAATATGTACATATTTTGAAAATTCTAGCATGACATTACTCTAACACTCAGTATTGTCTACAAATATTATACAATAATTACGTACCTATCTCTATAATAACACTTGCTGATAATAATGATATTATATTATTCACTGCTAGTTTTTCTTTCAAGGGGATATCGAAGTGGCACTTTGTACGATTTAAATCTATTTTATTGGTTTCCTTGACAGTAAAATGAGTCACTGATACTCTACTAGTAAACAGTTATTACGATTATATATGCTCTTTAGATAAAACCACGATAAAGAATAACGACTTAATATTTACATACGAAGTAATTGCTTTATAAATCAATTTAAATGTCACACGACTCATTTATGGTGTATCCATAACATAATATTAAAAATATAAGTAAATGATGAAAAACATATAAATGTTTGTTAATTATATGCAATTACATTTGATTAATATCAAACTTAGTATCATTTTAAGATAATTTAAGCAAATGTTTGTTCGTGGTTGGGACTGGAAACTTCAATAATTTTGAATTATAGTCAATCAATGAAAGCACATTAAATGTGTAAAATTTCAAATTTGAAAAGTTTAATTTAGCATTCGTACAGCTCCGTGACCAAGAAGTAATTAAGATATATATATAAGAGATTCCCACCTATATATTGACTCATCACGATATCTCCGGAACCATAAGGCGTAACGACTTGAAATTTGGTAGGAATATTCCTTTCGTCGAGTAGAGGTCAGCTAAGAACGGATTTTAAGAAATTCCACCCACAAGGGGGGATTGGGGGGTTACTAGTAATAAATAAAACTATACCAAAAACAACAACAGTATCACAATATTCACTCACCAAAACAATATTGATAGACATATATTTGTGACGCATGTAATTCGAAGCCATCGGACTTCGTCAGCTCCACGACTATTGTTTCGACAATGGATATATGGTAACGAGCGTCATGACTTTGTATGTTTACGAAGCAATCCTTAAGCGCCAATTGATTTGACTAAATTATGACAATTAGCGTCACGCACCTAATTAAATATACGTCAAGTCACCAAAGATATTTTTGACATGCATGTTACTGCTTCATGACAAGCTTCTTGTCTTCGGTAAGCTTCATCTAACACAGAGATCGCATGAAGCTCCCGTCCCCGCGAACTAGGTATTGCCTAAGATATGATTAGACTAAATTTCATTCATAAAAACTGTAATGGAGAACTTGTTGACCAAAAGTCTTTTACATTCAACTTATAAATCCTTTATTTATTGTTTTTTTTTTTAATGAAAATAAAATTATATACTTTCATAAGTAGGGATATTTCTCACTGAGGTGTCTTTGAATTGTCTAATTTTAAACATCAATTATATACCAAGCAGCTTTTAAATGGGATTAAAATAAAAGCGTAGGCAATATTCTTAACTTAACTAGCTAAGTAAGAGGAAAAGATTTTATCGTCCAGGGACAGCCTTTAAATCAGAGGTCAAACAAACAGGCATATCTTGTCATGATGCACGACCGACCATGGATATTGACAACACCCGAAAAGCTACAAATTCGTTGCCTACTTTTCGAGAAAGAGTAGGATTCCAAGTCATATCAGTCTAGAAATCATCATCATCATCATCAGCCTGAGATAGTCCACTGCTGGACATAGGCTTCCCCTAATACACCCGTATCCATTAGGGGTTCTGGACCGTATCCCACCACGCTGGTCCAATCCGAGTTGGTGGGTGGACCGACTTTTTACATGCCGACGCATTGATCATCTTACTTTTCAGACAATTGGGTGATCAGCACAAATTGCCCTAACCAACTAGGAAACGACAATGAAAATTTGTTGATTCCCCGCAGGATTCGAACCCAAGACCTCCGGTTCCTTAAAGCACACGCCCATACCACTAGGCTACGGAGGCAGTCTAGAAATAGCTAACGAATTTTCACCATACAAACGCTTGCTATTTCGCGAAAAAATTTCATTTACTTTCGTTATTCGCCTACCATATTTAATATATCAACTTTTACACCAATCAATCTGTGTACGACAACTGGTTCACGTTGATAGTGAAACTTCATGTCTGGACGCATCCGTGCCATGTTGCTTCTTGTCACTTTTTTCTTTGCTACCATCGCGTCAACTTATTTAAACACCATTAAGTGCTTATTGACCTATCGATCAAGTTTGTCGGTCAGTTTGTTTGTTGAATGCGAAGGATTGGATTATTACTCTCTGCGTGTCTAAAGACGGACGGATGGGTGGGTGTGGTAAAAATTGTTTGCAATTAGCTGATAGGCTGCTTAGTATAGAATGTCTAATCAGTTGCTGCTTTAAAATTCTTTTTGGTATTACCATTATGTTGATACGAGCACCTGAGATTTTTAAACTATTATTTAAACTAGACAGTCATCGTGCGTTGAATATCTTAAAATTTCTCATTTTATCTGAAAAGAGTGTTTAAACTAATCTTTTGAAAAAATCGAAATTTTCATAAAGACCATAGTCAAAAAAAAAATACTGATAATCGTTGAAAAACTCTTAAGTAATTAATAACAATCATTTTTATTCCTTAGTATACACGGATATACAAATTTATTTTCAAGAGATTACATTTTCTGGTACCCATTCGACCAATTATGATTTAAATTTATGCACAAAAAGTCATCTTTCATTATTAATCATCGATATAATCTTCTTTCAATATGATCAACCGTAAAAATATAATTAAACCTCTTCACAACATAACAATTAACGTTAGCACCAAAACGGAAGAGTAAACGTTTTGGTGCGTGATTAATAACTCTGCTAGTTTCTTATTTTTTTAGGTATATTTCGTTTCCGGTCCAGAAATCTCAGTATTTTTTCATGAAATGAAATATAAAACCACATTTACAGATACACATAGGTAGCTGGATGCAGATGATTAAAGATCTTTCCTCTTGGCGGCTCACAGAGGAGGCCTATGTTAGACTTTCCTAGGCTAATATGACCACTCCCTTGCCACTAACCTTTTACAATTAGAAAAGTATCTAGCGATCGATCTATTTTGTGTAAGATAACAAATTAATAATGAGAGATACTGTATAGCAGTGGCTCGTATTTTGATTAAGTAGCCTTATATTATGGTACCGTCACTGGATGTGAAAACGTTTAAGTGAGGCATCACCGTCCATCGTGTTCTATAGCAATCGAAAACCCACCTTATGTGAAAAGGAATAAGAATATCAATCGCTTTAATAGGCCTTGACCATTAATAAGTATCACCAAAATTAAAAGTCGCTTTAAGCTCAATGTGATCCAGAGACGACCTTAATGTCTACGTAGTAGAGCATCTTTTTTAACAAAACCTATTCGGGTTAAGTCCCTTTATCAATTTCTTTAATTATTTACTCCAATTCTATTCAAACCAATAACTAAAATAATATAATATACAATAAGAGCTCTATTTCTCCCAGATATTAAGCTCTATACTTCCATTAATTGACGTATTTATAGACGTGTTTAATGATGCTTACTTTTAGCGTGAGTGCGATTCTCAAAATCGGAAAAAAAATTGTACGAACAACGGTATATTAGTATATTTTTTTCTATCCAATTAATATTGTACAAGCTTTCGATAGTGGGAATTATATATTTATTTTTGTATCTCAAGTTCCGTGCATCATATAATTTTCTTACTTCTGAATTATGACTCGTTCATAACCCATTCCGATGTCGGTCCACATCGCTATGGCATTTTAATTATAGCTACAATGTACTTACATAAAGTTGAAAGCTCCTCAAGGATTGTTTATGTCCCAAATGAGTGATGTTATCGTATGAATCGTTAACGAAGACAATCGTAATATGGTTATCGATTATTTTCATCAAACAGTATTGTTTTTATAACCAGGTTAATCATAAAAGAAAGACTATATAAACTGCATTAATAATAAACTACACGACTGCCTCCGTAGCCTAGTGGTAGAGGCGTGTGGCTTAGAAACCGGAGGTCGTGGGTTCGAATCCTGCGGGGACTCAACAAATTTTCATTGTTGTTTCCTAGTTGGTTAGGGCAATTTGGGCCAATCACCCAATTGTCTGAAAAGTAAGATGATCCATGCGTCGGATGGGCATGTAAAAAGTCGGTCCACCCACCAACCCGCATTGGACCAGCGTGGTGGGATACGGTCCAAAACCCCTCTAATGGATAGGGGTGTATTAGGGGGAGGCCTATGTCCAGCAGTGGACTATCACAGGCTAAACCACACTAATTGGTAAAAAGTATTATTTGTAATCGATTGAATATTTAGCCAGGGTAAAAGAGAAAAACAATAATTTTAATAAACAATAGTATTCTAGCACATTTAACTAAACATGAACATTTCAATACATTAGTGACCTGTAACGTCGCTTAAATACGTAATGAACAAGTGTAATTTAAAACTATAACACGTTTTTGCTGACATCTTTATCCTGACTTTGTCCTTTGAAAATGCTAAACCATAACAAAGCTACATACAACATGTGGTCCAAGTGACCTTAGCATAACTCTTAACCAAATAAAAAAACAGGATCGATATTCAAAACGTGTTTATTTTTTTAAATCCCATATTTTACCCGTGGCATTTGGCGTCACGTGGGAGGCTTTAGCACAACAAAGTCCTCGAAATGATCCTTATAAGCAAAGTCAAGAAAAAACAAGTCGTAAGCGTAATTTGGTAAGCAACGATGTTTTTCTGATGTATCAATATCGCGATGATTACAAACTTTACAAGTCATATTAAGAACTTTACTATACATCATCATCATCAGCCTGTGATAGTCCACTGCTAGACATAAGCCTCCCCTAATACACCCCTATTCATTAAGGGGTTATGGCACGTTAATCGTTACTATACGTTTACCAAAACTAATGCGATCAAGCTAATGCTGTAAGTTGTCATTATAACTAACTATATCAATAATACTTGTAACCATTATCTATAAATCACCGAATAATTCAATCCTCGTGTTTGTGTCATTGGCAGAGACATTTCTTTAGCACTTTTGTTGGTTGCATACACCCTGAGAGGAGCAGCTCAATTAGCTTGCCAGCAATTTTGTAAGCACTGGCATCCTAATACGGATCGCCAAGTTGATCTGGGAAGATGGTCCAACTTTTTACGAGGCCATACGGCATTCGGTCCATATGGTCCTAATCATCCAGAAAACATCGATAACACCAAGTTCTTGCGCGCGGTATTCGTACCGACGACCTCCAGTCTATAAAGCCTTAAGGGGCCTTACCTGCTTACGGTTTTTTTGTAAACGTAGGAGTTTCGGTCCGTCGGCAATGACACTTGACATTGACAGATGCCGTGCGTTAATAAGGACCAATAAAGGCGCGAAAAGGCGCACGGGCGCCGCCATTACGGGCGGCTTAACGAGAAATGTCACTATCGAATTTACCTTTTTATTGGTTTACGGCCGTACAATGTGTCAGTGACAATGGGATATTAAAAATATGGCCGGTGCGGACATCGTCGATCGGTTGCGTGGTCGTAAAACAATTATTCAAAAGTGAGAGAGGTCGTTAAATAACTTAGTAGTATTTATTTTTTATTTTTTTTTATTGCATACGCAGGCAGTCGGGCTATCTAGGCCCCGACGCCCATAGACATTGGCCATACAGGTATCACCAACGCGCTGCCTACCGTGAAACATTGGATGTTTAGTCTCGTTTACCCAGTAATTACGCTGGCTACGGTGCCCTTCAAACCGGAACACAGTAGTGTTCTCACACTACTGCTTTGCGATAGAATAGGCACCGTGGTGGTCCACCCAGACAGTCCCTTGTAAAAGGGACCTACCACCGGTAAAGGACGCTCTTGGAAGTTTTGGATTTTTATATTTAATGTAATGGTACAATTCTATCATACATACAGAAAAAAATGTTTTTTACGATGATATAATTTAGTAAATCTTTAAAAGAGAGGAAACAAAAGTTTAGTATTTATACATGAACCATTTTAGTAAAATTGTATATAATATTTTTTAACTTACTCCGTTTCTACTGGACAGAGGCACAATGCCTTTGACTAATAGAAACGGAAGTTAAAATATGGAAAAATAATAACAAATTGACTATGATTGTTCTGTCATTCACTGTGGTTATTGAACGTAAATGTCAACCGATAACGACCAAACGTCACGGAAGTTTGACAGTTGACAGGTGCCAAACCGCAGGCAACAACAGGGCTGTCATACCTGCGAAAACACCATAAAAACTATGACCACCACAAACAATAACTTTTAAATTTGATTGATAGCGTGACCACATTGAACACCAAAATGCCAAAACAACTATTAAAAAAAAGAGAACGTTTGGCAGAGTCTCTCAATAACGCTGCCAATATGACACATGTCAATTTTGCAAAACCACCATTGTTATATGAGTACTCTATAGCCAAACTATAATAACGAAGTTACAATATTAAATAGTTCAATTTCACCTTTCTGTAAAAAAATACAGTCAAAAACTAACTAACACGGGCTATGTCAACTAGGCTCTCCATTTCATTGTATATTATGCACATTAACGAAACAATGCAATATTTGGCACTAACATCTTACTCTATTCTAACAAGTAGTTTTGTAATGAATTCTTGCCCTAAATATTGAATTATTATTATTATAAAAATAATTTTGATTGTATAATGTCAGAATTGTCGTATACAAACCTAAGCCATGTAGTAATATAGAGTTTGCAAGGTATACCTCAACGCTAGCAGGCCGTTCTCACTTACTGCAGTGTCCTACAAACCGGAACAAGTATGTGCTCTCGTACAACTGTCTTGCGACAAAAATAGAAACCGTGGCGGTATCTGTCATCAATTCCACATAGATACAAAACTTATGACCTCAAAATGTGATCTTAAGTTTTTTCTCATCTGCCGGTAACACTCATCCTTGTTTATCAACCGGATGGAAATAGTATACGCCTAAGCGTCTTAACAAGGCGTCCTAACCAAATAACATTGTGAAAGAGCCGCACATTTAGTTGGCCCGTAAATGTGTCAACATCATCCGTCAACGAGAGGCCGATCTTTAAAAAGGTTATACGTGGAACTGTCATGGACACTTCCGGTGTGAAAAAAGCGCCCATTATCGAGTTAAGAAGTTGTAAGTTACTATACTGGACAATTTTTGTGAAGATTGACCTAATTGAATGAAACAACGAGCAAGACCTTTACCTAATGGACTGAAAGAATGAATGATGACTGAAAGAAATGCAAATAAATGAACGATGCCATAAGTTCTCTGTTAAGCTTGCTAAACCGCTGTACTAGTTGAGTAGCCTTCAAACCGGAACACACAAAACTTTTTACAGTACTGCTTTTCGGCAAAGACAGTCAACGTGACAGTGCTTATCTATTCAGTGTGTCATAAAAAACTTCGTGAATTGTTACGAAATACCGAATCGAAAAATTCAGAATGCTGAAATTTATAGTTCTGTTAATTTCTTCTTAGTAATACAGTCATTAAAGTCAACCGTGACTTTGTTCTTGTAAGTGTATCAAGGTTAACGAGGAGATAAAGTTGTTTTTACTAATCAATACCGCAATTTTCAATGTAATGAATATTAACTTGAATAAACAAGAAAAGAAATAAAATCACAATTACTAATAACAGAATAGCAAACTGAATATTGCAGACTGTCTCTGTAACCTTGTAGTATGGGCGTGTGCTTTAGAAACCTGAGGTGGTGGGTTCAAATCCTGCGGGGACTCAACCGATTTTCTTTTTTGTTTCCTAGTTGGTTAGGGCAATTTGGGGCGATCACCCAATAGTCTGAAAAGTAAGATGATACATGGGTCGGATGGGCCACCCACCAACCCACATTGGATCACCGTGGTGGGATACGGTCCAAACCCCTCTTATGGATAGGGGTGTATTAGGGAGGCCGATGTCCACCAGTGGGCTATCACAGGCTGATGATGTAATGATAAAGTAGTATTATTTTCTCTTATTATTACTAACCAACGCAATAACAACATTACAAAAAGTATATATTTTTTTTATTAAAGTGGTACACAATACACGTTTATTTCAACTCCTGTATTATTACATCCCAAATATTTCGTATATTAAGAGCAAAATGTCATATTTACATTTACGCCGCTCCTATTTAATTAAACGTAACGTACTTTTATATTATGGTTAGTATTACAAATAGATTGTATTAAAAAGAACTTCCAATATACCTCAGTCTGATATGATACGAAATTTACGTGAACAACGTAAAAGTCTATCAACAGTCAACGGAAATAGTGCTTACGCGAAACCGTTTCTTTCAATGTCTTTGATTTTATCATTATTTCTACTAATTGCTAAGAAACCTAAATTGTTCATAAAACATTTTATTTAAATTTTTTTATGCAATTCATATTTATATTCAAGTTCTAACTAAAGTGATACAAAAGCTGTCTTTAGAGTAATAGAATAAATAAAATTAACTAAGCCAATAAAGCAAACAATCTACGTAAAATGTCCGTGTATTGCTTGTATAATCGACAAGTGAATATGTATAATAGCCTAATGCGCAACAATTTCTAATACGCAAATAAACATCGATAACAATCAGCCATACGAAACGCGTGCCGGGTAGCTATAAACCGAACGAATGAAATACACACAAAGAAATTCTTATCGATAAAGAATAGATAAAATGCCAACGATACGCCAAAGCCACATTCACGAGGTACTTTGTAAAAACAAAAAGCAATAAATTAATCGATTTTAATCCTATAACACGCACAAATAAAATATGGAATGTTTCTACACAATAATAATCATGTTCTCCGAGCAGAATTCGACTACAACGGCCAATCTATAACAGACAGGCAGGCGCAGGTAATATTATAATGCACTAATGTACGCGCAAACTCAAGTACTCCCTGTTTCTTCACTCTCGCATTCCTATGTATAACCACGACCGGTGAGAGATCACGCGCAGGATCTAGCTACTTTTTACATGCCTATCCAAGGCATGGATCATCTTACTTAAATAGTAGATGCGTCCCAAGAGCTATCGAACCCACGACCTCCGACTTCTAAAGCACTAGCCTATACCACTATCATTTAGAGGTATTTGATTTATACAGTAGCAGTACAGCGGCAACAAGTATCCATATCCTAGCCTCCTAAATCATCTTAGATAGCCCATAGGTAAAACTCCTGTTCAAGATGCACTCCATGCTACTCAGGATGGGCATTAACCTGTCGGACTCACCCACTTTCATATGTTCCGTTGTTGCATTGGATCACATGCTGAAGTAGATGATCATGCGGACGGTCTTAAAGACCCCTAATGGATAGGGAGTATTAGGAGGCCTATTCGCATGATATACAGTCTGATGACGATGATGATGATGAAGCGGTAAATCCCATGCCACCAAATCGCTTTGGGTTAGACTAACACCATACCCTGCATGGCTTTGGTATTTGCTCATACTAAACAATGTGATATACACAATGGTTACGTGATTGCATTTTCGATTGAATGAATAGTTTTATCATAACAATTGAGCGTGAATTCTTGACGGAATATCTGAAAGATATTTTTTGCTTTGCGACTATGATATATTCATGTGAAATACATTACATTATAAATAGTTACAGACATCGTGTAGTGACATGTATTTTTGCGAGTGTTCTAAAACAATAAATATATTTCGAGCCAACTCACAAGGACGCCCATAAATTACGTCGCACAAATTTCGTGAGTTTTTGACCCTTGCCCTTGTCACAGCTGGCACACATTTGTGGGACCCACCCCCTAGTGTGACGTCACATATTTTGCAATTCAACATTTAGAAATGATTGTTAGCATTATTTAAAATATGGATTTGAAAATGTGACGACACGAATTTTAGGACCCGTCCCAGCCACCTTGTCACACAAAGTCACACTCATGGGTCCCTCCCTCCCCCTAACGTGTGACGTAATTTATGGATGGATCCCAAGGTTCATTATGGTATTTAAGAACCTTTACGATATTATTAAACTTATTCAGACATGTTTACTCTCTAACAATATTATTTCTGCACTTCAAATACTGACAAACAAACACAGGCGGTGGACCGTACCAAAAATAAATATTAACCAAATTAATAACGTCTTCACGCACTCAGCGAGACAGATATTAATCAAATTGAAGTTCGCAAATAATACGTAATAAATAAAACATATTAAAATATACGGCCGAGAACAGTTTTCGAATAACAATACGTGTAAAATACAGCATCTATACAATGCGTTATAACGATTTGAATTCATACATATATATTCTTCTGTTCTAACAGAAACGTGTCCAGCTTTTAAACGATTAAGCGTCAGATTTGTATTAGTATATTACGAACTAGGCATTGCCCGCGACGTCCGCGTGGTGATATATAAGAGAAAATATTCTTTTTAGTAAAAAAAAGTAGCCCTAGTTTTACTCCTAGTTACATCAGCTGTCTTCCAGTAAAAGTCCCGTCAGAATCGGACCAGTCATTTCAGAGATTAGCCCGGACAAACAGACAGACAGACTAAAGTATTAAAAATGTTGCTTTGTTCTATGTATCGATTATAAATCACAATGTAATAGCTTAAAACGGTCTTAAAATGGTACAAACTTTAATTTTATTTATTTGTATTAATATGGATTGAACACGATTATCTCGGTGTTGCGCAATAAAAGCAGTGAGTTATTGTTTACGAGCAAGAACTAGTGGTGTACACTTATTAGCATATACAATGTGAATGGATGAAGTTGTCTGAATTTATAAATGTGCTTTTAAATTTCAATGAACACATCGAGGAACGTTGAGAATCAATGAGGAAGGTTGAATGCGTGATTTTATGCGAGTCAAAATGTGTCGACTTTATAGTTAATTAAATCGTATTACTAAAACTATGATAATTATTTTTTATTTTACGCGATTATTATATATCGTTATTAAATAGCTTTTATTCGACGTTTGATTCTTTCAGCATCCATGATCACGGGCGACTGATATGATCATGGATGCTGAAAAGAATGTGTCGGATAAAATATTGAATATCGATAAACTCATTGTAAATTTGTGGATTTGATATGTAAAACTATGATGTTTTAGTAAAATTATGTTTAATGAAGCCACATAAAAATTTGAAAGTTTTTTTGGCCTTTATTGCCGCAGTGCAGTAGAGTGCAAAAACAGTTTGTGTAAATATTATGTTTTACGATTCAATCACTACTATTTTAAGTATTTAATTAACGATTGACGGACGTAAGCAAAACTACTACCGATTCTTATATATTAATCTACAAAAAATGTTAAGCAAACTGCCTTAAAAACTGTCTCATTTTTCACAAGAACTTTTAATTTAGACGCGATTTAAATTTAGACCAAAAGATCCACAACGGGCTTGTCCATATAATCATCATCATATCACCATAGAAAAGTCCACTGCTGGACATAGGCCTCCCCAAAGAGCCACCAAGCAATACGATCCTGCGCCACCTGCATCCACCGCCCGTCATATAATACTAATAATTATCTTTTTCGGAACGGTAGCTTCCCGCGACCTATGTGTACGATGAAGCTTACCACAGAGAAGGGACTGAAAGCATAAATAACAAAAATATATCCTTGCCTATTCACATAAGCTGTTTATATGTTAAGACAAAATTCAAATAGAGGACCGATTCTCACAATAGACGAGGCAGTCGTGTCCCATTTGACCCGTATAGCTCAGTGAATAATGGACGCGCATAACGGTGACCACTCCGTATTCGAATCCGCACCGCGGGCGGCGTGAGAATAAGATCCTATCGCCTAAGAATGGCTCACGGAATGCATTTCGATTTCCAATTGTCATATTATAAGTACATGTGAAATTTGTATGGACAATGGCTATGGTTGGTTTCGCTAACTTTTATGACAGTGCTATTGATAATTTATTGTTGTCTTTATTGTATCATTTAATGTCGTACTTCCTGTCATAGATGTTTTTAACTGTATTCGTTTTGTACAGTTATTTTACTAATGTTTACTCAAATATAGTCCATAATGCTAATACGATCATTATTAACCATTTTAACAATTTAAACTGAATTTTATAGTCGTAATAATCTGAAAATTGTTTATAGTAGAACCTGAAGTGTAGAGATTAGCAGAAATAAAGAAAAGACTACATTAAAAATAATGATTACTTAAACTTTTGCAAAATTTATTGTTCGTCTTTGATTTTCGGTTTGAGGTTTCGACTTCAGACCATAACATTGAGGACTACCTTTTTACATAATCGTTCTGGGAAAGTACTAACGTATTTATTTTGTATGGAGTATTCCGGTTTGCACGGTGCTGTAGCCAACGTAATAATTTGGTATTGGGACGTAACATCCTTACACAGTGCCTCAATTGGAGTTTTGGCGTCTTACGCTACTCATCTTAAGGTCATGGCGTTTAACTTACCATCAGGTGAACGTCAAGCTTGTATTCATCATCATCAGCCTGTGTTAGTCCACTGCTGGACAAAGGCGTCCCCTAATACATTAGAGGGTTTTTTGGACCGTACCCCACTTCGCTGGTCCAATGCGGGTTGGTGGGTGTCCGACTCTTTACATGCCCATACGACGCATGGATCATCTTACTTTTCAGACAATTGGGTGATCAGCCCAAATTGTCCTAGCCAATTAAAATTTGTCGAGTCCCCGCAGGATTCGAACCCACGACCTCTGGTTTCTAAAGCACAATCCCTCACGACTAGACTACGGAGGCAGTTAATTAGCAGCTTGTATTATCGATCATAAAAATAATCCGAGAGCCCAGTGAAAGAGGCTTGGCCACAGAAGGTCAACACAGCCTACCAGATCCATCGATAGGTGTTCGCGCGGGCGGAGGCTGTGGCAGGCTGCCAAAGGCGCCAGATATCAAACGATTGAGCGTATAATTATAGTGAACGCTCGTAAATCAAAACTGCTGCTCGGCTAACTGTGGTGTAAACGCTTGTTTGTATTTACCGTGATTATTCATATTTGTTGAGAATAGCAATATGATTGCTCGAATGGAATAAAGTTTAACGTCATTATTAACGATATAACTCTAATACAGCAAGATTTCTTTCGTAGAACTTATTGTTTCAACAAGATAGCCTACAGTACAAAATTTAGTTCAATTTAATAAAGCAGCAAAATTGCAGGACTATACGTCATAAAATAGTACAAAGGATAATCATAAACTAAAAAAGATAACAAAACATCAGTGATGTTAAGCTTTTTGTATAAACTCAACCCTAACATCTTTTACAGTGGAATTACAAGTGTTCCAATAATGACGTAGTGATTAGTGACCCTGAATGTTGCATCAAAGGGTATGGGTTCGAT
Organism: Lamproptera curius; assembly: GCA_029286875.1. Taxonomy (NCBI): domain Eukaryota; kingdom Metazoa; phylum Arthropoda; class Insecta; order Lepidoptera; family Papilionidae; genus Lamproptera; species Lamproptera curius. Next base: position 2,327,048 of record JAGSMT010000022.1, read on the forward strand.
CACCACTAGAGGCAAAATATTATGCAAAGAACATAGTGTTTCACTCGTGGTTGGGTGTTTGTATCTATTTTATATGTATTTCTTTACACGAGAAAAGTCATCATTATCATCATCAGCCTGTGATAGTCCATTGCTGGACATAGGCCTCCCCTAATACACCCCTATCCATTACGGGGTTTTGGATCGTATCCCACCACGCTGGTCCAATGCGGGTTGGTGGGTAGACCGACTTTTACATGCCCATCCGACGCATGGATCATCTTACTTTTTGAGACAATTGGGTGATCGGCCCAAATTTCCCTGATCAACTAGGAAACAACAATGACACACCCCCAAACCACTAGGCTACGGAGGCAGTAAGTAATGAGAAAAGTAAGTCTATGCATTTATCAGTCATCTAGCTTCCATAGTACAAGCTTTGCTTATTTTGGGACCAGATGATGTTGTGTTAATCGTCCAAGACATTATTGTATATTATATTAATAGATAAAACATACCTCAAGAAAGGGTCTGACAAGTACAATCAAAAGCCCAACGACCCATAAACTGACCAGCAAGAAGCGAAACGTGACTGTCTTAGATCTGGTCGTGTATAAGACAACGCTCGGACGCGTATGGGCAATTAGTCGACGCGATCACAGCGGCTCCTTGATACGGGACAACTCGTGCGTGACGATCGCCCGATCGTAACGCTGTATCGTATTTACTGTGAGACAATATGTAAACAATGCCGCGGTTTCTATTTACTAGAATAGTAACGCATAGTTGAGATAATTATCGTGTTTCGTAATCGTAAACTATCCTATCTTGGGAAATAGTTTTATTGAGTCATCGTTGTAAAGACATCTTAAAAAGTAAAAAAATTGAAAAGTTCCAGAAAATTATTGATCCCAAGTCATTGATCGATAAAATCCTGTAGGGTCTACAAAACTTTTTCCTTGTCATTCTTGTCAAAAAAAACACAATAATATAAAAACATTTTTTTCCAGGATTCGAACTGTAAGGATAATGTGGTTGAATGCACTCCATTCGCCCTTTTTATACATTTAGAAATCGCTAACATATTCAGAATTCGACACAATGTTTTAAACAGAATAGAACCCACGACCATTGCTTCGTAATGCTAGGGCTACCCCTTAGGCTGCTAAAAGGCGTAAGGGTCTGAGACTGCAATTAAAACAGGTATGATTTTATATATCTCCAACAGTAAAAGAAGATAGACCTCAATAAATAAAGAGAAAGAAAACATACCAAGTAATGAGGACAAGGGCATTTCGATTATGATGATGATTTACTGTACGCAATTGACTTTAAGAGTGTACTAACCAAGATTCATAATCGTCACTGCATAATGAATGCAGTCGGCAACTATTCTAAATTACACTGACATAGACGTGATCGGGCTATTTGCATTCTTTGAAGATAATCGGCATGAAATATTTGCAGTAGAGGTGTTATCTTAAAGCGCTGAAGGAACCTAATAATTGTATGTGTGTAATATATAGAAGACATCTATATAATTGATAAAATTGGAGTGTCTGTTTGTAACATAAAGATTTAACTTTTAAATGATTCCATTGTGTATAACCGGTAAAACAACAAAACATTTTTTTTATTTTTGATCATTATGTCAATTTGTCATCTGTCTGACCGTCTGTCTGATACTCTAGCTAACCTCTGAAATGACTGGCCCGACTTTGCCGGGACTTTTTCTAATAGATAGCCTAAATAACTGGGAGTAACTTCGGCTAATTTTTTTGAAAAAAAATAACGAAAACAATTTTCTATATGTCACCACGCGGACGATGTCGCGAACAGCAGCTAGTTTAACGACATAAACGTAACAGAAAATCTTACTTATTACATAAACATAATGTATAACAATTTTTAAGGTTTGTATATATGCATTATAATAAGTGGTTTAAACATGATTCATTTGGCATTTCCCGTCACAACGATAAAAACCATTTTACAAGCAGACAGTGCGCCTGAAAAGAGGCCGGTGATTCACAATTTTCTCTGAAAGCGAACACAGTCGTGATTCAGTTGTTTCGTGTTGCGATCAAATATATTCAGGTTACACATCATTCATACTTCGGCACTGATAGTACGGTCATATATATTTTTTAAATTTTTTATTAGCACACGAAGGATGACGAGCATTCGGGCCACCTGATGGGAAGTGGTCACCGTCCGTGGACATCGGCAACACCAGGGGTATTACTGACGCGCTGCCGACCGCGATATTTAGGTTACGTCTCGTTTACCCAGTAAATATGCTGGCTACGTTGCCTGGCAAGCCGCAACACGATAGTGTTTTCACAATACAAATAGGCACCGCGGTGGTAACGCCCCAGAAGGGCCCCTTCAAAAAGAGTATATAGACAAAAGATTTAGATTAAGCTTTGGATCCAATCTATTTGCCCCATCCTATCTATATTTATAATAAAAATAACCAATTTTAAATAATAAGCAGTAAGTATTACTTTTTACGGAACTTTATTGATGACAAGATGTGTCCGATCTAAATATATTTCAATGTTTTTTAAACACTATCCTAATACAACTAAGAAATTTATCTAACTTTATCCTTTGCACGTAAAAAACCGATATAGACTTAAAAAGCCTGACTGAATTATAAAAACAACAAATCTACTAACTGTAACAAAGATTTTCTGACGTATAAACATTTAGCTATAAAGTGCAATTTTAAAAAAAATGAGAATCTATTACTATTAAAAGTAGTTCCCGTAAACTAATAAAAGTACATCAGTAAATCCTAGTTACTTCTCGTGAACAAAGTACAACTATTTCAGCATTAGGAGAGCGGAACGGACGCCGTGATACACCGCAGAGCTTCGCATCAGTTCTTGCCATAATGGTCCGTTTTTGCTGACATTACGGGGCGTTGGACGCTCTCGTAATGATGTTATCAGCGAAGTACGATCCCATATTACCCACTGTTTGTTTTGTTAGTGTAGACGGGTAACTGCCTCTTTAGTCTAGTGGTATGGATGAGTGCTTTAGCAACAAGAGGCCGTGGGTTCGAATCCTGCTGTGACGCAACAAATTTTCATTGTTGTTTCCTAGTTGGTTAGGGCAATTTGGACCGATCACCCATTTGTCTGAAAAGTAAGATGATCCATGCGTCGGATGGGCATATAAAAAGTCGATCCACCCGACGACCCGCATTGGATCAGCGTGGTGAGATACGGTCTCAACCCCCTGATGGATAGGGGTATATTAGGGGAGGCCTAAGTCCAGCAGTGGGCTAACACAGGCTGATGATGTGTGTGTGTGTGTGTGAGACAGACGAGTACAATAGATGTATTGCTGCAAACGATAGAGCAACACAAATCGACATAAAATGCATTGTTGCTTTAACTGCCATTAATAAATGATTACAAACAAGGATTTTAGTACCAGGTAATGCCTAGCTATACTAGCTGATCTTATGTAGTTTAATTATCAAATAATTATATAAAAGGGTAATCGAGTATGTTATTTAATTCAATTAGGTAACAAACATTTTATGTAGCGACAGTTTTATTTCAAGACACTTCCTTTGTATGGTAATACGATAAGAAATAAACGATGCCATGACCCGCTTTTAGCTGGTGCAATTGCTGGCTGAACGATATGCCCAATGTCTACCAGCAATGAGAAGAGTTGTCATCATAATTGTTTCTATTATTAGAACAGGCATACCGTTAACCGTCAGTCGATTTAACATAAGTAAAAACGGTAACCAAAGAATACATATAAACATTTCATTAAATATACAGCTATAAATACTCAATTAACCAAATCTTATAGAAGCAATATATCAAATAGTATTTCGTCACATCACTCATTCGACGCCTACCAGTCTGCCTCCGTGTACACAAAAATGTGTGAAGTGTAAATTTATGCGGATGAGGTGAAAAAAAAATCTTTGATGCCTCGGACGGCCTTGGGTGTCGCAACTGATCGTTAGCAGGTGCTATAACGCAATACCACTTTGAAAGATACTTTCCTATGCACTCCTGGACCGATCATCATTAATAGTGAACTGATACATAAAACAAAATCAATGTTTGTTTATTTTTCTTTCACAAATAACATGACATTATCTTGTATTGAACAAATCTATATTTGTACTATGGAAGCTAAATCTATATATATAAAAATTATTTACCGTTCGTTAGTCTCGCTGAAACACGAGAACGGCTGAACCGTTTGCAAATTTTGGTCGTCATTTGTTTGTGGAAGTCCAGGGAAGATTTAAAAGGTGAATGAATATAAAATTTATCATTTAACTACAGTCAGTATATTTACTACAGTTTTCACTATCTATCATGTTTTTTTCATTTACGAACATTAATTACTTATACAAGAGTATAGATCTTTTATCTATCGAACGAGGTAGTGCGAAGTCTGCCGGTTCAACTGGTAACTGGTGAATACTTTCATTCATTTTTTCATCATCAGCCTATAATAGTCCACTGCTGGACATAGCTCCCCTAATACCACTCCATCCATTAGGGGATTTTGGATCGTATCCACCACGCTGGTCCAATGCGGGTTGGTGGGTGGACCGACTTTTACATGATGAATACTTAGGCTTACTTTTCTTTTGTAAATAAATACCCATTATATTGATAGACTCAAAATGAAAAAAACCCTGTTTATCACTAAATATTTTTCTCGTGAAAGCAATGAAACACACACCATTCGGCGTAACGGTCAGGGTCACTAACCAATACGCCAAGCGGGTCTTCGAATTAGTATTGAAACTAATATTTTGCTTAAAAAAATAAGCGATGAGAAATCTCATACTCCATTCTTTAAAAGAAACCTTTTTTATTTTCAGATAATATTTTTACGTGATTAATGCTAGTCAGCTGATAAAATATAAATGAAAGTTTCAATTTATAAATACCATTCATTTATTTTTTATTTCATCATCATCAGCCTCTGTAAGTCCGCTGATGGACATAAGCCTCCCCTAATGCACACCTCCATTAGCTGATTGGTGGGTGAACCGATTTTTAACACGCTCATCCGACGCATATTTTTTAATTATATTTAGATAAATGTAGTATATAGATATAATATTCCTAGAAATAAAATCTAGAAAACGTAAAAAAATTTTCTGTAAGTTGATCGGCTTGTAATATCGTACTTAATATCTTCAATACCCACGCTAAAATACAAACAAGGTAATTTTTTGTCAAATGCAAGTTAATAAACATTAGTTTGGGCATTAATTTTGGCGACCAGTCTCGGAGACGTGAGTCACAATTATTAATGTTACATTACATTATCCTTATTTCGTTTTAAACGATGACCGGTGTCAATGATATTTATGGGAAGCGACATTCGCTTATTCAATACGAAAAAACATAACAAATGAGGGGGAAAACGTTTTAATGAAAAGAGATAAAAGTGAATTACTCGAGACATCTTTAAACGTTATGGACACTGACGCACCTCGCAAATCTTTAGTCGCTTCACACATGGAATGCCTCATAGGTATTGATTAAATAATAAATGAAAGAAAAGTGCATTTAAATAAAGATTATGACAACAGTACATCTGTTATCTTTTGAAAAAAAAAAATAGAAAAATATGGAGATTTTAATTTTCAAATAGCCAATCACAATTATATCACTTATAATAAAAATAAAATATACTATATTACTATATGTTATATTACTATATATTATATTACTAAAAAAAAGTATATATTAACCGCCTCCATGACCTTAACGTACTCGCTATACACCGGTTGTCGTGGGTTCGAATCTCGCGGGAATAGAACTTTGCTATCGTTGTTTTCTAGTTGGTAATGACAACCACAATCAATTTCAGATACCAGTCGCTCGGCTTAAAAACTGTTGCTGACGAAATAAATGTATTAAAAGACGATAATTTTGAAAAAAGGCTAGGAAAAAAATTATAAAATTACACATGAAAGCTAAGATCATAATGATAGAACCAAAGCAAGTAATCTCTCGCAATGAAATATTGAGTGCTAATATTTCGATATCGTGTACCTCGCAGATTTGAATGCCACATGTATGTTTGAATAATTGCCCAATTGTAACGGGTACATGCGATATGAAGTTTGAAGAGTAACATTATGCCAATATGTTACACAATGCGAGTGAACCTGTTGAGATAAGTCTGATGAATTTGTAAGAGTTAATAATATATTTAAAAGTCTTTACTAAAATTTTAAATCAATTTAATATCAAACACCGCCTCCATGGCTTAGCGGGTTTTATGGGCCCTTCCTTTATAAACCGGAGGTCATGGGTTTGAATCTCGCGGGAAAACAACTTTGTGGTATCGTTGTTTTCTGGTCGGTAAGGACAATGGGCCGATCACCCAAAAAGTTGGTCGGTCAAAAAGTCGGTCTATCGACCAACCCGCATTAGACCACTGTGGTGGGATGCGGTCCAAAAACTCTCTAATGGAAAAGGCGTACATTAAGCATGTCCAGCAATGGACTAACTAAAACAGGCTGATGATGAAATAGTAAACGCCCTTTAATTTGCTAAACATCCCAACAATGGACATCAACAATATAACTTATCTTTTCTCCCGGGTAATATTCAGAAGGATTCTATAATTCAAATTATATTATTTCATACAACATAACAAATGTATTACATGTTCGAGTCATACGTTATCGTTGTATTTTCAAGATAAGATTTTAGATTATATTCAAGTGTAAGGTAAAATTTGGAACAATATCCTTAAGGACAGTAAAAAAACAATTAACAAAGATAAAACCGCCTTACTTTAAGCAGCTATGACAACAAATCACTATTTTAAATCCGACTTCGCGTCTTTATTTGAAAATTAATACGCTTATAATGAATTAATGTTTAAAATCAAATTAAATGATTAAGACAGACGATCAGCATTAAGAGAAGGACGATCAGGTCAAAGGTAGATTTTGAAAGAGCAAATATTGTGTAACTTTCCGACTAACATGTAAATACGTCCAACCAAAGTAACCTTAGTATCATACGCGAACAACTTATTGAAACAGGTCTCCTAATGATGTTCATTATTTGGTTAGAGCATAAACACTAGTCTAAAACTACAGCCTAAACTTATGATATGTTGACATTAAGATTAGAACCCCAGATGTTTACGAGTACACTAAAGAAAAGCGATTCCATTCACTGAACCACCGCGACTTTCGCGTTACACAACCATAATGCAATCGAATCGAAAATACATCTCGAAACCGGCGACCATGAAATTTTAACGTCCCGTACGACGACCGTCGGAATCTTAACGCACGCCTGTATTGTACAGCCGTATGGTCTTCTCGGAAAGTGACGATACTTGGCATATTTCAGCTACCTCTTTAAATGCTTCATCAACTTAAAGCAATTAAAGAGCGCCGTTACTATACTTAATGAGGAACACCGGTGTTAATACCGCGCCTTGAGGGACCCCTCCGCATTGCATGCTTGTTTTAATGTGTAATTAAGAAACTTCTCCATTTCACTTGAAGTAATGAGGGCTTGTCAAATGGATTTTAATGCTTGAGTTGTTTACATTAAAAAATTATTGAAATAAATGTTTTTTTTATGTAAATATTTTAAACTTTCAATTTTACAATTTCTTGTATATTGTTGTAAAGCTATTAATAAGTATTTAGTAATATGTTTGTTACAGTTTAAATATCCCCGTCATGATTCAATGGAATAAAACTGAACTTGTTTTATGACTAATGGATGACTATGCGTTCCATCCAAATAGTAACAGCTGAAAACGGCAAGAAAACCTTTTTTTTGCAATCATCGTTCATAATCTTACATAATATGGAAGTAATCACGCTTGCATAAGAATCAGGAATTGATATAATCTATGTTGCTACAGTAAATAAAACACACTAATAACACAAAGTTTCCTTATTGATAATATTGATTCACGCAAAACATGGATGAAGGTTTTTTGCTAAGCCGCATTTAATAACGTCAACGTCTGATGTATTGCATCATTGAAATATAATGCAATGCACCATTTACTTTTTCTATTTGAGCTTAACACCACGCGATCGTACATTGGAAATATAACCGCAAATTGCTTACGTTTTTGCATGCTCTGGATTGGTCGCAGAACGGAATTGAAGAGAACGATTTGTTAAACTAACTAAGTTCTTTGTGATTGCATTACTTGCAAGAGAGAAAACTATCTATCAATTAAATTTTATTCAATAAATGCGGAGGATATATGGAATCGTTTCTATAATTCACGTTTGTTGCAACAAACGACTGAAGGAAAGGCACACAATTGAGTGTTTCCATTTCTAAGAAAGACGATAAATAGATAATTACAAAAGCTGATACTTGAAGATTGCTAATGCGAAATATGTGTAAACTAGCGTTTGAAAGGAGGCCAAGAAATACTTATCGAACGATAAAGGAACCGCTGGATTTGGCCGATTGTGATAAGATTGTAACCTGAGCCGAATGTTTATTCAAAAATTATTCACAAATTACCAATATCTGTATTGTGTTATTGTGCCATTTACCATATATTCGTCTATAGAAGGATGTTTATCTTGTTTGATGATCTGACAGCGTAAATTGCCTTGTGGCACGCCTTAAAACAAATGACTCCCATTTACAACTGTCCGCATGGCACGATAGATTATGAAATTGCTTATAACACGATCTGGTCCTTATCGAAAATGATTGCGTCAAGATTTCTCCTTCGAGTTAACAGTTTCGAATGTATATGGCGTCTAACATTTATATTGATTGGTTTGTATGTTTACACTGCTGTGGTCTCAGACACTACACTGTGTGGGCTATATCTGATATATCTGTTTAAGTATATACCTCATAATTTATTTATTTTTGTTCGTTAAAAGTTCAGGTATATTTGAGATAAATAATCAAAGTCAAAACGTATATTGTCTCTTCATTGGGTATTCACACACAAAAAAGATACACTGACAAGAGAAAAACAGATTACTGACATTTAATAATTCGTCAATTCTCAAAAAAGGAAAATAAATGTTGGGTTATAATTAAACGTAGATGGTTTTTAGCTGTTAAAGTCAATTAATATGCAAATGCATCGTACGTTTTTTTTAATTACATGTATGGACCCAAACAATCTAAACATAAACAAGCCACTTACCCGACATAGAGCAACGCCAGTATCAAGTCTATCGAGGAAGTTGTCCGCTGTGATCCTGAGCTCGGGGTACAGCTGCGTCAGCCACTCAGCTAGATCCTCCTTCATGGCATACAAGTACTCCTCGGAGGATTTGAAGGGCCTGAACGGCCTAGTCTCCAGGAGGAGGGCGCCTGCGCACGCCATCTTTGCTGTTTAGTTGTCGGCACTCAATTGGACATTACAGGCTCTGCAACAAAAAGAAACGCGATTTAATTATCTTTAAACCACAAACAAACAAAATGTCTAAATATTTCAAAGAATCAAAACTTTCTGAAGATAATATAGAACATTGATTTTAAACAACAACACTTATTTTATTGAAGAATGAATTAGACAATAATAGACGAAACATTCTACAGAGATTATACGATGCACTAAGAATTTTAACTCAATACAATAACAAGATCGAGGGACAAATCTCCAAAACAAAAGGTCATTTAAACATTCTGAATTCTTCCATTAGTTGAAGTCTGATGTCACCACACAAAATACCATATAGTTCAATGGTAATTAAAAATACAGTAAAAAAACAATCAATTGAAACTGATCGCGTGTCATCCATGACCCTATCATTCATCACTATCGTTAATTAAAACGATTTCTATGTCTAGACCTCGTCGAAAATTAACCAAGCATTTGAGTAGGTCTGCTACGAATTAAATCTCGTCTTATGTGTTAAAATATTCCCTGAAATCTGTGCATATGCTTCGTATGTAAGCTTTTATAGTTATTGTATACGTGTCGTTAATTTGTAAATTGTATACATTATAGGCTTACTGAAATCGTTACTAAAGCAAAAGGATATTGAAATTTGTCACCCCTTTTCGTAAACAATGCATGTTTAATTAACAATTGTATGATTTCCAAACAATAATATTACATATAATGTGTACTAAAATATTTCAGATTTTTTATATAAAACACTAAGTATCAAGTGACATGTTTACAAATATCTAATTCTGTGGTTTTTAAAGTCTAAATTTGTCGAACTTAATTCGTTTCACTTTCAGGATCAAAGAGCAGACAGTATTTTTAATTATTAAAATTACAATAATGTTGAACTGGTTCGAACGAAGGTCTCATTACAAAACTTGCCCTAATGCCCTCTCGAAAATTACAAACACGACCTTAAAACAATGAGACATGTAAGCCAACATAGTTTGTGTTACACCTTTTTGAAAGTTCAAGTTAAATTCGGTACATTAAAAATAAGAATGTGACAATTGGTCAATGACTATATTTTGTATTGTGTTCGGTCCCTGACCATAACGAGAATGTAAACCATTGATAACCGTAAAGTTCATATCAAATCCACTATTTTAATTATTTATATTTATTTTCGACGTTTCGGACCTTTGTCATCTGTAATATAGTGGATTTGATCATAATATAATATACATAATTTAATTGAAAACAAAAACAACATCGATTTGACCTTGGTCTATAAACACGGACTCGAGTTGAAATGACATTAATTTGTTCACAAGTCTAGTACATCTATTAAGATTAAATATGCATCTTGATGTTGAACTTCTGTTGCTTCTTGTAAATAAATGTGATAATTTAATTAAAGTTTTAGCCACACGAACTAAAGTGTCGTAATGCTATAAAAATATTTTATAATACACTGTACATAGTAGAAAACACAAGTTTTGTACACAATTAGGTCTTTAATCGATTAAGCGTGGAGATATTCAAGATTTTTTGATGAATATTTTACGACATGATTTTCGTATTCATTCAATGTCTAAATTATTCCAGTTATGTTTCAACCGAATCGAGTGATTATTTTGTTACCATCCAATTTACGATTTGTAATTTCACGAGTGGTCGCGCACAGAGCGAGTGAGAGTAAAAATGCTGAGACAGTATTACGTAGAGAATTCAATGGTCATTAGGTTGGTTCGTCAACCAATGCCGGTCACCTGCTTACAATTAAAAAGCGACCGAACTGTAAATCATAGACTTTCGGTCTATGATTTACAGTACGGTCGCTTTAAGTCATGTACAAAACTGAACTTCATCATCATCATCATCAGCCTTTGTCAGTCCACTGCTGGACATAGGCCTCCCTAATACACCCTATCCATTAGGGGTTTGGACCGTATCCCACCACGCTGGTCCAATGCGGGTTGGTGGTGGACCGCCTTTTACATGCCCATCCGACGCATGGATCATCTTACTTTTCAGACAATTGGGTGATCGGCCCAAATTACTCTAACCAACTGGGAAACAACAATGAAAATTTATTGAGTCCCCGCAGGATTCGAACCCACGACCTCCGGTTTCTAAAGCACACGCCCATACCACTAGGCTACGGAGGCAGTCACTGTACTTATGTAGTACTGAACTTATATTTGAAAAAGTACATTGAACTATGTATTTTACTTACATATGATCACGGACAGACTCATGGACGCAGGAAAGGTTCCGAAATGTCATCATTAAAATATGAAAGTTTTTAAGTGCCAAAATAATGTTATAGTTACATTAAGACTTTACCAATTATGAGTCTTGGAACATAGGTTAAATTGTTATTAAAATGTAGATCTTATTTTAACATAGGGCACACTTGGGAATTACATCGCATCGCCCATTTCCGTCACAAAGCAGAAATCTAAAAAGTAGACAACTTCTACTGAGATACAACTTTAATGACCGAAACGGATCATGCAACATTTTATGTCGTCTTACGTTGCATTACTTATGAGAAGACCATATCTATCTATCACTTACTATCAACTTGAAGCAAAAAATATTGGCCACCTAGTTCGTGTGGACAGGAACTTCCCGCGAACTCTGTGTTAGATGAAGCTTACCAAAGACTGGAGTCTGGAAGCATAACATTCGAGTAAAAAAACTTACTATCAAGTGAATGTAATTGTCGTCTCTTCACATTATTTTGTTAAAACAATTAACCAAAAGAAAGATGAAAACCTATTGAAACATTACATACAGTGAACGGTCTCGGATCGCCTCGCTATCTTGAATCTCCGTCACGCGCGCGCGTTAATTGCGGCGCACGAGGCATGCGATGCGAATATTATCATTAATCGTATAATATCCATGATCGATCTTGCATTATGGTGAAAATCTAAGATGTTATGCGATCGATTCAGATATGTCGATTTCTATTTATTAGGATAATTTTTAGTTTCCAAAGCCCAAACTCTAAAGGTAAAGTAATAATTTTCTTTAACGACTTACAAGCTTGACAAACGACTATATAATCTGTATTTATCTTCTATATAAAAATAGTCTCAATCGATGTAGCCAAATAATATTTAGAATTAGCGAAACGACACATAAAAACGCAATTGCACCGTGTGTTTAGTGCTATTGTAACAGGAGTTATATCGCCATACGTCACTACATAGCTCATACGTTCCATTTACTTATTTCAGCTTTTTGCAGAAATAAAAAGTGTCCAAAGGCGGGCAAAATGCCTTAGGCATTTTTTAACCTTGGGGAGGTTACGAAAATTCAGAGTAGGTGCACTAGAAAATATTAGGTAACATAATAATACTTGGTACCACTTTACTCAACTTCAACTCAACTTAATACACACCTTATTAAAAAGTAATATTACTTATAAAAAATAATATTTACATGATATACACCTTTTAAATATATTACATATTTAGAAATTCAAGTGATAATCACTCCGCCGGTGCCTCCTTCACAAGATATTGGCGCAATATGCAATCTAATTAGCGACAAACATAAAGCTTGTTAAGTTGAAATAATTATGTTTCGTAGTGTTCTTTTTCTCGTTTATGCTCTATAAAAGTATATGATGCATTCTAAGATTTGTTTTGACCTTCACATTTTTTGTAATTTTTTGAAGTTATACTTCTTTAGGCGGTTATGAAAAATGATAGAGTGAAATTTACAGATGCGTGACACAAAATTAACAGTTTATAATGAAAACGGTGAAAATGTAATAAGGTCCATATTACATAGTGATAAGGTTGATTTTGTGTAGTGATAATGGAGTTGTCGTTTTATTTGCGATAGTTGTTGCACTAATGTGCTCTATGAGTTAGGATTAAGGTTCGTTTTTGGTATATATATATATATATTATTAATAATATATTTTATATTATTTAAATTTATATTAAATATATTATTATATAAATATATTAATTTTGTAATGATGTTTATTCAACTTGATATAATGGTAATATTTTTATTCATTTAATATATACACATTGTGATTTATCTATGTAATACGTTTTAGATAAGCGCCATCTAGTCACACATAATCAAAGCTTCTGATTTATAGTACCGCTGACAAGTAAGCCAACATCTCTTAGGAATTCTACATTTGTAAGCAACTAGATGGCGCTGAACTACCAGTTATATGATATATCAAAGTACGTCTTGAATACATAAATTCTTAATCGAATTATTTATGATTAGTTCTTGTAAATCTATCATCTTTAATTATCTTAATTATTTTTGATTGATATTACTTACTATTTGTGAATATTTGTGAAAAAATTGTGCTTATATACTTTTTCAAGTGCTCCAATATAATTGAGGTTAACTATCCGTATGTATTATTTATTGATATAAATTAAAATACTTTTACTTAATATAATTAACACTAAATATTATAAAATTATTAATGTTAAATACTTATTATTGTTATTTAATATTCACAAAATAAAGAAATAAATTTAATAAAACATTTAATAAAAGTTTGTGATAAAATTAAAATTGAACATCAAATTATAATATTAATTTTTAATATTTGCTATTAAATTGAATAAATAATAAATATTTATAAAATAACTAAATAAATTTAATGAAAACTTTTTGATAAAATGATAACTGAAGTTCCGATTCAGACATTACGGGAAGATACTATGGAAGTGGACATCATTTAATTAAAATACAAATAATAAGACAATTTATTTTAGACTTAATGTAAGAAAATAAATATTTATTTATTTAATTTTTCAAATTTAAACTGAACTTTGTTGATTAACCTTTTCCAATCCTTCTATTATTTTATTGTAATTAATTATTTGCATGCAATTAAAACTATTTTAATGATGCCAAAGAAGTATAACTTCTCACGCGCGTACATAAGTACACGCACCCATTTTTATTGGCTACGCATGCAAGTGAGCAGTAGGACCACCTGATGGAAAGTGATCACCGACGCCTACAGACATTGACAATACCAGTGGTGTCACCAAAGCGCTGCTTACAGTGAGACACAGGACGTTAAGTCTCGTTTGCCCAGCAAATATGCTGGCTACGGTGCCCTTCAAACTGGAAAACAGTAGTGTTTTCACACTACTGTTCGTGGCAGAGATAGCCACCGTGATGGTACCACCCAAGACGGTTCCCTGTAAAAAGTGTAACTAGCACCTACACATAAATGCATAGAAAGAAATAAGTACTTTGAGATGCCTATGTAGACGGTTTAACACTTAAATAATGATAATAAAACTATTATTAAACGATTACGTAGTTTCGCTTAATTTGACGCGTGCAAAACCGCATCGCTTGAAAAAAACTTAGAGGTCAACGGCCTCACGACTTGAGTGTTTACTTCGCGGGTAATAAAATTCACGGCAGGTTCCTCTTTACAACAGCATCAGAACAAATGTAATCCGGTTTGAAGGGCGCTCGGTCGCTAATGATCACGGGGCAGACTAACGTATCATCCTTAGTGCTGATAATAGTATTTTTTTTTGTGCTTTCGATTTGTGTAATACAAACATAATAATATTTAGAAGACGTTCATTATTTTATTTAATAACATTTACTTTAAGCTAATTTTGTAAATTATTTCAAAATACTTTGTCCTCATGATTAAGTTAACAACAGACTTATCTATGTACACTAAATTATATTACTTAAAATATCGTAAACGCAAAAAGTTGCCATAAATCTTCTTCCTTATTAATATGCATAACGACAAAATTATAGCAACATAGAAACTAGTTCTGAGGTCACTGTCAGATAAAGGGTATTATATCTATGTTATATATGTTGATGCGTCAATCAAGAGCCAAAACAAAAACTTCTTAAACAAAGCTATAATTGTTTACATACGTCTTGATTACTTCAATTATTCAATCTAATCGTCTGTATTTTTCGATGGCGTTAAATGTAACCAATCGCAAATAACAACATCGTGCAGATACTAACGGAACGAGTGAAAAATTCACATAACACTAGCGGATCCGACGAACGTTGTCCTGCTTGATGTACCAAGCAATTATGATATAAAACAAATAACAAGACATGGAAGTTTAAGTGGAAAGAAAACAGTATGAAATGACAGATAATAACCATAATTTTAAAATAAGAATGAACAAAATCGGAGCACTAGGAGCGGAACAACGAGGTAGCATATATACAAAAACAAGCTCCGAATTAGGTACCGCGTTCTTTTGGGAAGTTTTAACATTTCGAGCCAATCAAGAGGAGTTTACTGTCAACACACGTACAGAGGAATTATATGATAAGGATTACAAGACAAGCACAAAGCATTGCTCTTAGACTACGTGATTAATTAAGTGCTAAAAAAGCGACCAAATTAGCAGGACGTTTAGCTTACATAAGGAAAGCATCTAATTCATAATTTTTCTAATTAACCAAAGAGACAAGTCTACTAATTACGCTGAGCCAGTGACTGTTAAGTCTTGTTTATTTTGTTATTGCGCTGGCTACGTTGCCCTTCAAACTGGAACAAATAAATGTTTTTACACTTATGTCTTCTAATGCCTTTTGGCTTTATCGGAAAACTGTGTCATACTGGGTTGCATAAAACCTGACCTTATAAAACTTTAGGAAATGGAGAAGAACGAAGATGAAAGATATTTTCATATATTACGGATAATAAAGGTAATTTACTGTTGTGAAACAACCTTTACTCGATCAATATAAATATGCGGACTGAATTGTTGTTTAACAAAACATTGTCATTTGCAAATATATACTCCATTTATAATTCGTACTGTTAATTACACCAAATATTTATACTAAATATTTTCCCGCGCATCTTCATTCTATATTTGCTTGAGAATTCTCCGGCCACGTAACCATTGAAAATACCACTAGGGATGTACCAGTTCAATTAATTTAACGCATATCGACAAATCATACATGGTAGTTACATCGAATGTAAACAAGTCGTAACTACTACACTATTACGTATCCATCTTTAAGGAGTTGTTTTAAATTTTAAAGCAAACGCCTCTCGTACAAAGGCTATTAGAAGTACAAACTGACCACAGTTACAGTACGAACCATATCAACCGTAGTGACATATTTCTTTGATGTCGTACTTTCGACCACAAGAACAAAGACGCATGAATAATTAGCCGTACGCCTACCTTCAAATTGTCAAGATACTAACAATATTCAACTTTTTTTAACCGACTTCAAAAAATGGAGGAGGTTCTCAATTCGTCTGTATTTTTTTTATGTTCGTTACCTCAGAACTTTCGCCTGGGTGAACCGATTTGGATGTTTTTTTTTATTATTATTTGAAAGCTGGTGCTTCCCGTTAGGTCCTATAGCAATTTGGTCCAGTTCTGACAGTGGCATTCATGAAATGAAAGTCTGAAATTTACATTCAGTATGTGTTCAACAAATGGACAATTAATAGCTTAATATCACGCCAATCGATTTGAAGTCGTTTTTTTTTTTAAAATTTTTTATATTAACCATATTTACATACTCAAACAACCACCATAACATCCAGACCACTACAGTAGACGTGGTCGGAAGCTACGCCAGTAATACAACCACCACGTACTGCACTAAAGTAGGGTCGGCAGAAACAATGGCCCGTGGATCCGGTTGCGTAAGCGCTCCGCTAGCTTCCGTTGTCTCCTAACAGGTAGCGTTAGCAGAGAAATATTAAAGAAATTAAATAATGAACACACGTAGAGAAAAAACTAGTAACTGACTCCGCAGGCTAGTGGTATGGGCGTGCTTTAGAAACCGGAGGTCGTGGGTTCGTCGGTCCGCCCACCGACCCACATTGGACCAGCGAGGTGGGACACGGTCCAAAACCTCTAATGGATAGGGGTGTATTAGGGGAGGCCTATGACTAGCAGTGGACTATAACAGGCTGATGATGATAATGATGAGAGAAAAAACATGTGGGACTGCGGTTTGTAATTAACCCTCTATACTATATGTGTGTTTTTATAAACAAATAATTATTATTATTATTATCTAATAGCAGATTTGAAAAGAAATCTATGGACATTAGACTAATTAGGAGGTTGGAATTGTCAGATGATGCGTATGCATGGAATTGTCATTGGTCGACTGACATTCGATCTGACATTATTTGTTATCTCGGTGACAATTCATCGATAACAACGCATTGTGTAATATCCATATCATTGTCATAACTTTGTATGAAAGATAGATTATAAGAAAAAATAAAACAAGGTACAGAGAAAACGGGCATAGATCGATAGCGACAACGCGCGGGACTTTACAGGCTAGAGTTCACTTGATAATTAATTAGCATTTTTGAATTAAATTACTTTCACACGATAAATATTAATATTTATGAATACAATTATTTATATTGATAAAAATATTGATATTTACAATATATTTACGTTGTTAACCGTACCAGTTACTAGGCTAATCTGTTTACAGCACGTCACTCAGTCTTGCTCCCATATTAGTACGCTGCTTTTGCAATAGTGATGCGCTCTTATCGACTTTCCTTACAAAAATACCAGTAATGTTTTACTTTTTATATTAAATTATTCGTCTTATAAATCGGTTCAAGATAAGGAGGAGCTTCCAAAAACTGTTTAACTAGTTGCTAGTTAAATTAAAAAAAGACGTTGTCTCGTATAACTTTCGCCCGTATACCGATTTTTTAAGCAACCAACAAGTTTTTTACTTTAGTAAAACCCAGTAATTGTTCTTTTGTACATAATAATTTCCAGTAGGAAAAGGAATCGAGCTCTTTGAAAATGCAATATTTATGCCTATATCCTAAACAATACCAACGACGAACAAACGAACGATGACACATTTTTAATATACAATAATTTATAGCATAATGATTCTGCAAATGAATTTTTCCGCGATCATCAGTGCATCGTTCTTCCATATTCGCAATGTGGTGTTTACGCACTACTTCTATTTGCCGCAGCCTGCAGCATCATAAAGACCAAGTTCAAAGTTTCTATCTGTATATAGATGCGATACTAAAAAAATACATTTGCGCCATCTGTTGGGCATAATTCGAACTTTTTCATAAATCGTGGCGAAGTTTGAATGAATAGTTGCAATCATCATCACGAGCTATCTCTTTGTTAGCACTTTTCAGTTTTCATGTTAATATTAGTACCATTACGCGATTAATAAGTGTATTTTTTATCGTTTTTCCAACGATAAAATTTCAACAGCGACAGTTGGCATTATAACAGAACAGGCAAGGAGGAATTACTCAATCGAAATTGTATTTAGTGATTGAAAAAGTTCTTTAGAATTTTTATAAAGAGATGTATCGAAACCTGTTATTTAAAATATATTCATTTGACGTTAAAACTTACCCTTTCTTATTAAATATCTAAAAATTTACCACAGGTTTGGTAAAGGATGCCTTTGAATAAAAAAACCTAATTACTTCTGAAAATAATTTACCTTTAAAACCGATAAAAGCAAGTCAATATTATACAAAAATGTAAAACAAAAAGAATGTACAATCGATTCAGTTCACCTCTCTCAGTGCACCTCTACACGCACACACACTCTTAAAAATATTCCTTGCCTATTTTTAAATATATAACTGAAAAAGATACAATAAGAAAGATCTTCGTCTACAATGAAATTCATTAACCTTTCAATGAATATTCTCATACAAACTAAGTCATTTACTTATTTCTTGTATTAGTTCTATTACTAAATTAAAAATTTACTCAACATAGCCAAACGAACAGCCGTTCGAGAGTCGCATCCTCTCGACTTTTACACAAAACACATTATACCCGTTCGACTCACGCACTCGCATTGTGTAAGAAATTGAATTTCGCCCGAATTCAATTAGCGTACGGATATAACAATGGCATTAATTATTGTGAACGCCATTTTGTTTTTAAACGTGTCACGCGCCCGACGAGAAAGTATTGAGATTGGGTGTCCGCAATTCTATGCGCGTTGCCGATAACTAAGAAGATCTAAATACCTATACTACAGCCGAACAGGAAATGGAAATTACGTAAACAAACGTCCAATGTCAAAATTCAATTGGCAATGTCAAACGCGTTTGTTTCTGGAGCAGTTATTGCTTTTATATGCGTAAATTTCATCTCTTAGTTGAATAGAGTTAATGTATTTAAAGCTATTTCTTTTTTGTTTTACCTGTCATGTCACGTTTTTCACTTAAATTCCTATACTTAAGTGCGCTTAATTCTTTCCGATTTCTTTCTGATTAGAAATAAATAACTTTTATAAAGGTCTAGGTAGTTGAAACATCGACGAGCAGAGTATACGTTGTATAAGGATACGCAATAATCGCATCGAAAGCTATTACAAGAGTGACCAAATGGGCTGGTTAAAACTAAACATATATATATATATATATATATATGTTATATCGATACAATATCAATTCAATGAAACATTAAACATGGAATGATATTATTTAACCATTGCTTGGAACAAACACCATCTAAACATCAGCGATAGAAATACCACAGGATCTCTTTTTCTCTCCTATGTGCCATTTATCAAAATTTATTAGCTACTTAGATAGACTTACCAAAACTCCACTCAAACAATAACACACCGACACTCCGATAAACAATATTACGTATCGCCATTTTGTTTAGATAAAATATTTATCGATAAACGAGTCCGCGTCGTGACAATGTCCTTGAGGAAATAAATAATGCTAAATAATAATTGAGTTGTCATTGTAAATTAATGTTATCACTCGGGACCGAAGTATTAAAAAACAAAAAGAACCATTTTAATTGGTATTTAAAACTAAGATAAGAGAAAAATAAATATTATCCACTCAGATAGATGTCCATACATTTATTAGTTTCTTTCCCATTTGCGGTTCTTTGTGTTGTGAATAAACAGAATTATTGAATGATCAACAAAATATACTATCATCATCATCAGCCTGTGTTAGTCCACAGCTGGACATAGATCTCCCCAATGCACGCCTCCTACTTATTTGGACCCACGACCTCCGGTTTATAAAGCGAGGGCTAATACCGATAGGCCACTGAGGCGGTTAAATAAAATAAAATCGTACTTTAAAATAAAACACGATGACAACAACATTTCGACTTTCTTTGTCACGAATCTTGATAATTTTATCGAGCAATAATCCCTTCACTACAGGTTATAATTCATAATTCGATAAAACATCGTATAATTATTTCATACAAAACACAACAATATCATAGTTATATTATATTAGAGTCCGACGAAACTGTTTTTCCGGCCGAAACCGAAACCGAAACCGAAAGTTGGTTGTGGCTTCAGTTTCGGCCGAAACCGAAACCGAAACCGAAACTCACGTGATCAAGTACAAAAATTCTTGAAATACTAAAATATGGAGTTTTATGCCTATTATTTTACATTATTTTAGTCATGGAATGGAGACAATTAAACGTGTGGTAATCGTTTATTTTAGTTACTAATATTTTTATGTAACAAAATATTTAAAATACATCAATTTTTTTTAAATAAACTTCTTATAGCAATATGAGTTATTAATAAATAAATAAATAATTATGACTGTTGCATTAAAGACTAAGTATTGATAATAAAATTAAAAATAAAATGATTCATACTTTGGTTTCTATTTGTAGTTCCGAGGGGGGTTCAAAAAGTTGTAAAAATGAGATAGAATATAATGACTATGATAGCTTAATTATTTATTTTTCTACATAATCTCCGAGTCCACCAACACACCAAGTCTAGCGTTCCAAGTTTCCAATTCTTTAAATTCTTTAAAAAATGGATTGTCTTGGTCCTGCAAAAAGGTCTCCACGGAATCGTTTACTTGTTATATATAGTTTAAACACATGTTTCTCTTAATTATTGTATCAATTTGAGAGAAGATGAAAAATATCACCAGATCTGGTGAATGCTCGACCAATTGTACGCTAGCATGCTGAACGGTGGCCATCGCTAATGCCAACCTATGCGCCGGTACGTTGTCAAGATGAAACAGCTCGCCCGTTTAAAGTTTGCCTCTTTTTATCATTGACGGATTTTCAACCTCGGTATTAAAGCTGCATAATCTGTAGTGATGGTTCCACGCAACAGGTAATCAATCAACAATATCCTTTCTGAGTCCCAAAATATTGAGGCTATACCTGGCCAGGCAATATAACACGGCCACGGCATGCAGATCCTTCGGATAAACCCGTGTTTCGTCAATTGTCACAAAACTAGATGAAAAATTTTTAGAACTTGTCTAACGATATCCTCGAATTGTTAAGTCGATTTTGTTTCTGATTCTCGGCACCCATCATGTAGAGATTTTCTCATATTCAAAATTTGTGTGAATATGCGTTGAGTACTCTATGAATGTTGTTTCGTGGATTAGGTATCAGATGGTAATTGATACCTAATCCACGAAACGAGCATTTCTGGTTGATTACTGGCTTCGATGGACGGCTGCAACCATGTTCGTCTTCCGTGTACGTTCTCCCTACTCGAAATTAAGAAGCCAACTTTCGACAATTGATTATGACAGAGCAGACTCTTCTCATGTTGCCTTTGAGCCGCAATAAATCTCTTGCATTGTTAACTTTTATAACAGTGGTTTTATTAACAAGATCGCACTTGGTTTTCTCTTTTTCGAGAACATTTCGCACACATGACTACACGCAAACAAATTACTACATTCAGAAAAAGTAAAGAGACTAGAAGATTTATTTATTAACACAACAAGTTTCTGAGCTACGCTTTCCAGTATTATTTGTATTTATTTTTGGTTACCAAGGTGTATATATTTTGTTCTCACTACTACTTGTTCCCAACTCGTCTTTCTAAAAGAATCATCAATTTTTTGTTAAACTTGGAATGTTTGTCTGAACTAAAATCGACTGATCTGAGCTCGATTATAGCAACATTTAACTTTCACTACTATTTTGAAATTGAAAACACTTCTGAAACCAGTTTCGAGTTTCGGCAAAGTTTCGCCAAATTTGGCCGAAACCGAAACTGCGGCGAAACTTGATTTTTGGCCGAAACTCGGCGAAACGAAACCGAAACCGAAAGTTCGGTCGGACACTACATTATATAAACTATTCAGCGTATCTTGGGATAAAAAATTGTTTACATTATTTTATTAACACACATAATAAAAAAATACTGTAGATCATTAAAATTATTGGTATGAATGTTAAATCTACCAACCCGCATTGGACCAGCGTGGTGGGATACGGTCCAAAAACCCCCTAATAAGGAAGGCGTGCATTAGGAGAGGCCTATATCCAGCAGTGGACTAACACAGGCTGATGATAATGATAACGATGTATGTCAAACAATAAAAGAAGTATTATTAAAGTCAACACTACACATTTAATAACGTTAATACATAACCCTAACTGTTTATGTTCTATTAAAAATTTCACACTACAAATACAAAACAAACTTCCTTTTAAGACCAGCATATGGTTCATTATTATTTTATCAATAATCATATATCAAAGCAACGTATAAATTATAAACATCGACCGTTAAAGCGAATCGAGTGTGACAAAATGAAGACCAAAACTCTAGAGCAGACGTTTCCGACCAAGATGGCAAGAGATGGACGAAAATAAATGGTCCCCCAGACATCTTAGGAGAGTACTGTTTTTGGAATAGCGAGGCGACTTATTTCTTTTTTACTTTAACCGATAACGCATGTGTTACGTTATACCGAAATGTAGTTAATTCTTACTGTGTGGTCTTCGTGTTTGGGACGATTTGCTGTTTATTTCAAATGTACGTGTTTAATAAACATACACATCAAACGAAAAGACTATAATTTTATATTAATTTCATTTGAATTATAGTAAATACAATTTGATATTATGTTTTGCTAGTATTCTTATTATCACGTAAATTAATACTTGGGTTTTGGACATTTTTATTTGAAAATTAGCACTCATTTCGAGCGTCTATTGACATAACATAGTTGTATTTCTTTACCCGTCTCTTTTGTATTTCAATTACGAAGCAGAATTATCTTGATAATACATTTCCCTGATTGAACTTTCGTCGATAACATTATCGATAAATGAGAAATTAACACACACGCGCAATAATATCGACGATTGCAGCTATAAATCATATCCGCCACACAATTGAACGTACTCTAGATACGCTATTGGTACTTCGACCAAGGATTATTTAGATTAAACGTCGACGCAAACACTTCATATCGATAACAAACGCGACTTCATAAAGGAACGATTTAGAAATACGAAAAAATATCAATAGAGACACATCACTGTACTTAAAAAAAAAAAAACAATACCTTTACGTGTAAAGAAACGGGCCCGCCCAAAGTCACAGCACTACTTTGTCTCTAAACTCAAACTGCACAACACTAATTGTCGATCTATCGATGTGTCGCGACGTTGTATCGATAGGCGATAGTGGTGTTCACCGGCCGGCTGTCGGCGTTCGACTGAGTGCGAGGCGCGCGCGCAGCACTACGGCGGGGCAGGTGGCCTTGCTTTTGCGGTTTCGAGATTTATCTTAATTGTGCCACAGGCCCGATATGGCGCTGGGGGACCTTAATGCCAAGGGTCCCGGGTTCCAATACGGGGCGCGTGTTAATTGGGCGAGGCGGTTTTTGTATCAACATCCCCATGGGTTATGGATCGGTGTGATCGTTTTAAAAAATATTTTATATGGTTTTGTAAAAAATAATTGGATACTTATGTTGATTATCAACAAGATATTACGTCTTAAAATATCTTGTAGGACTGATAATTAAACGTTATCATATGACTGAAAAGTATAAAATAGGCCGATCATATAATATAAATAAACGGCATAATTATGACGTACGTAACGTATTGTAAATTAATTAGTACTTCATTAGAAATAAGTCTTAGTTTGCCTAATTAATATTATAAATACGACAATAGTTGAGCATGGCTGATTATTAACTTATTAATATTGTATAACGTAAAAATATATAGAATAGAAATTTAATTAAGGTTTAGATTCTCCAATAAATAAATTATTACTTAATGATAAAGCAGTTTGAAGATAATTTTATATAATGCGAATTTCCCTTTTTAAAGGGTCAGAAAAACTTAGATTTATCTACATATATCAAAGGATTATGTAGGAATGGCGCTTATCCAAAGCAGCTTTGTTAAGAATAACTTAATTATCTGCAAATAGGCGCACAGAGTACATGCAAAATAAAACTTAACTAAATTTGCGACTCATATAGCTTAATCAAATAAGGTTTTGCGCCTTATCTCTCTCCGGTCGTGTCGGTTATCCGTCCCGTAGAGCTATGTAAGTATAAAGGAATAGGGAGTGCACCTGTGTTTGCGCGTACACTTGTGCACTATAATATCTCCGGCGCATTTGGCCGAACTCTGATATATATCAACTGCCGTACTCGGATACGACTTGGTGGACATTATATTATACATAACATCACATCACATCATCAGCCTGTTTTAGTCCACTGCTGGACATAGGCCTCCCTCAATACACCCTATCCATTAGGGTTTGGACTGTATCCCACCACGCTGGTCCAATGCGGGTTGGTGGGTGGACTGACTTTTACATGCCCATCCGACGCATGGATCATCTTACTTTTCAGACAATTGGGTGATCGGCCAAATTGCCCTAACTCAACTAGGAAACAACAATGAAAAATTGTTGCGTCCCGCAGATTCGAACCCAGACCTCCGGTTTCTAAAGCACAGCCCATACCACTAGGCTACGAGGCAGTTATACAACATTCAAAAATTAAATAATAAGAGAAATATGCACATAGATGCAACATACATACACATACATCATCAGCCTTCGTAAGTCTCTATGGACCGAACCCCACCACGCTGGTCTAATGCGGGTTGGCGGGTGGACCGACTTTTTACATGCCCATCCGACGCATGGGATCCTCCGGTTTCTAAAGCACTGGCCCTTACCAATAGGCTACGGAGGCAGTAAGATACAAACCTGTCACTATTTGAACCCCAAACTACATCACCAAACGATGACCACAAAACTAAGTCCTATATATAAACATAGCCACGACCTAGTAACCATAAAGTTGCCACAGTACTTTCACAGTACAATCAAACAGAAAAACCTCCAACGGACATCAATACAAATCAACAATAGCGAATCACCTTTTAAGAATCCCACACTAGCCTTGCACACAGCAAAAATGGTCCGCAAAATATGATCCAAGTGTTGTGCAATTAGCTCTATATCAGATCGAAACCAGTCTTAGAGGCATTAGCGACAGAGTCGGACCGACTTCCTACGTTTTACCATAAATGGTGGGCCAAGATCGACTGTTATTACAAACGTGACGGCTGTACGTGGACGAATGAACAATGTAATAACCGAGCAATTAGACGGAATATTGTTATTGTGGATAAAGTAATGTGCGAGTGTACACTTCCTGCATTTGCTTTAGATCATAAGGGACGTTTATCAAAAACAATCTGTGGATTTTTTTAAGGAATTTAGTATAGAAATTAGCTATTTTCGACCCAAATAACACACCTTCACCAGATTCTTTTAGTGACGTTTAATTTTTAACATTTTTTTTCTTTATTTCTGTTGTAACGATCTTACACTTTGCTAAATTTCTTAATTCTAGATCAGCAGGATCTACGATATCTGTTTTTCATTCGGATTTAAAACTAAGGATACTTCTAGTTGACCTTTTCACTAATAGTAATGGTAAAATTCGGAAAAATCAAATTGTGAAAATAAGCAAAAGATTTGTATAATTTTTTCAGTGAGTTTCTAAATTTGGTTAAATTTTTTATAGTATTGAAATTGATTTTCATCCCTTGAGCGGCCGGTTGTCCGCCGTCCAGAGAAGTAAGGTGCCATGTGTCTGTATTAACCCCTAAAATAACAGACCGGGTGGTCTAATACATCCGAAGGAAGGAGGACCTCTAAGACACTTAGCCTTTAGTGTTTAGGCATCCCTGTTTATAGATGTTAAGTCACTACTTAGGCTTCGAAAGTTTTAACTTTAATTTGAGCACATAGCAAAATGGCATTTTATATACACTTTTTTGCTAGCGTTATACTAAATTCATCATCAGCCTGTGACAGTCCACAGCTGGATATAGGCCTCCCCTAATACACCCCTATCCATCAAGGGGTTTTGGACCGCATCCCACCATGCTGATCCAATGCGGGTTGGTGGGCGCAAATAGCAAATAGGATTAGTTTATTAAATGAAATTCAACATGTGGCGATTATCGTTAAAAAAAGACTGGAACTATTAGTGTATGTATAAAAAAGACCAAAAAGGGACTAAAAATTTTACATACCTTGTTAAAAAATTGTTTTTGTAGTTACAGTCAATTCACGCAATAGGTAAAAACGAAACAATTATTAAAGCGGTTTTCCCCTCAAGATTCGTTTTACGCAAAACAGAAATTACGCATTTAATACAATACAAAGAAATTTTAGCACTGAAAGTTTGAATAACGTCTCAAAATAATAATAACTAAAACCTGGAACGTTTTAGTTAGTCAGAAATAATCTAACTACATTATTTTGTAATCATAGAGTTCGGCGACCATACTTTATTACTTGCCAATATTTCCAAGTTTAGATAACTTATTATTAAAGAAAACTACGATTACTACAACGATATTTACCTTAATACATTTGCCGCACTGAAACGTGAAACGTTACGTCTCGCTTATCAAGTAATTATTTTGGCTACGGTGCACTTCAAACCAGAAGACAGTATTATTTTAAAATCTACTGCATAGTGGCAAAAGGGCACAGCGGTAGTTTAGGAAAAACTTTCCTAAAACCTACTGCTAAGTGAACTATTAGAAAAATTCTATACGTTTCCGTTTACATCTTCATCTGTATGTGTAATATTTTCTGTTAAAGATATAACTTTAATAATTGTAAAGTACTCAAATGCGATAAAATCCGTGACAACTGTATTATTTATTATCTGTATGTGTGTTCAATCTTATTCAAGTTATCCGTATCTCAATATTGTTGGCAGAAGAATTACTCGCTGAGTTTTAATTAAATTAAGAAACAATACTAGCAAGTTTCTTACCTGTTAGTACCGATTCAAAAGTATAAGTAAGATGAAGAATCTTACGTCTCGTTTATTCAATAACAACTCTAGCTTTAATGTCGTTTAGGCTTATTCATATTAGACATTTATGTAGAAAAAAACTGTTTATTGTGAATAAAATACTATTATTATTATTATTTATATTATATTATTATTGTCCATGTAAACAAACATACACATTTATTAGTGGAAAATGTAAATCGTAAGTATAAGAAATCCTCCTGTTATATGTCAGTCTGAGACCGACGAACAAAAAGTCGCTTCTTCAGTAGTCAATAACAACATAAACATAAAGTTCTCACCGTCACATCAGTGGCTGTGACGCCACAATTATCCATATTACGACCGACTCTTACCCATTGTGGCCGATTAGAAAACATGATTAACATGGGAAATGTATGGAAACCTCTCCCGTCGCCGCGAATTATTCAGCGGAGGCATTGTTGTGCTTCTTTTAATGAAGCTACCGCGACTTTCGTTTGGAGAATGCGTTCGTTCATCATTATTCATACACTTTAGTGATGTTGTTGCTGAAGACGATTGATGCGAATACTGTATAATGTTGTAAACGTATAAGTATAACGTAATAGTAATAAAAATATTAAAACGAGATGAAATAAATTATTTAATAAAATGACTTTACGGATTTTATCGCATTTATTTTTACATTTTAAATTCCCGACGTTTCGAACACTTACGGGGTAGACACCCCGTGAACACGGCCGCAAGTCATTTTATTTAATAATGTATAATATTCGCGCAAACAATAGAAATAATTATGAGATGAAATAAACCATAGAAAGATGTATATATATATAGGGCTGTTTACCGGTGGTAGGTCCCCTTTTTACAAGGGACCGTCTGGGTGGGTACCACCACGGTGCCAATTTCTACCGCAAAGCAGTAGTGTGGAAACACTACTGAGTTCCGGTTTGAAGGGCACCGTAGCCAGCGTAATTACTGGGTAAACGAGTCTTAACATCCTATGTCTCATGGTAGGCAGCGCGTTGGTGATACCTGTATGGCCAATGTCTATGGGCGTCAGTGACCACTTTCCATCAGGTGGCCCCGACTGTTCGTCTGCCTGCGTATGCAATAAAATAAATAAAAAGGCCAGTTAAATTACTCTATCTTATATTTCCTTTTTTATAAGATAGAGTAACTCAACAACTTAATTGACTACCGGACTCCTAAATTAATAAAGCATTCTTAATAAAAACCCATTTATTGAACGTGTACTGCAGTAACGAGATTTTCTTCGTTTCTCATTAAATTAACGTAGCATCTCTGTTTCTGAACGCTAAGCTACAACGTTTAAGTCGCATATAGAATGTGTAGTTGTAACAATGCGAAAGTTCTATTTCTAGTTATCATCATCATCATCATCATCAGCCTGTGATAGCCCACTGCTGGATAAAGGCCACCCCTAATACACCCCTATCCATTAAGGTTTTAGCCTAGTGGTATTTTTAGTCCTGGATAGCTAACAAACGCTGCTTTGTTTTTATAAGCTTGACACCTGATGTGGTTATCGTTCTTCTTATCAGTCAGTGGTAAGCGTGTGTTCACTGGAGTAATTACTTCGCGTGCATTATGCAGTTTTAGTACGTAACATATGTATAAATGTTACAGTCCGAAATTGGTGGTCGTTCATTCTTCTTTACTTTAAAGTTACCGAGTCATAACAAGACAAATCTCAAAGAATAGCGTTAGCTGGAAATTATAATAAGAAACGATAAACGCGTAAATATGCTCTAAATTATAAAGTTAATAAATCGCAATCAATAAACGCTGTACTCGTCATATAATAATTACCTTATAAACAATGTGAACAATAAATAATGTTATTTACCTCAAGAATACTAGATTCATGCGATTTGCTTAATATGAAATATTCGCTGCGAATTTAATAAATCCATAATTATTTCTATTGCTTGCGCGAATATTATACATTATTAAATAAAATTACTTTACGGATTTTATCGCGTTTATTTTACATTTTAAATTCCGACGTTTCGAACACTTTCCAGCGTCCGTGGTCACGGGTAGACTGAGATGTCATGCGTCTTCTTGTCAGTGCTGAAGCGGGTTTTCCAGATCTTAATATTTATTAATTATTTTAATCTGTACTCCGACCCTATGCAATCCCATTTCAACTTAGAAGCCAGTATTCCCACTAAAAATAGCGAATGAAATCTTTAGTCTCTTTAATGACAGTATTTGGAGGCCTTGACGCGACGTGGCCTTAAAGACCTTATTTCTAGCGGTAGCGGTGCAATTGCCAGTGCCGAAACCACCAAACCATCAACAACCATAAAAACACCTCAAGCAAATCTTCAACCATCGGTCAACATCCGCACCCACCGACTTCCGGACATCCGCCCCGAGATCCGCAGATCCGCGTTCGCCAAAAAAGGCGACACAATCTCGCCATTCGCCGGCACAACAAGTGCGAATAACGCGAGCGCAGTGAGTAATCGGCGCGGACTTGCGGAAGCGCAGAGGCGCCGTCTCAATCACGCTGCGGCATTACTACGGATCAAGTCGAACGAAACTCGAATTGAACTCGATGAAAACTTGCTTGGAATAAATTTAGTATTAATATTCGTTTTGTTCGTTAACTTGAGTAATCATATTATAAAACAGCATATGTTGACGTTTATTTTAATGAAACAAACGTTAATTGTTTCATATATTTTTGGTAGCTAACAAAGCAGAGTACCTACTATGCAATTATATAAAAAAAATGTTTTTAAATTACCTGCCAATCTAGGAATTTTCCTCTCAATTTTCGGAGACGAGGTAATCCCTGTCTTTTGTTTATGTATCAATGTTTTTCATGAAAAAAATTACGTTAATACTACCCACGCTATAAACTTTATATAAAATATATGAACAGGCAAACTTATATAACAAGCTAAAACAATGAATTAAATAGGTTGATATTATAACAAACATGTTGATCACATAAACAACATGACATTACTATAAAATATTATCTCATCCAAGCTTTAAACGTAAAATAATTTATTCCTAAATACGTAAACACCATCCCATTTAATCCAAATCGCTCTAAAAGTGTAACTAAATGATAGACGTGACTCAAACTTGCAAACGGAACAGGCGTAGGCGTTTTAACAGAGCGATGAATCGTCTTAAATTCCCTGAAAGCTTAAGGGAGATTTATCTGCTGAAACAAGCATTATTTTAACTAACTATACATCTGAGACTGCCTCCGTAGCCTAGTGGTATGGCGTGTGCTTTAGTAACCGGAGGTCGTGGGTTCGAATCCTGCTGGAACTTAACAAATTTTCTTTGTTGTTTACCAGTTGGTTAGGGCAATTTAGACCGATCACCCAATTGTCTAAAAAGTAAGATGATCCATGCGTCGGATGGCCATGTAAAAAGTCGGTCAACCCACCAACCCGCATTGGAGCAGCGTGGTATACGGTCCAAAACACCCCCTAATATAAAATTTGTGTATAAGGGGAGGCCTATGTCCAGCAGTGGACTATTACAGGCTGATGATGTGTTATGATGTAATGTGATACATCTGAGCTTTTAACTAGCTAGGTGAGCCGCCTTTTCCATAAACATTTGACTTCTCCTTGTGTCGTATTCCTCATTGCTGAGGGCCATCATGGCCTCCATGACATGTCTCGTGGATGATTGCAGTCCACTTATCGCAGTCCCTGGCAGTGTCAAATGCTTTATAGACCCCCGTTTCAATGCCGTTGCGGATCTGATCTGTCTACAGGAATTCTTCCTCTTGATCGCATTACTTGTATTTTTCCCGTGATCACGAGAATCTCTAAGGAGTCGCTAAACCTCCTGGCTATGTGACAGAAGAATTCGATGGTTCTACGGAGGACAGATTGTTTACATTGGACTATCGGAATGACGATCTTTTTGTAGTTATATCAGTATTATTTCTTTCCAACATTGGCTAAAGGAACATATCATGCTCCATTCTTGTATTCCTAGATTTTAAATATTCTACGAGAATCAGTTAAGCAGACAAAGTTACTATTAATTAGAGATGATCCACAACAGACTGCACATTAAAGGTTATAAATAAGTCGCTTAAAAGGGTTAACTCGGTGTAACTGCACAGTTTACGTTATGTAATATGGTTTCCATTCATAATAAAAAAAAATAACAAATTAAAATAATTAGACTACCAACAAACAATTTACGTACAATATATTGTTAAAAAAAGGTAAAGCGTCCCGATTGGTAGTCCGTCTCCGAGCGACTAATACCACGCGATGTTCGACCAATAGGAAAGCGACCTTTTAGCGTCATTAGACTTTCACAAGACTTTGTTGGGATCTAATTATGGCTCTGTATATAATGATACATTAAACACCCTGGTCGAAACCCTAGTTTAAAATGTTTTGAACACAATGAATAAAAGTATATTTAAATTTATTTTAACAGCCAAAAACAAATAGTAACATTGATAAGGCAAGATTTAATTTTCACCTGGCGTCGCGGAAACGACGGTTACATTATTGACTTGTAAAGGAATGTTTTATAATTTCGAGAGAGGGGTCACTTGATGTATGAAGGTCGTTCTGTCTCGAGCGTATGAAAAATAATAATTCGCTCCATGTAAGTACATGCGAGTTGCGATAATTGTTTAAATTAAGTGAACATGATCGGGGCTTATTTTTAGCGATATGCCGTTATCGAGGTCTCTTGATTCTGGTAGTATTTTCATAAAGGCGGTCGTGTTGTCCGTGCCGTATAATTAAGTCACCAAACGTCTGGACGTTTTGTTTTCTTTTTGCAAGGATGACTCATGTCTTTGGTAAGCTGCATCTAATACAGGGTACGTGGGACGCTACCGTCCCCCCGTTGATTTAATTGTTTATTTGGAACCAGTCAGATACTAATATATATATATATATATATATATATATATATATATATGTACAATATATATATATATATATATATGACATATGATGTTAAACATGTACGTGTTGTAAATGCTATTTCAGATGTTCATGTATATACACATGCTTAAACATACTTTAAATCAGTTCAATGCAAACCGAGCGCTGCGAATGACTGAAATGAACATTAAATTAGATTGAACTATGCACAATAATTAAGAGCAAATATGCGAGAAACATGAGAGAGATATTATTAAACTCGGGAATCCTGACCGGCGCCTGTTAAATATAACCTGCTTCAAATACGTATACACAAAATTCTCTCACTGTCTGTTTGTTCATATTCAAATATCTTTTTCAGTTAGAAGTATACACTTGCTTATTGATTGTCAAACACGCTACCACTGGTTTGAAAGAGGACGCCTCAGACCTGAGAGGAACCGGCTAAAGAAACTCAGGGGACTATTTTTTATTTCATGGTTTGAAAAAAAAAAATGTAAGCATACATATTATGCAATATTGAAACAATATACACAATTTTTTTTATAATGTCACATTATTTTAACATTTATTATCTCCATTTCTAGTAAATAAGAATAATTAATGTAAAAAGCATTTTTTAGTAAAAACAATATCTTATAAAGTCAATATCTCAAATGTTCATTGTGGTTGAATTCTCATACAGTAGTTGAATCTAGAAAGATTATTAATATATTAGAAACTTGACTATCAAATGAAAACAATAAAAACTCAGAAAAGTGTTTGGAATCTCTACCTGATTTGAAATGAAAAAGAAAATCTTAAGTTTCAGCAATGTCTCACAGATATAACTTTGTCAACGTATTGATTTTAACGAAATGTGATGACAGAAATCGGTTTCAAAGAATGTAAAGAAAAATATAATGAAATACTTATCTATCTAGTGTCCAAAGTTATGAAATATAATCATTCAATACATTTTCAGAAACTTATACTATCCTTTCAATAGTGTCTTATACGCTACACTAAAATTACATAGCGATAAATATATTACTGAACTTAGAAAGACATTATATATAAAAGTCAAGTTTGAATACAAATTATGTCATTGAAGAATGCCAAACTTACATGCTATACAATTTAATGAAATAAGCTAACAGATAAATTATTATATATTTAGCATGATTAGCAACGAAGCGTATGAAATGCTCTGAAATAAGCTTATGGATTATACAGCTTCATTTTAGTAATACAAGTTAAATCAGAATCATATCAGACGTCAATTATCCCTGAATAAGTGAGTTACAGTGGTCATTTCTAAGGTGACGTCTAGTTACCTAAGACTCCAGCAATTTTGTGCATAATTTAAAAAGTAGTTCTGGCATTATGTTCCTGTTCGAAAGGCACTTAGCCATAGTTTACTGGTTAAACGAGACTAACACTTATGTCAACTACGTGGCAGGGCGTTGGTTATGCCACTAATATTGCTGATGTCTATGAGCGTCGGTGACCACATCCCATCAGGTGGCCCGGCTGCTCCTCTACCTGCGCAGGCAATAAAAAAATGTATGCTGTCGTAAATAAATGTACATTTCGGTAGTATCTTCCTATTTAATTTAACGACGAGCCGAGCACGACGTGTAGGCGATACATCTTTAAAAGTTACAGCGGCTCCAGAAACCTACTTTCAACCCTAGAACATGGTATGTTATATCTAATTCACTCAGAAATATACAATAGCTAGGGTGGCTTTAAACCGAACAATATCAATGTTTCTACACTACTCGCTTGCCGACGAAACACACTGCAATAGTCCTTCTCGAGCATTTGCAGTCCTTTACCGAGGGGGAAACTATGGAAGCCGTTACCAAATCCAAGCGAATTAACTGTTTTCTGTAAGAGCGATCTTTGTAACGTATGTACTGAGTAAGTTTAAACAAGTGAAATTTTAACAAAATATATGACCGACTTCAAACAGTATATAACCATTTTGCGCAATATACGCCGGTGACAACATACCCGAACATACGCTCCGAATCGAATATCTCCTTCTAGGAAGTCCATCAACAAGGTAAAAAATTAAAAAAACCCAAGCAAAGCTTCTCGCAGGTAACAATTTTCGAACCGATAATATATTTGACATTCACAACAGCTCAACGAGCATAAACAAAAAAAACTTGACCATAATCAACGTCATTTAAGTTGTCCACGGTCAAAAACACCGCGAGGTCAATACTTTCAGCGTTTTCACTACCATAGTACTTATGCACATACTGCGTACGACTGAAAGCATCAGGTGCACAAAGTTCAAAGCATACTCCTCGACGCACCAGCACTTAGCTCTCTTCACTACCTCAAAAGAGGTAGGCGCTTTCACAAATCTACCTATTGAAGGAAGTCGGTAAAGGCGAAAATCTTAAAGTTTCTGCCAAATGTACATAGATATATTTCTTGTACCTGCGCGTAATTAAAAACGAAATTATGCAATGGACAGTCAGGTTTAAAGAAATAAAAGAAAATATATTTAATATGACTTGTCTTTGACTAGTTTTCAGAAAGTTAGGACTATTGTTTTACTTCATCATACATCATAATCAGCCTGTGATAGTCCACTGCTGGACATAGACCCTATTACATCACTATCCATTAGAGGGTTTTAGACCGTATCCCACCACGCTGGTCCAATGCGGGTTGGTGGGTGGACCGACTTTTTACATGCCCATCCGATGCATAGATCATCTTACTTTTCAGACAATTGGGTGATCGGCCCAAATTGCCCTAACCAACTAGGAAACAACAATGAAAATTTGTTGAGTCCCCGCAGGATTCGAACCCATGACCTCCAGTTTCTAAGGCTCACGCCTATACCACTAGGCTACGGAGGCAGTTGTTTTACTTACCTGTTATCAGAACATTATCCAATAATGTAATTTAACTTTTATGACGTTAACAATAGCAACCTACACTAAAATTACAGTAACACCTTTTTTGACTGACGAATTTATGAAGACATTATAAGACAGCGTCAAGTCTTGATATTTTTATGTCACCATTGGAAGATGCCAAACGACTCGAATTCATAACAATTTAATGGAAATAACATGACGCCTAGTTATATAGAGCTATGCCAGCAACGAAAGCGTATGAAATGCCTGCCTGAAAATAAAAGACTTTATGGATTATACAGCGTTTATTTTTGTTAACTTCGTTCTCAAAGTTTCAGATCCTTTTATTCCAGACTTTCAGATCACTATTCCTAATAAGGAGACGGACTGAGCTATTGTTCATCTGAATATCAAAATTTTACCAAGACTCCGTCAATTGTTGATGTATATAATTTTTAAAATAAGTATTTTCGCTGGCATTATCTTCATAATTTTTGAATAATTACATTTATCATCAAGTCACTTCTAAACATACTGAACAAAATTAAACGCGGTAAAATCCGTAAAATCTTACCAAGGTACGTGTAGTATTCGCATACTCAAAAAACTATTACATATAAAATAGTTTACGAGTTAACATGCGTTTATGGGTCTGTAAACACCATTAAAATGATTAATTAAACGCGAGCAAACCCGCATACGATGGTTAGTCCGCCGCCCGTATCGATTTTGGCGCGGCTCCAGTGCATGCCCGTGTCGCATAACTTACGCGCGGTACCGGATGCCGACAAGGAATTCAATTATGGCCGACGTTATTACGTTAAGCCAGTTTAAATCGAGTTAACTGCAAAACTGAAATCTGCGAAAAGGACTACGTAAATGTCCTGGGCTTAAATTACACAAAATCACTCAACACTGTTTTATTGTTCGGCGTACTGCGTAAAATACGAAAATAAAACACTCTAGAAAATGGTTAAAAGTTAATGTACTTGCATGTTTAATAATATACATTGAACCTTGCTATTGATTGCCAATTTGATTTGAATTATGGTACATGGAGGTTTAATGCATCTGTGGTAAGAGAATTTTAGGTAAACGAATAACGCTTCATTGTCTGCGGTGATTCTCTTGAGATATTAGTAATTGATTAATATCAGGGGCGTCGGTGTAATTTAAACAACATGCAAATTTTTCATTCACATTGACATAGAATTCATACTCGGAATTGCGGCAAGATGGAGTGACGACTTTCACAAAGTGGCCGGTGTGGGCTGGATGAGAATAGCCGAAGATCGGAAGCGGTGGCGTGCATAGGGGAGGTCTATGTCCAGCAGTGGACTGACACAGGCTGATGATGATGATGATTGAGCGCGAAATAATCGTTCGGTGACATTGACTATAGTAAATTGAAGTATGATAGGTTAAATAAGAAAATTAATAACGGAAAAAAATAAGTGCATAAAATCAATTATTTAAATAAAACTTTTTTTACAACGTTTCCAATCCCTTCATTAAATTTATTTATTTTTTGGTTTAGCAACAATTGTTAAATTTTACAAATAGTCAAAGAATAATATTAAATAGTTTTCTTAAGTGCATAATCATTTACAGGTAAACACAGCATTCCCCATTATTGTGGCTTAACACATGAATAAAAAAGGAAAACAAGTTGTGAACTTGTCTTCCTTTTTCACAAACATATCAAAATAACAACGAGCTAACAAAAGATCTTAATAAAATTACTTATCTTCCAAAACAGGATAAAAAACATTTACTATATAATTACAAAAATCTATAATTTTCCGGCTTGCACTAAATCCAACAAAATATGAATGACATAAAATCTAATATTAAAAATAATAATATTTATAATAATTAATAGACTTATAACATCCTTAACTTGAATGTAGAAATTTTAACTTAACTTGAAATACATAAAATATAAAAAAACGGCAAAAAATATAGAGACGTATTGGTATTGAAGCTATTTGAGAGAGCGCAATAAATACAAACTTTTCTGAAAAATTACGAAGGAAAATCTTTTCTTACTATATCTATGCATAATAACTACCTCCGAAAAAAAAATCTCGGATTTTTATCTAGTTTGCTAGTGCATTGCGGGTTGATGACCTATAAATGAAAATTGACCTTTAAAGTAAAAGTATGCATGCGTCGGATAACCACGTATCAGGACCGTACAGAGCCTGATCTTTTCGAGTAGATTATCTGTCCTATCGAACTTTGAGAGTGAAGCTAGGGTAAGTGCACCACAATATCTTCTGCGTAGATGATCTATACATATTAATTAAATTCAAGGGTGTGTTTGAAACATTCAAATATCCGTTTTTATGTTTAACTGTTATATAAAATCGGTACATATATAGAACAACGTTTTTCTTTTGTCTATCAGTCTTTCCCTCTAAAATCGCTTGTCCGATTATACAGTTCCCACTAGAAGATAGCAGATTTAACCGGGAGTACCTAGGCTGCCTTTTTCATACATGACCACGCGGACGCGGAAGGACGGTAGCTTCACTAGGGATACTCTATAAGTTAGGTGGAAGCTACGCAAGGACTGAGTCAAGTAGTAACTCATAACGCCAAGTCTGTATAAAAAAAACCTCCAAAGTAACTGTAATCGCTACCATATCATTAGATGCGTCCGCAGTAATGCGATTATTCTGGCTAATACCGACAGGTAACCAATCCAGAAAGTTAGTTGAGCTACTTAATGCGCTGGATAGCTATAACGCATTCATCCATTCGACGGATGCATGTATTGAACTAAGCCGCTTGTACTAGATGCGGTTCTATTCGGCAATTCGCCTCCGCCGACACGGCTGAAGTCAACCGCACGCTAGATGTTTACTTGTTTGATTGCGTTATCTAATGCAGTCGTGTGGATTTGCTTCTTACCATCGTGTATCACGCGCTACTAATATAATGTAATTGCATTGCGAGAATTGCTTTTGTTAGTTAATCTGCAGGAATTTTACATTACGAAGCTTATAGTAACGTACTCTAGTGTTACAAAAGTATTTTGCACCAACAATTTTACCGGTGGTAGGTCCTGTTTACGGGGACCGTCTGGTGGTACCACTGCGTGCCTATTTCTATCGCGAAGCAGTAGTGTGAAAACAGTTCTGTGTTCCGGTTTGAAGGGCACCGTAGCCAGCGTATTTACTGAGTAAACGAGATTTAACATCCTATGTCTCACGGTAGGCAGCGCGTTGGTGATACCATAATTGTCAATGTCTATGAGCGTTCGTGACGACTTTCCATCATATGGCCCCGACTGCTCGTCTGCCTGCGTATGAAATAAAAAAATCAATGCGAATCAACAAACGGTCATAATTAAATTTAATATATGAATAATTGTTATATCTCAGTATTTATTACAGAGATATATCAATTAAGAACCAATTATAATAATAAAAAAATAAATACATAATCCCAGATACTGCATGCAAAACACCCTATTGGAGAAGTCGTGAATTAGGAGAGGCCTGGAGGAGAAGATGGAGTGACGACATTCGCAAAGTGGCCGACGTGGGCTGGATGAGAATAAGCGACGATCGTCCAGCAGTGGACTGACGCAGGCTGATGATGATGATGAAGAATTGTGGTTTTGATTTTTTTTTACCGTTGTCCTCTTTTATATTTATAATTTCATGTGTCACTTGTTAAGAGAGATAGATCTGACCCCAATACCGCCATTGTTCAAGCATAATACCGTTCGCAGAACGACATAAAAGAAACCCAGTTAAATGAAATCAATATAGAGTGAATTTCTAAGTAATAGTGGCTTTAACTCACCTATTGGACAATGCAGTTTCTTTGGAATAAGGACAATGTGTGGAGCTTATTGTTCCATTGGTAATATTGGGTGAGGTGTACGGAATGTTAACTAATATACGTCCAACTGGGTACACTAGTCAATCAAATATGTGGACAAAATAAATATACACGTTTCGATTTAGGATTTAAGTTTTATCAAAGAATGAAGAATAAACTGAAACATTACTGAATTTAGTTTTACAGTTTGGACGACATATAGTTTATAGACCACATATAGCAAGGTCGATATACCTACTCCATAAAATTTGAGCGAAAGACGCCACTTGTCGGCTGTTAGTAGCATTTACATTGCCTTTGAACCTGTACACCGTAGTGTTTGCACACACCAGTTTTGGAGCAGAACTTGACATCATGTACACATTTCCATTTCGCTCGCCTCAAACACATAAATCATCACATTAATCTGCCGTACATCAATTTTGTTCATTCATCATCATCATCATCAGCCTGTGTTAGTCCACTGCTGGACTTAGGCCTCCCCTAATACACCCCTATCCATTAGGGGGTTTTGGACCGTATCCCACCACGCTGGTCCAATGCGGGCTGGTGGGTGGGCCGGCTTTAAATGGCCATCCGACGCGTGGATCATCTCACTTTTCAGGAAACAACACTGAAAATTTGTTGCGTGCTCGCAGGATTCGAACCCACGACCTCCGGTTTCTAAAGTTCACGCCCATACCATTAGGCTAGAGGCAGTTTTGTCCATTACATTTAAATATTTATAATATGAATAAATAATCGGTACATGTTAAGTAAATAAGTTATGTCCGGCGCCTGATAACTAATATTTGCTCATGTCGAAGTCAAGTAGATTAAGCATACGTGGCTCGGTCGTCGGTACAATCGATGTGAATTTGAGGGCCACTGAGTAAAGGGTCGAAGTACAACGGAATTTAAATATTTGTTAAGTGTGCTTATTTACATAAATATAACACAGATATTATATTATAACAGAGTTAATTGATTTGACATATGTAATGTATTTAGGTATAGCAATGTCATTGTTATTAAATAAAATGACTTTTTACGGCTTTTATCGCGTTTATTTCACAAATTTAAATTCTCGACGTTTCGAACACTATCCAGCAGCCGTGGTCACGGGGTAGACTGAGATGTCATGCGTCTTGTTGCCAGTGCTAAAGCGGGGTTTTCAGATCATAATTGTAATTAATAATTTTTAGTCTGTATTCCGACTTATGCAGTGTGTGAACATATTTTAAATCACCCAAACCATTACATTTTATTGGCACATTTTATATTTTACCACACATTTTAAATAGTCTAATTTTATTCGAGCAATAATTTAATACAAATAGTTCAGTTCTGTGGTCGAAGTTATCAACCTCGCTTGCTGAGAAAAGTGTTCATTACCGTTTTGTTCGACGCCTCGTAGTGATCTATTGAAGCATACAATAGCCAGTAATTGAACATAGGGTCCCTTGACAGTCAAGCGTACGGAGAACACAAAACACTTGATTATTTCTTTACATGTATCCAGAAGAATTAATAGGCAGGCACAATACTTCTATACCTTGTAGTATATATACTGAAATGAATCATCAGTCGGTTTGAAAGGATAAAGACCGTAAGTTTTGTATTGTACCAAATTTTCCTATTCTATTTTATTATATAAATTAACAAGACGGTCGATCAACTGATTGTAAAATGTTCCTCCCGTCCATTAATAGTGCCACGCCACCACTCTTCTTGCTGCATGAAAATACTGTCTCATATTCGCAATAATCACGTTGGATACTGGCCTTTCAAACAGTAGTGTTCTCATACTGAGAAATAAAAACCAGCTTTGGAAAAAAAAAAGAAAAATTTCGTGTAAAGAGTGGACTCATGCCACTTTCCATAATATCTCTCTTTCTAGTCTTTATAGGGTCGGCTTCTTATTATCCGCTACCACAGTATTACCTGATTGCCTCGCCCTATGTCTTCCTTCCTACGGGCGGAAATCATATTCGATGGTTTGTTAAATTAATAATAATACAGCCTTTTATTTCCGGAAATTGCAAGTTAATAACAAAAAATAAAACAAGAATGTCTCTGATTTCGGTGTGCCTTACGGCAAAGGCCTTCTCCTTTATAATATTATTACAGACATAGAGACGGTCGTGCGCAGCGAAAGTCGGGGTGATGTTAGTGCAAACCGATAGAAATTACTCGCTCTACGGTAACAATGTTTGCTTGCAACTACGTAACAATAAGA
The DNA here is from genome assembly GCA_029286875.1 of Lamproptera curius. NCBI lineage: Eukaryota > Metazoa > Arthropoda > Insecta > Lepidoptera > Papilionidae > Lamproptera > Lamproptera curius. The sequence continues at coordinate 2,368,367 of JAGSMT010000022.1, forward strand.
AAGCAATTAGCGCTTCGTCTCCAAGTGAAACTTACGGTGCGGATACACAAAGCATGGATGGACTATAAAGGTTTGATAAACCAGACTTTGTATCAAAAGTACTTATATTTCCATGAAGTATTTAGTCCATGAAACTTAGTAGTACATCTCAATTAAGGTCAAAAACCTTTACTCTATCCACTCTCGTTTCAATTAAGAATCGACGACGTTAGCTTGTTATGATTAAAAAGGCGAAAGTCTCTCTGAACTAGCTGTCGCTAGGTACGAATTAACGCATATTTATAGCACTTAGTAATCGTTTACGACATCTTGGAAGCATAATACGGAAGCGCAGCGTACGGAATATAGTGGAGAAGCTGTTTCTAATCTTTTGTAAATAATACATTACGTTGTTTACGCAAATACTGCTCATGTTATCTAAAATATTTTACAGATCTTATCGCCTCAATTACATGAAAGTCATCCCCGTTTTACACCCTCAAGTACAGCGCCCGTTGATGTCCGATAACACGTCTGAAGTAGATTTGCAATTATCTATCTGCACATGTTCATGTAATCGAAATGCATGGATTGCAGACTGTTTAGAATAAATTGTTTGAAATATTTCAATAGAGGCGACTGCCTCCGTAGGAGAACACTTCCCACACGTGACTCGGTCGTCGGTACAATCGATGTGAATTTGATGGCCACTGAGTATAGGATCGAAGTGCAACGGAAGCCAAATATTTGTAAAGTGTACTTATTTACATGCGTCGTGTAAAAAGTCGGTCCAGCCACCAATACCATAGTATAATAATACAATAGCCAATATACCAGCGTAGGGGAGGATTATGTCCAGCAGTGGATTAACGCAGGCTGATGATGAGCATGAAATAAAATCCTGGCTCGCTATTGCACACGCACCTTTTGTCGATGAAATCCGTAGTTGTGTTTGTCAAAGAGTTGTGGCAAAAGTTTGTTTTCTAATGTTTATGCAACCGATTTTGCTTAACCGCGCAATGTGTGTTTGGCCGAAACGATATTTGCTCATGCAGTTTTTTTGTTATTCTGTATAATGTGTAATTATTTATTGAATATGAACTTGTGTTCATAGATTAACGGTAGATCAGTAGACATTTAACCATAGATTAACTATTCGTAGATTACACCTCATATGTATCGAACTTTACAAAAGTCGCGCACATGAGACACAAAATAAATATAATCCTTTATGTGGCATATAAACCGCTTTATTTCTTTTCTACGAGAATATCTTACTTTTTCTCTTTCTTTAATGCTTTAAAGTCGAAATGGTGATGTTTAACAAGAGCATTTCTATATCCTCACTATTATTATAAATGCGAAAGTCACTCTGTCTGTCTGTCCGTTTTTATTGTCTAAACCACTGAACCGATTTTGATAGGATAGTTTCTAAGAAAGGGCAAAGGCGATAATCATTGCGATAAATAGGGGATGCCTGAAATAGGGGATGATAATTTATATGGAAATAGTCACTGTTTATCATAAAACGATGAAGTTTTGTGTCTTGATACTCGAAACAACCTTTAAGTGTTTTTTAGCAATTTTTGAGTTTCATTCTGTATGGGATGAACCTAGAAATGAAATCAATATGAAATTGTCATCGTCAAAACTGTTGTTGATAATAGGACATTATCAAAAAACCTCATTTATATTACACTATACAGTATATTTTAATACACCTCGCGGACATTTTTCGGACGAAGTCGCGGTTAACCGCTAGTATACAAACAAAAATGGAATTTACGTAAGCAAAGTTTATTGTCCGAACATTAACGGCTAATGTGTTTTATCTGTGGACCGCGGCCATGTTTAATACATACGCGATATTTAACCAATAGGAGACTGCGAGGTTTTGAGTTTGACATTAGACTTTGTTTAGGAAAATTTTTATCACCAGATCGAGGTATAGATATAGATAAACTATTTAAAGATCCAATACATAAGCGTTATATCTATCCTAAGATCATGGATGTTGAAGAGAGTCTGAAACGTTGTGAACGAAATATATGAAACCGATAAATACGTAAATAAAGATCTGATTTGTATAATAATCGCGTATACACAAGAAACATACGATTTAATTTGAGGAAAGAACAAAAACCGTAAAAAAATCACTTGCTTTCTTGTACGTGGCACACGACGTATAGAATATGGGTCGGACAGACCCACGCGTTTGCGAATGTTCATAAGTGGGTCTGGGACGGCATTTAAAAGCTTTACGAGAGCTTTATCACGATACTCGGACCCCTGTACGGTACACAAGGTGCAATAAAATTCACTAAATTGCGTAGGACAGGCATTAACTTGGTTGACATAATACAAGCATTCGTTGTCCTTTGAATGGGAACGACACAACAAATTTACATATAACTTAACAATAAAAACGCTAAATTTATTGCGTTTCGTAAGATAATTGACACATTGCAATAGTGAATGGCTTAGCTTTTTGAACACTACAGTATCATTAATGCTAAGTACCTAAATATATAAGGTCTTTTATCAATTCCCTTAAATTTAAGTCATACTAAAGAATGAAATTGACTTATAGTCACAGACAAAGTTCGTCTAATTTATTGACACAATAATTTAGTTTCTACGTAACGTAACATCATTATTATCAACACTTCTCAAATCTAAAGTCTTAAAAAATTACTACATGTAAAGTTACTAAATGGTAAAGTCAAGACTAACTGCCTCCGTAGCCTAGTGGTAAGGGCGTGTGTTTTAGAAACAGGAGGTCGTGGGTTCAAATCCAGCGGCGACTCCACAAATTTTCTCAAAAAATAGGGCAATTTGGGCTGATCACCCAATTGTCTTAAAAGTTAGATAATCCATGCGTCGGATGGGCGTGTAAAACTTGGTCCACCCACCAACCCGCATTGGACCATCGTGGTGGTATACGGTCCAAAAATCTCCTAATGGGGAAGGAAGGCCTATTTCCATCAGTGGATTAACACAGACTGATGATTATGAAAGTCAAGACTTTCAAATCCACAATGCCACCGGCAGATAGTGCGGTACGTTCAACACGCATTTGCAGTAGACTCTAGTCGCACTTTACTTTCATCCCGCCATTACTGTGGCACAAAAAAGGGTCGAAGTACAAAACGCATCGTGCATACGAACAACAACCGTCCCAATTCCGCGAGCGTTATCAAACGCGTTCCGATAAGGATAAAACGAGTCAACAATCGGACTCCGCTAAGATTAAATAGATAATATTTGCATGCTTAGACATGTGTACGAATGTAATGAAATTTTGTGAGACCTATAATAGATAGATTTCCTTGTAATTATGTTTATTGTTTAACAATAAATTTCCTACAGATCTGATATTATTATTGCATCATCATCATCATCATTCAATCTCAATGAATCCCATCCGACGCATGGATCATCTTTTTTCAGACAATTGGGTGATCGGCCCAAATTGCCCTAAACAACTAGGAAACAACAATGAAAATTTGTTAAGTCCCCACAGGGCAGTTGACCCCTGGTTTCTAAAACACACGCCTATACCACTGGGCTTCGGAGGCAGTCAATAATTTATCTAGTATAAAATATAACTGTACAGACAGTCAAACTGTACACTCGCTCTACATATTCAACAATCTAACCATAACACGTGCGCTAACATCTCATATTTCACAAAAAACAAAAGCACAACGGATTCCATTCAAAACCTTTATCTATCCATTGAACATCACTTTTTTTAGTCTGCCAAATCCCAAAGGAAGGTCATCCGATAGCGCAAAGTCCAATTCCTATCCAATTACATCCAACGCCTCACTTGTGTCGTACATCCGCCCCGGGCCATCCCATATGGACAAATGGGTCATGGGATAACGCATGCTTTATCTAATCGGCGGTCATTGACCCTGTCTGGGATCCTGACACGTTGAATGGTGAAGCGAATTTGTTTTATTCTATCCGTATATATTTAATAGTGTAGACTTTAGGTCTTCTAGGCCAAGCCTGCTTAGGCTGAAGCCTAGAGTAATTTAAAGATATGTTAATTATCTTCATTGCTAAATAAACTTTATTTTCATATATTTTTCGCAGTCGATATAGATTATCTTTAAATAGAAGAGGTTTGTTTTAAAACCGCTTATTTTCGACAAAAAGTTCCTATTGTAACTATTGCAGTCTTCCAGTTTAACGGAGCATCAACTCAAATGTCTTCTTTACTACTTTAATTACATATATACAAGTTACACGTTTATAACTAAATTTCTTTAGGCTTTAATTTTTATGCTCGTATCAACAATGAATTTCAATTAAACTATTCGATTGTATTATAACTGGTAACGCTTGAAATGCTTTGAAATTTCTATCGATTTAGACCGTTTCTACGTAAATTAAATACTCAAATATTCTCAGCTGCAGTATGTTAAAACATGAATGATTCGGCACTACAAGTAGCGTGCAACAAACAAAGTTATTCCAAGACCCTCGCGTCACACGATTCGTATTATTTAAAATTCTTATCATTTGAAACCCCACCTTATGACCCTCAATCACAAAGTTTAAAATCAAATTACAAACGATGAAACCTCAATTATGCTCCACATTAACTTCAATTCAATACAGAGAAACATAACAATACTTATACAACTTATACAGCTTCATGACTTATGACAATAGAGTTCAAAATCAAACGGCTACTATACTAAATGGTGCATATGTTCAGTTTCCTCCAATGCTAATTATATCCTCGCACTTGGGGCATAGTCTATTTGAACCTAGGTCTCGTGTGATTTTATCGCTCTCGGGTGGTCGGGACCACACCACGTTTATTTACGAATGATGCTACGAACGCTGAGCTCATTATAATTTGTACATTTGTTGTTGCTTATCGTCGAGTCCCAATTAGTTTTGTTGCACACATTATAGAGTTGTTGTTACATATTTGTCCATTTGTCCTTTGTTCAGATTTCAGACACTGGGTAAAAGCGACCAAACTGGTTAATTCTTATAATTTTTATGTAGCTTTCGTTAGTTAGTTAAGTAAAAAGTATAATTTTAAGTTTTTTATGACAGTGAAAGTAGTGGTGTTGAGGGTTCTGTAAAACGTAAATATTATAAAGAGGCCTCACTACATGTGTAGAAAATTCTTGTGAAATGATGGTGTCTCATCTTAATTTATTTACATTAAATTAGGAGTGTAATTTTCTATACATTAAGACTATTTTAATTATATACCAATTTTTCGACACTTTCGTTAACGAACATCCTTATCTACCAGCAGTGCAATTAGGCATTGCTTCCTTATTTCATAAAGATTGAAAACTTGAAAATGTAAGAGAGAAAGGGTGTCAATAGCACTATTGTACTTTCCTATGAATGAGAAATATAGTTTCCCATAGCATACGGCAGTTTCGCTTTCGTATAAAGACGATCACTCATGATCATATAAGAGATAATATCGTAAATGATCATCTTTTATAAAAGCAATCTGTTTCGCATAACATACGACCATTTAATCAAGCCCGCATCTCATGACTAAAAGAAATCCGATCAGATAAAAACATCATAACGATAACTGATCATTACGAATTCACGATCGATCCGTAAACGGATCACAATTAAAAAAGCGCGACGTTCGACGATTTAATATAGGGCCATAAAATGAAATTTACACGAGGACGGTCACATAAAAATTAATCAAACGCCAAGGGCGTGCGCTGTTGTTTATTCGTTTAAATGGTATACTATATAGACAATTGAAACTTTTGTGAGACATTTCAATAAAATTATACGCTACTAGCAAACCCCCAACCCCCTCGTGGGTGGCATTTCGAAAAATACGTTCTTAGCTGACCTCGACTCAGCGAAAGGAATATTCCTACCAAATTTAAGTCGCTACGCCTTATGGTTCCAGATATATCGTGATGAGTCAATATATAGGTGGGAATCTCTTTTATATATAAAGGAGATATATGTATGTTCTGAGTGTGTTATTTAGCATATACATGTACGCCTTTACAATTAATTATTATGAACTAAAGAGAGCTCAAGCATTAAAAAAAATTGTGTACAGACTGGCATGTCAAAAAAAACGGTGAATTCATCAGTAGAAAGTATATTTAAGGGCAACAATTTTTCATGGCCATCCGTAGTTAAGACCATTCTACTTTTTAGGCGACGTAGAAATCGATTCTTTATATAATATTATATTTTGTTAATCCAGTTTCTCTGTTGATTGATATAATAAAATCGCAATTAATAGGCAAATACCAAAAACAAAACCATTCGCTCATTTAAACCACCGCCCGGACGAAACAATGACGAGATGATATTTGCATGAAATCAAATAACCGGCCCGAGTCAATTGCGCCCAATTGCTCCGCACATAAGCGCATCAAGGAGCGATAAATAAATAAATATGAATTCCCTTTTATTGAGGTGACGGGTTGCGACACAAGCTATGTACGGAGTAACGATTGAAATGTCAATCTTAATAAGAAAATATAAATATAGTATAACTGCCGGCGTAGCCTAGTGGTATGGGCGTGTGCTTTAGAAACCGGAGGTAGTGGGTTCGAATCCTGCAGGGACTCAACAAATTTTCATTGTTGTTTCCTAGTTGGTTAGGGCAATTTTGGCCGATCACCCAATTGTGTGGAGAATAACATGATCCATGCGTCGGATGGGCATGTAAAAAGTCGCACCACCCACCAACCCGCATTGGATCAGCGTGGTGGGATATCGGTCCAAAACCCCCTAATGAATAGGGGTGTATTAGGAGAGGCCAATGTCCAGCAGTGGACTATCAGAGGCTGATCATGTGATGGTATATATAAGTAGGCAATCGCAAGATAACAATTATTATACGAAATTATTGTTCATAATTATTTCTTTTATTTACGCGATTATTATACATATCAAATCCACTAATTTACGGATTTTCCGCGTTTCTTAAATATATTTATTCCCGACGTTCGTTCGCCAGCATCCATGATCACGGGCAGACTAAGTTGGTATATGTCTGTATCTTAATGTTTTGGAATAACCGTCAATTTTTATTTAAAAAATTGATATATCTTTCATTTTCTTAATTTTTAATATTGGTTTGACAAAAAGTAGTTATTTTGTCCTTCGGTTTTGTAGTTTTTATATTTTTGCGTTTAATTTTTGAAATTATTGGATCCCAGGAAGGTGGCAAAGACCAACCATCCTCTCTATTAAAATTTGGATATTTTTTAATTTCTATTGCTTCCCGAATTATCCTTGGTATAAATCGATGTTCATTAGCCAATATTTTTGGTTCATCAAATCTAATATAATGATTGGGCTTGTCAAGAACATGGTCGCAAATTGCAGATTTCTTATAGCGTCGGTGCTTAATTTCAGCTATATGTTCGTTGAATCTATGAAAGAGAGACCACAATCACAGTCTAGTTTGTAGACACCGGTACCTGTAGAGGAATTTTACATTTGACGGATAGTAATAATTGGCAAATCTTCTTCGGCGGCTTATAATATGTTTTAATAGAAACTCGTTTTAAAATATAACCGATTTTGTCGGTGACTCCTCTGATGTAAGGTAAGTCGGCAGGCACTCTTTCAACTGTGGCTGTGTATATAATTTTTTCCTAGAAGAACTTTAAAAGATTAAAACAGTATCGATTGTTCGTTTTGCATCATTTTATTTATCACATTTTGCAAAATATAATAAAGAGATTTCTTAAATATAATAAGAAATTAAGAAGCATTATAACTTGCCGTCAGTAACACATCCACTTACGAACAATACCTACGCGAAGCCTTACAACTGTTTGTAAAACTAGCATTAACTTATATCTTATTATTTTCGCTTTGCTTTGTCTGCTATGTGATTATAATATAATATGAGACACTGTCTACAAAAGCGAATAACGAGAATAATAAAGTGCTAAAAAAAGTAATATTAAGTACCTACTCTGAAGCGGCTTACTTGAGTTTGAAATCACTTATATAAAGGAATGGGGAATTTTTTTCCAAATAGCAAAGACATCAGGATGAGCCATTTTAATTATATCCTAAACGATGATAGTTGATTTAATCTTTGTAAGAAGTTGAACGTAAGAACAGGCAAATTGTACTCATCAATACGATACAGTAATAGCAGCTACCAATTTCAAACTGCGTTCCTTTCTACGAAGAATGTCAATCTGACGACGTAACATAGTTAAATAAAAGCCTCTAAAAATCTAATACAACCAAACTTTAATTAAATACACAACAGTATGCCGCTCAACAGTGTATAGATATTCGTTTACAGCTCAGAACAAACAAACCTCTTTATATATCACCTTTTTTACATGCATCTGAAATAAGGATGACGTAGCTCAATTGAAAAAGAACAAATCACGGTGATATAAAAACAGGACCCAGTCATACAATCAATTGTAAACGCATTCCAGTATCGCATACACTTAATCGGTGGCGGACGGCGCCAGCGCGGGTCATACAGACCCATAAAGATCTGTCGCAGCGGAGTTAACTGTCACGGAATGAATGGTATGCTTGTTTACAGCAGATGCTATTGCATCTCGAATCTTCGATGGATGCATCGTTTAATTGCTTTTTCAAGTATTCAATCCATTATATACATGGCGCACTATTTTTTGTTATTGACAATGTGTTTATGTATGATGTGGCAGAAAACAGACGTTATCCCACTTTAACTATTAGTATATGTCTTAGAGGTGGTAGGTCCCATTTTACTGGGGGCTGTCTGGGGTGGCACCACCGCGGTGCCTATTTCTGCTGCAAAGCGGTAGTGTGTACACACTTTCATAATCCAGTTTGAAGGGCACCGTAGTTATTGCTGCGTAAACGAGACGTAACATCCTATTTCTCACGGTAGGCAGCAAATAAGTGATACCCCTGGTATTGCCGATGTCAATGGGCGTTGGTGACCACTTTCCATCAGGTGGCCCCACTGCTAGTCTGCCTTCGTATGCAAAAAATGTTTTACTTAGGTACTGGCTTACTATTTGCAATTTCTTTGTTTGCAAATTTTTTAGACTCTTTATAGTTCACTCTTAAGTCAAAAAGACAAATTTCAACGTGCAAAGAAATACGCATAAAGCTTTTTTTATGCATATTCGATAATCCACCATGAAATGACATCATACGCTTCTATCCGACAAACATTCCTACGAAATCGGTACGTTTCCTCGCACGCATACAAGATCACCTTCTGAATATACATCAACCGACCATTCCTGCGAAATTAATCCTAAAGTCTATATAAGGGAATGCAGTATTGTTTACGCGTTGAAGTCTCAGAAAAACGGGAATGATGTAATTCAATGTCAGGTATAAGGTTGAAGACTAATATGTCGGGAATGCATAAAACTGTGACGTGGACTAGAGGACAAAGGTCGAAGGTCACACCTTGACCTGATCTCTCGAGTCCAGCGATTCACGCTTATTCTAGATCAACAAGCCGTTGTCATGACGATCAATTGCTTATTTGTGTTTAAATTATTAATAAACGATGAGTATTCAATTGACAGATATTATCGATCACAACGATGCTCTCAGTAATTTGCAAAATTTCATATTGAGCGATTAAAAGGTATGTGATAATAGTTCGTATTTAAAGAAAAGTTATAAAAACATCAATATTATTTAGAAATGACACAAAACTTTTTATGTATTTTTATGTTAACGATGTTTAACCATATATTTTGAGTGATTAATACATTATTTTTGAATAATAATCTATTTTTATGCAGTGTGTCTCATATACATACGGTTCATCACACCTGTGATAGTCCACTGCTGGACATTAGGCCTCCTAATCACCCGTTTCCATTGAGGGTTTGGACCGTAACCACCACGCTGGTCCAATGCGTGGTTGTGGTGGGCTGAATTTTACACGCCCATCCGACGCATGGATCATCTTACTTTTCAGACAAATGGGTGATCGGCCCAAATTGTCCCAACCAACTAGGAAACAACAATGAAAATTTGTTGAGTCCCGCAGGATTCGAACCACGACCTCCGGATTCTAAAGCAGCGCCATAACCACTAGGCTACGAGGCAGTTCATGGTATCGGTACATCGGTTACGAATTCAAAACTAAAATGAATTATAATTAATTATTTTCTCTTTACTATTGTGTAATTTATATTTCATTTTGACTGCTTTACCGCCTTTTCCATACTGACAGTGTTAAGAGGAAAGATTAAAATTTCACGTAAAAAAGGCACCTAAAAAACATATATCAGCTACAATCTAGTTGTTTCGCCTTTAAAAACCTACATTATAAAAAAAAGTACTGAACGGTGTATACATTCTCAGAGCGAGACTTCAATATCTATAAAACCACATACAAGGGGAAAAAACAAGCTACGTGAATCAACTTATGCTCGTCAAGGCGTTACTTAAATTAGCCTTAATCAAAATATTCCCTTAAATATACGTAATTTCATGATATGACATCAGAATTCAAAATACTCTAATTATCGAGAACACGTTTGCGGTTTTACTCAATGAAACATGGTGAGTTACGTCAGAGAATAGAGGTTCGATTCCAGAAACAAGTGTATTTTCAGAGTCGTATGTCATATATGGAACATTATAAAGTATTTGTTTAAAAGAAGTTTAAGGTTAATACAGACAAAAAAAAATCAAAACATGGTCGTCTGATCAGATAGAGAAAATGGGAAAGTAACATTTAGATTTTAAAAAAGTTTTAGAAGTGACTTGAATAATTTTTACCTGTTGGGCTAGTGTTCCGTTTAAAATGGCTTCATAAAAGTAAATTGAAACCGATGCAAGCTCGACTCACTCTCTCTCTTTATCGTAATATTAACATCTATTACTTACATGCTGATGACCTGTAACAAAATTATAAAGACACATAAAACATCCCTTTAAATTATCTACACCACAAAACCCAAAGCGGTGGCGTGCATTAGGGGAGGCTTATGCCCAGCTGTGGGCTATTACAGGATGATAATGATGATGATGATGATGACACCACCCGAAGGTTGACCGGGAATGCCATTAACATTTGTACTGGCCACTGACAACATAGCCTTTGTACTGGTTTATTTTTTTTATTTTAAGTGTATACAACGCCTAGTTTAAGAAGTAGTTACGCTTAATCTCTACTAACCAAACGATATTTTGCGTATAACTAAGATAATGTTAGCTTCATGCGCCAAATTATACCGTTACGGGGCCAGTTGAGACGTGACCCATTATAATCAGTCAAATATACCATCGCCCATTCATAAGTGGAAAAACCGATATGTGGAACTAGTCTACAACTACCACCAAATAAATCCTTAATACGTTAATAATAAGAACTATAATAGGCTGCATTAAGTTAACTAACATAGTTAACTACGGATGTCCATACAAAGTTCGGTTACCAAAAACAGTGCGCAAGATTATAGAGATTACCACGTTTGGTGGGCACGTACGACTGTCGGGGGACGCGACTCCTACACAATATGGCGGCTGTTTTGGCGGGAAATTAAAAAGTTATATTGTTACTTTAAATTAGATGTATATAGAATAAAAATATAATTACATTTTAGACAGCTGTTAATTAACAAGCAAATATTATTTTTCTTTATCCCAAATACAGGACAATTAATTTGTTAATATAGTATGTTGAAATTAGTAGCGGTTAGACATGTTTCTTGGGATGACCACATGCAAGCTATTCCGTCAAAAATTTCACTCAATTTATATACACCTAAGTTATATCATGGGAACCATCTTATCTTTACATCGCTTATATATATTAACAGTGCATTTGATAAAGATTCTGATGCTTTCCAAGAAACTAACTGGTGTTAATTAACGGACAGATCGGTTGATATAAAAATACCGTAATATTATCATTGAACAATAAATAATATTAACTGAGTAATGTTGATGTTTTGGAAAACTGAACGGAATTCCATGGAATCTATATATTTTTTGGAATTCCGTTCTCCTAAAAGTAAAAATACGAATGTGTGTCTATGAGGATATTACTACAGATCGTAAGAATTTATATACAAATGTTTGATAACATAGATTATAAGCTAAACTAGTATAAGAACAACAATTTTTACCGATTAAGCGTTGTACATGAAACCGCTGACATAAATTATTCATATTATTATTTTGCCGTTTGCCTATAATGTATATTTATTACAATTATAATATATTAACTACAACAACATTTTTCCTTGAAATTAGCTAAGATTTGCGGGTACAAACTATAAGAACTGAACAGAAGCGTAGGAGGTGGTTAGTCACAAAATTTTCAGCAACTTTTTTATGATCAATATAGCGACTCGCACAGACAATTATATAAATTTAGTAGCGTTTCTCTACAATATTACGCATTAATTATACATATAAACCTTTCTCTTCAATCACTCTATCTATTAATAAGATCGCATCAGAATCCTTTGCGTAGTTTTTAAGATTTAAGCATACATGGGGACATAGGGACTGGAAAGCGATTTTGTTTATAGTATGTAGTGATAGTGATACATAGCTCATTCCATTTTCCCAAGTCATCATGGGGTCGGCTTCTGATAATTTATAATCATCGTCAATGTGCATAATATTGAGTATGAGAAAGTAACCTGCTTTGAGTCAAGCTTTGCCTAGGACAGAATGTTTTAGATAAAGTATCAAAATCTGTGATTAATTACTAATAAGAAGCCATTTATTACCAGCTGCTTAAAGACTTAAGAACAGAAGTACACTGCTCGTAGTACACTGCAAGGAAGTTTAATTATTAAACGACCGGAAAACAATTAAAAGGACAACTAAAGGTTAATAGCATCCTGGATTGGTTATGATGCGTTTGTCAGACGTATTAAAAGATGGTTAGATAGTTTATACTCTTTGCCCTCAAGGCGGAAGGCAACTGCCTCCGTAGCCTAGTAATAACGGTGTGTGCTTTAGAAGCCGAAGGTCGTGGGTTTGAATCCTGAGGGGACTCAACAAATTTTCATTCTTGTTTCCTAGTTGGCCACCGTAATCGTAATCGACTGGAGCACATCATTATTATTACATCCTTGCCTTAAATTTATAATGTAAACTCAAGTAGATTTAATATCTGTTTTAAACAGGTTAAGTTTAAATATAACATTAAAAAACGCAGGTGCATCAAAATTCTGAAGATTATAAGGAATTTTGAAACATATTTTAGAGCAGAGCTTATACTTATACTGCCTACTAATGGAAATACAGCTTGCTTATGTCATCACTTCCCAAGATTTTAATCCCTTTCAATGAAAATCATTAAGCTCATTACTTTTCTCAGGCTACGATTTTTTATCGAGAACAACAGGAACTCCATCACGTTATACTCACTACAGTTAACGCTATCTAAAAATATAAATAATACTTTTTTTAAAGTAGATCATTAACCTGATTGACTTAACAATGTTCCAAATATGACAGCAAAATTTTCGCGTTTCTCAAAAAGAATTTCTAACTACGTATCACATTCAAATTAATTATTTTTTATATTTTTAAATATATTTTAATACTATTAAAATTAATATTTATTCAAACCTAAGAACCTAAAACGTCTACTAAATTTAATAAAAAAAATATTTAACAGTGAAAATGATACGAACAAGCTAACAGGACCGTATGAACGATTAAACGTTTCTAAATGAATGACATCGACCGATGAACCGTTATTAGAACTATGACAACAAGTTCAATTTCTGTTGAAAACATTTAATTTGTCACAAGATAACGAATGATGAACGACAGGCGACGAGTTGAACGAACGTCAAATGAAACGGTTACCGTTTAAGAGTTAATAAATAATATTATGAGGTATTCATATTTCTCTGTTACGGTGTTTTGTTTATTAAGATTTAGGAAACATACGTGCTAGTTTATCCGTTTAAGTTTGAAAACAAATAAAAAGTAAGATTTTCTGTATATTAAAATACGATACTCATGCGTCTTGCTTATGCTGTAAAAAGTTCAATCTGTATTTGCGTTCTCATCTACTTGCTTTTAGCTCTCATTTACATTAGATGGACTGTCGTACTTCTCCATCAAAATATACCGTAAGAAGATAAAAAAAAAAGTTTAAAATTTATCATCATCATCATCACCAGCCTGTGATATTCCACTGCTCTTCCAGGCCTCCCCCTAATACACCCCTATCCATTAGATAAATCCATAGAAATTTATACAAAATAAATAAATACACGATATTTACATCTAAACACGACTTGGTCCGCGTAATAAAAACGTAGTAAAAAATAGCAGCTCATGTTACATTAGCAATCTAAAGAAGACTAGGAGAAGGGCATCAAAATCGGACCAGCCACTCCAGAGATCAGCTAGAACAAACAGACAGACATACTGACATAATTAAAAAAAAAGTTTTGTTGTATGTATCTGTTGTATGTTATGTTATTCGTATAGTCTGTTCTTACTCAATCATATTGTAATTTCATTCATGTTCTCAACATCAATTGACAAACTAAAGCACTACACACATGATTCACCTAAGGAAGTAACGCTAAAAACACCACATAAATAGGCAGCCGATTCGCCCATGACCGTCCCTTCCTGACACGACCGCCTCCTATTACGGTCCTATGGTGGAAACGCGGATAAATATTAAAAGACACAATAAGGATATCGCCGAGGCCGCAACGAGTCAAACGCCGCGCAGCAAATTGCGCAAGCCGCTCGTTAAACGCTTATAAGGCGATACGTATACGTGGGCGCCTTTGGGTTACGGGCGTTGCAAAAAAATGCGCAAAAACACCATAACACGGCGCCTAGTTGGGCAGTTGCGATTCGACGGATGGCGGTCAATGATGGTCTTAGTTAAAGTTATGTATGTATAGTTAAAGTCAACTAACTTTCTTTGTATTTAAGTTCAGGTGTTACACTTTCTTATAGAACACAGTGGAAACAGAACTAATAGTGCGAAAGGATAGTAGCCCTAGTTTAATTCATCGTAAAGGTAAAATGTTTGTAAACAGACGGTTGAAATTTACACGATGACGTGACCAGTAATGATTCCTGGCACCGGATTCGGAATTAAAGCGACGTGTATTATTCGATGCTATAAAAAAGGTAAGACTCCTATAATAGTGCAGAACTCTTCGGTAGTGAGAGATATTGTGTATGAAACAAGGATTGGGTCTTGGCGGTATGTATATGTTATCCGAGCCGATTCAGATCTAGGGCGGCCGATCTATACAAGAAATAATCCAACTACGCAGGTGACATAATAGTCCACAAGTGTACGCGCCATAACAGGTGCACTCTCTCTTCCTTTACTCTAGAAGTCCCATATAACTGTTATCCGACACCACCGAAGAGAGATAAAGCGCAGAACTGACTTTTTACATGCCCATCGGACACATGGATCATCTTACTTAACAGGCAGGGTGATCACCCCTACCCAACTAGAAACTACTTATAAAAGTATACGAGTCCCTGCACGATTCGAACCCATGACTTTCTGTTTATAAAACAATGTATGTTCTTGAGAGTAGTCTGAATAATTTAGTTAAGTTAGTTTGTTGTAATAAAATAAAACTTCAAAATATAATTCATACAATAGAACATATGACTAAAATAAAACAATTTTAAAATATTGACAGTAAAACCGCCGCTTGCAAGTTGATACAGAATGATGCCCCATTTTGTCACAAATCTCTAGTCTTTTGTTGCACGTGCTCGTCCGATGTACAACTGACAGACAAAAGATCTTTCAGTGCATGCAAACAAAACACTGTGACACTTTGCGGGAACGGCGCAGTTGGGAAGCTTCCCCAACGGGGCCACTTTTGACAACAATTGCGAGTGTATCACTCGAAGCGGAAATAGTATGTTTGCGTGTCACATATATAAAAATAATTGGGACATGGATAGTTGATACTTGTTTTTCAATTTAGGTTGGTTATGCAAGCCGCTAGACATAGACTTTCTGATCATTTATATTTTCCTAAGGTTTTAGTAGGGAGAACTATAGTGCCAAAAAATTGATTTTGTAATCAAAGGTTGTTTATAAATACAAGATTTAGAGGAGGAGAAGAGTAGAACAATTTCTTGTTGAAATTATGACCACCTTTATTAAACCAGAGCCAAATAAGGGACTTAATTGATTTAAGCAATCTATAGCAAAAAAAATGGGTGCTAAATGCATGGTTTGTGTGTATTGTCGGTTACTGATTGACTTTTCCGAGGCAATCCATCAAACAAAATCCACGTATGGTCAATTTTATGTCAAATTTAAATTCTGCTAAAGGTTAAATGAGCTAAGTCTAGCCGAAATTTCGTGTTTGTTTAACATAATACGTATAAAAATTGAAAAAAATGTAGTACTTTTAATTAAAAAATTCTTCAAAAACATTTTTGATGAGATAGTTGGCTATCTAGGCTAGGCTGTGGAGTTATCGATCTTGAAGTTAATATTTATTTTTCAGAGCTGTAGAATATAATTACAATTTACCAAAAGAATATGGTCAAGCATTATGGAACATGCATTCAGAGCTATAAAATAGTACAAGCATAAAAACTATCTCAGAGGGCAAGCAAAAAAATTCATCGACTACAAAACTGTAATCAAAAACCTATGCTAAGTCTTTGAATAACAGACTTACCTTTAACGGCATGTCACTAAATTTACACTAATCGTAGGTCTACTTGTGTATTGAGTACATCCTAATAATAATAATAGTGTCATTAGGCCGATCTACACAAGAGATCAGCCATCTACGCAGGAGGTATAATAGTGCACAAGTGTAAGCACAAACACAGGTGCACAATCTCTTCCTTCACTTCCATAGTCCGATACGACGGATAACCGACACGATCGGAGAAAGCCTCGGACCGAACTTCGCATGCCCAACTGACATAAGGATCTTACTTTACACACATCGGGATGATTGAGCCATTTTCATTTCCGTCATTTCAATTTTCATTGTTGGTATAGCTGAGTCCCCGCAGGAATCAAACCCTCGACCTCCGGTTTAAAAATGCAAGCCATACCGTAAGTCATACCACGAGGCAACAGAGGCAGAACCAAAGTTATTAAAGCCGGGGGCCTAATAAAGCTTGAGGTACAAAGATTATATGACAGATGGGTATTGTCTTGTTTATCGAATTACCATCATACAGTAGAAGTTACATACTGCTTATCGGAACTTCTTTAAAGGTTCCTAATAAACAGGTAATCTACCACCGTAAAAGTCTTTAACTTAAATGGATCCTAATGGATATTAAATGACAAAACCGATGCAATAAATAACCCACAAGTCGCACCCTCTCTACAATTACTCAAAGTATATACAAAAAGTGTAAACGTAATTACGTTTTACAAGCTCCGTAATCCTTAAACGCTCCGCTCTCAACACTGCATCGTGCATACTAAAGGACGCATTTACATAACAGATTTGTTATTGTAATGAATCACTTAACCGACTATGGTCTTTAGCGTTTATAAATATTTAAACGCCGGTTCTGGTTATAAAAGCTTATCTTGGAGGCACGATGAAACTGGAACTTCTAAGTGTACATTATAAGGCTAATAACGAAATTCTTCCTTCTTTTTAAATGAACAGGACACACACCTGATGGTGAGCATCACGGAAAGAAAAAGTATATTTACTCCCGAATAAATGCCCGAAGACAGAATGACATTAAGATTTACTGAAGAGTAGATATAATTTAAATCTAGATATAACACCTATAATTTAGGTATGTGCCTAAATATCACAAGAAGGAGACCAAACCGTTAACTAATGTATTAGACAAATATTTATATAAGCTTTTTATTCGCCATAAATAAAGGAAGCAATGTACACTATAGGTAAAATTATAAAATTATGTTTTTTTAATTAATTGAGATAGACTTAGTACTTAGACTAAAGTACTCGAACTAATTTTTATAAAAACCACAGGTGGAAAATAATTTTGCTATCACAAACGACAGGGCTCTCAACTCTGAAAGGGAATAACATAACGTTACTAATATACTTTGCAGTAGAAGCAGAACTTAACTGCTCGCTCAATAAGTACTTAATCAAGAAACCTACAACCTGGAGCAGACAATAATACATATATTAAAATCATTATACCATCATCATCATCAGCCTGTGATAGTCCACGGCTGGGCATAGGCCTCTCCTAATACACCCCAATCCATTAGGAGGTTTTAGACCGTATCCCACCACGCTGGTACAATGCGAGTTGGTGGGAATAAAATAATTTATCACTAACCAAATTAATCTCGATAACAACTCAAACAGCAATAAAGCGTAACTACCATATAATTCACAACGCCAAAAGATCGCTGACAATTTGAATCAAATTAGCATCTTAATCCAGAATTATCTTCATCTAGATAAAAACATATGTACGCTCTCAAAAAGTTTAATAAACGGCCCGACCCACGCGACCGTTACCGTTTAAGGAGGACACAGAAAAAAAAGCAATTGTTTCGACACAATCTGCACATCTCAAATGGTTCAATCCATCACATTTTTTGCTAAAACCCATAACATAAGCAATTAAGTAAGACTGCAACAAAATCTTTCGCCTACATAAATTTCAATTATCTGTATTTAACACAAGCGTATTACAATTTTATTAACTATTCAGTATGGCACTTACGGTTTGGAAAAGGACGCCTTTGACCTGAAAATAACCGTTGAGAGAACTTATACGAACCAATTAACTCTGACAATATGACGATTGACGTAGCGTGTCCCGTAGCAAGACCCTGGTCTGAAACATCATCATCATCAGCCTGTGATAGTCCACTGCTGGACATAGGCCACCCCTAATACACCTCCATCCTTTAGGGGATTTCATTTAAAATAATTGAAAAGTAATTAAACGCGATGAAATCCATAAACTGTATTATTTATTACGTATAGTAATCGCGTAATTATCGGAAAGCATTAGATGGACAATTATTTGTTATCTTTTGCAATAAAATCTTCCATGTTAAAAATCATATTCCGTTTTTATTTTTAAGCGATATAAAATAATATTTAATTAAGATTAAAAAGCAGTATTTAACAGAACGGCGTTGACAAATAAAACGTTTTTTTGGTATGCGGCTCATCCACACCACTACGTGTATGTGGACACGTATGTGTACGACACCGAAAACTTTAACCCAAAACCTTGGTAAATAAAGGCATTGGTAAAAAAATTATACACTGAACACATTAAAAAAATGAAGACAGAAGACTGATAACCTTAAAATAATGCGACTACTGAAGCAAATTTATACGTTTACTAAAAATTGTGCATGCTAGGAATACATTTCACATCCAACTAATAATAAATCACAAGTAAACAAATACAAACTAAAACTATATTAAGGTTCGTTCGTAACAGCAAACAGTAATCCACAAAAAGAATCGTGGGCGGTCTACGAAAAAACGGGAGCGTGTGGGCAGTCGCTTTTTTGGGCTTCGAATTAAACAACCGATGGCGTATAAAATCGCTTTACGACATAATTAATCGTCTCAAATGTTGATGTACACCTTCTGGTTTTTGTGGTCACGCCCCCATATTGCTAACGCTTATGTTGTTAACAAATCTTTAATTCACATAATCCTAATCCTCAAATCTTTTGGTGTCAAACGTGACTTCCTTCAAATATATTGGTTGATTTTTATATTAAAACAATGCTTGGTAATCTTAAAAGTATTATGATACACTGCATTTCAAGAAAAGATACATGAGCCTGACTACTACGGCTAAGTGAAATTTAATTTATGTTAACACCGGTTATCATCCTAGCGCCCCTGGTCCAAAAAGGTCAGTACACACAGGGCGTCTCGATGTTGCATTTTTTTTATTGCATACGCAGGCAGACGAGCAGGTATCACCAACGCGCTGCCTACCATGAGACATAGGATGTTAAGTCTCGTTTACTACGTTACTACTGCTATGCGGTAGAAATATGCACCGCGGTGGTACCCAAGCTCCATGTTCAATTCAGCTCTGACATTAAAATATCAAGCAATACAGCATGTATCTGTAACTCTAATTAGGAGACGCAATCATGGGCAACCGAGAACAACTTGTCCACCGACCTTCGACGCACTAAATGGTTTCAAATAAATAACCAATAAACATCACTGGTCATCCATTAAGAGGACGATTAATCGCTTTCAGCAATTAGGACCAATATAAGAGCGCCACGTGGACAGTGCGATACGGTATTGCGTTTCCTTCAATTGGGTGCACGATTCCTCCAATGAGGATATATGGCGCCCGCGATGCGATGCACTTGAGCCCTCAATAAATCACGATGACGTCATAATTAGAATATTCATACAATCAAAGTATGCAGAAAGCGAAGCTCTGTAGCGCGATCATTATTCGTATGCCTTGACTGCAATATCTAAAGAAACCGTGATGTAAAATAACGTTGAAAATCTGCATACTAATGATGATCACTGCAGAAACTAAACTGTGTTCCTCGTTATCTACCATTTTCCTTCAAAATAAGGTAGAAAAGCAGAGCAGAGCTGGATATGAATTGATAGCTAAGAAACAGCGGAAGGGGAGAGGGGTGGTCGTACGTTTCAATTGCGGCTACGTGACCTATGCTCTCGGTGTTGATGTCGCTCGAGCGTTATTGTCACGATGACCGGCGATGCACTCGCGCCGTGTCAACGTGTCAATCTATTTAAGGGAATCGATCGATCGTATCGGGCGATTTAATTAAGCGTATTGACGATATTATTGATGGCTCTAATTGCGACACATTGTATACGTAAATTAGACTAGTTTTGAGGTCAATCGAATGTTTTTAATAAGTGTTCGGAAAGCTTACTAATGTTTAAGATACATTTCGAATCGTTTAAGCAGCACTAAATTTAAATAGGTAAAAATAAATGTTATAAACTAGAAAAGTAAGAGAAGATTTGACGCTACAGTAAAATTGAAGTTAACAACAAAGCAATTTTCTTGCGCCTGAGTAAAATAGTATATCTTTAGTATATAAAACTTGTTTCACAGATCGGCGACAAATGCATTTGCAACTCCTAAGCTACCGTGTTTACGAGCCCTTATACCGAGATTAACGTATCAAAAACTATAAAGCTGTTTTGAATATATCGACCCCTATCAAACAAGATCCGAGAGTCAGTGTATACAAGATCTAACGCTGAGAAGAATACTGGGTAACAAAACTATAAAGCTATTACACATATACCTACCAGAGGAACAAGTGCAAATCCTAAGTTTATGTGTACACGCCCTTATACTTAAAGTACTGAGTACTATAACTTATAAAGATGTAACACAAGTATCGATTGCGAAGAATAAGTGATATGTGCATACAAGTCCTAATCATGAAACTAGACAATCAAAGTCTATAAAGATGTTAGACATATATCGAACGCTAAGTAAAAATACAGTGTCAGTGTACGCAAGCCTTTACGCCTCGAGTAAAGAGTATCGAAGCATATAATTCCGTTACACATACCGACCGCTAAGGGCGCGGGCACACGAATTAGGTGCAACCGCAAGTCCTTGCTAACTCAGACGGCGCCAGATGCTCGGCCGCAGTTAGACCGATGTGATTACACAATTATCTGTTCGCAGATCGACGAATGGTTCAGTCGACGGAGTGGCCGACGTGTTATCGCTGTAGTAGGTTCGATTCTCAACAGGAATGGTCGTTTTATGTGTGTTTTTTCTACGAATGAATGTTGTACCTTGTAGCACAATAAGTAATGTGTAATTATGTTGCATGTTTAATAGAAGTTCCTACTTGAGAAATCAAAAAACAGAACTTATTTTGTCCCCAGAGTTGGTTTCCGTGTTTGGAATGTATTTATTATTTGTCCGCAAGTTTATGTAAATTATTTGACATTACTAACAATTAAACAATGAAATAATAAGACATCATATTGCAATCGTTATATACTCAATATCAAAGCATAAATGTTGTAATTGTACAGTATGCATCCATTATAACTTAAAATGTCATACGTCGTATCGATATACGTTTCAATTTACGAAAATAGTTAAGAAATAATCATCTTTAAGATTACATTATAACTATATATTTTTATTATCAGTAATACCTAAGTATCGGACCGCCAATTTTTTTCATAAGCAATAGTTATTTTACAAAAAAAAAATGCTCACCTGCTGCCCCCATAGTTTTTATCATTTTCTGCTGAGCAAAAGTTAGTGAGCAGGCTGTGTTAGTCCAATGCTGGATATAGGCGTCCCCTATTTTTTTTTATCCTTGAAGATATGCTTCTAGACTCCTGTCTATAGTAAGCTTCATCTAACAAAGAGTTCGCGAGAAGCTCCCGTCCCCACGAACTAAGTGCCCACATTTTTTGCTAAAAATGAAGGCCACACGTACGGAAGGTACGTGAGTTAGTCATTAGTTTATGTCTCCTAAGGATTATCGACGATCGGTTTACGGACCAGAACGCCGACGGTCTGGCGACTGTATTAACCGTTTGCTGGGGGCGGTGAGAACCGCCCTGGAACGCGGGTGTATCTAGTATACGCGGTGAGTGTGTGTCGCTGTGCTCGTAAGCAAGGGCGAACTACAGATAAGTGTGTGCTATCCCTACTTGTGTGGTGTGTAAGGTTGGATGTCGGGACCCCCGTTGGGTCCGGAGTCTCGGCGACCCCTTCCTCGTCCGGGTCGAGGAGAACGTCTACGCTTTTGACTGGACGCTTTTGGATCGGCCGTGTACGATGCTGCTTTTACCAGCAGAGGGTTATTATGATTAATAACTTTATCGATGTGTTTGCGCGTTAACTTTTGAAAGTGTTCGCAGAGTGTTGGCAATTTACAGTCGCTGTGTAGGTCTACGTTACGTTGGTACCACTGCGCCCGGTGGCGCGGCGAATGGATTTGTTAAGACGTCCCCTAATGCACCCTCTTTCCCCTACTCCATTAGCGGGTTTTTGAACGTAATCCCACCATGCTGGTCAAATGCGTGTTGTTGCATGGATCATCTTACTTTTCAGACAATTGGGTGATCAGCCCCAATTGGCCCAACCAAGCAGAAAACAACGATAACACAAAGTTGTTTTCCCGCGGGACTCGAATCCAGGACCTCCGGTTAACAAAGCAAGGACCAATACCGCTACACGAAGGCTTACAAAAACAGCTATGACATATTATACTATATATAGTAAACTCATTAATAAAACGATTATCTAACACCACATCCCATTACCATCACGTCCCCACATTGCGTAATACCACAATCGACATGTCGCGCATTTTCATTTGCACACAAATAACCAAGTTAACAATTAATCCTCATAATAAGGTTTGTTTACTTATCCGTCATTACTTACGAACCGGATGGAGCTAAGCGTGTTTTGTTTCTAGATAGGAATCTCGCTTTGAGGAAACCGCGAAAGGTGCCGCGGGATGAGCCGACAAATGGATCTTAATGGTATATATTATTATGGTATTGATATTAAATGCGTCAATGTTTGGCTTGGCTTGTAACGGCTTTTATGCGGCACGTTTGGACTGATGTTATTAGTGGAAAATATAAATCCATCGCAAATAGTATACTCTCATATAAAAATATATATGTAAGTTGACATGAATAATTAATCTTAGTTGCAGTAAGCAATAACTGTTTCTTTCATTTACGCGATTATTAAACATATTAAATGTACTCTTTATGGATTCTTTATATTCATTCCCGACGTTTCGGATTATTTCAGTTTGCCCGTGATCATGGACCCCAGAAGGAATCTTATATTTACGCAAATTATCCATAAAAAGTGGATTTTATATATGTAGTACTAGCGACCCGCCCCGGCTCCGCACGTGTACAATACTGATATCTGTAAAATATATGAATTTATCAGCCGGTCTACACAATATTACGCATTGATTATACGTATAAACCTTGCTCTTTAATTACTCTGTATATTAAAAAAACAGCACTTAAATCCGTTGTGTAGTTTTAAAGATTAATGCTTGCATATGGATATAGGGACAAAGAAAGCGTCTTTGTTTTATTCTAATTCAGAAAATTAAAAATGATTGCTTTAAGGATAATTCTATGATATTAATAACGTGAACAGTTATTTTATGGATTTTGCCGTTAAAGGCGTTTTAAATAATTATATCATCATAGAACTAGATATACAACTGAATATAACAAACAATGAAATTTGAATTAGTCCAAACATTAATTCGAAACACGTTACTCATTTCTAAAACTGAGAACATGCCTTAAACACTAGGCAAGAAGAGTACATTCTAAATCACTGAATTATGATCTAGTATCAATCTACAAAGTGAATAATTGATAGACAGAAAACATTAATTCACAAACGTTGTTACATTATCCAAATTACTGAGCAAACGATATTCACACAACTTTCAAAAGGCAAGAAATGAACGTCAAAATGTAATATACATTCTAATTATTACAATAGTATCAACTGTGCTTCAAACGCATCAAACTTGATAACAGGACACAGCAAAAACCCAATAAATAGTCGTAACGCTACACCATGCACCAAAATTAACGAATCTGTACCTTAGGGATAATACACCAAATCGTTTCACAAAACAAGAACATAGACGCTACAAAAATGTAATATAAACATCTGCCCTAATTATACGAACATAGATAAAAAATGCACTGATGGCGTTCAAACGCATCAAACTTTAAACAGGACGCGGCCATAAAACCCCCATAAAAAGTGCACGTGTAACGTAATGTACAATGCGGGCCACATTTAGAAAATTTGTACTCTTATGGCGTGGAGATAGGATTTAAAAGCGTTACAAACTTTCGTTGTGCACGACTGTACTCTGGTTGTATTAGCTGCATCACAAAGTTAGTTAGTTCATGGATGACAAAATTGTATTAAAGCCAAATATTTTGTTTAAAATTTTTCGATGTACTTTCAAATGTTATTAGATTAACGATAACGTAATACGCTGATACTTTTCTCCGACGTTCATTAATGTACTTGTTTTTATAGTTAATGCATTCATGTACCGGCCGTCTCCGTGGTCTAGCGTCATAGGCCCTTGCTTTATAAACCGGAGGCCGTTGGTGCGAATCCCGCGGGGAAATAACTTTTTGTTATCGTTGTTTTCTGGTTGATTACGACAATTTGGGCCGATCACCCAATTGTCTGAAAAGTGAGGTGATACATGCGTTGGATGGGCATGTAAAAGTCGGTCCACCCACTAACCGGCATTGGACCAGCATGGTTGGATACGATTCAAAAAGCCCCTTATGGAGAGAGCGTGCGTTAGGGAAGCGTATGTCCAGCAGTGGACTAACACAGGCTGCTGATGATGGTAATGATGACGATGATGACGATTTCTTTAGTTTATAATACTTATTATTCGTATTTTAAATACGGAAACATTTTATATCATATATTTTTAATTAGTACCTTTCTTACTATCTCCTCGTTACCGAATTCTTTTTCTTTCTTTATAAAATGCTAATATCTGTGTTGTTTGATATGTTATAATCATAATATGTAATAACAAGGCTTTATAAATACCTATGATATGCAAAATAGGTTCGAACCTACGTCCTCACTACCATAATAATGACACAACAGACTTCAATGTCACCCATTCATAAATCTATCAACTCTTTGTTTCACCGCTAGCCGACACGTATATTTATCAGCGGCCATACCGATTCCTTTATAGTCACAATTAAAATAAATCCATGATACGGTCGCGTCGACCACAAAGGAATGATATTGCACGCATTAAAATACGTCAAACTGACAGACAAATGTCACTCTTCGGTTTATATAGTAATGACGTAATTATATAAGTTTACATTTTGTATACTTTATACTATTACATATCATGTAAATCCCGCGGGGAAACGTCTAAGTGTTAATGTTTCCTGGAACGCATTGCCTCAACAGAAAATGGGGAGGGAAAAGCTTTGTTAATAATCACTTTCTGCTGTCGCAAGGACTTTGACAGTCGGTTTTGTGATGATTATTAAAACGTGAATTAAGAAACCCGCTTTAGATTGCGGAGCTCGTTGAATATGATGCTTGTTTTGGGTTCTTCAATTTCTTAGTTCAAGTTAATTGTGCTATACGTATGCAACATAAAGTTTGTCGATTTATATTTACATATGGTAAGAAGCTTTTAACATTAACAACCTCAACGAAGAGCGAATACGCGAATGCGGGACATAGAACGTTAGCAATCGAACCTTTCAAAAGAGTTAAGTTAAGTTGTAACGATAAAGTTAAAAAGATTATATCAATACTGTTAAATCAGAAACAAATCATAATAAATAGTGACAGGAAATCACATTTTAAGCTATGTACATGGCAACCCTGATATGGTTTTCCCGCCAAATGTCCACATCTAACTATATTTCATTACGAAATAAACGTTTCTGACAACCCTGATGCATACCATATTGGGTTACCAAGCGCAGATGCAGATGTCTCTGGTGTATTTCGGTCTTTAACCGGGATCGCACCCTCCACGTGTCTTTATTATCGTTTTTTATGCGCCTCGTACGACGGGGAGCTTGCTTTTTACATTTACTCAGGACACTGCATGGACTATGATGATACGAGTTTAAAATGTCCTAGGAGTTACCAAAAAAGAAGAGATTAGCATTGTTCTATTCGTTTGGAAATGGACAAAAGCTTTACAAATACGTCCCACGTTAAACTAAAATTTAATCAAGTACGGCCGCAATTTAACCGGGACATTTTACGAACAGAAATTAAAACCCACCTCAATATTTAAAAGCGTAATTTTAAGATTTGTAAAGTTAATCGAAAGGACTAATAACACAAAGAAATCGATACCCTCATAGCAGTTTGTGACGCGGTAGTTTTTTCAGCTAGTGTCATCTTGAATATGAAACTTCAAAAGAGACGGTTAAGTGACGGGCCGATACTATGGAAGAGTGTGAACCATTGAGATGATGCTTGAGACGACTTGAAGCCGTCCTCTGTAGCAACTGCCGGGGAGAAAGCGAATCGATGATTGTCGGAACCAATAATAAAGCTCTATCCCTAATCTATAAGAAAACACAATATTGATTTTGCTTAAAATGTACTTCACATTTGTTTTACGCAGGATTATATGGGCATGTGAACTTTAAACAATTAAGTTGATCTATTATACTATTTATTAAAGCTTTATGCACATTAGTACAATGGAGGACTTAAAGCCAAAAGGTATTATCAACCTATTAACCCTTCAGATAGAAGGTACTTGAACATGCACTATATACCTAAAATATACTGTTAAAATTATATGAAATGATAAAAATATATCAAAATAATACAAAAAATGTCAGTACTCACTGAAGCACTGTGACAACTCGTGTAAGTAAAACAATACTTGTAATAATTGGAATTGCTTAAAATTATTAACCATAGGTTTGCATCCATCCCCTTGTAATATGCCCGAGAATCACTACATAGTATAAAACAAGGTCGCTATCTCTGTCCCTATATCCCTATGTATGCTTAAATCTTTGAAACTACACAACGGATTTCGATGCAGTTTTTTTTTAAATCCACAGAGTGATTGAAGAGAAAGGTTTTTATGCATAACACATGCTTAATATTGTTGGTATATTTAATATCAGCATAGCTCCCGTGCGTAGCACAAGCGGGTCGCTAGTATTAAAATAAAGATGACATAAACAATGGAACACTTACGAACACAGCTTCAAAAGTATAGAACTAACAATTCCGAGACTATTTTTACCAAAACCATAAATTTCAATCTTTTTAACTTCATACCAATATAAAATAACACAACCCTAAAATTCGTATTGGGGTCTATCAAGACGATACGTTATTTAAAAAATGCTATATCTCAATCATCTGAAACGATACACCAACACGAGAAACACAACGGCCCCTCTATAAAAAGCAATCGATGATTATGCCATCAAATTGAAGCCTTCGCAACCACAACGATTGAGACATTCACACAGTTCAAACGTCAGTGAGACGAGATAGCAAAACACTTAAGCAGTCGCTAATAGCAATTATTACAAGCTCACTGCCGTACATTCATCGGCCCACGCCCACTGAGCTGTCAGTCAACATTGTCGAAATGACCAAACGCATGCGCTTCTGTAACTGATTGAAATCACAGACTTGGCGGCCTTCGATGCTGTTTCGAAAATTAAAGGCAGATGGACTGTATATTTAATGTTCGATGTAAAGGAATTAACTGCCTTGGTAGCCTAGTGGTAAAGGCGTGTGCTTTAGAAACCGGAGGTCATGGGTTCGAATCTTGCGGGGATTCGACAAGTTTTCATTGTTGTTTCCTAGTTGGTTAGGACAGTTTGGGCCGATCACCCAATTGTCTGAAAAGTAAGATCACACCAACCGCTGACGTTATGGGATGTAAATAGCTGGAACTAACACAGAGTGATTATGAAGATAAGGGTAGTATGATCAGCAGTGAATTAACTAAAGGTTGAGTTAGACGTAATAATAGAAATTTAATTACTGAACAATACACTAAATGATTATACTGACGTTACTAAACTCAAGTCCAATAGCAATGCTTGTACTATGGAAATTAGGCGACTGATATATTACGTATATATTAATGAATAACTTTTCTTTTGTAAATAAATACATATAATATAAATACAAACATCCAGAAACATTATGTTCATCACTCAATATTTTTGCCTTGGTGGGAATCGAACCCACACCCTTTGGCGCAACAGTCATGGCCACTAACCACTTCGCCGTGGTCAAGTTAAAACTATTTACGTAGTTTTTTTTCGCTGGGGAGACGAACAGCCAATAATCGTACCTAATAACATTACGCAAAATTCTCTATTTGCACATATTATCACCTACAGATGTTTCTATTGATAAGAATAATTAAATAAACATTAGAGACCTAACGGAGAAGTGCATTAGGGGAGACCTATGTCCAGCAATGGACTAACACAGGCTGATGGTGATGATGAGACCTTCTTACTCCATGTTCCTTATATGGTTTAAAATGCAATACTTACGATCAAAATAAACTGTTAACTTCAAATAGATATTAATGTATGTAACTTTTATAACACATTTCGCTTTTAAGATTCCTAAAATGTTAAAGGCTATAAGGATTAGAAAGAGAGTTGATAAGATGCACAATACCATGATTAGCAATTTGTCGATTTATTCTATTTTCACTAACTTCAGTAAAAAATTGCAACATTTGAAATTATTATCATACGACCGTATCGGAATTTGATGCATTTTTTTTTGTTTTATCCCTGACTTTATGCTTCCAGGCTCATGTCTTTGGTAAGCTTCATCTGACACAGAGTTCGCAAGAAGCTACCGTCCCCGAACTAGGTGGCCGACTTTTTTTACTAAAGCAAAGCTGTTAAAGTAAAAAAAAATAAGTGGAGGCCACACGTACAAAACGTACGTAAGGGATTTGTTATGTCTTAATCGGAGTATGGTCGCCGATTTGATGCATCAAGCACATCGAAAGCTTAGCACATAAACTATTCAATGCCCGGCCGTACATTAATGTAGTCTCGCAGCTAACACACCAAGGCATCAGAAAAATCTAGTATCAGGCAGATCGTCCGATTTCAATCAAAACCTCTCAAGAGAATGACAACAACTCATGCTTTCTAAACAGCTGTTACATCAACTTGGACAGTCTTTCACACAGGCAGGTTAACATAGGACAGGCGTTTAGGTCTAATTGATCGAAGCGTGAGCAATGACACGGACAGAAAGGCGGATTCTTTCCAGGAACGGATTTAACAAGGAAAAGATCCATTCATTGTCTTCCATTGATGTCGACGGTTTGGTAAGCATTCAATGACAAGGATTAGGTATATAGGTTGATGTTCAGACAAATATTACAAGGAAAGTCCTATCATTGTCTTCTTACTTATTTAAACTCGCTAAGATCATACAGAGTATTTTATAAATTTGTTTTAAAAATATCATTTTTATTTAACATAAAATGCGGTATTGTCGACAGAATATACTTTATGGAGATTAAGGTAGTTCCCGCCTTTAGTAGTGTAGTGTGTAGCGGGTCTTTCTTATCAACCTTTTTTAATATTATACAAAAGCTTATGAAAACACAAGCAAAATCATAAAAAAATATCCGATAATTCCAACACCATCGAAACAAAGAACTTATCAAATCCTGTTTAATACTCACAACTACTTTACTACTTAAAAAGGCAATTCTTAAGCGCGGAGCCGGTAAAGGGTAAAAACATGCTATTTATGCAGAAGCGGTATTATTGGAATCATAGTGAATAATACCATTCTAAAAGGACGCCATTTGCGGTCTTTATCAAAATGTCACAGTCGTAAAATAAACTCGTTTGAAATAATGCGGTTTATTATTAATAATAGACGTGAATCCATTAAAGCAATGTTTATGGACAGTGTAGCTTAACAACTGATAATTTTGTTGCATGTCGACCCGCTTTATGTGGTAGTTGTGTCCAGCAGTGGACTAACCTTATAATATAAAAATAATACCTTATTCGGTTCCGTGACCTGGTCCCTGGAAGTGGATTGCAACGTCAGGTATAATTTTAAATAATTGGTAAAGTAATCAAACGCGATAAGAACACGAAACTATATTATTTATGATATTGTAGGTAGATCGCTAATAGCGATTTAGCACGAAGACTTCTAGGTGCGGCTGACATTTCATATGTTCATATGTATTCACACAACACTAAAAGCGTAGGACGCACGGTCAAGTTTGTTAACAACGATTGTACTGTTTCGAAATATTATAAGCCTCCGATTAAATGACTGTGCGAATTCCTAATGAGACAAGATACAACGTCTAATGCTAAACGTATGCGTCCATCCATCCATACTCATATTATAAATACGAAAGTAACTCTGTCCGTCTGTCCGTCTGTACTGTCTAAAGCATTAAACCGATTTCGATTAAATTTTACGCCATTAATTATTGGACATCGTCTCTGTTAAACGAAAAACGATCGAATTTTGTGGTTTCATACTCGAAATGAGTGGTGGTGGTGTTTTTCTAGCAATTTTGTAGTTCCAAGCTGTATAGGGATAAACTGGGGGTTGAAATAGGGACGAAAATCAATATGGAAATTCGCCATCGCCGAAGCAAAAGCCATAAAACTATATTTATTGATATGCACATAAAATCAAAACACCTGATTCATAATATACTATGCAGTAAATCTCAATACACCTCACGGACATTCCTCCTATTCCACGCAAAGTCATAACTGAATCATACGAAAATCGTTGTAAAAAAACTCAGTTCAATAAAATGTTGCCAAAACGTTTTCATAACATTTTTAAATACGATTTACCCGTTGACGCCATTTAATTTTGTCATATAAGCAATTTAATTTAGTATGTAAGCTAGTTTAATATGAATGGATCATCTTACTTATCGACCCAAATTGCGCTAACCAACTAGGAAATAACAATTAAACAATTTAAGAAAGACACCGCAGGATTCGAACCCACGAACTCCAGATTCTAAAGCACACGCCCTAAATGGAGTATAATGTCTAGTTCTTATAGCTAATTAAAGAGCTCTGATTGGTTTATTTCACCAATATCGAGACCGAGCCGTGTAGGGCAATTACTGAGAACTTTACTATTTTTTAATAATCCCGTATTAATACTCTCCATTCAAACGACCACATATACTCTTATATTAAACTCGGGAAGAATGTAAAGAAATTAAAATGTGAAGTAAATACAAATTCACGGCGTCGACGGTATTGTAAAGGTCGGTCGAGTAGTGCAGTTATTATTGTCATCTAATTCCATCTCGGTGAGAATCGTTCAATACGAACGATAGACTTATTTTTTTTTTTTAGAGCATACGCAGGCAGACGAGCATTGCACACCTGATGGGAAGTGGTCACCGACGCCCATAGACATTAGCAATACCAGTGGTATCGCCAACGCGCTGCCTACCGTGAGACATATGGATGCTAAGTCTCGTTTACCCAGTAAATACGCTGGCTACGGTGCCCTTCAAACCGGAACACAGCAGTGTTTTAACACTACTGCTCCGCGGCAGAAATAGGCACCGCGGTGGTACCCACCCAGACGGTCTCCTGTAAACAGAGGACCTACCACCGTATAAACAGGGACCTACCACCGGTATAAACAGGGGACCTACCACCGGTATACCTTATAACGCCTCTTCGTTAGTATGGTTACTTAATTTGTTGCTAGATTAACATTTCTAGCCTAATTTGGCTAAACCGTTCAATTACTGCCTCCGTAGCCTAGTGATATAGGCGTGTGCTTTAGAAACCGGAGGTCGTGGGCTCGAATCCTGCGGGGACTCAACAAATTATCAATGTTGTTTTCTAGTTGGTTAGGGTCAATTTGGGCTGATCACTCAAAAGCCTCCTAATAGGGTGTATTAGGAGGCTCTTGTCCAGCAGTGGACTATAAACGGCTGTTGATAATGATAATCGCTCAATCACAACGCTAGTTTCGTTGCCATTGGTTACCTTGTTTACCAAGCTTCATTACTATGTTTACTTACTTTATTACCATTTCAAGTCTAATTTGGCCAAACTATGAAACGTTTACTCTTCAATCTAATCGACAGAACGGACAACAAAAAACGACACCTCCACACGCGAGATGCCGCCGATTAGAGGAATTACGACATAAGTGTCGCCACAAGCGAGTCGATACCTCATAACGGCGACGGGCGAAATCAATTCGGATCTTGTACAGAGATAATTGCTTTTGCAACCAGAATCCCGAACGCGTGAACGTCTAATCAGATCGAAAACGTAGTGTCTATGCATTACGATCGTTCACACTCAAGGTGCTATTGGGCAAGGTGGCGATATGTATCGGGTGTTGCGATTTACGCTTGCTACGATGACGGGGTGATGATGGCTTACTTTGCAAATCGGGGTCGCGGGTTCAAGAACTGATAATATTTTAACCTACGCGCCTCTGGTCTGGTTTGAAGGTTTCAATGCATCTAATACCTTTATGCTATATACAAATGCATCTTCTTGGCCTGTCATAATTAGATGCTGGTAGTTTTTTTATGCAAAAAAACTCAGATAATATTGAGTAGATTATACGGTGGTAATACTATAACACAGAACGTTGGCTAGGAAGAAGATTTTGATCATAACTTTTCCATAACTATTTCACTTGCTTCGCAATCTCTTAACGTTTTACTTGGATCGTACGTTTAAAGGTTGGGAAACCTGATTTTTCGGGACTAAAAATATGGAACAGGTTAAGACTATACTACATCCGTGACTGTAAAGTGAGATGTCAACAATACACTGAAATTAAAATCCTTTGTAATTATAGAAAGATATAAATGATATATTAATTAAGTAGTTAAGGTTTAGTACGCGTATACTAAAGTAGATTTAAGTTATGACGTCACAAGCAGGGTTCATAATGTGCAATTATCGATATCAAAATCTTTTGTGAACATTGTGTTGTGCCTAAATAAAAAACTAAGAACTATGAAAACTGAAATCTTCAAGTAATAACTGGTCAAGCATTACATTATTATCTACAAATGATGTTACGGGGCTTCTTCCAAAAGATTTACAGAAGTAACTTAGGCTAGATTTATTGAAAGATTTATTTACGTGGACGAATTTGCAGGCAACAGCTAGTCTTTAATATGTTTTTTCAAGTTATATTGTATCGATATTCCACCAGTACAACACTAGTGCGTATACGTAACATGTAGCGTATGTTTACGAGGGGATGCGGGCACGTCGTCGCGGCGGGCGCATCGACTCCGTTTCGTGAATCACTGGGTGCCGCGTTTTATTAGTCCTAGGATTAGGGGGACCACTTTTTATGGAAAAATAAAAGTTATACTTCTTTCGTTTGCATCAATTATATACTTTATTGAATAAAAGTAACTTTAACTGGTGCTATCCCGTAATTCACATTTTCAATTACCGACTTTTTGAAAACTTTCCAGCGGTGGTGGTCACGGAGCCTGTCCAGTTTAACGTAACCAAGCAATAGAAGGCGAGTCTAAATTGAAAAATCTAGAACTGGTGTGCGATAACTGTCTTAATTCCGTTGCATAGCGTCCTTTACCGGTTTTGATCGAATAAAGTTTATTTCATTAGACAAAGACTATGCCAATATACCATAAAGGTATAAAATTTTCTCCATTAACTTTACTTTTAGTGCTGTTATTAACATAATATACGTTTCGCTTACTTTGTGGATCGATAAGGGTCAGTATACAGAACATTTATATAATTTCATAGTTTTTCGAAGTGTGCACCGTACCGTATAATAAATAATATTAAATATCAGTATGGGCACACTACCGCAGATTAACTGCAGCTGCGCACAGAGGGGCGCATTGTTTGTTAACTGCGCCGGCGGCAGTCAACAGAATTACACAAAGTTTCTCCCTCGGTATTTTATATTTTATAACGATAATACCCTGTAAGATCGTTCAAACAAATTCATCAATGGACGCTTGATTGAAAACAAATAAACCGTTCGAAACATTACGTACAAGTGATTTTAGATACTTCAAATATAACATTACAGTGAAGGGCCATTGTAATTACATTTTTCGGTTGCAAATTATTTATGAATGTTATTATTATAATGTAACATAAACTGCCTCCCTATAGCCTAGTGTGTATAGGGCGTGTGCTTTAGAAACTGGAGTGCGTGGGTTCGAATCCTGCGGGGACTACTAACAAATTTTCATTTTTGTTTTCTAGTTGGTTAGAGCAATTTAGGCCGATCACCCAATTGTCTGAAAAGTAAGATGATCCATGCGTCGGATGGGCATGTACAAAGTCGGTCCACCCACCAACCCACATTGGACCAGCGTGTTGGGATACGGTCCAAAACCTCCTAATGAATAGGGGTGTCTTAGGGAGACCTACGACCAGCAGTGGGCTATCACAGGCTAATGATGATAAACATAATGTTTTATAACTGTCTATTACCCTATAGCCTGATAAGTCTCGAATATTAAGTATATAATGTTACCTATGGCAACAAAGTAGCATTGTACATATGGCGTTGCTACTTTAATGAAATTTGGTTTGTAATTTGTCTCAAAATATATATAACCGCAGCTAACAATTATTGAGTGAGCAGGTTACTATCCTAATAATAGTCGCAAAACACTTATACTGTTCTTATTTTTTAATTAACGAGATGTTTTTGAACGGTTGACTTCGCAAATATAAAGAAACGTACGTTTCCGGTTTTAAACCGGAGGAATATTCAACTTAACTTTAGTCTAAGCGTCATACTTTACTCCAGTTTTTATTACTCTACGATTATTTATAAAACTATTTTAATTACAATGCAAAAAAAAAAATTAAGCTCATACCGTTGATTAGTCAGCAAGTTGAAATTTACCGATATTCAGTGTTCCACTAAGAACTACACACACATTGAATACAAACTTTAATTCCTTTCTCTTGCACTTCTCTCTCTGATAGATCTCTGAATTTTGATCCCCAAAAAGATAACAAACCTGAAATATAATGTCGAGCACTACGCAATATTTTACAAAAAGAAGGGCGATATTTTGATACCAACAGTTACTGACATTACACCTTGTCTACTTGAATTCGAATCATATTTTACTCCGGTACAGTTTTACGATCCCTCCAAGAACCTTTATTCCAGCAAAGCGAATTGTTAACAGCCGTAAGAAGATATTTTTAAACATTTTTACGACGTCCACGTAACACTTCAAAAGCTCACGTTTCTCAAAACTGCTCCTTTTACAGACACAACATTTGGCGGCTTCGGCCGCTACCGGGCATTGAAACGTTTGTGTTTGACTTCCAATGGCATTTGGAGTGGGCTTTCACTATTTACTTTAAAAATAATCTTCTGGTTCGACTGAACGTTGTGCTGCAATATAAATTGTAGACGCAATAGACTTGAGCCTAGGTAACCTACGAACTTGACTTAGCTTCACGTACGATGTTTTATTGGTTAATTATTGATAAGCGATTGACTGCTTGGCACAACAATATGAAAGGCATAAACGTTTGTGTGAATTATGTTAATTACATACATGAAGTATGTATTTAATTAAGCTCACATACAGTATTATACCACCCACCCACCAACCCGCATCACCCACCAACCCGAATTGGACCAGCGTAGTGGGATACGGTCCAAAAACCGCCTAATGCTGATGATGACAGTATTAAATATCTCTTATATTCATTATAATGTCCTCTATATTGTACAGATAATAATAAATAAAACAATTTTACACATCTTACGTAATTGACTTATATAACCTTACTTTACCATGAGGCAAAAGATAATCCCTTTACTCGATTATTTTCTATGAACTATTAAGTGCTCGTATTTAAACTATATGTAATGACGGTACGTGCAAAAATTTCTACTAAAGCTAAGTGGGCATATCCATGCCATTGGCAATATGCAAACAAAGATACCACTTATATATATATCTTATCGCCATCCTGTGGCATGAGGTGTTGCCGCCTCATTTGCAAGTTTCCAAAAGGCACGAACAATGCAACCATACAACTGATGTTTTACTGACCTAAGCACAAATCCTTATACTTCATGTACCACTCTCTACCAACTATCTTCCTCCGTTTAAGATGAAATCTACCAATTTATCATCATCATCATCATCAGCCTGTGTTCGTCCACTGGTGGACTTAGGCCTCCCCTAATGCACGCCTTCTCCATTATAGGGACCGTATCCCATCGCGCTGTTCCAATGCGGGTAGGTGAGTGGACCGACTTTTTACACTCCCATCCGACGCAAAGATCATCTTACTTTTCAGACAATAGGGTGATCGGCCCAAATTGCCTAACCAACTAGGAAACAACAATGAAAATTTGTTGTGACCCCGCAGGATTCGAAACCACCACCAGGCTACGGTGGCAGTTACCAATTTACCAATTTATAATGTTTAAAATACTGCCATTAATAAAAATTATTTAGAAAAATCAATTATCATGATTATATTAACTATATTAGGCGACATCTGGTTCAACAACACAATCACGAATCATCCATACATCGTTTCAAATTTCAAATAGCACTTTTTGTATCGGATAAAATTAAACGGGTGTGAAGACTGTACATCTGTTGAACCAATCACTTTAACTTAAAAGGTTATTATTGTTGAATACATTTGATTTACTGCCACACGTGCTCGCCGATCCCCCCTGTGTTACTTAGTATAGATTTGCCAGCTTGTTTATATTGTGTTTGGTACAGTAACCGTATAGTTATGATTATGGGGTTACGCAGATGTTACGTATGTTATGTTGAGGGCTATTTATTTATGAAACTTGAATGATAAATAATAAGTTAAATTTTAAAGTTAATAGGTAACCCTTATATTACAAATCATTTAATTTACCTGCTTCCGTAACCCAGTGATATGTTTTAGAAACCGGAAGTAGTGAGTTCGGGTCCTGCGGGGACTCGACTTGTTGCTCCCCAGTTGTTCAAGACATTGCGGGCTGTTTACCCGAAAGTAAAATGATCAATGCTTCGGATGGGCACGTAAAAAGACAGACCTGCGTCTTATCATCATCGCCAAGACATTAGGCTTTTAGAGCATCAAGGAAAGGTAAGGAGTATAAAGAAAAAGGATCCGTCAGAGAACCAAAGTCAGCGATATAGCTTACCGGACTAGTAAGCTGTAGTGACTTGGGCCGGTTACAAAAACCGCAGAATTGACGACCGCTGGAGTAAGAAAGTTCTGGAGTAGAGGACGAGGCTCGGCAAACGTAGAGTGGGACGCCCTGCGGCAAGATAGAGTAGCATTCGCAAAGTGGCTGGTGTGGAAGGGATGAGAACAGCCGAATATCAGACGTGGAGAGCCTTGGGAGAGGCCTATGTCTAGCAGTGGACTGACACAGGCTGATGATAATGAATTTTATAATATTTTTACGTACTTTATAAAGTGTTATAGGACCTTTCTAATACATCAGTAAGTTATTATGTGGTGAAAACAAGGCTGAATTAAAGTCATAGCAAAAACTGAGTATACCCTGCACTATTCTTCAATGAAACATAAGCCATGACCCAACACGTAACGATAATAACCGACATTGCTTAACCTATTTGTGAGCCGTTTTCTTCCGGTCTCCGCATTTCCGGTTCCGGAAATGCTATGAGTAATAACGTCAGGTCACACGGACATATAAATTATGACAAATATGGCGACACGTCATATTGACGGATTACTTGATTGCTGACGGATAATTGCAAGCAATTTACGACTAAATGATCATAAAAAGATAACCTGATTAAATAGAAAATCCTGGTTTACGTTCTTAGATGGTTTCTTTTAAATTGTTTACTGTTTTTAATCGTTTCAAGGACATTAGCAATTTCGAGCAACAAATGCGCTGCCGGACTTTTATGAAAAAGGAAGGCTCTTTTTTAAAAGGACCCTTAGCCGTATCGAGCCAAAAATACCGCCAGCAAAAAGTTATTTCAAATAGTACATAGAGAAGCGTCACATGAAACGCACGGCAGTAAATCGCCAGCCATCATAGTGATGTAGATGGTACTTGGCAATGTACGATGGTGAAAATGCTCCGGACTATATTAACTAAATAAATGTTGCCTTCATATTTAGCAAAAGTTCGACAACCTAGTACGTGGGGACGGGAGGACCCCACGAACTCTGTTTTAGATGAAGCTTACTGAAAACAAGAGTCTGGAAGCGTTACGTCCGTGTCAAAAAGGTAATGTCAACAGAGTAAAATGTCAATGTTTTATTGCAGCGAAACGTCTAAACTAACGGTCCGCCAATACTATCGCTACATTACTGGCTGACCATCGCGTGTTGAATGATGTTCTGAGACAGTCTACAAATTAGCTTCATTAAATTAACATATGCTACTTTCATCATCATCATCATTAGCCTGTGATAGTCCAGGGCTGAACATAGGCCTGCCCTAATACACCCCTATCCATTAGAGGGTTTTGGACCGTGTCCCATTCTACTTTACTGTCACAAAATCTAAACCGTAGAAAATAACTCACGGCTTTCAATATTCACTTGCGTCTCAAACAGAAAAACGATTGCTTAAATTGTTTCGGAATGTCCACAAATTCGTATGTTTTTTTAATACTTTGTAATAATGGTACAGACCATTCACCTTATTACTTAAACCGTAATATTACGCTTTGGAACGACGTCAAAGCGTTTAATTTTTTTTACAAGTAACTTATAGATAGAATACAGTGTCTACATTGAGTAAAGAAAGTTACCGAATTTTGATGATGTCAACATCTCTATATATAATAATAAAATATATATTTATATTCTCATATAAATATACGTACGAACCTAGCCGACTTCGAAAGCTTAACCACTTCTAAAAGGTGTTGCGCAGTACCTAGTGTTGGTTAATAGTGATAAATTTTCAATTTTAATAACCTCTTACGTTCAAAGATAATTTTGAAATGTACTTAAATTAAACGGGAGACCTTTTCAGTTCAAATCAGTTAAATCTTGCGTCACGTATAAAGATTCATATTTCACCAAAGTTATTTATTGAATAGTGTCAAATGTTTAATTTATTTTCAGTACTAAACATAAATTTTAAGCGGTCAAGATGTTAGATCTACAGTATTAAACTGTAACGTAATTAATTAGACGCTTTTATACAATATCATCATCAGCCTGTGTTAGTCCACTGCTGGACATAGGCCTCCCTTAATGCACGCCTTTTCCATTAGGGGTTTTTTGGACCGTATCCCACGTGGTCCAATTCGGGTTTTTTCAAATGCCCATCCGACGCATGGATCATCTTACTTTTCGGACAATTGGGTGATCGGCCCAAATTGTAAAAAACAACGATAACACATAGTTGTTATCGTAAATAATCATAAAGCAAGGGCCAATACCGCTAGACACGGAGACCGTATAGTATACAAAGAGACTTCAATAAAATTACTACAATTTGCCAGCCACCGGCCATGGAAGAAATAAAGCATTTATATATTGCAAAGAGCCCGTTTTTCTTAATTCAATTAAATGAGTCAATTTTTTTAATCCGTGATGGATTTCACATCCATAAAGTAACATGTATAAAGGCGAAGTAAATGCCTAGAGCAGTATCTGGCAGTCAACCTTAATGTAAAGAAATGTAAGTTGCAAATTTAACTATAGCTGGATGTGGCCTACTCTCCGAAGAGACTTCAACCACATTCCGAAGCAAGACCTAGACTAAAACCCCCAAGGAAAGCGCAAACGTGGCCGTCCGAAACAAACGTGTCGGTGGACAAATGCTAACGAAGCGAAGGACATCGAAATAAAACGAGAAGCTCAGGACCGAACGGGGATAGATGGATGCACTGTGGACGCTCTTCCTCAACTAAGGGACATATGCGTCAACTAAGTCATATACCATTCCATCGAAAGTTTTATGCTTATTATCGATAATCGATAAGCACATCACTGCCGTTGGACGTTAATGAACTTGCTCGCACCAAAATAGAATGACGCTAGTGCACGCCCGCGTACTGAAGTAACAGTACCGTGCGTGACATGCGCTGCGTTCCGTTCCTTATGGTCGTAACATGTTTACATTTAGTTGTACAATTGCTATTGGGTGGAAGACAATAAGTCCAGTGTTTACTTATACCTTAATCAATTTAAGTTCGGTACCGCACTAAATATATACATATACGAAATGGAGGTATATATATATGAGTATATAGGAAATAATGTTTTTTTTCACGCGATATCCTGAAACTTTGAAGCCGATTGACTTGAAACTAGGTACGAATATTTATTATGCCAAATAGAGATCAGCTAAGAACAGGTTGTATGAATTCGAGCCACAGCAATGCGTGGCAGGGTCTTTAGTATATGTAATAAATTTGATCGAAAATAATTAGTACCACATGGGACGACATGTTTACTTGTTTCAAACATCACAGACGTGTCTTTTATCTATTCATGCTTTTTGAGATGTCACATATTAAAAAATTGTTTAAATTCAATTTATATCAACTTTCAAGATAATATTCAATGTTTAATTAACTGTGTGTATCAATTGAATATTTAATGTAACCCAGGTAAAGTTGTGAATCGTGCCCCTAGCGAAAATTAGTATTAATAGGTCTTATCAATAGGTCATCCCAGTCAGCCGACCAATAATGAATGACCGTTGCTATGGTAACTGCGTTTTTTACACGTTTTATTAATAAACAAAGTCATCAAAGTAAACGCGTACATAATTAGCGCAAGGCGTGCATAAAATTAAAACAAGAATTTACGGATTTTCGCGTTACTTAAATATATTGATTCCCGACGTTTTGGATTCTTTTCAGCATCCATGATCCAAGCAAAGTTGGTATATGTTATGTCTGTATCTCTATGTTTTCGAATAACCGTCAGTTTTTATTTAAAAAATTGACACATCTTTCGATTTCTTAATTTTTAATGTTGGTTTGACAAAATGTATTTATGTTGTCCTTCGGTTTTGTAGTTTTTTTATACATTGCGTTTAATTTTTGAAATTATTCGATCCCAGGAAGGCGGCAAAGACCAACCATCTTCTCTATTAAATTAAATTAAATTAGTGGATTTGATATGTATAATAATCGCGTAAATAAAAGAAATAACTACCTATTACAGTGAGCACGTCTTGCCATTAGGTGATTATAAACATAATAATTTCTGTTTATACTTTTATTTTACAATTAAAAACGATGTTTGAAAACGAGCGGTTTTGCGAACCTTCTGTTTAATTGAGAAGTATTTCTAAAAATCTTTTAGTTCGCAGCAAAATTCGTGCGCCCGCAAAAATTATAACTCACAGTGAATCACTAGCACTTTTCTCCAGTTTGTATTCGACTTGTTATACTTTAGTGTCAAGGGAATTATTTATAACGTTGCACAAAAATCTACAAGTACGTATCACTAGATAGCACAATTTGCATTCGGTCCGACTGTACGGGAGCATTTCGGCGACTGCTTAGCATAAGTATGCGGTCTTTGGAAATTAATTTGGTACATTCTAGAGCTATGTAGCTCACGGCACAATGCGACAACTGCCCGAGGTGGTTACGATACGCAATCTCGACTGTAAACACTGTTGTGCAATTAATATTCTGTTAACGGTAACTGTTCGAAGAATATGGCTGTGTGATTTAGTTTTAAGAAAAATTATATACAACATTGATGCATTATTACTTACGCGAATATTATACATTATTAAATAAAATGCCTATACGGATTTTATCGTCACGGGGTAGACTGACCGACTGACCACGGCCGCTGGAAAGTGTTGGAAACGTCGGGAATTTAAAATGTAAAAATAAACGCGATAAAATCCGTAAAGTCATTTTGTTTAATAATGTATAATATTCGCGCAAACAATAGAAATAACTAAACATTGATGCATTTAAAAACATTTGCGTGATTTAAATAAAGCCATTACCTCAGTTCGTGCTGGACGTCTGTAAGAGGAATTTAAAAGAGTGAAATTTAAACATATAATTGTATGTGTATATAATTATTTTTCTTTTATTAACGCGATTATTATACATATCAAATCCACAAATTTACGGATTTTTCACGTTAGTTATATATATATTTATTCCAGACGTTTCTTTCTAGATTTTAAAAGAGATGATATTTGATGATACGCTGACTCGGCGAATTATCAATTGAATTTATAAAAAAAACATTATTTAACATCAAAAGTTAACTTCACCAGATCTCAATGAATGTTTTTTTCATTATTTTTCAAATAAAAAAAATATTCATCTTTCAAAATCTAAAGTCTGCAAGCAATATAATATTATGAACAAGAATAATATTATGCAACAACAGATTAATAACAAAAAATGTAGTGTGTTCAAACACGATTACAGACAGTTTCGAATGTAAATAGCGGTTTTAGTGGACAACATATCCATAAGACACCACAGTCATGGTAGCTCAGTGGGTAAGCACTCTTAAAGATATATACTTAGAAATACCGAAATTCAAACCCCAGTGCCTTTGTCACATTAAACTACAATTAAAGCGAAATTACAAACGCTATATGATATATCATATCTGCTTGTTATAATACGGATAACATTCTAGTAAGAGAAACAACCGCCTTCGTGGTCTAGCGGGTTCGAATCACGCGGAGAAACAATTTGCGTTATCGTTGTTTTCTAGTCGGTAAGAACAATTTGGAGCGGAGCCCCTAAAGCACGATTAGGGGAGGCCTTTGTCCAGCAGTGGACCAACACAAGCTGATGATGATGAATATCTATTGCACAAAATTGTTGCGAACTTTATGCCAAATGTTAATCTACAAAAACTTTAACGCAGAAGTATTATCAAAATAAGTTTTAAACTTTTAACACTTAAGAATAATAAACATCCAGGCACAAAAACTTTCCCATATAATATAAAAACGATAAGCATCTAATAATCTAAAAATGATAATTTACCATATTTCATAATTGAAAGGAAAATAGCACAATTTAATAATAATATTTCCTGACTATTATTTATAACGATGACAGCTTAGCATTATTCAATAATGACAACACAATTACTGACATTATCTCTACGATCAGGGAAATCCCAAATTAATTAGTAAGTAAATTGATAAGCCATATCTAGCTTTGTATTTACATCAAATATTCTGTTATTTCATTTAAATATATTTAATATGACGTTCCCGTTTTGAAAAAAGAGCTTTGATAAATGTTTATACTTTTATATCAATTAATGCCATTGCGCCTAAGGTTAACGTAAATCTTATTGAATAATTTTATAACTAGCTGTTGCGCGCTACTTCTTACGGGTGGTAATATAAAAAAAATATTCTCGTTTTTTAAGAAAAACAGGTAACTTAAGTTCGTTACACTTATCTTCGAGTGAAAGTCCCGTCAAAATCGAACCACCAAAGATAAAAACAGACAAACAGAGAGGAAACTAGAAATATGTTGTTATGTAATATGTATCGGTTATTTATCACAATGTAATCATTTAAAAACGTTTATTTTCATGTCACGAACAGACACACGCTAAATTTATTATAACCCACGTCCTTATTACAATGTTTGTGCTATGATGAAACTTGCAAAAATTTGGGATCACGATGTTTTATACGCAAGAGCATGTAATAAGTCAGTCCCGGTTGCCAAGACAGACTTTTATTACCGCTATCCTCTCATTCACTTAGAGTGCCTTCAACCGACGGACATATTGACGCGTATACGGTTTCAATAAACAAACACTATACAACAAATTCAACAGCAATCTTTTCTCATTTTCCTTAAATTTAATTACCTTGTAATCTTCATAAAAATAAACATAGACACGGTGCACATCCTTCTATAAAGAAGTAAAATAAATCCCGCGTACAGATTTATCAGCTCGCTAAGCTATAAAACATCACGTGTCAAAAAAGCGTTACTCATATCGTATAGCTAGACAGCTTTAAGGTGTCGCACGAAAATAAATATCGTCACGTAACGAAAAACGTTGACGTCCATTGCCTAGACCTCGCCTCGGTCACTACAATCCATTTGTAACCACCATTTCTAACTTATGTGACAAGAGGCACGTAGTCCACGTTGATAACGCCTCAAACGTTAATCGTATGAGATAATCGACACTATCAAACGATAACACGTTTAATTTACAAAAGGAAGTAATTGAATTGCAACCTGAAAAATATAATGATACAAATGATAAGGGAATCTTATACACGGTACAAGAGATCGGATAACGTAAAATGAGTGAGGTAACGTTGAGAAAAGAACTAAAACAACAAAAGCTAGATACCTGACTCAGAAGCAAAATTTCAGAAATCAATTGCTAAATGTTCGATACTTCTTTTACTATAGATTTGCAAAG
The DNA here is from genome assembly GCA_029286875.1 of Lamproptera curius. Taxonomy (NCBI): domain Eukaryota; kingdom Metazoa; phylum Arthropoda; class Insecta; order Lepidoptera; family Papilionidae; genus Lamproptera; species Lamproptera curius. The sequence goes on from JAGSMT010000022.1 coordinate 2,413,228, forward strand.
TTACGATGAATAATCCTCAGTCAGGTGACAACCTCTGACAAATTTCACGACAGTCACAAACATATTGCGTATCTCATAATGCCCTACCCTCCTACTTCCGTTGTAGAACACAAACGTTAAGAGCGCTTACCCGCGCAGTTTACTCGGACGGTTTACTCATTAAGGTAAAAGCCGATTTGAACAACTCAAGCAGACTTCAAGTCCTCACTAGAGCGGTCAACGGGCGGCTCATTAAATCATATTAAGCTGCTAAACAAATTGCCGATTTCCCCTAAGCCCGCATGCATAGCCAGCACTTGAGACAGCGCCGTCGGACCCTACCGCTCGATCTCTCACTTCCGATAGGCTCGGTACGAGAACAATATCGACAAAAAACTGTATACAATGAAAACGATATCATAACAATTGTTAAAATCTTTTGAAATGTTGATATCTTGTAAATCAAAGGGAAGGAGCGAATTTTAAGGACTAATTATGATTCCGTAAAAATCTCGTAGATTTGGATTTTGCGGCGCGTTCTGAAGCGACCCAAAAATAACCTGAACTGTCGTATATTCTGTATAATCGTAATTGTCAAATAAAAATTGTTTAAACCCAAAGAATGTAAACTATAGCCATTATATAGATGAAAACACTTCGCATTAATTAAATGAAGGTAGCCTCAGGTTGATAGGGTCGTTAATAATCTTGTATATTATTTATTTATATCCATTTTCAGTTATGGCCTAAAATGTGTCTTAAACCATACCTGTTTCAAATTCAGTTTTTAAGCTAACTATTCTATTATCAGACATAAGTAACCGCAAAAATTAACTCCACGAAATAAACTCCACACCGTTATCAGTTTTGTAATCTTTCTGTAAACAGTGATTGCAACATAGCGATTAAGTTATTCATCATTATTAGTAGAAACCGACATTCAGTCATAGAGAATGTATGACATACTGCATGACATATTATATCTTTAATGAGTATGTGTTTGTTCAGTGGACTAGGATTTGTTAAGTAGTTGAATATCACATACCAAACAAAATACGAATTTCGTCCAGGAAGATAAAAGTTACTGCGAAAAGAAATTTGACATCAGACAGTTGGCTAAGAGAATTATTAACTGGCGTAAACTGCATCGAATGATATCATCACCACAAATATAAAACACTAGCAGTTCGTAAACGACTCCTTCCGCATCATTAAAAGATTTTTTGGGATGACTTTTTCCTGGATGAAAATTTGCCTATGTTACTCAAGGACAATATAGCTTTCTATTAGTAAAAGCACATTTCGAAATGGTTAAGCAGTTTCAATGCCTATTCAAGACCAACAAACAAAATAAGCGAATACTACCCATCATTGAATAAAAAGACTTTTTACGAATTTTATCGCGTTTTTTTTTGATGCAGTGCTAAAGCGACAACAAGACGTATGACAACTCAGTCTGTCCCGTAGAAAGTGTTCAAAACGTTGGGTATTAAAAATATAAAATAAACTCGATAAAACCCGTAAACAAACTAAGCTTCCTCTTTGTAACATAAAGTATAGATGAAGGATCAATACAAGGAGATTGCCAACTCTAATGCTTCCTTGTCCGACATATTGTATTCAAATACGACTTATCGCATTGCCCCATCATGCCAATCCCTTTGGACAATATTAGCACACAAAGCAGGGACACAACCCGTAGCAATGAAATTAATAATAACAGAAAAAAAATCATAGTAAATCAAATAAGCAATAACACTATGTTTTTATGGCATAGCAGGCAGACGAGACAGTCGGGCCATCCTGATGGGAAGTGATCAACGACACCCATAGAATTAGCAATACCAGTGGTATCGCCAGGCGCTGCCTACCGTGAGACATTAGGATGTTAAGTCCGTTTACCCAGTTAATACGCGACTGCTACGGTGCCCTTCAATCGGAACACAGTAGTGTTTTCACACTACTGACTTCTCGCATGAAATAGGCATATGTTCTAAAGGTAACAGGAAAAAATTATGTTCACGAAATAACATAAGATATGAACAATAAAAGTTATCAACACTATAATATGTATTAATACTAGCTTTAATAAGTGAGATTGTTTTTCTTTTTAATATATATGTATACTGTACTAAAACTATTTAAATTATATGTAGAAAAATATGAGCTATATTACTGTCATCATCAGCCTGTGACAGTCCACTGCTGGACATAGGCCTCCCCTAATACACCCCTATTTATTAGGCGGTTTTTCGACCGTATCCCGGGTCCAATGCGGGTTGGTAGGTGGACCGACTTTTTACATGCCCATCCGACGCATGGATCATCTTACTTTCAGACAATTAGGTGATCGGCCAAAATTGCCCTAGCCAACTAGGAAACAACAATGAAAATTTGTTGAGTCCCCGCAGGATTTGAACCCACGACCTCCGGTTTCTAAAGCACACGCCCATACCACTAGGCTACGGAGGCAGTGTATATTACTGTAGTTTCATAAAAATAGAAAAAAACACGTCCGTAAACTGAAGCATTAAAATTATTAAAAGGGTTTTAAATGATATATAAAAGAAAGCTCTTTCATGTTTGAGTCACTATTTATACAACATAGATATTTTATTGATTCTTTTATTATCACATTATTAAATTAAGCTTATTTTAAAGCTCACATCCCGTTCGTACGAACGATTAATTAATCAGGTGACAGCAACCAAAGGGTTTTAAAACGCCAGAAGTTTAATCGTGATAATAATCTGAACTCAGCTAATTATTGTGCATATCTTAGGAAAAGTTATAGCTTTTTTTTATTTTAGATATTATATGTTCTTAATTTCTTATGCCTATATTCATGTTTTAGGTAAATAGTCAATAAAAATATATTACCACAATAAACGAACCAAATTACTACAAAATTTGATTTGATTTTTATAGTATGACCCTAAATGTTTCGTCAACGGAGGAGTTTAATATTGAACTTTGTTTACTTTCTAATCTCTTGTACAGTATTTATAAGCATCACTTGTAAGTCCTAGCTATCGCGTAAAACCTAGGACTCTCACAGAGACTTATCGATACTTTGTGGCAAGGAATATCGATACTTTATTTCAAGGAACATCACTAGCCCGCCGAGCTCGACGGAAATGCGCTTATGAATGCGTAATACGTCTTAACGAGGGAGCGGATGGGGGCGTATTAGGTTTCATTGGTTCGGAGATGGAGCTTGGAGAGCGTTCGCTTTGTGTGTCGCACGCCAACTTAATACACCCCGACTTAGTTATTAGACATGTAACTTTGTCTAATGACTGTAATGGGATGTTTACTATAACCGTACTACGTTCTAGAAACCTGATAGGGAGATTTAAACGACCTAGATACAAGACAGGACTCAATACGGTTGTATTAAGTAATAGAACTGTGCCTGCGCATAAAATACGTAATGATAGTACTTATTGCTTTAATGTTCTATGTCAATGAAGTTTTTCGTTTTTGTAACTTCCTTGCAGAGATAGATGATACCCAGTGATATCTTCGGACGCTACTATATTGAAAAGAACTAATGAATTAGTTTCGTAAATTATTTTGACACTATTCATGGAACTACTCGTCTTGGCTTAAAAAATATTTGCCAATGTCAAATACACTTTTTCAACGAGAGTCCTCGGATCATCAAATAACAAGTTGTTCACGGTAAGACGCGAGCAGGTGCATACTTTTAAACGTGGGGTAATTTAGCTAAAGTTGTTGCGAGTTAGCAGAGAAGAGGCACTTGTCACCAATAATTACATTTTAACACCTAGACCAAGTTAGATTTTTTAAGCTAGCAACCTAGTCTACTTTAAAAACGACTTAGATATTTCTAAATCACATTGAGATACTTTATGCCCGTATTCATGAGATGTTGTAAGGAGTCCGACATATTAGTATATATCATATATATATATATATATATATATATATTATTTATTACCGACAAGTGATTCCTTTTACGTAATTACTAAATTGAAATCCGTAAAATAGTGGATTTGACAGTACACTTTAGCCTATTTAGACACAGAATAAAATGTAAACAAATATTATGTCAAACAATGGCCATTTTTAATCTCACATCGATGTTTAGACCTTCAAGTGGCCCCATCTTATGACGCCAGATTCGTATATTAACATGACCGTTTACTATATCTCTAAATGAGCCTTGATCAGTAAGTAACTTAGTAGAAGCAACTACATGTCGTCATTGCCTATAGGGGCATCCGAGAATCCGGAACGGACGAGGGTGCCGTCACCTAACCTTGCACACCGCACTAGTAAGAATAGCGGCAAACAAACACCCGTAGTTCGCCCTCGCTTACGAGCACAGCGAAACACACACACCCTGTACACAAACTATACCCGCGTTCCAGGGCGGTTCTCACCGCCCCCAGTAACCGATTTAAACAGTCGCCATATCGTCGGCGTCCCGGTCCGTAAACCGATCGTCGACGATCTTTAGAAGACACTAAAGAATGCATAACTCACATACCCCTTGTACGTGTGGCCTTCACGTTTTAGCGAAAAGGTCAAATGGTTCGTGGGGATGGTAGCTTCCCGCGAACTCCGTGTTAGATGAAGCTTACCGAAGACATGCGTCTGAAGCATAACATCCTTAAGCGAAGCTTATAAAAAAGGGCATATAAATTTCGGAAATCTTAACGGTGCTTAATATAAACGCCACATAATGTCCTCGTTGCCATGTGATATAGTTCATATCGTGTTTCGTACGTGTGCAGTTGCCATGCTGTCTGTAATGAGTTCGCATGACGTGGAAAAATAGGACGGACGCGATATCTTATCTTTTGCGCGATGCAACATCGGACGTACAAAACGTAACTTGATAAAAACTAATTACCTACAAACAGTATAGCAATGACTAGATAATGTTAGGCACTAGGTACACTGTTCATAGCAGTGTTATGAATCGAAATAAATTAACATTAAATGATAAATTAATGAACTTAATCAAAAATTTTATCACACTCTTCAATTTTACGGATTTTTAGCGTGATTTCTTTATATTTATTCCCGACGTATTGAATTCCATGATCACGGGCTGACTAAGATAGGAAGTTGATGGATTTAATATGTATAGTAATTCGTCAATTCAAGAAATAATAATTTTATTCTTAATTTAATTCCGATTCGCAAATCCGTTCAAAAATGATTTCTAAACCGTTAAAATGTGATACATCAATTATAGATAATGGCAATAACAATGAGTGAACAAGTAATAGACTACATCATAGTGTAGAAGACGAACCCATCATAGTGTAAAAGACACTTCTATACCATTCTACAAGAATGAATATATATGTATGATGATGAATTACGTCGCATACCATATTATTAACCAAGAAATGTTTTAATTGGATGATTTACAATCAAAACCACTTATACCATATACTCCAATTAACTGAAGACGCTTGTTTGTAAATGGAATATTCTAGAAGTATATTACAAATCACTACATAATACGAAACAAAGTTGCTTCCTCTGTCCCTATTTATGCTTCAATCTTTAATGCTTTTTTTTTTCTTAATAAATAGAGTGATTAAAAAAGAAGATTTGTATGTATAATTCATACATAATATTGTAGAGAAACGCTGGTAAATTTATATATGTCTCCATAAATTTTTCAGATATCAGTATTGCACCCGCGCGGAGCCGGGGCGGGTCGCTGGTCATAGTATAAAATAAACTTTTGCCGTCTGTCCGTTCATATGTATCCTTAAATATATTTAATACTACGCATTGGATATTGAAGCGGTTTCTTATAAATAATGATTCATGAGGAAGATTTGTATGTATTATACATGAATAGTATCTCAAAGAAACTTTGATAAATTAGGTTAAAATAGGTTTCCAATTAAATGTCGCCCAAAAACATATCTGGTTGAGCTTACTTTGCTTTCCAAAATAGTAACTTTTCCAGTGCATGTCTATACCGTTGATTTAACTTCAAATAAATTACTAGGTGCTTATTTTTTTAGTTTTGAACTTTCACAATATAATAAATACGTAAGGCCTAATTGTAAGAGTACAATAAATGAAGACAATTGTACATAAATTAAATATAGCGCCATCTGTTGTGTATTATAGGAAACTATAATTTCAACGTATTTAACAGAGGCCTAAAAATTAGCGAATAAATTATATAAATTGTCGAATAATGAATAACAACATGTGCGACAACCAGGCAGAGAATTAAAAAGCCAATATTTGATTTTGATTTACTCGAACCCCTATCACTAATTTTAAATGTTAATGAAGCTATGAACGAAAATAAATACCGATAGTAAACTATAATGTTTTAGCTCAAAATGGAAGATGACTAAAGTACATTGTTATATATACATACATTTTAAAAAATGTCAGTAAAACCCATCGTGTTTTATCTGATAAATTATTTAGCAACCAGGTCAAGCGTCAAAGCAAGCTTATGAATATTAATCATAATGCTTTTACAGCGAGCAGTTACAGCTTTGCTTTCTGCCTTTACAATAATAAGTATTAAAAAAATGCCAATTCTTGTAAGGAAAGATTAAAAAAGTATTTCTGTATCTTAAACAGGCACCGATGAACTGTTGTAGACCTGAAAATATAAATTATTGTTTTATCTAATTATCCTAAATATAATTTGAGATCCATGTTCTAATTGGTGGACTGCAATATGACGACAATCACTGTGAAAAATACAACTGATAAGAGTGAAGCACGTGGGTAAACGCCTAACAACGGCTTGTATCGAACTATGATTAGTGATTGAGTCCAAAGAAAAATTATGTTATTAAATCACCATCACTATGTGATTCAGAGCCTTAAATAACTAATAGAAATTTTACAAGCATGACGTTACAACATTAAAACTAAACATAAAATTTGTGTTCCAAGTAAGACCCTGTGTCTTACTTGTTATAATTCAAAGCGGTCAGGAACCTGGACTCCTAAATCTTCCAAATATTATTATCACCACATCATCATCAGCCTGTGTTGGTCCACCTGGACATAGGCCTCTAATTCACGCCTTCTCCATTAGGGGGGTTTGGACCGTATCCCAACACGCTGGTCCAATGCGGGTTGATGACTTAGGTTAGTTTTTTATCACATGTTATAAAAATAATAATAATGTATTCAGATGATTCCATATTTAAATATATTAGGATACCTAAAATATTTACTATTACGTACTAGAATACAAAGTTATATTTATAATCAAAATTTAACTAATTCAGTACCCGAACCCAAAACCAAGTTACCAGGGAATCATAAATGGCGAGCTGCCAGCTCCCGAGACACTGTTAGTTTGGCAAAAATCGCATATTAAAAGTCGCACAATTAAAATTAAAACAGCGGGGAACGAGCGCAGCAGACGTTCGGGTCGCGTGTTCGCCCCGCCCCGTCTGGGCCTTTCCAACCCCCCATTTATTCTGCAATCCACTAAGGCATGACTAATACTCGAAATGGGAAATACAAACCATTAACGTTGTATACGACACGTTACGATCAATACACGGGGCGGTTACGTCCGTCACGTAAATGTGACATTGAAATTCGTTCGAGCTAGGTTTTCAGTTTACAGGGGGCAGACGGGGGACGTAACTGTATTTGTTTGTGTCGCAATGCAGTAGCAGTTAAAATTATATTACCTATTCTGGTTATGAAGGATAAAGCACGTAGTGCAATTGCGACTATATTATATAAGGATTAAAAGTACACGACATTCTACCTAGTGCAAAACAGATTCAGAGCTATTGTTAAAATTGTATCATGTGGCACCACGGCATTATGAGAGACAAATTATAAACTATAGGCAACATATAGCAAAGTTAATCAATAAAATAGCCTATTAATAGAGTCAAAATGATTTTAAAATGAAATTCATATAACATGTTCCTTTTACAACAAATATATATTAAAAGAGTCATTCAATGGTAATCTGTATTGAACACAAATTATAATATTCATATTTTGTAAACGTGTTTGTACTAACCTTCACTAAATAAACGGCTTTGAAAAATTGGATCAAAAAAAAAATCAAAAAATATGTATTTTATTATCGCAAATTGGTTTAAATTCTGCTGTGATTAAGGTGCAAATTCGTGGGAAATTATAAAAAATAGCTAAAAGTTTAGCAATAAAACAATTAACTTTACTAAAACAAATAACTACTTTGCAAGTTAATAATTGTATATAAAATTAATTAATACGAATAGCTTTATTTATGCATATTTCATTACTCAAACATTAATAACCTGTTTCCATAATGTTCTAATAAATATTAGCATTAAAGGCGAGATTATGAACAGAAATAGTTTAATTAATTCTTTTGTTTACGCGAATAGTACACATTATTGAATAAAAGGACTTTTACGGATTTTATCGCGTTTATTTTACATTTAAAATTCCCGAAGTTTCGAACACTTTCCAATAAAGTTAAATAGATTTGTTATATAATTTGACTATATTGACACCGATGAAGGTCGTGACTAAAAATCAAGTAGCTGTGTCAAAGAACTTAATACGGAACAACAAATTATGGAAATTTTAATACCAATGCATAAATTCAAAATCACTATCAACGGCCCTGTGGCGCAACGGATAACGCGTCTGACTACGGATCAGAAGATTCCAGGTTCGAATCCTGGCAGGGTCGCGTGATGATCTTTTTGTCAATCTGACCGTACTATTTTATGATTATTTTAAAGTTTCTAATCGACAAGTTACTTATCACTAGTTGATTTTTAAACAAATACAAGGGTAAATGGTAAAACGGAGTAAACAATATGTTTCTATATTTTTTGACGTTACGTTAATTTATTAGCACTACGATGAAATGTTAAGCAAGGTTCTATCCAGATCTATATTCTTAAGAAAATGTATTAATTATTGTATATTCAACTATTATATACTTAAGGTGTTGAATACATTGCCTCGGGTTAATATGTTATTTATAACTGTTCAGTTTTAAAGACTTTTTTTAATTTATGCCATTAAATAATTTTACAGGTTTTTTAAGGTCAAAACTTTAAAACGAAAAGCCAGTTAATTTGTAGTATCTTTAAAAATACTTAGAGTTTTTATTAAGAGGCAAACTTTGTATAGTCGGCTACAAGATGGAGCTTTAGTCAAAAAGAGAACAGGCGCTAAGTTAACGAAAATATTCAAGCTAAAAGGTATTTCCCTTCCTTCCAAATTTAAGTACACTATAGCAAATCTTTTAAACATTTCGTGATATAATACTCCAGATAATAAAGACATAAAATCAGTTTTGAAAACATAAAATGAAGTAACTTCATGAAAAAGGAGTCTATCACATTAGAAGCTTTTTTTTAAATGTAGTTCAACACTAACTTTTACTGAATTGATATTTTTATATGTAATAGAAGAGTTATTATAAAATAGCTCGTTATAATTATGTAGTTTATTTTCATTTATTATGGAATCAACAGGACTAAGATAAGAGCCGAATAGGTCTTTACTAATGGTTCCCACTCCAAAATACAGATTAACATTTGTCTCACAACGCAGAAGATGGCTTTATATGTTTTTTTTTGTTATAATTACAATTATAATGTTGGCATTTAAAAAAAAACTAACAGTTAATAAAATTAGCGACACATTTTACTAAGTTAAGATAAAAAGACAGTAATCTTAAACGCAACAAATTCTGTGATACTCTTAACGCACACGTAATTTATTATTTTTTGTACATTACTTTGATATTTATATAATTAATTGTACATAAGTATAGTGTGTAAAGACGGGTAAAATAACCTCTATTCAGCTCTTGGGAACGATTGCAGCTGCAGTGATGCTTTATAAAATATTCAAAGTCCCCCGCTTTGTGGGGGACGCTAATGAAAGAGGCAAAGAGGAAAGTGCATGCAAGTTTTATAATTGCAATTTATACTTGTACATTTGTGAAGCCGTGTAGGCTTTGTCTGAGAAATGGACTTTGGAACTGTGGGCTTTAATGGTACATAATTTCGAAGTTACAGTTGTTACTGCCACTTTAACTTTATTAACGTGTTAAGTGACATTCATCATAATCATCATCATCATCAGCCTGTGATAGTCTACTGCTAGACATAGGCCTACCCTAATACGCCCCTGTCCATTAGGGGGTTTTGGACCATATCCCCCAACGCTGGTCCAATGGAGGTTGGTGGGTGGACCGACTTTTTACATGCCGATCCGACGCATGGATCATCTTTCTTTTCAGACAATTGGGTGATCGGCCCAAATTGCCCAAGTAGGAAGCAGCACTGAAATTTTTTTGAGTCCCCGGAGGATTCAAACCTACGACCTCCACGTTTCTAAAGCACACGCCCATACGCGGCTACGGCGGCAGTCGTAAGTGACCTTATCATTTTCCAAATAGTGTAGGTCCGATTCTTAACTTAGGAACACTATTATTAAAACGTGTTGGTCGCCTGGTTCGTTAAAACGTTAGCTTTCCGCGAACTCTGTGTTAAATGAAGTTTACCATAAAAAAGAGTCTGTAAGCATAGCTTCACAGTTTAAAAAAAAAAGCCGTAGGCAGAATATTTTGACATGATTATAGTGTTTTCTTTGAGCCAGATTGTTTTATTTATACATGAAAAATATTGACAATAGTAAAATGGGCGGTTATGCATATCCATTAGTCATAACTGCCATAGAGAAAAATACATTTTCTTTAGAACTAAATAGTGCTACTATCACATTATTAATTATTTACTATTAAATTTTTTACTTTTGATATGGATCAGGTACAATTATATTTACGATTGCTATATTTAAGGCATGCGATCGCTTAGGCACGTCGTCGCTTACCACGCTTAAAACGTTGCGCTTCTTTAAAGTTATTATTATAATTGTATTAGTACGCTCAATAAATTTAACCTGATAAGCCTAATAAGTTGTGAAATATCTTTTTTTTTGTATGGCATACGCAGGCAGACGAGCAGTCCGGCCACCTGATGGGAAGTGGTCACCGACGCCCATAGACATTAGCAATACCAATGGTATCGCCAACGCGCTGCCTACCGTGAGACATAGGATGTTAAGTCTCGTTTACCCAGTAAATACGCTGGCTACGGTGCCCTTCAAACCGGAACACAGCAGTGTTTGCACACTATCTGTAGCCGTAGCACAAAACATCGTACATATATCATTGTTATTAGTAACTAATAATAGAATCATAAAGCGATTTACTTTGTTGAATAGTAACACTACGTCTAGTAGCTGCAGTTTGGGATACACAAATTTACAGCGTAATTATTGTATATAATGAAACGATTAATCAATTTAAAAACCGGTAAATAAAATCAGAAGCCGAACTCATCTACCATAAAAATAATCCACACACAAATCACCACAAAAACTGCTATTATAGGATGACTGGAGGTCGAATTTCAATCCTACACTTTATAATAAGCTTACAGACGTGTGGTTGACGCCCCAAGGGCCCGCGAGGTCCATTGTTCATTTGAGGGTATTGTGAAGGTCAAAAGCGCAGCGGGACCCCGACCTACTACCTGCCACCCTTAGGTGAAACAAAAACTTTAGCAACATAAGTTCCTTACGCATCTAAAAAATTGGGGATCGAATCCCAACAGGCCTAAATACGAGACAACAAATTTAGAGTTATTTTCAAAGTCTAATTAGAAGAGTTATTTACTTAGTTTGCGCTCTACTCATCACGTATGAACGTTAAAAATCTGCCACCGGTTTTAAAAAATTACCCGTCCAGAAGATTGGACAAGAAACTGCCTTTATTCCGTTTATATATTTAACTAGTATTTATAAAATTTAAATAATGCAACAGTTATCTATTTATCGATTGGCTAGTGCAGAATATGAATTACTGCCACACATCTTGGTATTTAATATAATGTTTAATAGAGCCGAAGGCTTTTTTCATGTTATTTGACTAAATTACGAAAACTCGTATCGTTTAAGTGTATTTTGTTATTGTTGTTTTATTATGTCCAATGTAGATATGTTAACAAGATATGCAAAGAAAAACTATATTAAGGGGATTTTTTTATTGGATGAAGAGCTCATGTGCAAATTGGTTATATTTATTTCAACTAACTTTGATGGTGATACAATTGAGTTCTCTTGTTACTATCTTGTATTGTAATATTTATTTTGTTTATCGTTACTGACGTGGTAAATATAAAAAACAGTAGTTCGCCGGTTACTCATATTAACACGGTAATTTTAAAAGAAGCCGTTAAACATTACGCTGTTGCAAAGTAGACACCATCATCATCATCGCCCTATGTGATCGATGATGATGGTGTCTACTTAGTCTACTGCTGGACATAGGCCTCCCCTTATTACGGGTTTTTTGGGCCGTATCCTACCACGCTGGTCCAACGTGGGTGGGTGGGTGGACCGATTTTATGATTTTTTTTTGAAAAATTTATATCTGTATGTAGCGTAACCGAAATAGCGCGTGTCTTAGCGCTACTTCGGTTCTAATTTCTAATATCCAGGGCTACGCAATCTTGCACACTATTATTACACTTGTTATGAAACTATTATGTCTGCTGTAATAAATTAAAGTAACGAAACAAACACCGACCTATTAAGTCTTGACAGCTTCGTCAGAATATCCCAATTAATTAAAAAATCAATTTCACTGAGGTATTTTCTCTGATTCTGACAAGCCTATTAAAAAAAGTTTCTCACATACGCCAAGAGATTATACTACATTTTGTGCGGATTCCTAAAATCAACGCGTTTTTTTTTATTTACCCGCCATTGTGGAACTGAAAAAAGGGGGTTTGTATCGCACCGACCTCCTTCACAGCACCCGCTTAGCGATCTCTGACGTTAATTGATAGTATGGGCCTGTGGTTAATTTTTTTTAAACATAATAACAGAACCTTAAGTTTCAAAGATTCAAGCTAGAATCAAACCCGCGTAGACATAATTGATAATTATTTTTCGACAAAAAGAAACTATACTTGATTGAATCGAGTTATTTACGTGCGCTGCGATCGTCGTTTAATATGTACGTATTTTTCACAAATTTTACATTTAATATGTACACATATATTATATGTACATATTGCGATCTGTAAATCGTTGTTAATTAAAAATAAAATAAGGGCGATAACAAGAATAAATTTAGCTAGTAAGAAAAAAGCCAACCCTATAATTTATTAAAGTTTTTCCCTTTTTTTATCGCGCATGAAAGGCACGCAAGCTATCGGGCCACCTGATGGAAAGGGGTCACCGCCAGCCAAAACAACAGCAATACCATGGGTATCACCAGCGCACCAACTACCGTGAGACTTATGTTATGTCTTGATTACCCAGTACATACAGTGGGTACGATGCCCGTCAAACAGGAACACAGCAGTGTTTTTAACTACTGCTTTGCGGCAAAAATAGGCACCGCGGTGGTACAACCCCATACGGCCCCTGTAAAAAGGGACCACCTATAAAAGATCGCCTATTGACTAGAATAATATTTGTTTTAACTCAGAAAATCTTTTTAATTTTACCATTTCATTGAGCTTTGAGAAGTAACCTCAGTATTTTACTTAAACTCTATGTTTGTAAAGGGCACAGTTCTAATACATGAACAAAACAAAACATCTAAAACATACCCGACTAAATATACATGACACTAACATGATGGGTTCGAATCCCGCGAATAAACAACTTTGTGTCATCGGTGTTTTCTGGTTGGTTAGGACGATTTGGGCCGATCACCTAAATGTCTGAAAAGTAAGTAAAAAGTCGGACCACCCACCGACCCGCGTTGAACCAACGTGGTGAATTACGGTCCAAAAACCCCTCATAGACACGGCATGCATTAGGGAAGGCCTATGTCCAGCAGTGGACTAACATAGGGTGATGATGAATGAAATTATAGTGATTACCTATTTTCCAAGAGTATTTATGATCTTACGTATGCAATCTCAATCGCTTGATTTGACAATACTAAATTGTCTAATTCAATCGTCATTTAAATCCGCGGTTGCTCAGCAGTGATTTTCTAAGGCTTCCTTTTAAACAACTTCTTTAGAAGTGGACATTATTATGTTAGAATTTACATTTCTTCACTGGGTTACCATTGTACCTTTATTAATTTATCCCCCTGACTCTGTTCTCTACAAGCTTGATAAGTAAGATGATCCATGCATCGGACGGCTATGCATGGATTATCTTACTTATATGGCATGTTAAAAATCGATCCCAGTTGTCAAGACCATCTTTCTATAGAATACGGTTTAAAGGGATTGAGAAAGTTAGACCAGTAACCGTTAGGGAAAAGCTTATCGAGTAGCAGCTTCGAACTGGTCATCGCACTGCGCGACGAACCCCACTAGACGGAGTGTCGACATGTGCATATATGCAGGAACTCGGTGGGTGCAGGTGACGCAGGACCGTGGGGAGGCCAATGTCCAGCAGTGGACAATGCTAGACTGTCATGATGGAGGTCAGATGCCAGTCGCTCTGCGTAAAAACTGCTATTATAGTAAATCTGAGTGGATTAGACGCTGACACCATGGTAATAGAAAATTACCACCTGTATAATATATATGCCATAGCGAAGAGCGGCTGAAACAGCTGACACCAACGTATTAATTGTGAATAAATATTTTGTTGTGAAATTTTAAAATAAACCACAAATGACGAGCCTTTTTCCTATTATAATATGTCGGAGGTTGTTTCTTACATATATTATTGCAGCTTGATAGTATGAGGCAAGCAATAAAAGGCTGTTTTTAGATCTTGCAAAATAACGTAACATTCACGGATATTTCGGAAGTATAGTGAAGATAATCATTTTTTCAGGAAGTAAATAAATATCTCTCTTAACGTAAACCTTAAGAAATTCGATTCAATTAAACGCCTACTATTTAAAAAATGCTTAAGTTTGAAATATTTCATAAAAAGTTTAAAAAATTTGCTAGCCATATTATACATACCTACTAAATTTATTCACTAGCTGTTGCCCACGGTGACGAAATTTCTATGAAAATCGGACAAACCATTCCAGAGATTAGCCGAACAAACAGACAGACAAACAAAAATATAGAAAAATGTTGTTTGTTATACAAATCTATCGGTTGTATATCACAATGTAATCTTTTATAAACGGTTTTTTTTTCAATTTTACAAACAAACACTCAAATTTTATTCATTTGTATAGATAAAAAAGATAAGATCCTATTTTGTGATCAGATTGAAAGCGATACAAATGATTACACGTAACGATGACACGTAAACATTTTTCTTTTAGGTTTAGCCAAAGAATTAATGTAAAGAAGCTTGTTGATATACAACACAAAGTTCATAAAAATTCCATATATTACAGACACTTATCTCATTAGTAGATACTAATAAATATTCCATTCAGACCAAGGTAAATATTGTTAGGTACAAAAACAAACCTCAAAACTTACGCTTTACTTCATATTCAACAAATTACTGTTATCAGACAATAAAAAGAGAAAAAATCAACTAACCTTACGATAATTGGAAATCACTTTACAGCTGCAATCACGCACTTTCCACATTCGCGTAAAGGAAATATTTGATACAATTACGGCCACAAGAAGGATGTTGAGTTTGCGGTGTGGTTTACACTCTAACTAGCTAGTCATATGTTCTAAACGTAGCTTGATTTTAATCCATGAACGTACAAATTAATTCACAATATATTAACACCAAGTTAACTTTCGAATAATGATAAGTAAACGCGTATCGCATTAAATATCTAAGCAGGACAGACCACCCTGCGCGTTTGACAGCTCACTGACGGGAATAATTTCCCGCCTAAAGGCGCATGCGCGCTAACGCCTGACGCTGGCACGCGACACGCAAAATCACCATTGGGGTAAGCTATATTGTGGTTTTTACTACTTTAACCTAAATTAATTAAAACAATTCCTAGCACCATACACGAAACAGCTACGTTGATAAGATGAAATAAACCATAGGTAAAAGTTAATCAATACTTGTACAAATTTAATTTATTAATTTTGTAATACGTATCTTACAATTTAAATCGATTATAGTTGACGACATGTTCATATTTATTTTGTTACCTTTAAATTTATGATAGCGGAAAAAATATCATGAAATAAAACGAATGATATAAGATAAAGTAACTCTTTACGGGGATTAGAACATCCATGTGAAGTATACCTAGAGCACAATAGGGGGAACATTTGATGAGCAACGACCGCTTTGTCGCCCCTTTTCGGTCTTAAATTGCATTTGAAATTGATTGGGCGGTTTTATTGACGTAATTTACATTTAAATTGCTAATTCTCAATAAAGATGATAATATGACAAAACAAACGACCAACGATTGTATATTATGTTTTTCAAAGCAGTTTTCATTTATAATTGCTTATAATAAGTTGTTAAAAAACTTTTAGGTTAGGCTTTCTGGGAACTTCAACATAAAAACAAAAAGTTTTTTTCTTTATGTACACTTAAAGTACGACCCGTCGTAGTCAATTCAATTCAAGATTAAGTTATTGGAGCGTGTTGAACACGTGCCGTTTTAATCCCATATAATTAATCCAGTGCTAGCGATTAGGATTGGTTCAGTGGAGCATAATTTTAATTATATACACTTCATCACGAGGCAAAATAAATTATATTGCCAATTATCTCTAATAACGGGTTAAAGAAAATAATTTATATCTTTGGAAATATTTATTTCTAATTCCATTCTAGGAAAAAAATACTATCTTATTTATAAGGAACGTGTAAAGTTTACGGCTATCGATTAGAACCTACATAGGTATATCGATAAAAATAAGTAAGTAGTAATAGTCACGAAATATATACCTATCCAAACTAGCTGTTGCCCGCGTCTACGTCCGCGTGATAATATATAAGTAAAAAAATCCACATATGAATGTAGCCTAAGTTTCGGCCAGTTACATCAGCTATTAGCAAGAGAAAACAAACATACGGACGGTTTTGACGTTACAAATAGACACTCAAACTTTTTTATTTGTATAGATAAAACTGTTCTTAGTTAAAATAAAATATATTGGTTACAACTGACATAACTTTTTCGCAAACCTTTAAATTAACAATATGTCTTCTATTATTTATAAGAATTTAACAGAGTAATCCGTGGCTTCATTTTATTTTTATAAGCACATGTCTCTTCACTATTCATTTATAGTAATTTTAAACTTAATAAATATACTCACACAATCCCTTACCCATGTCTCGGTTTGACCTGATGCCGTAACACTGCAGTGACCCAGTTTTAAACGTCCCTTCTTTTAAAAGTGATTAAATATTGAGTTGCCATGTTCGTAATATAAAGACTATCCATTAAGCTCTGACAAAACCGAGGGTGTACCGACAAATGAATCAAAGCGCGCCAAAACTTTGGCCTTCTTAGACAATATTTGAATTTACATGTACTGTGTGAAGTTTTTGAATGACTTTTAGTTTTTAATGGTTATATATTCCTTACTACTCACTTTGCTTGAATGTATTTGTTTGTGTATAACAAGCGGCCTGTCTCGGTCAGAAATTTTCTTGAGAATCAAGCATAAAAAATATTTAAATGTAATTGAAGTCGTTTTGTACATTTTTTTTACATCATGAGTTCGTTTTAGTACGCATATAATAATGGCTCTTTGTAATGGCATACAGCTTTTTATTTTAATAGGTTTTAGAGTTTATTCGTTATATACAAAATTACTAATAATTGTTACTCTTTTTAATATTAGTGTACATAATTTTATCTTGTTTTTTTCACAATTACTATTATGAAAATAAAATTTTACGTATTTTAAACAATTCTTTAAACCTTTTTTCCTCAATGTTTTTAGGGTGCATAGTTACGGGACAATGAAAACTTAAGTTAAAAACATAGCAATTCATAGGAACACAGCGGCTCATGCGGATGACCATTCATCCGTTAATTCACCATTCATCAGCCTGTTTTAGCCCACAGCTGGACATAGGCCTCTCCTAAAGCCCAGTTCGTGCTAAGCTTTCACACAGTACGGACCTCTCTCTGCGCTCCAGCAGATGCGATATTCTCGCGTAAGCGTATTACAAGTTGAAGTCAAACAGTCGGCGTGACAGTGCTGCCGCGTTAAGCACAAGTGCCAGTGCAATTAGCGCTGTGTTTCGTCCGGCAAACTTCGAAACCGAGTCTGACAGTTGCTGTTAGATATGTGATAGTGTAGTATTGCTCGCAGGCTGGTTCCAGTTCTGTATGTAAGTGAAACACACGACACACAAAAAGCCTAGTTTTTAATATTAAATTGTGCTTGCTGCATTAGGTGGCAGCTAGGTACTCACCTAGCGCTCCTAAAGCCCTTACACTTGTGGTCTTTGTAGGCACACACCTCCCCACATAGGTGGGGAGGGTTGGATAAACTGTTCACCATGCCAGCGGGGCACGCCCCAATGGCTAACTTGGATGAGTTTGACCCCGAAAACTACCGTGAGCATATAGATGCGTATTTCCGCGCAACCGACCCCGATGGCTGGGCAAAAGTCCACGCCGGATACAAGCGGCTCGTAACCGAAGGTAAAGCCACCGCGTTCGCTGGCGGGCCGAATAAATCGCCTACGCTGTCACCTTCTGCGATACCCATCCGGAATCGTAGCCGGTAATTACGCCTGCCCCGTGCAGCTATCTTTCAGCGTAATCGGACGCTGAGGATGAACCCAGGCCCTCAAAAAAATAAATTCAAGTGGGCGTTTCATCGCTATCCGTCCGAGTCAAGCCGATTTTCAATATTTTACTATCAACTTTTACTTTTCCTGATGCCAGCCAAAGAAGCCATCGTCATCGGTATTCCCTAATAACAATCCGTATAACACGAGTTATCGTCCAATTAGCTTGCTCAATTGCTTGGGCAAGCTATATGAACGCATAATTCTCTTCCGGTTGAAAGACCACGCCTTATCCAATAACCTCTTCCCAGACGAGCCATTCGGTTTTCGTCCGAAGCACTAGTGTCCCAACCAAATTTATCGCCTAACGGAATTCATTTTGAATGGCCTTCATCAATCCAAACCCCGTATCACAGGGGCCGCTTTCTTGATAGTCAGTAAGGCATTTGACATAGCCGGCGTTGTGCCAGGCTTTGTCAAATGCTTGATTTAAAGCTGTACAGTCTCAAAGTGCCGGACAGGCTGGTTCACATCATCAAGCCTTCATTGTCGAATCGCTTTTCGATATCGACGAGGGAACCCTGTCCACGAGCCGACCGCTCCAAGCGAGGCGTCCTCAGGATCGGTCCTATCACCTCTATAATTTACGCCTACACGAGTGATATTCCAAAGCTCGACAGTTAATCTGGCCTCTATTGTTCGTCGAACAATAGAGGCGTGTCATCGCGTCGAACAAACTATTCTTTAAAAGCTCCAGAACCGATCAATCGTTTGAAGCGAATGGTTTATAAATGGAGAATCGACGTCAATCCTGATAAAGTGTAGCATATTTCACCATGTCCTAATTATCGTCGTGATTACGAAACCCGGTCCTCAACCCAGCAGGTGCAGGATATGGCCAGCGCATGGCCGACAACCGGACACGGACTTAAACTCTACGGCCAACCGATCCCATGGACAGGAGGCCAAATACTATATTAGTTAAATTTATACTAGGTCCTTCGACGTACATTTCCGTTCAAGTCATATCAGGACGCTAGGAGAAGGCTTTTCGTTTCTGAAT
Source organism: Lamproptera curius (assembly GCA_029286875.1). Taxonomy (NCBI): domain Eukaryota; kingdom Metazoa; phylum Arthropoda; class Insecta; order Lepidoptera; family Papilionidae; genus Lamproptera; species Lamproptera curius. The sequence continues at coordinate 2,432,918 of JAGSMT010000022.1, forward strand.
CCAGACTCTATCCTCAACGAATTTCCATAAAATGTCGTTCAAATTATAAACTTCATGGTACAAGGTATGCATCGATCAATCATGGATTGACCAAATTCGCTCATCACATCCTCCACTATCCCAAACCAACAACAGTAGTACAAAATAATTCATCCGCCGCGCACCGGGGCGCAGTGGTACCAACGAAACGTAGATTTACACAGCGACTCGAAATTGCCAACACCCTGCAAGCACCTTAAAAGTTAACTCGCAAACACATAGATAAAGAGTCAACCACAGTAACCTCTGCTGGCAAAAGCAGCGAAGTATACGGCTGATCAAAACGCGTCTAGTCAAAAGCGTAGACACGAAACGTTCTCCTCGGCCCGGACGAGGAAGGTCGCAAGACTCCGGACCAACGGGGGTCCCGACATCAGACCCTAGACACCACACGAGTAGGGATAGCACACATTCACCTGTAGTTCGCCCTCGCTTACGAGCACAGCGAAACACAAACACCGCGTACACTAGACACACCCGCGTTCCAGGGCGGTTATCACCGCCCCCGGCCACCGATTAATACAGCCAGACCGTCGGCGTCCCGGTTCCTAAACCGATCGTCGACGATCCTTAGGAGACGTAAACAAATGCCTAACCCACGTACCTTTTGTACGTGTGGCCCTCATTTTTAGAAAAAAATGTTGGCTACCTAATTAGTGGGGACGGAAGCTTCCTGCGAACTCTGTGTTAGATGATGCTTATCAAAGACTAGAGCCTGGAAGCATAACATAATAAAATTATGTACGCGCGTGAGAAGTTATACTTCTTGGCATCATTAAAAATTAATTTATTTATATAATAATATATTAAATATATATATTTAATATAAATTTAAATAATATAATAATATATAATTAATAATCATAATATATATATATATATATATATATATATATATATATTAAGAACGGCTTTATACTGTTAATTTTGTGTCAGTGGTGTGCGCGCATCTTAAGTAAAGAAGTATAACTTCAAAAATCTCTTAAAGCACGCCTTCTCCATTAGGGGGTTTTTGGACCATATCCCACCATGCTAGTCCAATGCGGGTTGGTGGGTGGACCGACTTTTTACATGCCCATCCAACGCATGGATCATCTTACCTTTCAGACAGGTGATCGGCCCAAATTGTTCTAAACCACCAGAAAACAACAATAGCATAAGCTTTTTCTCGGCGGGATCAGAACTCATGACCTCCGTTTTATAAACCAAGGGCCAATACTGCTAGACCACGGAGGCGGACGTCTTAGTGGTCATCTTGGTGGAAATTCTTTAAAAAGCATCAAGCAGCTACGCATGCTATGACGCTTCTTCGTTACTACAGGTTAGTAAAGTTATATGAATGTCTATAGAATTGCATATAAATATGTTGTGGTACAGAATCCTTCTTAAAAATCCTCACTAATATAATAAACACAAATATTTTCAATATAAAAATTGCTGAAATATGTATATTTAAAATAAAAATGAAAAGTGAATGTTAATACTTTCGAATGAAACGTAGACAATGGCTTCTTTCTTGAAGGCTTCATTGTCTATAAGGCAACCGCAAGGCAGATTAGCGAATGGATAATTTTATTTTGAAATAAAAGTATATGTACGTTTCGTTTCACGATTTTGTTCGAAGTCTTATATGACAAATTTTGCATGTTTACCAATCGTCCATTACGTAGTCTTTAAATAAACTTCATTATATACATAAATTTAAAAAAATTAAAAGCAAAGACCAAGCCTCCGCGGTGACTTAGATCCTGCGAAAATTTCGAATAATTTTTTTCTTAGGTTCTTCACAAACTAGCCAATAGACTTGATATTTGTTATAAATAACTAATTTCATATCGCTTATAACCTTTATTCATAAAATACAAAAAAAATATTAAAAGTTTAAAACAGCAGTTCCTGAAATCAGGAAACTACAAAACAGACATGTCATGACATAAAAAATAAAAGAAAAATACCTCCCGTCGTGATTGCTGTATAAGCCGCATACGTACAACATATTCCGCGAAAGAAAAAAAAAACTGTGCGGTTTTTTGTTTGCGGTTTCGGTAATAGGAAAACAAACAAGGATGATCCACGACGGATTGGCATTAAAGGTAATGGGAACACGGTTTTTTTATTACAATTTGGACTTGCGGTACACAAACGAAAAAATTGTGATATTCATCTGATACAGTTTAATAATTTTGACGGTGAATTAAACAAATAATGTGCTGGAAACCCAACCCATGATAATTTCGTAAAAGAACAAAACCAACTATGACTTCTAAAATGTCAAAATGCTTAAAAAATATAAACAAAGCCTTCGCAAACAATGGCCACCGTGTGTATGTGTATGACATTTCCGGTGGCACGACAAAGAATACAATGAATACACGAATCGTTGCCACGTATTTCCTTAAACGTGTAACGTCGCTTGTAAGGCTAGACGTAGAGGTAATTTTGTACTATTAATATACATAAAACACAGTTACTTATTTAGTCTTCATAAACTAGTTAAAAAGGGTCAACGTGAGGCCTGTAGCGAGTTATGTCAGCATTGGGATGGTGCAGGGCAAATAAAGTGAGGTGCAAAGATATAATGTTATATTGTAGGTATAAAGTTATATGCATAAATAATTGAGATAAATTCATAACAAAGTGTACGTTCATATGAAAACTTTCCCTTTAAACTTTTATAAATTAATTCATTTATTTTGTAAGGTGAGGGTAAGATCAGAGTACAAAACTCTATCGAAATTAGTAAATCATAAATGTACTTCAGCGGAGCTAATATATTTTACATTAAAAAGAAAATTATTTTAAATTATATTACAAATCAGTATTAATTATAATAAGAAGGTATGTACAAGTTTGAGTTACAACTTTCAATAAAATCACGGAATAGAAAAATTGTTCATTTATTACAAAACGATCGATATGATGATATGGAATCTTACAAATTATATAGTACTCACTTAAACTTTATCAGCATTAAACTTTTACTAAAATTAATAGTTAAAGTTACGCGTAAATCTAACAGTCTTTTTGAATTCGGCATTGGTAATCAAAATAACAATTCGATAATATAGATAATCCATAGAATGCTTATTTTAGTTTTCACCAGGCGTCGATGATCGCCAAATCGTGCAACAGTGGGTCCTCAAAGTCCATAGAGAGTTTTGCTGGTGTGACGGCGGCCGTGGCGGGAACCCCTGTTGACCAAAGCTTATTAATTATTCATATTTCAGTAAAGAGCATGACTAAACCAAATCACATCATCAGCCTGTGATAGTCCACTGCTGGACATACACCCCTATCCATTAGGTGGTTTTCGGACCGTATCCCACCACGCTGGTCCATTGCGGGTTGGTGGGTGGACCGACTTTTTACATGCCCGTCCGACGCTTGGATCATAGTACTTTTCGGACAATTGGGTGATCGGCTCAAATTGCCCTGACCAACTAGGAAACAACAATGAAAATTTGTTGAGTCCCCGCAGGATTCGAACCCTACTGAGGCTACGGAGGCAGAACCAAATCTACGTTGTGCATCATTGAAAAAAACAGTTATGTTATAAAAGCGGGCTTTATCATCCTTAGTTGGAGGAACGGAAGCTTGGCTCACACACTTATTTGATTGATCTACCAATATTAAATCGCAAACCCTTACGTCAAACTAATTTGGCACCAAAACCTAATGTATTTTTTTTGGCGGTATACCCGATTGGTAATAATAATAATATATCTAGACGAATGTCATCATGAGCCTGTGTTAGTCCACTGCTGGACATACGCCTCACCCAATGCACGCCTTCTTCTACTATATGGGTTTTTGGACCGTATACCACCACGATGGTCTAATACGGGTTGATGGCTGGACCGACTTTTTATACGCCCATCCGATGAATGCTTAATTATTTGCTATTCCTTTATTCAATGCAATAGCAGCAAGGTACAATGTCATAATGTTATATTATTATGATATAACATTATGACGTTGACATACTTTGCAAGTCAACTTAAAATAATACTTGCTAACAACTTAGAATGCAACTAGTGAGAGATAAACAAATATTTATGCAAATAATATAAACAAAAAAATTAAAGTGTCTTTCTCACATATATTACCCGTGCTCACCAATATACCAATAATGGCTCATCTACATAAAGGTAGAATTGTAAAATAGGAACTTTATAATAACACATATACGGCTAATTTAAATTAGTAACGAAACACAAGATTAGGTAAATGAAATAAATATTTAGGTAAATATATTTATTTTCACTGGTACATTAAATGCAATACTATATCAATTACAATATAAAATATATACAGATTTAAAAACAATAACTATATCTACAATACAATATAATTTGACAAATACTTAGTTAACAAGTTGTTAGTATTTTGCCTTACATTAATAACATACTGAAAAAAAAAATACTACTAGAGAACTACCGAACTTTGGCAAGATTTATTATACAATTTTCTATATATATTTTCAACTTTGTATAGTAAAGCACATTCAACCTTTTACTCACAAAAAGATATAAAGATTTTAAGTATTGATCCATAATTGCAATAAACATTCATTAAATAAGTTACTAAAAATTCACACAGATCTATGAAATTATATAGATTATAGATATACAAATTAATATTTGTATGAAAATAAGACGTTTAAGTTGGATTAAGAATAAACATGGCGACGATTCACGAATAAAAACGTGTTCATTTTGGCGCCATTAGTTTTTGAGGTTAAGTTTTGCTTTTAAGTTCCGTGTCTTAGTTCCCAAGGGAATATCAATTACATCAATTGTTATGCTAATTGTTGTATAAGCAGATTGATAGAGCAAAAAATTCAGTCAATACCCAGAAAATGTTCTAAAACCGCACACCAATTAATATGAAGCAATGAGCATTTTGAAAAACCTGCATTATTATTCAATAATTGCTTTGTGACACATCTTTTAACTATAGTGCACACCCACTAAATCCAACGTAATAGTTTCAAAACCTACCTTGTTAGCAGCAAGCCAACTCACGCCGTAAAAGATATTTTAAAAGATAACTCAAAACATAGAAAACTTATAATTGTCCACACACTCATATATTATAAAAGAATGTAAACATTGTTATATCCAAAACATTTAGGCAAATATTGCGAGCAACAAATCTTAGCGCAATATTTTAGCAAGAACAAAAGTACATTAGTCGGCCATTACTGCCACATTATATGGCCTAGTTATAATGATTATTGTTACAATTAATATTTCCTACTGAATATAAAATTTATTCTCTTACAAACTACAGATTCCAGCACCTATTACAACCGTTTAAAAGTAAAATTGTATCCACTATACATAAAACAGTAATATAGGGAACTTTTTAAACCGACAATGTAACACTACATAAACCCATAAGTTATATAAACTGTCATAACAGTTAGTAGACAAAAAGTTCTTCACAAAAATAATAAAAGCAAGAAAATAACTGTATTAAGCTGTCACCATAAAACTTTTCCTTAAACATTAAACAAAACAAAAACTTAATTTGTTTTGTGTTACAATTAAACTTTCAAATTATTTAAAAATATGAAAATTTTTATTTATTCTTATATCAGTTTGACGGTCTTCTATGTATGATTACTATCAACACGCATAAAGTACCTTTCGAAGAAATGCAACAACTCAAAGCAGACTTCGGCCAAAATCAGAGCTATGACCATCCACTCGAGCCGCACATGATGTCTGTCCGCAGCCCAAGATGAAAGCAGCTCCAAAAGTTCAACACAATGTGACAGTCTTTCATTCAGCACCTGAGGATAATTCGTAAAAGGTGGTATCATAAATCAAATACATATATAAAATTAAATCAGCATTATTAGTATGCTACCATAATTATTTTAATTATGTAAAATGTACAGATCATTCTTTTGGTAATACAAAAAAGGTGTGTATTTATGTACACTTGTTAGAAGTCATATATATTTTGACGTAACGAGATAAAAATTCTTTCATTTACCATGTACCATTTCGTTTGTAAAAAATTACACTAACAATAGAAAATGGGTATTTAAAACATTGACAGTATATTATAACATAATATTATTACGCCTTACGCCTTAAGATATACTTAAGTATCACAAAAAAATCTAAAATGTGGACTAAAGTAATCCCCGGATGTCGGTTTTCCGTGGCGCGCCAAAGGAAGCATAACTTCAAAACACATATAAATATGGGATTCAAGTTTGGAATCTTAGATTAGTCTATAAAATAACAAGCCATTACATCATCAACATCATCAGCCTTTCATATACCACTGCTGGACATAGGCCTCCCCTAATACACCCCTATCCATTAGGGGGCTTTTGGACCGTATAGTCGTTACAGCTAAGGTATAATTATTTTGTACTAACCCTTGTTCTCCGAGGTATCGTGAAATATGCCACGGTGTGGGAATAAAGCCTTTCAAGCTCCTCCTCTTCCCAATAAAAGTCCGGAGTATCCAGAAGATCTGATTCTACATTAAGGCGATGCCTTAAAGAAAATAGTTCTCCAAGCTTCCTTACAACCTTAAAAAGCGAAAAATCAAGATTATACGGTAAATATTTAACAAAAACTGCTTTTCGTAAACGTGTAACAAATGTGATAAGTCAGGAGTATTGTTAGTCAAAAATCACTATCAAAAGGGTAAGTTTTTTAAAAAATTAAGACTTTACGTAAATGCAAAATTAAATTCTTATTAGAAGGACAGTGAAAACAGTAAATAAAATTTGCATATTCATAAATAAAAGTTGGTTAATATACAAGCTCACAAATGAGCAGTCTGTTATTAAATTAATCATATCAGTCATATATGTATGAGTCTGTTGACTGAAGGCCCTTAATCTATAGAGGGATTTGCAGTAACACTTCAATGCGTTGGTAGACTAAGCCTAATTTTCAGAGAAATATACTAAACCATTGGCTAATAACAAGACTCCTGCCTAACTGATTTCAGTGAATTCACAGTTGAATTGGTGAGTCTGGCAGGTTTCATCTTTAGTGATAACACACTCGATCTCAGGTTTTTATGTCAACCAATACCTACTAGTAGAGAAGTTACAGGTAATCATATCGAATTTTATTTAAATGCTAAATAGCTGTCAATTGTTATAGAGAAAAATACTTAAACACTCCTAGTTACTTATCAACATAGTGACTATCCTCTCACATGATTGCTGTGAATATGTTCACAGCAGTATGTTCTAACGGCTTCGACAGTGTTTCATCTTTAGATAGATGCTAAATAGCTCATCTTTAATATTTTTATGCTATTACAAATATAAACATAGTAATTAAAAGATATGCTGATTCAACGTCTCGTACTATGTATCAGGCGGTGCTTTGATCCAAGTCGTGGTCTGAATCCTGGAGACCAGAAAAGATCTTAACATTGTTGTTCTAGTTGTTAGGCAATGAGTGACCATCACTCCAATGTGTGCTGAGTAGATGATCCATGCAGTAGGATGGCATCGTAAATCGTCCATCCCAAGCGCATTGACCAGTCGTGGTGATTGCGGTCCAAAGCAGCTAATGATAGTTGTTAGATGGTCCTTAATTCATCGTTACTTTCACAGATAGTAATATAATTTGAATGATGATGACTACAGATTTTATCGCATTCGCAGACATGGTCTACCCGTAACTAAGGTACCTCTCATTTTTCTCTGAAGTCTTTTATTAAAAAAAGTTACTTTAAATCTTTTTTTAAGAAATTTTTAATACAATTTTTCTGTTTACATTAAACTGATTTGCAGTGGATATAAACACAATTGTGATCGTAACTATTCTACACTTTTTAAATGGCAAACGTAATACTACCATCAAATATATAACTAAAATAAAATACAAAAAAAATGTTTGTTGGGGCCTTAACAGTAAACATTTTAACTTATACTTGACCATTGAAATAACTATCGGAAAATGTTTATACTCATTACATTTAATTAAATTTCAAATTTGGCATTTTCTTTTAAGTTTTAAATGATGGCCTTATTTGCATAAAAATTATAAATAAATGTGCAATAATGTTTCCGTTACTTGTATTGCATCCCAGGTACGTTTTAGGTTTTGCTACTTATACAAAGTAATTAATTGTTAAAATAAATCATGTGAAGATGCAAGCAAGTGAAAAAATAGAAAAAAATTGTTTGATCTTTGCTTAAATTGAAAAGCAAAACGCCATTTTAAACTATAATCCATTACCTGAAACTGTATTTTTCCAACGAATTGTCCCTTTGCGGTACTAAAATGAAGCACGACTCCTGTAGGTGGCATTTTTTCCTGTACACAAAGCAATTTTTTTTAATGAAAAAAAAAATGATAGATTGCCCTAAAAAATGTGCACTGCCTCAATTAAAATAAATATTTTTTGGAGATGGCTATTTCTGCAAAAGCAGTAGTGTAAAAAAAATACTGTGCTTCAGTTTAAGCGACATGGGAAAACAATATGTAACATCCTATGTCTCATTGTATGCAGTGCAATGATGATAAGCTCAGTATTGCCCATGTTGGGCATGGTGATCATTTTCCATCAGCCCAACTGCTTATCTGTATTTAAAGGCAATAAAAAAATCAGTGCACCTTTAGAATTGTTCTAAAGCTGCATATAAATAAGTGTTATACTTTTAGAAATAAATAAAAAGAGTTGGACTTTCACTGGTAAACCTACAGCAATACCAAATAAGACACGGCTTTTCAATTTACTTTTGAATGGAAATTCTTATTTGTTTTGTGTAGAGCAAAGGTGATAATAGTGAACAGCTTGTAAGTAGACTGCCACAAAACACAATCCCCAAATGTCTGTTTTTTATGTAAATTTCTGTGTAAATTTGACATGACAATCTTTTCATAACACAGAAAAGTGATAAAGATTCATAAGATATGAACAGCTTGTGAAAATCATATCCACACAAGAACTGCCTCCCTAGCCTAGTGGTATTGGCGTTTGCTCTAGAAACCGGAGGCCGTGGGTTCGAATCCTGCGGGACTCAACAAATTTTCGTTGTTGTTTCCTAGTTGGTTAGGACAATTGGACAAAAGGGCCGATCACCCAATTGTCTGAAAAGTAAGATGATCCATGCGTCGGATGGGCATGTAAAGGCGGTCCACCCACCAACCCGTATTGGACCAGCGTGGTGGGTTACGGTCCAAAACCCCTAATTGATAGGGTGTTTTAGGGAGGCCTATGTCCAGCAGTGGACTATCAAAGGCTGATGATGATGATGATGATGATGACACAAAGATAGTAATTGGTATTTAATGCTTAACCATTGTTGAGCAATTGACCGCAAAGAATGTGAAGATTTAAGTAAAAAAACATATCAACAAACACGAGTATGTATTTTCAGTAGTTATTAATAGACAAACATTAATAAGACTTACGCATTTGGTTGATAGACATAAGTCATCACTTCTCGCTCTCTTTCTACGACATCTACAGGATAGCTTTCAATCTCATATCTGAAAAAATAAATTGATAAATTGTGAAAATAGCAATTTAATTTGTTGAGTTTATTATTCAACTTGGTAAATATATTCATTGATATTAAAAGAATTTATTGTCTTTTTATCATAATTTTAATTCTATTATGTATAGTTTATATAATATATATATAGTTTTATGGATTTATCATATTAACAAAAATTGTAAAATTCTGATGGCTGTTGCTTCACATGCTTGATGCCGAATCATCCTTTGTATAAATCAATGTTGATTAGCCAGTATTTTTGGTTCATCAAATCTAATATAATGATCGGGCTTGCCTAGAACATGGTCGCAAATAGCAGATTTCTTATAACGTCGGTGCTTAACATCAACTATATGTTCTTTACTCTGGTTCTGACCAGTAAGAACCAGAATGATTGATTCGTGAAGCAATAGAAATTAAAAATATCCAAATTTTTATAGAGAGGATGGTTGGTCTTGCCACCTTCCTGGGATCCAATAATTTCAAAATTAAACGAGAGTATAAAAACTACAAAACCCAAGAAAACATAAATACTTTTTCAAACCAACATTAAAAATTAAGAAAAAAAAGATATGTCAATTTTTAAATAAAATTTGACGGTTATTCGAAAACATAGAGATACAGACATATACCAACTTAGTCTGCCCGTGATCATAGATGCTGGAAAGAAACCGAAACGTCGGAATAAATATATTTAAATAACGCGAAAAATCCATAAATTTGTGGATTTGATATGTATAATAATAATAATTTCAATTAATTACAAACCTTTTAACAAATTCAAGAACATTCCTGGCTTCCAGTTCAGTACAATTCCAAAACACTACTGCACCCTCCTTGAAGAATAGTATCTCCCTTGGTTCAGTACCAATTGTGTAAACAGGATTAGCTATCACAACATCACCTACTTCATGAGCTTTTAACCTGTAATTGATTAAATAAATAAATAATAATAGTGAAAAATTTATTATTAGAACAAGGGTAGGGTAGGGCTTAAAATAAGCTCAGCTTGTGTCTCAAGACAGTAATAAGTACACTAATTGCTTTTCTTTAGATAACTTTAGTAATATGTAACAGTTTTGACCAACTTCATAACATAAATTACGGTTACTGTTAGATTATGAGATCTGACTTTGGTTGTTATCCATTCTGGTTATTGGTCTGAAATTTGAAAACTACACATAATTAAATAAGATTTGTTGCATTTAAAAGAGTATTGTAAAGCAAACTAGTTAATTTTAGCATTAAATTTTTATTAAATTTATCAGATTTTTTTATATATGCCAGTGTCAGCTTCTAATAACTATGAGTTATATTTTAAGTAAAATATGATTAATAAGTGAGTAATCATAAACTTTTACATTATGTGCAAAGAGAAATCTATAATAATCATTTGTCAAAGTTTTGATTGATACAAGCATCAATTGTGATTGGTCATAAGAATAACCAGGTAATGACAATTGCTGAAAACCAATTTCTATGCACCATTGTAGCCTTATACTTACGTTTTAGAGCCTACAGCTTAGTTCATCAAAATTTTTGTACATTTTTCAAAATTATAAATTGCGCAGCTTTTTAAAGATATTACGTCATACAAAAAAATAATAACGATATGCTTTAACTTACTTTCCAGGTTCGTACAATTTCTGTTGGACTAGAGCTTCTTTTAGACCTTTCAAATCATAAGAATTAGCTGTGGCGTAGGCAAAAGTTAGAAAATGTCCTTCTTTTTTTGTTAAATCTTCGAGAACTGCCTTTTTGTGTACCGTCTTTTTTTTGAGCGTTATACTCGCATTATCTAAAGGTAACGGTGGTTGTATTGTATCACTACTAAAACTTCTAATAAATAGCGTTCGTTCAAATTGGAAAATATTATTTTTGTTATACGATACAGGTTTTACCGGCGAAAATTCCAAAGAATAGGTTGCCAAAGTTTTATTTGAATAGCTCCGAAACGTATTCACAACTAGTCTCTTTAAATAAACAGACATTGCGGTATTTTGAAATTATTCACAAATAAAACTGCTACGCTCTTAATATATTTAAAAGAAATTATTCTTTAGGTTATTAACAGTATTGCTAATATTTCTTGTTGTGACGTTTAATTTGACGTTTACTTTTTTAAATTTTAGATCAAAGGTTAGTGTGAATAGATATTAGACGAAACAAAAATAACGAAGAGGACTTAAATGAAACAAAAAAAATGTAATACTTTAAAGGCATCAAAATTATATTTTTATTGCGCAGCATGAATATAAAACTAGTAAGTCTTATATTCATGAATATTTTAATTGAGTTATAACTTTTAGCAAATGTAACAACACCTATTTTAAGGTTCAAGGGCACCGTCGTCATTGTAATTAGAGGGTAAATGAGATGTAACATTCCCAGGGCGGCCACGTAGACATCCTATTAATCTATTAAGTATCAAGCCTGTTAACAAATCGCCTGCGACTGCTTAAAATCATGGAATATTGTTATTTCAGACTTTTGTATAATTTTAATATTCGATATCAGACATTTATGTTGCAATGTTACAGTTGTTGTTAGGTATAAAATCGACGGCCCAAGCCGTGTAATTTTCTAATCGATCATTTCTAGAGGCCAGAAGATCTATCAATAAAATTAAACAAAAACGTCGCAATATTTACGACACGACTTTTATATAATCATTTAACTGGGAAAAAGGCTTCACGGTAAAAGGCAGCATAGACGAGTAATATATAAATAGTAAGTTTCGGTTAGATGGGCAACGCAACCAACAACGTAATTAATGGGTAAATAAAGTTAAAGGCTTTTAGAAAATCCCAAGGATTTATATTGCATTAACAATAATTGATTGATACATCTAATATATCACTATTATTTCATTCGCTTAAAGGTTGTAATAAATTAAATGTACAAATCAATAGCACAAACTCTGGCTCTGGAACAAACTGTTAAATTCAAGGGCTACAAAACATACTCAATAATACAAAGACATCACAAAAATAAATTTTATTTACAAATTTCAACTATATCAAACTGTTTTCATCTTCTGCAGTGAACAATGTATGCAGTTTTCTGGCAAACTCAGGTCCTATCCGTCGCGCTCTACTGCCGGGCACTCTTGAACGGCTGACCCCCAAGTCTGCTATCGTCTGCATGCCGTCCGAGGACATTAGTGTCTGAAAAGATTAACAAATACGCTCAATATGCCATAGATACCAGGGCTCGGACAACGTGGCTATGAAGCCAGATTGGAAATGCGATTAAAGGAAGGATGACCTCGTCTGACGGCGGCACAGCTCAGGCATCTTCGTGGATGCGGTTGGGGTTGGCGGTAAACGTAAAACTATTAGAACGGAGCGTTGGCCATTCGCGTCGCGTGACTTTACGAAATATGATCCGCTGCGTAGGAACTCCCGAAGACGATTGTCCGACTGCAGCGGCGCTGGCCGCCGACCGCGTCACGAAGTTTTCACCATTCACCCACTTTCTTCTCGAGGTGAGGAAAAATTTAAGAAAAAAAAAGGTAGGCGAAAAGGAGCGGTATAGTAAGAAAGGGACGGAAGATTATTGCGTAACCAATTTGCGGCTGTGTTAGGCGACATAGAAATGCGCGAACAATAGTAAAGCGACAAATCTAATAAAACGTAGTAAAAAAAAGACATTTATAAAATAGTAATTGTAGATACAGATAGATTGGATTGGAGTTGCTACTGGCTGAGTACTTGATTGGCTCAGATATATCTGGTAAAAATCTGAGCCAAATAAGATAAGGAATTTTAAGAAACAAACTTTAATTGGTCTAACAAAGCGAAATAATTGTTGTTTTTCGACAGTAGCCTATCGTTGATAAAACTATGGATTACTTAAATAATAATAGGTAAACTTTAATCAATTCAAACGAAAAAATATCTTAGAAATGTAAATATAAATACTACAAAATACTCACCTCGTACAAAGCTAAAGGCGTCTTATAATTCGAGCAGAGGGCGCGGGAGGTCTCTAACTGCATAACGGCAACACTGATATCATTTGTTGCCACAGGTTGTGCAATCCGTTGCCTGAAACGAAAGTGAATTAGGAACTGTTTAACTTTGTACCCTCTCATATCATATATGTCATTATATACAATACTAGCTACTGCCCGCGACTCTGTCCGCGTGGCTAGGCTAGTCATAGTCAAACATCTTTATACTATATAGGAGGATTACGTTCGCTTATTGATTGTCAAATAAACTACCACCGGTTCGGAAATGAAAGCCTCTGACCTCAAAAGGACCGGTGTGATAAAGTCAGCGGGACGATTTTTTTTCCTTTTCTCGATAAATTCTTTACAAAATAAAAAACAATACAGCATATTTTTATTACAATGAAATAGCCAGGAGCGAACAATTAATTAGCAGGGTGTGTTATCATTAATGTAATCATTACTGCAACAATATGCTTTCAATAATACAACTTTCTTAAATTTATTAACAGACAATAGCTGAACATTTTCTGGGTTTTTGCTGTAAAAGCGTATATATTGCCTCATAAAAGATTTCATTTTTCTTCGAAGTCTTGTTGAAAAGTCTTTTTCAGAGATTAGCCAGAACAAACAGCGAGGCACAAATAAAAAAATGTTTTTTATATATATTAGTTATATACAACCATGTAATCTAGAAAAATTGTATATAAGTAGTTTGTTTATGCTTTCTATGTAGCTTAGTGATATAGGCTCGCGCTTTAAAACCCGGTAGTCGGGTCGAATCTAGCGGTTCTCAATAGTTTTTGATTAAGGCAAAATGGGATGATCACCCGTTTGTGTGTGTAGTAAGATGATCCATGCGTCGGATAGGCATGCAAATAGTCGGTCCTGAAGCTGATCTTTTCCAATTGTATCGGTTTTCCTCTAATGAGAACATGTATGAGATCAAAAAGGAAGAGGTGCGCTTTTCATTGCGTATACACATCAATCATCATCATCAGCTTGTTAGTCCACTGCTGAATAGGCTTCCTTATACACCCTATCCATTGGGGTTTGACCTGATCCCACCACGCTGGTCACCATCCCACCGTCCCGATCACCCATTGGTATAAAAAGTAAGATGATCCATGCGTCGGATGGGCATGTAAAAAGTCGGTCCACCCACCAACCCGCATTGGACCAACGTGGTGGGATACGGTCCAAAAACGCCCTAATGAATGGGGTTGTATTAGGGGAGGCCTATGTCCAGCAGTGGACTATCAAAGGCTGATGATGATGAGTCATACATCAGCGCAACTTCCTCCGCATTACACGTGCATCGTTCCCAGAGGCGCGACTGGCGAGATTGTAACGCTTTTCGCGACAATGGTGCTATCTCTATCTATCATGCACGGACTCGTCACTTTACTTGTGTAATACCCACTAAATGTACAACTCAGATATTGTATAAATTAAGTAATTTTATTTATTTAACTAAGTCAACGCTATATACTTCAACAACAGCTAGGGTTTCAATAATAAACCGTTTAGCTAAACTGTTATAGTTTAAAAGTATTTCTAGTTTTCTTAAATGGCTAATGTGCAACTTAACATTACCATCTTTGTCAACTGCGACACATTTCTTGTTATCGCCGCGCATATAAAAGTCCACTTGGTCGTCGAACTCATGTCTCGTTTTCCTAATAAGAAAAATTATTATTACAGCAAAATCTAATTAATGTACGTCAAAGTTAAATATCTTTATTCAATATGGAAGCATTACACTTTCTTATTGATTGTCAAATGATGTACCACCGGTTCGGAAATGGAAGCCTTCTGACATGATAAGAACCAGCGTAAGAAAGAATAACTTTTCTATAAAATAATGTAAACAGCTAAATATTTTAGGCGTTCTATAAAATCTGACTTTAAGATCATTGTGAAGAAAATTTTTAAATATATAATGTACGGCGTACTTATATGGTGCCTCTGCAATTGCTTTGGTAGACTGGAGTATAAGTAAGGCCAATTCATTCGCCTGATTTAGCCGAACCGTATCGCATCCAACGCTGACAAGCAGATCTGGAGTATAAAATTATAGACAATGAAATTTTTATAATCCAAAAGTTAAATATACATCATCAGCCTGTGATAGTCCACTGCTGGACATTGGCCTTCCTTAATACACCCTTATCCATTAGGGGGTTATGGACCGTATCCCACCACGCCGGTCCAATGCGGGTTGGTGGGTGGACCGATTCTGACGATTCGAACCAGACTCCGGTTTCAGCATGCAGGCCATTCCATATCACTAGGGACAATCAATCGGAGTGTAGTTGAACATAGTTAAGCACGCCCAAAATCTTGGAAAGCTTGAGGTGAAACGCAAATTATGTTATAGCGCATTGTTGCAATGGAAAAAGTATAATAAACAATAAAGTCATAGTCATAATATAGTAAAGAACACAATATGTAAGCTGTTCGAGGGGCCTTATCCTGATACAAAATAAAATTTAATTGATCCATTAAACTAGGTCACTATTATGTGGGTTGATACCAGCCAACTTAAAACATGTTGATCAGGTGGGGTCTATTAATCTGTTACTAAGTGAATTAGAAGACAATTACACATTAACTTGCAAATTTGCTAGAAAATGAAAGCTTGCATAAAAAAGGCTCACCTACTATGGCCATTTCCAAATCCACCTCCGAAATAACTTCATGTTTACCTTTCACTTTCTTTGGTGCAGATCTGAAAACAATTATTGAAACACCATTTAATGCTATATTGGAAAGTCAACTTTAAGGTGTAATAAAATAAATTTTGAACTATACAAGTACTTTTAATTGCCAATAGTTTAAAGAGTCTTTAACTTAAATTTTTCGTTAAAAACATTTATAGTTCTATTATGAACTAGCTATTGCGTGCGACTTGTCCGCATAGGGAATTGTATGTAATGGTTATATAGTCACAATTTAAAAACTTAAAAACGGTCGTTTTTTTATTACAGAATTGCAATTCTATTTATTTTTATAGATATACTAGTCACCCGCCTCTGCTTCACATGGGAAATACGATAATAGAAAATATACCTACAATATTAACCATATGTTATATATATAAACCTTCCACTTCAATCAGTTTATCTGTTAAAAAAAACCGCATCCAAAAACCTTTGTGTACTTTGAAAGATTTAAGCATACATAGGGATATAGGGACAGAGAATGCGACTTTGTTAACTTACAATACTATGTAGTGATATTAACAGATTACTTACTTAAAATAATCCTTTTCTCCAAATATTACTAAAGTTAGTTTGGTGTCAGTAGTTTTACTTATCCGTCTAACATGCCCAGCTAGACCTTGCTTAACGAAGTAAGGAACCACTTCTTCTGCAGTCAGGACATAAAGCCCACGACCACATGCATCTACAGATGGTGTCATTACTACCTGAAATATTCAAATTTAAATGGTCACTTGTATCAAATTATTAAGCTGAAATAGTTACCTAATAAGAACTGACAAGTATTACAATGAAATGTAAAATTATAAAATTTGTGACATAGGCTAAATGTATTTTAACAATACTCATAATCCACTCAATTAAGACCTAGTTAAAATATTGTAAATTGCCGACATACCTGCCCTTGATTAGAAACTAATTTGCGAGGCACACAGCGTTTCCACAGCACCAATCCAGGGTCAAAAAGATCTGGAGATGGAACAACTTTAGCACCACTCTGTCCCACTTCATGCTCAATATCACTGGCATACCATTTGCTTAATAATGTTGGATGCATTTCAACCTTCATATACTGAAAATTAACAAGGGTAAGGTATAAATACAGGTAAATAGCTTTATGAGCAAATGCAAGAGAATAAAAAAACTACACTTATCATTGTAAAATAAAGAGTAATTGCCATTTGTCAAATAAGTGTTTTGTTTTAATTAACTGACTTACATTTACATGGGATTCAAATTATATAAGAAAGAATTTTTATTGCCTATAGTTTTTAAGAAGAGTTATATTATTTACCATGCAATATTACTAACAAAGTGACAATGAAAATTGCTTTAATTAACATGTTTTATATTTTATTTTTTTTGTTATAGTCAAACTTTTTTGTTAGACCTCAAGCTCTTTTAGCACTAGGTATGATGTCCAGATGATAATTTACTCAGGAATAGTTACAGCACTAGTAAAATACTGATCTAATTTTCATACACAAGACTGGTAAACATGTACCTTCATACATTCTCCAGGTTTGTATATCTTGTTCAATTCCTTAGCCCTCTTTCTCTCAGCTTTCTCTTCATTCTGCTTTTCTTTTAGTTCATTTATTTTTACAGGTTTATTAAGTTTCTTTGTTCCTGTATCCTTAGTAGCATCTTAAAAAGCCAATATATTATGTTTTAATATTAAAATTATATTTGTTACCTATACAAAGCAAGCTTTATTATATAAAGAGTTGTGTGATTAAACTATGCTTTCACATTATAATTTTTTTTGCAATGTATTTCCAACTTTAAAACTTTTGAAAGCTGTAAATGACTTAATACATATAAATAAATTATGAAAAGAAAGTTCCTAAATTGCAGTCAAAATGTTACTGCTAAAAAGCATAGAAAATATCAATAAATATCAACATTGTGGAAAGCATGAACACTATTGCTTTAAAATGCTATTTTTGATTAATAATTAAATTTACAATAGTATCATCAGTATAAAAAGCTGACCATTCTGGGCAAAGAATAATAAAGTAGGAAGTCTTACCAACATTTTTTCTTTTAGTTGATCCCTTAGATGCTGGTTGACAATCACTCTTGGAACTAGAGCCTGCATTATAATGAATTGAAACGCTAATATTTTTATATTTAAATTTGGATCGATAAGTTTCTGAGTAATTCGTAAGAGTTTTAAACTGCGTAAGCATGTAATCACTCCTTTTTGTCATTTCGCACTTATTACAACATATATCATAAAAGTGTGAAAAAAGTGTTCTCAGCCAGGAGATTCATCACCCTCATCATTATTCATAAAGCTTATACTCGACATCTGAGCCGGTACTTTTATTATCTTTGAAAAGACCGGTAGGATATTGCAATAATTGATGTCTATTAAACAGGTACCTGAACTTGATGATGACTTGATATTAACTGACGGTAAGCCGTTCAGCGAATCATCAGAACTCTTTGTTTCATCCGATAACTCCATTCTTTCAAAATTATTAAATAATAAAATATTAATAGTTGCAAATATTTTTGTTTATTTTAAATTCTTGTCATCTGTCACTGTCAACTCTGTTACCTATATTTACATGTCCGCCTATTGTACGGCCAGATAATCCATGTTTTAAATAAAAAAAAAGTTATATGTTTGTACACGGAATACCTGACCATGCCATAACGGTGAGATCTGATAATGCACCATACTCACATTGCGCGGCCAATAATTGGCAGCTAACATGGCGGCCGTTTAATCTGGCAGAATCCCAATAGCCATCGGGATCCGATTCCCATTACCGATGGATGTAAACGAGGCTCAAACTACAAATACCCAAATAATCTATTAATTAAGGAAGTGTGCACCGATGTTTCAGCCAAAGCCAAGTTTTGACACCTGAAAATGTGTGCAAATCTTTGTACGTAAAATATTTTTATAATCATAGATCAATACCATAATCGTTCGAATCAAGGGTCCCTTTATAATGAAAATTTTGAAAAGATTTCAGGAATAGTTGGCAGACAGTAGATCTGCTGCCATCCCCGCCCGCTGCAGCCAAGGTGTAGTCGTGCAGAAAGAGGAGCGTCAGTAGTTTGTAGTCTTCTTGCTATCCTTCGTGAATTGGCGGGGCAGCACTACAGATGCGATGTGAAAGGGACCATGGAAGGGTTATTCGACATAGTCTCGTCAATCTTTTTACTTCCGGCTGTAACGGGGCTAACAGCCGAGCCAACTAATGTGGCCCCTAGGAGCGCAGAGTCTTATCCCTTGTCCCACATGGTTTAGGAACTCCTGGCTCCTATAGCCCCTGGGTAGCAGATTCGAAGGAGTCTCATACTTATGTTCAGGGACCAGCTTTTGCTAAACTTTACCTAAACCGTAAAAACGATGCAATTATTTAAAAGTATTAAGCAGAGTGTTAACGTCAATTGTTATTGATTTGTAGCTTGAAACATTATAATTTGAGTCCGACCGAAACTGCTTTTCCGGCCGAAACCGAAACCGAAACTTACGTGATCAAGTAAAAATTCTTAAAATACTGAAATATGGAGCTTTTATGCCTATTATTTTGCTTTATTTAAGTCATGGAATGGAGACAGTATATTAAACGTATGCTAATCGTTTTTCAGTTGCTAATAATATTTTTGTAACAAAAATTGAAAATATACCATTTTTTTTTAAATAAATTGCTTAGAGCAATATGAGTTATTAATAAATAAATTAATAATTGTGACTGTTGCATTAAGACTAAGTATTAAGTAAGTAAGTTAAGTATTAGTATTTTGAAATCTTACTAATTAATACTTTGGTTTGCATTTATAGTTCCGAGGAGGGATCAAAAGTTGTAAAAATGAGATAGAATATAATGACTATGATAGCTTAATTATGTATTTTTACATAACTCCGAGTCCACCACACACCAAGTCCAGCGTTCCAAGCTTCCAATGCTTCAATTCCTTTAAAAAGGATTGTCTTGGTCCTGCAAAAGTTCTCCACGGCATCGTTTACTTGTTATATATTTTTTAACACATGTTTACTCTTCAGTATTGTATCAATTTGAAGAAAGATGAAAATAGCTAGGTCAATAGGGGATGCTCAACCAATTGTACGCTAGCATGCTGAACGGTGGCATCACGCTAATGCCAACCTATGCGCCGGTACGTTGTCAAGATGAAACAGCTCGCCCGTTCAAAGTTTGCCTCTTTTTATCATTGACGGCATTTCTCAACCTCGGTATTACATAAGCTGTAATGATGGTTCCACGCTCCAGGTAATCAAACAACAATATCACTTTTGAGTCCCAAATATTGAGTCACACCTCGGCCAGGCAATATACCATGGCCACGGCATGAAGATCCTTCGGATAAAACTATGTTTCAACCACTGTCACAAAACTAGATATAAAGTTTTTAGAATCTTCTTAAAACTTGTCGATCGAAGATCGAAGTCGATTTGTTTCTGATTCTCGGCTTCCATCTTGCGGAGACTTTTCTCATTTTCATAATTTGAGTCAACATGCGTTGAGTACCTCTATATGAAATGCTCGTTTTTGGATTAGGTATCAGATAGTAATTCTTTAATCGCTAAAACAGTTTTTCTTAAACAGTTTTTGAAAACACTTCTGAAACCAGTTCCGGATTCGGCAAAAGTTTCGGCCAAATTTGGCGAAACCGAAACTGCGGCCGAAACTTGATTTTTGGCCGAAACTCGGCCGAAACCGAAACCGAAACCGGAAGTTCGGTCGGACACTAATTATAATATATTTTGCACTTACAAAGGTAATAAGAAAAATTTATAAATGTCATAAAGGTTAACCTAATAACGAACTACCAGTACAGGTATAAATTATAACTTAATGATCTTATTTAAATTTTCTCGTTATCATTAGCCCTCACATTGTTGAGAATATCCGCGTAGAAAAAAAACCCTAACAAATCCACTCGGCTCCCTGAGAAAAATTGATTTAGATTTTATGTATCGTTTTCCCAGTAATTACTTTGGCTACAGTGTCCTTCAAACCGTAATACGGTAGGATTTTCACTCTTCTGTTTGGCACTATCACACACTGTAAAAAGGAACCCAGCACCCAGAATACCATAAGCAACAGTTATCCGATCCGGAATTAAAAAATTCGACCGTCGTTCATAACAAATGAATATTGTTTTGTACTTAAGTCAACGACAGAAAGTTTAAGCTACTAACAAGTACATATGTATTTAAGATTTTGTTTTACACAGCAAAATGGTTTCACTGCCATCTACTGGAAGTCTTTCACATTTTCCTTTAATTTGTTAACAATAAATTTTTCAGTGCATTCGTGAAAAAATATTCGCATTATGTTTGCCAACATATTTTTTATAGATATAAAATAACAAAGCATAAAAAAGTCCGAAAGATGTTCGTACATTTTTGTCAGTTAAAAATATTTCTTTTATTAAGTAATAAACGAGAAAACGTTACACGGGAAGTCTAATTACTAGAGTATAATAAAACCATAAAAATGTAGTGAAATGAAGCGATGTCAGAAATGTAAAAAGAAAAAAGCTCAACCACAGCGGTTTTATTATTCCGATAAAAAACAGACGTTGAAAGCACGACCTTTATCGATTTCACATAAAACTCACAATAAATCACACCGCGTCATCTTTCCAGTCAATTCAGGGTTGTCAGATGTCACTTAAATTGGTAAAACGTTCCCGTGACCTATTCATATAATTAATTGAGTTTTTGAATAGTGTTTCGTGACTTCTTTCTTTAAGACACTTTATGGTAATGTTATAAACATAGATTACTTATAGGTCAAAATACCCGAGTCAAATTTAGGGTTTTTTTTTACCGAATATTGCCATGATTGTTTGTGCCAATTAGCACCTTTTTCATTTAAGCACCATTAAAAACCATTAACAATAAATTTTGTTAGCATTTGGTACAGTTTGGTTACTACTATTTTTAATTACCCATAAGGGATTAATTTTATGCGGTAAATAGCAATTACGCGCGACTTCGTGTCCGTGGTAATGTGTAAGCTTTCTTTTAAAAGAATTACTTATCCAATTTAGTCCCAGTTACATCAACTGTCTTCTCGTGAAAGTCCCGTCAAAATCGGACTAGCCATTCTAGAAATGGGTCAGAACAGACAGGCAAAAATGATAAAAAATGTTTCGCGAAATGTATTGTAATAATTTAAAAAACGGTTAATTTGATGTTACTGACAGACACTCCTAATATATTTAGTTGTTTAGACTGAATAAAAAGATATTACCACACTTTTTATTTATTTAAATATAATGTTGGTTTTTCAAGAGTTTACGATCGATAGTAGTACTTGTAATATTGTAATGATATTTCCTGTGAAAAATCAGTCAGAGTGCTCAAGATTCAACCCCGCGGTTTCACCCGTATTTTAATAAAAACTTTTGGGCTTGTAAATTATATATATATATATATATTTATATTATTTACAAGCCCAAAAGTTTTTTCACTATTTCACTAATGGCAGATGTTTTCCCACATAGTATGTAGTTAATACACATGAAAAAAGAAAACCATATCTTTATGTACAATAATAGTAACTCTTAGTAATTTTCAGTAAAATCCATTATGCAGTTTTTATTGAAAGAGGACAAAATATATACAACCTTTCGCATTTATAATATTAATAATATAGTTATTGAATAGTGTGAAATTACTATTAATGATAAGTTTTTTACTAAATTTAATTTCTGCGTTTCAACATTTATCACACCACATTAAGATTAACTAGCAGACGATGCATCAGGCATTAGGGCCTTTGCTAGTACACATACTAGCGACTTATGGGAGTTATGCTGGTAGAAAATAAAATCACAATATTAAGTATGTGTTATACATATAAACCATTTTACTTTAATCACTCTATCTATTAAAAAACACGTTTTTTTATGTAGTGATCCAATTTTACGTTTAGAATTGTGACGATGTGTACAAGTTATAAGTTGTACACACCGTGTGCCATAAAGATAAATTAAATATATTAAGATTGAATAGGAAGCTTAATATGTATAGCACGCACCTAGTGCGAAGCAGGATCGGGTCGCTAGTATAGTATAAAAAGCAATTACGAAAGCGAGCATAAAAGTCTGCTCGAAAGAAATTACTGTATAAGTGTATGTACCGACTTTGTGTACCCACTTTGTGTAGCTTTTAACCCGATGGAACGGACAGCCGACGCGACTGGTTACATCTGGCGATCATAGACGTCTTACATGGTGATACGATGCATTAATAATCATAGATTAAGAATACATAATTAGTTAGCATGTCTTAACCAATTAGAAAATGCTACCCGAAGCTAAAGTAGAATTTAAACCTACTTATTAGAAACTTTATCCCAACTAGCATATAGAGACAGTTTCATAAGATAATTAAAACGTAATAAAATGCTTCAAATTGTTGCTAAATTATCGGCACATTATAATGTACATTTGACGACGAACTGCACAGCTATTTCCATTATTTTTAATGTTATGAAAACAGAATAAACTATTACCTATTTTTTTTATTTATGTCCTATGATATGGTCAATCATAGTCTTTTAAGCGTTTATAAATGTTTGAGCAAAGCTTGCATCGCTAATCCAAGCGTTCAAATTTATACAACGGCTGAAAAAAGAAGAGATCGAAAGTTTCTTGCCCTTGCATTGCCCTCAGCGAAAGATTGTTTGGCGCAAGCTGAATTAATTCAAGCCTTTTGCTCTCCGACTTCTACGTGAGATATGAGAGGATTTATCACAGACTATCACGCGAACCGAATGGTAAAAATCAAAACGGGGCAAATGTTATATAAATCATAAATAAGTTACTAAAATAGTAATATTCGCAATTATTTTGAACCCTCTATATTGTGGTATAGTTTAAAAAACATTGAATATTTTGAACGTATATTAAAAGTGCAATAAATATAGATGTGTTCTTAAAGAGACATAAATACGTAAAATTTGGTATTGAAAATTAGGCATTAAAAAAGCTTGTGTTCAGAAGCCCGCTCTACACAATCTATACTCTTTGGCGTAGGGTTCCCTTATTTTCCCTCCTCCTGCAGTCTGTCTTTGTTTACGAGGGCGTGCGGCCGTTGCTCCGAGCGCTGCGTACTGGCGCACGCGTACCGAATTTAAAATAAAACTTATTTTAGCGCGCAATATCCTGTTCGTTTCCCTTGGATACGAAACTGATATCAACTCCGATTTAATAACGTTCGTCCGTGGAGTCACCATATTTATTATCATCATACGAGTTATGTTCGAAGTAACAAAAATAAATACTTAGCAGTGCAACCTGTTCGACTGCTTTCGTTACTGATATTTAAACAGAGCCGGTTGTAAACAAAAGGATATTGAGTTTACCGATCGCTATGTGTTGATGCTTAGGTGATTTGTGTGTTGTGACAAACTTGGCGAGGTCATTCTCGTGTGGCAAAGATGGATTGGCGGGAGAAGCTTTTCGGCAGATCCTTGGTGAAATGCGACTCACCGGGAACGCAGAGTGGCCAATTCGAGAACATTCCTACATTGGAGGCTTTGGCGGATTGCGTTGAAGAAGGCGAGGGGGCTGTGTGCGGTATCTACTTCTCGTTCGCGAACATCAGCGACACCAGTGATGATTTTGGCGTCAGGCTGGAGGAGGTCTACAAGAAGGTACACCCTCGTCTGAAGGTGGTTCAGGTGGTTCTGTGGGCGCATGTTGGTACACCAGAAGGCCCTGTGGAGAGAGAGGCTGGGTTCAGACGCAGCTTGACCGGAAAATCCTGGTTCGCGGTGCCGTTCCATGATGTTGATATAAAGGTATGAAAATCTGTAGTTTAGGCCAATACGTGAATATCAAAATATTGTATCTATTTTTTGATAAAGGTATAATGGTAGATATTGCCGAATATAAAATATTATCGAATATTAATGTAGATATGTGACTGATTGAAGACAAAACAAATGCGTTACATAAAATAACTTTTAAAGGGTTGAAAAGTTTTTATATATAAAGCAGTTTTATATTAAACATATTTTACATAATCATAAAGGGCCTTTGCATTATTATTAGCCTTACTAACCTTATTAGACATACAACTTTGTTTTTCTGTGCCCTGATTGACTAGATTAGTTTAGACAATATGGTTTCATGTTGTTTTTACGATCCGCTCCAACATAATTTTGATATTATTTAAAACCATTTTTCAACATCAACAAAAAAGAAATACTTATGATAAATATTAAATTTAAAACAGTCAAGTTTGATTGAGTACCATAGAGCTTTACCGCTGCGGGTTTTGCTGACTTTTCAGATATATAGGACGCTACTTGTAAAAGCGACCAGTAACCTACATAAATCTCGCTGAAGTGTCTATTAATTATAAATTCAGACTTTCAGAGCGTCTATCCGTGATAGTAAAGCAATACCAAAACGATTTTTATAAATATAGACTTGAATATGATCACCCACTTGGCGCAGTGGTTAATAATGCTGACTGTTGCGCCAGAGGGTGTGGGTTCAATTCCCACGAAGAGAAAAATATTATGTGATGAACATAGTGTTTCTTTCTTGTGTCTTGGTGTTTGTGTTAATATTATATGTATTTATTCACAAAAAGAAAAGTAAGTTTATGTATTTATCAGTCACCCAGTTGCCATAGTACAAGCTCTAGTTAGTTTGTGACTAGATGGTGTTGTGTTATCGTCCTAAAACATTTATATTTATTCAGAATAATATTTAATTTGAATCAGTTGCACAAATTGTTTAATAATCCGCTTGTTTTTATTTTTTTTCTTGAGGCACATATAGTTTATATTTTGAGTTAGCATAGTCAGTATATATATAAAATAGAGATGATTTCCTAAGACATTGTGATGCACATGACATAGATACAAGGATCAAAACTAACTTAATTCTTCCAGTCAACTAGACTGTCAAAGAATAACTAAGTCTTTTATGGACAATGTTATACGTTTATACACAATCCAGTAAAGCTCAGAATTAACTATTAATAAATTTAAAAAGGTAGTCTAGGAATGTTTACTGTTTAAAAGGTTATTACGATATAATGAATTAAATGTTAACCAGCCTGGTAATGGAATTTCTCAATCCTGTTTCAAAATTGAAACAGGACCTGGAGAAATGAAAATACTAAAAATTTGCCAGTGACTTTCTTTCGCCGTTCTTCTCAGGTCTGGGCGTCCTTTTCCGAACCGGTGGTAGTGTGTTTGACAATCAATAAAGCAAGTGTAAACTTCTATATTGAATAAAGATATTTGAATTTTGAATTTGAATCTAATGTCAAAATCTATTGAAAAGAATGTGAGCTTCTATTATACATATGGCGTGGAATTGCATGAACGCAGCCCATCAATGAAACTCAACGAGTTATGATGATTAGTGTTTGATATTAGATTTTGTTTCATGATTTCTGTTATATTTAGCTACGGAATCGTATATATATCTGTTATTTATAGCTGCTAATAGCCTATCTGGTAGTTATTTTCTTTTGAATAAGAAAGGAAGTGTTGATAGACTTTTTTACTTAAAAAAAACACGTTATCGGAGCTCACTATATAGAAAACTGGCAACTCCGCAACCCTCCTTGTGGATGGAATTTCGTAAAATCCGTTCTTAGCTGACCATAACTCGGCGAAAGGAATATTCCTACCAAATTTTAAGTCACTACGCCTTATGCTTCCAGAGATATCGTGGTGAGTCAACATATAGGTGGGAATCTATTTTATATATTTATATATATAGAAGAAGAGAAGATAGATAGAATAAAATTAAATTATCGTCTTAAGAGGTATGTAAATGTTTAAATTTTGTAAGAAAAAAAAATTGTACATTATATTTAACAAGAAGAAATAATTTTCGAATTGTATGAAACACAAAAACACATAGATATTTATTACCAATAGGGTTCTACATTTTGAGACATTCATCATCATCATCGTTATCAGCCTGTGTCAGTCCACTGCTGGACATGGGCCTCCCCTAATGCACGCCATCGCTTCCGATCTTCGGCTGTTCTCCTCCAGCCCGCACCGAGATTTGAGACATTATTATTTATTACCAAAGTTTGGGGTCCTCTAAAGCCCAGCTGCAATACGACGCTACACTATTTTGTATTCCTTTTCGTATTTAGCGCTATTCTAAATCAGAAAATCCTAACACTGCCTTTTAAAACACAAATAAAATTGTATTTTAAAATATATCACACAACATATACAAAATTTTTTTCTAAGTCGGTTAATAACTATAGAAGTAGAGAAATTATTTTCTTTTGGAAAAACATGGGTCTTTATCGGAATTCAAAGACACCTGTCAACGAATGGTCGTATTGAATGAGTGATATTTTTATATCCATTTATATGTACTATTGTTTAGTTTCAAATATCATTGTATAATATGTATAGGTACTATAGTTATTTGGGAGAGCACGATAAATACGAACGTTTTAAAAAAATTACGAAGGAAAAACTTTTCTCACTACATTTATCAGCGGCCTCAATAAGATAAGGACAATTTTGTATGCCCCTAGAAATAATAATAGTTTTACGCTCGGCAAAAATGACGAAGTCCCGTATTTTCATTTAGAGAACCGAAAGGAATTAATCCATTGCCTCTCGACGAATGAAAAAGCGAAATTAAAAGTTAGTTAATTAAATTCCGCGCTGCAAAGTTAACTATCAGTGATGGCTCGATGCTATTGTACTTTAGTTTTTCGAAAATTTTAATTATTATAAAAAAACCTATTTAGTTAGTGGATGCTCAATATTGCAGAAAAACTCTATTATGCAACTTGTTCTGGTTGATAGGGTTGTTATTGTTGATCAGCTAAATAATAGTCGAAATTTATATAAACGAATTAATGTTAGACTCGTTTGCCGCCAAAACGTTGGGTACTGTTATTGGTTAAACGTCGCGTAGGAATTAAACATGGCGGCGATTTACCAATAAGAACGCATTAGCTTCTATATTTACGTAAATTCCATGTCTTATTTGGCTTGGACATATTTGTTTGAGTACGTCTTGGATTTTATGTAACACATAGACGTGGGTCGTTACGTCACTTTTAAGAAACGAAACGTAACCGGTTACGTGGACGGCGTCGCTTGTTTTAAAACTAGTTATTTTTATAACTAGCTACTTTAATCCAGCTACTGTGCATAAATAAGTTTCACAACTATATGGTTACGTACATTTCTCAACTATACGGTTACATACGAAACGAAAATAACGGTTTCGTGTTTGATGCCCAATAGTTAAATCAATATATTTACTTCTCTGCATACTTTACCCCGTTTTACAATTATAGAAATGTTTTATTGATTGATTATTGTTTACTACGAAACTATGATTTCAATAAAAATATTACTACTGGAATATTTAAAATTAAGTTTTATTGTTACAATGACTATGATTAATATTTACTGATTATTTTTACTTTTGTTGTGTTTACACTTTTAAACGATTTTATTATAACTATCTTTCACTCTTATATACGCCGTTCAGTTACTTTGTTTGTTCAGCTACTTAAAAAAAAATATTTTGTACTATTTTACTTTTGATTATACTTTTTAAATAACTGCTGCTTTCCCGGAATCGTAAGACAGTATTTGCCAACAGGGTCGCGCGAATGTGGTATCTATATATATTAGTCATGCCTATGAAAATGAAATGCTATGCTCACAGAGAGTGAAGCATTTAGTCGGCTCTCGCTTACTCGGCAAGTCTCGATCTGCCATCTCTCTCGCACGGCCCGTCGGAAGGCAAGATGCGAAAGAAATATAGCGCTTTACGCTCACTCAACTGACGGACGAAGACGAAGACGGCCGAGTTCGCCCGAATAACGTGTTTACAAAAATAACTACTTTTATTTTGACACGAAACGGTTATTGCGTTTCATATCGCGTAACCAGTTATTGTAACTGATGACGTGAAATAACACTCACGCCTAGTAACACAGTACAGTGCAATAAACCATAATTCCTCTCATACCGGTGAGTGTGGTCGTTCAACACCACGTAATGGTTGCTCGCTACTGCTTTGTGGCAGAAATAAGCACCATCATATATTACCGCTTATCCTGCGGGTTCACAAAAATTTCATTGTTGTTTCCTAGTTCGTTAGGGCAATTTGGACCGATCACCCAATTGTCTGAAAAGTAAGATGATCCAAGCGTCGGATGGGCATGTAAAAAATCGGTTCACCCACCAACCTGCATTGGATCAGCGTAGTGGGGATACGGTCCAAAACCACCTAATGGATAAGGGTGTATTAAGGGAGGCCTATGTCCAGCAGTGGACTATCACAGGCTGACGATGTATATATGTACGATGTATATATTACTTCTAAAAACCGGATGCGAACAATGAACCTACAATCTTTTAACCTTCTATGTTTCCAAAAGAAAATCTCACTATTTTTAATATCTGTCACTAATGTATCTCATCAGTTAATAATTGATAACCTCGCAATTAAACTGAAATCTTTAGCTTATTAACTAACAATCTCACATAAATATGTTTCATTTAATTCTAAACAACAGCTCTCTTAGTTAGCTTAATAAAAATGTCTGGTACGTGTCTAGTTCGTGTTATGTTAACTGGTTACATCATTGCTTTATCGCCACGGACGTTGAACTTAATCGTGGCGTTTAAACGAATCATTACGCATAGCATTATGTCATTGTCTATTTCTAACTGGTTACTATAGTCTATAACTCTATACAAAGTATTATTATTTCGTCTATCTAAATGTTTTTAGTCGGCTGCTAATCAATCCAGGTTTAGCTGAATATAGGTTATTACGTGAAACCAATGGGATTGGGTCTTCAACAATCCTAAACGTCGCCTGATTCATAGAAGATTAGTTTTTGGTAAATTTCAAGGCATTCTCATCGCATAGTAACTGCCAAAGATGGTCTTGACAAGTAGAATCATACTTGGTACATTTCCATTCGACGCATGGATGATCTTACTTTAGAGACAATTGGATGAGATGCCTGTATTATTCTAATCATTCAAAAAGTGACAATAACATAACGTAACGTTCTTGCGAGATTTTTTTAATACTAGGCGACAAAATTGATCGAACAAAGTAGTTATTTTTAAACTAGCGGATCAAAATAATCGTTAAAGCTTCGACGTTTGGTCTAACTTATCGTCTTCTATTCTGTAGTGCATCGAACACTACGAGTCTAGAATAAGAGAACAAGAACTATGCTAACTTCATATTTTTGCTGTAAGGTACACATTTGTAGTTAAGTTTATTGTTTTGTGACTAACTTGGACTTACTAATTATCTAGGATTTACATTGAGTGTTCCTTTTCATTTGGTTGAGTTTTTTTTTAAATATCGATGGTTACACGATGTGATGAGCAGCATGGCAAGTTCTGCCCATAAGAATAGAAGCGTAAAACGCCAAAAATCTGTTCACCGCCCTGTGACATAAAATGTCTTGTGAACACAGTAATAGTGCTGCCCTTCAAACCGGAATAAAGTGGTTTAATACACTACTAAGTTGCGGTAGAAATATGCACCACGGTGGCACGACCCTTGGTTGAAAAGAGACCTGTACCACCTTTTGATAATGCTTAAAGAAGTGTATATATAAATAAACCGAAACACAATGACATCATCGTTACAGTAATATATTTCTTTACATCTTAAAAACGCATTTATTTTAAACTTATATGTTATTCTGGCGTATAAGACATATTACTGAAGTTTTATTAAAGTCTGTCGGGTAGCTTTCGCGTTATAAAGTAATGAACATACAAACAAACGAACATTTTAATTTATAACAACACTAATAGCTTCTAAAAACATTCCCCACCCTCTAGCATCACGTAGCAACCTTTGTTGGGATTCCATCGATTCGTTGTCTACATTCCACGCGTACCGCATCTCGCG
Source organism: Lamproptera curius (assembly GCA_029286875.1). NCBI lineage: Eukaryota > Metazoa > Arthropoda > Insecta > Lepidoptera > Papilionidae > Lamproptera > Lamproptera curius. Next base: position 2,464,035 of record JAGSMT010000022.1, read on the forward strand.
TCGTTGTTTTTGCCCTTATAATGAACGTAATATTTATACAGATAAACACACAGACCTGCTATCTGTCTGTTCTGAAAGGTCTGATATATTATATGAGATTAGTGTTGCGATGATAAAATTTTGTGCCATGTTCTTTGTAATCTCCAATCATAATCATCATCGTTAGCCTGTGTTAGTCCAACGCTCGATATAGGCTCCCCTAATGCACCCCTTTTACATTAGGGGGTTTTGGACCGTATCCCACCGCGCTGGTCTAATACGGGTTGGTGGGAGGTTCGCCAGAGCCCCATTTGTTATTTAGCTGGGTGTACTACGTACAGGTGAGGTTAGACCCTGACCGTAAGGATCGCAGCGTATTACGCCACTAATTATATAAGGATATTATTAGTGGCGTGCTAGGTAATAGAGACGTAACAAAGAATGTTACGTCTCTATTGGATAGTGATTACGCTGTAGGAAAGTTGTCTTCCGGTTTAAAGGTCTCCATAACCCGAAAGATAACTTCCTACACTTCTACTTTCGGCTTCGGCACCGTATTGGACCTTTATATTTAGTTTGTAAACTTACTTTGTTAGTTAGTAGACTTATTTTACATAGGATGGTCCCTGTGGACAATCAGGTCAGGTCAGGTCAGGACCAAAGTCTAAGGAGGTCTAGTATCTTTAAAGTGGCGAATAAATTAAGAAAATGCCAATGCCCATTTTGTATTAATAACAATTTACAACAGACGTATGACTCGCTCGCATTGTCCTACTTTTCTTGTGTTCATACTAATAACAAGCAGCACGCCGATCTGCAATACAATTGCTTAATTAAAACCGCTCTAATTGCCACATCGCTTTGTCCCGTTGCCTCATTCAGGCGTATTCAGTAATTGGCCCTTTTTTCATTTCAATAGTACTCTTCAATAAGTAGTACACGATGTTCGTATTGGTTCTTGGAAATGTATGCATCAATTATTGTTATTGTAAACTGTTAAAACTCGTTTATTATTTATATTATTTACTTTTTAGATCGTGTTTTGACTTGGACTCTTTGACTCGGATGTTACGCTTTCAGACTCTTGTCTTTGGTAAGCTTCATCTAACACAGAGTTTGCGGGAAGCTCCCGTCTCCACTAACTAGGTGGCCAACATTTTTTGCTAATAATGAGGGCCACGTACAGAAGGTTTTTTGAATAACAATCATATACCTATGTAATGCTGTCTTACCCGAATGCGGATAAAACAATTACTTTCATTTTCTCTTTCTTTATTGTCTTTTGGTCCCATAGCAATTTGGTCCAGCTCTGACAGTTGCATCCATGAAAAAACTGAATAAGTCTGAAATTTACATTAACTATGCGCTCAACAAATAGACAATTAATAGCTCAATATCGCGCCAATCGATTTGAAGCCGGTTTATTTTTTTGTTAAAATTTTAGTTATTAACAAAAGAACTCTTTTTCTGCGTTGACATATTTCCAAAGTAAATTGCATGTCATCATTAAACACATTTCTGAAGTACACGTACATAGCGATTACTTTGTAACCCCCCAAGGCATATGTTCACAGTCACCCCTTGCTTGTACAAAGTAATTTAATTGAATTTTTTTACATGTTGCTATACATTACTTAATAGTTTACTCGTTGTGAGCAACTTACGTACTACGTGTAAATACACATAAAATCTCTGTATATATAAAATAAATATTATAAAATAACCGTTTTGAACCTTTTATTAGAAAAAAATCGAAAAGCTAGCTTTTTTATATATTACAACGCAGATAAAGTCGTGGGCAACTCCTGGTATAAATATATTTGACGGATTTAAATATGAATTATGTCACGTAACTGCCTCTCCGTAGCCTAGTAGTAAGGGCGTGTGCTTTAGAAACCGGAGGTCGTAAGTCCGAATCCTACGGGGACTCGACAAATTTTCGTTGTTGTTTCAGTTGGTTAGGACAGTTTGAAAAGTAAGATGATCCATGCGTCGGTTGGGCATGTAAAAGGCGGTCCACCCACCAACCCGCATTAGACCAACGTGGTGGGATATGGTCCAAAACCCCAATGGACAGGGTGTATTAGGGAGGCCTCATGTCCAGCAGTGGACTAACAAAGGCTGATAATGATGATGAATGATGAACTGCCTCCGTAGCCTAGTAGTAAGGGCGTGTGCTTTAGAAACCGGAGGTGGTGAGTTCAAATCCTGCGGGGACTCAACAAAAGTTTCATTGGTGTTTCCTAGTTGCTTAGGGCAATTTGGGCCGATCATCCAATTGTCTGTAAAGTAAGATGATCTATGCGTCTGAAGGCAGTGTAAAAGTCGACCCAACCACCAACCCGCATTGGACCAGCGTGGTGGATACGGTCCAAACATTCTCAAATTGGAAACGAAACAATCTTCGCCTATTATCAGAATATGTTATTGTATTTTATATAATAATAGGATTTGTCCTATAGGGTAGACCTAACAATCATTGGATGTAATTTTTTTTTTTTTTTTTTTTTATCTCTGCATAGGCACAGGATCTGTTATCACATTTAGCTGCCTCATTTTTCCTCGTTGGAGTCCGAATCTGTCATTAGAGGTAAGGAGTGTCCATCAACCTTCCTTACTATATTGATGTAAATCGGTTTTGAGAATTGGAATACTATTCCTTTTCAATCTGGTGTAGAACACTGCCAGAGCTCAGTCAGGCATGATGCTAGGCATTGATATGTTTTGATAGCTTATGTTGGTATTTTAGACTCTGTTGATATTTCTTCTTTACAGATGGCAGCTTTTAAATCTCTGTAGTATGTATTTATTATTGATACTTTAGATGCTTGAACATGGACTCATGGTTTTTGTTTGAAACCTTTCCAAAATTTCAATATTGCTTGTTCGAAGCTGCGCTCCAGAGTTCAATTCCATAGGTCCATATTGGTTTGAGTATTGATTTATAGATCGTCATTTTGTTTTCATTAGATAATTGTGATTTCTCCAATTAGCTCAATGTAGACTTTTACTTTGTATCAAGTTGTTTCGCTTGTTCCATATGTGTTTTTGCCACGTCAGTCTTCTATCTAAGTGCATGCCCAGATATTTGGCGCTGTCGGATTGGGGAATTTGAGCACCATTTAGAATGACAGGGGCATTCACCTTTCCTTAAAGTGAAAGTGACATGTATGGATTTGGTGTTGTTTGCTTTTATCCTCCATGATCCCAACCACAGTTCAATATCAATAAGGTGTTTTTGAAGATGTCGATGCTGTGGCTGCCCTGCTATCAATTGACATTATAGCTGTATCGTCAGCGTACGTAGCTACTTATTGTGTGGTTGTTTTAGGATATCAGCTGTGAAGATGAGGTATACTACCGGCCCTAGTATGCTGCCTTGTGGTACACCTGAGTGGATTTGATATAGGTTGATGTTGTCTTGTTGTTTTACTTATAGCACCTTTTGTCAAGATAGCTGCTTAAGAGGTGGTAAAAGAGGTGGCAGATACTTTTTATTTTAAATAGAAGGCCAGTGTGCCATACCCTGTCAAACGCCTGGCTTACATCTAAGAAGACAGCTGAACAGTATTGCTTATTTTCTAGTGTTTGTCCTATTGAGTTAGTGAGTCTAGGAATTTGTTCAATGGTGCCATGTTTTTGTCTCAAAGCCGAATTGATGTTCAGGAAGTATTTTTCAAGGTGAGGTAGCATTCTGTTAAGATTACTTTTTCAAATAGCTTTAGTGATAAGAGGTAGGAGACTGATAGGCCTGTAGGATGAGGATCTTCTGAGCTTTCCTGGTTTCAGGATCATGATGACTTGTGCAATCTTCCATTGGCAGGGTAGACTTAGTCTGATACAGGCATTAAATACTACAACTAAATATAGTATTCCTTTTTGGGGAGGTTTTTAGCAGATTAGAATCAACTAGATCATAGCCTGGCGCTTTTTGGTGGAATCGCTTTATTTTCTAACTAACTCTTTAGGTGTTACTGCTCGTAGTGGAAAGCATAATTGGTGCGTGATTGAAGGAATTCAACATGTTCCTCTTTTTCTGCTTGGAGCAAGGAAGGGGTGGAAAACATTTTGCAGATGTTCAGCAAATGTGGTAGTTTTCTATATCTGTTTTAGCCCAGGTACGATCTTTGTTTCCGTATTGGGAATGTGCCTTGGTCGCTTTTTAGACTTTTCGTTGCACGCCAAAGTGAGTAGTTTGAATCCTTGTGGGGAGTTAGGCGCGCCAAATTACTTTGCAGGGCTGAATTCTCATACTCACTGATCATAAGTTTTAGCTCCTCACTTATTTTGTTGAATCTGGTTTTGTCAGAAGGGTACCTGGTCTTGTGCCATTCTTTTCTAAGTTTACGCCGTTCCCAGACTTTTTCTAACACATTTTTTGGGTAATGCTTAAGGCAAATTTTAGATGTTTTTCGTGTGGGTGTTGATTCCTTAACAGCTAAGTGAATTATTGCATTAAATTGCTCTATTGACTTTTCTATGTCCTCTTCTGTCTTCAGTTTTATGTTTAAACTTAGCTTGATGAAACCATATCCTTGTAGGTGTCCCAGTTGGTGTTATTGTTGATATTCTAGTGGGTGGATCTAGAGAGAAAGCTAGTTTGCTAATATTAAGTATGACTGGGGAGTGATCGGATGACAGATCCACACATTCTTCTATTTTCGTATAGTTACGACCTAAATTTTAATGATATAGAACCAATAAATCGGGTATTTTATTTTGATCTGTGGGCCAATATGTTGGTTTTCCATGAGAAATACACTCAAGATTGAGCTCTAATGTCGCCCTGTAAAGTTGCTTCCCTTTTGGGTTAATCAGTCTCGAGCCCCAGTAAGTATATTTGGAGTTCCAGTCACCCACAGATAAAAGTAGCCAAGTTTACTAAAGAATACTTTAAATTCATCTGAGCTAATTGAGTATCGAGGAGGACAATATACTGCAGCCACAGTTATTTCAGAGTTTTTGTTGTGGATTCTAATTGCGGTTGCTTGGATTTTGTCTGTTTTAACTACACTGTGACATAATGATTAATGTTCTTCTTCAGTATGACTGCAGTCCTCCGTGGGATCTGCCTGAAGGTGATCAGTCTGGTAGATTGTGTAGTTGTGAATACTATGAGAGCGCTGAGTGAGTCTGGTTTCAGATATAAGTGCTACGTCAATTTTCCATTGTCATGAATAGTTCGGAGTTCTTGACGCCTCGTCATAATCCGTTGGCATTCCAGGTAACCATGCGGGATATTTAGGTTTCTGTGAAAGTAGACTTGTTACTAGTTGATCATCCGATCCATCATGCTGTTCATCATGCTTGTCATGCGATTGTTTGAAATTTATTAAACATGTTATCCAAGAGCTTAGTTAGACTTTGTCCCTGTTCTATTGTGATTTCAGGTGATTGATTAGCTAGATTAATATTATGAGATACCTCTGTATTGTGATTGTTTTTGTTTTTTAATGCTTCCGAGTAGCTTTTAGATGGTTAGCTGGTTTAAAGTTATTAACGCTTTATGTGGTAGATTTCTCGTGTCAACTGTGATTTTGCCTGTTCATTATCAATATTTGGTTTAATTTTTAGAATTCTTTCCTTATACCTTTATATTTCAAGCATCCCCTGTAGCTTGCTGGATGTCTGCCTGGCAGTTCGCAGAGAGCATCTCGTGTCGGGTGATTTGGCACATGAAGCAGTAGGTGGTCATTCCCATTTAACTACATCTAAAAGGGCGGAAGCATTGGTTTTTGAATGTCCAAATCTTTGGCACCTCTTGCATTGCATCACTTTTTCTTGTATGGTGCCTCTATAGTGACCTTCATGTGGCTGATATATTTGATATTGAATATCTCTTTATTATTAGCTTGTTGCTCTAGGTCAACAAAGTAGAGTGGAAGTTTTTCTTTTGTTAGTCGATGAAGCACTACTAATAATTTGTCTTACTTCATGGCCTTTTCGATTGAAGCTCAGATTTTATCAGTGTGATGTCCTCCGATGATGTAGACCTCTGATGACAACTCTATAAGCTCTCTCACTTTTAGTTTGTAGGTGTAATGACTCAATGTTCTTTCTAACAAAGGTGTCTCTTAATGTTTTGTACGTATCTATGTCGATTGGCATTAGTTTGATGATGTGTCCTGATCTTAGGGGTAAGTGTATACTTTGTCAGGGCTTACTGTTTTATTGAGGATATCTCTTAGAGGAGTTATATCACTACGCCTGTCACAAAAATCGGCTCTGGTTTAGGAATGTATTCTTTGGTGTCATGTCCATTAGGATGGTCTTCAATGTCAAGGGATTCAAAACTATTTGGACTGGCACAGAATAATTAGCACGTTTCGTGTTTGGCTGTTGTTTGCTTAGGTTGTCATTGGTACATTCAAGCTTTTTTTCTTCCATAGGATGTCGTCCTTCTGCCACGCATGTTCTTACGAGTTTTGTTGAAGAGTTGTTTTGGCTATCTGTAGAAGTGCTTTATCTTGAGCAGATGGCTTTTGTTGCATCAGAGGCAACACTAGTTTCTTGTGTGGAGCACACATTGATTCTGGAAATTTGTTGCTACTTGAAGCTCCGCTAAAAGATGAAGATCTAGGTCTTGTTTCAAAAATGCTTTGTGTAAAATTTGTTGAGTGAGGTTTGTTTTGTATTTGATTTTGATTCATATTGTTCCCACGAGTATGGACGATCGGTGGTCGCTCATGGGGTGACGCCTTCCCATGAGAAGGCTTAATACAATGGTGTTCGCCAGGTTCACCAAGGTTGCCGCTAACGACTGACAACCCACAGCCATGCATCCTCAGGCGCGGTCTCCACCGTGGATTGGGGTGAATTATTATTGAGGCTTTCACCTCTTGACACGGACAATCAAGTCAATGCCCCTGATTCCGTATTGCACAGAGTAGCGGGTTGAGGAGATCATTTCAAACTCATCGGATTGGTCTATTGTTATTTAACCGCCGCCCGAGGCTCGGCGTTGACCTTTACGGCTGGTTTGGTCTGTTTCGCAGCCAACCCTCCTTCTTTCTCATACGGGCTTGGGACCGTCAAGCGGTTGATGTAATGAATATTATTATTTATACTGTCATATTATTTATGCTCGCAGTCAGCTAGGTTTACGCGTGCATTGAGGACTTGAGTTCAGTACTATTTATTATAGCGGAGCTAAAATATGGATAGAATTATCATATATATATATACTATACATAGAATTGTCATAAATATAGTCTTATTTTAAACTAAATTGGCGCTAAAACATTGGGCTCTGCATTTGGTTAAACATGGCGGTGGATTACATATTAAACGCGTTTTTTACAGCGTTATTTGTATATTATATAATAATGTCCTCCTAGTCGAATCCGACTATGGCGGCCGATCTATGTATATTAGTAATATATATGCCATGCCCATTCAACGCATGGATCATCTTACCTTACAGACAATCGGATGATCGACCCTCGTTGCCCTATCCAACTAGGAAACAACAATAGAAAATTGTTAGTCCCCGCGGGATTCGAACCTACGACCTCCAGTTTTTAAAGCACACTTTTACCTCTAGGCTACGGAGGTAGTATTTGGTGTTATACTTTGTTTACATAAATTCTACGTCTCATTTGGCTATATTCGTAGCGTTACATATCGACAAACGTACGCACCGTTCGCCGTTTTTTCGAGTTTTTAAAATTGTAAGAATACCCTCGCAAGTGGATACCGCATGCTGTTCTTTAAAACCTCCCCCTACAACAATTATTACCGGGTGACGGTACTAAATTACTTTCAACCCCCTCTATAAACCATGGGGAGGTTTTTAGTGCCGGTTCAGGTGGGTACGCGAATCGACACAGGGGTGAGTTTATCCTTGGTTACGTGTATTGAGCGATTTTTAAAAACGCTTGGCCTTCTAAATTGTGTATAACTAAAGAACAACTCGGAAAACTGTACCTTTGTATTTGATTTTATTATTTTGTACATTGTTAGAAAGTAACTCGTTTCTCACTTTTTTCTAGTAGCTATTTAATCAACTACACATTAATTTTTTCCCAACGCTAATAATATACTTCTCTGAGCCTCTCAGGTATGGAAATTATTTTGATTAATTAAAACTTTTCTTACGTTCAAACTTAAAACACCACAAAAATCTGTTACATAGGAGTTATCGAAGTTAAAATATCAGGATATCTTTAAAAAAAGACTCACAGCTTCCAGCAGCGGCATTAGTAGCACAATCGGGGGAGAATGTTTGTTACGATAACTCTAACCCTGGTATGGTTTTAATTACTCGATGCTTTACATCATCAGCCTGCCACCGCGGCACTTAGGCCTCCCCTAACACATCCCTATCCATTAAGCGGTTTTTTGGACCGTATCCCACCACGCTGGTCTAATGCGGGTTGGTGGGTGGACCGACTTTTACATGCCCATCGGACTCATGGATCAACTCACTTTTCAAACAATTAGGTGATCGGCCCAAATTGCTCTTACCAACTAGGAAACAACAATGGAAATATGTTGAGTCCTCGAGGATTCGAACCCACGACCTTCGGTTTCTAAAGCATACGCTCATACCATTAGGCTACGGAGGCAGGTCGATGCTTTACGATTGGGTACTCTACTGCACCAGAAAGGATGAACCTGACGGTAGATGACTCGTCATGTCCATCAGACACGCAACGTGAATGGCCACAAACTTCTTTGCCAGTAATAACGCTGGCAGCGGTGCCTTTTACAGCGACCATTGCAGTGATACTTCCCAATACGGTCCTTTGTAAAAAGGTCTAGCTTTAAATTCAAACTTATTTTCAGTATCACGGCCTGGTTATCGGCCATATATTTCTTAAATACTTAAATGCAAACGCAAACAATTATGTTTGTCCGGCTAAAAGAGCATTTTAAAGCCTATTAGAAAAAGATGCTCTACCTTGTAACTAAATAGGTCTGCGGGCATAATCAATTCGGACTATAATAAATTTTATTTATTTATTTAATTATCTACACTTGCACAAAATCAGTACAATGGCGGACTTAATGCCATAGGCATTCTCTGCCAGTCAAGCATTGGGTGGTTAAGAGAATGTTAAGTAGATGCAATAATTAAAAAAAGGGAAAAACAAAGTTTTATACGTAACAACTGAGTCATTTGAAAAGCACTAAATGACAAAATATTAAAGAAAAGTGATACACGTACATAAATATGTACACATTACAAATACATATACGTAATATATATTGCTATACTAGATACACATAAATATAATAGATATATATGGATAATTACATACAAACTCACATACATAAGTACAAAAACATACACACACTTATTTTATACATAGTTATAAATATCAGATTAAAATAAAATAAAAGAATCTGTTTCATTTTTGTAATTGACTTAACGAGTTTCTTGCTAATTTTCCGTTTGATCTCATTATGACTTTTGGCCAATTTTATGGTTAATTTGAATTTTACCTTAAGAAATATATGTACACATGAACCAACCATCATTGATTGTAAAAAATCCAATCTAAAAACCAGCCAAAAACAAATGAAAGGTAAACAAACAGTACATTGATTGATCCCACTAAATCACTGCAATCAATTCCATCCACTTAACGAATGAATACTTAAATGTTAAATCCCCGTTTGTTTACATGTCCGTAGTAGATAATCGACTGTACTCCAGACAAAAAAGCAAATAACAAAAGAAAATCAAAAATGTAACTAACTAATAAGCTAAGTAATTGAATGTTAGCAAACAAAGTCTCATGTCAAATTATTTTGGCGCCAAAACGTTGGGCAATTTTATGTACACATCAACTAGAAAATTTAGGGCGATTGTCCAATTACCCAAACCAACTAGGAAACAACAAAGAAAATTTAGTGAGTCCCGCAGGATTCGAACCCACGACCTCCGGTTACTAAAGCACTCGCCTTCGAAAACATTTTCGCTGCTTACGTTTATGACTTTCAAATTAATATTTAAAATACCCTTCGTATTTCAAGAGACACTTGCTTTCAGACGATGTAATTTAAACAAAAATCGAAACAAAGTTTAATCATGTACGTTGTATTTCCCTTTTAATTACCAGAAATATTACAATTTTAATTTAGCCTCTAAAGATTTCAAAATAGAAAATGTTTACGAAAAAATCAAAAATTAAAATTGTTTTATATGGTTATATTGCGTTTAATTTATATCCCTCTGACAGAAGAAAACTTGAATGTTGTAAATATTTTACCTGGAAAATATAATTATCTTAAATAGTAGATTATTATATTAGTTCTACGTATTTTATATTCATCTTAGTTCTATAAAAACATATTCACATGCACATGTTATGATTTTTAATCGTTTAAGCCATTCCAAAAGCGCGGCAGCCACGCGTGCGCCGGCTGATCAGGGTGACCAACTTAATGTTAAATAATAAACAATCAATATATATTATTTCTTTGCTCAAACTCGCTATGGTTAAATGAGTTTTTATGCATATGAATGTCATTTTAGCGTCGTCTCTTTTGAATATTTGAAAAGATAAAATAATAATAATAATGTCGATTTATATTAGAGATTATTATATCGGCGCACGAGATATTATAGTGTATGTACGCGCTACAGGTGCACTCCATATTCCTTTGTTCTATCATAGTCCGATAGGACGGAAAACCAACATGACCGGAGGAGACAAGGCGCTGGGTCCACTTTTTGCTTACCTATCCGACGCATCGATTATTTTACTTCACAAGTAGTCGGGTTATTAGCCTGCATTGTTCTAACCAACTAGGAAACAACAATGAAAAGCTGTTGAGCCCCGCAGGATTCGAACCCACAAACTGCAGTTTCTAAAGCAACGGCTATGGAAGCAGTCAAAAAAAATATTAAAACAAATGATATTAAAATGTCGTTTGTTTTAATGAAAATGCATTATTTTCACATTCTATAAACACAGTAATTATTTATTTCCGATAAAAAAATCAAGCGCCACGTTTCGTTATTACTTTGAAAGCACAATAATACATTAGTTTCCTTAGTATCAACAACTATCAAATGAGTTTTTATGTCCCGTGCTTACTGTACTTTTGGTCACTTCCACCGCAAGCGAGTATACGGTCTAAATACGAACTCCGTCTCCCCGTCATCACTCGATACAATAAAAGCTCGCTGGGACCCCTACGTCGCTTGTGATTTCACAAACTGAATACCGGCGATGTGTAACGATCGTCATATTGCAATATGTCGTGCCCTGTTTGAATAACTACCGCGTACTCTGTACTGAGTTGCAAAGTATACATACGTACATACACAGGCAGGGTGTTACCCGAGCTTTAATGGTATTTTTATATACGTATGTTAACACTAGATGTTGCCCGTGAATATGGACGCGAGGCAATAAAGAGTTTATATAAAAAAAGATTATTTTCTCCGAAAAAAAAAGGCATCCAAACTTACTCTCAATTACATTAGCTATCGTCCCGTGAGAATCAGACGTTCCAGTAATTAGCCAGGACAAACAGACAGACAGACGGAGTGATTAAACAAATTTTATAAATAATGTTGTTTTGCTATGTGTATCGGTTATGTACATATAAAACGGTTATTTTTATGTTATTAACGAACACTCAATTTCATTTATTTGTATAGATTTTGTTGGTAGTTGATCCCTATATTTTTTGTTTTTTATGTATTGATTTTTATCACTATACTTGGTGTTTTATACTATACTATAAGAAATCAATGTGAAAATTAATTTAAAAGGTTATAAACTTATTGATTGACTGATACAGAGGCACGCTGAACGCTTCAACAGAAGTAGTCATCGGGCTGCTATTATAAATAGCTTTTATATCCTGTTTGTCACAATTACAGTCTCAAGGATCTCTATATATAAACCGAATAATATATGAATAAATGACTATGACATTAAATGTATGAGTTTGTTGATGTTTTCAACAAATTCATACATTTAATGTCATTGAATTGCCTAATGTTTCTATTGATATTAATAAATGTCCCCGAGCAGTATTAAAATATACTGTACAGTATGATATAGTTGAGGTGTATATATATCTACATAAATGCTAAAAAAACAGTTTTGGCTCGTTTCAAGTATCTACATTTTATAGTTTTATATTTAAAAGAGACGATTTTCATTGAAAGTTTCATCCCCTAATTCAACCATTTTGACTTCTTAGACTCTATTCTGAATAAGTACCAACATATCATCGAATTTGGTTTGATGGTATAGACATTAAAGACGGACAGACTGACAGACAGAGTTACTTTCGCATTTATAATATTAGTATGGATTAATTATAGATTCTATGAACTCTTACCTGCCACGAACCTTTTCTTATCTTTCATTCTATAGGTAGTTAGTTTTAACTAGGAATATGCTTTATTAATTTTACTTTTAAGTTTGTGTCACCACTACTACCATCAGCCTGTGATAGTCCACTGCTGGACATAGGCTTCCCCTAATACACCCCTATCCATTAGGGGGTTTTGGACCGTATCCCACCACGCTGGTCCAATGCGGTTGGTGGGTGGACCGACTTTTATGACATGCCCATCCGACCATGGATCATCTTATTTTCAGACATTTGGGTGATCGGTCCAAATTGCCCCAACCAACTAGGAAACAACAATGAAAATTTGTCGAGTCCCCGCAGGATTCGAACCCACGACCTCCGGTTTCTAAAGCACGCCCATACCACTAGGGTACGGAGGCAGTATAGAGTTTATGTGTAAGTTTCATGAATTAATTGCGCACTAAAAATCAGATTTATTTTTTTCTATTATGTGTATTAAAAATAGTATCCGGCCAGGATTACATTTAAAATTACATAGTGCACATTTGTAATTTCGAAAAATGTTTCGAAGCAGTTATTTCACTCAGTACAGAGCGTTGCATTGTATCCATTGTTGCAAGGGGGATTGTGGGCGCGATCCGAGAGATTCGCCGCGCGCTTTTTGCATATCCGTAATTACAAATTCTCGGTGCAACCCCCGGGTAGGGGTGGAAAAACAGAGCTGTCCCATTAGACGGAGTTATTCCTGCCGAGATTTGAATATCGAATTCGTCTGTAAATTATACGAAATCGATATCTATAACAAAAGGGACTAATACTTGTCGAATTTTTATTTCTTACAGCTTTATACACAAGTTAGGACATAGGCGAACTTAAAGTCAAAGCCGTTATATATCGATAAACTTTCGGGTGGTACAGAATATTTTGTAATAGAGACTGAGATAGAATATGAGAGAGAGATTCAGTATGAAAACCAACTACAGTATCACAGAGCCATTTTATGAAGCCGTGAGAGTGTACCATTCAATATTGTTTATGCATAATACATAACTAAATTCATTATGTTTGGCTCTGATTACTATAACTGTTTAGTCTAAAAGTTCTACAGTCAATTTCAAGTCTTAACATAAACAAGGTTGGATCTTTTCGCCGCATAACAATACGTCATGTAATATTTATCCTGAAGCTTTCAGTTCCTTGGGATTTGTCAACTTTGAGCTAGATTTTTGCGTAATGAGGCAATAATTTAATTATAATATTTTCTGAGTTATTTAAGACAAACCTCAGTGCTTACAATCTCTCATTAGCCTGTGTTAGTCCACCGCTGGATATAGCCCTCCCGTAATGCACGCCTTCTCCATTAGGGAGTGTTGGACCGTATACCACCACGCTGGTCCAAAGCGGGTTGGTGGGTGGACCGACTTTTTACATGCCCATCCTACGCATGGATCATCTTACTTTTTAAACAATTGGGCGATCGGCCCAAATTTCCGTCACTAACTAGGAGCCCCCGCAGGATTTGAACCCACGGTTTTTAAAGAAGATCTGCGGTTTCTAAAGCACACGCCCTTACCATTAGGCTACGGAGGCAGTCCAATACTTACAATAATATGTTAAAATTTCATATCGTCACCGGTACATTAAGGATTAAATTCTAAAATTTTCTAGTACTCCGTCCCAATGTTTAAAACAAGCACGCCTTTTATACCAATTCACCATACTTCTCTTTAACGAAAAACTCATATTTACTGGTATTATAGTTCTAGTTGTCTGTATAAAATTTGTTAGTCTTCACAACACCCGTGGGATACACACACACAAGTTTTGAAGGAATGGGCCCCGGTTGTTCAATAAGTTTAAATGTTATAAGCTGGAACTGGTTAATATAATACCAAGATGAGCATTTTTTTTTCCCAATATGTAAAAATTGATAAAAATTGTATTGTAGGCTGCAACAATATGTAAATCTTAGAAAATCATGTCCAAACAACTGACTTGCTCCTTTAGTCATTTTGCCAAGTTATGATGAGGTCAGCTTAAAGAATATTATTTATCTATGTTTTAATTACTCATAAACATCAGCCTGTGTTAGTCCACAGCTGGACCATAGGCCTCCCTTAAAGCACGCCTTCTCCATTAGAGCGTTTTTGGACCGTATCCAACCATGCTGGTCTAATGCAGGTTGGTGGTGGATTTTTTATATGCCCATCCGACACATGGATCCTCTTTCTTTTCAGACAATTGGGTGATCGGCCTAAATTGTCGTAACCAAGCAGAAAACAACGATAATACAAAGTTGTTTCTCCGAGTGATTCGAACGCACGACCTCTGGTTTATAAAGCAAGGGCCAATACCGCTAGCCACGGAGGTAGTTATTAATTAATATTAATAACGCATGTGCAATTAACTGAATACTAAAGTGTTGCAGTGGTACTAAAACAAATGATATTAAAAACATTATTAAATTAAACGCAACTTCAAGTAAAAAAGGTAAAAATACCACAAAATTTACGTATTGCATCATCATCATCAGCCTTTAATAGTCCACTGCTGGACATAGGCCTCTCCTATACCTATCCATTAGGGTTTTGGACCGTATCCACACGCTGGTCCAATGCGGGTTAGTGGGTGGACCGCCTTTTTACATGCCCATCCGACGCGTGGATCATCTTACTTTTCAGGCAATTGGATGATCGGCCCAAATATCCTAACCAACTAGGAAACAAAAATGAAAATTTGTTGAGTCCCCGCAGGATTCGAACCCACGACCTCCGGTTTTTAAAGCAAACGCCTATGCCACTAGGCTACGGAGGCAGTATTGCATATCTTGTAGTAATCAGCAAAAAAAGAAGTTAATATCCTCCGATCCTACTATAAGCATTACTGCTAATTAGTTGTTTCAGCAAAGCGTTCACTTCTAAAACACATGCAAAACCGATATTCAAAGAATACCACAACTTGTGATTAAGCTCTCACAAACTAAACTAAAAAGCGAACGGTTGAAATGGATATCGATTAAGAAAGGGGTATCATTTCGGTATAGCATATAACTGCCTCGTAGCCTAGTGGTATAGGCGTGTGCTTTAGAATCCGGAGGTCGTGGGTTCGAATCCTGCGGGACTCAACAAATTTTCATTGTTGTTCTAGTTGGTTAGGCAATTGGCCGATCACCCATTTGTCTGAAAAGTAAGATGATCCATGCGTCGGATGGGCAGTAAAAGTCGGTCCACCCACCACCCGATTGGACCAGCGTGGTGATACGGTCCAAAACCTCCTAATGGATAGGGGTGTATAGGGAGGCCATGTCCAGCAGTGACTATCAAAGGTTATGATGATGATGATGATGATGATGATATACATATTCTGATAAAACAATAATTTCGATAGATTTATCACATATCAAAACAATTTAAATTTTGTGGCGGTGGGAAAGCTTTATATTAACACATACGACAGTCGTCGCAATGTTACCATTAAAAATAAACGATGTAACATTTACCATAATCATTATCCAAAAGGTAAATAACTAATCTGTTTGACGCGTCGTTTCGTACGCCTTTTACCTTTGCGAAAGACTTTACACAGCATATATACACACACAGACAGACAGACAAAGTATACAACGGACAACCAAACCCAGCATTAGCCGTATGAATGGAATGTTCTCGTACTGTATCGCTCTGAGCATTGCTCGGTCCCAGCGCAGACTATTCACGGCGTTAAATATTTGCCTACGCCACGGCTCGCGACGTCACAAAGCGGCCAGCCGGCGCGCGGTGATTAAAAGGAAAAAATACGCAAATTATATTTTTGTACTTGCTTCTACTTAAACGTGGATGGACGGTGAAACTACTTATGCGGGTATAAACGGCTTTCGGCTTGTTATTAAGGCCTTTTGATGGTTTATTTGCAACTATGAACTTATGCTTCCAGACTCTTGCGTATGGTAATTTTCATCTAATACAGAGTTCAAACGAAGCTACCGTTTCCTCGTACTTAGCTTTTGATGGTAAAAACGGTGGTTAAATACTGTGAAGTAATGTTGCCAACGATTTATGAAAGTCCAAATAATATTTAAGAACTGTTACCCGAAGAAAAGACACATAAGAAACATTCTTAAAGTTTGGAAAATTCATCGTACGCTTAACTTAATATATCGATATTTACGTCAATGAAACAAATATCTGGCTAATTTACGTTTTCATAGTTTTCCAAGCGAAATAAATATACTGTGTTTATGTAATATGACATAACATATCATATGTACGGTGATTAATGTATAAATAACAATAATGTAATGTACAAAAATTAGAGCTGACACATTTAAATAATTGTAATGATCACATCGGCTGTAACAACATATGCAAATCGCAACTCTGTTTTTATGTCATAACGCCACAATCCCTAACTAATTAAAGTGTTTAAAATGTACATCATCGCATCATCAGCCTGTAATAGTCCACAGCTGGACATGGGCCTCCACTAATACACCCCTATCCATAAGGGGGTTTTGGACCGTATCCCACCACGCTGGTCCAGTGTGGGTTGGTGGGTTTAATGACTTAAATGACGGAGCAGAGCCATTCGAAGCCTCGAGAGATTTTTGACAATTGGACTGAAAATAAAAATCTGTTTTGGTTATTAATTTCATATCGGCATATATTTATGCAATGTTTTCTCTCGTGTTTTCGATACATATTCTGACAAATTCTTTGTGGAAATGAGATACACATGTATTCGTAATCTGTGTATTATTTAAAAATTTACTCACTGTTTTATAAATAGCGTTATCTAATTCAATCAGAACGTTCGATTAACAAAACATATTTGCTATATTAAAACCATAACAAGTAATAAAAAAACAACACAGGACTTCGTGCACTTTACACGTATACATGATAATGTTGCTTAAAGTATAATAATATAAAAACATACATTCTACTTCTTTGAATAATTTTAGCTTCGCTTTGGTAAATCTGATCCTTAACCGAACCGCATTTGACCCAAGGATTCGAACATTTGTCCACCAATTCGTACATATAGCATTCGGTGGCAATAGCCGGTGGCAATAGCCGTCTGCGTCATATTCACCAGATGCACCACAAGTCTCCTGTTTTCATAATTTCTCTCGTTGGGCATGACGTCGCGTTCGACACGGCGACATTATACGGCGGTAATGACAAAGAGGACTTTGACTTTGTGCAAAGTCTTTGAAGCCTTGATACCGCATACACTAATATCGACCCTTGCTTTGGCTAGACGTGTCGTATTTGTATACAATAATTCAAGTTTGTTGTGTGTGTTGACAGACGTTCCAATTGGTTTCATAAACAAAGACCAGGTTTTTATTAATAACCCTTATAATAGTACTGATAAACCACTACTTTATTAATTTAAATTGTAATACATATGAATGTCAATAACAACTTTCGTATTATCTATGAATTTGCGACTCAATGTCGCTCAAAAACATTACTTTAATTTAATTATGAAGTAAAATAATGATTGTGACTAATCATCATTATCGTTATCATCGTCAATCTGTGCTCAGTCCACTTCTGGACAAAGGCCTCTACCTAATACTTTTTTCTATGGGCTTGTAGTCTATTACGTGATAATAGGTATAGTATCTCTAAGACGAATATTATCAGAATCAGTTTGGAAGTCTGAAAACGTGGCAGATAATCTTCTTTTTGCTTTTTATTATCTTACAAGAAATAATTTCAGATTTTCATGCGCCTCGGTGGAATCATGACAGACATCTCAATTAGTATAATTAGTTCTTCGTCTTGAGGCCTTCCATGCGAACCTTGGAAATGTTCTTTTAGTGTAGAAATTCAAGAAATTTGTTACCATTGTAATCCACAAATCCCCTTAAGCGGTTTAAAGCTTTAGAATGTACCCTCATTAATTAACTTTTTACCATTTCTTTAGGTTTCTTCAGACGACAGATGAATTTTAACAATTTCAGTAACTTAAACGTATTCGTTCCTGGGGGTTTTCTGATTAAAGAAATAGGATGACGCGTAAGGTTAATTTAACTTTAATGTTCAATGAATACTTTTTAACAATGAACATTAATTAAATAATTTGGCCATAGTAAAAATGCTATTGCTATTAATTGTAGAGGAGGTAAGCCGTTTATAAGAGACCGTCGTGTAGACCTCCGTCTATTGTGCCAAATCATCAGCGTGAAACACTATGCCTTCCATTGGAAGGGTAATGCCAGATTCTTAACAAACTCTTATGTGTCAGCCTGTGGTTCATTTAGGCTGAATTCTATAGACACATTTACCTGTCTCGTGACAGGTATAGATCATCATTAAAATTAAAGTGTAAATCAATTTTCGACTCATCTATTGATCAAGCCTGTTAATAATTTGCGAATTCTTCGCTCCTACAATACTATCCATCGGGCATCATTAAAACTTAGTTAAATAAAACAGGGGGAACATTGGATGAACTGCAAATCTTTGAACACCTGCTCAAGTGTTGCGGTTTACCATAATGTTTGTTAAGCTCTTGGGGATTCCTCTGACGGTTTAGTTTAACAATCGTAACGGTTAGTAAAGGTATAACAAAAGGCCATCATCAAAATGTAGCTTTTTGTGCTGTAATTTAATAAATTACGACCATGGCTATGTAAAAACAATAAGTATAAAAATGTAGAATGATATATAATAATGGTAGCTGTTGCTCTCTGCATCTCCACCGGAGATGAAGTCGTAGGTAGAAAATTTTTGCTTTTAGGCCCTCTTTATCATTCATCGGGACCGCTGCACATGCGATGTGGAGGATGGTCAGTGTAGTGTCAAAGATACGAGTATCTCTTCACCCTTCTGTGACCAAAACGAAGCTGATAGCAAGCCTATCGCCGAGGACACCACAGGTGGAGTCTGCCGCCAGGTACAGCACCTGTGGGAGTATTGAAAAGTGCCAAAAAGTTTGAGTGACCTCCAGAAAACGTGGCGGTTTAAGTCGATGCGAGTCGTACTTGACCCTTTCTTACCCCTGCCTGATAGCCATGCATAGGCTATTTCCCTCGTATAAAAGATGTATGTTAAATATCTATTAAAATGCTGTAATGTTAGTTATAAAGGCTCGTTTATACTGACCCGCCCTAATCGCTTAACCCACTATTAAGAAATCTATTATACCAATGTTGTTAATACATATCTAAGTTTAGGACGCTATCTTTCTTGTTTTATTTCAATTATGACTCTTTGACAAATAGTTCTAAATAAGACTTCATGCAAAACAAAAGTTACAATTAATTTCTCCTGTCCCGTGACCACAGCCGCTGTATTTAAATTTTCGACGTTTTTAAGTGCTAATAGCACTTAAAAACGTTGAAACTTAAAGCATAAATTTAACTATTCGAATAAAGGCAATAAAATCCATTAAAATTTCTCTATTCTACAATAAATATTTTGTATTGGCAATGTCACAGATAACGGCACACAATATGACGTTCATTTTATCGTTTAGACACAGCGCTGCAACAGAGCATATTTGCACACACAAACGCAGGCACGCGAATGTTTTCCCTCGAACAACAAACTACGAGCTATGCACCGTGAATACTGGGTCTGCATTTTTACTTTGCCCGTATGCCTATTGTCCCACCCTCCGTAAAATGACGCCAGCCGGTGATGGTAATAGGCTTGGAGGGTTGCCGGCTCATTTTGCTGATTACAATGAACTTATACTATTGTTTAGCATGATTGAATTGCTTGATGAGCTTTTATTAAGGCTTCGTTTAAGCTTTTATGGTGCTGATGCAATTGTTCTAGTTTAATCATTTTCTTACAGCTAAGCGTGATGATTAAACTAATTAAAAATTGCGAAAGATTGTAAGAATGGATGCATGATTGTTGTTCATACAAGACAAACTTAAGCGATTTAAATGAGACTTGATAACAGCATAGTATATTGAAATAGTGTCATAATAGTAAAATTTAAAAAAAATATCGACTTTAAACTTCACCGATAAGGAACTCTAAATATATAAATTCCTTTAAAAATCAATTAAATTTTTTTGCTTTATATAATTTAAAAAACATGCGCTCCGAATTGAGTCATCATCATCATCATCAGCCTGTGTAAGTCCACAGCTGGACATAGGTATATGTGGGTTGATTGGTCGACCGACTTACATGCCCATCCGACGCATCTTATCGGATCATCTTACTTTTCAGACAGTTGGGTGTTCGGCCCAAATTGCCTTATCCAACTAGGAAACAACGACGAAAATTTGTTGAGTTCCCGCAGGATTCAACCTCCGGTTTCGACAGCACACGCCCTTACCACTAGGCTACGGAGGCAGAGAATTGAGTTAATTGAGTACCACCTTCTTTTGGGAAGTCGGTCAAAATTCAGCCTTCTGTGAGCTGTTAAGGCGTGCACTGCACAAAAACCTTCAGGTTCATTTAAGTACGATATGTGCTGGGTGAGATTAGTTATTAATTACATTACCAACCCGCATTGGACCAGCGTGGTGGGATACAATCCAAACCCCCTAATGGATAGGGGTGCTATGTCCAGCAGTGGACTAACACAGGCTGATGATGATGTAAATCATAAAAAATTATCGCACAATATGAGGATTTAATCTTCACTCTTGATATATTCTCCCTTTACCATGCCCTTTAACAATGTGTTAAGAGTTATTTAGAGGTTTTCATTAATTTAAAGAATTATATGTAATTGATTGCATATCAAGTAAATTAGTATTACTTTAAAAAGTTACGAATTTTTATGTGATTAAAATCCTTTTACTTTTGTTATCTAATGATAAAATAGTCGCCAAAATCTTACTATGAAAAAACCATTTATTTTAAATATAGCCGATATGAAATTTGAATAAATGTTTCTTATAATTGTACACAAAGCTGCTTAACAGATCGTAATAAATCTCTACAGTATAATTATTAACTATATCCTTCACATAATAAAACATATAACAATTTACAAATATTTTGTATATGCGACTAGCCTAGGGATGCGTCTCCGCTTGCGTATACAAAGATAACACACGTTATAAATTATTTACCATAATTATGTAATTCTGGTGTATAACCTATGAAACTGTTACATGCAATCAATATATAATTTAAGGGTATATTATTAAGTTTTGCATTAGAGGTTTACAATCAGCATTCACAAATCATTCCATACATATTATTAGAAGTTCGTCGATGAGGTGGTCATACTACAAAGAATTCGTAAGGTTCCTGCAGTCTTCAAAGTGAAACTACGATCAACTATACATCACAATCATTAGCCTGTTTCAGTCCAATGTTGGACATAGGCCTCCTCTAATGCGCGCCACCGCTTCCGATCTTCGGCTATACTTATCCAGCTCACGCTAGCCTGTTTGCGAATGTCGTCACTCCATCTTGCCGCAGGGCGTCCCACACTACGTTTCCTCGTTCTCCACTGCAGAACTTTCAGACTCTAGTGGTCGTCAATTTTGCGGCTTAAGTGACCGGCCCACTGCCACTTCAGCTTACTAATCCGGTGGGCTATATTAGTGACTTTGGTTCTCTGAAGGATCACATCATTTCTGATACGGTCCTTCAGAGACACTCTGAGTATAACTCTCTCCATAGCTCGCTGAGCGACAAATATACATGTAAAATCCATATTAATTATAAAATGGATAGTAACCGCATAAATAAAAAAAAATAATTACATTCGATCAACTACCTCAATCCAAGGATAGTCAGATGGACTGAAAGTACGCATTAAAAACTTTTTATAGCGATTTTCTGGCAAAATAAACTTTCGTCGCAAACGAATAGTTTGAAATAAAAACTGACTTCCACACAAAGTAGTGAAATATTCGTCATAATACTTCCATACATAATCCCGCATCCAGTACCGTGAAACAATGCCCTCGACAATACATAAAAATGGCTAAAATCGACGATCGCATAGCAGTTTCTCCATTGTTCTGAGCCAATAGCGATTTTTACTACCATAACTACTTCCCATTGTTGGCTTATTGAATATGCTTTCGAGAGTTGAACAACGTTGTGGTTTTGCGTTTATTGCGTCTATCTAGCCAATATTATTAATGAGAATATTATTAACATGTTTTTTGACGCGACAACGTCTTATAAATTGGTTCAAGATAGGGAGGCGCTCTCGAAAACTGTGTCACAGCGCCGATCACGTAACGCTCTCCATAAGTAACCATAAGATAAAGTGAGAGGCACGCGTCTCTCTTACTCGTGCGATGTTGGCCTGCTAAAGTGATAGAGAGACAGAGAGAAAGTGGGTTGATCATTTTTCCCACTATACGAACGAATAGACACATTACAATCATTCTACCACTAAAAGACGTTGTCACGAATAACTTTCGTAACGATTTTACAGGCAACCAGTTTTTCTTTTTATTTATTTATTATGGAATCAACAGGACTAAGAAAAGAATACAATCCTGTAACGGAAAGATAGCTTAACGCATTAGCATCAGTCACTTATAGATTATTGCTCAGAATAATATTTACGTTGCAAAATCTAATGTTAAAAATCTTTATTCAATATATAAGCAATAATGCTTATATATTGATTACTAATTAAACTACTACCGTTGTCGAAAACGAAAAATGAAAGAATCTGACACGTACGTAAACGTTTAGCCAATATTTGATGCGCCACGATTAACTTTGGTAGCAAACTTGAAATTAATCCTGTGAATGTACTGGTGCGGATAAATTTCTTTGAACACTCGAAACTAATGCACTAAGACTTTTGCCAGACACGGATTCCTCGAAATATTCCAGACGTGTCCGTTTAAAGATTGCTATAGGGTGCTTTGATGTAGGCAAAAGCTTTAAAAAGTTGTATGTATTTTTATCCTTTGTTTAAAAAAAAGTCTACACTTCGCAAAAACTATGATATTTTTATTGTATTTCACAGTTAGAAATTTAAAAGTTAGTATGTAAACACTAACTTTTAAATCCACTTATTTACGGATTTTATAATCCGAAACATCGGGAATAAATATGTTTAAGTAACGCGAAAAATCCGTAAATAAGTGGATTTGATACGTATAATCGCGTAAATAAAAGAAATAATTATGTACTAACTTTAACTTTCGGCTTCGCGAGCTTTGCGAAAATCCCAATAAGATACATTTTACCATTTTACAAGCTATGTTTGAAGTAACTCAAAACAAAGAAACTAGAATTTTGTATTACAACGTAACAAACATTCTACAAGTGCAACACGTAAGAAACTTTGACATGTATAATATTTTTTTGGATGTGTTTAAAAAGGCCAAAAGATATTATTGGTGCATTTCTTGCGTGCGTATAAAACGCATTTTGCTTGAAAAAAATTAACTCAATTTTTCGCCATTTCGTACAAAAAATAAACAATAAAAATAATCCCGCTAAAAACTAATCATTCAGCATTTTTGCCCTCGATATTGATTTCAAATTACAATGAGACGTTTTTATAAATCGAGACGTATAAACAATACGCGAGCAAAAATAAAGCCATTCGATGATAATTCGCCGTATCCCGCGCCGTATATGGCTTGTGTTTTTATCTTTTTTTGGCACACCGGCCAGTATTTCCATTTTGACAGCGACGCTTTGACAGATCGCTTTTTTATCTGTTGTTTTTTTTTCACTGGATGCCTGTTCGAAATCGTACATCGTGCGGCCTGTTTTATTTGTCATTGTGATTTTATTGTTTCAAGCGAATCATTCTCGTGTATACTTTAACTTGTTTTACAGTGTTAAAAGTATCAATTATAGAAATATGTAATATGTATAATTATATACAAATATATATATTTACTAAAATATAAATTAAGTGATAGTGATAAAACTATATAAAGGGTCCTGCCTGTTAAGTCCCGTCACGGATGCGCTATCGGACATGGCTTGGCAATACTTTGCATAGATTGACCACAATGACCGAAATTAGTAAAAACGTGAGAAAGCTCTACAGTGTTTCAGGTTGAATGGCACCATAGCTAGTAGTTACTGCGCAAACTAATAATATGGAAAGAGCTTATTACTTAGGCTAAAGAAATATATTTCAATAAACAAATTAATAGATTACGAGAATTTAGTTTTTCCGAGTATAATAAGATCATAACATAAATAAATAACAAATCTAATTTGCTTTTCTTGGCCGAGTATCAAGACACTTAAGAGACTCGCGTAACATGCCATCCCACGAAACTGACGTCACACTTGGCACCCCAAGTGTCCTATCGCACTCGCATCTAGTAATCCTGGACATTTACTTGGCCATTTTTGGTAGACTTACCGCAAATATATATAACCAACCATACTCGACCCAAATAAGACATGGAATATAAGCATAAATTTATAAAAAAGGCGGCGGGGACACCAATAACAACGCGTTGCCTTTTTGCTTAATTAGTGTACGAAAAATTGAGATTCGGTTTCAATGTACAAGAAAGTAACGCATAACAAAGAAGAGGCTTAGGACGGATGTTGTTGTTTTAAGTCGACTGCTACTCAGTGATTGACATCTCCATGATAATTCATCAGTGAGAACTCTAGATGTACGTCTTTAATTATACTTAGAAACAGTTCATCATCACCAGCCTGAGTCGGTCCACTGCTGAACATAGGCCTCCCCTAATACGTGCCATCTTCGGCTGTTCTCATCCAGTTTAAAACGATCACTTTGCGAATGTCGTTTCTCCATCATGCCGCAGGGCGTCCCACACTAGAACTTTCCGACTCCGGCCATCGTCAGTTCCACGGCTTATGTGACCAACCACCTGCCACTCCACCTCTTCGCTTCCTCATCACCCACAGAGCCTCAAATCGAAAGTCTTCGATCAGTGCGTTCTACCCTTAATGACCTACGGTGCCGAGACTTGGACACATACTGTTCGACTGGTTCACAAATCTAAAGTCGCTCAGCGAGCTATGGAGAGGGCTATGCTTGGAGCGTCTGTGAGGGACCGCATCAGAAATTGCATGATTCGTCAGAGAACCAAAGTCCCCGACATAGCCCACCGGTTTAGTAAGAAACACGTACTGTCTATTATGTACCTCGGCCTTGTACATCTCTGTAGGCTAAGACCTTTAATAAGACATTTAATAAGTGCTTTATAAACACAGATACACTAAAAAAAATATATTATCTCTCTGATGACGAGAAATGGCTATAAAATATCATCGAATCACTGAATCAAACTTACGATAGCAGTTTCTAAAGCGAAAGCTACGAAAGTGACAGCTATAACAAGGTAATATACACTTTCAATCAGATCTTCCGTATGTTTACAAAGTGTAATATCAATTTGATAAATAAATAGTAGTAATCGATAGCATTTCCAAGATAGTATATCTACAGGTCTTTAAGTCAACTATGCCAGCGGCGGCACGTACTCGTAAGCAATGTTCAGTGATCCCGTAAGTTTATCTCAGAGCCCCTTGCCCTATTACATAGTAATGGCAATAGGATCACGATTTATAGATAAACTTTAACCTGTTGAAATAGCACCAGTATGTATATCTTTATATATATAACTCTTCTGTACGTGTGTTGACAGTGTACTCCTCCGAAAGTATCAAATCCATTCATTTACTATGATTTTTCGTGAGTTAGTTAGTTAGTAATATATAATTTATTTCCGACGTTTCGGATTCTTTCAGGCATCCATCATCACGGCATACTAAGTTGGTATATGTCTGTATCTCAATGTTTTGGAATAATATTCAGAGTTTTTATTTAAAATTGACATTAATTATCTTCATTTTGAACATTGAGTTGACAAAAAGTATGTTGTCCTTTGGCTTTGTAGTTTTTAAATACTAAACCCAAAGATATAAAAAACAAACCAATACATGTTTACAAATTACTTAATATTTAACAACTAATACACAACTAACTACACAACATGTTGTGCAAAGAATAATAATATTTGCCTTGTCATCAACCACAGATGTTAAGTAATGATAAATTGCATATTGCATTTATTTATATTGCTACGTAAATATTGTGTAATAGCCGCGGCAGCTTAAGCAAAAGAAGCATTCATTTATTTTTAAAATAAAAATATGACTGACTTTAAACAGCGTGTAACTATTGTCTATAAATCGCGATTTCTACCACTGCATTTTAAATCTCTGAAACGTTTTATGTATATACGTAGAATCAGTTATTTTCAATGCAATACCTTGTATGTATAATTATTTCTTTTATTTACGCGATTATTATACATATCAAATCCACTAACTTACGGATTTTTCACGTTGGTTATGTATATTTATTCCCGACGTTTCGGATTCTTTCCAGCATCCATGATCACGGGCAGACTTAGTTGGTCTATGTCTGTATCTCAATGTTTTGGAATAACAAATGGTTTGACAAAAAGTTGTCCTGTGGCTTTGTAGTTTTTAGATCTTTGGGTTTAATTTTTGAAATTTTTGGATCCCAGGATGGTGGCAAAGACCAACCATCCTCTCTATTAAAATTTGGATATTTTTTAATTTCTATTGCTTCCCGAATCATCCTTGGAACTTTTATGTAAACTGTATTATCTTAAAATGAGCTTTAAATATGCCTGATTGCAATTTTAAAAAATGTTTATATTATAATGCTTCCTGTGGGTTACTCTTATAACATAAATATGTGCCCCCTCCAGCGTTTTCCTTCGTTATATTTAAAAAAAATTTAATATTACAAAAGTTATGGTCAATATATTTATCTTTTGAATTGTTTTTCGGCTACGGTGAACAATTTAATTTTTATCAAATCCACTTATTTACGGATTTTCGCGTTGTAAATATATTTATTCCCGACGTTTCGATTCTTTTCAGCATCCATGATCACGGGCAGACTAAGTTGGTATATGTAACCGATCGAATAACCGTCGTTTATTCGAAAACATACAGAGATACAGAACGTATTTAAGTACGCGAAAAATCCGTAAATAAGTGGATTTGATATGTATAATCGCGTAAATAAAGAAATAATTAATTTAAATTTAGTCAGGTACGTTACGTACCTTTTATATAAAAAAATGACAGCCTATATCTTGTCCTTCTCATATAAACCGAATCACAAACTCTGTATTAAACCAGGTAATACCGGTGGCCTAAAGGGATAGGGACAGTACGTGTTTCGCTCTCAAACAACGCAGTGAAGTTCGTTACGTCTACACTGCGGCCTATTGTTGCGATGGAAATGCGGAAAGTTAAAATGAGTTTTCTTTTTTCTTCGTTTAAACAGCGTACAACGTTTAGCGAGGCTAATGTTAAGATTTGGATTTTTCGAACAAACATCTGGTGGAAAGTTGCTTGGTAATTTTAAACAATCTTCTATTTTCGTTTTGTTTTTGTGTAAAAACAAAATATATCGCTCTTTTTAATCTATTTACATCAACTCAGGATAGATCTTCATTATCATAATTAGCCCTTATCAGTCCACTGCTGGACATAGGCCTTGTCTATCCTTTGTTATCCCTGCTACTCGCTGCCAACGTGAACCGGCTACTGCGCGGAGACCGCCATCCCACCTGTCTGGGGGTAGACCAACACTCCGTTTAGGACAAATCTTATATAGATCAAATTTTATATGGATCTTCACAAGTTAAAACTTCAAATATTTTGATACTAACTTCTGACGTCAAAATAACGATTCCTCGAATAAAAGCAATAGATATTCATCACCAACTACATGACATCATATTGTCATTTTGACTACTTCAACCAATGATATGGTGGCATACGATTCTATATATATTCACTTTATAAAACATCTTTTGGCTTCCTTTTAATATTTTAGACGCTTGGGAACCCGACGTGATCTTACATCTTAGCTAAAGACTAAAGAAATCGAGTAAAACGTATTCAGTACTTCGTGGAATCGATATCTCGTTTCGGATATTAATTCGATATTGGCCCTCACAGCAGACATGGTTATTACCAGACTGGGGGGCAGACAATCAATGTACAACAGAAGCTCGCCTCTCCTCCATCTCTGTAGACTCGATAACAATACTTGGATAAAAGATATTGCACTCCACGCTTTTGTCGTCGAAAGACCCGCTGTTATTAAATCAGCATATCTATTGTATGTCAGGAAGACGTTTTTAATGATTATTAGCTATATTAAATGAATATTTTAATTATGATACACTCGTTCTTTTAAACATCAAAAAAATTTTAACTAGCTCATAATTTTCAGCGTCTGGCGCGTATAATTTTTAGATAATAGAATGCTATTCATTATTGCTAATAGCTTTAAAGCTGTTTCAGCCATATTATTGTAGAGTTTCATCTTAGTTCATAACATACTTTTAAGGATATAGAACAACTCACATCTTGCTTACAGCCAGTGTTTTCAAGTCAACCGTAGAAGTTTGTGATTTTCGGACGAAGTATTTATTTTATTTCTAAGTTACCTATAAAAACTTATTAACCACCTTGCTACCGTAAAATTATTTAACAAAAAAAAATCACATGCCATGTTTAACGTATCAAAAAATAGAAAACATAAAAATTTTACTATCAGAGCTATTTAGTTAACATTTATGTAAATGTGTAACAAAAAATGGTTCCGAAGTGAGTACCTCCTCCTTTTGAGAAATCGGATCAAAATTACAATATTTTTATAAAAACAGACGTGTGTTGAAAAAAAAAACATGAAGACGACTTTAAAAGTTAAATAATGTTTAGCGTTCCATTTTCCTGCGCTATTATTCTTTACCACTTAGAACTTTCACGAATGCTACATTACAAACATAAGTTAAAAAGAAATAACAGAATTTGGCATTAAAATAAAAATTTAAGTGGAATATAAATTCTAGCACACACGCTTCTAAGAGATGTCATCTTATTTTATCCTATAAGTAATGCCGTCTAGACTTCCAAACCGTCTTCTTTTAAAGTAAAAGAAATGAGGCTTAGATACGACCAAATCAATAAAATAAGATATACTTATTAAATGCTAAAACACTGATAGATTACTAGTTTTTTCTAATGCACTAAACAGTAGTATACTACTTAATGTAGATAAAATATTACAATATAGATTGACATATCAAATCCACTAATTTACGGATTTTTCGCGTTACTTAAATATATTTATTCCGACGTTTCGGATTCTTTCCAGCATCCATGATCACGGGCAGACTGGATCATCATCATAAATTAGTGGATTTGATATGTATAATAATTGCGTAAATAAAAGAAATAATTAATATGTATTGTATTATTTGTATAGGTTTTCAGTGTCTTCTTTGATCCATAAAAAATATTAAACAAATTTAAAAAAATATAATCAATTCTCCTTTCTCGAAGCATCGAGTCAGCATTAACTGTATCCAGATTTAACTGAATAACCGTTAATGCGCATGGATCACAGCGAATAACCTTTACAACCCAAAAAGTGAACTTCTTGTGATAATTGGATAAGATATAAGTAAATATACAGGCACTGACATCCTGCCAAAAATGACCAAAGATAGTCATAATTGGGACCGACATTTCATTTGCCTATTCAACATGGAGTGTTTTACTTTTTAGACGAACTTAGTTATCGGCCCACATTATTTATTTTTACTTATTTGCACAATTGAAGTACAAAAGGCGGACTTAATGCTTAAGACATTTTTTATCTGCCAACCTTAGGGAGGTTCAGAGATGACAATGTGAGGGCGCAAAAATAATGAAAATATATAATGTTCCGAACTTATAGCAGTTATAAAATCGAGTAAGCTAAAACAAAAGAAAGTTAACTCAATAATAGAGAACTACATACACAAACTTTATATAAATAAACTAACATATCAATAAATAATTTAACATAATATGTAAAGAAATACATACAAATTATACAATTACATATATACTTATAAAGTTAACTAACTAGAAAACAACTTAAATACAGTAAAAAAAAAAGATTTTTCATCATCATCATCATCATCAGCCTGCTTCAGTCCACTGCTGGACATAGGCCTCCCCTAATGCAAGCCACCGCTTCCGATCTTCGGCTATTCTCATCTAGCCCACACCGGCCACTTTGCAAATGTCGTCACTCCATCTTGCCGCAGGGTGTCCTACACTGCAGAACTTTCCTACTCCAGCGGTCGACAGTTCTGCAACTTATATGGCCGGCCCACTGCCACTTCAGCTTACTAATCCGGTGGGCTATATTAGTGACTCTGGTTCTCTGACGGATCACACAATTTCTTATGCGGTCCTTCAGAGATACTCCGAGCATAGCCCTCTCCATAGCTCGCTGAGCGCCTTTAAATTTATGGACCAGTCGAAACGTAAGTGTCCAAGTCTCAGCACCGTAGGTCAGTAACGGTAGGACGCACTGTTCAGATTTCGAGTCAGTTGTGGCATTCCGACGTGCTCAAACGACGAGAAAACTCGGCGTAAAAGTAGTCCATAAATGCCATGCACAGGGGCTGGTTATACTCATGTATCTTCTGTATAACCTGCCGCACTGTGTGGATGTGGTCTATGGTGCTGTAACCCCTCTGAAACCCGGCCCCTTCTCGAGGCTGCGCTTCGTCATCCATGAGTGGCTTCACCATGAGATCTAGTGTTTCTCCCGAAAGTTTAGACTTTTTGCCTGCACGTTGCAGACAGCAGAGTTTTGCACCCTCGTCGAGAAGAATTTCTACCACTCGTTCGAGGTCCTCGTCAACGTCCACGTCGATTGTATTTTCCAAGGCAGAGAATCGATTTTCCAGGTTGATCGACAGGATGATAGGATAGGCTCAATGATAGGCTGGAGCAGATTAGGCCGGAGCGTAGACTTTATCAATCGGGACCGTTCAAGCTTCAAATCTATATTCAGGGTGCCTCTCAGAAGTCGGTGATCACTTCCGGTCTTAAACCTAGAGATCACTGAGACATCCCTGAATATGCGCTTTTTGTCCGATATAATGAAGTCTATCTCGTTTTTGGTCATAGTATCGGGGCTCTGCCACGTCCATTTCCTTTGGGGCTGTTTCTTAAGAACGAGTTCATTAAGAACAGCCCCTCTCGCTCGAGGAAATTGACGAGCATTTGCCCCCTATGATTTCTGCTCCCGTAGCCATATGATCCCAGCATCGATTCGCTGCATGCCTGAAGAAAAAAAAAAGATTTTTATGCGAACAAAAAACGTATATTATGCAAATCAAAACTTTAAGTTAGTGATGAGTACGGAATAAAACCGTTGAAGACGGTTCTATAAATATTTATATATTACTTACCGTTTAGCGTTTAAGGAGTTTAAACAATAATTTGTAAGTATTGTTGAAGTAACTTAGGTTTTTTTTAAACAATACAGAATAGAGTCTTATCGCCATGATCTAGATATACATACATAGATAGATCTCTAGTTTAATAAGTTATTTTTTAGCCGTATTTATAAATCTGATCTCGACGTACGCTCAGATACAAAACCTGCAAAATACAAAAGGCTACTTTGAGAATAAGTGCTATCGGTGTCATGGGAAATTTGCTATAAGAATTCTACTATTAAATTAACGAGCAAGCTGAAGGTTGAAACATTACCCCGACAGACTAAAATAATGTTCACATCAACTCATTTGTGCGCTAAGCTAAGCAAATTTATTTCTAGTACCCACTATTTTTCTACTATAGGCTAGATAGGGTAGCATAGAGTAGTTACATTACTAACGCACATCTAGCAAAATAGTTGTTTGCAAAAGACTACTGAAATATAGTTTAAAGCAACACTATGTCACAACTCATAAAGGAAACCATCAATCCAAAGTCTTCTGTTTGTCACCACAATAAGAGTGTCTATCATTCGGCAACTGTTAATATATCGATAAACAAAAACAAATCACAAAATATTTGAAAAAAAAGTGTACCGATATTAAACCCGATATTAAAATAACCAAACATGTTTATCACAAAGAACACTCGAACAAGTTCAAGCCCCAAGTGCATTTCCTTATATAATTACGTTATCACGTAAGCCAGGAGGGGGGGGGGGGGCTTAATGGTCCTTAGTGATTTACCTAAACTGGGGTGAGTAGCGGTGCGGAAAGCGCAGCATTGAAGGCTCCCTGTAGCTACCACTTGGCGTGAGTAATCTTGGCCGTTTACCCTTTTTAACGATTAGAAAATTACGGGGCTGGGTTGGTGGTGAATTAGTGGAGCCGGCCGGAACATGGCTCACAAACTGTTTTAAATAAGTTGATACAATCAGTACAACGGTTGTGTTCAGTGTGTATTGTGAGTAAATGAAAAGTAGTTTTTGTATAAAAACGTTAACACATTTACGAAAAAATAAAAAATAAACTTTTGAAGGAGTCTTATTTTTTCATGAATGGCTTTATTATAAATTAATTGGTATAAGCTCTCAGTATAGGTGTTTTTAAATTACTATTTTGGTGTATCGAATATGTTAAAGGTTACTTTCAAATTTTGTATGCTCTCCTCCATACTCTACCTCTTATTTTAAAATACTTTGCTTCACTACCTCTATAAATGTATTTCTGTGGTATTCTATTTCTAATGCTCTAATGTATTGCTTAATGTATTTCTTTCTTATCTGATATTATTTGGGCTTGCGTGCAGTTGTGAGAATACAATCAAATCGGATTTGAAAAATAAATCATCATTCTAATCCTTATCTTCTTTCCCACATTCTACTTCCGGCCAACGACTACTAACATATAATTTTATTGTGGCAGAGTTTCATTTATACAGTATTGTATTTTAGTGAGAGCAAATTAATCTAAAATAACTTTTATTATTTATTTATTATGCACAAAAATCCCGCTGCTCCGTAATGTAATGTTAAATGATCAGTTATTGATTACAGTTGAAAACAATTATTAAACATAACAAAAATATATTTATCCTCTGAGTTGAAACGAAACTATTTATTCATTAAATTTAATGCGCAAGTTTGTACAATGGCGGACCAAATGCCAAAATCATTTCTATCGTGTTAAATGTACTCTCTATATACGTTTTAATAATTTCTAATTTATCTCTTGCATGTCGTTCATACACAGAGTAGCATGAAACACATTACATATTCCGGAAACATATAAGACATCTGTATATTAAAGGGTATTCCGATGTTGCCAAGTTCTCGTACGCCGTAGCATCATTATATTATAGAAGTTTGCCGAGTTTTATCAGCATCTTTTATCAGGTATACAGGCAAAGTTTCGCGTTCGCTTCGCTCGGTAATTCGGTGAAAAGATTTGTACGAAGTTGGCAAACGAAGTAAAACGCCAAAGTACTTACAGTTCTTAACTTATGCCATTTGAATATTGAAAGAAAGTTGTTTTGGTATGTTAGAAAGGTTGCTTTTAAAAATTATTATTTTGGCTACGATTTGTGGTTAGTACAGATCGTCCTTTAAGGAAGTTCAATGTTATGAATACAATCAGCATATCTTACGCGATTGTATGTCTGTTTGTGTCATCGTTCGGTGGTCAATATGTGTCAATAACACAATTTATCAACATTAAAATAAAATATTATATTTATTAATAAATACGTAATTTTTATATTTATTCCCGCGAACTCTTGCTAGGGTTCATAATACATCATTTTAAATGTTGAGATATATGTATAGTAACTAAATAATTATAAGATGCATCAAAAGTTTAAGTGCACGTTGCTTTTAAATTGGTATATCTTAAACCGTACACAAAAAAGATAATAACGATGATAAAGTTTAAGAGATTTTCACTCAATTTTTTCCTACTACAAAGAACAGTAACCGTACGGAGATTGCAAAAGGATCAATCACACAAATGTCCTACTTACTTCACGACCGCAGTCGTCAACAGGCTAGCTCTCTGGAGATGCTGAGCTTTTAGCCGATTGCAACACTATTGTGACTGGGACGCTCCGTATACCGTCTACGAGGCACGACTCGAAAGTTTCGAGTTGTGTGATCGCAAACAAGTGATTAGCGCTGCGGGTTGCCCTTTTTAATTTTGAACTGAAAACGTGCTTTTTGAAGGGAATGCGAGAGTTGTGACATATTTCTAAATGATGGTCGTATATAGTGTAACATGGCGTGGGCGTATGACGCTGGATTATATTTAAATAGGGACTTGCTGTTACCCGCGACCTCATCTGCGTGAAATAAAACAAATGTCCGCGAGGAGTATTGAAATATGCTGTATTGTAAAATATAAATGAGCTGTTCTTATTGCATGTGCCTATCATTAGACACAAAATTTTAAGACTTTTCTTTTCATATTGACATTCATCCCGATTTCAATCCCTAGTTCATCCCCCTACAGTTTGAAAGTACAAAATTGCTAGAAAACAGCACTGATGGCTCGTTTTGAGTATAGACACCAAACTTCATAGTTTTATGTTCAACAAAGACCATTTCCATATAAATTCCATCCCCTGTTTCCAGCCTTTCGACTACTTTTATCGGAATAATTAATAGCCTATGTTTCATCAAACTCGCTTCGATCATTTAGACAGTAAAGACAAACAGACGGATTGATAGACAGACAGAGTTACTTTTGAATTTATAATATTAGTATGGATGAGATATATCTTAGCGCGTTGTTTTCTACAGAATGAGCTTTATCATTTACACGTCGTTAGAATATACTATAACTTCAATTAGGATCTTAGAATCTGAAATTAATTTATGTCGTAGATTCATAGATTTAAAAGTGAGTCACACAAGCCGCCAAGGTGTTTGGTTAAGCGATTTAATAGTGTAGTTCACAGTTTTTTAGCCGTTTCTCTGTGCAATTCAAACTACCATCTCTTTAAGATTTAAGGACAAAAAATGTATCGTATTAAAATTTTTTTTTGTCAAAACACCAAATCATTTGTTCCTTTATTACGGCTTTGCAGAAAACACAACGATGTAGCTCTCTGATTATATTTTAGGGATTAATAACAACGCTTTGGAGCAAAGGGCGAACTTAATTAACTTACCCTAAAATCGTTGGCGTAAAAGCTTTATTTATCGCAACCATCTCCCTATAAAGGAAAAATAAAGGCATTTGCTCATTTCTAAACAACAAAAAACATATTTTCAAAATAAACTAACCTCCCTTTTGCGAAGTCGGTCAAAACATATGGAAACAGGTGGACTAACGAGTTGTTTGAAAAGGCTTTTTAGGCCAGACGCTGAACCGCGTCTTTGTTTTACCAGCTGACCCGCGCATGTATCTATGTAGGCATATGGTACATAAATATAACCACTAGTCAACATTTACAATTGCTGCTCCACTTATGTTGCCGCGGAGACGAGTAACCGGGACATTTGTTTGAAAAATAGTACGACCAAATTTTAAAAATATTTTAAAATTCATCATCATCATCAGCCTGTGCCAGTCCACTGCTGGAAATAGGCCTCCCTAACGCACGCCACCGCTTTCGATCTTCGGCTATACTCAGACAGCTCATTCCAGCCGCTTTTCCATGGGACTTTGAAAACGACGACCCTGTGACCTTGACTGTTACGCCATTAGGTGTGGATTCGATTCCCATTACGGGTGAAATATTGTGTTATGAACATCAATCAGTTTTTATCAAATCAAGTTTTGATGGCATTTGATTGTCGACCGTATTAAGTATTGTAATCACATATCACTCATCCACTGCCTCCGTAGCCCAGTGGTAAAGGCGTGTGCTTTATAAACTGGAAGTCGTGTTCGAATCTGCGGATTTCACAAATTTTATTTTGTCCTAGTTTTTAGGGCAATTTGGGCGGATCACCGAATTGTCTGAAAAGGATGTTCCATGCGTCGGGTGGGCATGTAAAATGTCGGTCCACTCACCAACCCGCATTGGATCAGCGTGGTTGGATACGGTTTAAAAACCCCCTAAAAGGAATAGGTATACATTATGTCCAGCAGTGGACTAACACAAGGCTGCTGATGATGATCCACATACAGCATACTGTATAACTATAATCAGGTTAGACCAGGTTGTAACTAGTTTAATTTATTGCTTCTTTGGTCTAATACGTCGCGTCTAATACGTTATATCGTACATATTTTTGAAGTTATTCTTTGGCACGCTGAGGAAAAAAATATGAGTTATTTTCTACGACGTGCGATTTTAAGGACACAGTCACAAATACCGACACTTTGAAGTTAGCTTTAAGCAACTGCCAACTGTATACTACCATGCGCGCACAGCATCACAAAAAACCGACCGATATTTATTTTCACATACGTATAATGATGGGTAATAGATATTTTTTAAGATTATATTAGATTTTTATTTTACTACACCAAAGAAGTATATTAAGTGTCCTTCTAATGCGTGTAGGTCATATAAGTACATACACACTTATCAAACTAAATTACCTCTATTTATTTCCTTGTTTACGCGAATGCTACAAATTATTGAATAAAAGGACTTTTTACGCATTTTATAGCGTTTATATTTAAATCCGACGTTTCGAAACTTTCCAGCGGCCGTGGTCACGGGCTAGACTGTTACAGTTCTACGTCGTAATTTAAATATGTAAAATAAACGCGATAAAATCGGTAAAAAGTCCTTTTAAATTACCTCTTCTTAATTTTCCTGAAAGTAAACCTGTCATATATATTATCGATTTAGTTGCGATAATAATTTACATTTTTTTTGTAAATAAATTTACCTTTTTATACTTGATTTTTTCGAACATAATATTTTAGCTTTAGAAGTTGCTTTCAAAATTTATTACGTAGGTACAGACGAGTCATATTCAATTCGTAATCGTTAAGGAATTTTGTCGCCTGTCAAAAATTCTAATTCCATATTCAGCATGATTGTCACGTAGACACCTGTGAGATTTTCGCGCATCAATCGGATGCTTAACATACTTGATATGTTTAGGGTTCCGTATCTCAAAACAATAAAATACGAAGCTTATATAGTATCACTCTACCGTCAGTTACTATGTCTTTACTTTTGTCTATACTTAAGCTGATACAAACATTGAATAGACGTACACAAAGCAACGAATTTTACGTATGGTGTTGATTTTCGTCGACTCTCTTCCAATGATCAATATCTCAGGGTCAGTTCATTTATAAGAAGATTAGAAAGTAACACTTCATTGCTATTGGTTACCTTGCTTACATCTTCATCATCATTATCAGCCTGTGATAGTCCACTGCTGGGCGTAGTTCTCCCCTAATACACCCCTATTCATTAGGGTTTTGGACCGTACCCCATAACTGCCTCCGTAGCTTAGTGGTATGGACGCGTGCTGTAAACCGGAGGCCGTGGGTTCGAATTCTGCGCGGAGGCAACTTTGTGTTATAGTCGTTTTCTGGTGGGTTAGGGAAATTTTGCCGCTTACCCAATTGTCTGAAAAGTAAGATTATCCACGCGTCGGATGGGCACGTAAAAAGTCGGTCCACCCACATACCAGCATTGGACCAGCGTGGTGGGATACGGTCTAATACCCCCTTACATCTTATTGACTGAGTATAAATTAAAGAGTTAATTATTAAAAGCATAGACCGTAGACGCTTTTTATCCAGAAGGCTTAGAATAATACTTGTATAAAAAATTACGATGACAAATCGGTAATTATTTCTCTAGTAATCAGTATAACATACAATATGTATATTTGTGATACATTTACCCCCAATATACATATTGTATATAATGAAATAATACATTTACAATATGTAATGTATATATACTCAATGTACATTATGTAAAAGTACTTTTATGGTAACTTTCATTTTGGTTACGACTTTGGAACTTCGGCAAGTGATTGCGTTTTTAATCAGTACACTTTTTAAAATCTATATTATAATAATTCTACATAAAAGATGTAATCTATATATATATAAAAGAGATTCCCACGTGCATATTGCCTCATCACGATATCTCTGGAACCGTAAGGCGTAGCGACTTGAAATTTGGTAGGAATATTCCTTTCGCCGAGTGGAGGTCAGCTAAGAACGGATTTTACGAAATTCCACCCACAAGGGGGGTTGGGGGGTTGCTACTGTTCAATATACGCTGCTGGATAAAAAATGAACTATTTTCCTAACAGGAGAGCTATGCGTGATTTGTTTGAATAATAACATTGTAGATTGTAGCCTTCTTTATAATCTATAAGCGAGTGTAATACAAGTACGTGTAAGTTCAAATACCAGAGGCTTAAGCTTGCGTATTTTATTATCTATACATCTTGGAGAGTCTGTTTTTAACATAAAAAAACGTTTTTACATAACCGATACATATAAAAAAATACTTTATTTAAAATTTTTGTGCCTGTTTGTCTAGTCTCTGGAATGGCTGGTCCGATTTTGACAAGGCTTTCACTGGAAAATAGCTGAGTAACTTAGGCCACCAAAAAAAACATGTATAAACACGCAGGCGAAGTCGCGGGAGAGAGTTGGTATAACAATAAATTATTACAGATAAGACACTATTTATTATTCAGCTTTATAAGTTCTATACTGTAAAGTTTCATCAACAATCATGAATCATTTTTTGCGTAACAAGACCACGTAAGTCAGTTAAAATAATTAACCTTTGCTCCTTCAAAATTAACAAGCAAAATAGGTTATTTATCAGCATTAGTTATCAGTCTAAATATATAAACATTTCGTATAATTTTACTTTGATACTAAAGTCCCTACAGACCAGCCACGGCTAGTTTTATTCAATTTATACGTCACCACCAAGTGTTCATAGTCCAACATAAAGGCGGCCACAAACTGAAGAGCAGTTAAAACTTGTTTGTATAACAGGGGTGAAATAACGGTTAGTTTGTTGATAATTAGCGCGCTATAAATAGCTGTTATATATAGCTCGCCGGAAGCCGGTAGACAGCGCGGCGCTATTTCCGTTGTTTCATTCATTCTGTTTGTTGTACCTTTGAACGACTTTGGATGAAAGACGATGTTGTTGCTGTTTATAATATTGTTTTGAATATGTAGACTAAAATAGGAAATGCCTTAAAATGTATAAAAAATCAAAATAGTATAAACCACCTCCGTGGTCTAGCGGTATTGGCCCTGGCTTTGTAAACTAGGAGTCGTGGGTTAGAATTCCGCGGGAAAATATTTTATCTGCCATTCGCGTTAAAAGTTCGTTACTTATACGTCCGTCATTTATATACCTACTTTGAATTAATTTGATTAAAAACTGTTTATTTTACCTAAATAAACAATATTTTATGTACTTAATACATACAAAATAATAAAAAAAACAAAATTGCAATTAATTTTACAAATCTAGTAATAACAAATATACAGTTGGCATTAACATCTTCATTCAGAATAGAGAAATCAAATTCACTTATTGCTTGTCCAATTATTAAAAAAAAGCCTTTTGCTATACGACAATCCTGCGTATTCGGTGGGAAGATACACTTAAACATTTCTCATTTCGTATTATAATATCGCTTTCACTGCTTCATTTCATGCTTCGTTATAAACAGCCACGTTCCTGTGGGAACCCTGTCTTCTTAAAAAATCGTTAATAATACTATTACCCAAGTCACCTGTAACATTGCTACTTCTTATCCTAATACATCTTCACGTGAAATGCAATTAATCATTTTACTCAAAATAATTAACTACGCAATATAAAAAAGATAAATAGGTATTGACGAATGAAATATGAATTACTTTAGTGTTCATATCATTTTACCATTTTTATATAATTTAATTATTAATCTAATTCGTATTTTCGAGGCGTTTAATAATATATAAAAAAAATTACCTAACTAGCCAAATTCAATAATCTCGATCCACTCCGTAAATTAAACCGAACATCGCTTTAGAAATAAATAGAATACTTAATTGCATCCTGCTTACACAAAATATATCTTTTCTACAGCGTCGACTGACACAGAAGTACAGCATAGCAGTGGGTGTCCCTACCCTGGTCATCCGCGGCAGAGCTGTGCGTGATGCCCTCCTGAACGACCCTGCCGGTGAGAGATTCCCCTGGCCGGCACCACCACTGCAGGATGTGCTACGCGGTGTACAGTTGCTAGGGGAGAAGGGGTCGAAGCTGTTCGAAGAGTTGCCAGGGGACGCGGTCAGAGTGTTCTACTTTGCCGCACATTGGGTAAGTCATCTTCATGGGATTAGCTTATATCATACGAGTTTTGCCCCGCGGTTCCCCGCGTTATGATCTACATTTAATATAATAATGTAATTGTATGTACTATATTAAATTTAAAACGTCAAAGGACGTTTGGATATTGAGGAATACATTAAAAAGTTTTTATATAATAACATACTCTAATTAGAAGGTCCTCTCCAGGATCCAGACTCAATAACGTTAATAATGAAAACATAAAATAACTTATTACGCTGAGTTTCTTTCGCCGATTCTACTCTGGTCAGAACTGTACTATTCGAAAATTGTTGTCAACCAACAAATATGATGTTGTTTATCTTGATGATTTTATATGTTTAATTTGATTTAATTTAATGAACAACTACAACAAAATTTACCCTCTACAAATCTTTCCAGTGCCCCCCCTGCAGAACATTCGCTCCCAGTCTCTGTGCCGCACTTTCGGCAGTGAGGAAGCGCAGGGCAAAATACTCGAACACCCAGCTAATTCTGGTTTCAAGTGACAGGTCAGTGACTTATAGATTTATTTCTTACAACAACTATATACAAAGACTTCTTATGAATCTGTGCTGGTCCACTGCTGGACATAGGCCTCTACCCATTGCACGCCTTCTCTATTAGAAGGTTTTTGGACCGTATCCCACCACGCTGGTCCGATGCGGGTTGGTGGTTGTCCGATACAAGTGGGTGGGTGATCATATTTATAGTTTTGTTTATGGGTCCACGCTTTACAAACATATCGTTTATGTCTGTGTGAGTTGCAACAAATTTTTATTAATGCTTACTAGATGAAATAATATTGCCTGATGATCGGTTTAACGTTCCCAAAAGACTCTTAGAATTCTTATATATAAAGTATTGCCAACTATTTAGTATAAAATTTTGTACTAGAGCCAAAAAAGACTCAAACTAAATGTAAACTATATAACCCATAGGAACAAAGATATGTTGCCGCATGACATTGTTATTACTGGATTGACGCTAAGCAATTGACATTCCGTTGAAAATCATTTAACCATTATCCAATGTAAAATTATAATACTATTGCGGGTATATTGATATCTGTCCGTAAATATCGCTTAAGTTCTCGCACCATTAGTGTTAGACATCAAGTTATATATAAATTTCAGTTTTTATTGGCTTTTTGCACTGAAAAGGAGCATACGGAGGCAGGGTATCAGCAAGTCAAATATAAAACAAACAATATTATTGCGACTGTAATACAACATCGGCAATACTCCCCCATCCTTCAAATGCAAATTCGATTTTGTCGGGCTTTCAACCGGCTAATGAAATTTATGCTAGCTCTGTTTTGTCTCCAGCAACTCCGTTCCTGTTACTTTGTTAGATGAATAAAATTATTCTACGTGGTTTCATTTTTGTTAGTGAATAGTTTGATGAAGAAACTTTCACCGAGCAATACTCTCGAGTTATGATGGGGCGATTCGGCTTCTGATCCATTCAAATTTACTTGAATAAGCTAAGCTAAGCTAACTTAAAGGGTTAACTGCATTCTATGGTGGAATTAGTTGTCTGTGAATTTGAAGCCATTAATATCCTAAAATGACTGCCAACGGCCCATATTGTCCTAATCAACAAGAAAACAACGATAACAGATAGTCCTTTTCCCGCGCGATTCAAACCCACGACCACCGGTTTACAAAGGCCACGGAGTTGGTTAAAAAAAACTATTTTACTGCTATTGCAGTAGGTGCCCTTAGAGTATTTTAAATATTCTTAGAATTAAGTCTAAAGAAGTTGATGTATTTCCGTACCTTTAATGGTAAAACGGGCTAATTATAAAGCCAGTTATAAGAGTTATTTTCACCTATAAAACAGAGGTTTTAACAATACACTTAACTCGACTCTCCCATATATATGATATAGATAATTTATCTCTCGAAAATATATTGTTTTTTGTATTTATATTGGTATATAAGTAACATACATTTGTTGTTGTCAATAGTAATTCTTTATTCTTTACACTGAATTTATCACAATCTTGTATAGGATCAAAGGATAGTTATATTTTTTTATTCACATTTGTAATCCGAACCGCGTACCGCATTTCTCGCTATGCAAGCCAGAAACCGCAATCATTAATGGAATAAAACGTTACATTACATAGATGTTAAATAACAATCTTTCCTAGCCTTCATTCTTAGACAGAATACTTACAAACAAACTATAAAACTCCCTCCGTAGCCTAGTGGTACGGGCGTGCTATAGAAACCGGAGGTCGTGGGTTCGAACCTGCGGGTACGCAACAAATTTTCATTGTTGTTTCCTAGTTGGTTAGGGCAATTTGGGCCGATCACCCAATTGTCTGAAAAGTAAGATGATCCATGCATCAGACGGGCATGTAAAAGTTG
Source organism: Lamproptera curius (assembly GCA_029286875.1). Classification (NCBI taxonomy): domain Eukaryota; kingdom Metazoa; phylum Arthropoda; class Insecta; order Lepidoptera; family Papilionidae; genus Lamproptera; species Lamproptera curius. The sequence continues at coordinate 2,506,702 of JAGSMT010000022.1, forward strand.
GTCCACCCACCAACCTGTATTGGACCAGCGTGGTGGGATACGGTCCAAACCCCTAATGGATAGGGTGTATTAGGGAGGCCTATGCCCAGCAGTGGACGAATACAGGCTGATGATGACGATGATGATGATGAACTATAAAAGGTTACACCCCATCTATACAATTCCAAATGTGTTTAGTTTGCTTGTGCTCTTAATGTGTGCATACCTCATAATATTGCGAAAAAATTACGACTGCCTTCGTAGCCTAGTGGTAAGAGCGTGTGTTTAAGAAACAACAAATGTTTATTGTTGTTTCCTAGTTGGTCAGGGCAATTTGGGCTGATCACCCAATTATCTGAAAAGTAAGATGATCCATGCGTCGGTCGTCGGGTAAGTCCAAAAAACATTGGTCCACCCACCATCTGTGTTGGACCAGCGTGGTGGGATAAGGTCCAAAAACATCCTTGTAGAGACGGCGTGCGTTACGGGAGGCATATGTCCAGCAGTAGACTAACACAGGCTGATGATGATAATGATACCTCATAATAATGGAATTGCATAATAAATACGACCAATAAAAATGATTATTTTATTTATTTACGCGATTAAGTCCACTTTTTATGGTGTTGGCGTATATTTTGTGCTTGGCGCTTCAAGCTCTTACCAGCGTCCATGGAAACGTGGTACAGTTTAATGGGACATATAGAGTACCATATCGCATCATAACCCTGGTATCAAAAACTTCTTCGTGACTTCTTTGGGTTAAATGGTAACTGGATGCCTTTAATTTTGATATAACTTTAAGTGACTGTGTGGATGTGATCACCAAACTACGTCTTTATTATTTCACTAGCTGTTGCGCGCAAATTCTTCTCGTTTTTTTTAAAGCAGTAAGATACTATTAGTTACATCACCTATCTTCGAGGGAAAGTCCCGTCAAGATCGGACCGGCTATTCCAGAGGGCAAGGACAAAAACACACACACAAAATTAAAAGAAAATGTCATTTATATTGTCGGTTATAAATAACAATATTATCATTTAAAACGGGTCTTTTGATGTTAAAAACAGACACTACAATTTTATTATATATATAGATTACTACTTTGGTTACTATTTACCTGTGGATGGCAGACAGAAGACATCGAATGTAACCAATCAGGGAACAAGGGTTTGATTCTTTAATCAATTTATGAAAGAAATTATAGATACAGGATACAATAATGTATATACCAGAAATAAAAATACCACCTATACAACAGTCCAGTGCAGTCAGACAGTACTTATTCAAATATTCCCATTAAAAGCACAACATTATTCAATCAATTTAAATTTAAAAATTATTCACATCGTTCCGCGTGGACGCTGCGTAGCTCCTGTTAAAAATAATGACAAAACCCCCTCAATAACAATTACGGAGGGGTGCGATGTAATACGAAACGGTCAGGGAGTCAAGCTTAAGGGATAACGGCCCTTCATACTCGATCCTTAGGGAGGAGAGTTGCGGGAAACATTTCTATAAATGACGTGCTTCGAGTCTAGGACACGTCTGCGTTTGAAACGGTGACCATCAAAGCCTAGATTTCGTGGAATTTTTCTATATAAGAATTTTTTTTTTTTTATGGCATACGCAGGCAGACGAGCAGTCAAGCCACCTGATGGGAAGTGGTAACCGACACCCATAGACGTTGGCAATACCAGTGGTATCGCCGACGCGCTGCCTACCGTGAGACATAGGGTGTTAAGTCTTGTTTACCCAGTAAATACGCTGGCTACGGTGTCCTTCAAACCGGAACACAGCAGTGTTTTCACACTACTGCTTCGCGGCAGAAATAGGCACCGCGGTGGTACCCACCCAGACGGTCTCCTGTAAACAGGGGACCTACCACCGGTAGGTAGGTAAATTCCAAAGTGTGTGTGTTCCATGTGCCAAGTTAGGAATATATTAAACAATTAAAACTTTCTTGAGACATTGCACTAATAATGCATTCTATAACAGCTAAACTCACGTGAAATCGGTTTTAGTGCCGATTAGTTTCGGACCTAACAGTGCGAGACAGGAAGCGACCGTGAAGCTATCCCAGTCGTCCTGATGAAGGACCTCTGATAGGTCCGAAAGTACGGCACTAATACCGATTTCCTCTGAGTTTAGCCGTTTGTCGATACATTATTAGGAATATACTGTTTCGTTAACATTTTTTTTAATAGCCCTTGGCTGATTAGAGAAATGTTTCTATGACCAATGCTATTTCAACACCCTAGTTTGATTTATAATACTACTTTGTTTTCTTTACGCGAATACTATACATGATGAATTGTAAACTTTTGACGGATATGTTACTTATATGATAATGATGATGATATCATTATCATATACAAGACTTTTCCAATGTCACTCACAAAGTCGATTATAGTTTTAATATATTTTAAAGAAAAATCTGATATATCACACTCATCATTATTAATCTGTGTTATTCCACTGAACATAGGCCTTCTCTAATACACGCATTGTCCATTAGGGGATTTTCGCACCGTATCCCACCACGCTGGTCCATAGCGGATTGGTGGGTGGTCCGACTTTTCACATGCCCATGCGACGCATGGACCTTCTTATTTTTCTAGCAATTGGGTGATCGGCCAAATTGTCCTAACCAACCAGAAAACAACGATAACACAAAAGTACTTCCCCGCGGGCTTCTACCGACCTACGGTTTATAAAGCTAGAGCCATTACCACTATACTACGGAGGCAGTTCACACTATGCATCGTAAATGATTTCCCTTCGATTCCACATACCTCATAATGTATTTTTTTCTCATAATTTAATCTCTTACCATTCGGTAAGTGCTTTCCGGTCCTATCCTTCGTTACATTAAAGTGTGGACACCACATTTGTTATGCAAGGACCCCACTGGGCCCCGAGTGCGAAGTATCGCCCACACAGCGCCCACAAATGAAAACAAAGTGTACACGCTGTTTGTACAGCGAACAGGAAGCTTGCGTCCACCCTTGTTATGTTACTTTGCTATAAGCAATTACGTTAGTTGTTCTCTGTTTTTTACATGATTACTTTGTAGTTTGAGTCGCCTGTTCCATTTATAAATAACGTTACTTCATTAGCATTGTTTTTATGTATTAGTTTGCCTTTATTGCATTATGTTTACGTTAATATATACCAAAATTATTGTAAAATATAGATTTTTTGTATAAAACAGAATTAAAACATCTTAGATGGAAAATAATACTTTTTTTAGAATAATTTTAAACCACGCGAACGAAGCCGCGGGCTACAGCTAGTCAAATATAAAGTTGTAAATCAATATTAATTGCATGTATACTTGCACAGATATGTAATAGAAAATCAAAAACATCGTACAAAACTTAACAATTGTTTCTGATATTTTTGTAGCTGCGTTTTGTGTTAAATAATAAACAGTAATCGATTTGAACTGGTTTTCGTCTCTGATATGTTACTTTATACAAAAGTAAATAAAGTTTAAGTCTGTATTTATACAAAAATTAGTTATTACACCTGTGACTAAGCAATTTTAATTTTGAGCGCTCTTTTAATTTTATTTACTATCTACATATTACAAACACGTCTCTATAGTCCATAGTAAAATACACATCAAGTCACGATCGGTTTCACTCGACCATTATCGAAACGAAACCCAGAGTAATCCCTCGGGCAGAGTCCTTATCCGTATAAGGGTTCCAACGAACGATTATTGCATTTAGAGAGCATATAAGACGTTTCCAGTATTTACGTTCGTTCCGATAGAGAGTGACTGAGAATCCGAAAACGCTTATTTCAAGTAAGATATAATATTTAAAATTACAAAAACAAGCAAAATAGTTTTAGTAAGTAAAGAATTAAGAGGTAGAGTAGAGTAGATTAAGTACAAGACACAACCATATGATAATAATTAGGAAAAAACAAGATATTTTCATTTATTAATTACCTACATACACTACAAAGATTAGATATAGAATTCTACAGCCAACCAAAGTCTACAACTTTCATCGAAAGTTGTAAATAGACAATTAAAGATACAATTTATTTCATAGGTGGTACGTAATAAATACCGTCTGGGTGGGTACCACCACGGTGCCTATTACAACCGCAAAGCAGTAGTTTGAAAACACTATTGTGTTCCGGTTTGAAGGGCACCGTAGCCAGCTTTACTGGTAAGACAGACTTAACATGCCTATGTCTCACGTATGGCACGTATGAATAAAAAATATATATTTTCTCAGTTTGAGCCTGAATGGAATGGAATTTTGAATTTGGCCATGTTCCTGCGACATTCAAGTTCAATTAAGTAAATTACTTACCAACAAAGTAATACCTGTATATTAAAAACATAAATTAAAACAGATCAGAACGTAACGATTATTATGCAATATTTATCTATTCAAATACTCGGATAAAACCAACTTAGTCATACGAACGTGCATTCAATTAAAATTACTAAATTAACGGAAACCGCTCACGTTTGACACTTCAAAAAATAACCGTCGGCGATCACTAACTGAATAACGGAATGGCGGCGCGTCGGCTGAAAAGCGCGGGAAAGTCGCGCAGTCAAACATGGCGGTCACGGTGGCTGACTTGCCCTTTCATTTGCCCGGTCGTTATCGCCTTAATTTAATTGCTTTCGTCGCACACTGTCGCGCAATTTAAAACTCACCTTTCATACCGCTCCTCTGTGGAACCGCCCTTTTTTAACGCCACTTTTTTTCTCTATCATTACTGTAAGCTCTTTAGTGAGGCAACATTCCTCGGTTGCAGTGCGAACGGGTTTTTTATTTAATCTGTTTGCCGCGCATGAAAGTTTAATGTTCTTAGCGGATTATCGTTATAATGTTTTGTGTGAATGATTCTGCAAAGATGGCTAAAGCTCGTGATATGTTTGTAATATAGCGGATTAAGAAAGATTTATTATATCAGGGCTTATTTAAAGTAAATCAAATGTTACGGATTATTGCACATTTTGTGTTGTTATATTTTACGTTTTCACCATACAATATTTAACCAATAAGAACGTTATATATCTTGTGCATTAATGATCAGCCTGTGTTAGTCCACTGCTGGACATAAGCCTCCTCTAATGCACGCCTTATCCTTTTTTTTTTTGACCTTGATGTAAAGCTACCAGTCTCTACTCGGACTTTTATAGCGTTATAGAACAATGAGTCCGAAGGAATGCTCTGTTCCTTCGAACTAGTGACCTACCCTTTGAAAAGTGAAGGTCACACGTACAGATGGTACGTGTGTGAAATGTGTCGCCTACGGATCATCGACGTTCGGTACGGACCTATCCGCCGACGGTCGGTCGACTGTACAAAACGAGTCAGGGGCAGTGAGAACTGCCTTATTTGCGGTGTGGTGTGACACGGTATGATACTCGCTGTGCTCAGAGCGAGAAGAGCTATATGTGTGTGTGTGCTGCCCTACGTGTGTGAATGAGGTTAAAAGCTAAACGTAATAGGCTATGGTTGCCCCCCGAATAGCCGAGGGTGACGTTTACGGATTATTGTTTTTGAAACTAGAAATTGCCTCCATGAGGCCTACGTGCTCGGTCAACGCAATGAGTTTCGCGGCACCGTCCCTTAATCCAGTGTTATTCGATCGTCCATTAATCCAGTGTTATTACTGGGTTGACTTATTGGAGTTTCTACAAAAGGTGGGTTGTTTTATAACTGGTCGCTGTTGGATGGTCTCTATTGTCGGCGCGGGGATTACCTGCGCCGCTATTGTTTCCGGCTTATGGGTCGGCTCGGGTGCCGCCATCGGGTGAGCGACGTCGGCGCGTTGAATGGGCGGCTTAGCGTAATTCCTTGGATCACGATTGTGCCAGGCGCTTGTTTGTGGCGCAGGTGCGGGAACAAAGACTGGTCTTTCTTGATACAAGGGTCGTTCGTAATTCCTATAATTAGGACGTTTAATGGAAAGTCGTTTAGGGGCTTTTTCGCAGCCCCTGTACCTAGCCGGGTGTCCTTCTTTCGTACAATTTGTACATGACGGAGGGTCGGGGGTGTGTTTTCCACGAGGGCACTCCGGAGTGCCATGATCACCCGTGCATTTGACGCATCTTGGACTCGCGTAGCAATTACGGGCAGCGTGCCCGTAATGTTGACAGTTATGACATCGGACTACTAGCCCAGTTTTATGCGGAGGCTCAACCCTAATGCCTGAAAGCTTGCATAGCGTTCTAATGTTAAAAATGGCCTTTCCCTCGGGGGATAAGGCCAGATCTACCATAACAAGATCTATCTCGTTTCGGACGCGTTGGACAGGGTAGCCCTGAGCACGAATGTTGGCGCTTACCTCCTCGACATCGAGCTCTTTCGGGATCCCCTTAATGACGACTCTAAGATGACGCTCCTCTGGTAGAGCGTAAGTGTGAAAAAATATGTTGCTTCCGCGTAGGAATAGCGTAAGTGTACGAAAATCCTCTGAGTTTTTAAAGACATTTACGCGGATGCCTAAGTTAATATTTTGGAGCAGTTTTGGCGAGCCGGTTGCGTTCAATGTAGGTTGAGATGCGGCTCCATTTAGATTTGTCATGTATCACGATGGGTGGTGGTGCTTTGGCCTTGCGTTCGGCCATGGAAATATCGTTAGTGTTGGCCTATTCAGTAGTAGGCTTGGGAGTTTTGCGGTGTTGGTGGTCCCCATCGGTCTCCATTTAGGATTGTTCACCTTCCGAATCGGAGTCGGGGGATTGATTGCACGTGGTTACTGGGCTATGATCCCTGTTTGATGGTACGGCTGGTAAGGCCGGTGGTTCGGACAAGCAGGTGGGTTTAGCTGCTTGCGTTCTCTGCTTAGTCTCAGCTTCGTATTTAGCCATTATTTCGTTGAACTTAGTTGGGTTTACTAACTTGTAGTGTTTTAAAAAGTCAGAGAGTTCAGGCTTGAATTGAAACGAAATGCCACGTGGCGGTAATGTGTGTGTGTAACTACTTGCGGAAGCCGGAACCTGCCTGTGAGCACTAACTACACTACACTAACTAGTATGCCGATATGTGGATAATACGGATATGTCTATCGCACATTGCACAGCACTACTTTACTAAGGCACTTGTGCCTAACGCGGTGGCACCGAAACACGGACACAAACGATAATAACGATAACGATTCGAACGCGTGTTAATAAGCAGGGGAGCTTAGAGAGCTTCTGCATTAGAGCGCAAAGACGTCCGCCAACTAGCGAGGCTAGCGAGCGAATGGCCTTCTCCATTAGGAGCTTTTTGGACCGTACCCCACCACGCTGGTCCAATGCGGGTTAGTGGGTGGACCGACTTTTACATGCCCATTTGAAGCATGGATCATGTTCCTTTTCAGACAATTGAGTGATCGGCCCAACTTGCCCTTATCAACCAAACGATACCACAAAACTGTTTCCCCGCGGGATTTGAACCTACGACCTCCGGCTTATAATGCAAGGTTTTTGTCCATGGTCCACTCATAAAGTTTGATACTAGACTTTCATTCCGTCATTCTGTTGTCATTTAAGGTTAACAGATATTTTCTTAGTTTTTGAAGTTGTACTTCTTTAGGCGCGTTATGAAAAATGATGAGAGTGAAATTTTAAGATGCGCGCACCTGTGACACAAAATTAACAGTTTATAATGAAAACGGTGAAATGGACCTTATTACATAGTGATAAGGTTGGTTTTTGTGTGATAATGGAGTTGTCGTTTTTATTTGCGATAGTTGTTGCATAATGTGCTCTATGAGTTAGGATTAAGGTTCGTTTTTGGTATATATATATATATATATATATATATTATTAATAATATATTATTATATTATTTAAATTTATATCAAATATATTATTATATAAATATATTAATTTTTGTAATGATGTTTATTCAACTTGATATAATGATAATATTTTATTCATTTAATATATCAACATTGTGATTTATCTATGTAATACATCTTAGATAAGCGCCATCTAGTCACACATAATCAAAGTTTCTGATTTATAGTACCGCTGTACAAGTAAGCCAACATCTCTTAGGAATTCTACATTTGTAAGCAACAGATGGCGCTGAACTACCAGTTATATGATATATCAAAGTACGTCTTGTGAATCCATAAATTCTTAATCGAATTATTTATGATTAGTTTTGTAAATCTATCATCTTTAATTATCTTAATTATTTTTGATTGATATTACTTACTATTTGTGAATATTAGTGAAAAAATTGAGGTTAACTATCCGTATGTATTATTTATTGATATAAATTAAAATACTTTTATTTAATATAATTAACACTAAATTGGTGAGGCAACAAAATTGTATTGATGGTAATTTACATTACTCCAAATCAAAAAATGGACGACATCATTCATTTCCTGAAAAGAATATTATGGCCATATACAACAGCTGGAGGAGAATATCTTGGTAGAGGAGAAGACAAGTTACCGATAATTTTAAGTGGAGACTTCAACGTCAATTTTTCCCGTGAAGATGCTCGTCCACTTATTGATTTCCTCCAAAATGACTTGAATTTAGCCATGAATAATAATCCTCTGATTTCGACAACACGACATGGCACTACCATAGATGCTGTATTTGTACGATATCTCAACGCTGTTAAGACAAAACTTTTCGTATCATATTTTAGTTATCATAAGCCACTGATAACTGAAGTTCCGATTCAGACCTCCCTAACTCTACATTAACCATCGCATACTAGTTTCAGCTAGTTTGTAAATACACTCAAGTGTGTATACAATTTCATCCAGACCAGCTCATCCAAGTGACGACTTGATGTCACAACGAGTGCCCTCAAAAGTCTGGCTTGCTTTTTTCATGGCGTGCTCAATTTCAACGTTGGCTGCTTGACTTCATGAAACGAGATGGCATTTCATACGGTGCTTGATGAATGCGGCTATGGAAATAGGTTTATAAAAAATAAATAAAACCCGCTGGATTGGTCCTTGACAGACGTTATTTAGTTTTCTCTGTGCCTGACAAATCCTATTTTAGTGTATATTGTTAATATATTTTTTTATTCACGCGTTTATTATACATATTAAAGGCCTTTTCTAACTTCTTGCTTGTCCGAAACGTCGAGCATAAATATAAATAATTAACGCGAACAATCCGTATTTTCTGGATTTGATGTGTATATTATTATTAACCCACCAACCCGCATTAGACCAGCGTGGTAGGATACGGTCCAAAACCCCCTAATGGTTAGGGGCGTATAAGGGCAGGCCTATGTCCAGCTGTAGACTATCACAGGCTGATGATGATGATTATTATTATTGTTTATGCTTTAAAACCTCCACATGTAAGTTAATAACAAACGGTGTACTTCGAGTAATGTCATAAATATATACACGGCGTATGATTGGTTCCGGCTTTAAGTATTTGGCCAATAATGAACTACAATGCTGAGTTTCTTTCGCCGGTTCTTCTCAGGTCGGACGCGTCCTATTCCGAACCGGTGGTAGCGTCCTTGACAATCAATAAGCGAGTGTTACACTTCTATATTGAATAAAGATATTTGAATTTGAATTTGAATTTGACCAATTAAGGCTTTTTTAAGACATCACATGATGGCCTTTGCTTTGTTTATACTAGCCTGAGGACATAGCAATAAAAATTTTAACCTCTCTTTTATTTTGTTATGTTAAAGTTTTATGCACTTTATTGTGTAAAACACTGCGATGATTTCTTTAATCACACGTATTTCTTCTTATATTATCTGGCTGATCATAAAGTGATGGATTCTAATATATATGGCCTCTTGCTACGTTTACTACGTTACTTTGTTCAAAGCTCAAACTAACTAAAGGGAGCTACCCTCTTTACGTGTTTAGGCATAAACATGCGGCTGATAAATAAGCACTTTGTGTCTATAATGTTCGTTAATCAAGTAAGTTACTAATTAATTTTCAAAGTAATTAAGTGGTTTTAATGTATGTTATTAATGAAAAAAGTTAAAACATTGGTAAGTGACGCACGAAGTTTGCTCTTTTGTCGTTATGGTATAGACTTCAATAGTTAAAATTATTAATAAATTTGCATAAGAGGTTATTATTACATTATTATTTATTATACCAGGTAAATTACGCTTACTTTTGAACTAGATAAATAGATAAATGGTATTAAACAAAAGTACACAATTTCTTCCAAAATAACCATTTTCATTTTTTAAAGTCTAATTCACTGCAAACTTTTGCTATTTTTTGCATATTATAATTGATTTATATATTCGTATTTATTCATTCAACGGCTGCGTAGCCTAGTGGCAAGGGCGTGTGCTTTAGACACCGGAGAGGACCTCCGGTTTCTAAAGCACACGCACCGTAGAAACCGGAGGTCGTGGGTTCGAATCCTGCGGGGACTCGACAAATTTTCATTATTGTTTCCTAGTTGGTTAGGGCAATTTGGGCTGATCACCCAACTGTCTGAAAAGTAAGATGAGCCATGCGTCGGATGGGCATGTAAAAAGTCAGTACACCCACCAACCCGCATTGGACCAGCGGGGTGGGATATGGTCCAAAATCCCCTAATGGAGAAGGGGAGGCCTATGTCCAACAGTGGACTTACACAGGCTGATGATAATGATTTATTCATTCTTCTAATTTTTTACATTTGAAATATAATTATGTGAGGATTAATGTCAAACTTATCATAACGCGAAAATGCATGGCCCGCTAGTTGGTCGAATATCGCGTTGTGTTATACGTTCACTTCACCACCACCATCAGTCTGTGATAGTCCACTGCTGGACATAGGCCTCCCCTGATACACCCCTTTCCATTGTTATACTATGGTAATAAGTAACCAATTAGGCGGCTTTACGTTTTCGCGCTTTTAGACCGTGACGTCAGAACTTGCTCGTATATAATTCCAGATCTTATTTGGTCTAGATTGTATGTATACACGAAAGTAGTTTTTTTATTACCTACCATGGTATGTCACCGATGCCCATAGACATCGTCAATATTAGTTGTATCACCAACGCGCTTCCTACCGTAAGATATACGGTGTTAAGTCTCGTTTACCCAGTAAACACAGGCTACAGCGACCTTCACACCGGAACACAGTAGTGGTTTCACTGCTTTGCGGCAGAAATAGGCACCGCGGTGGTACGAACATAGACGGTCCCCTATAAAAAGGGGATCTGCCACCAGTAATACAAGCATATTAAATGTAATAGACATAACTCAGGATAAAATATTACTTGTCGCTACATGTAGAATTTTAATGAGAGTATAGGGCAGGCGGGTGAACGCACTCTGCGAAGGGAGACCTCATAGCTGCAAGGGTGGCCTGTAACTGTGAAATGTTTCGACAGTTTATTAGAAGACGTCCAACGCGTTTGTGTAACTTTGAGTTTGCATGTTCAAAACACATAGAAAACGAGTGTTGTGTAAACTACAAAACTTTAGCTTTAACTTTTTATATATAATTAAATGTTTATATTAGATATATAAACATTACATAATAGTAGTTATACAGCAGTATCAATAATACATACGTTTCAATGTTATAGTTATCTATAAATAATTAAATTAATTAATGACTTAATAAATTTAATTAAAATTAATTAAATTAAAATGTTAAATCTTATAAAAACTCTATTTTGTTGTCTCTTTTAACGTCTATTCGCGTCTCCAAAGACAAGGGTTAAGAGCTTTTACTTAAAAACCCAACGTAACTTTGTTTAATATTAATGATTATTTATTGAAATTGGAAACATGTTTTGATATGTGTTTTTAGAACAAGTTTGTGTAACACCTGAAGGGCTAATTGTTCGAATTTCAATAAGCCCAATTTAGCATAATGGTTGGACGGATTCATGCGGGTAAATTGTTAATGTTTGGCTTTGTCATTGCTTCTGATAAAGCGCGTACATTTTTGGGGCAATGGCTAAACCTCTAAAACTATTTAAACACAAAAATAAACATAAGTGCTTAAATATTGAACGACAAAATCAAAAACCTTATGCGTGTCATCAGAAAAGTAGTAGCTTAAACTGTAAAACGATATTACTAAAGCTCTTTGGGATACGAGGGTCTAATAATATGTGGAATTCATCTAAGAATTGATTGGCTATGGCTGGCAGTTTACTAACAATTATGCTGGATGCACAAAGACAGTACGTCACTGTAACAAACGTATTTTTTATTGGCTACGCAATTAGACAACCTGATGGAATGGTCACGGCCCATAGGCAATGGCAATACCAGTGGTATCACCAACGTGCTGCCCACCGTGAGTCATAGCATATATTTATTAATTATATTTATTTACGTTCTCGTATCTATATCATAATATATATTGTTTTATTTATAGGTATCTTTTATATCTATGTTTAACTTATATTTAACCGTTACCTTCTCTTTTTTATTTTATCTGTGCACCTCCCCACTTATAACCTCTGTACCACCTTAAGGTTGACTGGGAGAAAATGCCTATGGCATTAAGTCCGCCTATGTACAATTAGTGCTTAAAGGGTAAATAAATAAATAAAATAAAATGTTAATTCTCGTTTACCCAGTTAGCTATGGTGTCCTTCAAAACACAGTTGTGTTTTTACACAACTGCTTTGCGGCAGACATAGGTACCGCGGTAGTACCGCCCCAGAGGGGACAAAAAAGCGCTTTAAAAAGGGGATTACCACCAACACGTAAATATTATTTTTATAAGTGTATATAAATTTATATATAGGAATTACCTTACAAATAAATGCTATGTGAGCAAAAGGATTACGAAAGGACCTATAAACGAAGATGACAATGAAATGTGCTGCATAAGTATGTTTAAGTCTCAAGTAATTTCGCTGGCACGGGGCCCTTCAAACCGGTACACGTTAATGTTTGCACACGACTGATTTGTTTTAAAGTTAGTTTAAGTTCGGCTTCAATACAAACAATGTAGGATAAATAACACTATATTGATGGCAGCTAATGTCGCCTGCATCGATCCCTACTGATGTCTCAAAAGGCGGTTGAGTGCCCGCAATTTGTCTTGAGCCCCCCTTCATGTATTTTACACGTTACACATTGAGTAGAAATCGATACTGTGGTAGATTTCCCTTTGTTTCTGTTCGGAGGCACCGCATTACAGGGATTTTAGATGGATCAACATTTCTGCCGCAAAGAAAAACTGTAAACACACTAAAACTCTTATATTAGGAACAGTTTTTAATTACTGGTTCATAAAGGTCACACTCAAATGGCACCGCAGCGATTGTAGCTATTGCACCGCACTTCTTATGGGCTCGGTGTATTTTTTTTTTTGATTAACTAACCTAATAACGTTTTATAAAAATACTAATTCTGTCACGATAAAAGAACTCATCAATTATTTATCTTCACGTAGATCTAGTTCGTGGGGACGGTAGCTTCCCGCTGACTCTGCGCTGTGTTAGATGGAGTTTTCCAAAGAAATGAGTCAGAAAGAATAACATCTGTAATAAAAAACTAATTATTAATAGATATATAGAGTTTTATCCGAGTAATAACTGAGTAATGTTTAACCTACTTATACTTTGTCTATTCTATTCTAACTACTCTATAATTTTCTAACATCGTTCAAATGAAAAAGCTTTAGGTACCAGGCAAACATAGATTACGAGGGACAGAGCAAACGCGTCGTTTGCGATTCCCTACAAGATGTAGACCTTTCTCCCCCCCTGCATTCATCTCCATGCAAATGGCAACCAATATGGCGTCGCAACCGTCACAATTCCCGCTCTCATTTCAAGGATCTTATCTTCTCTGGAATGGGACCAGGCGCCCTCAATTCTGTAGACCCTTTTTAAGACCCATTCCGAGTTATATGAAAGTTATCTTTGTACACCGGAACCGTACTGACGTTGAAATCCCTCCAACACGCTCATATTGGATGGATACTAGTATACAGATATACATTTAACTTTACCAGCCAAATAGGACTTGAAATTTCTGTAATAATTGTGACCAGTAGCCATGAAGTAGCGTCGGTTGTAAATTATTTTCTTTAGTCGACAGTCGCTCAGTGATTGATTTATCTGTGACGCCACTTCCTCTTCGTAGATTACTATAATCCGATCAATTCCAATGCTTCAAAATCAAAATCGGTTTAGTGTTAGAAAATAGTTATTAAATATATGCTATAAGCAACTTTAAATAGACATGAAAATCCACTCTTGTCCATAAAAGTTACGTCTGTCAATAACATCGTAAGGCGAATAACATATCGAGTTTTCTACAGAGATACATGTTTCCTAAGACGGAAAAGGTTTAATAAATTCTTCTATTTACTCGATTACTATACATATTAAGTCCACTAATATAAGTCGGGAATAAAATATAAAAAATAAACGTGAAAAAGCCTTAAAAAGTGAATTTAATATCTAAAAGACTTACCGAATATTGGTATAAGAATTTATACGCTATGTACATTCAACTTTACAACATATAATTTATTTAAAAATGCTATAATACTGTTTTCGAATGCTCTCTCTATGTTGCAAAAGCACTTTTCAATGTTCAAGCGCGCGTCACCGCCATTACGCGAATGGTACACAATTATTTTTAAACGTACACGTAAATAACGTTAATACCGTAGCACCGTACACGCACTTACGAAAGCACGTATGCACATACGTGTACGTTGCGAAATAATTAAAATAAACGTATGTAAAGAGCGACACGCCATGATCAGTTTGCGCCAAAGTGCGTTTAGTTTTTGTCTAATGTTTTATGTCTTTATCTTTAACGTAGGCTGTACTTTCAGATTTTGTTTCCCGTATTATTTTTTAAAATGAGTTGTGCAATGAAGCATTTGAATAATCATATAAAAAATAACGTCCCTTTTATAGACATATCCTGAGATGTCTATTAGATTCCAATTCGCCTGAATATTAGTAAGTAAATAGTAGTTTAAATGCATTATGACTGGTATCAAACCTCCTTAACCCGAAGGGGCAATTACATTAAATGTTTTAATTGTTCGTAAGTAAATTTAAAGACACAGATATTATATACACTGTCAATTGTCTAAAAGTAAGATGATCCATGATCCATCTTTAGCAGTCGTTACAGGATGCCAAAGTGTTCAAATTTACTGACAACTAATTTATACTTAGTATGCAGTTTAAACTTTGGGTTGTAGCGGTCAGATGCCTGTCGCTCTGCGTTAAATATTTTATTCAAGTAAATGTGGATGGATCATAAGCCGACCCCAAGATAAATCGAGAAAATCTCTAGGTGAAAGATACACTATTGCCATTTATATGGTCAGCCTGTTAGCAAAATAATTAAGGATAAGGATCTAAGGATTTGACCCCACGACACGACCACGAGCTATACGATATCGAACATACGTAAGTGTTGAGCCATATGAATATGACACTAAATAGACAAAATACTTGAAGCGTTTTTGAACGCTTTCGACTTCGTGTATTGTCGGCGTGGTTTATGCCGTAAACCTGTTTACATAATTAACCAATTTTCGGTACATTTACTACCACAACGTTAATTACTACGTAAACCTATAGCATTACTAGACCGAGCACAAAAGGCGAATCGAACGTAGATTGGCCACCATTAATAAGCACCCGAAAATAATCCAGCCGGCAACATGGCGTTGACAATTTTCAGCGTTTTAATTAGGGACGCTTAAGCGTGGCGTTCCATCTGTCAGCGGGCCCGTTTCGGAGGGAAATGAGCGCGAAATGGGTGACGTCATTTGTGTTTTTTTTTACTTTGCAAACTGCCAGCAGTTCTTTAATTCTTTGAACAATATTATATTTTAAGGGCTTTTATTAATAAAATTTTAACAATTAAACATTACTAAAATTTACAATTTTTTTTAACATTGTTTACTGCATTGCGGCTTTAAAGTTTTTATATAATACTAATGGCAACAAGGCTTGGTAGCGTTTCAAAACAATTCATTGTTAATTCGTTTCAATTTTAAGAGCTTACTTATTTTTAAACAAAGCAAATCTTAACAGCATAGTAGAATAACAGGTTATTCACATGAAAGTTTCAAACTTCTTTAAATATGTTTTGACAATATCCAGGCCACTTACTTATTTTATAATCTGCCCAAAAACAGTAATGTTGTTTCCTTACCGTACACTTATCTAATATTAAAAAAAGGTAATATTGTTTCCGACAATCTAACATTGTGTCTAATATTTCACGATGTAATATCATAGCGCGTTGTGCACCATTTATTTTAGGTAACGGCCCGAATGTGCCAACCCTATTTACCCTTCCCATTAGCCAGACGGGGGACAGGGGGATACCTGTCGCGACTGCCGTCTAGTGACGTCACAACACTATACTCCAAACGAATGTATGGGCATGATATACGGGCGAGAGACTACAGAATTACACCCCTGCTATAGACAACTCAACTACTATAGTATTTGCTGCGTGTCTATAATTTGATATATACCCAAGTGTTTGATCTCAGTAGAGATAAATTTCTGCTGAAAACAGTGTTGCTATATTCTACCCTAAGCATAAACCACTAAGCCAAAGGCTTTAAGTAAGAATTAGAAAAAAAATAAGTTGCAGAAACAAAACTTTTTTTTTTACATTTATAATAATGTCGATTATCATGATTGTGCTGATACTCCTTATAGATAATACAAAAACACGTTAATTATTCATAAGCGCTTTAATATCCTAATGGTATAGCGAATGCTTTACGAACCGAGAGCTATGGGTTCGAATTCTCAATTTCAAAAAGGACTTGGTATCTCTTGGTATGGTTGTTTCATGATTGACTGTGACAACGAGGACTGGTAATCCAATTTTCTTAAATTTATAACGGTTTACAAGACCATATTTGAGAATTGTTATAAATTGCTTCAAATCTTGTAGTATCTAATCTATAAAATTTACCTTTCGTTCTACGTAAAACTGGTTCAGATGATAACCTCTTGATAATTTGGAAAAATTACTAGTACCTAATTATTGGAAGAAGGAGACAATACAATAACACATTCAATTTGGCCAGAAATTAGTTGGAATCATTGATTTACAAATTATTGAACAAATTAGATTAATATTATCTGATTAATTACTAATAGAAGCAAGACATCGGATTATGCAAATCACCACTTTGCTTATAATCATAGACATAGTGAAGGTTGATGTTTCCAAAATTCCATTATCATAAAAAATATACAGGTTTAAACAAAACACTTACACATACATACATCATCAGCCTGTGTTAATCCACTGCTGGACATAGGCCTCCCCTAATGCATGCCTCGCTGTTAGGGCACTATTTTTGGACCGTATCCCACCACGCTGGTCCAACGTGGGTTAGTGGACGGACCGTCCCATAAGTCCCCGCAGGATTCGAACCCATAACCTCCGGTTTCTACAGCACACTCCCTTACCACTAGGCTACGGAAGCAGCTAAAAATACCTTTAAGAAAATACCTTTAAGAAAGTACCTTTATGATTTAATTAATCTTAAGATTATTTTAGAACGCTTCGGATGCTTTTCAGAACCCACTGGAAAATGATGTCGGGTATCATGATGTGCTTATTATGTCACAATTCTTAAACAGACAAAATGCATTTATAAGCCTGGTCACATGCACAATTTAAATATAATAAAAAAATCCTTGCCAAAATAAGATATTGTTGAACATGTAACATTAATATTCTCAAATGGTTCATTTGACTGCACTTCCAGCGTCGTTAATAATATTTCTTTAATCAATTCTTATATTATGTTACTGAATCATTAGCTGAATAATAATTATTAATTTTAAAAAATATAACAGTCAAATAAACAGGACATGCACTACAATATCTAATCATTTATCAGCCGACGCACCCTCGAAACTCTAACATCCAATCAATTGAATCCCATTTAATCTAATCCGGTAAATACCATCCTGCCGCTTCGATACGCTTTGTCTGACCTTTAATCACATTGATTTTGATATCTCCTATTACGAAATTAATAATTATTACGTATCTATTGCTTACATTGGTCCATACTAATATATATTCAATTTTAATTCTTTTGTTTACGCGAATAAAACACGTATTGAGTAAAAGGACTTTTTACGGATTTTATCGCATTTTCATTTTAACGTCGGGAAATCGAAGTGTAAAATAGATGCGATAAAATTCGTAAAAAGTCCTTTTATTGAATATATTCAAGTTTTTTACCAAAAAAACGAAATTATATAATTGCTAGTTGGGTAATGCGGGCTGATCAATTGATTGTCTGTAAAGTAAGATGATCCATGCGTCAGATGGGCACGTAAAAAGTCGATCCTGCGCCTTATCTCTCTCCGGTCAGGTCGGTTATCCTACCCATCGGGCTTTGAGAGAATAAAGGAATAGGGAGTGCACCTGTGTTAGAGCGTACACTTGTGCACCATAATATCTTCTGCGCAGTTGGTATCTCTAATATAGATCGGCCGCCGTAGTCGGATTCGACTAGGAGGACAAAATTATTATCATTAAGTGATAATATGTAAAATATTTGTGCTGTATTGTGTAGTCGTAATTACAGTAGGAAAAGTTTGACGGCGTCTATGAAATACACATTTACAAATCAATGGATGGCGAAGTATAAGAATATATCATAAAAACCTGTTAAATAATATTAACGAAGTCATAAATTCATTTTCAATTTCGAGAGGCCGTATGAGTGAGATTCACAACTGAATATCGATTCTGCTTTCAGCACAAACAAAAGATAGGCAAGCAACTGGTAATTGATCTGGGTCAGATGAAATTTACCGAAGATGTACATCCTTCTAAAGAAAAAAAACTAGTAATTTTTATAATGGGTATCTTGCAACCAAATAAATAAAAAGATAGAATAAAACATTGCTAATGATTTTTATACTCAACTCAAACGCTGTCCAAAAGAATAACCCATCCTAGACATTCACACACCTGCTCCTAAACTCTAATCCGAGGCGATACAAATCGTAAACAGTAGCCAATTACAATAGAAGAAGGTAACGCCACGTCACAAGCGTAGCGTTAAATAAACGCTCAAATTTATCGCCTCAATAAAGTACACTCATAAAAACCCCGCTCCGTACGAATCCGCGCTGCCTAGATTACCCTGATGTCGATAAACGTAACCCTCATCCCCCCCTATCCCATTATGCCCCCACTTCCCCTATTTTACGAGTTACTCCCCGCCAGATGCTTATCCTAATACACCGATGGCGATTCGCTACGATAAAATATGTGCTACTGGATTTATCTGGCGTATTTTTTGCTGATTTTTAGGTGTTTTTAAATAAGATTATGTCGCGGTTGTTTTGGTTTTAGTTGACCCTGTCACACTTTTATGCCATTTTTAAAGAATATGCAATGACGCTTTACTGGAACTGCTTCTAGCCTGATGTACCAACTGCAACAAAGTTCATAGATTTCTTTGTAAATCTATCATTTAATGAATATTTACTTCGATTTATTATACCGAATCAGAAGTATAGTATATATATATATAGTATTATTAGTTTCAAAAGATACGCAAGTCCAAGTTTATATCAGTTATCTAGTACAAGCTTTGCTTAGTTCGGGACTAGATGATTTTGTGTTAAGTGTCAAGAAAATATTATAATCATTATTATTATTATAATATAAATGTACATTCCGGGTCTTTTTTGTAATTGTTCCTGACATAATCGCCTTTTTCATATATGTATATTGGTACCACTTGAAAATAATATTGATATATAATAGTTGTAATATTTTGCAAGGAAAATATTAAAAAGCTATTGCGTAAGCTGTCTGTTAACCCTTTAGTGTCGATAAATAATTTATGGCTACGTGTATTTAAACTTTAAACCAAACATTCGCTTGAGACAAAGAAATGGCGATGAACAAGAGCATGATGACCGTGTCAATTTTTAAAATATAGCCTTAAACATCAAACCATAACAAACAAATTACATAAAGCGGGAAATAGTAAAGGAAGTTGTACATCCAGTTTCCTGAAAACGGACAATAAAACGGGAAACAATGGTACAGACAACTAACTCCTTTTAGACTTGCCATATAGAAAAGTGGATTTTTTTTCATTCCGCTTTACAATAAAGTCTAAATACACAATAGCACAAAGGGCAGAGAAAAAAACTTTGCGTTCAAAAACGTTGTGTACGCTCGTAAGTGCCTTCCCTTTTGTATGCAACATCACGTTGAAGGTTTGTCTTGTAAAACTCACTTCGTATTGTGTAAGGGCTTGTTAGATGTACTGAATATGTTTGTGACATTATATTAAGTTGTATGTTGTTGTACAAAACATTGTTGTACAATATAAAATGTCTGTACCCTCGATAAAGGTATTTTGGATTGTTAATAGATTTAATGAACCGTGTTTTATGTAGTCTACCTACGTTGACGATAAAACGTCCATGATTAATTTTTTCAAGTGCAAATAAAAAAAATAGGTTTTTAAAAGTTTTTGGCAAAATAGTTCACAGGAAAGTTTAAATAGAAATAGTAACAACATTTTCTTTCGTAAATTATGTTGACAAAGCATGACAGTACCGCTGAATGCTAGAATTTGATCAGTGTGTTCTATTAAGTCTTGTTTATTTTTTTTACGATAAATAAATCAACTTACAAAAGGCGATGCGCGATTTTTTACAACTATTCCCAATAAATAAATATGTCGATAGCCTAAATTCGGCCCTGGCAACACCGAAACTCGCTGTTCCGATGCCACTCCGCTTTATGAGCCACAGGTAATGGCCGCGGGTAATGGCGGAAAATACAAACGGGAAAATACGGCCGCCCTAAACTTTTTCGGAACGACAGTCAACACAAATGTTGCCAGGTGTTTCCCATATTTCTAAGAAACCCTGCAAGGGGGGGTTACATTTGTGTATATGATACAAATGTTATGATGATTATATTAAATTTAAACTAACTTAAAATAAACTTTCTAAATAAACGACATTTTTACATTGTTTTTATTTTGTTAAAGACAACCAGAAATAAAATATACAGTAAATGCGGCACTTTAAAAATTCCTACAATAATTACCTTAAAAAATAACCAATTACCCGTTTGTCATTAAATTTATTAAGTGTACAGTAATATCCCGTTCAGCGCGGTTTCACTGTAACGCGAATTTTAAATTCTTCTTGACCGTCAAACAATTAAAAACAGTGTTGGTGTTATGAAGGTATTTTACAAAAACGTTAAAAATACGCTACTGAAAGGACAATAGATGTATTTTTCCTTAAAAATAATTAACAGTATGTATTAAATGCATGCCATGGCGTAGGGATGTGACGACCCCACCGCCCTCTTGATGGTGGATCTGCCTTGACAGTGGCAGTATGACAGATCCGCAGTACAAGTGCAATTAGTCGATTGCCAATCCGTCTGCTCAGCGTGGCAATTATGAGCAACTCTTTCTAATGGACGCCAACAAGATCGGCTGTTTATGCTGATGATGATGATAATGTATTACATAAACTTCTTAAAATGAAAGTGATTGATTAAATTTTTTGACTAAATTTAATCATAAACCTCGATATCCGTGAATTTCTGTTAACGTGATTTTTCCGGAACGTAACGTGACGTAACGTCCTAGCATAAAGCGGGATATAATTGTACATTTAACGTTAGTTTATAACATGCTATAGTCTACGATATAGTCAAACATGAAGGCTTTTACATAATTTTAAGAGTTAATAAATTTATACACTACAATATCTTTGCAATATAACATTAAAAAAAACATAAAAACCGAGAGCAGCCGCTCAAGTAATTAAATTAAACTCAAACAAGCTAATTAGAACGTTTTAATACTAAATAAAATATTACAAGAACCGCACGACTCGAATGCTACACGCAGAATGTTTGAAAATTATAATATTCTCTTAAATTAAGCATTTTAGTAAAAAGCCTAAAAGCTTAAAGAAAAGAGGCAACAAATTGCATTTGTTGTTTTTAAGCTCGTCGCTACATCTCGGAAACGACGCTTCGGCTCGCTGTTTCCGAGATTTTACGCTTTTGTGAATTTAATACTGAAGTTTGCTTCGTAAATAAATTAACATTTTGAGTCGGGTAAGAGTCTGACCCGCATTAGACCAGCGTGGTGGGACACGGTCCAGAAACCCCCTAAATGGAGAAGGAATGCACCACATAAGGGAGGCCCATGTCCAGCAGTGGACTAACACAAGGCTGATGATGATGATGGTGGTGAAGAATCTGAGACTTCTTAATAAAAAAAATTAATATCGCTTATTTAATAATTAAATTAGTTATAAAGACCACTTTATAATCTATTAAAATTTTATGCTAAAGTTTTAAGTCTTGAGGTTTGTTCCAGTATCCCGCAAAAACAAAAAAGCGTGTTTCGATAAAATTGTGCAGCGGTTAAGATATTATACGATAATTTTGATTCTATTTATACAAATTTGAAAACATTTCGTATAAAATAAATAATTAAGTTTGCGATTGGATCCGCCAGCATAAAGTTAAAATATTATAACTGTCAGTTATTCTTTATTATCATGTAATTCTATAGACTAGCTCTAAGAAGTATCCTAGTGGTATGAGTGTGTGCTTTAGAAACCGGAGGTCGTGGGTTCGAATCCTGCGGGGACTCAACAAAATTTCATTGTCATTTCCTAGTTGGTTAGGGCAATTTGGGCAAAGTAAGATGATTCTTGCGTCGGATGGGCATGTAAAAAGTCAGTCCACCCACTAACCCGCATTTGATCAGCGTGGTGCGATACGGTCCAAAACCCTTAATAGATAGGGGTGTATTGGGGAGCCTATGTCTAGCAGTGGACTATCATGGGCTGATGATGATGATAAAGAAAGTATATAAAGAAGTTCAACCTACAGTTTAAACGGACGCGGCGTATAATTTTGTATGAAAGGACTCAACTTTATTTATAAATAAATCTTAAATGCCCGTAAGCTTGCTTACATCTCGAAACCACTTATTGTCTTTATTAATAGATAATGAAATAAGGAATTGTACTTTTCTTCGAGAAGAAGAATTTAATTAGACTACATACAACTTTCTTATAGGCTAAACATGGCGATCCAGCAAATGGCACGCATAGGTTCCTAACGCCGTTGTTACTTGACATATATTATTTCTATTGTATTTATGCTTCAGACTATGCTTTAGTCTATGGTAAGCTTCATTTAACACAGAGTTCGAAGAGAGCTACCGTTCCTCGAAGAAGGTGACACTATGATCTATATATCCTAACTTCAGTATGGCTTCTAGACGCTGTCCCATAAAATCTTCAGAGTGAGAATCGTTTGCGCAAAGTTGTGTCATAAAAACTTACACGAAATGAGCTCAGGTCCAATAGTAGTAAAGTGCCCTAAGTTTTTATGGTAGTGTAAGCTTGAAAAATGTTATATAACAATTTAAATTACTGCAGTATTCAAGTTTATTGGCTCTGCATTTTTTTGATCTTACCACTTGAAACCTTAACGGCAATGGGACAGGTTTAGGACGAAAGAATCATATTAATTCTTTCATCCAAGAAAATTGGTAAACATAGACGCATTTCTATATTCAAATCGAATAGACAATTATGTATATCGTATTATTATTTTTTGGGTTTATTTTGAAATAAAGCGTTACTCGTCGTTAGTTTGTATAATGCGGCTTATTAGTTAATAATAATTAGTTTTTAAAACCTAAAATCGAATTATCTATTTTGAGTGATTACTCATAATTTTTTTATGTTAATGTGTCTATGTCTCGCAGTGGTTGACTATAAACTTTTTACAATCAACTGTTACTTGTAGGAAATTTCTGAGCTATTTATATGTATTTATATTTAAGAACTAAATGAACAATGAAAGCGTAGGCTTATTTTAATAGTGTAAATAATATTTTATGTATACAAAAATAACAATTATAAGTAATGTTAAACTAAAATTATGCCTCCTATACAAGAAGTATGTAAAAATATTTAAAAAACCGTCATTCCATTTTAACGATTTGCGAAATTCGATTAAAAATATGATATTTATGAATGATATATTTCACCCAATTGAACGACTTTTACTAAAAAAAAAATTATAATTAAACAAGTTTCTCGATAAAGTTTTATCTAAAGTTTGCCATTTAAAACAAATCTCTTGCTCTAAAAGCAGCCGAGTCTATTACAACTTAAAAAAAATAACTAAATAAACACTTAAACATAACTACAAAGAAGGATCATTAAGACGCTTTCTATGTCTTCATCTTTAATTCTTATTCCAGGAGCGAACAATCCTACAAGCGAACGGTATCTTCCGTAAGCGCCGCTGGGGCATTGGCCGTGCCCTGGGCGGCCAGCGAAGCCCGGCTAGCACTGCCAACAGCCCTAGGAGTAGCTGGCATACCGGCTCTGGTGCTGACGGACCCCGCGGGCAAAGTGCTCACCGCCAATGGACGTCAGCACTTGGCTGCGGATCCGATCGGATTGGTGAGCAGTTGCATGTTATGATTGTTTTGTTATTTTTTGTATTAACATACATTGTTTTTCTTAAATGAAGAACTTTCTTGCTTGTATCCCCACCCTCCACTCATCTGGATATGTTTTTCTTGTGGTATGGAAGCTTTATATATAATATAAATATATATACATGGTGTAGATAGGAGATTTTGATGCAAAACTAGGGAAAAGGAAAGACGATCAGCTGAGTAGGCAATTTTGGAGTAGGGCTACGGAACCCAAGGGGTAACAGCTGGCTGACTTTATGGAGAGGGAAGGACTATATATGATGACCTTTTTCTTCAAAAAGCAGCCCCACAGAAAGTGGACCTGGATAAGCCCCGATGGTTCCGTAAAAAGCAGATTGACTTTTTATGACGACCAAACGCCAAATATTCTATGATATCTCTGTGATTGCAAGGTTTAAAACCGGCAGCGATCACCGACTGGTAAGGCACATTAAATCTTAACGTTAGGCTGAAAAGATCTCGTCTGATAAAGTCTACGCTTCGTCCGTCTCGTGCCCATATTCAAAATGCCACGGCTTTCAGCTCGAACTTAGCAATCAGCTTCCAAACCCCTAGACAAGTGCAACACTGTGGACGATATTAACACTGAGCTCGTGGAGACTGTTCATGGTGTGGGTTCTAGGTTTTATAAAACACATCGCAAAACTGGAACCCAAAAATTCTCCGACTGTCTGCGCTACAGTCTTCTTCTGAAAAGTCAGATTACAGGCAGCTAATAGACAGATCTCCAAGTATATGCGGCGGGACATGCGTAACTTTGCTACATCTCGTATTAAAGAAGCAATAGAACGGAACCAAGGTTCCAAAGTCCTCGCCAGAGATCCTTCTATTGGGCAAAGTCAGTTGACTAAGTTGAAGACCGATAATGGGCCGTCATCTCCAGTAGGCCGGAGGTTTTGAGTGAGTTTGTGAGGTTCTTTGGACAGCTGTACACATCGTCGTCGGAGCCGCTTACTGAAGCGAGTGAAGACCCAAGAGCAAACTCACCTGGCACAACTCCGAAGATATCCGAATGTCAGTCTGAGCGAGATACGAATGGATCTCGACCAACTTAAGAACGGCAAAGCGCCTAGTGAGGACGGAATTACAGCAGAGCTTCTGAAAGCGGGTGGAGAACCGGTACTTGTAGTCCTTCAGAGGCTCTTTAATTTCGTCTTAAAAGCTGGTATTACGCCAGAAGCGTGGAACAGAATCTTAGTGGTGCTGTTTTTCAAGAAAGGTGATAAGAGCCTCTTGAAAAACTATAGACCGATTTCCCTTCTGAGCCGCGTTTATGTTCTGTTCTCGAGAGTCATCTTGAATCGTCTCGCTTCCAGACTAGAAAACTTCCAGCCACCCGAACAAGCTGGATTCCGAAAAGGCTTTAGTACCATAGACCACATATTAACGTTACGGCAGATTATGTAGAAGACCGAGGAGTATAATCTGCCTTTATGCTTGGCGTTTGTGGACTATGAGAAAGCCTTTGATTCTGTCGAAATTTGGGCTGTGCTGCAGGCCCTTCAGCGTTGCCAAATTGACAGTCGGTAAATCGAAGTACTGAGGTGTTTGTACAGTAAAGCAACGATGTCCGTCCGACTACAATCCAGTAGTACGAAGCCTATTCAATTGCAGAAAGGTGTAAGGCAGGGTTATATCCCCGAAACTCTTTACCGTTGCATTGGAAGACGCATTCAAACTTTTGCATTGGAAAGGACGAGGTATAAACTGCATTACCCACTTAGATTTGCCGACGACATAGTCATAATAGCGGAGTCGCTGGAGGATCTCAACGCTATGCTCATTGACCTAACAGTGTTTTCAAACACGTGGGCCTTAGGATGCATATGGAGAAGACGAAAGTCATGTCTAACGCTCATGTCATGCCCACGCCGGTGGTTGTTAGGGCGCTGTGCTCGAACTTGTTGACCAATATATTTACCTGGGTCAGTAGTCCGGTTAGGTAAGTCCAACTTCGACGCAGAGGTCAATCGACGAATCCATATCGGATGGGCAGCTTTCGGGAAGCTTAGACGTATCCTCTGTCCAATATCCCTCAATGTCAAAACTAAGGTCTTCAACCAGTGCGTGTTTACCTACGGAACTGAGACGTGGTCCTTCACTGCTGGCCGTATAAGGAAGCTCCAAGTCACTCAGCGAGCTATGGAGCAGGCTATGCTCGAATTTCTCTGCGTGATAAAGTACGTAATACAGACATCCGCAGCAGAACGATGGTGACTGACATAGCTCGCAAAGTTAACAAGCTAAAGTGGCAATGGGCCGGCCATCTAGCTCGTAGAGCCGATAACCGATGGAGAAAAAAGGTTCACGAATGGCAGCCTCGTACTGGCCATCGCAGTGTGGGACGACCCCCCACGAGATGGAGTGACGACCTGTGCAAGTGTGCGGGAAGTCGGTGGATGCAGGTGGCGCAGGATCGTACTTCTTGGCGGCTCATGGGGGAGGCCCATATCCAGCAGTGGACTTTCGCAGGCTGATATAATGATGATGATGATGATGAAAGATATATTCCTTTATAGTAGATTTTACATTCTTTTTAGGGCTTCTGCGCAACGCCTTGTGACCATCATTATATAGCTGTTCTAAGCAATAAGAGGTTACTAGAACTCTCACTTTACCTTCTTCTTCTTCTTCCATCCAGAACTTTCCATGGGCACACCGGCCAGTATCGCTGCTAACAGAGCAGGCCTTGCTCAAAATGGCGCGTCATCCTGCTGTCGTATTGTTCACTGGTAATTAATTCCTTAAATTCTATAATGATAGAGGCTTCCGTTTCGATTTGATATTGCTTGTCACGTAATTACGCTTCCTTTGGAGAACACAAAACGGGAGCGCAATGCTTGCACACTGCGGCTTTGTGATTAAAATAAGCAATGTCGATTGCATTATGGGTAGGGTCAAACTTGACAACCTAACTTCCTACCGTACCCTGCCCAGCGTATTAGCTAATATAAAATCTCTAATTTACTTCTAACGATAAGATTATTCACAGACTTGAACTGAACCAGTTACCATACAATAAAGAATCTTCACAAAGAGCGTTAAAACAAACCATTGCCCGAAACTACACCTAATTGTATCACAATAATCGATAAAAGCATAGCGCATACAACAAATAAAAGTTTATTTTAATATTCAAAGTGATGACACTAGAGGAACGTTCACCCATAAGAACTGCAGCGTGAGTCTCGACGAATCCACTCACCTTTGAAACATGAGATGTTACTTCTCTTTTACCCAGTAATTACACTGACTACAATGCTCTTTAAACCGGAAGACTGCAATGGTTACACACAACTGGTTTGCGGCAGAAATAGCCACCGCAGTGGTACTACCCCAGAATTTTAAGGTTCATTCTCCAATTTACAAAAACTGCATTGTAACAAAGGGACCTTTCACCTCTATATGTATTATTGTTTAATAAATAACTCCCATAGTTTATGAATCCAAATAACACGCACGAAACAATTACAGACGACGAGGACGCCGAAATAGAGTTCTCAGAATCAGTACTAACACCCTCCGCCGAATCGTACTACGAAGAGTGCAGCATCCAATACCCCGGCTTCTGCCCGTACCAGAACTCCTCGGACGACGAAACCATGGACTTCGACTATACCACATCCAGATCCAGATCCAGAAAAAGCCCTTCAAGCACGTCATGTTCTACATAGGGATAGACGGGACCGACAGCGCAGATATGCTGAGGGAGCACATAGGGCTGGACGATGCGGTGCCGCTGCTCACCGCAATAGACTTCCCCAAGCAGCGAATGGTCACAATGAAGTACGGTGATGAAATAACCACGGATTCGGTGCAGAACTTCGTGGACGCCTATCTCAGTGGGAACGCGGACTTTAAACCGCTCAAACCTTATACCGAGAAATGCTGAATAAGCCTGCAGTTGTATAGAGAGCTACAGAAGATAATGTTCACGACATGAACCGTATGTTTTAGCCATAACGTTGGTGTTTTATACGGATTCTGAATTTGTTTGAATCAGCTATAGCATGGATTAGATATAGAGGCAGTAGACCATAAAAATAGATTATAGAAGAATCTTTGTTAAACAGTAGAAGAAAAAAATAGGTAATTTTTCGATAAACTCAATTTATAATTATTAAGAAATTAAGGTGCACTAATTATACATGACGTAGAACTGATGCCATCTATCGCAAAAGATCTAAAATTTTTGCATGTAAAGACTAAAAAATCTTCCAAAAGACGGTCGATTGCCTAAAGCAAATAAACATTCGCATTAGGTCCTAATTTAAGTCATAACATTTTCTTAGTATTATTCTCTTTTTGGTATGGTATAAAAAATATTACTTTATAGCCAAAAAGGACGTGGAATCTCTATATAAAAATTATAATGGCCCCAAAACCTAAAGCTGATGATGTACCCGATACCAAGATATCTTTACATTCACGCAATACGAACACGAAACCCCCTAATGGAGAAGGCGTGCAGTAGGGGAGGCATATGTCCAGCAATGGACTAACAGGCTGATAATGACGTTCCACGTCCATAAAAGTTGACATTTTTTTCACATTAATTCATATCTTTTTGGTTTGTTGACAGCAGTAATAATGTCGAAACAAAATTGTAAAATATCTTCTTAACACAAACTTTATCATCCATTAAGTGATTGGTAAATTGCGAGTCATCTAAATAGACCATTTATTATTCTAGCGGATATATTTATTCATTTTAAACAAACATACGAATATAAAGATATTTTAATTAAAATGGTATTTTATACTTTTCTTACAAAAAGCTCTGTCTCTGTGTACTGTAAGAAAAATATGTTAGTAAATAGTAATATTGTCTTGTGTGTACGCGAATACTACACATGATTTAATAACAGACTTTGCGAATTTTATCGCGTTTAATTTGGTTAACATTTTTCCCGACGTTTCACGACCGACCGGTGGTAGGTCCCCTGCTTACAGGAGACCGTCTGGGCGGGTACCACCGCGGTGCCTATTTCTGCCGCAAAGCAGTAGTGTGAAAACACTACTGTGTTCCGATTTGAAGGGCACCGTAGCCAGCGTATTTACTGGGTTAACGAGACTTAACATCCTATGTCTCACGGTAGGCAGCGCGTTGGCGATACCACTGGTATTGCTAATGTCTATGGGCGTCGGTGATCACTTCCCATCAGGTGGCCCGACTGCTCGTCTGCCTGCGTATGCCAAAAAATAAAAGATACTCCAGGAGCTAAGGTCACGGTCAGACTGAGGTTGGTTCGAAGGAACAGAGCATTCCTTCGGACTCATTGTTCTATAACGCTATAAAAGTCCGAGTAGAAACTGGTAGCTTTACATCAAGGTCAAAAAAAAAAGGTCAGAAAGAGACGTTGTTCGTCGGTTAAAGTTTTTATTTGGAGTTAGGCGTAAAAAGGAGTGATAAATAAATTACATAAATGACGGTGGCCGGTTAAAAACTTTTATACTTTTTGTAAATTGTAAACCAAATTAAACGCGATAAAATCCGTAAAGTCTTTCATTATATCATTGATACATAATTTCATTGCTCCCCGCTAGGTGGCATCAGCTATACTAAAGAAGTTTTATAATAATAATCAACAATAGTTAAGCCAATTAAAACTCTGAATAATTAATAACAAAGTCGAATATCAAACACCAATGGCGACAGAAGCGAACACGCGTTTTTGGGTCATGTACAAAACAAAGAATTCATTACAAAAGCTTTCAATGGATGTTTGTTTTTGAAATCTTATCTCGTATTAATTATAGATTTCGATAAACAACATTAAATATTCAGACATTAGGCGATTCAACCTGAAGCTATTAAGCTATGGAGTCGTTCCTTAACGATTGGAAATGTCGAAAGAATTAAAGTTCATACCATTATTAGGAGAACTTGTTTTGTTTGTGTACCAATATTCCATATCTTACATGGGTCAGGTGTAATTTCAAAATATATAAAAAAGACAAAAACATGTTCAGAATAAACAAAATAAAAAGACCTCCCATCAAAATATGTTTAAAAGTTATTCAAAGTCTCTTAGTTCTTTATCTCATTGAATTTATCTCTTAATGTAAATGCTCTTTGACTTTTAGCCTATATGTTAAGGATCGTAAAGAAAATAATGGATTGTTATAGACATTGATTATTATCGAAATGAAGAATAAACATTTATTTTGCCTTTAAAATTAAAATGCATAGACATTATTTACGTTTTACCGACCAATTTCAAAAAAATTTCAAACCTCTTATTTGGTTCGGTAAAAAATAAGAACGCGGGAATGTTTATGTTATTTTTTTGTTTTTATTAAAGGCACTGATAAATAAAAACTCGTCGTAGACCCAATAAAAATAAAATTTATTAATATTATAAACTTGTAGTTTTGTACTTGACGATAGATTTTAAATGAAAATAGCAATAATTGATGACTGAACGTAATAAAAACAATTTAGGTAATAGTAGATAACATTTGATCAGTCATCGTTAGTTGGTAAAATGATAATAATCTTTCATTTCATAATAACGTGTAACTGTAGAATGCAAAAAAACATAAAAACTTGTTCGATCGACGTAATCAGTATTATTTTTTGCAATTGTGTATCTGTAACCATAGTAGATGTTTTAGAATATGATTATGTTTATGTTTAATTAATTTCCGATCTGTGATTCGATTGTTTATATGAAAATAATAAAAAAAAAACCCAATTCTTAATACCGACTTTTATTTATACAATTTGTATTTAAATCCTGTAATTATAGTACCTCTTTTATTTAAAAAATGTTATAATATCCTATATGCCGATTTCGACCACGGCG
The DNA here is from genome assembly GCA_029286875.1 of Lamproptera curius. Lineage (NCBI taxonomy): Eukaryota > Metazoa > Arthropoda > Insecta > Lepidoptera > Papilionidae > Lamproptera > Lamproptera curius. Next base: position 2,537,956 of record JAGSMT010000022.1, read on the forward strand.
GCCAGATCATCCATTCATGTATGTAGCAGATTTTACAGTGCACAAGTGTACGCATCTGTGCACTCCCTCTTCCTTTGTTTCTCATAGTCCGAAGAGAGGTGACACGACCGGACGGAGATCAAGCTCAAAACAGACTTTTTATATGCCCAACCGACGCATACATCATCTTACAGGCAATCGGGTGATCAGCCCGCATTAGACTTACCCACGAGGAAATCCCTAAGGAAAGTTGATTACTCTCGCAGGAAACTAGAAGGGGTCAGGTTTTTCTCTGTTTTGGCAGCGGTGAGAATTCAACTAAAATAAGTTATCATTGGCGAGTAAACATTTTTATTATATGTACAGAACGTAGGAACAGTTTGGCCAAACTAAACTTGAAATTAATGTTAACAAATAAGGTATAAACCCATTGCAAATAAGTAGCGTCGTACCTAAACATCGTGTGTGTGCGTGCGTGCGTGTATAAAATAAATTGTAGTATTTATATCAACATGCTTATGAAGACGGCAGCAACGGGATAACTATACGGTAAATGTAAAGGGCTGCCTCAGTAGCCTAATGGTATGGGCGTTTGCTTTAGAAACCGGAGGTCGTGGGTTCGAATCCTGCGGGGACTCAACAAATTTTCATTGTTGTTTCCTAGTTGGTTAGGACAATTTGGGCCCATCACCCAAATCTGAAAAGTCTGAAAAGTAAGATGATCCATGCGTCGGATGGGAATGTAAAAAGACGGTCCATCCACCAACCCGCATTGGACCAGCGTGGTGGGATACGGTCCAAAACCCCCTAATGGATAGGGGAGTATTAGGGTTGGAACGTGCTTGCACTCATCTGCAACCCACGAGTGCTGGCCGCCGGTGCAGCCGAGCAGCAGAAAGAGGAGAGATCGACGACACCATGCCGAATGTCCCCTCCTCCCACGGCCCCTCGGCTCCGCTCTCCCTACCCTTCGCGACTCGGCGGAGCCGAGTACGTAGGGAGAGCGGCTCACGGAATAACGACACTCCTCTTCGCCGCGACTCCTCCGTGGCTGCAGAGGACAGGGATGGCAGCGCGTCTACCGCTACTCCCCATCCGCTGCACCCTCTAAAGAGCATTCGAAGCTGACTTCTTCAGCCAGCTTGGAGCAGCCGCCTCCATGGCCGGGCTTACTCTTCAGACCGGCCAGGTTCCTCTTAGCCTCCCCGCGGCTGGCCCAAGCCGCAGGTACTGAGCTCTACCGCTACGACGAAGCGAGAACCTGTTCGGGGGGAATCTAATCATACCTATGTCAACTATTGGTAAAAAAGGGTCAACTACTGAATATATTTCTTTGCACTAGAGGTCAAGTACTGGCCTAGTACCCGTATTTTATTAAAAAATAACATTAAAAAACACATTAGTTTAATTGCTACAATTCTTGACACATTGTGGAGGGAGGATATTTTTTGCGCAACTATTATCAAATAGAAGATCCTCTAAGATAATTTCATACCAAATAATGTTAATATAAATACTTATAAATCGTTAAGGTGTCATCTACTAGATACTCCCTTAGTCAGGATACATCACTTACCATTAGGTGAACGTCCTACTCAAGATGAGTTTTATCGATTTAAACAAGTCAAATATCTTGTTTTGTTAATTATTGGCTAAAACATGTAAAATTGATTTTATTGACACTGATCTACGATTACTACTTCATAAGTAAAATAACGCCTGAGAAAGTTTTTGTCGGCTTTCTTTCATCCAGTAGATGATAAAATTTCACCAGAACTCAGTGCGTAAACTCGATTTAGGTTTTATGTATTTCGAAATATTTACTGTCAATTAATTTGAAAGCACACGAATATCAATTTAAGTGTAACTCTAATTATGGTATCTCAGCTGACTCCCACGGTCATAACTCAAAATAGGAGTATTAAATTAGTACCAGTGTATTTCTTGAAAGGTACCTCGAAAAAATTCGTAAAAAAACATATGAAATAAAATAAATTAATTAAGAAAGTTCAAATTGGAAAAATGCCGACCAAAAACTAACATAAGTTAGGAGCAATATTACAGCATTACGTCAATATTGTAATAAACAAAAAATAATTTCTATTTTTAAGCCATTACATAACAACAATTTCTCAATTTTAAAAACATATCAAGATCGCAATCCTTGCATGCATGCCGAACATAAACAGCCTTAGAAAATAACAAAATATTTAATAATGATAATCAAAACAATTATATAACTTACATTTAATAACAGTTAATATAAATTGTATTTTATTATTTATTATTACTCTTAAAAAATGATGAATTTTGGTGATTGTTCCATAGTTTATCTACATTTATTATGAAAAACTTCAGCGTTCCGTGAACGCTTTTGTTTAATTTGTTGTCTGTGGTATTTTGTCTTTTTGCTTATGCTAGTAGACGCCATTATTGTGAAATAATTTTTGGGGGTAATTTTCACGTGCTAAAACATTTATTACAAATTGTTTAGCACCGAATATATACTCAAATCCCAAACAATGGCCGATAACGACGATCTTCTCGACTATGAAGATGAAGAACAAGCAGACCAGCAAACCGCCGACGGAGCAACAGAAGCGGCGCCAAAAAAAGAGGTTAAGGGATCGTATGTATCGATTCACAGCTCTGGCTTCAGAGATTTCCTTTTAAAACCCGAAATACTAAGAGCTATAGTTGATTGCGGTTTTGAACATCCTTCTGAAGTCCAACATGAATGTATCCCACAAGCTGTACTCGGTATGGACATTTTGTGCCAAGCCAAATCCGGTATGGGAAAAACCGCTGTATTTGTCCTAGCAACGCTACAACAACTGGAACCATCCGAAAATCATGTTTATGTTTTGGTTATGTGCCATACAAGAGAGCTAGCTTTCCAAATCAGCAAGGAGTACGAGCGTTTCTCGAAATATATGGCCGGCGTAAGAGTGTCGGTATTCTTCGGAGGGATGCCAATTCAAAAGGATGAGGAGGTATTAAAAATTGCATGTCCTCACATTGTGGTAGGTACCCCGGGAAGAATTCTCGCATTAGTCAACAGTAAGAAACTAAACTTGAAGCATCTGAAACATTTCATTCTGGACGAGTGTGATAAGATGTTGGAGTCCTTGGATATGAGAAGAGATGTCCAAGAAATCTTTAGGAATACTCCACACGGGAAGCAGGTGATGATGTTTTCCGCTACATTAAGCAAAGAGATCCGGCCAGTCTGCAAGAAGTTTATGCAGGACCCAATGGAGGTTTACGTCGACGACGAAGCCAAATTGACTCTGCACGGTCTACAGCAACATTACGTCAAACTTAAGGAGAACGAGAAGAACAAGAAGCTGTTTGAACTGCTTGATGTATTAGAGTTCAATCAAGTGGTGATTTTTGTCAAATCAGTCCAGCGCTGCATAGCCCTCGCACAGTTACTAACTGATCAAAACTTCCCAGCTATCGGAATCACAGGAACATGACCCAAGATGAGCGGCTGTCTCGCTACCAGCAGTTTAAGGATTTCCAAAAGAGGATTCTTGTTGCAACTAACTTGTTTGGACGTGGTATGGATATTGAGAGGGTAAACATTGTCTTCAATTACGACATGCCCGAAGATTCCGACACTTATCTTCACCGAGTCGCCCGTGCCGGTAGATTCGGTACCAAAGGCTTAGCCATCACCATGGTCTCGGACGTGAACGATGCCAAAATCCTAAACGAGGTTCAAGACAGATTTGATGTGAATATAACAGAATTACCCGAGGAAATTGAGCTATCTACTTATATTGAGGGTCGATAGATTTAAGCGTTTGTGTTTTTCATTCCCCTTTGTAATAATTATCTGTGTTAGATAAGTCTGGAGAGTTTGTTTGAAGCTGTCTTTCATACTGTAATATTAATGATTGGATACTTATGACTTAATGTAAGATTCTACCTAAAGGGTACATTGTTTGTACCATTGACTGGTCTTAAGTTCAAATATGAGTAAATTTAGAATAATGTTTAACACTGAAGTGATTAAAGTGACATTTCTTACTATACACTTGTGTTTTTTATGCTACCACCTACTGTATAATGAACAAGTATCATTTTGATAGTGTTTGATAAAAAAGCACATAATAGCATTCCAATAATAAGTATTATTATTCATCAATGACTCATAATAACAAATATAATAAGATAAAGAGGTCAAATAACACACTTGTATGACAAAGTATAAATTTATTGATTCATAAGGTGTACCATTTTCACATGCAAATTAAAAAAATAACAGATGTGACAATGTTTAACTGAATTTGTACAAAATCAATTATTATCTTATTCTTACGTTTTATTAATAGTAAAATATTTTCTATTTATGTCAATAGAAAAATTTCTCATGAGTCAAATGTGTGATCATATCCATAGCCCATTTGGGTTGATCACCAGGCACCATATGACCGGCATTCCTTATCATGATCTCAACTAATTTCCCTGCTTGCTTCACATACCCGCCAACTCCCCATCAACAACCCACTGATACCTTTTGCAGTCTTATAGTCCTCAGATCCAGTAAAGTTCAGGTTTCTTAAATAATTAAGAGTTAGAGGGTAAGCCACAATGATATCAAGTTGACCACTGTACACTACAACAAAATAATGGTCGAGCAATTCTGACACAAGAGGTGCAACGGACTGCATAACATCTTCCTTAAGATGCTCTTCGACCTCATGACCTTCATGGAATGTTAAGTTCCCAACATGAAGGGCCCTCCTTACAATGCTTTTTTGAATCATAGGACCAAAATCTTCCGAATCTTTGTAGTCCTTTGTATGCAAAAAGTTGAAGTAATATTGAAAACCTGTCATATTGTAAAACAAACTCTTTCCATCAATCAAGTCTCCGTTCAAAAGAGAATCAAAAGTTTCAAATGCTGCTTTCCAATTTTTCTGTTGGATGAAATGGATAGCCTTGCTCTCATAGGTGGCAAACACTTGTGCTTGATTCCAATCTAACAGACCAATCTGATACAAGTACTTACTGTAAACAAGTTGATGTTCGGGATCACTCAGACCGTTGCCAATTGCAATAGCTTTTAAGTTTATTTTGATTTTTGCCTCAGGATTCTTCTTATGTATAGTATATGCAAAAGCTGGAACATATTTACCGGCATAGGACTCTCCCGTTATGAAAAACTTGTTTTGTTGCAGCTCAGGGAATAATTGGAAGAATTGAGTTATGGTGTTGTAGAGATGTTCTCCAACCTGCTTTTCATTAGTACAGTAGCCTTTGGGATCTTTTGTAAAACTGAATCCAGTACCCACTGGGTTATCAATATAAATAATATGATGGCTTATTGCCCAGTTATACTTGCGTCGTACGAACTTTCCATTCATAACCTTCAGTGGGCCATTTTCAGTGAACAATCCATACAAAGAAGTGGCACCAGGTCCGCCTTGCAGCCATACTACAACTGGCGCGTCTTTTTTATTTGGTACCAATGCAGGGAAGTACCAGAAGAATTGATTTGAATCATACTTCTTGTCGACTGTTAAAAAGCCGGCGTAACTTTTTATCCTTAGACTCTCCGTAAAATGTACTCGGGCCAGTTGTTGGGCTACAGTAATGTTACCGCTTTCAATATAAGGAGTGAGGAATAGCGGTGAACCGGGATCTCCATCGTCTTGCCGCTCGAGATTTAACTTCGGATACCGATGAATAAAACAATGGGCCGTGACTACTAATTGGATTATAAAAAATAAAGAATAATGACACATGGTACGTATCTACTCGACGGATCGTGTTTAACGAATGAGAGCGGTCGGCTCGGCAGAGCGCTTGAGAGTGGAGGCAAGAGCGATAGTCGGTTCACCCGCTTCACCCTAACCTTTTTATCGCTCATATAGATCAGGCGTCAGGCGGTAATTAAGTTATAGTGCAATGTACCTACTTACTGTGTCAGTAAATTAACTTTAAAGAACATACATGTTCCTGTAAGTTGGGTACGTAGTGGTTATGGTTTTATAAGTGATTTGTATGGTTTGATTTGTATTTTCGGCAATACATTTAAGTTTGTTTTTGTTCAACGAATTATTTGTTTTAGCTTCTATTGTTGCACAACTCATTTACAACATAACGTCAAGTGTTTTGATAACCATTGCAGGGCTTGCTTAACCTGTACATAATAATTAATTACCTACCTGAAACGTATTATTATAAGTTTTTATTTATATTTTACATTATCTCTGTTAAAGAAAAGTATTGTAGTAGCTTTTATTTTATTAAATACCTAAATATAACATAGCTGTAGACTTTATTATCTATATAAATGATAAATCATTTAGATTCCAATCATAACTTGTGTGGCATTGTTTATTATGAGAATTTGTTATAAAATGTATGTAATTCTGCAATTGTGATCGATGTCATTGTTTTAAACACTTATTATTTGCAGTTCGACATGATCACGAAACTTTTATTGTGGGCAAATGTTTTATGCCTTGGAACTTGCACGATTTTCCCTTATGTTTATCCGCGTGTGCAATTAAAAACAAAAGACTCAAATGATGCTGGAGACGCATTATTTCTTACCCCATATCTTAAGAATGGAAGTATTTCGCTGGCACAAACGATGTCACGCGTGCATTTGACAGATAAATTGGGCGTTAAAAGTTATGCAGGTTTTTTTACCGTTAATGAAACATTTAATTCAAATCAATACTTCTGGTATTTCCCGCCATTTGTTCAAAGCGAAAGCAGTCCGGTAATATTATGGTTGCAAGGAGGGCCCGGAGGGAGTTCCTTATTTGGCTTGTTTACGGAAATCGGTCCACTGCTTGCTAAAAAAGGTGGACTTGGCACAAGAAAGTATCATTGGGCGATAAACAATCATTTAATTTTTATTGATAACCCCGTCGGCACCGGGTTCAGCTTTACGGACGCAAATGAAGGGTATTGTACTAATGAAGATTGTGTAGCAAGAGACCTTTATGAATCCCTGCAACAATTTTACACATTATTCCCAAATTTAAGAAATAACGATTTTTATATAACTGGCGAGTCATACGCGGGAAAATATATACCAGCTTTAGCCGCACATATTCATATCAAAAATCTTGACGCTGAAGAGAGAGTCATAAATTTAAAAGGGCTTGCACTTGGAAATGCATATTGCGATCCGATCAACCAAATAGACTATGGCAACTACTTATACTACCACGGCCTTATAGATGACAACCAGCGAAATGTATTCTTGGATCAGCAAGCGAAGATTGTCACCGAAATAAAAAAGGAAAATTGGGCGCAGGCAGATAATTTGATGGACCAATTAATGGACGGAGAACTAACGAATGTGTCATATTTTAAAACATTTACCGGATTCAATAATTATTATAACTTTTTGAAAGCCAAAGACGATGAGGATGTTACCATTTTCGTCGATTTACTTAACAACGACGAAGTAAGGCGCAGCGTTCATGTCGGTGGACAACCTTTTAATTCCGGGCAAGAAGTTCAGATCCGCCTAGCGTATGACTTGTTAAAATCGGTCGCGCCTTTAGTCGAGAATCTACTATCCAACTATAGACTAATGTTTTATAACGGGCAATTGGATATCATCGTAGCTTATCCGCTGACGGAGAATTTCCTAAGAAAATTGAATTTCTCATCAGCGGACGAATATAAAAATGCTGTTCGCAAAATATGGAGGGTAGGCGACGATGTGGCTGGTTATGTGAAGAGGGCGTCCAATTTGACCGAAGTACTTGTAAGAAATGCAGGACATATGGTACCACACGATCAACCAAAATGGGCTCTAGAAATGATGACAAAATTCATTAATGATAAATTCTAAGTTGAAAACATTTTATTTAATGTATTTATTCATGCTAAAATTAAAACATATGTACTTGTATATCAATCCAAAATTTATTCACTTATTTTTATTAAATAAATAACATACAAATGTTAACTTTAAAATGGTAATTACAGTCGAGTTGATTAATAAATATAACTATTCACTGATATTCCTTAAAAACAAATTAACACACTTATTCAAGAAATCATTTATTCAACTCATGAAGGAACAAAACTGTAATAAAAATTTAGCGAAATTTTATCAGGAAAAATATTTCTCTCACTCGAAACATTCACACAAAATATTTACAACTATCTATAAATTTTATCAATTTACAATTATGTGAGAAATCTTACCTATAAATTAACCCGCTAATTCTAAACATTAAATACACTGAAAGTTCTAAGCCAATTATAAAATTTTCTCAACAATGTATTAAGGGCATGTTCTATTTAAAATGTGTTACAATTCAGACTTAGGCCACAAGTAATTAAAAGAATTAAAAATGTGACTTTATAGCTCAGACTGATATGGCGTTGGTGCATAAAGCTCTCTTATTGCAGCCAAGTTTTATTTATGTACCAATAAAAAGTGAAACACAAAATCATATGGTAGCATGTTCAACAATCAATAAGCAAGTGTAAACTTCTATATGAAATGATATTTGAATTTGTACATATTCAGGCCATAGTATTTTCTATTTCCAAAGATATATACACTCAAGCCATACTAAGAGATGGAATATACTTAAACCAAGTCTAATATCAAGCTAAGTTAAACGGTTTCAGGTTTCACATTTTGGCCGTCCACCAATAAGAATATACTCGCATCTGATGGCAAAATATACTTTACATTAAATTCATATTTTATTGGGCTTTAGTATAGTTAATGTATATTTGTTCCGTTTAATGAATTTCTGATATTTTAAGATTTTTTTATGCTAATAGCGCGTTAGGGCGTCCAGGAACTGGGCCCTCTGTGCAATAGGCAGTGTGATCACCGATGTGTCCACTTGGTCCAGAGAGACCGAGGTGCCGCTTTTCGTGGCCGCTTGCTCGAACGCCGCGCCGAAAAGACTGAAAAATTTACAAAGAATAATGGATATTTTACTATGTCTCGTTTAACGATATAATATGTTGAAATCAGTATTTTTAATAGTATCGACCATTGCCTAGTACGACTTTGATTAACTTTCAGAGCTTATTTCGTTTTTGTATAAGTTTATTTACTCCAAGAAGTAAACTTGATTGAATTCTCATTATTTCAATAATATGTTTTAAAAATTGTAGAGTTTCAGTTTGCGTAATATTCTTAACGGATTACTATTGACTAACGATTACTTATTGCTGATACTAATATGAACGCCACATCAGAACCTTATTGGCCCATCAGCCATCCATACTTCTGACTATTTCACCGGCCCACTGCTACTTTAACGAGCTAATCCTTTGCACTACGTCGATCAGTTCTTTGACGGATGAATTCTTTACGAATTTTAACCAACTAAGAAATTCCGAGCATGGCGCGTTCCATAGTCCGTTGGGCTACGGTGAACTGAACTGTGAATCAGCCGTACAGTCAAGGGTTAAATTTCGGGCCCGCAGGTCAACGCATTTGGAAAAGGACCAGGTGACCAGATTTCCGTGCAGTAGTCAGTTCGGGTAGGAAGCTCCTATAACGGATCGGCCGTCTTGGCGTTCATTGAAAAAGGCATATGTCCACCAGTGGACTGATAAACGCTGATTATGGATAAGGTTTTACATTTTATTTACCATACCAAAAACGTAAATTATTTATTATTAATAAAACATAGATTACAGGGAGTTTAATAAGATAGCATAAAATATTTCCGTTAAGCTAAAAAAAATATGCTCCTGCTGATCTTCATTGGAATTGACAGAATTTCCGAACCGGTGGTAGATTGCATTTCACAAAGCTTGAATTGAATAAAGACTTTTTAAATTTTAAATTACTGCTGGGTAATTAAATACTTAATTAATAAAGGCTTTGTAAAAGAGATCTTTATTCTAGGTATGCGTTCTTTTTGTCGAACCAAATAGTAACCGCATTGAGAGTCACTTGTTCAATTGACTTGATTGTTATAGACAATCGGACTACAGAGTAGTGTACTGCAATATTACATATAAAGGAATAGAAGATTGTCCTGGCTTCACATGGTTGGATACATTATTAATAATTTTTTTATAATAAACGACCATGTTCAAATGAGACTAAATTTAATGCGTAATTTTGACGTTAATTATAACGTTTTCTAAATTGGTTCAAAATAGGGAGACAATCTCGTGCACTGTGTCACACCGCCGTTCACGTAACGCTCTCCTTAAGCAACCGTAAGAGAAAGTAAGAGGCACATGTCTTAGTTAGTCTTACTCGTGGCCTGCTTAAAGACCTGAAAGAGCGACAGAGAGAAAGGGAAAGAGGGTTGACCCTTCTTTCCACTATACGAATGAATATTCCCATTACATTCATTTTACCATTAAAACACGTTGTCACGTATAACTTTCGCCCGTATACCGATTTTACAGACAACCAATTTTTTTAACACATCGGATACATCTTAGTTACTAGTATTTAGTTACGATTTCCAAAATTTTTTCCTTATGCAACAAACATGATCTATTTCATGCAGTTATAGTGTAGCGCTATGACGGCCAAAATAAACTGTTTGACTAATTGTTACATAAGCACAAATGTTTGCTCTATATATATGAGTATAAATGAGCTCACTTGCGGGGTTCCTGGTCGAACCGTGGCGGTAGACCGAGCAGTATGCAAGTGCCATTGGGAGGTAATGTGGGAGCGCTGGCCAGCAGCGGCCTGGCACCCCGCCGCCCGCCCAGCGCGCCGCCTCGCCCAGCCACAGGGGGCCGCGCACCAAGGCCGCCTCGGGGCTGCCCTGTAATAAGGAAATACTGACCACTACGTAGTGTAAAACGAAGTCGCTTTCTCTGTCCGTATGCTCCTATGTATGCTTAAATCTTCAAAATTTAATTGCGGTCTTCAATATATAGAGTAATTGAAGTGGAAGGTTTATAATTTATGCATAAGGTAGAGAAACGCCGCTAAATTTATATATTTTTCCATATTTTTGTACTGATTTGAGTATTGCACCCATGCATGGCCAGAGCGGGTTGCCAGTTAACATATAAAAACACTTTAAATTTTATTTTCGTTTATATAAAGAATATAAACCTTGAACTTTTGAGTAGGCTAGCTTTAAGGTGTATCCATATATTTTGTATTTTTTTTTTTTGTAAAATAAAGTTACCTTTTAACAAATGATTTTGCTATTAACCAAGCTCCTTTTGATATTCTTATACAAAGGCTTTGATAGCACACACAGTACTTTCATGGAACACCCGCGAAAAAACTATCATAACGTTACTAATATAAAAAAAAGCAACAAAAATTCACATGATTCAAAACCACAGGCAGGTTTAAAGTTTAAAGGGACATGTATTAGCAAAACTTTATCAAACTATCTTATATAAACTGTTTATTACCTCCTGCACTATAAAGTAACTGAACGGTCCGGCCAAGAGCAACTTCCTTGAAGACAATGTTGTATGAACTATGCTGGCAACGGCTTGCAAGCACCTCCTCGCGGCTGTGGCACCTTGCCTCCAAGCATCATTGTCTCCGGAGACTTCTAACGCTGCCAAAGCTTGCTGGAAGCCCTCCGCTTTTGGTACGGTTTCCTGAAAGAGTAGTTTTAATGATCATTAGAATTTTTTCTGTTGTTTATTTATAGAATAGAGAGTTTGATCAAATTAGAAAAATTATGAATAAATTCGATGACAAACATGAATGCCTATGATCAGATACTCCTATAATATAATAATAATTTCTCCAAAGAAAACGGCTTCGGCGGCCGATGTATATTAGAGATCAGGCAACTACGCAGTAGATATTATAGTGCATAAAGCCCGATACAGATAACCGACACGACCGGAGGAGAGGCGCAGGACCGACTTTTACATGCCCATAAGACTCATGGATCATCTTACTTTTCAGACAATTGGGTGATCAGCCCAAATTTCCTAACCAACTAGAAACAACATGAAAATTTGTAGAGTCCCGCAGGATTTGAACCCACGACCTCCGGTGCCTATTGCACACGCCCTTACCACTAGGCTATGGAGGCAGTTAAGTTCAATCATAAATCTTTACTTTGTTTTATTTTATTTTTGATTCAAATCGCTGTTGGTTTTCCGGAATCGCGAATTTTTGGAAATTTAAGATGATGCGCATGGATCATCTTACTTTTTAGACAATTGGGTGATCGGCCCAAATTGTCCTAACCAACCAGAAAAACAACGATAACAAACAGTTGTTTCCCCGCAGGATTCGAACCCACGACCTCCGGTTTATGATATAAAAGATGAGTTTCATTTAAATACAATAATTTACGTTGAAGTTAACAATATAGGATGAAATTATGTTACTTACATGTTCCACAAGTGCCATAATAACATATACAGCGTCCAGCGCAGCCAATGGTGGGGAGTGGGGCCTTCTCAGGGTGAAAGTGGCCCTCGTGGGGATGGGCAGCTGATGGCGAGGGGCTGCCGTCTCCAAGGCTTGTAGGAGGGAGCGGCGCAGTTCAACATCCATAGCTCGGTAGGCCTGTCTCGCTTGCTGGAGTGGTATTCTGGAACAAATGGTGTTTAAAGATTGTTAATGTCACAGTCGTATTATAAACTTGCTGGTGCATTGTATCTATATTACATGTATTTATCTACGAAATAAAAGGAAATGTTTATTTTTTATTTATAGTTTTGATACCATTTCCGAACCAGTGGTAGATTATTTGACAATCAATAAGAAAGTGTAATGCTTCCATATTGAATAAAGATGATTTGACTTGACTTTGATAGAAAAAGCTTTTCTTAGTTTGGGATTAGATGATGTTGTGTCATTTGTGATGATATGTCATTATTATTCTATAGCCAAACTAGACTTAGTTAAAATGTAAACATAGTAACCCTTAGCAACGCAGCGGCCTTCTACATATAATGTCGTTATAAGTCGGCTGTCACACAGTGATTGAAATATCAATGACAGTTCAGCAATAAAATCACCTAGATTTATGATACCACTTCATTGCATGCATTCTTTGTTTCCATTTAGTCAGATTCCAAATCTGCTAAACTATAACAATTATTAATATAAACTACATAAATTTGAAAAGGAAAGGAGCTAAGCATACATCCTTAATGGGGCATGGATAGGTTGAAGCGCATGAAAACTAGTATTCACACAAACACTTTCACAGTCACTTTGATCATCACTGGTAGTCATAGCAGCCTCTTTCAGTCCTTTTACCCACACTAACTTTTTGTAAGTCATAACTAGCACATATCATCACAACTTCTATGCTTATATAGATTCTTCTTAATCCGTTACTATTAGAAGGTCTCATATGTTAGAAGATCTATGTCAGCTGCATTGGCTTCAATCAAAGGCTAGTCCTGTTCAACCGCGAAAGGAAGAGACAAAATAAATAACATCACAAATAATCGAATATAAAATTCAGAGTCCAGATAAATATTCCCTAACAATAGAAAATATTGCGATGTTAAAGAATTAACTTCGCCGTACGTGAAGACGCCAATAGAGTTTGACAACAAACTTTGTTTGCATAATTTCCATATTTAATTTTGTCTAAGTATAGAAACACGTTATATTAATATATACTGCGATCATATTGCCTACCCCATATCGGCTAACAGCTGTCGCAATCTGGAAGATCCGGAACGGGCATGCAGTTTGAGCTTAGGGGCCAACACTGCAGAGTGGCTCAGAGCCGCTTCTAAGGTCCACTCGCGGTAGAGGGGCAGCCAAACGTCTTTTTCCACTACCACACAAGCACTCTGCAATAGAAATATATTTGTTATATACTCAGTATAAATATAATATTATAACTGCCTCCGTAGCCTAGCAGTATGGGCGTATGCTTTAGAAAGCGGAGGTCGTGGGTTCGAATTCTGCGGGGACTCAACAAATTTTCATTGTTGTTTCTTAGTTGGCTAGGGCAATTTGGGCCGATCACCCAATTGTCTGAAAAGTAAGATGATCCATGCGTCGGATGGGCTTGTAAAAAGTCGGTCCAACAACCAACTCGCATTAGAACAGCGTGGTGGATGGTCCAAATCCTCATACACCCGTATTAGGGGAGGCCTATGTCCAGCAGTGGACTATCATAGGCTGATGATGATGATATACTCAGTTTTAGCTTGAGGTTTAATTAAATATTGTTTTAAACGAACAGTTTTTGGATAGATAGGCAAAAGTTTTGTTGAATTGGCCAGTGGCGGAAAACTTACACGTGATTTTCTATTAATTATAATGGTTTACGTCGCAATAATTCTGATGCCATTCGTTTTTGAATGTGCGCACGCAGCGTCACGAAAAACCAACAGCCTGACAAAAACTCTAGCAAACTGCCAACGGTATTTACGTTTTATTTTTACAAACTTAGTATAAAGCGGAATATAAAATTTTTAAATATTTTTATCTTGTTAAGTCAAAGAAATATAACATTTAACGCGTGCACATTAATTAAACACATATGGATATAGTGCGGGATCAATAGATATATTTTTTTTATATTTCTCATTCATCTGCGATCTGTCGCCTTAGAGGACACTTGACAATTGTTGTAACGCGACAATTGTGGTCGGCGGCCGATTTACCAATATAGATTGCGAACTTTTAATCCCAATTTGTTTCTTTTAGTAAATATGTGTTTCTGCCAGGTGAGGCGTTTGTCGAGATGTAATCCTAAGAACTTAACATTGTTTGCCTGTGCAACTTCTTGATTATTGAGTTTGACAGGCGGGCATGTGCCTCTTCTTAGTGTAAAGGTGTTAACATAACCTTTTTGATTTTGTTTCGTTAGGCTTTATTCTCTATGTCTTTAACCACAATCATTTGAGGCATGGGAAGGGTTACTCGATGCTTTAGGTGTCTTCTGTGACTTAACCAAAGTATTTGACTGTGTACAGCATGATATTTTGGTCAGGAAATTAAGCCACTATGGTATCAAAAATGCCGCACTTGACCTTCTGGCTTCGTACTTGAGCCATCGAACTCAGAGAGTTGACGTAAAGCAAGAGATCTCCGGGGCAAGCAGGTAGGTATGGGGTCCCACAAGGATCTATTTTGGGGCCTTTCTCTTCCTGGTCTATATTAATGACCTACTACACCAGGTTGAGAACAATAACGAGATTGTATTAATTGCTGATGATACTTCTTTAATATTTAGAATAAAACGACGTAACTTGCTAAAATGACGATGTAAATAATACCCTCTTAAAAGTAAAATATTGGTTTAGTGCAAATAATTTAATGTTAAACAAAAAATAAAATATAAGGTTTAGGACTCCTAATGTTCCTCATGCTGGTGTGATGTGGTCGTAGATGGAGAAGCGCTAGACCACGTAGATTCAACTATATTCTAAACATCACAAAGATTCGAAACTGCAATGGAGCCTCATATTAAAAAGGCATGAGTAAACTTAGCTCAGCAGTTTATGCAGTCAAAAAAATTAGACAACTAACCGATGTTGAGACAGTCCGTTTAGTATATTTTAGTTATTTTCATAGTTTAATGCCTTATGGCATTCTACTGTGGGGAAACACGGCTGATATAAATACTATTTTCATAATTCAAATGAGAGCGATTTGAGCAGTCTACAACCTGGGCCCAAAATTTTGTAAAATTATAGAAATAAAGGAAAAAAGTGCTGCTGAGTTTCTTACGCCGGTTGTTTTTCAGGTCAGAGGCTTCCACTTCCGAACCGGTGCAGATTATTTGACAATCAATAAGAAAGTGTAATGCTTCCATATTGAATAAAGATATTTGACTTTGACTTTGAAAAATGATATATCGTCAAGCCCCGATTGCAGGATTGCTGCAATGGAGTCTTGGTAAGCTGATCAAATTACTATTATACCTGCGAAGGTTCCAGTTGTTATGCATTCTGAAGTTGATAAATCAGATATAACAATGGGCCCAATACGCTTCCCTGTGGGACACCTGCGTCAATAGGACAGATTTGAGAGAGCTTACCCATTGTGGACCATAAAATATCTGTTCTCTATACAAGGTTTCAAAATTTTGTACATGGACAAAGGTAAGAGAGATTTTATTTTGAATAATAAGCCCTCATGCCACACTCTGTCAAATGCTTGCGAAATGTCTAAAGAAAACACTTGTACAGTAGTTTTTGGATTCAAATGACTTCTCTATTTAATTTATGAGTCTGTGGACTTGATCAGTTATGGAGTGTTGAGGACGAAATCTAAATTGATGGTCTGGATTAAGCTTGCTATGGTCTTTTTAATAGTGTTAGTGGCCTAAAGAGAGTAGTCCGTGGCAGCGGTTGGGTCTAGTCCTTCTAAGTACGCTTGTAAACTTGCATTGCGGTCTTGTTTCAACTCTTTAATTTTGTTGTTTAAATATCTTACTGTATCGGAGCATCTATTATGGTGGCAAAATTTTTTATGGCCCTTTTTTCCGTCGTTTTGTTGGAGTTGAATTCCATGCGGCTTTTTGTATGATTGTGGTGTATAGTTCAACTGCAACTATGACGCCTTTTTCGGAGAGAGAAGACGAGAGACACCAATATACTATTTTTCGTTTGTCAGGTGACGGAAAAATTGCCAGTTAGTTTTTTTTGTTATGTAAAAGTTTTTACTTGATTTTTTCTATTTTTGTTTTAACGTCGACAATAATTAGCGAATGGTCGGAACACAGGTCCCAACAGTTTTGGCAAGATAGGTTGTTGCTATACCTTGGATGATGCAGAAATAAATTAGGTCTGGTAATTTTCCTTTATCTGTAGGTCAATATGTTGGCTATGGAGTGAAAACAACATGCATGTATACAGTTTGAACATATTTGTGTAGTTCACGACCTTAAGGCAAAGTAAGTCGAGAACCCCATTCAATATGTTTAGTCTCCCTCAGCTGTGAAGCAATGTCCAAGTGAATCAAACTAGTCATTGAACTGGCTCTCTCTAAAAAGATAATGACGTGTGAAATAATTTATGTTTCTATGCAGATCAAGGTAAAGAACGCCCCTAATCTACCAAAATGCAGTCACAAATAGCAAAAGGGAATAACTATGGATTCCACAAACCCTGTCCGCATTGGGGTCACGTTGGGAGTCATCAGCGGGGTCGCGGTGGCGCTGCGCGGCTGCCGCATACCGGTGGAGCGGCTCCGCGTCCAGGAGACACCGTGCGGGCGGTCGCAAGTGCAGCGCAGCGTGCGCCGCAGAAGCCACCGCACCCGCCCATAGCACTGACGCGCCGAGGCGAGATGCCCGTCCACATAACTCGACCAGCACGCATGCACTCTGGAAATTAAGATGGATTAAAAAGATTAGTGAACTTTCTTTGGGAACATAGAAATAAATACTATCTTGCTATGTAAATAAAGCAATGTTTAAATTATTTATGAAAACACAGCTTAGTGATGATTATTGGTGGTGTAGTCTCATTCTAAGTATTCTTAAACAAAAAAAATACTGCTTCCTTATTATAGCTATGTTAACAAGAGTCCGTTATCAATCTTACACGGCACCAATATTTGATGCATTCTTGGTATACTTTTGTTGTGTAAATTCTGTGTTATTTGGTTTACTAACAGTGCTTAGACCTTTTTTTATAAGTAAATAACTATGCATAATGCAAATTATTTCCGAAATCTAAATACAAAGCTATGTACAGCAACAAAACTCTTAACTTACTCTTGAGTTATAAAATACCTCCTAAATAACACTCTTAGGGCACCAAGAAGTCAATCATTCTAATTCTTAAGCCCCTTCACATTTAACCACGACATGACCACAATAACATCATTCAAAATTGTAAGTCTTACTTCACAAAATATTGATTGCCTGTAAAATCGGTATACGGCGAAAGTTATACGTGACAACGTCTTTTTGTGGTAGAATGATTGTAATGTGAATATTCATTTGTATAGTATGAAGAAGGATCAACCCCCCTCTTTCTCCCTTTTACTTAAGCAGGCCAACTGCGCACGAGGCAGAGAGACGTGTGCCTCTCACTTTCTCTTATTATTGCTTATAGAGAGTGTTACGTGAGCGGCGCTGAGAAACAGTTTTCGGGAGCGCCTCCATATCTTGAACCAATTTAAAAGACATTGTCACATCAAAATTACAGATTCAAGTGGACCAGGCACAACACTTGAAAGTATTGGAAGTTCAGAGATAATACTGATCTAATGCAAATACAAATCTTAGAAACAATCTTGAATGAAGAATATTGTTAAATATATTTTTTTAGAGTGAATATTAACATACCGGTTTTCCATAATATGAAAACTGTGTGTAATTGAACATGAGCGTGTGCCGCCTTTCCTCCCAAGCTTTTCTTGCTCGTCTCTTCTCAATCACAGCCTCTAAGCCCTCACGGCCACTCTCAGCCTCCTCCTGGAAATTGTATGAATTTCACAATTTAAAAAAAAATTGGTTGCTTGTATAATCGGTATACGGACGAAAGTTAAAAGTGACGTCTTTTATTGGTAGAATGATTTTAATGTGAACATTCATTTGCATAGCAGAAAGAGGGATCAAATAATAATAATTTAAAATAAATTTTGCTGCTTGAGTTTAGGAGAGACACAAGGCATGAACCAGAGGCAAGCCCCTCTTTCTCTTTTTCTCTTTCACTTAGGTAGCCCAACTGCGCACAAGTCAGAGAGATGCATGCCTCAAACCTTGTCTTGTGGTTGCTTATGGAGAGTGTTATGTGGGCAAGACACAGTTTTTGAGAGTGCCTCCCTATCCTGAACCAATTTATAACACAATATCACGTCAATAACATTTTGGCATTAAATATGGTCAGATCATAGATTTAACTTTAATAATGTAATACAACAATGAAGTCACATCAGATATGGATTGTTGGTGTTTAGTCATTTTGTCAAAAATTCATTAATATGAAGGCATGGTAAGCCACAAACTAATAGGGTTAGGACCTAACTATAGTTAGTAATGCCAATTAAGTTTTGATTTTTCTCATGGTGTAAACAATTTGTAGATAACCATTTTAGTGTAGAAATTTTTGTGAAGAATATTTCTTTTGTTATAATATTAGTTCAAATATAGTAAGAGGTATCACATTTATAATTTAAAATTCTTTAGTTCACAGTATTCTTATATTAAAACATGTTTATGTAATTGTTTTAAGTTACTGATCGTTTAATATTTCTATATAGATAAATGAACTTACCTCATCTTCATCATCATCTCTGAATATATCATCAAAGTTGGGAATGTTTTCCTCTTCATCCTTATAAACTAATCTCACCTAAAATAAAAAAAAATAACATAGATCCAGAAAGAAGCATTTCTTTTTCTTTAATATAATCAGGCTCATATAACAATAATTATGCAGTGTGTAAGCGTTAACATTTTTGTATTTAAAATGTGAATATTTTATATCAAAACATAATTTTGTAATGTAGTGTAAATATGAATTTATTGTATAATTTACTTATTATACAATACGATATTGATTAGTCGTAAATATAAATATTTATTACTTACCTGACCATCACTATAAACATTGCAAATATCAGTTGGTTTGTGGGAGTCCAAAACAAAAAACACAACATCTTCCTCAGGCTGTAATATATCCACTAGGTCAATAGTACCACCACAATTAATTAGCACAACGTATTTGATTTCTTCGTTGTTTTCTTCATAAGCAGTCTTCAGTTCTGATATACCCCCCACTGAGACGAGTGTATATGAAATGTTATCACATTTAAACAGCCCCTGTAGAATCTTGCAGGCACAAATCGCATCAACATCATAATGGACTAACAACAGGACCCTCTATAACAAAAAGAAAACAACCAATTCGTATCACAAGCAATATATTTTTTCAATATTTTCGATTAAAACTTACATTTCCTAAAAGCACATTATAAAAGTCATTTCTTATATCCTCAACAAACATTTTGAAGTGAGTGGTATTAAATAATTAGATAAATCATTTTAAAACAAATAATATATACTAAAAACCACCTGGTGAACATGTATTTATTCGACAAAACAACTTTTAATTGACAGTTTGAGTACAGGTTGACTGAGAAAATCTTTCGCGCCAAAACTAACGTCGCATTCTCGATAAGGTGAAAAATTTAATTTGCTTCTCTATATAATTAGTGAACGCATCTTAATCTATGTTAAAAATGCAAACATTTGAGAAAAGCATAAAATGTAATGAGATTCGCTCTTAGTATATCGAATTTTTTGAATTAATCACAGGTGTTCTTGAAATGTAAAAATGAAAGCCAAATGTATACTACATTTGGCTTTCATTTTTTACTTTTTATTTTCAATTCAATTTAAATATATTTACTCAATAAAAAATATTTACACTCACTTATTTATTGTCAAGGAAGCTACTACGGATTCTGAATAGGACGCTTCTGACCTAAAAAAACCGGTGATAGAAACTTAGCAGGCTTTTAATAATGGTTAAATTTGAATGTTTACATCACCTACAGTACTTGGTTGCCGATCAAGCATACGGGTCGAGAGGTAATGTAGTGGTTTAGGTAAGTAAAGTCGGAAGTCACTGAAAGCCTAGTAAAGGTGACTTGCAATTTTTGGGCAAAGGAATTACATGTCAAATGTATACTGACGATCATTTCGCTGCCTTTTGTAAGCAGGGGCGTTTTGCGACAGCATCCCTGTTACAGGACCTATAAGACGCCAGTACAAAATATCGTGGTGTGTTTTGTCCACCTGTTTCCAAAATAACTCTCCTTTGCCCGCACGAAGGCAGGTGGCCATTGGTATTCATTACGAAGTTTAAAATGTATAGAGATTGTGTGTTCTTCTCTGGCAATAAGAACCATTTTATGTTAGAATAAATAATTAGAGAACTTTGGTCTACATCCTAGGAGGCAGCGATCGATACTTTCTTTTTTTTGCCGTTGGAAAAATCCAGCTTACGGATTCCCCGCCGCCAGAATAAGGGGGCAGCGGGGATATGTGGTGCTCCCCGGACCAAGATGGAGCGGCCGGTATACCCACTTAAAACCGTCGGTTGTTCATTTCTCGTGTTGCTGTAGCCGGGGCCGCGGGCGCTGATGACAGTCTTTGGCGACCCCGGCGCAACGTGGCCCTCGCCGCTCTCAGGTCTCTGCTCTCAGGGTGTGTTGGGACACCCGGACCGTCGCTTTAGGAACAAACAGCACGGCGCTCCCTCTTGAGCCCTTCTCTGGGCGGCGGGCACCCTGTTGCCGGCCGCCCAGGGGCGCAGTGTCAGGGGGGAAGGTTGCGCGCGTACGCCACTCTTCGGTGCCCTGACCTTCTTCTGCGGATAGCCAGGGCGCTGTTGGCCTCCCTGTCCCTTTCCGCGGCTTCCTTCCGGGCCATCACGTCCTCGCAGAAAGCAAGGACGGCGCCCGACGACCTTTCACTCTGTAAAATCCTGCGCACTACGGCAGGTAGCGAAAGGTCGTGCCCCACGACAATACGCAACTCTCGGCATTGCTCGATCCAGGCTGGGCACTCTTCCAGCGCGTGTTCGGCCGTCTTTTCGGCACATACGCCACAGTGGTGGCACTCCTCAGTAGGCTCCCTACCGGCCTCGCGGCACAGGTACCTCCCAAAACAGCCGTGTCCCGAGAGTACCTGCGTCGCGCGGAATGTTAGGGAGCCGTGTCCTCTTTCTATCCACCACTTTAATACAGGGCTATGGCCTCACAGTTCGACGGCCGGCGCTGGGTTGCTCCAGCCCAGCTCTCATTCCTGTATAGCATGGGAGCGCAATTCGTCTCTGCGCCCCTTATCTCTTCTGGGGCTGGCCTGCAGCCCCGAGACCTCGCCTCCTCGCGCCAGAAAAACAGTGACGCGAGGAGAAAGAGGACATGCGAAATGAGGTCATATCTGCCCCACTATCTACATCTGGGGTAAAACACTGAATAAGAATAATATTGCTTTATAAACCGGAGCTCGTGGGTTCGAATACCGCGGGAAATCAACTATTATCCAATTGTTTAAAAGTAAGATAATCCATGCGTCGGATGGGCATGTAAAAAGTCGGTCCATCTACCAGGTGGTCCGACGTTCCGACCGACCACCGGACTATGAGAATTGAGAATAGGGAGTGCACCTGTGTTTGTTCGTACACATGTGCAGTATATCTCCTGCGCTTGGCTGATCTCTACAATAAATAGTATGATACGAAAGAAGTATTCTTAAATTAAAACTGTTAAAGAATAAAAAATAATAAAACAGATTACATCCAAATGAATAAATATATTATTTATCATGACTCAGAGCTACTCTTAATTTTAAAAATATTTACATGATGCTCCGCAATTTTGTGCGCGATCGTACCAGGCCTAAGTAAATTACTGTTTAATGCTCTGAAATAATATTTCAAAAGTGACTCGTCTGTTTCTTCTGGGAACAAGTAATCTTTAATTTCATAACACAAGTGATTTTCAGGGCAATCTAACGCTCTTAAGCTCCCTGCATATTCCGACCACAACATCTTCCGCCATTTTACATTGTGCCTCTGGGCCAGGGGTACTAAGACACATGCCGCGAAACATGGATCACCATAACTCACAGCTTGAAATTGTTCAAGAACTGCATATAAAAATCTTGAAAATTACTTAGTCCCGTCAGCTCTTTATCAAAATTAAACAGTTGACCCATCTTAAACAGAACTTGTGTACACTTGCGAAGGAGCATTTTTATAAATGGCTCCAAAAACAATGAGTTATCACAAAGGAATATACACATGATTCGACAAAATCTGTCCGTCACATCAATATCTTTTATAAGATCTGGAAAACAGATCTCATTCAAAAGAATCCACTCCAATGTAGAGCTAATTATCTTTTCTTTTTCTTTGGTTGCTTGTAATGCCAATTTATCAGCACGCTCTCCAACAACCTTAGGAGCCGTTTTACTTCCTGACATTTACTGTATAATGCTAAAATTGGCAAATATATCCAGTCTCTAGGTAATATAGGCGTTTTCCATATTCTGAGGACAATATTTGGTTCAAAATTGGAATAATTAGTTCTTATAATCGTAGTGTAACATGTTTTTATATCTTCCATATTTGACAGTGCTTTTGATAATTCATCTTCTTCTGATATAGTAACAAAATTCAAGAGTCTTTCTGTTGTGAACCATTGTCTATTGAATATTACTTTATCGAAAAGATACTCCAATTCATATTTTTTATCGGCGCGGAGTATATAACATACTTTATTAGCAACTGTGTATAGTAAATCCCTTTTAGATTCAGCAATATCACACTGCACTGAAACTTTTACAATGTTAAAAACAAGATCTGCTTCCATCCGTGTAAACCAATTGTCGGAAAGGCTTAGTGTATTGTTTGCCAATTTTTTCAAATATGTCTCAACTTGTTCCATATATCTGATAGATATGTCTCTTCCATTAATTATTGTTAGTGTTTTAAATAATGATGCAAGGAATGGTATTGGTGAAAGTACATTTAATATGGGTAATTCATTTTGTTTGGCATCAACAACTATACTTCCAAGACTTACTAGATTTTTGGTGACAAGAAAATCTTTACCCTCAATGCCTGAAAGTAAATTTGAACTTGATATAAGATTTTTTATAATTTCCTTAAATCCCTTTGACTGAGCCAGGTTCTGAAGCATATTATTCAGAAACAATAAGTTCAGTCTTTCATTTATTAATATTGTTGAGCAACAGTCGAACAAAGAAGATATGAGTCTTAAATGTCCACATGTCAGCCTATCAGTTGTTGTAAGTTGTGTAAGCCATTTCTGAGCTCCCTCTTTAATTAAGGGATAAATCTGCAACTTCTGAGATTCAAGATCACATTTACACTGAAGAAGTCTGTTAACAAATTGCATTATTACAGCAGCATGAGTTATAGATATAACAGAAGTTTTTATAGATGCATTAGTGCCCTGAACATGCTTGTACAAACATGTAACTATTATTGGACAAAGTGACAAAGCTTCCTCAACACCAATTTCATAGTGTAAAAGATTTGATAAGATACTGAATGCTTCAATTTGTATATGCAAACCGTAAGTACCATCCACTCCTGAACTAATATATGCCAATAAAGATTTCATTATTTCATAGTTTGCAACTAACATGTTTCCAATTTCGAAATTTTGTAATGATAAGACTCTTAAAAACTTTAAAGCTGCATAACGTAGGTCTATTATAAACAATATTAGCATCAAAAGCAAAGTTAATGCCAGCAACAGGTACAAAGTTATTTATGACAGTGAACATCAGACGTTTCATGGCCACCACTTTTGAGGCAGTCTCTACAGAATCCCTTGAAAGTCTTGTCAAAATCTGCAAGCAATACTGCACACAATTGAAAGTCGGTTTAATGGTGTCAAGTATATAATAAATCCTTTGTAAAATATCCATTCTAATGAGGGCTGAAATCAAATCAATTTCGGCCAGATGAAAGTCTTTCAGTTCAGTTTCTTTAGAGTCAAGCTCTTCTATCTCTGATTTGTCATTCTCAAGGCATGGCTGATAGGTGCCCTCTTGAAACCCTAAAAGAGCATCAAGGCAAGCCTCATCTATTCTATTATAAACAAGGTTTCTCATAGCTTTCAATGCCGGTTCTAATATTATAGTTCTGTTTTCATCCATTGCTATTCTAACAATAAAAAAGATTTTTGTGATCGGCAGTTCAAGTATATCTTTATAAGTACCGGCACTGTGATACTCAAGGATTCCTGCCAAGGTATTCAGAGCCATTGCTCGTTGCTGGGTTACTGTTGATCGGCACAGATCAAACAGTTCAGTGATAGAATACCCAGGTCTATGTGGTTCCTCCCCATGGTGAAACAGTGTCTTTGTTTCCTCAGTGTAATCAACTGTATAAGGTAAAAGATATCCTTTAAAATCAAATCTTGCTTCGTACTGCTGATTTGGATTAACTCTCTTGCTTTCTGCTATTGCCTTCATCCATTCCAATTTGTCTTTTTCAAATGAGTCAAAATGCAACCATTTGTTAATATTAGGATTTGAAAGCACATCATTTTCCCATAAGCTACTTTCTTCTGTAGAATCCTCTTTATCTTGAGTTGTATCTACAGGAACAATTTTATTTGACAAGCTTGTATCCATTATTTCTAACTTGTTTTGTGTAGTAGTAGATGTACCGGATTGCATTATACTGCTTAGCCTCTTTCTCTTTATAAATTCAATTATTTGTGGATCTAAGCTGGAAAGTAGTTTTTGTTGCTCTTCTAAGATCTCTTTTCAGACATTTTCTTTAATGCATTTACATTTTCATTGTGTATTGATTTAGCCTCAGTGGATGATACAATAAAACTTTTTGAAGGAAGATTCAATTGTGTATAAGATGGATTGGGCTGGTCAATATCCATTTTTTCATCATTATTTGCTGTTACCACTTCTGATTGTATAGTGGGTAAGCTTTCCTTTGCCCGTAAAGTATTGGGATCTCGTTTAGTTATAACTGGAAAACCTTCAGAAGGCATTTTATGTACATCAAAATCTATGACTGTATCATTATTCTTTTCAAATATATTACCAAGCACCGAAGGTATAACTTTCGGAAAATAAACCTGGTCGTCGTCTAATTTCGATAATTCTTTTTCAACATCGCCTCCGGTTAACTCATTATTTTCATCTAATTCACAATTCTTTTCTGATATATCACCAACAACTTGCGTAGAGGTGCCTTCAACGCGGCTTCGCTTCTCACTACTATTAAAAAGACCTTTAGAGAGAGCATACTTAGAAGGTTTTCGGGTACCTGACTCATTAGAATTCTGTCTTTTTGTAGTCAAATGTTCTGTACGGCGTAAATTTACAACTTGAGCTGATGGTTGTAAGCTTTAGCAGTTTTTTCTCTGAGAAACTCTTCCTGCATTCGCAAAATATCGTCTTCATTATCTCCGGGCTTTGGCCTTTTCAACATATTAACAAGAATTGTAGTTAAGAGGCGTTAAAATAACAAACAAGCAACAAAAACACTGTAAGGTTATGCGGTTCCAATAATATTAACTGTCTGACAGGCTGCTGACAATTGACGCTGTCATCTTGACTTGGATGAAAGTAATGTTAGCGTATTAATTACATAAATATCTATTACTACCCTAAAACGGTGCAAAAAAAATCACGGGGTGAATAGACACAATAACTAAGCAACCTCTAATTGAACCTGGAGTTAATCAGAAGTAAAATAATAGAATTTTAAATGTAACCTACAAACTTCTATTTTATTGTGATAAACGTCGTGTTTAGTGGTGAAGAGTGGTTGTAAAATTATAGTTTAAAATTATTAAATATCAATGAAAATAGCTATATGTGTACAACTTAACATTATTACACACGCTTTATAGGGGTCAATAGACACGCACTAGGTTGATAGAGACGAGAAGATTTGGTTAGACGCGAGTAGGGGGTGTATAGAAGTGCTCTTTAGGGCTGCCAAAAACCTATACGTTATTGAAAAAACGGTCTCGTAATATTATAATTTTTTCATCATCGCTCGAGTAACCAATTTTTTCATCTAATTCAATTCTTTTCTGATATATCACTCACATTGAGAAATCCTTAACAGGCGACTTCGTCAATAGATTAGAAAGACCTTTAGAGAACGTACTAGACAATTTTGAGCTATCTCATTAAATTCTAGTCTTGTAGTCAAAATGTTCTTACGCGTAAAAAACTTGAGCTGATGGTTTAAACTTCTGCAAAGTTTTTCCTCTCAACACTTCTCCATTCTTCAAAATATCGTCTTCATTATTCCGCTTTACTTCAAAATTAAAAATTGTAGTTAAGGCTTAAAATAACAATGAAATAACAAAACACTGTTAAGGTTATGGAGTTCCAATAATATTAACTTCTGCGTTGCTGACAATTGACGCTGTCATCTTGACTTGATGAAAGTAATGTTAATAAAAATATCTATACAACCTAAAACGGTCTAAAATGAAATCTTCGGTAAACTAGACAAATCATGACATTTACCAGACTGAAACTTGGAACCTTGACTTTTGTTGTGGAACTGATAGATTATAAAATTAAAATAATTAAGCTTGTCTTAGTTTATATCCTATCTATATTTACAACTTTTGATCCTTCCAAAAGATAAGATTTCAAAATCAATAGCTTAAGTCTTTAATGCCATCCATTATTAATTTATTTATTAATAACTTATTGCTCTAGAATTTGGTTTAAAAAAAAATGGTATAGTTAAATTTTATGTTACAATTTATAAAATATTTTACAACTAGAAAAACGATTAGTACGTTTAATATACTGTTCCATTCATGACTAAATTATACATAAAATACATAAATAAGCTCCCTTATACTTAGTATTTTAAGAATTTTATACTTGATTCAACAGATGATATGGTTTTCGGTTTCAAATCATAACCAGCTGATATCCAAACTTCAGTTTTAGGCCTAAAACAGTTTGTCTGGACTTAATTATTATTAACCCTGCTTTCTAAGAAATACCAAGCAAGATAACGTTTTTTTGAATTTTTATCGTTTAATTTATTTCTATGAAATATTTCCTTACTTAAGTAAATTATGGCGAAACCATCAATTTTAATAAAAAGGGTGTAATTTAATTATTTTTAATACAGTAACGCCTTTCCATTTTTACATAAAATCCTGCAATAATAAAGATCTATATTGGTAATATTTTACCGGTGGTAGGTCCACATATTTACAAAGGACCGTCTGGGCGTACCACGCTGTACCTGTTTCTGAAACAAAGCTTGTAAGTTGAAAACGTACTTTTAATGAGTTTGAAGGAACCGTCGGTAGTTTTACTGGAATTAGATGAAGAACTTCTGGATCTCACGGTAGGCAGCGCTTGGTGATTCAAAGTAATTGCCTATCTTGAGCATCAGTGACCACTTTCCATCAAATGGACTCGACTAGCATTTCTGCTGCATGCAATAAAATATTGTTTAAGTTTTCTTAACGTATTTTGCAATATATATTAAGACGTAAAATGCATGCGAAGTAAGTTAGTCTATTGCTATGAATCGATAAAGGAAACGTTGCTAAAGGTCTTGAATGCTAACGTTCTCTTAAATTTCAAATGCTTAAATTGAAGTTACTGACACTTCTGCCAATCGATATTACCGATATTTTTGATAAATTGAACCTTATAGACATTTACGCTAGTCACACGTGTTTTTAGAAGTTGTAAACTTATTTTATATTATTATATGCCCTAAATATATATTGTAAGACAGTTAAGAATATACAAAAATGCCTAAGGTTAAACAAAGCTTAGATAAACTTAAACACCCTAACAGCAGAAAAACTATATCGCTCGCAAAGAAAATGCTTAAGAATGAAAAGAAGAACAGTAACAAACTTGGAACTCATATTAAAAATAATTTAGTTGGTGAGAAAATTTTATGGTTCAAGGAAAGAATACCTGCAGATTGCGTCGTCCTTACAAAGGAACAGACGTTGTCTTTAATAGAGAACTACTTGGCGCGGTTTGACGAGGAATTAGAACAAATTGCTATCAAAAATTCGGTCGGACAGAGAAAAAGTCGCCAGCACGCTAGTCGTGAAGACATTATAAAAATAACAAAAGACCGCGAAATAGAGGAATTTAATACATGCGGGTTAGAAATGCCAGATTTGATGAATGTTCAACAGATGGAAGTTTTGAGGAATTGGAATGGTGAATTGAGATTCTTGCAACATTTCAAGTTAAAAAGAATAAGTAGAAGCTATTTGTCTTAGTTTAGAAAGAGAATTTATGTATATGGAAATAAAAGTGCTGTGCATAAACTATGTTTCGCAAGCAAATATGAATCAAAGTTAAATTTACTTGATTCAAAATGTTCAGTAAATAAAGACTATCAGTTTTAGAAACAACTTGTGCCTTTAGCAAATAAATATTTGAATAAGCAAAATAAACACCTGTTTGGATTTGAATAGACTTCTTAAATATTTCTTTTATTTTTTTTCTTAAAAAAAAGGGCTCAAAGAATTTTATATAAGGTATGGAGATAAAATTTAAATAAATACTATATTCTCATCTACTGTTAGAATATTTATTTATAGGAGTATTTTAAAAAGTACATTTGACTGATAGATTTCCTGGTGAAGAATGCAGAATTGAAGAATAACTTAACTACTGTAACATTAATAAAAGTTATTTCCAGTACCAGTGTATAAAAATTGTAATGGAAGGAATCACACAATTAATCTCTTGCTTAGTTAAGTCTGTCAGTAAGAATGATTTTATTTTGGCATATATTTTAATAGACAAGGCAACAACACAGCAACAAGGTTAATTTAACTTTAACAGATATAATTTCCAGACATATTAGTATCAGTATTAACAGACACAAATATTTACCTGTTATATACCTAAAAAATTAATTAAAATAGGCATAATGTAAGGAAATGATCATATTTAAATAAATGAAAACAACAAAACTGTTGAAGATGACTGTTTTATTTAAATTATTATATACAACATTAAAAATAACATGGGAAATATAAAATCACTTGATATACATGATACAAGTTTGGTGTTTAAAATGGAAAACTGACTGTATTTAGTTATGAGATGATATTTATATGATGAAAAAAATTATAAATAATAATATATCAGTATCACAACATAACTAGACAGTATTTGCAAAAATAAAATTTTGCATAAACAAAGTTGCCATCCTCATGAAATCTGACTAGATTGGCTATGGACAATTTTTTCAAGACATTAAATTTTCACTTTTATTCTATGACATTAAATTCATTGATGTCATGTAGTTTGTGTGTATGATGGCTACATTAAGCCTTTTGCCTAAAATATGTTTCAATTTTGTTATAAATTATGCAGCTATGCCTCAACCTAATTGATTGCACAAGTGTAGTAATATTTGATTTCAAATTTTTGTTATGATAATGAAACATCTTAAAGCTTGATACATTTCATGATAAATCATTACAGTAAATGTAAAGTTAAGGACTCTGACAATTTGATAGTAAAGGCATAACAAACCATCATATTTAGTATAAAAAATTATTCAACAAATATTTTACTTACCCTTATATGAAATGTGTTTTGCATATTGATATGCTACAAAATTATTTTTTTTTATCATGGTGATTCTTTTAAATACTGCATTAAACAAAAATAGTCTTCAAATATGATTGATTGGCAATTAAAAAAAAAAAAGAGGTTTAATAATACAAAATATCTTGTATTATATCTTGAAGAAGTATATATAACCTTTCAATTTTAAAATATATTGATACTATCATGTACCAAAACTTAAAAATTTATAGTCAATTATCTCATTTACAATTTTTATGTGTAATAATATAATGTGAAACAATATCATAAATTTTTAGTAGAAAATTGTCCTTAAGAAAGTGGAGGTATCAACCTTTACATCCCCCCCATTAAAAGGGAACAACGGTCACAGTATTATTCTGTAAATATTTATTGAAACAGTACATAATAATTCATTCAAACTCTGCAAAATTAGCGATATATGCAGCTATTTAATCAAGAATAACTCATGGTCCATTTTTTTAAATTGTTCACTACAAAATACTAATGACAATACAAATTTGTTGAAGACAGCAACATGACAGTGAATTTAAAAATGCATAATCATTATTAAACACTTTGACTAGTTTAATGCAAAGTATTATGGTTCAAATTAAATACATACTTCAGTTGAATTCGTATAATAAATTCAACATCAAAGACAAATTTTTCATTCAAATGGAACACCTCTGTTTCATTATTATAAAAATACAATCCCTTTCGATATACATAAATAATAAATTTCATTCAAATTTAATTTGCCAAAATACATTGACTGTATAATATTTTAATATTGATACATTAGATTATTTTAAGTATAACATAACATATTTAATTTCTAAGCATTATATTCGTAAACATAAAGAAAGAAGAGACCAAATTGAAACTTTAAGCAAACATTTATAAAAATGCCATATTGATAGAATGATTGCAAAGCAAGTACTTTAATAGTCTAACAATATATACCTAGGCACTTTAGTGTTTCATTAAAATATCTAAATATTATTTCTTCATGTAAAAAATAGATGAAAATTCCGAATTTGGTTGTTAAATTTATATGATTCTTTAATTACATCATAAAATTTTATTTACATTTTTAAAAGGTAAAAAACCAACACTTTAATCCGAGATGATTTTTCTCTTTATTCATAGATTTCTTAATCATTGTTCCATTTTAGTGTCCATGTATATAACAACTAATTAAGGGCGGTAACAACTAATTAAAATTAGAGAGCAACCTATTCATTCAATCCCAATCATACCAACTTGAAATTCATACTCCATATTTATACATCACCATCGAAATTAGGTGAACAGGGGCAAATGATAGAAATCATAACCCCGCTGTCCACGAGCAGCCAGCCAGATATACACAACGTGGTATGCGCCCGGTACAAAACATATCATACCTGCCACAAAAAATACCGCACCCTGTAGACCATTCTCTGGCTCGGCTACAGCAAACGCTCCCATACCAAGCAGGCCTATTCCTACGATGAGGAGTATGACCGCTGCGCATACAGTTTTCCAGTTCTCGCGCACCTTTGGATGGTTCCAACAATACATGGATTGAGAGGCTTCAACATATTCGTGGATGAGCGAGTCAGAATCCCTTGAGGTAGTGTCTTCTGTACACTTGTATGTCTTGCTAAATACAGAAAAATAAAGAATATATTAATGCACTACTTTTGTTAAATGTTGTCTAAGACATTAACATGGCCTTATTAAAATATTTGAAAATTTAAAGAATGAACTTATGGAGTGTGTGCAAAGG
The DNA here is from genome assembly GCA_029286875.1 of Lamproptera curius. Lineage (NCBI taxonomy): Eukaryota > Metazoa > Arthropoda > Insecta > Lepidoptera > Papilionidae > Lamproptera > Lamproptera curius. Next base: position 2,569,684 of record JAGSMT010000022.1, read on the forward strand.
TAGAAATATATATGAAACAACTTTTAAAATGATTTCTCTTGCTTGTGGACATTTTTGTTGATAAAAGTTAATTAAGCATAGTTATGCTGTTGTTTGAATGAGTTGTGTTTGATTCAAAATTTGTCTTAAAAATAATATTTCTATCAAAATACCTCTCAAACCTATCTAGACTTCCTAATTTTTCAGATGTGGTATATAACTATTTAAGAGAACAACTTTATTTAACCCATCAACACAATACAAAATTATGTTATGAACATATACTAGAAAATATAAATAAATATAATTCCATAAAGTTTGTGTAAATGATATTTAAGGCGATAAATCTCACTGGAAGAAAGTACCATAAAGTTGCTGGTTGTTCTTTAAAAGCTAGTATGAAAACCCCACTTAAATAACTTCTTTTGTCTTATAATTTAAAAGTTTCCAGTGTCGAAAATAAAACAAAATGCTGTACAACTACTAAATACAAGTAAAACAAATTTTAAATACCATTAGAAAGTTGTTTTTTGATAAATACATTATTTAATGCTATACAGCTATAATATTATCACATAAAATTAATAATAGCAGTAACTCACACCACATCAGTTGTGCAATAATTTAATTTACTTTACTGTACTATGGTTTCCTAATATTTACAGCATGCAATTATTTCTTTTTGTTATGCAAGCATTATGCATTGTAAGTGAACATTACAATGAAAATTACATTTTCTATTTTTCAAACTATTAATAATATTGCTGCGATAAAATTGATATAAGATTGTTTAATGAAACAGATTTTTTAATCTACTTAGTCAAATATATATAATAGTAAAAAGAACACTTTGTCTTGTTGATTTTTTTGTCCAGTATTATAAATTGTGTGGTAATGAGTGGTTTATGGAACATACATTATGTCTGATTACCTGAATTGTCATAACTTAAACTGACTTCATTAAGCAACCTGTTTCATTGCACATAGATTAAAAGAAATTCTGGCCATCATGAAGCCATTTAAATTTGTTTACATTTTATTACAAATGTGTATTATACTTTAGTTGTCTGAAGGGAAGTAGAATGAAGGGTCTATCTATCTCTTGAAATAATTTGATATAACTGACCTAGCATAGATGATAAATTTTCCTTAACATTATAAAATGAGTGGTACTACTAGAAAACCCTAAAAAATCAACATATGTTTAAGGAGTTTTACACTATCAACAAAATTCTCAATAGAGATATTTTTAGTACATAAAGTATAAAGTATATCTTTGCAAATAAAGAAATCCATAGCTCTGAGCAAGTGGTAATCATGTCATGAAAGAAGTTGGCAAATCACATAGACCTCAGATATGTTGCTTATATAAGGGACACGACTACAATAAATACAATTGTTTTGTATCAAAACATCTTAATATTGTTTATTGTAGATAACCTTTTATTTCATACAAATATAAAAGGTATGTTATTTTTTAAGAAACATTTTACATTGTTTCGACTTATAATCGGCACTTTCAGTTATGAAAAGACACGGTGATAATCATGGAATGCTATTAAGATTAAAAAAGACTTATATGACTTAAGCTTAAATTTTATTGCCTATTTACATTATGATATGGTGCGAACTGGGGCGTAAATTCGCGACTTGCGAGTAACGGCTATAACTATAAGTTCAAATACCTTTGCCCCACTACGTTTCCATGTTTAATGAAAAGGTCAAGATCAGCATGCACACTACATCATACACTGAGTTTTTTTCTAAGTTGTGAATTAAATTTCACACAGAACTTAAGACACGATGCAAGATATCATACCTGGAGAGGTAGTCACCGCCATTCTTGTATTTGTTCTGCAAAGGAGACCTATCACCCGTTGCGCCGTACACTTTGATGGCTTCATCGGTCTCCTCCTCGAATGCGTCGTCGATTGAAAAACGTTTGTCACTATTACCAAATGGTCGAGTCATTGTTAAATTTATTATTTGGTACGATTGGGATGTGATAAAAACATTACATCGAAAGTAACGTTCGCACAAAGGCAAAACACAGCTGTCAATTTGTCATATCAACATACGCCATATTGATTATTGATCCCGTACGTTCAAAAACCTGAAGTCGACTAGTAACAAAGTAAATTGCGCTAGTTTTAAGCAGTTTCCGTAACCCATTTTATAAAGAAGTACAATTAACTGATGTTAATTTATATGTCAAGTGATTTGTTTTCTTTATTTCAATCACCGTTACTTGCCTACATACTATAGATCTTTATAGAATATTAATTATCTAAAAATATATGTATCCGTTTTATCAATGCAATAACTCGAATTTAAATTTTAAAATTGATATGATAAGTCTGATTTTTACTTAAGAAACATCTGAATACCACCACTTTACAGCGGCTCAGACTTTAAAAAGGAAAAAAAAACATAACTTTGATTATGAGTTAAGCCTAGATGTACAATTTCCATGTATTAAAATATGTTTTTATAGATAAATAGTGCATTTTATCTATAAATATTGCATAAAATATACAGGTGATTGTTTTTAATTTATATGTGATGCACTCGAGCAGTCGGGCCACCTGATGTACGAGTGGTCACCAACTTTGATTGACCCAGTAAATACGCAAGCTACGTAACCCTTCAAACCAGAACGCGTGTTCTCACACTACCGCTTTCCGGCAGCAATAGGTACTTCGGTGGTAACGCCTCGGACGGTCCCCGGTCGGTCCGGTTAACATTTTATGACTGTCTTCCTTTGTCAAATTGTCGATTGTCATTGTCAGTGTCATCGTGCAGTCCACATGTCTTTGTTTACTTATTTTAGTTAAATTAATAATATTGTCTTTAATTATAAGACTATAATGGTGAATAAAGACTGGACAAAAGTTACACCCGCTTTGTCACAGCCAGTGCTAAGATGCATAAAAAAGCAAAATTTCGAGGCTATGACACCTATTCAAGCGGCGGTAATTCCTCTGCTTTTAACTTGTAAAGATGTGGTAGCCGAAGCCGTTACGGGTTCCGGCAAGACGCTGGCGTTCGTTGTACCATTGTTGGAAATATTATTGAGAAAGCAGAAAGAAGCACCACTTCGTAAGGACTTTGTTTATGGTGTTGTAATATCGCCTACGAGAGAACTCGCAATTCAAATATATAAGGTAATTGATTATTAATGAAAACTTTACTTGCAGCTTCAATGTAGAATTTCGTATTAACTTTTAGTCTGACCTTAATATATCTATGTATATACATAAAATATATACATAAAAGTCAAAATAAACCTTTAAAAGTAAGTTTTTCCATAGCAGACTAACAATACCTTGAAATAAAATTTTACTTACAAATTACCTACTTAAGCAAATTAAGAAAAATAATTCTCTAATATGTGATATCAATTTAAATATTTTAATATTGTTAATCATGTAAAATATGCATTAATTCACATTACTACTTTACCATGAACTTTCATTATTTTGTCTTTTTAGGTTTTACAACTATTTCTACAAGAACCTGATTTGTCACATATTACATTATCATTATTAGTTGGTGGGCGTCCAATTGAAGTGGATGTTGAGAGTATAAATAAGGGGGCTCAATTGGTTGTGTGCACACCCGGCCGGCTGGAGGATTTGTTGTCAGAGAAAACAGCTCAACCTAGCTGGCAGACTGAAAGAACTGGTAAATCTTCTTACAGTAACTATGTAATATAAATGTGTGAGTGTGCAGGAGAATATACCTTTAAGATATTTATAGCCTATGACTATCATGTAGAGGTGTTACAGGGAATTTCTTATAAAAGTCAGCTTTTTAAATCCTTAAGATTGTTTTTAGGGAATTCAAAATTAAACTAATTAAAATTTACTGCTTTGTATTGTGTCAATTTCTTCCCATGAAACTGTAGGTTAATATCTGAAATAATTTTTACTATTTTGGATATTGTTTTGCATTTTATGTCTTGAAACTTAAGTATTACTGCATTACAATTTTTAACAGTTATTCTGGAAGGTAAAACTTAATTTTTCTTGTAACTATTCTGTATACAAGTGAATTTTAACAAAAAAATTTATCAACTTCAAACAGCAATATAAGTGGATGATAATGTGCCAAAATGATAATGTGCCTGTAAAAAAAGTCTCCCGTAATTCCTACCATTGCAATTAAATATCTAAAATCTCTTAAGGTATTCATTTAATCAAAATGTAATTTTACACTGTATTACCTGAAATGAGCTTATTTTCGCTGACTTTATTGTAGGCCAACTAATGTTGTACAAATATGTAAGTCTACATATTAAGGTTGAGCCAGCTTTTGTAATTTTATCGCATGATTTTTGACTCCGTAATTTTCATGATTTTTAAATATCTATGGAACTACTTTTCAGAAAATTATTAAAAAAAATTGAACCAAGTGTCAGCTAAAACCTGTCAATTAAAAAAAAATCGATGCACTAGAAGCAGAGCAACGAGGTAACGTATAAAAAAAAATAAACAACAAAAATAAAAACACGCTCCTAATTGAGTCATCCGCCGCGTCCGCTAGCTAGCGGTATACGGTCTTGCTTTATAAACCGGAGATCGTGGATTCGAATCCCCAGGGGAAACAACTTTGTGTTATGTTGTTTTCAGGTTGGTTGGTGGTGGTTATTATGAATTGCGTTATCATCACCCTTTGTTTGTCCACTGCTAGCGCAGTGGTGGCCTATGTCCACCAGACATAGGCCACCACTAATGCACGCCTTCTCCATTAAGTGGTTTTGTACTGTATCCCAACACGCTGGTCGAATGCGAGTTGGTAGGTGGAGGAGGGGGGGTAGGGGACCGACTTTTAACATGCCCTTCCGAAGCATGAATTATCTTACTTTTCAGACAGTACCGAACTGTCTGAAAAGTAAGATTGGTTCAAATTATCCTAATAAACTAGAAAACAACGATAACACAAATTTGTTTTCCCGCGGAATTCGAACCCACGACCTCCGGTTTATTAAGCAAGACCCAAAGATACAACCCAAAAATAAAAACACGCTACTAGTGTTTTTATTTTTGTTGATGATGATGATGATGATGATGAAATGAGACATTATCGGCCTGTGTTAGTCATAGGCCTCCCCAGATGCACGCCTTCAGAATATGATTTTGGTTAATGTTATATAAATTACCTTTCAGGAGTTTCTTGTTCTGGATGAAGCTGATCGGTTACTAGATCTAGGCTTTGTGCAACACTAACAACCATTCTTCAGTACCTGCCCAGGCAAAGGAGGACAGGACTGTTCTCCGCTACACAAACTAAGGAATTACAAGATCTGGTCAGAGCTGGCCTTAGGAATCCAGTCTTAATAAGTGTTAAAGAAAAATCTAGCATCAGCACACCGATCGCATTAGAAAACTATTACGTCATAGTGGAGCCTCAGGACAAATTTTTGTTTCTGCTAAACTTCATAAGAAATCGCAGCACACTGAAGGGTTTGTTTTTCTTACCAACTGCGCTTGCGTTGACTATTGGGCGGATGTCCTGCCAAAGTTCGTACCGGATATGAAGATATTTGCCATTCACGGGAAGATGAAACAGAAACGACGCAAGACATTGGAGAGTTTCCGCGCTGCCGACAACACAATATTGCTATGCACGGATTTGTTAGCCAGGTAAGTTGGTTTATGGCGGATATTTTGTAATATTTTTCTCTTTAGAAGTTATAATTTGGTCTTTTAATCTATCCAGATTGGCCTAAATAACAATTTTTGTCCGGTCCAACCAGCATCTACATCCACTGCTAATGGTATTGATTGGATAGGAGTATGGATCACCTCACTTTTCAGGCAATTAGGTGATCAACCAGTATTATCCTAACCAACCAGAAATCAACTATATCACAAAAGTTGATAACCCGCAGGATTAGAACTCACGACCTTCGCTTTAAAGCAAATAACCTCTAGGCTACGGTGAAGGTAATGTGTGTTTTGGCAGTAATATTATTAGTTACTTATAAGTTTATGATTCCAAAATTCGACCTACTCCATAATTCGTGCCGTGCCGCGACTCTTATAAGGGTCTATAAATCCGGAACTTCGGTTTTATTAATTAATTGATTTACGAAATAATTTCAAAGTAACAACAGTGCAAGTTAATTGTAAGGTAATTGAGTGTCCTAGTCAGTGGAAGCAGTAAATTCCCACGAACTCCGTGTGAATATGAAGCTTACCATAGACAAGAGTCTGGAAGAATAACTTCATAGTTGCCAGTTTAAAAAGTAGTGAGCGCGGTTAAATCAGTAGAGAATACTATTAATCGTATGCAGCATTCGTGTGACTGAAAGTGTATACTACAGGGGTTTAGACATACCGGAGGTCGAGTGGGTGGTACAGTGGGAGCCGCCAAGCAGCCCCGCGGCATTAGTGCATCGTGTGGGACGAACTGCGCGGGGTGGCAACCACGGGTTTTCATTATTACCATTGTTACCATCAGAGGACACTTATGTTCCCTTCATAAAGACCAACCAAAGGTGGAGCTTAAAGACTGGAGGAAGTCAGAGGACGTGATCAAAATTAGCGAGAAGCTGAGGGAAAAGGTTAGCGGTTTCATACTCTATATGTTATAAATCCGTTTTTATTAATTTAACAACAGCTAGATAAAGGTTTTTTCATGAAAGAAACGAAACGTTACTTTTTAATACTTTGTTTAGATATATTTTACGATTCTCTTGGCTCTGGTTATAGAGTGCTTAACTTTTGGAGGAACCAAGGTTATTCATTTAATATTTTCATCTGATCGCGAAAGGTTTTCCTTTATACTTTTTCTAAATTTTATTTAGCGGTGGTATAAGTGCGTAAATCAGCTTAGAATATGTATACATATGTCTATAGTTATGACAATTTAATCTCAAAATAGATATACTATAAGACAGTAACCCACAGGAACGAAACACTTTTACGGTGGTAGGTCCCCTGTTTCAGGAGACCGTCTGGTGGGACCACCGCGGTGCCTATTTCTGCCGCGAAGCAGTAGTGTGAAAACACTGCTGCGTTCCGGTTGAAGGGCACCGTAGCCAGCTATTTACTGGGTAAAAGACTTAACACCCTATGTCTCACGGTAGGCAGCGCGTCGGCGATACCACTGGTGTTGTCAACGTCTATGGGTGTCGGTGACCACTTCCCATCAGGTGGCCCGACGCTCGTCTGCCTGCGTATGCCATAAAAAAAACAGCGTTACATGGTGCTGTTTTCAGTCGATTGTCCATTGATCTATAAGAACGCATAACGTATTAGAGAGTATAACGTATAAATAAGAATGCAAGATGGAGTTATTTTTTGCTTTAGGTAATTTGTTTACATTTATTCGATGTTTAAATTAGCCTTACTATAACAAATACATAAAAATTGTAACAAAAAAGATGTCATAAGTATCAACAACAAAAGCCAATAGCGCAATTTTATTGGTGTACCGTTTTATATTATTAATTTGTTATTTATTTGGTTCATTTTAAGATTTTTTTTGTTGTAATTAGTAATTCAATACACTGACTACCAACTACGATTTAAAACATCTCTTGTTTCTATCTATAATGGAGAAAATTCACACACTAAAAATGCTATTAGCATCTAGAATTAATGTTACGAGAACTAAGCTGAATCGATGTTACCTGGTAACATCGATTGAGTAAATTTAAATGCCACCGAAAAGTGAATAACGATCATAATTAGCTGACCGTATTTCATGTTAATTGGATCGTAAGTTAGCAAGATTTGTGTAATAGATATCAGAATTCGAAAGGAATCATAGGTATTGCATCGATGATAACAGCGAATTTTCTCTGGGATTTTTTACATAATTGAATAATAACGTGACCACTTTGAAGGAGCGTGGTGTTATAAATTATCACAATTGTTAGGACGTAATTTTTTTGCGGAATGCACAATAAAGTTACATTTAATATTATCACGTTATATTGTAATTACTTTTTTAAATCGACTTCACAGAGTAATGAATAAGCATGACGTTATTGATTTATTTTGCATTCATTGTGATAATAATGAAGTTCTTCGTTCCCTGCAGTTGACAAACAGATGTACATTTCATGGCTATGTCTATTTAATATTATAATTATTTTGTTGTTGATAACTTTCATCATTATCATCATCAACCTGTGTTAGTCCACTGCTGGACATAGGCCTCCCTACTGTACGCCTTCTCCATTAGGGGGTTTTTGCACCGTATCCCACCACGCTGGTCCAATGCGGGTTGGCGGGTGGACCGACTTTTTACATTCCCATCCGACGCATGGATCATGTTACTTTTCAGACAATTGGGTAAGTGGCCCAAATTTGTCGTGTCCCCGCAGGATTCGCACCCACGGCCTCCGGTTTCTAAATAACACACACCCTTACCACTAAGCTATGGAGGCAGTTATTTGTAATTTAATATAATACTGATGTCGCTTCAGGTGTTATCAATCCTACACGATCTGCAGAAGAAAGACAAGGCCATATTAGACAAAGGTCAACGTGCCTTCGTCTCTCACATACAAGCATATTCAAAGCACGAATGCAATTTGCTTCTGCAAGTTAAACAACTGCCTCTAGGTCACATAGCGACCAGTTACGGTCTTCTAAAGTTGCCCTTGATGCCGGAAATTAAGGAAGAGCACAGGAAACAGTTTGTCGGTCCAAAAGAGCAGATAGATTTCAATTCTATACCTTATAAAGATAAACAGAAGGAAGCGAGCAGGCTACAGAAATTGGAGGAATACAAGAAGACTGGTGTGTGGCCTTCAAAGAAGAGGAAAAAGATGGTGAGTTATTTTAAAGTTAGAGAGACAGATTCAACTTTATATATGCTCTTTGGCCTAATAAGAGAAAGAGTCGAGTCTTATGTGAAACGCTTCAGGCGACGAAAACACGTTCATATTGGTAGAGCGTATTCATGTTTATTTTCCACGCTGATGTGAAACATTTGTCGCCAATTGCATTTGACGTAAGAATTATTTCACCACCTTATCTCGCCTCCGTGGCTAGGTCCTTGCTTTTTAACTGGAGGTCATGGAATCGGATTCCGCGAAATAACAACTTTTATGCTATCGTTGCTTTCTGGTAAGAGCAATATGGGAAAGATAGACGTGTAAAATGGATTTTAAAAAAGGTTTTTTTTTCATCGGAAAATTCTATCTCTAAGTCGGCTAAACTATAGATGTTTTTTTTAACACATATTTTTCACACGTTACAATTTGCTTTAACAACCACCGGTTTTTTTTAAATTTATTTACATGTTTTAATTGAAAACAGACAAATCGATATGGTAATCGAAAGTAGACTTTGAAACGATCTTTTCTATGTGCAGGTCCAATCGCTACCTTGGCAGCAAGCGAAGCAGAACAAGGTAGAGAGGAAACAGCGCAAGAAAAAACGGAAAGAGTTGCAGAAGAGTGCAGAAGGAAAAAGAGGGAAGCGGCGACGCGCGGTGACGCAAGAGGAGTTGGACGAGCTTGCGGCTGATGTTGCGCTCATAAAGAAACTTAAGAAACGGAAAATAAGTAAAGAACAGTTTGATGAGGCGTTCGACGGGGACAAATAAAGATGTATATTTTGAGACATTTTTTATTTATGCGTCCCTTTTTATTTTGATTATATATTTAATTCACTATAATAATACTTTTAGCTTGGTTAGAAGATTCGCATAAAGGAATAATAATAGGTAATTTTGTAAGTGATTTTATTAAATTCGTGCTAAAAATTTGAGATTTATTGAGAAATTATCCTCTGCCTCCGTAGCCTAGTGGTACAGGCGTGTGCTTTAGAAACCGGAGGTCGTGGGTTCGAATCCTGCGGGGACTCAACAAATTTTCATTGTTGTTTCCTAGTTGGTTAGGGCAATTTGGGCCGATCACCCAATTGTCTGAAAAGTAAGATGATCCATGCGTCGGATGAGCATGTAAAAGTCGGTCCACCCACCAACCCGCATTGGACCAGCGTGGTGGGATACGGTCCAAACCCCCTAATGGATAGGGTTGTATTAGGGGAGGCCTATGTCCAGCAGTGGACTAAAACAGGCTGATGATGTATGTATGTATGATGTATGTATGAGAAATTATCAATGAAATAGATAATAACTTATAGCCAAGAAAATAATTTTGTAATATGGCCGCGATTTTTAACTATTCCTTGTTTAAAAATGATTACTCACTTATTATGTAGGTCGTCTGGTGAGAGACGTTTCTTTCCTAACGTGATGTTTTAGTCTATTTCCGCTGTACTCTACAGCATCAATGGCTTAACATACCCAAGGCATTCGGTTTGCTCATTTAAGCTCCTGGGTTTAACTTCGGGAAAAAAATTATTCTTATTTTAGCTTTATAAGTTTTAGCAATAACTGTTTGGAGGCCAGCACGATCATTAATAACAGTCGAATAGAATGCTACTTCCTTGGTGGTGGTAGACAAATGTTAATCGCTCTTCATACCGGTTTTAATAAAGAAGACGAAGCAGAATTTAAGTACGCGAGTGAAAATGTCGCGTGACTGCCTCCGTGGCCTAGTGGTAGGACGTGTGCTTTAGAAACCGCAGGATAGGAACCCACGAGGAGTTCCTATGTCCTGTCCGAGTACTCAAAAATTTTTTATTGCTGTTTCCTTATTGGTTAGGGCAATTTGGGCACCCAACTATCCGAAAGGTAAGATGATCCATGGGTCGGATGGGCATGTAATAAGAAGGCCCACCGGCGCAGCATCAGAGCAGCGTGGTGGGATACGGTCTAAAAACCTATGTCCAGCAGTGGACTAACACAGGCTGATGATGTGAGTGAAAATAAAACCATCAATGAAAATAGTAAAATAGACATTTATTTCCGTGTCAACTTTCGTAATGCAACATTTGATCTGAGTATTCAATACCTAACAACAAGGCACTTAAAACTAATACAATATTGTCGTTCGCTCAGTTCCGATAAAATGAAAGTTTTGGCACTTTTCAATTAGCACCCGGGTCGTCCTATTTTGTGCGCTTATATTTTTACCATTTCCACCATTCAATAAACCCTCGTCGTGACCGAAATAAGCATTACTCGTTAAGGATAATTCGTTTACTCAATTAAAAAAAAAGCAGCTAATGTTCGTTTTAGTACGAACAAACAAGCTCTGCGGCATTGGTTCATGATAATCGAATTTCGCGTGAAATTTTATTAAGTGCAAATGAAAAAACATCTCCAATTAAAATCAGACGTGAAGACTAAAAATAAATATACAAACAACGATAAAACATTCGAAATTCGTCCAATAAACTAATGATTGGACAAGGTACAGTTCGATGTATTGACTTTGTACATTTTTATCAAATCCTAATAAATATATTGCATATGAAAAATCTTAAGGCAGTTCGTTAAGGCACGGATTAGTACACACTACTTATTTTACTAAATACAGAGATTATTGTAAACGATTGCACCAAATACACTTGAATAAATCAAATATTTTGACACCTAATAAAATATCACTCAGAATATATTGCCTTCGCCTTTTATGCACAAATGTAGCGAAATAGTAATAAGTACATAATAATACAGCTCTTTATATAATATCGTTCAAAAGCCCAAAGGGTTTTCGTTAGCAGATAAAAATACCAAAACAAAAGCGTCGCGTACAAAGAGAACAAACAACATATTTTATAAACTCTACCCATATTTATGTACAATTTTGACACTGAAATTATAGTCAAATAAGAGATATGTTGCAATTTGTCATAAAACGAAAATATTTAATCTACCCAATGTGTGAAGTTTGCGTTGCAATACAAATATAAAACTTACAATGCCTTGTCATGATCTTAAAAATAGAACATCTAAAATTACGCCATCTTAAAATTACAAAAAAAAAAATCGTAATTCTCGTAATAATACTATAAATTTAAACTATAATACTTGCCTCCAAACAAGAAAGCATAACTGTTATTGTGGTTTAAAAAACGTAATAACACAAATATTTATTTGAAACTAAGCTATAGAAGCAGCGGAGATAACACAGCGTTTAAAACAAAAAGCACCAAATATCTAATACACAAGACATACTATTTTCCGATTTCCTAAACATAACAATGGATAATGTTATTAGACTCAAAACAAGTAAATTAACACCCAAGTCAAATATGATTTTAAAATCAATACAAACCAAGTGACTATGTAATGTCACAAGGCAACACAATGTTAAGACAATGCTAGTGTTATAGGATTTGACGACAATAATTATAGATTAAAGGCTTTATTTATATGATATAAAATCAATACTATTTGGCTTGAGTGTGTATAGTAATGTATGTTTTATTAAATTTAAGGTTAAAACGTTTACATAATTTTATTAGTAGAAGCATTAAAAACGCAATCTCAAATCATTCTTCAAAACTGTCAAAAGTTCCATCTCGTCAAAGGTTTTAAAAATGTTACCTTCGATATATAATAAATAATTTATAATTTTGCTACAAAACGTTAAATTGACACTCGAATACTTGGACAAAAATTGCTTATTACTTCATACAAACCACATATATCCCTATATTAATAATGACATTACAATTTTATACTCTTACATCAATAAATATTACTGTTGAATCTTACAAGCTAAGAATTGAGACGAGAAATGAAAAAAAAATAACAAACAGATAATGCATAATATTTTAAAATAAAGCGATAAAGAGCACAATAATATAATTGACTAATTTTTTTTTTTGCGATTAATCCTAACAAAAATAGCACACATTTGCCATTGAGAGTGAAAGAAAGACTAAATGCAAAAATATACATCACCAATGCATATACATTGTTACAAAATTTTGTGACACAATTCGAATACAAACTAACATAATCTAACACAAAACATTAATTTGACACAAACAATGTTGCATATTAATTTTACACCAAACGGGTTATTGTCAATGTTCTAAGAATGTTCTAACACATTAACTTCACTAAGGGCGGCAAATATATTAAGGCACATATTATTACAAATTGCATATCACTCTGACTATATAATAACTATGTACAAGTACTTATTAGTATTAATAAATAGAAAGAAACTTTGCAGAAGACTGTCACGAAAATGCGCCAATTAAAAAATCATTGTAACATTTAAAACAATTGTGTCTAATTTTATTTGCATGCCAATTACAAAATTGTGTGGCGCTTTTAGAATGACAATCTCGAACAATGTTTGAAAATTAGAAAATTCACACTCAAATCGTATTTTATTGTAGTAAATCATTTGTATACTTTAGTCTCTAATGTGTTTTTAACTTGCATCTGAAAAAGTTTTTATTTCTTGTTTGTTTCAGTCATCATGTAAACTTCTTATAAATTTTGTGATAATTTTGCCTTCTTATTAGGTTTGTTATTAACTAACTGACTTTTTAAAGTAACTAAAAATCATTAGAATTACCGCTTTTAAATAATGTAAAATCCACAGTCCCTATTTTTGACAACTTCAAAAATTTTACCATTTATTTTAGAAGAATGAATTAAGATAAACTTATCTTTTATTTTTAAAAGACAAGTCCAAAGTTAAATTGTTATACAAATGTTGGCAAATGAGCGATTTTCTTCTTAATAAGGTAAACTTTTTTTACTTAAAGACAGTAGTTTCGATTTCTAGCTACCATTGTTGACAATAGCTTCGCAGCATATAACTGCAAATACTTCACATAATAAAATGTTCACTTATATTAATGACTCCATAAATAGTAACATAATTTAAATCGTCGAGACAAAGTCATGTACAGTTAAAACAGAATAGTTTCGCTGAACTACTAAGTTTAAAACGGTTTTCTTTTTTTTATAACTTTCAAAATTATTATAACATTTTAACAGTCAATATTTTTATAAAAAGGTGTGGGTTACTTCTGTTGTATAATTAGCCGCAAGCAATATAAGATAAATTCCTATTGTGGTACACTCAAACCTCATCCGGAGCCATAGTTTCCGGAACGGGTGTATCATGATTCTGTTCAGGTATGGGGGACGGCTCTGGGGGTGGTGGTGTAAGTATTGCGGCCTTCGCTGCCGCCTCCAAGGCCCTGATGCGGTTCTCCTGCTTGACTATCACAGATTTCAGTTTGCGTATCTCTTCAACGAGATCCGAGAGCTGTTTCTCCTGAAATTTGAAGCATGAATTGTAAGAGGTCTCCTTTTTCATAGGACCAAATCAGTGTGGGTTCATCATCATCATCATTATCAGCCTTTGATAGTCCACTGCTGAACATAGGTCCCTAATACAGCCCTATCCATTAGGGGGTTTTTTGGATCGTACCCCACCACGCTGGTCCAATGCGGTTTGGTGGGTAGTGTGGGTTAGTGGAGGCAAATCAGTAGTGGGTTAAAACTGTTGTCTGCTGGTTTGAAGGTAACGTAAACAGCGTAATTACTAGGAAAACTAGACATATAATCCCATATATCAGGCGGGCGAGTGGATTAATATCATATTCTTTTCCATAAAGATTTTACTTTGGCTAGTTGTATCATAATTCCTTGGTCCAAAGTCTGATTTGGCGTTTTATCCTTTATCAACAGTTGGTAGAGAAGTGGTTTGACGGAATTAATTAAATTATCCCCAGTTCAATAAGAAGATACATATAGTGTAAAAGTTGTATCAGGAGGAGGAGGAGGAACTATCCAATTGTGAATTGATCCTCCCATAAACTTGACCACCTCTCAAAAACTATCAACTGATCAAGGTTTCTTAAATAGTTGAGTCGATAAAAATATTATAACATATACTTCAAGTATTGATGAGCATTATTGATTAATGCTCGAACGTTGCTAAATGAGAATCGAAAAATCGATAAAGTAGCACTTCATAAAAACAGTACACATGCATGTAAGCGCCTTAGTCGGGGTACTCACGATAGCGGCGGTGATGGCGGGCGGCGGCGTGGCCGAGGCGGGCGTTCCGGCTTGGCTGTCGTCGCGCCTGTGCGCCGGCGTCGGCGAGCGGTCCTTGTCCCTCTCCCTCTCCTTCTCGCGGTCCTTTCCGGTCGCGAGGGCGTTGCTGCGCTTGTTCACCGTCAGCTGCTGCGCGCGACCCGACACGTAGCCCCCCTGTACCATCACCGCACGGTCCTGGAGGCCCAATTGGTGCCCCCCGGTCTTTAGCGTGTGCTCACAGAACGTTCCTGTCGGCTCCGATTCATACATTGGGGAGGGGACTACGACTTCTATGATTCATATGTTTCATGAACATATATATATATTAAGAATTGTCCGGGTAGTAATTTTGGGAGACAACATTACTTCTTTCTTCTGGAACCGATTTAGTAATTAAGCTTCAAGGAGACATTATACTCCTTTAGAATGGAGTTTGGAAATTATTGAGATTTAAGGCCAGCGTCCATAAGAGCCACTCGTCACTCCGCACCGCCTCAACAGTCGCTTAGTCTGATAAACTTCAAGAAGTATCTATATACAATTAGTACCAGTGTAACTTAATATAAAATTAAAGAAACCGCAAATACTGTACCCAACTGGAACACTGGTACTATTTACGAAAAAACTACTCGAAAATTACCAGACTAAGCGACAGCAATTAGTACCCGACGCGTGGTCCACTGGTTGACGGCGCGTTGACAACCAAATGAGTCTGTGCGGAGTTGAGGCCTAGTAGCTCTAATGAGCATTCACCTCTATAACTGCAACATTTTGTTTGGATTTCTTCAATACAGTTATAAAAGCCTAGTTATATTGGAATGACAATAGAGAAAATAAATGTCTATGGAACACATTAGGTCAAATGGATCTTTGAAATTAATTGATCAGAATCAATTTAATTTAACAACATGGGACCCCAATGTAATGAAATCATCCGACACGGAGAAAAAGAGTAATTTATGGAATGCTAATCACACAGATAGAAAGAGCCATATTTTACATTTTGGATGAGTAAATCACAACAAGGCTTAGACGAGCCATACTGTTAGTTACAAGAAACAAAGAAAATGGGCTTCGAGGAGGTCATTCTTTGAAGTAATGTGTTAAAAGGAGAAAGCCAACAAAATCGTTAGACATCGCTAAACACTCAAAAATTCACACAAAACATCTTGTTAATGTTATAAAAGGCCCATTTCAAAACGGACTATATAAGTTAGAAAAATTATTTTTCATACAATATGTTCAAAATGTTCAATAATAAGTTTTAGCTTATTGAACTGTTTTGAACGAGTATTTTATTATTTTGACTGCATAACATAGACAAGTTAACATACTATTAAATATCTTTTAAAAGTATTAAGCAATTTTCTACAGTAATTACAAATGTTTACGTGACATAAAAATTACTGGAACCAATTCCTTAATCATATAAATCATGGATTAAGATACTAAGAGGCTAAACAATATTCATGCAGTCAGAAAAATCACACAGTTAATTCAACATACATATCAGATTAATAACACCAAGTTATATATTATAATAACACATATTAGGACAATCATAAATTAAAAAAATAATTTAATCAAACACAGTTTGTACTAAAACTATAGTTTAAACCTTCACAGTTATATAACATTCATTGCTTTAAAATATCATTTCAACATATAACAATATACTAAATATCGGATCGAATAATAAATGCAAATGTAGATTTATTTAATGAAATATTTTGAAAAATAATCTCTTAATAGTTTGGACAAATTATACCATATTCTTTAATTTATTCGAGAAATTATTCATATTTCTGTAAACAAAGTAACCCACATAACAGGCTCGTTATAAGTCAATTATAGCTCCTTGATTGACATCTTGGTAACAATTTTCAGGAACAACATGGTCATAATGTATATATAAAAAAAGAGATTCCCACCTATATATTGACTCATCAAGATATCTCTGGACCCATAAGGCGTAGCGACTTGAAATTTGGTAGGGATATTCCTTTCACCGAGTAGAGTTTAGCTAAAAACGGATTTTACGAAATTCCACCCACAAGGGGGGTTGCGGGGTTGTAAGTCCAAAATAAATGTACTGCTGCTTAACAGCGCAGGGGCCAATTGATTGCATTCTTTTAGATGTACAACCGAATGTGTAGGAGTAAATGGGTTACCTTCAGCGACATAGTGCACGGCTCAGCGTCCTCCCCGGCCAGCCATTCGTCCGCTGTAAGGCTTGCCTCATCACTCAATGTGTCAGGATAGAGATCCTCTTGGAACAACTCCGATTTCCTTGGCACCGTCATTGATACAACCTGGTAAGGATGTGATTAGTTCTTGTGTATGATAATTTGCGATTATTAATTGCTATAGGACACAACTGGTGTTCCATTGCGGTATTAGTGTTTTATGAATTTATCAAGTCTTTAGTGATGATTTCATCTTATCGCTTGTTTGTTTTAATACACAGCCTTTCACCACAAATGGCTATCCAACTTTTTGACTGGACAGTATACGCAACACTATCTAGTTTCAAACTAACCACACAAGCCTAATTTGAATACTAATAAATGTCTAAATTTTACTTTTCTTGCGTTAACAAAAAAACATATAAAAATAACACCCAAACACTGACAGATATATAACGTTATTATGATTTTTCCTGTGGTTGAAATCGAAACTACGCAAAATATATTCTTCTCACTTACATTACAATGGTCAATTTGACATAGTATTTAGTAGATTTAGACTGTAAGTTCTCACCTGACAAAGGCCCGAGTTGTTGAGCCGGTAGAACTTGGCTATTTCGCAGGTGGCCACGTCGCATCCGCGCTTAGGCATCATGCCAATACCTGGAACAGTAAAATAATATTAAATTACAAAGAATCATGTGTGATTACTTGTGTGTCTATCAATTTTAATCTTTTCAGATTCTAAAGCAATCTTTCAATTGTTTAGAAATGACAGAAGTATAAATACGTGCTAACCATAATTGCAAATCACAAATTCAGTTTCAACGCGTTGCTCAATAATTCTTCTAGTAAAATTTCTCATCAGCCTAATGTTAGGGTAAGCAACATCATAATCATCATAAACATTCATCACTGCTGGACATAGGCCTTTATTAATAAATGCCAAGACGGTCGATCTTGTTGGCGTCCATTAAATAAATTTCTTCATTAATTGCATTAGATGCGGATTGGTAATGACAGCTGAGCAGGCGGATTGGTAATGAACTGTCACTTGACCGCGGTCGTCTACTAGCACTGAGAGAGTCCCCTGCTCAGGAGACCGTGGGTGTCACATTCCTACGCCATATAATATTGCCAATACCATAGAAGATGTTAAAGAACTGTGCGTTTGAAGAACTGACTGCTCCGTCGTTTCTGATAACATAGCTTAGTCGTAGCTAAGGAAGGGCATAAAGAGATAAATACTTGTACTTGGTCATGTATCGTATCATTCCCATCATGCGACTAGATCTATTAAACCTGCTAATCTTACAGATGTAAGAGTAAACAAACCAAAGCATGATGTTCCATCAAGGTCGGTCGTATTCCACATACAATAGTAGACCGTCCAATCAAGTACTTTATAACATTAGACGTAATTATCTACTAGGAAGAGAAGTATCCGGGTGGAAAGAGATATTTATTGGTATGATATTCGGTATGATCTTATGATTTATATACATTAATAAATAATCGTACAAATAACTCTTTAAATTAACGTGAATAATTTTATATACTCTAAAGGACCGTAAGTTCAAGTGTTGTTTTAATTTGATCGTTTCGGTGACCTCGAATTTTATACAAGCACTTTAGTACACAATATGCAATTACATCATTTATCGTTAATTTAAAACGTCAGAAACAATTTTATAGTGATTAAAAAGGACCGATAACGATCATCATCTGTTTCTTTACACTTTTTAATCGTTTCGCCTTCGTTCGTGAATAATCTTTTATTTTTACTTTGTTTCTGGCAGATATTTATATATCTTTATCGTCTTCTTATATAAAATAACTATCTGCATTTGAATATTACAACATTTACACTAATATACTTTTACATATGCCACACACGCTTTGTCATTTTAACCAAGAGAAAAACTATAGTACGAATTTATGCTTATATATTTAGTATTAAATTTACACTGTTATCTTATTAGGAATAGTTATTACAAGATGCAACAATTAACCGATTCTATTTATGTTACCAATAATTACGCTTTACTTTTTATAATCCATCATTAATTAATATTTCACTTTAACATTGTAACAAATCAAATGTCCGTCTCTGACTGGTCGAGGAAAACATATAACTCGACTATAACGTATGTTTGTGCCCATTGAACTATTATATTACACAGAGTATCATATGGTTAGTTGATCTAGGTTGTGCCTAGGTCACTGAATTGAAATAGGATACGTAAGGCTGATCTATTCTTCTTTTTAGCAACGACAAATGCTTCCAGACACACGTCTTTGGTAAGCTTCATCTGACACAGAAACTAGGTGGAAGACACTTTTTGCTTAAAAGAAAGCCGTACGGAAGATATGGCCGATCAGTTGGGTCCTGTTTAATTTAGTATGGATTATATAACAAGACACTTAAGCATAGATCGCCATCTTTAGCAATATATATCCAATATATAGATATCAATTAATATACAAATGAGTCTATACATTGTCTATAATGATGACACTTATTGGAAAATGGAGATATCAGCGAGGACAACTTTACAAACAATTCTTAGTACACATTTATTATAATTCAACAAAACTGGAGCGAGCATTATTTATCCATGTGTAATCATTTCAATTCAAGGCATATTTGTTTTTTAAACCTTAATACACACACTTGATTGTCTAGCGCAGTTTGACTTCAGTCTTTATCTCAATAAGTTTAAGAGACTATTTGAATCATCATCATCAGCCTGTGATAGTCCACTGCTGGACGTAGGCCTCCCCTAATACGCCCCTATCCATTAGGGGGTTTTGGACCGTATCCCACCAGGCTGGTCCAATGCGAGTCGGTGGGTGGACCGACTTTTTAATGTCCATTTGACGCATGGATCATCTCACTATTCAGACAATTGGGTGATCGCTCCAAATTGCCCTAACCAACTAGGAAACATCAATGAACGACCTCCGGTTTCTAAAGCCTCGCCCACCTCGAAGTATCGTATGACGGAGTCCCCCTTGCCGCAGAGGTACACGAGGTTGGTGTCGGGGTCGTAGAGCGGGAACATGACCCCGTTGCTGGTGTCGATCTCCACCGTCACGATGGGCTCCGAGAGCGCGTCCGGCGTGCGCAGGGTGTACTGCCGCTCCGACATGCGGCTGAAACTGTTCAAGTAATATAATATTAATAAACAATAGAACTAGATTTTACATGAGAGGATAGTGTGAAATGTCAAGTACACGACAGTTCTAGAATGAACGTCGAGTCAGAACGAGATAGAATCGGTGAACGTTGATCTGTTCAATGATGTTTAGTCATTTTGGAAATATCATTATAATCACATAATGTATGCTAGAACATAATAAAAGATGGACTTCGCTCAATCATTTTTAAACAAAGAAAAGACTTAACTTGTACTTACTTAACATATTTAAAAAGCGTAACCCGTACCATAGACTGCCTCCGTAGCCTATCATCATAGACTGTGTTGCTTGCGAAAGCCTAGGTCGGACGCTTTATCCTAGGGGACTCTGACAAACTTTTCATGACTGTTTATAGTAGTAGGCAATTAGCTCGACTCACAGCAGTCTGAAAATAAGATGATCCATAGTCTTCAAGATGGAGCATCAAGCAATCGCCTACCTACCACCCATTGAACAGATAGTGGGATAAGCACTGCTGGTTAGCCCCTATAGGTAGCCTTTTTGGTTTGGACCCTATGTGATCAACCAATTGCCTGATCTATAAAGTGCCACTTTAGCTACCTACATGGCTAACAAACAAATAGATCTTTCAAGATATCTATCAAGCAGACTGCCTGCTTAGTAGCATGATGCATTGTTAAAGAATATTCAAAGTTAATAGCTGTTATTTATGGTTATATATGTTTAATGTCAGGTAAGACACAATTAGATTTTGAGTCGCCTTCATAAGTCCACTTTTAAAAGTCACCTACTGGTTAAAAAAAGGATCTTTCAATATTCTACAGCATTGTGTTTAGTAGGCGGATTGAGGGGTGGCATTTTTTAAAGTACATATTTCACAATTAATAGCGTTATTTTGATTTACATAGTGAAAAATTAGGATACGATCCAATTAGTGCATTATTGTGAGTCTCGTCACTTTCAATAATAATAAACTTTGTATTAAAAAAGTCATCATTGTAATGGTATTAATCAACACCTTTCTATTTAAATTTTCCACGGAAGCGCCCTTATACAAATTTAATCCTTTTCACAGACTCAATTGCTTCCGTCTTGAACACTTATTGCTCCATAAACGTGAATCGCGGCAAATTTGACATTCAACTGTCCTTACATGGCATATTAGGTTCGAATACTGATATTTTTATTGTCTATGATGTTTATCGAGATAGATTATCAAAGAAGTGTATAAGACAAATGATTGTCCACTCACCCTGTTGTAAAGACCAGGCCATGCTTCAAGAAAATGGCCCTTGAGGCCTTGCTACCTTCGTGGGCGATCGCTTCCGCCTCCACTTCGCCCTTTCGCGGATCAATTATTCTAGAAAGAAAAAAACAAGTTATAATAGATCCCTCTCACAATTTTTTTGTGTTACTAGAAGATTTGTCCCATTAGGACGTTTAAGTTAGATTTACTGATCATATGTTACGCGAAATCGTACGTCACGCATACATCATCAGCCTGTGTTAGTCCACAGCTGGACATAGGCCTCTCCTAATGCACGTTGTCTCCATCAGGTGATTTTGGACCGTATCCACGTTAGTACAGTAAGGGTAAGTACGTGGACCGACTTTTTACATGCCCATCCGACGAATACATAATGGGGATAACATTTACTGCCAAAAATGTTGCAAATATGTAAAATTTATTTTAAAATCCATTCTAAACATTATTAGCTCGGATATAAGATAAGACAAACCAAAGATTACTAAGTTTTTGCACATTTTTATCTACACCTTCCACGTAAGTCGTAATTAACCATTAAAATGTAAGATCTGCTTTTAACAACTAGAGCGTTTGTATTTGCAAATGTAGACGTGGCGTAATCCAATATATCGCAATATATATTAACTTTGGTGATACGACAACTTACGTCAGTCTTATACTTTCACCGAGACATTTTCTTAAGTTATCATGGGGTCTCTTCAATATATCCATATTTATAAGTATCAAAGAGCCGAATTTTACTGAACATTCCTAAACTATTTCAATCTAAATCACTATTTACACAATCCGTTGGAAAACACACAAATAGCTATTCCTTGTCTGTCCTAACCATTCTTTCACCCAATTCATTCATTAATCACTCAATAACTCATACCCTGTCTGTCCTAACCATTCGTTCACACATTTCATTCATCAATGAATCGCTCTTTCGTTCACTCTGACGTTCCGTTCTGTTCACCTGATCTTCTTGTCGCGACAGGTGGTGAGCAGCTTGGAGCCGGTCCAGTTCCAGCACGCCGAGTATATCAGGTCCGGGTGGCAGTCCAGGTTGATGAGCACCTCGCCGGTGCCCACGTTCCATATCGCGATCTGACAATGTAACAAAAGTAATAAATATACAAAGTCAAGTAGTTTGCAAGATTATAATAAACAAAAAAATCACCTATGGAAACTTAGCCGAGCAGCAAATAGTACTTTAAAAGTGTCTGATTAGGAAAAAAAACGGAATGAATACCGACAAGGGACGCTCACGTAACATTATCCACTAGTAAAGTCGATATACATTCAGATGCAGATCCAATCTTCATAAAAAAGACGCAAGCTGCCCATAAGTAATACAAGAAGCCACCACGACAATTCCTAACGAGTAAAGCACCAGCTAATGTCCCCCTTAAACCGGAATACTGTACCAATTGCACATCGTTTCGTTATGGTTTCGTTTCAGAAGCAGACACCTCTCTGACATTTCCATAATTCTTCTCACATAAACACTTGTAGGAAGTGCTTCTTGCATTCAGTCTACTTTCCTTCTCTACGTGCATAACGTTCAAATAAATAAAACAGAATGGAAACTGTAAGTTTCATAGTAGACCTTGGAAATAAATATATTTACAATGTATTGTATCACTCAGCTATAGTGTACCCACCTGGTTGTCAGAACCGGCCGTCAATAGTACATTCTGCGCTGTGGGATGCCACAGCACCAGTCCCACGCGTCTCTGATGGTACACCAGGTCCACCACTGGCTCGGTGAGTGTGCGGGAAAGCCCACCATCAGGTATTTGCCACACCTGAAATACAATGTCTAAATAAGTAAGGTGGATAGAGTTAGAACAGCAGTCATTGAAGAATTGAGTGGATTTGTACTGTATGAGTTAAATAAACACGAAATAACCATGCATTTGGAACTTGTAGATATAATATTAAGTACTATACAGTTATTGTAGCTAAACAGTTTGATATAAAAATCTTCAATACAGCAAGACGTTGTTGGCAAGGCCTTGTTCATCATACGTTTATTTCTTTAGTGATTGAAAACTTAGTGACAATTCATCAATAAAACGCTACACTTATAAAGCATTTTTACATCACTTGATTTTCTTCATCTTATCGATATTTAGTTCATTATCATCATAATCATCAGCCTATGTTGAGTCCACTGCTGGACATAGGCCTCTCCTAATGCACGCTTCCTCCATTAGGGGGTTTTTGGACCGTATCCTACCACGCTGGTCCAATGCACGACTTTTTACATGCCCATCAGACGCATGGATCATCTTACTTTTCAGACAATTGGGTGATCGGCCCAAATTGTCCTCTTATTTAGTTGTAGACGGTTAAAACTTAAAAATAACATTTGTACGAGGAGCTAAGAGTTGATATACTATGCAAATATCCTAGTCTACGGGTATAGTAAATTTTACTTCATGTTATAAGGGGACGACCCAAAAATAATAAAAAGGTGAGTAAAAGGAAGTATAAAAAGATAGAGGTGTGTGGAGTACGAAGGAAAATCGTAGTAGCGTAATTAAAAAAAAAATTAAACACTCAGTGTACAAGATCGAAGCTAATGGAAGTGTCTAAAAAAATGGTTTTCTCTATGGTTTACCTTGACAACGCAATCCTCTGAACCGCTGGCGATGACATTGTCGTTGTGGGGGCACCAGGCGATGTCGAGCACGGGACCCTTGTGGCCGCCAACCAAGGGGTGATCAGCCGGTATGCGACCAACCTGTGGGTAGAAAGAAAGTTCTGCTATTATGCAAATAAAAGCGATGAACCGAGCAGGACGATTATTAGAGGGTACGTGTTACGCCCTGTCCATAATAAACACAGTGTAAAAATACTTCCCGCTTACTCGAATATTACTCTGGGTACAGCATCCTTTAAGAAGCCAGTAGTGTTACTATTTGGCAATAGACATAGGCAACGCAATAGCACTACCCCCAAACGGTTCCCCGTATAAAGGAGAACTACCACTCACAGAAACCGAAGGATATGTTAATAATTCTTTTACTTCTACAACTATGTTAAAACATTGTATAGATTTATGTTAGTTTGCTTTCAATTTTTAATAAGGCATATACGCAATGACTTGGAAACTATGTAAAAATTAAGATCAAGCCAATGAAGTGTAACCATCCTCAATTGTGGCCAACCTAAGTAACTAAGCGATAATCCACTCATGATGTAGGTATATATGACGACAATGTGTTGCCATAGGTTACAGTGTTAACATTCGAGAGTAATTTGGCTCCCATAAACTTTGCTAAGGTTCCATTCTTGTTAACCGACTTCAAAAAAAGGAGGAGGTTCTCAATTCGTCTGTATTTTTTTTATGTTTGTTACCTCAGAACTTTCGCCTGGGTGAACCGATTTCGATGTTTTTATTTTATTTGAAAGCTGACGCTTCCCGTTTGGTCTCATAGCAATTTGGTCCAATTCTGACAGTGGAGTCTATGAAAAAATTTAATAAATCTAAAATTTACATTAACTATGTGCTCAACAAATGGACAATTAATAGCTTAATATCACGTCAACCGATTTTAAGTCGGTTTGTTTTTTGTTAAAATTTTGATATTATTTTATATTCTGTTTAAAATCTTTTATAATTATCGCGAGATTTTCTGTTTTCTGGCAGTTGAATAATCCCAATTTCTCTAAAAACCTTAAGCGTAGAAGACACAAAATTGTTTCTCCGTACAATTCAAGCCAACGAACTTTGTTTTATAATTTAAAGGCAGGGACGGATAACGGTTTGAATATCCCCTATAAGGAAAGACGATACAAGTGATAGAAAAATCAATGATTATAAATAATCTTAGATTCTATTTCCACTGCGAGAAAGACCTATGTTAATAAAGTGGACTTCGCTTTCCTTTTCGTAAAACACGCAATATCATGTCAATAATAACAATAGCAACAACATCACGGACAGTCACGGCTTTATGGCTATAGTTTTTTTGTATAACATGAAGTTTAATTGCGCATGTTATGCACTTCTATCGTGTCTTTAAATTTTTTTATAACAAAGGCCTTTTCATAAATAGATAGCAGATTGCGAATACTAAAATCCCTTAAGAAAGAAGAATAAAATAATATGCAAAACCGCCTCTGTGGCCTAGCGGTATTGACGCTTGCTTTATAAACCGGTGGTTCGAATCCCGGGGAAACAAATTTGTGTTATCGTTGTTTGGTTGTTGGTTAGGACAATTTGGGCCGTTCACACAATTGTCTAAAAGGTAAGAGTGGATCCTCTTACTTTTGCGTCGGATGGACATGTAAAAAGTCGGTCCACCGAACAACCCGCATTGGTCCAGCGTGGTGGAATACCGTCCAAAAACTCCCTAATGGAGAAGGCATGCATTATGCCTATGCCCAGCTGTGGACTATAGATATCAAATAGGTATCAATTACAGTAAACACGCCCGAGTTTTTACAAGAACGTTGTTGCATTCGGAAAGCACTCAAAATATTATTGAGACCAATGTATCCTACAAATAATATTGTACAGTTTCGTTTTAATAATTTAAACAAAGAGTTTTGTTTCATCACTGATCCCAGATGACGTATTATAGGGAGAAAATAAAAAGAACTTCATTTTGTCACGTAAGTCAATTTCAGATCAAAAGAAACACCAATTTTCAGACGACGCAAAGTAAATATCGATTTACTCTCCAGTTTTTACAACTTCTACGCATACTTTCAATCTATCGGAAAAACTAGATCTGCCTTGAGTAACATCTCCGATGACTAAACGTAATCCGATAGCTCACAAACATCTATCTTAACCAATTCAGCGTTCATAACTGAATTAGCTTTGGAGAACGCATACACTAGTGGCTAGTAATCGGGTCACTTATACATAGATATGACACACCTGCGGAATGGAGAGCGTTGCAGGGCACCAAAATTAACGGCGGAATGCAAACATTCCACACGAGACGGCCGACGCGGGGGTTGCCATGCTACGACACTATGGCGGACATTTCCTTGATTCTGATGGGTTGTGCCGCCAAACGTCAAATATTGCGATGTTCCACTAATATGCGGCCATACATTTTGGCGGCATTATATTTTGACAGATGACTTTGGCCATATTATTTTTATAATTTATTTGGCTCTAGTTAAATTTATTAAGGCATTACTCATTACTTATTACTACATTAATAATTTATTTAAGGCATTACTTCAACTTTAAGTTCTATTATTATTATCATCATCATCATCATCGGCCCGGCCCATTGGCCCTTGCCAATATCGCTAGACCACGGAGACGGTTAAGTTCTATACTCAATTATAAATAAAAATTAAAGAAAGATTTCTAACAAAACTGGTTTTATACATCAACATCGCAGACAAACATACTTTAATTTTATCATATCTGTTTCAGATTATACCTACACTGAAAGCATTTTCTCAATTAAACGTATGTGATATTTGTTTTTAAGATTGTGTGCAGATGTTAAAATATCCAAACTGCGTCATAGTTTATATAAAACCTTTTTGAAAATATTTAAGTTATTGAAATCGCAATAATTGACTAACAAGCAGGTGCCTAATCTCATTACAACAATGTCCTGCCTGACCATATATAAAAATACATTAAGCATGGCATGTTGCATCTGCTAAGCCGACCTTTGTCTCTTATCTAATAACATTTGAATACTCCCAATTAGTTTTTTACCAAAGGTTTCTTCATTACTTCGACTATAATGAGTTGGAGAATGCTCATTTAGTGAGTAAGTCATATTATAGAATTTTTATTTAGACTTTTTTCACAAATAATACAAAGGCGGACTTAATGCCAATGGCATTTTCTACGAGTCAACCTTGGTGCAGGAGATAAAAGTTGGGGGGTGCACTTAAAAGGAGGATAAAAAGAACATAGAAATATATTAATACATAATAATTTATGAATTGATGTACCTTCTTTCCCTGCAGCTGAGCATACCACGTAATAAAATGTTTGTAAACAATTTAATCAAAGGTGTTGTAAGGATAGCCTTCCAATTAATGACTCGTATAGTAATTAAACTTAATTTAGATTTGACAATAAATTTGTCTATGTGTTTTTGGTTGAAAAATACCTTACGAACTGGAATATTGACGATAATATTGTATAGATAGAATAGATGTAAACAGAGTAACCTTTTATATAAATGAATACTTTTCGCACTTAATTATTTCTATTGTTTACGCGAATATTATACATATTAATTAAAATGACTTTACGGATTTTATCGCGTTTATTTTAAATTTTAAATCCGACGTTTCGCTCACTTTCCAGCGCGTGGTCACGGGAAACGAACCACGAAAGTCGCAATTTAAAATCGTAAAGTCATTTATAATAACTTTGCACTTTTCTTTATTAAGCTATCCTGTACCCATTATTTTCTCTGACCCAAGGTTGACTGGTGAGACAATGCATTGGCATTAAGCCGCATTGTAATAAATTGGCATAGGAATAAAATAAATAAATAACCAATAACAAAGAAGTTTTAGCGTTTCCATTGATATATTGATATTGTCACATAGATGTCAATCACTGAGTGTTAATCGACAACGCCATACGTATAGACATTGTGAGACAAGGTTCTTACTTCGTCATTTTTCGAAAAACTTCTCTCTCAAATATCTTCGGTACCTATACATCGCTATATTATACAATGACATCAATTTGACATTTGACATTGAAACAATTAAGTCACTCAAAAAGTAAATGTCACTCATTCAATGACAGTTCGTGTGTCATCGTATTCCGATAAAGATTCAAGTTTTCCCCAAGGAAAATAATTTCTCGCTACAGATATATGACGCCTTTTCGTTTCTATGGGTTAAGATGTTTAACATATTTCCATTCGCAAATAAGCAAGAGAAATACAAAATGTATCACCAAATATTACATATAAGTTAACAACAACAAATTAACTCTTTTAATGTTGTTGAATTTCAAAAATTCTTCGTTCAATTTAGGCTCCGTTGAGCCATTATGAATGTCATTCTACCACCGGTCCGGGAGTTTCTACCTGTCCATAGAGAAACAGGCTAGAAACTCTGCGGGCGTCATTTCAAACAAACACAGGAACAATCACAATATAAACCAATTATATGTCAAAGTTAACTGCCTCCGTAGCCTAGTGGTATAGGCGTGTGCTTTAGAAACCGGAGGTCGTGGGTTCGAATCCGCTGAAATGCGAATGCGGGGACTCGACATATTTTGGATTGTTGCTCCCTAGTTGGTTAGGGCATGGGCCGATCAACCAATTGTCTGAAAAGATACGGTCCAAAAACCCTCTAAACGGAGAAGGCGTGGTGCATTATGAGCGGCCTGTCCAGCAGTGGACTAACACAAGGCTGATGGCTGAAGGCAAAACAATAATCATACAAGAGTCAGTATAAACATTTATACGTTATTTTCTGCATATGACTTGTGCAATTATTTGTAGTATTTTATTGTTTCACTTTCCTTTGTTCCTCATTAGTGTTATGACCCACATTTCAGATGCACCGGTGGCTGCGCCAAACGTGAAACAGACTAGTTACGGACTCTGTCTAATTATAATTACGTACAACACTTTCGCTTGTCACTCCAGCACGCGTTTTCAACGAAACATAGATTTCATAGACATAACATCAGTTATCTTCCAATGAGTACAATCAAATTCGGACCAGCCACTCTAGAGATTGACCAGAACAGACAGACAGAAATTTATAAAAAATGTTTTGTTATATGTCACAATGTAGTTATTTAAAACATTCATTTTAGTGTTACACACTGAAATTTTATTTATTTGAATAGACGAGTGAGTTGAGGTCCGTATACAAAAAGGACGCCCAACACGTAACGATTCTTTCGCTTACATCAACACCAAATGTTATTTGGTTCGTGTACATACAGCAGGTAAGTATTAGGCGAGCAGTAAACGCAAAGTGCATGCAAAACTAGTTTTCCCTAATCGGCTAGGAAAAGCTAATGGTTTCCAGTTAACAGTCACGGTGACTTTCACACTTGTGGTCTCACTACAATTTCACCGGATGCCGTCAACATTTAAAAAAAGTTATCGAGAATATTCTACTACAACGACCTCTGCTATATATTATCTAAATTTAATTTTTATGAGAAAACGGTATAATTTCTTTTTCACATTTCAACTTACGGAATATGTAGTTTATATTAGGTTTCAACGCAAAATTAGGCAAAAGGAAAGACGATGAGCTGCGAGTGGGCAATTTTGGAGTAGGGCAACGGAACCCAAGGGGGCAACAGCTGGCTGACTTCATGGAGAAAGAAGGACTCTTTATGATGAATTCTTTCTTTAAAAAGCAGCCCCACAGGAAGTGGACCTGGATCAGCCCCGATGGTTCCGTCAAAAACGAGATTGACTTTATTATGACGACCAAACGCCAAATATTTAATGATGTTTCTGTGATCACAAGGGTTAAAACCGGCAGTGATCACCGACTTGTAAGAGGCACATTAAATCTTAATATCAGGCTGGAAAGGTCTCGTCTGATAAAGTCCACGCTACGTCCGTCTCGTGCCCATATCCTAAATGCCGAAAACTTTCAGCTCGAGCTTAATAATCGCTTCCAATGCCTAGACACTTGCAGCACTGTGGACGAAATTAACGCTAAGCTCGTGGAAACTGTCCGTACTGTGGGTACTAGGTTCTACAAGGCGCACCGCAAGCCTAGAACCCAAAAACTCTCTGATCACACTCTGAACCTTATGGAAACAAGACGGAAGATGCGGCTACAGTCTTCTTCTGACATGTTAGGCTACAGGCAGCTAAATAGACAGATCTCCAAGTGTATGCGGCATGACTTGCGCATCTTTAATACATGTAGTATTAAAGAGGCGCAATTGAACGGTACCAAGGTTCTAAAGTCTTCGCCAGAGATCTGTCTGTTGGGCAAAGCCAGCTAACTAAGTTGAAGACCGATAGTGGGGCCGCCATCTCCGGTAGACCAGAAGTTTTGAGTGAGATCGAGAGATTCTATGGACAGCTGTACACATCGTCGTCGGAACCGCTTTCTGAAGCGAGTGACGACGCAAGAGCAAAGCTTACCCGGCACAACTTTGAAAATAACCCGGAAGTTAGTCTGAGCGAGATACGAATGGCACTCCAAAAAATTAAGAACGGCAAAGCACCTGGTGAGGACGGAATTACAGCAGAGCTTCTGAAAGCGGGTGGAGAACCGATACTTGTAGTCCTTCAGAGGCTCTTTAATTTCGTCCTACAGGATGGTATTACGCCAGAAGCGTGGAGCAGAAGTTTGGTGGTGCTGTTCTTCAAGAAAGGTGATAAAAGCCTCTTGAAGAACTACAGACCGATTTCCCTTCTGAGCCGCGTTTATGTCCTGTTCTCGAGAGTCATCTTGAATCGTCTCGCTTCCAGACTAGACGACTTCCAGCCACCGAACAAGCTGGATTTCGAAAAGGCTTTAGTACCATAGACCACATATTTACGCTGCGGCAGATTATACAGAAGACCGAGGAGTATAATCTGCCTTTATGCTTGGCGTTTGTGGACTATGAGAAAGCCTTTGATTCTGTCGAAATTTGGGCTGTGCTGCAGGCCCTTCAGCGTTGCCAAATTGACAGTCGGTATATCGAGGTTCTGAGGTGTTTGTACAGCAAAGCCACGATGTCCGTCCGAGTACAATCCTATCCAATTGCAGAGAGGTGTAAGACAGGGTGATGTTATATCCCCGAAACTCTTCACCGCTGCATTGGAAGACGCCTTCAAACTTATGAATTGGAAAGGACGAGGTATAAGCATCAACGGCGAGTGTATTACCCACCTTAGATTTGCCGACGATATAGTCATCATGGCGGAGTCGCTGGAGGACCTAAATGCTATGCTCAATGACCTCAACAGTGTCTCTCAACACGTGGGCCTTAGGATGAACATGGACAAGACGAAAGTTATGTCTAACAGTCATGTCATGCCTATGCCGGTGGTTGTTGGGAGTGCTGTGCTCGAAGTTACCTGGGAGAAGTAGTCCGATTATGTAAGTCCAACTTCGATGCCGAGGTCCATCGACGAATCCAGCTTGGATGGGCAGCGTTCGGGAAGCTACGACATATCCTCGTCCAATATTCCTCAATGCCTAAAGACTAAGGTCTTTGACCAATTGTGTTGCCAGTGATGACCTATGGCACTGAGACATGGTCCTTCACTGCCGGCCGTATGAGGAAGCTCCAAGTCACTCAGCTAGCTATGGAGCGGCTATGCTCGGTATTTCTCGCGTGATAAAGTGCGCTAACGCAGCCATCCGCAGAAGAACAATGGTAACCGACATAGCCGCAAAATTAGCAGCTGAAGTGGCAATGGGCCGGCCACTTAGCTCGGAGAACCGATAACCGTTGGGGAAGAAAGGTTCTCGAGTGGCAGCCTCGTACTGGCCATCGCAGTGTCGGACGACCCCCCACCAAATGGAGTGACGACCTGTGCAAATGTGCAGGAGGTCGATGGATGCAGGTGGACAGGATCGTACCTCTTGGCGACTTATGGGGAGGCCTATGCTCAGCAGTGGCTTTGACAGGCTGAAACGACGACGATTTGGTTTCAGAGTGATCAAATTTACAGAATTTTAGTGTACTGTCATACTTTGATAGATAAAGTTTTTATTCCGGCATAGAGAGATCAACCACCACGTTATTGTTTTATCCCATGGTCCAAACAGTTCAACACATTACAATATATGCACAATTCATAATAATTCATTTGATTGCAATCTACGAAAATCTATATATATATATATATAAAAGAGATTCCCATCTACATATTGACTCATCACGTTATATCTGGAACCATAAGGCGTAGCGACTTGAAAATTGGTAGGAATATTCCTTTCGCCGAGTAGAGGTCAGCTAAGAACGGATTTTACGAAATTCCACCCACAAGGGGGGTTGCGGGGTTGCTAGTATTAATATACCAACGCGTTGACTTTGACAATCAGGTCATCTTATTACATACCCATTCGACACATGCAGCATCTTAATTTCCGAGTGGTCCACTGATCACTCATATTATTCTAAAAAACAAGTAAACTAAAACGCAAACTTGTTCTCCAGCGGGTACGAACCTACGGGTAGTTCCAAGCATGGACCTAAATCACTTGTCCGCGTCGCATAATTGGCATTAGAAAAAATATTTTTGCAAGCTGTGTGGAAATGATTTATAAATGATTACGCCTTTTCTAGCATATCCCTAGGAAACTGCCGTAGCTAAGTAATGATTATTGTAATGTATTAATAAACATTAATAAATTAAAGACCGCAGAGCTTCTTGCTGCTTCTTCTCTGGACAGAGCAAAACTTCCGAACCCATGGTAGATTGACGTTGATAAGGGCGCGAAAGAGCCTTCAATAAATAAAGCTTATTCGAAAATGGAAAAAGAGGAATATAATTGAATTGAATTTTTAACGATGGTGAAATGTACGAAACCATTTGTCAGTACAGACAAGAGAATTACAACCGAAGTGCTCAGTTCTGGTTAAAAGGGTCATGGCGTACGTAACGACTGGGTCTCAAAACGACAAAGAAGACGAATCATTTATCATTAGGTTAACGTCTTCCTCGTCTCATCGCTTCATTCAACCAACTTATTAAAAAGAGACGGACAAACATTTGAATAATATCAACAATTGTTTAGCACAAGCAAAGGAAAAAGCGACCACGTGTTCACAAAGACGTGTGCAAACAAAACCCTGGCATTCGCTAGACTTCTCGGCGATATATGCGCAGCCGAGATACAACGAGGCAGAAGTAATAATTGCAGAATCTTGGCACGGGGCCACTACGGCTGCTACAAGGCAAATGTTTGACCAAACATTGGGCTTGTGTGGGTAGTCCTTACCCTGAGAAAAGTGGTTTGGTCAAATATTTGCTAGATCAAGAGAGGAATAGTAACAAACACGTTTTTATAATGCTAAAACCATGTAAAACGTAATTCACTGCTGATTGTTGTGAAAACAATGGTGTAACTATATTGAATAGCTTCAATAATTCAATAATTGTCTTACTTCTGTAAAGTAAGTAACTTATAAATAGCGAATATTAGCTTTTTTCAAGTTATCTTAGGGTCCCTTTCTAATTTACCTTGATTTATCAGTATTATTATGCAGAGCGCCACTACTTAGGCGGGAATAACCCTTAGGATGAACTGCTTTTGATTACTGGACTAGAAGTTGATAATTAAACGCATCTGACATCCAGTTACAACGACATTTACATGCCCACAGACTCAAGTACCATCTTACTTTTAAGGCAATTGGGTTATCGCGGCTGATATTGTCCTGACCAACAAGAGAACAACCATCTACCAACTAAGCCCTACGCATGGAGCCATTCTACGATAACCATTATATATTGGCCCAAACATTTGATCAAACCATTAAACGCATATTCCGCCACTCCGCAAACGAAACGCCACCACGAATTGGACACCGGTTCGCTGAAACGATCATTATTTTCGTCACAAACGTGACGTCACGCGCGCGCGGACCGATTTAGCTGTGTAATAATGTGTCAATGCATTCGTCCGATGATTCACGGCTTTAAATAGACACACACACACTCCTTTATGACGGACATCTTTTCCTAAGGCGATTATAATTATTCCTTTTACATCACTTTTTGTACGGTACAGCTTTTATTTGTTTATAAAATTAAGAAAGACAGGCGCGAAAGCATATTATTGCTTTATAGACTACTTGAATTATAACAAACCGTGGTAATGAATTGTTCGCTCGAAATATTTTAATCTGAGTAAAAATTTTTTCTTTTATGCTTACGATGGCAGATGAGCAACCTGAGGGTAAATGGTCACCGACGCCCGTAGACATTGGCAATACCAGTGGTATCATTAACGCTGCACTGAGAACACAGAATGTTCTTGTTTACTCAGTAAATACGCTGGCTACGGTGCACTTCAAACCGGAACCTAGCATAGCTTTCACACTACTGCTTTGTGGCAGAAATAGGTACCGCGGAGTACCTAGAGGGCCCCCTGTAAGAGGCACCTATCACCTCCATGTTGTGCTGTTTGTATATATTGTAAAAAAAATGAAAATACCTGCGCAAGAAAATGTGAAATCTCATTGTCTTGCGCAGGTTTTTCAGGTGTAAGGCTTTTCTTTCGGAACCAGTAGCAGATTAATTGCCAATCTATAAAATAGTGTAATGCTTCTATATAGAATGGAGATATTTGACTTTGACTTTGTACGCAAAACTGAAGAACTAAAATACTGGATAATAATCCTTTGCGCTATGTCGGTAACTTTCGCCCGGTTTTAAAATATTTACACCATATTTTTATGAATTTAAACCTAGATATAATTTGAATGTATTAGCTATCTTATTGTAAAATTAAATTATTTTTTTATAGATATTTACTTAAATCGTTAAATATTAACGTAGTCATATCATTAGCTTTTTAGAAGTATTTATTGTTCATTTAGTAATTATGTATATATTTAGGTTGCTTATCATAAGTACTAAGCTGCTTGTTGCTCATTAATGCATGGCCATAGCTAACATAACATTTCTTATCTTAACTACACTAAGGTTAGCCAGTACATACACCAAAGCAATAATTTTAAATGTTTGTATTTTTAAAGTTTAAAATTTATAAGACAGTGATGTGGAGAGCCTCCGCGTGCCTTCGAATCCTGCGGGGTAACAATTTTGTGTCGTCGTTGTTTACTCGTTGTTTAGGAATGGGCATTAAAAAGTCGGTACAAGACCATATTTGACAGCATAACAATTTCTAGGATGTGCAACAAATGGCTAATATGTCTTTGGATTATGTAGATCGTGAAAAGTGTTAGAGTGAGTGTAAATTTAAAGGTTTAAACGCAAGGAAACGTCTGGGTCATACCACCGTGATGCCTATTTATGCCGCAAATCACTAGAACGAAAACACTTATGTATTTCGGTTTGAAAGACTACGTAGCCATAACTACTGGTTAAAAGTTACATCATATGTCTCGGGGCGGTGAGCGGCTCACGCTTCAATTCTTATGGACAGGGTGCGTCACCTACCATCAGGCGAAAGTTTCTGCCCGTCTTATCGCTTTAAACAATAAAAAAGTGTTATTTAGGTATACATGGACGCATGATAATTTGGCAGTAACATAGTTATTGGTATAGCACTTGGCAGTATAGCTGGGAGAGAAAGAAATAGTAGCTACGTCAGAATATTTCTTAATTCTTCAAGCTTGTAATTGTAACTACCTCCGTAGCCTAGTGGTACGGGCGTGTGCTAGAAACCGGAGGTCGTGGGTTCGAATCCTGCGGGGACTCAACAAATTTTCACGGTAGTTTCCTAGTTGGTTAGGGCAATTTGGGCCGATCACCCAATTGTCTAAATAGTAAAATGATTCATGCGTCGGATGGGTATCTAAAAGTCGGTCCACCCACCAAACCGCATTGACCAGCGTGGTGGGATACGAAAATAATACGATACAAACCCCCTAATGGAGAGGGCTGTATTAGGGGAGGCCTATGTCCAGCAGTAGACTGTTAAAGGCTGATGATGTGATATGTGATGTGTGTGACAACTTGGCATAAAACGGCTAGGAATAAGATATAAATAGTGGCTACGTCAGCATTTTTTTTAAATATTGAAACTCGTAAGCGTATAGATATGCGGAAAGTACACTTTGACACTTGGCATGCGTCAAACAACGCTGCATGATTACCACGCTGCATAATTTGGCATCGCATATCGATTGAATGATTCAAATCGACGCGACGGTGAACGAGTGACTTATAACTTTGAAATCCAAAAGTGCACTCCAATTTTAGATTTATTTGCGCAACTACGAAAGTACAAGAAAGAAGTGTAATTGCTCAAATAATCACTTCTTCTTTCTTACTTCGGCTTCTACCATTATATAGTTTTAGAATGTAGGTCCTCTCCGAGAGTTCTGCTTAAGGTATTGCGTTTTTACCTCTGTAGCCACATGGTGGGTTCATATCTTGCGGGGACTCAATAAATTTTTATTGTCGTTTCCTAGTTAGTTAGGGCAATTAGGACCGATCACCTAACTGTGCGAAAAGTAAGACGATCCATGCGTCGGATGGGCATATAAAGTCTGTCAACCCACCAACCCGTATTGGACCAGCGTGGAGGGATATGATCCAAAAGACTCATAATGGAGGAGGCGAGCATTAGGGGAGGCCTATGTCCAGCTGTGGACTAATATAGGTCGATGATGATAATGATGATTGCACTTTTAGTAATTTAGATCAACAACAGAAGCAAAACCGCAGAAACATGAAAAAGTTTAAACATATATCATCATCATCATTATCATCATCAGCCAGTGTCAGTCCACTGCTGGACATAGGCCTCCCCTAATGCACGCCACCGCTTCCGATCTTCGGGCTATTCTCATCCAGCCCACACCGGCCACTTTGCGAATGTCGTCACTCCATCTTGCCGCAGGGCGTCTTACACTACGTTTAACATATACAATATGTCCATATTAAAACTCAAACCGGCACTTTGGTACATTGAAATAACACTGATATTGCACAGAGTCCGACGTTGGTGGACGCGTAAAAGGATTATCTAGACGACTTCGCGACTTATCGAAACCTTTCAAACGTAATCAGCTTCTTACATTTTAGGTGTGAACTGAAACGACACACTAGTATCTCTACACTAAATAACCATTAAATGAACCGATAGCTAAATTCGGTTCGTTAAAGAAAACAATATGTTGCCATCATATCATGATACTGTAGAACCAAGTAAGTGAATATTCATTTATTCGAGTGGGCGTAACAATTTTACGAATGTGTATAATTTCAAATAATTTGATGCGATGAAAGCAAGAAAATAGAATATGTATACGAGGCTTCGACCTAATTTTTATACGAAATAAGTCGGCCTTTGCACAATTGTTTTTATTATTTGGTTATAAACGTGCCGACAAGTTCAATATTTTCTTAGCACTTTAATGTCAAAGGAATTTCAATACACGTTAAGTTCTTCTATTTTTGCCAACACCATTGAAACACAGCTTGCGTTTCATTTCCCATGAATACAGGACAAACATATTGTGGACAGAATACAAAGGCAAAACATTAAAATATTTTCTAGAAAATAAAATAATACATATGGATACGCGGTCAAGTAGTAAACTAGACGATGGTAAGTATCTTCACTGTTAATTAGGTTCCTTTTACGTTTAATAGCTTTCTTAGAGCTTGATTCCTCTTCACAACAATACATTTGCCCTTGAAGAAATGCTCAAAGAATATTAGATCATTCTATGACAACAATACTCTTGCGAGTGATAATTGTTGCACTTGCCTTTGTTGACCTGTTCATTCGTCGATGGTCAAATCTATTTAATCTAATAGGATGGCCCATCGGTCGATAGATCGTGGGTATTGGACGGTTCAGAAAACAAAAAATAGTCAAATGTGTCTGTTTAAACCGTCTTATCACAATTTATTTGACACATTTTAAAACATATTAACTTGATACAT
Organism: Lamproptera curius; assembly: GCA_029286875.1. Taxonomy (NCBI): domain Eukaryota; kingdom Metazoa; phylum Arthropoda; class Insecta; order Lepidoptera; family Papilionidae; genus Lamproptera; species Lamproptera curius. The sequence goes on from JAGSMT010000022.1 coordinate 2,607,684, forward strand.
TCTTAATGTGATAATAATGGTGAATCGTCATGCAAATAATTGTGAATTTCATAGCCACATGTTACGGTGGCTATTGTTCACATTAATTTATATCTAAATTATGTTCCATTTATTATATTCCAATTAATTAAATCTCTTATATACACTGAAAATCAGCCAGCATAGGAAATTGCAACAAAATCAAATAAAACTCAAAATTTATGAAAAAAGGTCGTATATCAATTTAAACGGATTGCCAGATCTTAATTACAAGAATTTTTTTTAGTCTGTACACCGACCTATGCAAAACTACCTTATTTGATCATTACTGTGTGGTCTAAAAGTCCTTTATATAAATCTAAAATAACATCAATGTTTGACGTTCGCAAGCAGTAACCAAAAAAAAGCCCTTAATGGAGGAGGCGTGCGTTAGGGGACGTCTATGTCCAGCAGTGGACTAACACAAGCTAATGATGTACTTATGTATATTTGTAAGCGGTAGGTAACCAATCGGAGAGCCCCAACGTTTAGTCACCATTTTTATTTTGACATATGTTTTGTTTACATAAATTCCATACTTTATTTCCCTCCAGTAAAATAACATGGACAAACAAAAGTCACGCTCCAAATAACAATATGATCGCACGAGTGAAAGCGGTGCGATAGCGAAGTTTTGTAAATTAAAATGTGTTCGCAAAAAGATAGCACCAAAGTTTCATACATTCACTTACACATCAAACTGTAACAAAAATACTTAATTGGGTGTATTATATTAGAGAGAATGAGACCGGAATGCTCACTGCAGTAATTACCAATTAGATATCATACAATTACTTTGTATATTGGTAAAATATAGAAAAAAGAGCCGTTTAAATTTAAAGACATTAAGTCACTAAAAATGTAATAACTTTGTGTTAAAATCTTCATTGTGCCTTTAAAATATAAAGAGTCCTATAATACATAATTATTTCTTTTATTTGTGAAAACTGAATGAAACATATTGAACGGAAATGATTGCGTTTATTTTGACATTATTTCGATAACTTTAAATAATATAAAATAGAAGACTAAAATTCAATTTTTTAGGACGGCCAGGATTAGGTTGATTTTACGGTAAACGTTTGTAAGAGACATCAAATCTCCTAACCACCCATAGACATGAAATGTTATAACTTATTCCCTAAAAGCTAACTGTGGAGCTCTTTAAAGTTTTAGTAGGCAGAAAACTTGGTTGTGTAGTACCCCTACTAGATGCCTAGATAAATTTAGTACTCCTATAGAGACGCAATCTAACTGCCTCCGTAGTCTAGTGGTATGGGCGTGTGCTTTAGAAACCGGAGGTCGTGGGTTCGAATCCTGCGAGGACTCAACAAAATTTCATTGTTGTTTCCTAATTGGTTAGGGCAATTTAGGCCGATCACCAAATTGTCTGAAAATTAAGATAATCCATGCGTCGTATGGGCATGTAAAAAGTCGGTCCACCCACCAATCCGCATTGGATCTGCGTGGTGGGATACGGTCCAAAACCCCATAATGGATAGGGGTGTATTAGGGGAGGCCTATGTCCAGCACTTGTCTATCACAGGCTGATGGTGATGACGATGATGATAGAGACACAAAAAACATATTTCATTTTCAAAGCTGAACGCTATACAATACAGCCATAAGTCATCTCCCATTGCGGGATCTGGCAGCTCCGTTCACGAATGTTTGCAAGGAAAAGTAAATTCCAATACTACAACCGATTACCAATACAACCGTGCAAAATAGAAAACAAGCGAAACGTACTACAGAACCAGACGCCTTTTAAAAAGCAGTAAACAGCTAAAATTTATACAATCATGTTTGCACAGACGACCAAACAAATTATAGACAAACTCGCGCGAGCGTTCCCGCGCTTTTCTCGGCGCGCGCGTGGGCCGTGGCTCACGGTATCCGGCGAGTGTTGCCCAACGCCAGCGTCGAAATTAAATTAAACGTTTTGTAAATAATAATAAATCTAAATATAACAGCGATCGCACGATTATGCCACGGCACGCTAATATTAGACGATTACCGAAGCGTTCATTCTGGATCCGCGCGTATCACGTTCGGAGTCGATTTGCGACTTTTTGAAAGCACGTATGGTGTGTATGTATTCTTAGCTCGGTTTCGAAAATCTTATATAGAGGCGTCAGCTGCTGTATTACGTCGAGTTAAATGACTTTAATATGACAGGTTGTCAGCCGTTGCCAAAGTGAGCCGGACAACTGTCCACACGAGTACCAGAGATCGTAACAGCATAATATTATTGAATAAAAGATGATATTTAAATAGCGAACTGTTGAATAATGAACAAACAGATACTACCGCAATCGAGGTCATGGTTAAGGGAGAAAAGTCGAAAGACAAAATGTTAATGATTTCGTCGTAAAAGTAGCAAAATTCTTTCCGTGTAATATTGTGTACTATTTGCGTTAATAATTAAGTAATTACAATTAATTATTTCTTTTATTTACGCGATTATTATACATATAAAATACACTAATTCAATACAGATTATTGATGCTGGAAAGAATCCGAAACGTCGGAATAAATATATATAACTAACGTAAAAAATCCATAAATTAGTGGACTTGATATAATTAACACTTACACTAATCTTTAGACGCCAAAGGGCTTGATTGATTACTATTGATTATTAAAATTATGTTGAATAGAGACGCTAAGTAACCTTTTAGTTAGGGCATTCAGCAGATTCAATTGTAACATCTCATTCTTAATTGATATTTATTTGTTACTAAAATTAAGTATAATTTTGCACCTGTCCCTGTCTTTTTTGCAAGAAAATTTTAACTGAAACACATGACTGATCAAAGACACGCGTGCGTAGTCATTCAGTTATTTTTAATTGAACACGTAAGAATATCAGACAAATGCTTTCATCCCATTATCCCTTAGTCATACTAATGATGATAATGGTGTGCGAATTTGTAAATGTATCATATTAATGACTATAGCAAGGGTCGAGACTGAAGCTTCTAAAATACTTATTCAGTTTAAATATAAACTGATAAAGTTGAGCTGTAACATTAAAGTATAAAATAGTGCAAAAACTTAATAATTAACTTCACCAAAACCTCAATCACTAAGCGGAGATCAAGTAATAAGAAGGCTTTGGATACGCCTCCGTAACGCCATTTATGGTTATAGAGTTACATAAAGTATGGTCTTATTGTAACTGTATAAAATTTTGCTCGGATATATATGCCAACAAAAAAATTATAAGGATCATCATTTAATATTTGGATCAAACTTCATAGCAGAACTAAAGACCGTGGATTCGAATACAGCGGAAAACCAACATTGATATTATAGATAAATTCCGATTGGTAAGGGTACAATGGGTCGATCTCCCAATTGCCCAAAAATAAGCTAATCCATGGAAAAGATTAGCTCGTAAAATGTCGGTCATGAATGTCAAGACCATATTGGGCGGTCGTCAGTGTATATGCCGACCAATTGACTGACATCTAATACATTAATAAAATGCAGCTAACCTTTTGGCTGTAGATGTCTGATACCAGCCGCTCCGCGTTAAAACTGTTAATTAGGTAAATATCGTTTTATTATAAACCATTAAAATTTAGTAAAACGGCTAAGAATTAAAAAAAATGGCAGTTCCAAATCACACGAGAATGCTAGTAAACCAAGCCTTATGAGAAACTCAATAACGCCGAAATTTATAACACTATTATTCGTAAAACATTAACATAAAAACAAAGTTTGCCGCCGACCAAAAAGAAATCTTAACGATTTCCCACCTTCATGTCAAGACCCTTATCTAGGTCAGATAATAGCATACGTCCCATAGGACTCACTACCTAATTCCAGCCCGTTCGACTAGGACATTACAGCCAAACAGGATACCTAGCGCGCGCCTTGAATCTATTTCGGCTCGCGACGTGGCCAGTCGGACCGGCGGATCGGCGTATCGGTGTTAATTTTACAACGCCCTATATAGAGATATTCGGCGGGCGAACTTGACACGGTTCGTGTGCAAGGCTGCGCCGTCCAAAGGTTTTCCTTGTGCGGGCATAGGACGGGCGTCGAGTCGAATCCGATTGTACTGACTAGTGCTCTCTCGTAATGTGATTGTAAAGACTGCATGCAGATAAATGAGATATCGAATTGATGACAAACATGTGATTAAAACGTCTCTGCTTTAATAAAAGTGTAGACGTCTATTGTGACGTCGTACGCGCGGCGTTGTTATTAATATCGTCATCATCAGAATGTGATAGTCCACTGCTAGACAAAGGCCACCCCTAATAAATCCCTATTCATTAGAGGGTTTTGGACCGTACCTCACCACGCTGGTTCAATGCGGGTTGGTGGGTTGACCGACTTTTTACATGTCCATCCGACGCATGAATCGTCTTACGTTTCAGACAATTGGGTGATCCGCCCAAATAGCCTTAACCAACTAAGAAGCAACAATGAAAATTTTTTGAGTCCATCCAGTCAAGCAGGATTCGAACCCACGACCTCTGGTTTATAAAGCACACGATTTTTTATATAATCCATAGAAATAAATAAAGTTGAAGTGCCTGTTTTGTTATATTAAAACCGTTTTTAAATTTTTGACATTGTGATATATTAAAAAAAAATATGTGTCTGTCTGTTAATTTTGGATAAACTCTGGAATGGCTGATCCTTATATTTAATCCTTTAACTTTGACAGGACTTTCACTGGAAGTGGTGATGTAATTATTAGTAACTTAGGACTGATACCGTTGCCATGGGTAACATGAATTCCGAGGCTGAATTGGCCCGATATTGGTTGTACTTTCTACATAACAACAATAATGATGACCTTCTTAATATTAATGACACATCGCGTACAAAACTCATTCAAGTACAGATAAGAAGGAACTTTTTTATTGACAAACTATACATTCACAAATTTATCAATTGCACAAGGAAAAGATGGAATGGTAGTAAAATTGAACTGTTTTTTTGTATGTTAATTGTTAAACAATGATTCTTTTTATGGCATAAGCAGGCAGACGAGCAGTCGGGCCACCTGATGGGAAGTGGTCACCGACGCCCATAGACATTGGCAATGTCAGTGGTATCGCCAAGGCGCTGCCTACCGTGAGACATAGGGTGTCTCGTTTACCCAGTAAATACGCTGGCTACGGTGCCCTTCAAACCGGGACACAGCAGTGTTTTCACACTCCTGCTTCGCGGCAGAAATAGCCACCGCGGTGGTACCCACCCAGACGGTCTCATGTAAAAAGGGGACCTACCACCGGTAACGGTGATCTAGACAGTTGTGCACTTTTATTACTCTAAGATTTAACAACTAACACGTTCTATCATATTGTGCGATCTTAACTAGCTTTCTTTCAAGTAATTACTTCTAATAATCATATACGCTTACTGGCAATTTCATTTCTACTTTTCAAAACTGTGCCAACATTCACTTATATGCGTACGCTTTAGCTGGCAAGGTGCACTATTTTGATGCTTAACATAAATTACTTTCGTAAAGTTCGCGATAACTCTGGGCGCATGACAGTTCGTGTGTAAATCAAACGGACGCCGAAATAATTGTATGACCTAAAAACGAAATTAGCGCAGTGATATAGCACATGATGATGTTTTAAGAATATTTCGTGAAAATGTACGCGTCTTGATGTTTTCAGTTACAATTATAGTCATAGACTAATTAATACAAAAAACGATCAATCAAAACTACGGAGAGAACTTGAGTGATTAGGTATTTTTATCTTCATTTACTTTAAATTATACACGCTGGGTGAGATTAGGAATAAATGAAAATTTATAAAATAACATTACAATGAAATGGCTCCGTAGCCTAGTGGTAAGGGTAGTGATTAAGGTGTAAGGTCGTGGGTTCGAATCCTGCGGGGACTCAACAAAGTTACATAGTTGTTGATACAGCAATTTGAACTGAACACCCAGTTGTCTGAAAAGGAAGATGACCCATGCGTCGGATGGGCATGTAAAAAGTCGGTCCACCCACCAACCCGCAATGGAACAGCGTGGTGAGATACGGTCCAAAAGCCCCCTAATGGAGGAGGCGTGGAGTAGGGGAGGCCTATGTCCCGCAGTGCTTGCACGTACGACTGAGATTATTGGTCTGTCCGAACAAGTGTGACCATTTCAACTTGCGAAACTACTATGTCATGTTTATAGCAGCAAAGTAAATAGCAGTCTTACGTATGGCGTAGTTCCTTATTAATTTTCCGCCGAATTTCGATGACAATCTATACAAATAAATAAAAGATTGGTGTAACTGTTTGTAACATGAAACGAACGTTTTAAATAATAATTAGCGATATATAACCGGTACATATAGCAAAAGTATTTTATTTTTAATTATTTCTGTCTGTTTGTTTGATCTGGAAAAACTCTGGAACGGTCCGGTTTCGACAAAAATGTCACTGTAAGACAGCTGATGTAGAAGCATCAGCTATCTTCCAGTTAAAGTTGGAGTAACTAACGCTACTTAAAAAAATGCGCAGACGAGGTCGCGGGCAAAAGACAATTCATCACTAAAGACGCTAGGCGCATACGCCACTTTATTGCCATGGCTTACATTCATCATCATCCTCCTCAGCCTGTGTTAGTCCACTGCTGGACATAGGCCTTCCCTAATGCACGCCTTCTCCATTACTGGGTTTTTGGACCGTATCCCAATGCAGGACGCTGCTTATGTAGCTTAAATTGGTAACATGAAATCAGTTTAACTTTGGCTCAGCTATGGAAGGGCGACCCATCCAGAAACAATGTGAAGCAAAAAGTATAACAAAATCATAATTGAAGTCATGCATATTTCATCATAATCAAAGCGTACACAAAGCAACTCAACAATGTTATATCCATTTAGTCTTGGCATCGGGTAAGTTAGTAAAAAATGGAAACGATGGTCGCTCATCTTATTAAGTGATTAGACCGGTCGTGTCTTCTAAGCGTTTTAAATACGCGTCTTACATGCAATAATACATAGGAATATGCGTGTGACGACATTCCACGAGAAATATTCTAAAAGTCAACCCTGTCTTTACACTGGCAACTCCTTGCGTAAACTTTATAGTTAAAAAATACCTTAATATACATTTTTGGTATCGATGAAGTTATGCCTCTTGTTTATGGTAGCTTTTGTCTAACACAGACTTCGAATGAAGCTACATTTCCCTCGAACTATTCTTTGACCAAGCAAAGAGTTTTAATTAAAAATAAATTTAAGTTTTGAACATCGTTCATTAAGTCACTATAGATAAAGGATCCTATCAGGACAAAGTGCACTGTCAGCCATATCCGGAATAAAAATAAACAGCCTAAATATCCTTATAGATAACTTGTCTACCAAATTAACTAGACAACAAAAATTAAAAATGAATAAACGAATACAAATTCTATTAAACACGAAAATAATAAACAACAAAACTTTAAAATACAATGTAATATGCAAGTTTATAAACAGACAGGCAAAATGATTTTTATATATATTTCTATAAATAAAAAAACTTGTCCAGTCCACGACTTGCGTTTCTAAGTTTACGAATTTTGTAACATTTGGAACAGATATAACTTATTCTATCAGCTAATGTATGAATCATTAGCAGTTAAGTGCATCACCTATGACTATAAATTCTAAACTTTTTGGGCAAATATAAAGGACCTACCACCGGTGGTAGGTCCCCTTTTTACAGGGGACCGTGTGGGTGGGTTACCACAACGGTGCTTATTTTTACTGCAAAGCAGTAGTGTGAAACACAACTGTGTTCCGGTTTAAAGGGCACCGTAGCCAGCGTATTTACTGGCTAAACGACACTTTACATCCTATGTCTCACGGTAGGCAACGCGTTGGTGATATCCGTATTACCGATGTCTATAGGCGTCGCTGACCACTTTCCATCAGGTGGCCCGACTGTTCGTCTGCGTATGCAATAAAAAAATCCTTGTTTCTTTGAGTACTAGGCTACTATCACGAATAGTTCCGCTTTATGTAACTCTTTACGAAATAAACCAAATTATATAAAAGTCCGTTGGTAACTTAAATATAGTATTCAAACAGAAGTATAAGACAGTAGTAAATATATTATCTTAATGCTCATTTAATGGTTATTCCGCAATCTTAAAGTATTTGTATGTCCAGATCAATTTTAAAAATGGAATACACAGGAGATCACTCCAACTCATATACATTCCCGATAAAGGTAAATTTAGCTACTCTAGGTCTATTTAACAGTTAATTTTAACTTGAAACAGACAAATCATAGCTGCCCTAATCACTACGCTGCCAAGGCAGTGTTATTACACTACCGATTTACAGCAGAAGTAGGCGCTGTGTAGGTACTATCACAGGCGACGCCTTATAACAAAGAACCTGCTCGAATTTCCTGTTATATAGGTCTTTAGAGTATGGACGTATCTATACTTACTAATCTATTTATTTTTTTTGTTTCTAAAATCGGTTTCTGTTCTCTAGAAAATATGTTAAAAGTAAATGTTGCCTTCAATTTAAAAATGTACACTAACTGTAACATCTCATTATATCCATTACTTTGTAAAGACTTGTTGCGTTTAGTTAGTAAGCCTTATTAAATAAATAAGTAAGTCTATCTATACACTATGTATAATTATTTTTTGTATTAATTGTTGTCATCTATCACTCTCAATTGGTTTCACTGAAAATCAGCATTCATAGAGTTTTTAATTCTTTGAAATTACGCTAAGTGGAAACGTTTTTAGTGCATCAAACGTTTTGTTATCTTGATATCTATTTTATATATTTGTGGTTATGTACTAAATAAATGATTTTTCTTTCTTTCTTTCTTAACACAGTGAACTTGCTAGTCCATTTCAGAGCCAGGCAAGTGTAAGTTACAATACAAAGCGAAGACGAGCCGCGACATAATACAGTAAACACCGCTGTCACCTCATCCATTGTCAACTGTCCATTGTTACCGATCCGTTAATGCACTATCGGACGGGCGGCATTGTTCGGCTGATAACGAGAAATAGCCACCGACGAGTGCATTGATAACGCACGATTAGGCATTCAGGAAAGGGTTCCACAAACATGTCGAATGTTTGGTCAAATATTTTATCAATAACCGCCGTCCAAAATGTTATCTTACTCCTGTAGTGGTAATGGTTATAAACTCGTCAAAAAAAACAAATGTAAGCTTATAATAATCAAAGAAACGCCTGCCTGTCTAAACATTCAAGGATAATAACTAAATAAATATTATATTAAATTAAACCCTCTATCAGGGTTTCATCATTCATCATCAGCCTTTGATAGTCCACTGCTATACATAGGCCTCCCTAATACACCGCTGATCCAATGCGGGTTGGTGGAGTGGACTGACTTTTACATGCCCATCCGACGCAAGGATCATCTTACTTTTCAGACAACTGGGTGATTGGCCCAAATTGCTCTAACCAACTAGGAAACAACAAAGAAAATTTGTTGCGTCCCCGCAGGATTCGAACCCGCGACCTCCGGTTTCTAAAGCACACGTCCATACCAATAGGCTATGGAGGCAGTTCAGTATCAGGGTTTAATAAAATAATTAATAACGCATTACATCAATGTGGTTCTTTCTTAACATGTTCTATGCCAAGATTTCTATCTCTATGTCAAAATGTTCTCTGCTAACGCGGGTCAGTGCTGACCGCGTTAGCAGAGAACATGTTAAAAATGTTAGTGGTTAGTTATTGATTCTAACTGATTAACGAGTATTAAGATGCTCTTTTAAACTTTTCCAAGTATTTATTTTTATCTTTAATTTATCATCATCATAATCATCAGCAGCATGTGCTAGTCCACTGCTGCACATAGGCCTACCCCCAAGCATTCATCAGGGGGTTTTTGGATTATAACCCACCACGCTGGTACAATATGGGTTGGTGGTTTGACGGACTTTATACATGCCTATCTGATGCATGGATCATCTTACTTATCAGATAATTCGGTGTGTGTGCCCAAATTGCCCTAACCAACTAGGAAACAGCTATGAAACTTTGTTTACTCCCCACAGGATTCAAACCAACAATAAACACTTGAATGGCTTATTAATGATAATAAAGTTGCCAAAGATCTCATTATTTATTCTATTGATGTAACATAAAAAGGAATTAAAAAAATTATTATATATTAATTGCAATTTAAATATACTTAAAAAAATGTAAAGCTATAGGTAAACATAAGTTATGGTTTTTATTAATAAAACAATAAGATGGCTTATACAAGAGCAGTTATTTTCTAATAGAAAAAAAATGTTTGCAAACTGATGGTTAGTGGCATAAATAAGGACAGTACAGGAATAGTTCAAAAACAGAACAGTACATTATGTACTAATAAATCATAGAACTCTTACTTCTTAAAATAACAGAGATAGAATGCTTATTTCAGATGTTATTGCTTATTTTAATATGGTCTAAAAAACCCCTAAATGGGAGGTGTGCATTCGGGCTTGTGTCCAGCAGTGGACTAAGACAGGCTGATGATGATGAATGCTTATTTAACCATCACTTTTCTAGACATCAATAATAAAGTTTATATTTCAAGTTAGTAGTATGAATTTTGGAACCAAATATGAAGAAGTTGAATGTTAGTTCAGTTAATAAGAAATGTATTTTATGCATGTACATTGGATTTTGTATAAACACAATATCAAAGCTCCTTTCGAGACGGCTTATAATTTGCAGTTATAAACTTAAAATATTAAACTTAAGTAAGATTAATTATAATTACTTTATTTGGTACACTTCTACCTAATAATTATTATTATCATAAAGTTGTAACATTTTCTTTGGAATTATTTAGTGAAATGTAATTATGATTAATTGAATTAAAATTGTGAAGTAAAAAGCTACAAGAAATGCATGCTAATATTTTCCGTTAAAATTATTTCAAAATGCTGAATTTTTTTTTAGTTATGTATGATAAAAGACATTTAGTATCTATTTCAGTAATTTGTATTATAGGGCCATTTTCAGTATGAACGCTATGATATATTTGCTTATTTAAAAATAATCAACAAATAATATGATAATTGAAAAATATTTAAAGAACATAATTCTGAATATAGAACACGAATTTATCTTTCACTTGTTACATTTTTTACTACCATATAACTTAATGTTTATAAATATAACTTACCTTATTATGCGGTAAAACTATGAAGGCACCTCCGCCAGCGGACTCAACGATGATAGCCAAAAATTTCGGATTCACGGCACAAAACGTAGAGTCCCATGAACTTTTGGAAACTCTGATGTTATCATAACACTGCTCCCTTTTCAGGGCTTGTCCATACACGTGGCGGAATTTAGAACTACGAACCACCCTAAACGACATCTGTAAAACAAAAGCACTAACGCTTTACAATAACACACAAATTAAACAAAATATTTAAGTTATCCACCTAAAACATAACCTATACGGTGAGATATTTTGACCTATATTGACATTCGAATCGAATAAAAATAATATAAACTCACTTTTAAATAAAAGAAGAGATTATAATATTTACACTAAAATATTCAATGAAAACATTTGAATATAAATCGGTGTTTTGTTTAATATAAAATTGAGAGCTACTAGGGTTCGAAGGGAGGACGGTTGGGAAAACGAGCGAACTCCATATTTGGTAATGCCTACATCTACTGCAATTGCTGTTACAAAATTGTAAGAAATATATTGAAAATAAAATATTTAATTATGATTTTCTGTAAAATAAATATAAATTAAATCGATAATATTATGTTATATCATTTTAAATCTTTTAATTTAGATAAAAAACATTTAATTCATAAAAAATAATTTCAGAACGCATCAATTCAAATGTCAAAACGTTGCTTTAAGACTACGTTCATAGTTAAAGTAAAACGATATACCTATGATGTGTTTTAAATTTACACATTAAATATATACATTCTGTAAAATTTACCTTCGGAATAGGAACAGAAATATGGTTTTGTGAAGATTTTGATGCCTCAGCAATTTGAGCGTGATAACTATGGCAACGTTCTCTCCCTACTCTTTTAGATACAGGTGCCCGTTTAATGTTTGGACTAGTAAAACTATTATGTCTCCTTTTCTCCTGAAAAAAAATTGCTTATATTTTGTAAAGTAAAACAATTATTTCGAGTTCATATTAACAGAAATCATTGAAACTAATGTTAGTCTAATGAAATGTAAAAAATAGATTTATTTTTCAAAATTCTAAGTGTTGTAGACAAGTAGGAATAATTTATATTGTTCGGCCGTTTTGTATGAGTACCAACTTTTTGACAAAAACTTTGACTAAGAAAAAAGTAAATATTGTTACAGATTTCATTAATGCCGTAATTACTTACCCCGTCAATATCCATTTTTTCAACTTGAGGCATTATTACGGTTGTTGTAAAGTTCAATAAAAATATAACACTTAATTATTCTTTTGCCTTGTATCAACAGTGCAAAGCAGGTAAAATTTGTTATAAAGATTTATAAATTTTTATTTTACCCACATTATTTGTTTTCTAAATGGATCAATCTGGGTTTAAAAATAATAATCATGGGAAAGATATTTTTTTTATTAATAAATTATCTTAAATAAAAGAAAATATCTTGAAGCACTTTTTATATAAATACGTCTATTAATGGCATGCGGAAAAACGATTAAAATTGCGTTGGATGTGATTCTTTTATCGAATCCTTTTTTTAGATGACTGACAAATAAACAATCTATCAGTAGCAATTAAGTGTACTATATATTTTATTCTCTTGGCTATATGTTTGAAATTACTAATACTTAATGGAAGTAAATATAAGTGACCTTAAGCCGATAAACGAAATCAACATATAATACAAATGACCTTTTTTGTACAAGTTCTTTTTTTTAATCGAAATTGGTTATTTCAGGCCAAATCATATCCGAACTTATACACAGAGAAAATGGAAAGTGTTAGACATTTACTTTTAGAATGCTTCACTTCGAATTTCATTTATATGCGATATGCAGATTACACATGTTATTATAGAATTAGTCAGTACTTTTTAATTAAGTTCTTTTATCAATATTAAATATGATCTAATAATATTTTTTGTTAAGATGATTAGAATTGTACGTAGGTGACCTAAAAGTACTCATATATTGTCAAAATAATAGATGACATTACAAAAGTATGGTAACATTAAAAACGCCCTCTTTTTCGCGCAGAGTTATCTTTCGCAGACTATAAGTGCGGTGACGGATGATCTAATGTATCTTTGACGTTAGACAGAATTTTTGCGGCATTTGAGATTATTAGAATTAATTTTCAAGAGTTTATTGTTTATTTGCATTTAAAATGTATTGAATATATAGTAATTGTGACATAACATAATTTTCCTCGAACATGGATCAATCAAAAAGCAAGGTAAATCATAAATACATTAATCATCATAATTGTTTATATTCGGATTATGTCTTGTTATTACCCCAGATATTTTTTATTGACTGACCAAAATTTTAATAATACCTTTGCTTGCACATTTTAAAAGCATGTAAACATCTTAATTTCCAATTGCAATTTAACTTTTATTCTTTTGTCATAAAATTTTGTTTTTCTTAAAATTTTACGGAATATTAGAAATTGGCTGTAATAAAGTTATATTTAGTTAACTTTGTACATGTATTCTATAACTAAATAACAATATACACTAGTAATGCGGCTATCTAAAATTTTATATTTTTATATATAATAAATAAAATAAAATTATCAGTGCTAGTTATTAATTTATTAATTAGTTAGTTTAGTTATTAAAATTGTTAAAATATTATCTATTCAATGTTTAATAAGCTATATCAAAGCTAAAAACATGTTGAATATAATAAAAAAGTAAAAAGTAATCCTTGTCAGTGTCATTCTCATGAATATTCATGTTTTTTTTAAGTTGTCTGAGGAATACATTTGTTTCAATTGGAGATACCGAAAACAGTTTTTTGTTTTGTCTAGAAACAACATTCTTGTATCTAAAATTTTAAATGTACTTAAATTTTACAGCTTATTGTTTTTGTCTATTAAAAATTGGCTACTAAAAATATTTAAATAAGTTTGTATTTATTTTCCTAATGCTGTTTTGATAAAATGTAATCCCATTCAAAAAGTGTCTGTCAATTGAAAAATTCTTATCTGTTGGAAATAGGCAAAGGTTTGCTTAGCATGTTTAGCAACATGCATTGTAGGACTGAAGTATAAACATGTGTATCTAACTGATAATTTATTTATTTATTTACTTCACCAACAATTGTAGCACTTAATATAAACACATAAATATAAATTAGTATCTTTAAATGCATAATCAGTCATATGTAAACATAACATTCGAAAATATGGTGGCTTAGCACATTGAAAAATTTAATTTAATTAACTTGAATTAATTGTCATGAATTTGTGAGGACAAAAATTCACTTTAAAATAAATACAAGTACAATTACAAATTACGAACATCAGGACTATACTTACTTAATATGTAAAATAATCATTTACAGGAATTAAGTAAAAGTAGACATTAAAATAAATTAGAATGGGTTTGTGCAGTAATTGCATAAAAACTAAATAAGTACAGAATGGAGTAATTAAGAGTAAGTTAGCTACTTTAAAAAAGGGTTTTTTTTTTATTTGCAGCTAGTTTTTGATATAGTGATCTGTGCAATATGTACACTTTTTTAAATTCTTGATATATATTAATTTAACCGTTTAAAACATTTATGGAAAATCGGAAGTAGTCTTCTGCTGCCACATTCAGTCCCTATTCTAAGTTATATTATTAAGAGTGCACAACATTTTTGTACTATTAGTGTTTTAATTTAGGTTTTTAATTTAAATTGCATCTCCTATATGTTTTAGGCAGAACTTACTAAAGATACAAAGATAATCATTGTTATAAATAAAACAATGTCTTGCTTACAATACAAGTACACAATATCTCCATTATATCTCTATATAAAGCTTATAGGTGTGAAATGTTATTGAGTGAAGTGCTGTGTTCATAATATCCAACTTTTATCTTTAGTACTTGAAACATTGACTAATTCCTAATTAACAATCATAATGTCAAGACTGTAACTTGCTATGGCTATTGGAGTCATTTTCCAAATTTAATTAAAATTTTATGGTTTGTAAATAAATTTTTATTATTTTTTATGTATGTTAAGGTAGAATTATTTGCAAATAAACATATGTATGATATCACTTTACAAAATTTTTCTTTTTGTAGATGTGCCAGATAGTTATGCTTTTTTATTGTAAATCTTTTTTTTTTTTGTAAATTAACTATTTTTTTAATTAAGGGTCTATTATGATATGTTTTTTACTGTATTGACAAAACGAAAAATACCAAACATCTGACTGAAACATCTGGACATAGATCCAAATATTTTTAAATCAATTCTGAAGTTGTTGTTCTCATTATAAATAACTTGAACACAATTATGGTACTTCTTGCCAAACCAGTAATTAAAAAAAACCTTAAGAAGGAAAAAAATTGCAGCGTTAAATTATTACTTTTAATACTGTAAAATTTTCAGGATACTTGTCATTATTTTTAGGATACTTAATTTGACTCGTGGCAGTAATTGTCCAGTAAAAAAAACATGTCCTATTAACACATTATGGGCAGCAGTCAATCTATGATAAACGCTCATCTTAACACTAGATATACCAGCTTTTCTTTTCAAACATAAATTTCCTAGTAAAATAAGTCTAAATGACTGGTTCAGTAAATCTGGAGTTAAAGGCTTCTTCTTGTTCCCTCTGCATCAAACAAAGGCTTTTATAGCAAAGCTAGAGAAATTATAAGATCTTTAAAAACAGACCCAGATGTGAATTGATACTGCCAAAATTTTTGTATCATAGCAAGATTTTTTAATTTTTGCAGAGATACTCCAATTATAATGGTTTACGTTTTTACCGTGACATAAATATTGTGTGTGCATGTGTGTACATGAATATTTTATGGTCTATTTGGCTTAAGTATAGTAAAAGACACACCAAAGTCAAATGCGAGCCGGTGTGGGCTGGATGAGAATAACCTAAGATAGGCAGCGGTGGCATGCATTAGGAGAGGCCTGTGTCCAGCAGTGGACTGACAAAGGCTAATAATGATGATGATGATGGTGATGATGGAGTCAAATGTGAATCTCCAATATGTTAGACACTCTTATTAGAAGAGCAGGTCTTAACAGAGTTCTTATCAAAGTTTGATTATGTTCTTTTTCTTTTAGGCACGTTATCGCCGCTTCAAGTTATGTCTCCTCAGCGCAATAAACGCTGCGACCTTCGCAGGCGCTGTTAACCTGGTGATCACCCTCGATCCTGAAGATAGGTAAGTGTTGGTGACGGAAAAAATGGGGGGCTCGGTGGCTATTTCCATTTGATAAAAATGGTGACGAGTATTTAATATCTGTTGTTATAGTTTGGTTCGTTATCGTTATTTGCCTCCGTAGCCTAGTGGTATAAGCGTGTGCTTTAGAAACCGAAGATCGTGGGTCCGAATCCTGAGGGGACGCAAGAAATTTTCATTTTTGTTTCCTAGTTGGTTAGGGCAATTTGGGCTAATATAATTGTCTGAAAAGTAAAATGATCCATGCGTCGGATGGGCACGTGAAAAGTCGGTCCACCCACCAACCCGCATTGGACCCGCGTGGTGGGATACGATCCAAACCCCCTTAATGGATGAGGAGGTTTTCAGGGGGCCTATGTCCAGCAGTGGACTAACACAGGCTGATGATGTATGTAGTTATCGTTCGGATAAATGTAAATGTAAACAAATATTTGCAAAGTTAGCGAACGTTATCCTATTAATAAACCGCAACCATTTTGATTAATTAGACATAAGACTCTATTTACGAGTCGAAATGAGGCTGGGCTCAAAACCTGGCTCTAAGGCTGGGAGCTTGGAGTCTAGTCTGCTCAGGGGCATAAATCTCCTGGCTCCCATGGTTCTTCGGAAACACATTTCGGGGAGTCTGTTGCCAATCTGTATAGGAGACGCGACAAAGGGCGCACTCCATAACTGAGATTAGGCCATAGGCTATACCAAGGGCTGTCTCGGTGGCCAGTACTAGTGGCATTACAGTAGAGTAAGAAAACGCCTTCGTAATCCTCAACTTAGGTGCCAGAGAAGGGCCTGTTAGTTTCAGCCAGTGCGAGTTTGACATCACCCGTCCTTGCCCCCGCTAGAATAGTCCACCAATAATCTACATGAAAAATAAAACAATACACGTTATTTGTATTTATTTGCGATACATTAACAATACACTTCGGTAGATCTGAATAATTGTATATTTTAATACATAAGCACTGCGGTATAATGTAGACGAGTCGTAGCCATCGTTGTGTATGTGAACATTTAGGTATTAAAATATTCACGTTGATACAAGTATTGCTCGAAGTTTTTATACAAATATATGCAAGTAAGGATACTTATATATCTCCACGAGCAAAATAGGATGTGAAATGGAAATAAATAAAGAACGTTACGTTTATCAATTTTTACTGATGACGTCTCAATGAGACGTCAATTGCCGAGTTGTAGTGCGACAACAATAACGCAACACGTACATTATTTACAATTCCATTTGGGTTTCGTGAATTAAATAGCAAATTAAAAATTTGCGATTCTAGTTAATGGTTTTGCCGGGAGGAATTTTTCTTTTTTATTCTGATACTTATTAATATAACCATTTCTTCATATATTTGTATTTTATTTCATACTAGCGACCCGCCACTGCTTCGCACGGGAGCTAGGTAGATTAAATACTGATAGAAAATATACTCACAGTATTAAGCATGCTGCCTCCATAACCTAGTGGTATAGGCGTGTGCTTTAGAATCCGGAGGTCGTAGGTTCGAATCCTGCGGGACTCAACAAATTTTAATTGTTGTTTCCTATTTGGTTAGGACAATTTGGGCCGATCACCCATTTGTCTGAAAAGTAAGATGATCAATGCGTCGGATGGGCATGTAAAAAGTCGGTCCACCCACCAACCCGCATTGGACCAGCGTGATGGGATACGGTCCCAAAACCTCCTAATGGATAGGGGTGTATTAGGGGAGGCCTATGTCCAGCAGTAGACTATCAAAGGCTGATGATGATGATTAAGCATGTGGTGAACAATATAAACAACAATATAAACCTTTCTCTTCGATCACTCTATCATTTAAAACAAAACCGCATCGAAATCCGTTGCGTAGTTTTAAAGATTTAAGCATACGTATGGATATAGAAAGCGACTTTGTTTTGTACTATGTAGAAATAAGATGTATTTCTACAGAATGCAATTATATAAAAAAAATGTATATCTCATGACGAAAGGCCAACACAACATTACCATATCATTATGTATGATGTAACGAAAGTATAAGATTTTTACAACGCGAATACAAATTAATATATTTCTCTCTAGTTATCATCACAAATAATGCATAAAAGTTGTATAACTTTATGAACATTCAATGAAATGTCGTGATATCATGCATTTTTTTCCAATTCTAATAATGATAGTAATTTTTTCGTGTCTGGTTCACGATAGTATTTATATTAAAGTATATTATTTCGCAAGCAACGGAGATATCATTAATGTTTGTTACGGTAAAAAAATGATTAATAACTGCCATCAGTATCAAACATTATTTGAAAATATTTTAAATAAATATTTTTTTTTTAAATAAAATTTAAACCCAAGCATAATACCACTCGCCTGCGGTAAAGATAAAACCAGTTCATTTTGCATAGGTCGGAGTATGGACTAAAAATAATTAATTAAAATTAAGATCTGAAACCCCGCTTCAGCACTGGCAACAAGTCGCATGACATCTCAGTCTACCCGTGACCACGGCCGCTGGAAAATGTTCGAAACGTCGGGAATTTAAAATGTAAAATAAACGCGACAAAATCCATAAAGTCATTTTATTAAAAATCATACTTGTTGTAGTCTTTTTTTATATTTATTAAATCGACGAGACGAACAGGGGGTTCCCATGATGGTAACTGATCCAACATCCCTGCCCATTAGAAATTCAGCATAAGACGCCACTTGCCGCCCTGTGATATGAGATGTCATCATCATCTTCAGTATGTTATAGCCTGGATAGTCCACTGCTGGACATTTGCCTCCCCTAATACACCCCTACCCATCAGGGGGTTTTGGACTGTATCCCACCACGCTGGTTCAATATGGGTTGGTGGGTGGACCGACTTTTTACATGCCCATCCGACGAATGGATCATCTTACTTTTCAGCAATTGGGTGATCAGCCCAAATTGCCCTAACCAACTAGGAAACAACAATGAAAATTTGTTGAGTCCACGCAGGATTCGAACGCACGACCTCCGCTTTCTAAAGCACACGCCCACACCACTAGGCTACGGAGGCAGTCACGAGATGTCACGTCCGGTTATTATCCTGGCCACAGTAACCTTCAAACCGGAGAACAGAAGCGTTTAGACAATACTAGTTCGCGGCCGAAACAGGCGGGGGTACTTCCTCATACCGTCATCACGGCATAGCTCCAGTATTTGTGCCAACCGTGATTTTATGGGGTGTTTCATGTTTGGTGGAAATTTAAACTTATTAGTGTTGCCATTGATGAATTTTCACCGAGTTATCAATCGCCGAGTGACAGACTAGTGTCAACACACGTATGACGCCGTTTCGTTATCGAGGCGGGTTATATCGTTTTCTTGATTTTCGACTTTTCTCAGAATGTGATGTCGTATTATAAAGCTCATTTATAGCACCATGTTACAGATCGAACCCGAAAATAACAAGTTATTTAAAAAAATTACCAGAGTACGCTAAAATCGCGCATAGAGACCGATCTCTGAGAAGGTTTTCCTTAGAAAAAGGCGCAAGGTAGTCAATGTGAGGTAAGGACTCTTAATAAAAAAGCCACAAACGTTTAAAAATATTTTCAAACGTTAAAAGCCGTTTATGATTAGTATTTCTAGATCTATAAACTATTTGTATTTTTTAAATAACGTAGAGACACAAACTGTTGCCCGTGACTTCGTCCGCGTAGTAATTACAAAATAAAACTTAAAAAAAACCGATGACATAGCCTAGGATTGGGAGTAAGTACACCTTCATCTTCCAGTGAGAGTCCCGTCAAAATCGGACCAGCTATTCTAGAGATTAGCCAGATTTGCCAAACAAACAGACAGACATACAAATATTTAAAAAAAAATGTTGTGTTACATGTACCATTTATATATTATCACTATGTTATAATTTAAAATAGGTTATTTCAACTGTTTCATACAGACACTTCAATTTTATGTATGTGTATAGCTGACACAAATGTTACTTTTAAAATTATTTCTTCGTCAAATACTTTAGCCGCGTAACATATATCATATTTTGTATATACTCCAGGGAGTCGTGCATTGGGAGTGTTCATGTTGGAGTTTTTAGGTCATTTATTTCACGCTACAGCTTACAATAAACCCGGCCTTTATCATCTGTTTCGTAAAACGCAAAAATAGTACACGAAAATATGTCGTTCAAATATATGAAACGAGATCAGATTATATATAGCTTCATTTGTAAATCATGTGTAATAGTATAAGCGTAAATGCAAGAATACATCATTTATTTTTTAACACTTCTTGGACAAGGGCAGTACAATGGCGGACTTAATGTCAAAGGCATTCTGCCAGTCAACCATTGCGTGGTTAATAATATAATGTTAAGTAGGTGCCATAATTAAAAAAAAACACGTAAACAAGGTTTTAAACCTAAGACATGGGTCGTTTAAAAAGTACTAAATAAAAAAAATATTATAAAATGAATACACATACATAGAGTACACCATACAAATATACGTAATATGTATTGCATACACATAAATGTATTAGTTACATACAATTATATCCATATACGTACATAAACTTACTTCATATATAGTTATAAATATCAGATTAAAATAAACCTGTTTTATTGTTATAATTGCCTTAAGTGTTTTTTAGCAAATTTTCCGCGTTAACTAATTACAACTTTTCATTACATTATAACTAGACTGCATAAAATTATTTGAACTTCAATGTATTTTGAGATTTAATTCCATTTACTTTCTCAGTGGCTTTAATTATTTACTTTTATGTGTGATACAATGTACACCAGAACCATTTGAAACATGTAATTGTTGAAATTAATGTATCATATAGAGGCGAAGTTGCCTTGTACGCACGTTGACATTACAGTGATAATTAGTAAAATTAATGAATTGTAAGATGCAAAAAGGAGCAAATCAGCGATCCCACGCTGATTTGATCTCGTTTGAACGGCGCTATATTTTGTGTAATTATTGCGCATAATGCGGCAATCGAACGTCGAGAAAATAAAGCGAACTATGTGTTTGTATTGTCAGCATCAAAATATAAATCGAAGGCTTAAACTTCACTAGGATTGAAAGCAAAGTCCGAGCTAAAGCTAAGATGGGATGCTACGTAGATGACGTCCGAAGTCTACATACAGTACAATTACATGATAAGTCTTTTTTATTGAGACAGCCTGTAGTGGGGTCTTTTAACTATTTATAGAAACAAACACTCAATGATAATAGATCTTCCCGCTCAAATTCAGTTCGCTCACGTAACAAAAAGATAGTGAATAAATAAATTGCACGTTAGATAAAACACTCCGTTAATATATTATAGCAATTTTTAGAGAAATATTGCATTAATGTGTTTAGAGATATTTGCTGTGTAGAAAATGGACGGGTCAAAGTTCATATATCATTTTGTGTTTTAAAAATAAGAGTGTATGTCGATTAACTTAATAAACATATTATATTTAAAGTTATAACTTAAACTGTGAGCTGTAGCCTAAGACTTATAAAATGTTATAATAATTAGTTATATACCGCGTGGTAGGTCCCTTTACTAAGGGACCGTCGTGGAGTACCACCACGGTGCTATTTCTACGCAAAGCAGTAGTGTGAAAACACTACTGTGTTCCAGTTGAAGAGGCACTGTAGCCAGCTAATTACGGGTAAACGGACATAACATCCTATGTTCGTTAGGCAGCGCGTTGGTGATACCTGTTGGCCTTGGGCGTCGGTGGCGCCTTTCCATCAGGTGGCCCGACTGCTCGTCTGCCTGCGTATGTAATAAAAAAAAATATAGGATATATTTTATGTGCGGTCTTCGATGCTATTCGGAATGCTTTTGGAGAATCAATGATTTCATGAACAGTGTTAAATTATACTCAATTGTAAGGTTCACTGGTAGAGAACGCTTTTAGCGTTAAGTATTTGTAAATATTATATTGGATTGAAAAAAATTGGTTACCTGTAAAATCGGTGTACGGGCGATAGTTGTACGTGACGTCTTTTAGTGGTAGAATGATTGTAATGTGAATATTAATTCCTATAGTAGAAAGAACGATCAACCTCTTTCTTTTTCTCTCCGTCTCTCTTTCACTTGATCAGGCCAACTGCGCACGAGTAAGAGAGACATGCGCCTCTCACTTTCTCTTATGGTTGCTTATAGAGAGCGTTACGTGAGCGGCGCTGTGACACAGTTTTAGAGAGTGCCTTCCTATCTTTGACCAATTTATAAGTCGTTGTCACGTCAAAAATAAACACATAAGTTCTCATGCGTGGATCGTTACAAACACGTCTAATGCGAAAAGGTAGACTATTTCTAAACGCAGCTCATAATAATGTTTGGAGTTTTGTTTGTTGTTCAGTTGATGGCAATTTTGCAACGGTTCACCGACAGAAACGCAATATACCTTAATCAAAATAAAAGAAGAAAACTCAGTGCGTTTTCATTACTTTATTGTCACCATGACATCAATTACTGAGCTAAATTCACTTAATTGTACGT
This sequence comes from Lamproptera curius, assembly GCA_029286875.1. Taxonomy (NCBI): domain Eukaryota; kingdom Metazoa; phylum Arthropoda; class Insecta; order Lepidoptera; family Papilionidae; genus Lamproptera; species Lamproptera curius. Next base: position 2,630,547 of record JAGSMT010000022.1, read on the forward strand.
TTGGGGTATACGTACGACGCTGATTCGTTGCTATGATTTGTATTGTTTAAAACAATTCAAATCTCTTCACTGCTAATATGCATATTGATATGTTCTACGATTTTTTTAGTGCCATCGTAGGCAAACGACCAGTACCCGATGTAATATGGTCCCGACGCTCATAGATGTACCAAGTTGTACCAAGGGTATCACCAACGCGCTGCCTACTGTGAGACATACGTTCATATTACTCGTTTACCCAGTAAATCACTGGCTTCCGTGGCCTCAAATCCGGAGCACAGTAGTGTTTTCACACTACTGCTTTGCGGCTGTAGACGACCCTCCTATAAGACGGAGCCCTACCTCCTCCAAAGGTATAAAACAGTTGTTACGAGCTAAGTTTTTAACACAATTTTGTTTTCGTATTGCACATAGTTTTTAACAATCTTTGTGGTTTTAATGACTGTTGTTAATTCACGTGTCATGTGATAGGCAAATCAATTTAGTCAGTCACGCCTGACTGACTAATTAGTCACCGCCCGTATTAGTCGCGGAGCGCTAGTGAGACCGAAAGCGAATCGATAAGGTACACGTATAGGAACGTCAAATGGCTACTAGATATTTTGATGGATAGCAACCTTAATAACCTTTGTAACCTCTGTAACCTACTATAGAAATCTGGCAAACCATTGTGGTCGCTGCTTTTAGTTTATCAGAGGAGTACATTAGCCATCTATAGATTTACAGTAGACGCTCGCTTCACTGGTCCAAGTTGCTAATTCATCGGAGAACTGTTTTATGATGTCGTTGTCGCCTGTAACTTAAAATAAGTTTCTGGCAGTCGATTAAGGTGATCAGTTATTCCTAAATTATAAACGACTTGGACTATAATATACATGCATTGAACGCAGTTTATCTATTGTGTTGTGGAGGTCAGATGGCAATCGCTCTGAGTAAAAACGATTATTCATGTGAATCTGAATGGTTTAAAAACCGACCCCGTGATAACTTCGGAAATTGGTTTGGAAAATATTAGACGTGTCGAGACCAGGCGACAACCTTAACCATAATGATATAAATGCGGAAAAAATATCAATATTGATGTCTGTAAAGTTTAACCCAAAACGAAAACACACATTAATAGATTTTAATGAAACTACAGGGTCAAAGTTTTTATAGCTAATACAGCTTTGAATGTTGTAGCTTATAAAGCAGATCAACCTAATTTTTAAAAATTGTAGATGTCTTTGAATTTATTTGTATATCGCCTCCGTGGCCTAGCGGTATTGGCCCTTGCTTTATAAACACGAACAACGTTGTGCTATCGTTGTTTTTTGGTTGGTTACGACAATTTGGGCCGAACACCGTATTGTCTGAAAAGTAAGATGATCCGTGTGTCGGATAGGCATGTAGAAAGTCTGTCAACCCACCAACCCAAAGGGAAGGCGTGCATTAGGGGAGGCCTATGTGCAGCACAGGCTGATAATGATGCTGATGATGACATTTATATAAATTGATTAATATAATATATTGTATCCCACCCGCGGGCGGGCATAAGCTTGTAAATTATAAACAAAATATTTCAAAAGTATAAAGTTATTCAATAAATTTTAACATTAAATTCGTTATTTTTGTTATTTATTGATAGGCCTAGGCACCTATACAATAATTATGTATAACGATTAAACATTTGTGTTGCCACTATGTAATACCGTTGTGTGTGTTAATTAGCTATACACGATGAGTAGCGAAATCTAAACAGGAAGTTGCGAACGTTATTATTTTCTTAATTAGGAAAACAAGGAAACGTTACTGTTTATTATTACAAAGTTTTTCATGTGCTTGTGATGAATATAAAAATTAAAGTAAACATTAGAGTCCAAAACATAACAATAGAGGAATGTTTTAAACACTTTGTCAAAATAACAAAATATATTTGTATTTTAAACTACTTTTGGGGTAAATGTTTATTCTAAGCTTATATCGATGTTTCAAACTTGACAAGTTGTCGTACATCTAGCTTTCTTAATGATGAATTGTCACCAATACGTCAATCACTTTGAAATTTTACTAATAACAACAGCATTAGTACAACGCCTTCTTGTTAAAAATGTAACTCGAAGGAATCATCATCATTATCATCAGCCTGTGTTAGTCCACTGCTGGACATAGGCCTCCCCTATTTTTCCATTAGGGCGTGTCTGGATCGTATCCCACCACGCTGGTCCAATGCGGGTTGGTGGGTGGACCGACTTTTTACCTGCCGTAGAGGGTTATCCCTATGATTAACATTTTCGCTTCTTAACATCAGTTTCGTATCTAGTAAAGCTAAATATTTGTTCACATCAGCACTGAATCTAATTTACCTACTCCGTGGCCACATGCGATTAAGGGTCTGAAATGTAGTCATATGTGCCTCTTCATACATTTTAAGAGTTATTACTACGATTAATGTGATCGTTGATTTTAACTATTATTTTTTGTAAGGAAATTATTTATGAACTATGAGATTAACGCGTTTATTTTGCCACATTCAGCAATAATGAGCAAAGACAATATTTTATCATCTAATTCACATTTGTCAACTGAGTGAAGTGCCCTTGCATTAATTCATTAATTCTAAAATGTGTTTTTCTAAATGTTGCTTCCCTTGTGGGTAAAATATTATAAAATCTATTCTTAGCCGACTTCCACACGAGAAGGAATATTCTTGATACTTTCTATAATAGTAGATCTTCAAGTACATCTGGATAGATTAGAAGTTGAATCAGGTGATAACGACGGAAGTGGCTAGGAGGGAAATAAACCTAAGTAATATAATGCGAGTTTCTGTATCTTTAGGCATGCAGAAGCCTGCACGTATATCATTACTAGCTGATGCCGGCGGCATCGTCCGCGTGGTTATATTTAAACTTAGGCTACTTTAAAAAAATACAACATATTTTTTTTAGTTACTCCCAGTTACATCAGTTATATGTCAATGAAAGTCCCGTCAAAATCGGACTACTTATTCTAGACGTTACATACAAAAAATTGTTTTGCTATACGCACTGTTTATATATTAGAGTGTACTCATTTAAAAATGGTTATGCCACCATGCTGGCCCAATGCGGGTTGGTAACCATGCTTTCAGACTCATGTCTACGGTAAGCATCATCTAACACAGAGTTCGCGGAAAGTTACCGTCCCCACGAACAAGGGCATCTTTGGACACTAAAATGTTTATTCTAATGTCGAATCTTATTCACCTAGGTGGTAGGCCTATTTTTTTACCATTAATAGGTTAACACTCCAATGTTTATTTGTATAGACTCAGGCAGGGTGATCGCTATAAACTATGTAAGACGGTTTGCCTTCTCTTTAAAATCCTCTAGCTTATCGAGCATCGTGTTAATCTCGCGATGTTTACATAATTTTTATGTGCTCTGATTAACTCGTTGTGATGAAGCGAGCGTTAGTACTTGGTTCAAATAGCCTTTTTAGTAGGCCACCTTAATGCCTTTATAGTGTGGACATTTTGCATTAGCATCATCTAATGTGTGATATGAAGTTAGGTAACTGCCTCCGTAGCCTAGTGGTATGGGCGTGTGTGTTTTAGAAACCGGAGGTTGTGGGTTCCTGCGGGGACTCAACAAATTTTCATTGTTGTTTTCTAGTTGGTTAGGGCAATTTGGGCTGATCACCCAATTGTCTGAAAAGTAAGATGATCCATGCGTCGGATGGGCATGTAAAAAGTCGGTCCACCCACCAACCCGCATTGGACCAGTGGGATACGGTCCATAACACACCCTCCTAATGGATAGGGGTGAATTAGGGGAGGCCCAGAAGTGGACTATCACAGGCTATTGATGATGAAGTTAGCTAACGGATTGTGTTAGAACCTTGTTGATTATTCCGCATTACGTTTTCATTTATACCGCTTAATTATTTAAGTGTCAATAAATTATTAAATAATCTTTTAGTATAATTAATTAATTTTTAATAATAAGGTTACGTGAGGTATATATGTTTTATAGTTTGGTTTACGGTGTTGTAATATTTTTGTCCTCCTATTTGATATCGACTACGGATCCGATTATTTAGGTGGTCCAGTGTGCGTGTAGGACCGCCACTTGATGTGCCTTTCTGTAGTTTAATTTCACAAACGATCGGGTAATCGGCTTCCTTCTCTCTAAACTTTAACACCAACGATAAGATGTTGCGTTGCAACAGAATAAGAACCCTTAGATTGGTAAGGCTGTAGTGTTTTCATACTACTGATTTGCGACAGATGTCGACGCGGTGGTACTGGTCCAGATGGCCTCTTGTAAAAAATGCCTTCGTGGTAGGTAAATAAGATTCGAAATTCGAGTAAACATTATAGTGCCAAAAGTAACTGCCCTCGTTCGTAGGGACTGTAGCTTCCCGCGAACTCTGTGTTAAATGAAGCTTACCAAAGACGTGAGTCTGGTCACCCACCAACCCGCATTGAACTAGCGTGATGGTATACAGTCCAAAAACCCCCTAATGGAAAAGGCGTGCATTGGGGGAGGCCTATGTCCAGCAGTGGACTAACACAGGCTGATAATGAGTCTGAAAGCATAACATCCTTTCTGAAAAAGAGATAGTGCCCTTTTACTCGTGCCACATTGCGTCGGGATTGATGTTACTCAGCAGAAAGCAATCACAGCGCCGTATGTTGTAGCACTATCAGTGATTATAATTACACATTAGTTATGTAAATTTCAAGCCTTATAAAACATTTTGTCTTATTTTAAACCATCGGATATATATATAATTGTAGAGTAGTTACACGTGACGTAGACACGTGATAAATTTCATAAGGACTGTATTATTCATCATGCTATGTTTTAAGTATACTCATATTCCGTCTTGGCTATAGATACCATATGTCAATTATAAATTATAAAATTGTTTTTTTTCCTCAGGATTTCAATAAAGCGAGGATGCGCACTCACCGCTCTGGGCTTCGCCTACTTCATGTCCTTATTCGAGCTGTTCACCTTTATGGCGCTCTTCACCACCTCAGGGTCTAAGCTGCGCCAGAAGTACCGCCTCAACTGCAGCGATGTGTTGGATATCAATAACAAGTGAGATTACCTTTGTGTCGGGTTACCTTAATGCCAAGTGATGCGGCTTGCCCATACAAATCACAGCCTAAGACGCCATAAATCCGGTTACCCCATTTAAATGAAGTGTCGAGATGAGCAGAGCCATCACCTGTAAGTGATGCTTTAGAACATCAGATGTTTGGTTTCCTTAGTAATTACTTAATAGTCTTCACACTTCAAAACCAGGCGAAAGGTTAAAGTTAAAGTTTCACAGTAGGTCCCCTATAAGAAGAGGTCACTTTAAAAAGATTTGTATTGTTCACAGTTTAACGGCCGAATAGGTAATTGCGAAACCTAAAGACGTGCCTTATTCTTCCTTCTCCTTCATACCTATATTTCCCATCTGATTTGGCGTAGACTTGGCTAATTTACAGTTGGAAATGATTTAAACATTGTACCCTATAGCAACCAACTGCTGTCATACATCTAGCGTTCTTATGGATTATTCACCCAGATGTCAATCACTGATGAAATTCAACTAACAACTACTCCATTTGTGCGTTACGTCATTGCTCTCCTTATGGTTTACGTAGCTTCTATGTATTCTATGTCTATTTAGGCTAAACTATAGCTATGCCGTCTCTGTGGCCTAGCGGTATAACCCCTTATACCCAAGGTAGGGGGTCCGAATCCTGCGGTGAAACAATTTTGTTATCGTTGGTCGGTTAAGACAATATGGGCCGATCACCCAGTTAAGAAATGTAGTTCGTGCATCGGATGGGCATGTAAACAGTCAGTGCCGGTTGTTTAGACCATACTTCGCAGTCGTTATAGGATGTCAGATCCTTCAAATTTACTGACAACTAATCCATTCTTAAAATACAGTACGCACTCTTACTACGCAGGTTAATTTGGATCAAGCAGAAGCCGACCCCATGATAACTTGGAAAAATGAGTAGGTGAAAGGTATTTGACTATTATTTCAGGTTAGTGTCAGCCGTCCAAGCGGCCTTATCCTGCCTGACCGGTGCCGTGGTGTGCCTGTGGTCGTGCACGCGCGACTTCATGCGCTCCTCGCACTTTATGTCGGAGGCGTACGCCTGGTTCGGCGCCGCGTACTTCTTCTACGACATCTGGTCTATGTATTTGGTGAGAAATATGTCGTTTTGTACATTTCAGACATCTTTAAGGTACAACGTATACCTTTTTTGCATATATTTTGTGCTAAAAGGGGTTCCAACTGCCTGGAGTAAAGTTGGAACAAGTAGATAATTTCGGTCGTCGTCGTCGTTGTCGAATCGTTCAATAATTTTCAATTTTTTGGAGGACTTATGAAGCGTCCTTAAATACCCGTGACGACACAAATCTGCTGCACTGAGAATCTAGGATGTTACTTCTCTTTTGCCACAAATCACACTAGCTGCGATACTCTTCAAACCAGAACTTAGCAGTTTTTTCTTACTGCTTTGTGGTTGAATAGTCACAGGTCTATTGCTACTACTAACTACTATACACAATTACACCGAATATATTTAGAATATATATATATATATATATATATATATATGATGGTTAACTGTCAGAAAATTACTTTTTGGCATTAAGCCCGCCGTTGTACTAATTTGTGCTAGCTTTAATAAATGTTTTTTTTTTGTATTTCCAGGTCCACGTCCGCCAAGTGGGTTTCGCCAACGGCATAGGCTCCCTAGCAAGGGATGCCTCCAGAGGCACCCTGTCCCCTGACGCCGTGGCCCCAGGACCCTACGACGACTCCGGCTGCATGGGCCTGAAGAAGCCACGTCGCGGGCCGAAGTGTTCCGCCTGCGGGGACTGTTTAGGGGACAGTTCCAAGCCTATCTCGTTCCTGGCGTATTGCAAACACGAACCGGTTATACTGTTCCATCATCTATTCATCGGAGGATTTGGATTCTTGGTCATTGTGGTGAGGGTTTTTGGTTGTTTGACTGTATGTGTCCGTTTGACAGTTTTGGTGGTTGTTAAGCTATGAATTTGATGGGTTCTTGTACGATGACGATGTCGATGTGATAAATCGGATAAAATTTTGATGTGACGTCTTATTAATTGGTTCAAGATAGGGAGGCACTCTAAAAAACTGTGTCACAGCACCGCTCACGTAACGGTCTCCATAAGGAACCATAAGAAAAAGTGAGAGGCACGCGTTACTTACTCGTGCGCAGTTGGCGTGCTTGAGTGAAAGAGAGGCAGAGATATCCTTCTTCCTACTGTACGAATGAATATTTACATTACAATCATTCTATCACTAAAAGACGTCACTTATAACTTTCGTCCGTATACCGATCTTACAGGCTACCAATTTTTTATGATTTATTAATGTAATAAGGGATGTCTCCCATGCCCATAAGAAAAGCAGCACAAGACGCCACAAATCCGCTCATGGCCCTGAGACATGAGATGCTTAGTTTACTCAGTAATGGCAACGGTGCCTCTTCAAGCTAGAAGACAGTACTGTTTTGCACATTACTCGTTTACGGTAGAAATAGGCACATCTTTGTCTTTGTTTGTCTGAAATAATGTGGAATTATAAAAAATAATAAAGTTTTACACCATTTGCCATTTTCGTGAACATAAGGTTAAGTTCAACTGTGATTGCGCGAAAATGTCGGGTATCTTAATGGTGAGACATCGTCCGCCAATAAAGACACATTGGATTTTGTACAATGAACACAAGATCTGCCTCCGTAGCCTAGTGGTATGGGCGTGTGTTTTAGAAACCGGAGGTCGTGGGTTGGAAACTTGCGGGGACTAAACAAATTTTCATTCCTGTTTCCTAGGTGGTTAGGGCAATTTGGGTCGATCACCCAATTGTCTGAAAAGTAAGATGATGCATGCGTCGGATGGAAAAAAAAGTCGATCCACCCACCCACCGACACGCATTGTTCCTACCTCGCTGGTCTAATACGGTCTAGAAACCCTCTAGTGGATAGGTGTGTATTAGGGGAGGCCTATGCCCAGTAGTGGACTATTTGGAGACTTAAGTCTGTCAAATACAGCGACATCGTTTTACCTTGAATAAATGTATAATAATCATCGTTAGAATAATGTTTATGTTTATTAACAGTACTTACGCGGCGGCCTCGGCGACTGCGTGTTCGGCTTCGTGTACCTGATGGAGCTGTCCACGCCGTTCGTGTCGCTGCGCGGCATCCTCTCGCGCATGGGCCTGAAGGCCTCCAGGGCCTACCTGCTCAACGGGCTGGCCATGCTGGCCACCTTCTTCGTGTGCCGGGTGCTGAGCCTGCCCTACGTGTGCCTCATGTACAGCAGGGTGGTGGGCCTGCCGTACTTCGAGGTGAGGGGCATTTCACCTTAATGAGACCAAGTGAGCTGCGGCAAGATGTGGGCTGGATGAGAATAGCCGAAGATCGGAAGCGGTGGCGTGCATTAGGGGAGGCCTATGTCCAGCAGTGGACTGACACAGGCGGATGATGATGATGTAGACCAAGTAAATAGTATACGATGTATGGATCAAATGTCGGTTCATTCGAAGCTACTGACCACGATGACTGTATAAGATGTTCGACTTTTTTCATGTCCATCCAACGCATAGATTTAATTACTTATAGGAAATTAAGTGATCGGCTCGTATTGCCTTTATTGAACAGAAAAATAACGATACCAAAGTTTTTCAGCGCATTTGAACTAGGGCTGTGTCAATCGATCACTTATTGCCACCCGGGTCGATCATAACCCGTCTGGTAGACAATCGAATCACAAACATTCGATTGTTCAGCAGGTCGTGGGTCGTGTGCAGCATCGAGTTACTTTGTGCTAGTCAACGATCGCGGGTGTTACTGTAATTCACGTGGGGTTCGTGTCGCGACACATTCACTATTAATACTCCAATCATAAGCTCCAAATTAATTTTTATTATGTACTAGCAGATCCTGCCACATATATATATATATATATATATATATATATGTGTGTATATATATATATATATGTGTATATATATTATGTGATATATATATATATATATGATATATGTGTATATATATATATGTGGTATATATATATATATATAATATCAGTCATGAGGATCACCATTTATGAGATAAATGTCATTTGTGAAAAAAACAGTGGCCTCGATGATGCTACCCTTACACCTGAATACAATACAAAAAATCGATCGGACTGAAGATGATTAATCATTATATTCGTTCTGTTGATATCGAGCAAAATTCTTCACAGAACAGTTAGTTTTAAAAATTATTATTGTTTGTTTAATTCTTAGTTTTATATTAAAAATGTTATAATTTTTATGAATACGGAGCATTACCATCAAAAACATAATTTTAACGTTTTATTTGCATGGTTATTAAAAACCAAGAAGTTAAGTTGATTACAGTTGCGTCGTCAAGCGTAAGAAAACAACTATCGAATGAAATAATAAATAACGAATATTTAGAGTACCTACAATCGTGTCCGCCATTAAATATGTCATCAAAATATTTCCTTCATATAGGATACAACATCACTTTCATTTAGTTTTGCTCTGAAAAAATCTATCTACAATTTACAATTTTACACGCATGTTAGGAAGCTATTTTATTCATTACTTTTTTTTTAATGGCCTGGTATAAAATTACGGCGTTACGAAGTTGCATTTTTGTTTTTACGATAGATAATAATTATTATAAAATTAAATGACCAAAATGAATCAATTTTTAGAAATAACTTTTTATTGTCCCAATTATCCTATTATCAACGAAAAGGTTATACTATTAAACCGCGGCATCTATAGATAAACAACGCAATCAATCGCCAACTGTCACAATCGTTTTGTAGCTAACATTTTGCATCAAATAATAATAAAAAATAAATTGTTATAAAACATTGTTGCGATTATAAATTAAGATGTAAGCTATTCTATCTTTTAATCGTGATTGACACAGTCCTAATTTGAACCCACACAACACAGGGTTTGTAAAGCAACAGCCACACACAACACCACTAGGACACGGAGGAAGTTACTTTAGTTCGTCCGTACCCGAACTGGATAAAACAAAAATATTGTCGCATCATCATCAGTTCTATGTTAGTTTACCGTTCGACATAGGCCTCTTCTAATGCACACTTTCTCCATTTGAGGAGTTTTTGGACCGTACTCTACCACGCTGGTCGACACGGGTTGACGCGTGGATCATCTTACTCTTAAAACAATCGGGTGATCGGCCCAAATCGCCCTAATCAACTAGGAAACAACAATGAAACTTTGTCGAGTCCCCAGCACAGTCGGCCTCTATCTCCGCCCGCAGGCCATCCGCTCGCTGCCCGCCGGCTGCAAGGTGTCGATCTGCATCCTGCTGCTGCCGCAGCTGTACTGGTTCTACCTGATGTCCGCGGGCGCGCTGAAGGTGTTCGCGGGCGCCGCGCGGGCCGCGCCGGCCGCCGGCGACCACAAGCGCAGCTGATGCCGGCGCCGGCGCGGCGGCCTCGGCGGCGGCGGGCGCGCGAGGCGATGATCAGCTCTGACTGCGGTGCGGTCTCACACACTCCTGTTGGGTTAATGATAAGTGAAGTTAGTTGTCGTTGCTTCCTATTTGACCCAAACGTGAGCTGAAATCTTTTAGAAATAACGTCAGAACGTAGTGCACTGTTTGTTAGCGATAGAATCGTATATTCATACATGTATCTATACTTGAGCCGCAGGAGAGACGGAGTCGGTGTAGACGATGTGAGCCGTGCTAACGGAACGATATTGTACGTATAGCGTTAATCATTTGTCAGCATGGAAGCTCTTCCGGTGACACTCACCTCCGTTGGTAATGGATAACAGTGTAGTTGATTCGTCTTCTTGACTCAGTTTTGACCAAAGTCGGAGTCTGAAATAGTTAGAAATAACGCCGATACGTATTGAGCGTCCGTTGGTAGCATGATCATTTCAATAAACTGATCACGTTTCGAGCAGCAGGGAGCAGTCTTGACGTTGAGCTCAGTCGGAGTCATTGCAGCACGGAACCTTACGTGCACTACGTTGGTACAACAGTATTGTCTTGATCCTGTTTATCTTAATCAAACCAGGTTATGAGCATTTGAATGATGGAGTCTAAAAGTTAGTCCGAAAATGCGCAACAGTGGAAGCGTCCTATTAGTCTTTGCGTCATATGGATCACCAGGTGACTTGAAAAGTTAAGTGTCTATAAATCATATCAGTTGATGCTTCTTAACGAAATATTTATTCACATGGTATAAAGGTGTTACCGTTTAAAGTTTTGAAATCGAATTGTAATTTACCTAGACCATTATTGAGTTTATTTACTAAAACAATTGTAAGTCCACAGTGATTAAGTAAATTTTGTAGAGTTCACTTCATACGTAGTTTAGTGAATAGCCGTTTAGAAATTGTTTGATATCTTTTTCTAGGCGTTCCACAGATGGCGCTAGTATATTAAAATAAATATATTGCATTTATATAAAGCTCATTTCTGTATATAAAGCCAAATTAAAAATTTTATTCATATATTTTATTTATATAGTGTTGGCGACATATTTATTACACACATTTCGTCAAACCGTGGCTGAATACGTAAGAATAGTATATGGACAGACAAATTATGCTGTATATAGTGACCCTTGTCATTATGTGAAGGCTGACTGCACTCTTTTAAGACCAGAAGAATGACCAGAGTATGATACGAACTTATATTATAGATAATAAGTTTATTAAACCGACAATCTCTGAGCGATCTACCAATAGCGATTCCAAATGTATATATGATAGTCAAATTATATTAGTAAATATCTTCAGAAGCAATCATTTGTGAACTATTATCCAACATAATTATGAATTATAATCATATTTCTTCTTTGAAAGGTGTAGTCGGTCTGTTTGTTACAATATAGGGCTTTATCATCAGTGTTTGCAAAGGTCATTCTCAATTTTATTCGAATATTTGAAGCACTGTTGTCTTAAATGTTGTAATATATTGTTTATTTTAACACATAAAGTAAAAAAAAACATATAAATACTAAGTAAATATATGTAATGCTTGCATTTAAACATTATAGTTTACACGGTAATGTTAGTTTTCTATTTAAAACATCTCCACTTTATTTGGTAACACCAAAGCAGTTTATAATGGTCGCTATAATTATTTATGGTCAATCAACATTATGTCAAGAAAAAACCAAAATATTGAAAGAAATATATTTATTATACACTTGTCATTAAAAAAGACACAATTTTTTAAATGCATTTAAAAAAAATTAAACGCACAATTCTTATTGTAATGCTTAATTGAGTTTTCTTGGTTGCTTTTCTAAAAAAAAATTTGTGTATTAAAACTTGTTATTGAAAGCCATAAACACCACTTGTTAGTATTATGCTAGCATAGACAACATAGGGTTTATTCCAATATGATGTTAAATGTTGAACAGGTCAGTGAAAAGTCTCACTTTTTTGTGTCTATTTATGTTTGTACTTCACAATTTTTTGTATATTTAAGTCAAATATATTATTTTATTTCCATACAACCAGTTAGAAAAATAAGAAACGGGGATGTTTCTAACGATCTTGTGAAGTTGTTCATTGCTTATCTTAAATTCTTTAGTCATTTAGTTGTCTAGATATCTATCGCTTTTTATCTTTGTTTATATTTGGCCTAAATGTACAATACTGTAAAAAATGGTTGACACTTTACATCAAAAAAATTTTAGGTGATTATTATTACAAAGTGTTTATAATAATAATACATTAAATGTATTATGAAGCATTTAATAATATTTTATTTTAGGACATGGTTTATCAAGTGTTACGATATTGAAACCAGTCGTTTAAATTTGGTTTTACACAGTTGTTAGTAATGCTAATAGTAAATGCTTTATGTATGTTAAATTCACCAATTGTAGTGTAATTAGTTATAGTATAAAATTCAATGTCTAGATGTAGCGACTGTCTAGAGGAAAATTTTATTGTATTATAAAATTTTCATGCTAATAAAATATATATATATATATATATTTCGTTAAGGAAATAAAATGGATATATATATATATATATATATATGTGGTATACTTATGTATTACTTTTATTAGATTCATTAATATATATAACTTGAGATAGTTTAGCATAGAAAAACCGTAGGAAGTTTTATTCCGTGATAGTATAAATAAACAAATAAAAATTAGGAGTCGGGGCCCTTAAAGCAAATTATTTTACAATGAAAAATCTAAATGTAACTGTATATAGCTAACTGTTTTACTTCTGTGCTTAATCTGAATAAGATGTTTTGTACATCAATCTTGTCTGAAACCATAAAAAAATTGAGCTGTAAAAATGTACTAAAATAATTGTATCTTTTAAAATAAATGAAAACTGAAACATAGTCTCTGACAGATTGATGAATGTTGTCTTTTGAGTTATGAGTTGTTTAAAAATCTAAAAGTGTTATTGACAATAATCATAATACTTTGCATATTACACTGTTGGTATTGTTCAAAGAAAACATATCAGTTTGTTCAACAATTTTCCTTTCCTTTATCATAAATTTCATATCTTATATGGTACTATGATGTTTCGCATAAGTGTTGAAATAGGCTTAATGTACAACCAATTTGTGTCATTGACGTATCGTATATTTTGACGTTTGAGTGACATTCAAAACGGCGGGCTCTAGTCAAAACCCAGCTTTATGGGTCACGAAAGACAGTAGTAAGTACATATTTAAAAAATCCAATGTTGTGTGACTTGAAATGTATATTCACTAAAGAAAACGCATTGATCGACATCAATTTAGATAATTTAGCCAATTGGGCTCAGAATAAATGTAGAGAAAGTATCCCATGGCAACGAAGTGGCGACACACATCTAGCGTTCTTATTGGTGAATAGCAGTCAACACAATAATAACAACGTAATACGGCGTTGTGTCGTTGCCATGGTTACCGTTGTTTATACACTCCGAGTCCCTTATCTAACCTATAGTTTTTATACATTTTTTAATTAAAGAAAGTTAGTAATTTTTTGTTCAATACAAAAATTACTATAATAGACCAAGTCGGATCCAATATGTTTATATAGCTAATCCATTTTTGAAATTTAGCAACTGTTTTAAAAATGTATAAAAGAGGAAATTTAAGTCGATATTATTGTTTTAGTGTAATAGAAAAATAGAGGAGATACAAGGTGAAGGTCTAGCGTATGGTGCTCCATTATATTATTGTTGTTGACTTGTGACGCCAGATGATGGTAAATAGAGAGGTAAATATATAAATAATTTACTTAGGGTGTGCGGTAGAGGTAATTGAATCGTATTTTTCTCCATTTTTGTTTTTTTTTATTTTTAAACTGTTGAAAAAATTAACAGAAGCTAGAAATGATTATTTTGCTGTATAAACTTTGTTCTTAATGGTGTTTTATTTTTACTTTTTAATATAAACAATGTTGCTTTTATGTAAATGCATATTTAATTAAAAATAAAAACCATGTGTTGATCTGTTGGAATCTCTGATTGCGGATTTATTTAAATTTATATATCTTGTCTGTATCTATTATTTTTTTTATGTTTTAACAAAAGAGGCTGCGGGTTTAGAAGGCTTGGTGACGTTGCGTAGGTCTATTAAAAAATCAAATAATTTATAACGTCTTTCCACTGCATTTGTGTACATTAAATGTGAAGTTGCGTATTGTTTCATAACTGTCTTCCTTCGCAAAGTTAATTGCGAATGACGTCAACTCAATGACGCTGAAGATTCTTACTCGTTTTGTGATGTCAGATGTACTTTTAAGTTGTCTTTTAAATAATAAATGTTATAAATTTGTAAATTGATGTTTTATTTGTATTTAATGAATATTTTTAAGGACGAATAACACAACATCGACTAGTTCCGAACTAAGAGACTGTACTCGAAACTAGATCATGAAAAACATGATATTCTTATAAATACATGTTATATAGGTACAACATCCACCAACCCGCATTGGACCAGCATGGTGGGGTACGGTCCAAATCTCCCTAATGGATAGGGGTGTATTAGGGAGGCCTACGTCCTTCAGTGGGCACTTGTTTACCACACAATATTTTACCCGTTGTGGAAATCGAACCCACACCCTTTGGCGCAATAGTCAGGGTCACTAACCACTGCATAAAAGCGGTTTGTTGTTACTACGTTTGTGTCATTAACCGTATTTGGTATCACATTTTACACACACAGAGTGCATAATTATACCCATACATAGGAAAAGATGTAGAGGCTCACCCCGCCAAAAGATGAAGCGACGATATACAGGAAGTAGCTGGAACACTATGGGCACGACTGGCTCAAGACAGATCTTGTTGGAGTAGTTTAGAGTAACTTAAAACTAACATAATTTAATTGGATAACCAAAATCTAGGTTAATTCCAGGTTTTTGTGACCGAGTTTTAAAACATTAATAAGTATTTTTTTTAGTACAATTTATGACAAAACGCATAAGTAATATCTAAGACCCCTTATACAGATCATAACAGTTCTAAAGCAACAGCATAAGTTATTTGCGAGTGCCTTTTCCTCACACAAATTGAA
Source organism: Lamproptera curius (assembly GCA_029286875.1). Lineage (NCBI taxonomy): Eukaryota > Metazoa > Arthropoda > Insecta > Lepidoptera > Papilionidae > Lamproptera > Lamproptera curius. Next base: position 2,646,124 of record JAGSMT010000022.1, read on the forward strand.
GCCTTTTACATAGACAGAAATTTCACGCAAGCCCAAAGTGTGATTACGTCCTTCATCTTCTCTTTATGCGTATGTTGTCAGAAGTGTGAGTACGCACTAAACAAGTAGAAATCAGTTGTAATCGGATGGATAGGATAGATATCATCATCATCATCATCATCAGCCTGTGATAGTCCACTGCTGGACATAGGCCTCCCCTAATACACCCCTATCCATTAGAGGGTTTTTGGACCGTATCCTATATATACGTATAGGATAGATATACCTCGACAAATATCAAAGACATGAAATGCTTTACGGTTAAAGTTGTAAATGGAAATGTGTATTATGTAGTTTGGTAAAAGGACCAAATAAATCAAATCTTTATGACAATGGATTAAGAAAATCGTGAATAATAGCTTTGCGGAAAATACGTAGATAGATAGATTGCGAAGCGTAGATTATGAAGCAATGAAATTAATTAGAAATGATAAAATTTTAACAAAGACGTAAGTTTTGGCAGGTGGTATCAAATAGTTGATAGCAAAAGATAAAAAATTGTTTTTTATAATTTTTTGGGTTTTTTTTTTCATGTTAAATGATTGTGGTTATTTTATAAACCTTGAACAGGAACATTAAATACTTTACTCAAACTATTAGTTTTCTTACTTAATTTAATATATAATTATGGGAACGACGAAGGCACTCTCTCTCGTGAGAAAGGTTCCCTATGAGATGGACGGATGCCATGAAGGCTGCGGTGGTCGCTACCGTACATGAATGTGCCCATTGAAGAACAGTAGGCAGAGGAAGCGGGAAGTCTTGCAGCGGGTACTGTCTACTGCCCAAAACCCTGGAGCTTGATAACCACGACTACTCTGACAGGAGTGTTACGGCTAAGAAGAAGAAAATAGTAATGAGCAAATTTTAGAGTTTTTTAGAGTTTACCTAGTCTTTTGCACCACAGGCATAAATAAATTTGCCGTGCCTGCTTGACGCCCGAACTGTTTTAGCTTTTAGGTAATAGGCTGACACCCATAATATTTAATTTTTCATCTCGCAGCGAGAATAATGTATTAGCCACAACTTTGTTTTAGAAAGCTTTCGCTACCAGTCACATCTCAGGCTAACAGATTCTACCCCAAGGTCCCTGGTAAATGAATTCAGCGACTGCTCTTTAAATTGCCCTGAAACCCTGAATCTCTAATCACAGATCCTCGTGTAAGCATTCTATAGCAGTCACGGTTTGACCGAGAGGAGTTGATATAAATATATACGTAATATATCCTTAAAACCCTCGATGGCGCATCTGAATCCGCTGACCACCTCACATCATAAAGGAAAATTTAAAATTTTTAAGCCCCTTTCTGCGCTTATGGGTACAATACACGTCTATCCTGTTTGGAATTAATAATCGTGATAAAAATACGAAAAGTATATCCTATTTCATATTGGAAAACATTTTGTTTAATATTTGGTTGTGAAATAGCCTTCATGTTATAGATTCCTCCGTAGCCTAGTGGTATGGGTGCGTGTTTTGGAAACCCAAGGTCGTGGGTTCGAATCCTGTGGGGATTCAACAAATTTTAATTGTTGTTTCCTAGTTGGTCAGGACAATTTGGGCCGATCACCCAATTGTCTTAAATTTAAGATGATCCATGCGTCGGTCCACCCTCCAACCCGCATTGGACCAGCGTGGTGGGTGGGCGTCCGAAACCGCCCAATGGATTGGGGTGTATTAGAGGAGGCCTATGTCCAGCAGTGGACTATTACAGGTTGATTATGTATGTAATAATTCCCCACTAGGATTATAGTGTTATACAAGCTTATATATGTTATACCATATTTCCTAGTAAAAAAAGACAAATCTTTAATTGATAATCGAAAATAACGTGTCACAACATCAATCGTGATAAAATCCCGTTAATTATATTATTGAGCAACATATTATTTTGTCATAAAAACCTAAAAACTATAACATGACTCAATTAATTGTAATTGATAGGAACTATCACGAGACATATAAATAGTTTTGGCGTTATTAAAACATTGTCGTATTGGTAAAACCTACGGTTTTTCTGTTTCCTTAATTGATTGCTATCTTTCGTTATCGTTATCCATTATCAATATAATTACCGTGATTTGTTATAAAGCCACTGAATATCAATCAATTAATTTCGATAACTGCGAAACGTGCCCTTCTAAAACACTAAAATATACCAAAAAAAAAAAAAGCGAATCAGTGGATGAAAAGATGTGGGGGAAAACGGGTATAGTTTTACTGGCTATAGCCTCATACAGGGTAAGAGTATAAAACATGTTATTATTTTTATTTGGTAACAAAAGCAATTTCATTAAAATATTGATTTATTTTGTATTAAATAATATATTTATTGCAAAATGTTTTAACAAGATGTAAAAATAAAAATCGCTCAGACTTTGTATGTGGTTTTTTTTTTTTTTTTTTTAGGCTTTCGCGTCAGCATATATACAGCCTGACTTTATTGAAAATGTAATTAGAAAAGGTAAGTTTTATAAAAGTTTTTATTTTTAAATTAGATAATAGGTACTTAATATTGTAAATATTACGTAAGTTTGTATGTATAGGTAAGTTTATACAGTGTATAAATAACTATAAAAATTTTAGACAGTCTGCAAAAATACTTCAAAATTTTAATTACATTGTAATACGCTTATTACAATAAGTTTTACGAATAATTTTTCTGTTTCAAATTAGAAAAATAATTTTGTAATTGCGTCATTCGAAACGTCTCTTTGTTTTCGTGGCAGGTCTTCAAACCGAGACAATAACGTTTAAATAATACAGTTTTTTTAATTTGAATTTGCAAACAAAGTGTCTTTGTTATCAAACAGCTATTTAAACATGTTTTTTTTTCGCTTCTAATAATTAATTAGCCTGGACTTATTCGTACTGCTGGTGCATCTGATTATCGAGTTTATGTCTCGCATAATTGATAGATCATATTTTTTAAAATTCTCCTTAATTTTTTCCTCAAATAATAATTACATCAAAAATTTAAATAGATAACAATTTATGTGCTACATTATCGAGCACTTCGTTAGCAAATCTGTTGTTCACGAATCGAAATTAAAACAATTTTCAAACTCAATCAATAGCAATTGTTGTTTATCCAATTCAAAGCATCGTTTTTGTTTGTCCGTATACTTATTGGTTTGCATTGTAGCAGGGGATTCCCGAATCGTGTCCGGATGGGAGGCGGAACCCGGTCAGCATCCACACCATGCCTCTCTGCGTATGGTGTCTATGCTTGGATGGGTCAGCGCCTGCGGTGGCTCTATTGTGCATCGCAACTGGCTGATTACTGCGGCCCATTGCACTGCCGGGTAACTTTAATTTGTTAGGATTATTGGGTTCTAAAAGATTTGAAGAATAATCGTCAGCGGCCCATGCGGATAACGTCAAATTAAACAAAAAAAGGAAAGTCATCACAGGCGTACAAATTATTAATGTTTTGGATACAAAAATTCTCATCGTTAAATTTAAAAAGACGATATGTAATAATTCAAACGCATAATAAGTATCTGTCTATAATATCTTTAAACATAAGTATGTCATATAATTCTTGAAGTAGTAGTATTTGTGAAGCTCTGTTTAATAGTTATTCGTAATATATAATTTCAATAATTTTATTCATTTGACAGCAACTAGAATAGTAGTAGTGTAGTAATTTCCTAGTTTTATTGTGTTTCTAAAATACGATTCATTTTTATTAAGAGCGAAAAGCTAGATTACCACATCAATTACGATTAAGGCTTTTACAAATTATTTGATTTATTTACTGGGTAAACGAGACTTAACACCTTATGTCTCACGGTTGGCAGCGCATTGGTGATACCACAAGTATTGCTAATGTCCATGGGCGTCGGTGACCACTTTTCATCAGGTGGCCCGACTGCTCGTCTGCCTGCGTTGGCAATAAAAAAAAAAGTTATATGAATATATTATCGGGCAACATTTCGGTCAAAATTAAATAAAAAATAAATAAAGGGGACTTAAGGGAAGGTTATTCTAAAAACACTATAGTTTTGAAATTTCTTTATACTATTACATGAAAATAAAGGTTTCTTTAATTTATAACGTGAGGATACGAAACGTTCGTCAGATGATAAGCGATAAAGAGGTGACAAATTTACAAATTTCTCTGCGACAAAGGATAGTCGCTCGCCTATTTTTTTTCTCACTGATGTTATGCATCCAGACTCTTATTTAGATAAGCTTCATCTAACTAAGAGTTCGCGGGAAGCTAATATATATTTATACTAACAACCATTTTCTTCTGACAACAATTTGCTTTTGTTCAATATAAATAACGTAATGTTTACACACGATCGCTTTGAAATAATATTTTTATTTATTTACCTTTTTCGCTCAAATGTACGAAGCCGACTTTGAACATTTGTTAACGCTAAAAGCGTTCTCTGCCAGTCAATTTTAGGTCGGTATATGGTTCTTTTTTTCTTAAGTTACGTTACGTTAGAGTTTTCTTCAACATAACCATAAATGAACGGGTGGCACTGAAGTAAATATGGTTTAGTAACACTAGCACTGACTACTCATTTGCCTTAGTCCATCAATGTGATGATGCACTACTTTTATTACTTCCTCCTTAAATCATGCCCGTTGGTGGCTCGCAGTTCTGTGACCCTGGTGGTCCGCGCCGGTGTCACCAATCTGACGACGCCCGAGTACATCTTCGAGACCAGGGAATGGTACAACCATCCAACTTACAACGACTTGCTCCCATCCGTGGTCCAGCCCAACGATATCTCTATTGTACGCTTGCAACGGCCCGTCGTATACACTCGTAAGTAACTATTCCTTTTTTTATTTATAAAGGTTAACATTACTTACTAAATGCAAAAGTCTTATATCTATACACTTCTCAAAAAAACAGGCCTTAGTAAATCCACTAGTCTTTGATATGATATGGTTTACATCAGAACCTGTGCCAAACCAAGTTCACATTCATAGATGAACATATTGTGTCTCAATTCTACTTTGGATGAGGTGTATTTCGAGATATTAGTCTGTTCGTTGTTTAGTAAAATTTTGTCCCTTGAAAAAAATCCAAATCCATTTCAATAGTAATTAATTACTTTTGTTAACGCGAATACTACACATTATTGACTTTATCACGTTTATTTTACATATTTAAATTCCCGACGTTTCGAACACTTTCCAGCGGCCGTGGTCGCGGTATAGAACACCCCGTGACCACGGCACACACTATGTGAAATAAACGCGATTAAATCCGTAAAAAGTCCTTTTATCATGTTAAAATTGTATGGTGATTAAGCGCAATAAATTTGTTAAACTATATCATTTATTAATAGTGTGTTAGTTATTCCACGGTACGTGTATAAAACATAGTTGTAAAGTCCAATCAGTATTATCTTTAATTTATTGAGATAGCTAACAAGTATCTTTTGATCAAATCAAAATCAAACATCACTATAGCAGGAATAACCGCTATCTTTTCAAGTGTTGTCGTAATTTGCAGCAAAATTTTATATCTCAATATGTTTTGTTATCGTAAGCAGCTTTTGTTAGCAAAAAAGTAATTTACACGTCGATAAATATAATAATAATGTCCTCCAAGTCGACTGCAACTGCGGCGGCCGATCTATATTAAGGATCAGCCGACTGCGTATGAGATATTATAGTGCACATGTACATATATAATATATACAAGCACGCATACACAGATGCTCTCCCTCTTCCTTCACTCTCACAGTCCGATGGGACGGATAACCGACCCGACCGGAGGGAGATCAGGAGCAGGACCGACTTTTTACATGCCCATTCGATGCATGGATCATGTTTTTTTTTATGGCATACGCAGGCAGACGAGCAGTCGGGCCACCTGATGGGAAGTGATCACCGACACCCATAGACATTAGCAATACCAGTGGTATCGCCAACGCGCTGTCTACCGTGAGACATAGGATGTTAAGTCTCGTTTACCCAGTAAATACGCTGGCTACGGTGCCCTTCAAACCGGAACACAGTAGTGTTTTCACACTACTGCTTTGCGGCAGAAATAGGCACCGCGGTGGTACCGCCCAGATAATCTCCTGTAAACAGGGGACCTACCACCGGTAAAATTGTCACCGGTCATGTTTTTGCAATACAATCGGGTTGATCACCCGATTGTATTGCCCTAACCAACTTGGCAACAACTTAGAAAAGTAGTTGAGTTGCCGCATGATTCGAACAAATTCGAACAAACAAATTCGGTTTAGCGCACGTCGATAAAAGTTACTTAATAAAGGGTACGATACATATCCTACCCTTTGTAAAGTAACCTTTAACTCCTCTTCTTTACCTTTACAGGTAAACTTTCGGGCTTACAGGGAAACTACTAGGAAAGTACTAAAGCGGTTTATATTGATTTAGTGTTAAAACATTACTGTTTTCCGGATTGAAGGACACGGTAGCTGGTAAAATCAGTACTTGTAGCATATTTTCCTGAATTTCATAGGCAGGCCGTATTGCCATCATATAAAATTCTTGCTTGACAAGCCGCCTATTGCAACAAAAATTACTAAAATAACAAGCTCTTAAGTTTAGTTTAATAAAACTTACCATGTAACTGAATTCAAAATGGCGTATTTTGTATTCAGTATGTAACTGAATATACTGGTATAGTTACCTATGCAGTATGAGCTTATTGTATCGTTACAGCCGGCAGGGGTATTATGCTTGGGTTTTGATTTATTAAATATGGGCAGGTAGTAAAACCCAACTATCTTTTCTATGGAAATTGATTTAAAAATAAACGCAATAAAATTCGTAAAAAGTCCTTTTATTCAATAATGTGTAGTATTTGCGTAAACATAAGAGTTAATTACAATCTTTCTATTGTTGAAATAAATACATCTACGTTAGCTTAGAAAGCTTTGATTTTAGTCTTCTATGAATGAATACATTTTATTCTTCACACACAATACGTCTCTTATATACAAAAATACATTTTTCATATATGTACATTTAAATTACCTAATTCTTTAAAAACTAATTATTACTAAATATACAAATGAAACCATTGAACACACGGAAAACATCAGGCAATAAAGAAAAGCATGTAAAAGATATGTGTAATCATTAAAAATTGTGTTTGTATATAGGTACATACCGAGGATTGATTTTTTTGTTTATTCTTGTTAAATTGCTTTTAGAAAACTTGCGCTCAATCCGTGTACAGTCGAATGCTGACGCATATAGAAATTACGACAGTGACATCATCTACGCCAGCGGTCACGGGAGAACCTGGACTAATGGTGAGTTTGTTCGCTGATATAGTAGTGTCTGACCTCCATAATATCCTAGCACATATCTTGTGTACTAAAAGTAAGTTATTTAAGATAAATCATCATCATCATCAGCCTGTGTTAGTCCACTGCTGGACATAGGCCTCCCCTAATACACCCCTATCCATTAGGGGCTTTTGGACCGTATCCCACCACGCTGGTCTAATGCGGGTTGGTGGGTGGACTGACTTTTTACATGCCTATCCGACGCATGGATCATCTCACTTTTCAGACAGTTGGGTGATCGGCCCAATTTTCTCTGACCAACTAGGAAACAACAATGAAAATTTGTTTCATCCTCGTAGGATTCGAACCCACGACCTCCGGTTTCTAAAGCTCACGCCCATACGACTAGGCTACGGAGGCAGTTAAGATAAATATAAACCAGTATAGAATAGAGAGTACATTTTAAAGCATCGATATGATATTCGGTATGATTTTAAAATACGGCAAGCAAGCCAATCTCATGAAGCATGGCGAAATCGAAGCTTTATACATTCTTATGCATGGAACATTGTTCTCTTGCAACCAGTTCGCAAAGAAAGAAAATGGTATGACAAAACCATTAAGTTTACAGCCTTCTTTGTTGTCGCACGTTGCTTAAATATTTATGAGAGAACAAGTTTCAAAATATTTCTTTATTGAAAAAAGCACTGTAAGTTGATTTCGGTCACAACATCTTTTTTTTAATTTTTATTATAATTCATATTATTATTAATTCAGGTAACAGCCCCGAAGTCCTAAACTGGGTCTACTTACGAGGTGTTTCCAACCCATCGTGTGCTTCACTCTTTGGTACCATCATCACCAGCACAACTGTATGCGCCCGCTTCTTCAATGTCACCTCGCAGTCCATCTGTCAGGTCGGTTTTCATAAAAATCTTGTTTCTCTACTATTGTATTTAACGTTTCGGTATGACAACATTTTTCCGTCTCTATTAAGTAAAAACAGGAATTAAAATTGCTTTTTGGTTACGTTGTATAAACAGAGTAAAACCATTACAGCAAAAAATTGCGAAGTTTAAATTGTTATGCCGATTTAATAGAAAGATTGGACCTATAAATAATATATAACAATAACACACAGAATTTGTTAATAAATTCACGACTTCCTAGGCTTTATTTTGTGTTCAAGTTCCAATAAGAATTAATAACGCAATATAAACATTTCTTTTTTCTAAACAAATTTTTATTTAATCTGCCGTGATCATTTTTAGATTATATTTAGTGTACGCCTATTTTATTATTGAAACAGGGTGACAGCGGTGGCCCTCTGGTATACGTCGGCGAAGATAATGTGCCGACGCTAATTGGTGTCAGTTCCTTCGTAGCTGGTGGTGACTTTGGTTGCCATTCTGGTTTACCTGGTGGTAAGTTGTAAAAAAAACCTAACCGTCGCTTATAGTCTAAAAGTAATTATTATTATGGCTTTGTAAACTAAGCCGGTCTACAACAGACTTTACGAAAAGATTTTTTAGACACTTGGTAGGACTCGTTTATGATAGCGATTAAATAAATTTTCCGTCAGTCTTTTACAGATAACAAAAACTAAGTATGTTTAAAAATTTACAGAAGCGGATTACTATTTTTGTCAGTCTAGATCCATCAACAATTTAAACATGATACCTGGCGATTTTCATAGCATTTTTAGATGTCTTATTTATTAATGAAATAATTTTTTTATCTATTTTTCTAGGTTTTATCCGCCCAGGACCTTTCCATAGTTGGTTCACTGACGTCACTGGTATCAATTTCGACGGTCTTGAAGAAGAGACAACGACGACTTCCACGACCACAACTACTACTCCTACGACAACCACCACTTCTGCTCCTTTAACCACTACTTCCGCTTCTCCAAATACTACCTACGCTCCTTCGACCACTACTTCTGCTCCACTGAACACTACCTATGCTCCATCGACCACTACTTCTTCTTCTCCGAATACTACCTACGCTCCTTCGACCACTACTTCTGCTCCACTGAACACTACCTATGCTCCATCGACCACTACTTCTTCTACTCCGAATACTACCTACGTTCCTTCGACCACTACTTCCGCTTCTCCAAATACTACCTACGCTCCTTCGACCACTACTTCTGCTCCACTGAACACTACCTATGCTCCATCGACCACTACTTCTTCTTCTCCGAATACTACCTACGCTCCTTCAACCATTACTCCCACTCCTTTGACCACTACTTCTTCTACTCCGAATACTACCTACGCTCCTTCGACCACTACTTCCGCTTCTCCAAATACTACCTACGCTCCTTCGACCACTACTTCTGCTCCACTGAACACTACCTATGCTCCATCGACCACTACTTCTTCTTCTCCGAATACTACCTACGCTCCATCGACCACTACTTTGACTCCATCGACCACTACATCTGCCCCCAATACTACAGAAACACCAGAAACTGAGGAATCAGAAGAGGATCCCGATTCGGATTCTGAGGAAGATCCTGAGCTCTCGGAACTTCTTAAGAAATTGGAGGTTAAGGTCAAAGTAAAGGTCAAACTGAGCAAGAACCAGATTAAGAAACACGAGCACGAACATAAAGTTAAATTGTAATTTATTTTTGTTGTCTACAGTTAAAAAAAATATTTATGTACTTAAATAACAGTTACATCAGTGAGCTGATTGTAAATAAATGCATCGTGTATTAATTTGGTGTTGGCTTAATCTATTTTAAACCATATTTATGATTTTGTGTATATATATACAAAAAATATTGTTAGTAATGTTTTTATGTACATAGCAATCATACATACATACTGTTGCCACTGGAAACTCGACAAATCTAATATTTGGGTCAAATCGTACGAAAAGCACCGTATGCTGTGCAGAAATGTATTGTGCTCTATAAATATAAATAAGAACATCGCATCGCGTTACAAACGCGTGGTAAAAATTCCCCTAAGTACTGGGTTTCATTTTCCCACTCTATGTAATTATAAATACTTTAAAGCCAACTTTATAAAACTGCTTTTAAGTGATTTTTTAAACCGTTACCGGCATTTTAAGCAGATATGCTTTATCCTCCTCTTCCTCTTTATCCTTAATTTTTTTAACTTTTGTGAAAGTTAACTAAAATACTTATTGCAACAAGGGTCCGCTATGCCAAGATCTGATGTTGCACACCGCAGTCTGGCATCAGGCAGTTATCTTACGACTGATCTTTGCAGTGCAGATAAGGTACTTAAACAAATGTGTAATTCTATATTTCAAACCCTTTCCTCCTCCATGCTTAACGCAGTGATCACAAAAGTTTTGGCCACAAAGGGTTACTAAGTAATAAAATTACGACGATAATAACTATAGGTCTTGGCTGTAAATTAATTTTTAACTTATCTCACTAACACTCTGTGGTGATTCGCGTTCCGGGATACTCCCGACGTAGATCAAACCTTAATAATGTCATAAGGTTTGACCTACGTTATTGAATTTTAGCATAAAATTACTCCCAAAACAACATTATTTTTCATTTGCTGCTTACCTTAAAGTGAAGATAACAAAAACATGTACATTGAATGTGTCAAACTCGATCTTTTGTGGTTGGAATTTGTTTAAATGAGGAACCAAATACGCATCATATATCTCTTGAGAAATAACTATTTCTAGGCCGGTCACAAAGCATCAGGGAAACGAAGTAATATTAAATTCTGCTGGTAGTTATATTTAACTACTAATATATATTTTTTTCAACTAGCAATTTCTATCGCAATTTGTCATAAGTTTTATATTGTTTGTCTGTAGTAACTATTACTCACACAAGACCAGAAGTAGTGTGTATGTACTGTACCCCCTTCAATTCACGTCATTGACGATAATCATGGATATGAGTCTTATTTGATTTTATTTGTTTTTGTAATAAAAGTGAGCTTCTGAAATGAAATGGAGGGATCGAATATGAAAGGTGAGTTCCGTACAGCTCTACCTAGCTATCTTCAAGGGCACTGCACTGAATTGTTATTTTGTTTTGTATGTATTTGTCAGTTTTTATTTTGAGTGGGCGATACTTGTTTCATATCGTATATTACCTTTTGTTTCAACCTAACATACCTATTACGATTGATTTTTAAATTGTTACTTAGCATTGCAAAAAACTATTTTGATTTTAAAAAACTTACATCCATCCTTTAAGATAATTCTCTGTTATTAAAACAATTGGATAGTAACCGTTTACTTCCTTGTTTTTGTAGCTTTGTTTATTATTTATGAGACTAAATTTAACTTACAAAAGCTAAACTTTGATCGATATTATTGGGTAATAAGTGTTATAAGGTAACATGGGTAAACAGGTTTTAAATATGTTAAGTATGTTAACAATTGGTTTTTATGAGCTTCATATAGTTTGCAAAGCTACCTCGCATCAGCCGGATATGAGTGCGCAGCTTAGTCAACAGTTAATCATTAAGTAATGTGCTTATGTCCTCATGTTAAGGACTGTAATGTTTAGAATCATAAGAGCTTATGGATGAAACTTATTATTTATGGATCTGATGTACTTTCTATTCTTCGACATACTTTCTATTCTATTTACAAAGAAAATAAATTATGAGTGTCATTTATTACATATGAATATTCAGTTAATATGTTAAAAAAATATTTAACAACCCATTGATGGTTATAAGTCATAAACATTGAGGAATGTAACCAATACAAATTTTGACTGTCTGAATGATTGTTCACTGGAATGGGTGGTCTGATTTTGACCTCGGGACTTCCACTGCATAGTAGCTGTTGAGTCATGCAACTGGGAGTCACTGATGCTTTTGAGATTTTTTGCATATTTTACCATGCGGACAAATTGCGGTAGCACACTAGTACTAATACGATATAAAAGAGTGTTATTTGCTTCTTGATGTATCTCATTAACAAGAGGTTTGATCTGAATAAGCTGGCAGAAACTGTCTTTAAATTGGCTAAATAAGGGCTATGATAAATACTTATACATCTGTACAAGCTATCTAGTTTGTAGATTTTATAGCAATATAGTGCAACAGCAAACTGTTATTGAGCCAAAACAATACACATCCATAGTGTTGCCCAATTAAATTCTATATTTGAAATATGATCACAGTTATTTACAAATTACAAATTACAGTGCATTTGGCAATGGATAAATATTTTATTTAGCTTCTAATACTCTGATCTTTATTCCAATAAGAAGAAATAAATTCAACTAGAAAAAAAGTATAAATTAAAATTCTAATTGAAGTATTTGTCTTTTTAAATACACAAGATACTTTAAATAAGTCTTTAGAAAACATATATTTTTAAATAAATTATATTGACACATTTTTATTATATCCTATTATCTCTCTCATTATATGCTATATATCTCATAGTATTCTCATTATGCATAATTATATTGAATATAATGAATTATTGATATAGATATACATCTTTTTCACCTATTGCCGCAGTTCATAATAATCTTCTTTAAACTTGCTTGCTTAAGTATATTGGCCCTTAAATTTAATACTAAATATTGAAATCAATATATCCACATAAGTACCAAAAAAAGATAAATAAGTGCCTATAAAAACAGTTTACCCCCTTATTTAATATTAGTCAAATAGTGGGTTGGATCAAATCCAACTAAATGATAATATAGAAAAATAGCTAGATTATTTTCTTTTCAAGAAATAAGGTTTACACCTTTTGACAATTTTAGGGTATACAAAATTAAAATCTCAAAATTACAAAATTAATGCTCAGTCAATCGTAATATTTCTTCTTGTTTCGATATATACTTAATATTTTTGTTTTTAATAATAATCACTATTTTTTTATTGCTAGTATATCATATTTTGTCTTTTTGTATAATGTTGAGCACTCCTTGTCTATTTTTATTACCACTACACATATATTTTTACATGTAATATTGACTGTTTGTGCTAATAAAAAATAATGAATAAAAAAGGAAGAATTAGTTACAACTAACAAATCATGCAATCGCTTGAGTGTTATTCATTAGCCTCTATGACCTGACTAGTTGTTATTATTACCAATGACAAAAAATTACAAATATATAAATGACACGGTTATGTATTGCACAAACATGACAATGTAATAAATAGTTACTCATAATTGTGAAATGTAGAATAAGTTGTAGCTAAATGCAGTCACACAAGTGTTACATAAGGAATGTACAATTTATTTATCGTAATAATTATGGTCTTAGTATTGAGTGCTGCTTTTTTATCTATGCACTAATTGTGCAAATGCCTCCGTAGCCTAGTGGTAAAGGTGTGTTTTTTAGAAATCTGAGGTTGTGGGTTGAATCCTGGCCGAACAACTTTTTATTACTGTTTCCTAGTTGGTTGGGCTATGCGGGCTGATCATCTGATTGCCTGTAAAGTAAGATGATCTATGCATTGGATGGGCATGTAAAAAGTCGTTCCTGTGCTTTATCTCTCTCTGGTCGTGTCAGTTATCAATCCCCATTGGCTTTGAGAGTATAAAGGAATAGGAAGTGCACCTGTGTTAGCAGCCACCGGAATCAGATTCCACTAAAGGATATTATTATAATAGTGCCTTTAATATGTTAGTCCCTATATTAGGAATTACCTTTTACACACTATAAATCAATGTACCTTTTGTTCACATAGTTCTTTGTCTATAAAAATAAATAAAGTTAGAGGGTCTAATTAGAAGATCGAAATTACTGTTTTGAAATGTTTACATTCTACATACATATATTAAATTTCTTTTTTAAATTTTTATCTATCTGTCAGTTTGTGCTAAGTCTGAAATGGCTGGTCGGATTTTGACGTGACTTTCACTGAATAAAGGCTTATGTAACTAGGAGTAACTTAAGATACCTTAAAAAAAGACAAAGTCCCAGGCAATAGCTCGTACATTAAAGAAATAATGTAGGTGTTTATAACTGTGTCAGTATTTGAGGAAATGCAATAGAAATGCTACATGAATATTTAAATATCCTCATAAGGATTTGTAATGTATTATAGTGCTATTATAAGACTTAACATGTGATGTTTAACAAATGTTTGGGTAAAATTAAGTTTATCTCATCACTTAATATTAAGTTTATTTTTCAAACTAGTTTTGTTTGACATACTTGTTGTTTGTTGTGCAAACAATAACAACAACATTTATGAAAGCTTTTTTAACTTCAATTTTAATTCTCTAGCTATTTTATTTATTTATCCTAATAACAAATAGTAAAGTGAAATAAATTAGTTTAATAACAGTTACAACAAACCTCCTCCATCTCTTTCTAAGTATCTCTATCTCTTGCCCGTCCCATCCAACTTTTCTTGGCTGTCTTAACTCCTACTTTGTCTTACTTATTTGTCGTCACATTGTTTAAGTGGTTTGCTTTTTATTATTGTTCAATCTACTATACTACCATACAGTTATGGCCTGGCTCTACTTTTCTTTTCCCTTATTTGGTGGCTAGCCCATTTCCACTTCAGATTTCTCAGCTTTGCAATAACATCTTGAATCTGTGTTGATTGTCTGATGAACATATGATTTACCCTGTATATTATGCATAAAAAAGTAGGGAAACTTTATTTATTAGACAGGATATGCAGGAATTTCACTTATATTCTGTGAAAAAATAGGTTTAGCTATAACTGCAAAGTGAATATGATTATGCTTTCAGAATCCCTCAACTGTGCAGGGTGCCTTAATGAGATCGGTGAGGATGACTATATTTCAGCCTTGGGGCAGGACTGGCACAAAGACTGTTTCAGGTATTTTTTGTTTATATTAAAAAAAAAATGTGGCTAAAGTTACTAAAAATGAAGCATCAGACATTTTTGGTACTGAAAATAGTACTTTATGGCAAGCTTATAAATGGAACATAAGTGTACTCTTATAGCCATTTAAGTTACTACATTAAAAATATTTACTTAAATGAGAAATAATAATATGTATATATTCAAAAATCAAAAAAATTGTTTTTAAGACTTTCAGGCATTTTAAGGCTAAGGCATAATAAGTTATGTTGTATTACTATTAAACTAGACTGCCTCTGTAGCCTAGTGGTAAGGGCGTGTGCCTTAGAAACCGGAGGTCGTGGGTTTGAATTCTGCAGGGACTGGACAAATTTCCATTGTTGTTTCCTAGTTGGTTAGGGCAATATGGGCTGATCACCCAATTGTCTGAAAAGTAAGATGATCCATGCGTTGGATGGGCATGTAAAAAGTAGGTCCTGCGCCTTATCTCTCTCCGGTCGTTTCGGTTATCCGCCCCATTGGGCTTTGATAGTATAAAGAAGGTTTTCTGCGTAGTTGGCTGATCTCCAATATAGTAGTAGTCCTAATCCACCGGAGAGCATTATTATAACTATAAGTGAATTGAACAAATGATATAAAAGGTGTCAATTGGGGAAATGTTATTAGTAAATCTCGGTGGGATTTTCAATGTCACTGCAATAACACCTATCAAAGTGCGCGACTTTTTGACGTCAATTGAGGTTGACTTAAGAAAATGTTTAATGTTTACATTATATTGTAAAATACGGGTACATACGGGTACGATCGGTACAGTAAAACTTTTCTAATATTATCGACCGTAAAAATTTACTAAATTTCGATCCCACGACCTCCGGTTTCTGAAGCACACGCCCTAACCACTAGGCTACGGAGACAGTTAACACAGTTCACTGATGAATAGTGGACACATGGATTTAAGAGATGCTTTAACATTTGCACCTCCCCCCTTAGGTTTAGGAGATCAGACGCCATTGGCTGTGTCTGTCTATCTCTAACTAATAAAATGGTTATAAAGGAGAAGAATATACAGAATTAAGAACCTATCCTGTTAGTCTTTTTAAAATAAGTACGCTTTGTTTCTAAAAAAAAGTGTGTAATTTAAGCACACGCGTAATATATAAAATTCTTTTAAAAACTTTTTTTTCGCTTTATACTACGCATGGTCTAGTTTAAAAAACTTTTTTTAAATAACACAAAAAAAAAATTTTCTAAAATGATGACGATATATTTCAACGACCGACAAACTTCAGTATGTCAGTTTCTCGTGACGGTGTGCCAGCGCGTCGCACAAATTTTCTCGTATCATTTTCTCTAAAACGTCAGAAAGAACATATAACTTCAATAATCTTGGTTGCAGATGCTCCGTTTGCGATGCACAACTTTCCACCTGGTATTTCGAGAAGGCTGGCCTCCTGTTCTGCAGGAAAGACTACTGGGCTAGATATGGCGACAACTGTCAGCAATGCGCTCAGGTTCGTCTTTTATGTGTTTTTTTCATATTATGATGCTTAGAAATTGTTATATCTAAGTAGTGCTCAATTCTACTCCAAGTAGTGTGCGAACGTTACTGTGTTCCTGTGTTTTAGGACCATATCTATTATTATATTTGAACAAGACGTAAAGTTTAGTATTTCTTTAATCTTGACCGCAAAATAAAACATAAAACTGTTTATGGAATTTAAATTTGTTGATTTAATTTAATAAAGCATGATATGGATTAGATTTCTTGTCGGATTTCTATCTATCTGTTTCATTCATCATCAGCCTTTAATAATCCATTGCTGGACACTGGCCTCCCCTAATAAACCTCTATCCATTAGGGGGTTGTAGTATCTCACCACGCTGGTCTGAGTGGTGGACCGACTTTTTATATGCCCATCCGACGCATGGATCAATTTACTTCTCAGAAAATTGGGTGATCGGTCCAAATCGCCCATGCAAATTGATTATAACTTTATTAATATTTTTTTATTTAGTCATAGGTATTCTATAAGTTCCCCGACTTATATACATACTTTCAAGGATGACGAGATAGATCGCATTGCTAATACGCGGTCCCAACGAGATATTGACCCGAGATGTCTGTTCATGTAGAAATAATTTTTACATGTTTCATCATCATCATCAGCCTGTGTAAGTCCACTGTTGGACATAGGCCTCCCCTTTATTAGGGGGTTCACGGACCGTATCCCAACACACTGGTCCGATGCGGGTTGGTGGGTGGACCGACTTTTTATATGCCCATCCGACCCATGGATCAACATTTTTCGATTAACTCTTCAGACAATCGGGTGATCGGCCCAAATCGCTCTAACCAACTAGGAAACAACAATGAAAATTTGTTGAGTACCCGCAGGATTCGAACCCACGACCTCCGGTTTCTAAAGCACACGCCCTTACCACTAGGCTACGGAGGCAGTTACATGTGTGCGGTAGAGATATAAGAGCTAGGGTGAGAAAAGGCAAGGATATAAGTAATGATGATATGATGTCAAAAGTGCGTTGAGTTTACAGTAATAAGTCGTAGTAAAACTGTCGTTATCCAGTACAATTTTTTGTTTTTTTTTTCGCTATTCGCCAAGGTTACTGTCTGGGGCAGAACCACGAATATGCGTATTTCTCGCTCATGTTGTAGGTTTAAAGGTACACCGTAGTCAGCGTAATTATTAAGTAGACGAGGCGTAGCACTTCAAGTCTTAGGGCTGAGAGGTTATTTTTTTATGAGCAGGCGCAATCACTTATTTTCAGGTGAACGACCTAATCATCTCATCGCTTAAACGATTGCGCTGTAGAATCAGTGTGAGGTTCCTGTGGCGTCAGAACTTGATTACATGTAATCTATCTCTGGATCGAAAGAGACCTATAGGATAAGAGGTTCCTAAAAAGTGTTTCTCTTGGCTCTTCTTTATTATGTACAGAGGTTCTGTTGTACTAGTGGCAAGTTCATTGGAAAAACACATATAATATTAGTGTGCTGGTGACAAAGAGGGGACTAAACAACAAACAAGAACAATTTTATTGAATAACAGTCTACAACTGACCGCAAGAAGAACACTTATTTTTAAATTTAAACGAAATTACATTCAAGTTATTTTCATAGTTTGCAGTTAAGCGTTAAAATTGTTATTGTAAATATTTTTTTGTTATTGTGTTATTGAACACTTTTGAAAATAATCATCAGCCTGTGTCAGTACACTGCTGGACATAGGCCTTCCTAATGCACGCCACCGCTTCCGATCTTCGGCTATTCTCATCCAGCCCACACCGGCCTCCTTGGTCAAATTTTATCACGGCCAAATTGGCTAAACTATTCACTATAACATTACCAACGTGGTTAATGTGATTCGCAGGTGATAACTGGGCCCGTAATGGCGGCGGGGGAGCACAGGTTCCATCCGGAGTGCTTCGCGTGTACGGCGTGCGGCGCCCACGTGGAGGACGGCGAGCCGTACGCGCTTCTGGAACGTTCCAAGCTGTACTGGTGGGTCTAGAATGATTCATTCTCTAAATAGTCTGCATGGTACAGAAAGAGGGTTTGTTTTATTCGATTAAACGACCAGGGAGGGTAGTAATAATCCTACGTGCCCTAGTGGTGTTGTGCCTGTGTAAAAATTGAAGTTGTTGGGCACAAATTATATGGGTGAATTTTATCACTCATTTGCCTGGAATACAAGATGAATGCTCCCGGTTGTTAAGACCATCTTTGACGATCGCTTCAGGACCTTAAAACTTATATAAATACTATAAAACCTTTGAATTTTTTTTACCCAAATGGATTGTTAAGATCAGGTAACCATCTTATAATAAAAGTCTTCATAAGATAGAAGTTTATAAAAAACCGATACCGTGATAATTTTAGGAAATGAAGATTGTAAATTGTTTGAACTGCCTCCGTAGCCTAGTGGTATGGGCGTGTGCTTAAGAAACCAGGAGGTCGTGGGTTCGAATACTGCGGAGACCCAACAAATTTTCATTGTTGTTTCCTAGTTGGTTAGGGCAATTTGGGCCAATCACCCAATTGTCTGAAAAGTAAGATGATCCATGCGTCGGATGGGCATGTAAAAAGTGGGTCTGCCTACCAACCCGCATTGGACCAGCGTGGTGGTACACGGTCCAAAACCCCTAATGGCCTCCCCTAATACACCCCTATGTATTAGGGGAGGCCTATGTCCAGTAGTGGACTAACAGGCTGATGATGATGATGATGAAATTGTTTTATTTTATATTAGTCGGTTTCTAACCCGAAGGCTTTATTGGTAAACGTTTATAAAACAGCGGTGCGTGCTGTGGCGGTGCGATGCGGTCCACGCGAGGGGCGCACGCGATTCGCGTACTGCAAGTGCCGGCGAGGGCGCTGAGGCTCGCTCCCGCCTCCGCTACCGCTAACGCCTCTGCCACGGCCCTCACATTAGCGCAGTCAGTACGCGTATATATATTTATCTAAATTTACTCAATGTACGTATCATACTTTGTAATGTAAAAGAAATTAAAAAGTTATGTTAGACGTACATAATTAGAAATTGTAAATACAAAATGAGATCTCAAATCGCAAAGTGACAAATATTCTAGTAATAATTTAATCCACACTATAAGCATAAAAATAGCTTTTTGATAATGGTACGTGTAGAGTGTATATTTCTATATGTGTTATATTTATAAATCAAATTAAAACCTTTCTTGTGCTATTGGTTACTGATATTGTCTAACACAATTAATTTACAATTTCCACATGCATAATAATAATGGAAATATGTTTGCAACACTTGCCCCATATAACTATTTCGAAAAAATATACATCGCGCCTTATGGAACTCGCTGTTATAGCGCTATACTTTCATTGATTCCATAATTTGTTAGCCTTAAACGTCATATAATTTACATACAACTATTATGGTTAAAAATAATATAATTTACTGGCTAGGATTTCAATATTAACACGTGATAACTAAGCACTACATCAAACGGTATATCTATCATGATAAAAAGATTATAAGTGCTCAGTGACAGCAATATATACCTTATGCCGATTGTAATAAGTACTATTATAGCGGCCGCTGCGCCGGTAAGCTATCGGCGCTCGCGAGGGCGCTCCTCCGCGCGGCCGTCTCCGTCTGCATCCAACTCACCTGCCATAGGTACTCGTCTAGAATGTTCCAGAACGTTCTGGAATGTTCTAGATTGTTCGAGAATGTGTTGACGCTTCCGGAATGTTCGGCTCGCATGGTTCGCCGCTTGCAGTGTTCGTACATCGGTTATGAATGATTGCATGGAGATTGAATATTGTGGATTTATTTATGTTTGTGAAGTTAAATAGGGTGTCTGTAGAGAAATTGTTTTAGTGGCTAAAGTTGTCGTGTCATGTTAAATTGTAAATTTCTTAGGGTGGTTATTATTGTATTATTTAAGAAAATATATTGCTATGGTAATAGTTTGTTCGCTTGTGTTGAGGTGAACATGGTTACAATTCCTGCTGTTCACGTGATGTGATAAATAATACATTTCTATGTCAATATGGACGCTAGAAAAGTTGTGAAACTTGGGATACAATAAAACAAAATCCACAAAACTGTTTTAATAATTATCAGTTACGGAAATTAGTAAATACAATGCTATAAATGAGAACTCGCTAATCGAGAAGGCTTTCATTAGAGGAGGCCTACGTCCAGCAGTGGACTAACACAGGTGATGATGACGATGATGATGATAAATGAGAAAGTAAAATTATTGTATTATCAATATTATATTTTATGTAAGTATTGTAGTATAGTTTAATTTAGTTTGATTTTGCCTCTTTTAGTTGAGGATAGAAATATTTTATGTTTTGTAGTTTTGTGATTTTTATTGTAGGTGGTGGATGTAACGTTTTAAATATTGTTTGTAAAGCATTAGTAGATGGTAGTAAGCTTATGTTTGTGTTATGTTCTTTTATGTTATTGATGTAGCGTTGATTGTTTTGTAGTTATTAAAACCGTAGTCCGTAATTTAAAAACTCTTTTAGTACAATATATATACCATTTGAACTGCCCCCGTAGCTTTATGGTAAGGGAGTGTGCTTTAGAAGCCGAAGGTCGTGGGTTCCAATCCTGCGGGGACTCAACGACTTTTCATTGACGTTTCGTGTAATGCGAGCTGATTATTCGATTGTCTGTAAAGTAAGATAATCTATGCGACGGATGGCCATGTAAAAAGTTGGTCGGGGGCCTCATCTCTCCCCGGTCGTGTCGGTCTGCCGTCCCATCGGACTATGAGAGTGTAGAGGAAGAAAGAATGCGCGTTTGTGCGTACACTTGTGCACTACAATATCACCTGCACAGTTGGCTGATCTCTAATACAGATCGGCCGCCGTAGTCGGAGTCGACTAGGAGGACATTATTATATATAATTTATCGATAAGTTTTTTTAGCAGATACTTAAAAGTCCTGAGTTATTTTCCTACGAGATTTAAACATATAATTTCATTTCCATTTAGATAATTTTAGGGCTTGCTTTGATTATAAATGGTGCTTTTAAATTGTGTTGTTAAAAAAAACATATTTGTAATAATAGATACATTTACGTAATAATGTTTGTATGTACTTCGTTAGTGACAGTAATAGCTACTATATTATTAGTTACTGGTTGTTTTAGACAGATGCCAAATTAGGCAATGTTCACAAGCAGATGCGCAAGAACAACCGATGGAAACATCTCCAACAATACAATATATCGCTGGTGGTTGGTCCCCTTTTTACAGGGGACCGTCTGGTTGTACCACCGCGGTGCCTATTTATACCGCAAAGCAGCAGTGTCAAAACACTATTAAGATCCGGTTTCAAGGGCACCGTAGCCAGCGTATTCACTGGGTAAACGAGACTTAACATCCTATGTCTCACGGTAGGCAGTGCGTTGGAGATACCACTGGCATTGCCATTGTCTGAAGGCGTCGGTGACCACTTTCCACAGGGTAGCCCGACTGCCTGTCTGTCTGCGTTGTCATAAATGTGCATGATGTGTTATAAGCATTGTATTGCATATTGATTTAAAAAAAATGTATTACTTTAATTTATTTTCCTTTACAGTAATTATTTAATATCTGTTAGCAGAATCGACTCGAGTTGCGGCGTGCTGACGCTGCACATTGGCGACAAGGTACTGGAAATAAACGGTTCGCCTGTACGCGGCCGACCGATTGCAGAACTAGATCCGGACGCTATAGTGCAGGTTGTTAAATAGCATTGTTTTTACATACACCACACAAAAAGCCCACGTGGCATTTAGCTTGTTAAATTAACTTGTGCTTGCTGCATTAGGTGGCAGCTAGGTACACACTTAGCGCTCCCAAAGCGCATACACCTGTTGTTTTATTAGGCAACACCTCCCCACGCAGGTGGGGAGGACTAGGTTAGCTATAAACACCATGCCGGCGGGGTCGCCCCAATGGATAGCCTCAACATGGACAAGTATGATCCCGCCCTATATCGCGATGACATCGACGCGTACTTCCGCGAAAACGACCCCGATGGTTGGGCAAGACTCCACGCTGGTTTTCGTCGCCGCTTATTTGATGGCAAAGCCGCGTGCGCCGGTACGCCAGCCGGACCGAAAAAGTTGACCGCGTCGTCGCCCTCAGCGACACCTACCCGGGACCGTAGCCCGGTCGTAACGCCTGTCCCGTGCAATTACCTTTCAGCGCAGTCGGACGCTGAAGACGAACCAAGGCCCACGGAAATGGAAGTCGAACCTGCGACCGCTCCCACGAGCGCCGCTATGGACGCTGACAACGAGGCCGATAGGGACTCGGACGGTTTCACTACCGTCCGTTCTCGTAAGAAGGGCAAGAAACGCCCTGCAGTAGAGAGCGACCCCGCGAGTCGCGTAAATTCACCGCGCCCGTCCCCAACCGCGACACCGGCGAAAAAGCCATCGACTGAGCCACAAGCCACCCCCGACACCTCGGAGGTTTTCAGGGCTCAACGTTAGGCCAAGGCTCCATCCCCGGTCGTGATTCACGACAAGGGGCACTGGAGCCGTGACCTTACTTGGCTATCGAAAGCCCAAATCACCAAGTTTAGGTCGGCTAATACACGCATAGGCATCCGGGTCAACGTTGAGACCTCGGACAATTTTCGTGACCTTAATAAACACCTTCGCGAAAATAAAATCGCATTTCATACTTTCGCGTTGCTGGAGGACCGCCTCCTTAGAGTAGTTGTTAGGGGAGTACCCAAAGAAATCGATTTAGACGAGGTCACCGCGGACCTCAAAAATCAGGGCTACCCCTTCTATAGGGTGCGCCGTATGCACCATCCTAGGTTCAAATTCGAAATAGACCTTCTTATGGTCGAGTTAGATTTTTCCATTCCAAAATCCATATTTAATATTAACTCAATTTGTAAATTGACCGGCCTGCGGGTCAAAACTTCACGCAAGACAGGACTAGTTGCGCAGTGTCATAACTGCCAACATTTCGGGCACACTACGCGTAACTGCTACGCTCGCGCGTGTTGTGTAAAGTGCGCCGGTCAGCACACCACTCCGGAGTGCCCACGACCAAAGGACTCTATCGAGCCGCCCGCGTGCGCAAATTGCGAAAACGTAGGTCATCCGGCAAGTTATATGGGTTGCGCGTTCCGTGAATTCCGCGGCCACAAAGCCAAGCTTTATTCCTGCACCTGCGCCGGCAGTTAGTGCATGGACAAAGCCCGTTTTAATTAAGAAAGTTGCCGCTATCCTTCAGAGCACCGGGGCAATAAATAGCAAGGGAACCGACCAGGTGGGCCCCACAATTACGTGCAATAAATCCGCACCTGCGCCCGCGCCCGCCGTACCCGCGTCTCTACCTGAGCCCGTCTCGCTAAACGCATCACACAAAGGGCCCGGTAATTACGTTAGACCGCCGCCCGACGAAGTATTCGCAAAATACTTTGAATTCGCTCAAGCAGTTAGTATGTCCAAATTGTACGATTTGGACTATAAAATGCACCTAGCAACCGGCCCCATGGAGAAACTCAAAGTCTTGTTCGCTCACGGCGAAATCTTAGACGCGCTCAGTAAATTCAAAAACCCATAAAACCGAAACAGACACAAGTAAGTAGGTAAACCGAACCGAGACCTTTTTAAAACCGTCAATAGCTAATCCTAGAATCAGTGGCTATAACATTATTAGAAACGATAGGTTGTCAGGACCGCTATTAGTTAGAGACGTCTCGCTCGATGTCGTATCGATAGAGGCACTCTGTGAGTTAGACTCTGACCACTTTCCGGTCTTATTCAAATTGGGCCAAGGCGCCGGTGCGGTCCCTACGACCAAAACCGTAAATTAGTATTGTCTTGAACGCAAACTCAAGGCTATGGACCCCCAAAGTTACTCTAACCTACCGGAGGTTATTGATAGTGTAGACAAAGCGTATATTGCCACCGACAGTATCACAACGCATATTTCATCAGCCATCGACGACTCCGAAAGAACAGTCAAGGTTTCGGGAGACCGCAACTTTGGCTTGCCGTTCAGTATTCGATGCCTGATAAGAGAGAAAAATGCACTCAAGCGGGCGTTTTATCGCTATCCGTCCGAGTCAAACCGATTTCGCTTTAGGCAACTTCAGCTAGAGGTCAGAGATAGGATAGAGTTACATCGCAAAGGCTCATGGTTAGGTCTGACGGAAGACTTAGTGCCATCGCACACTGCCTATTGGCAGTTGGCTCGACGTATGAAGTCGGAACCCCGTGACGCCATGCCGCCATTATCAAAGCCAACCGGGGGCTTATTAGCTTGATGACTTCGAAAAGGCCGAATGCTAGCCGATACGCTAGAAGATCAATGTACCGCATCTCGCGCATGGTCGACGCGGCCCACCTATCGGAGGTGGACCGCCTAGTCGAACTTAGGGCTGCCTTACTACAGAGGGCGATATTTTAAAGCCAGTAACCCCGGAGGAGGTCCGCGAAATTATTAAGGGTCTTAAATCCCGGTCTGCACCAGGCCCAGACCATATCTGACATAGAACGTTAAAATACTGCCAGGCCCTATTGTTGTGTTGGTAACATTTTCAACATTTTACTATCGACATGTAATTTTCCTAATACCTGGAAAGAAGCCATCGTCATCGGTATTCCAAAGCCGAACAAACCTTTTAACCTACCCACGAGTTATTGCTATGATAACTAATTCTCTTCGGTTGAAAGACCACGCCTTCTCCAATAACCTCATCCCAGACGAGCAATTCGGTTTTCGTCCGAAGCACTCGTGTCCCGACCAAATCTATCGCCTGACGGAATTCATTCTGAACGGTCTTCATCAATCCAAACCCCGTATCACAGGGGCCGTCTTCTTCGATGTCGCAAAAGCATTTGACAAAGTCTGGCACAACGGCTTGATTTACAAGCTGTACACTCTCAAAGTGCCGGACAGGCTGGTTCACATCATCAATGCCAGATCACATGATCCACTTGTCGAATCGCTCTTTTCGATATCGAGTCGAGGGCACCCTGTCCACGAGCCGTCCGCTCCAAGCGGGCGTCCCTCAAGGATCGGTCCTATCCCCACTATTATTCACGCTCTACACGAGTGACATACCAAAGCCCGACGATGTGAATCTAGCACTATTTGCTGATGACACCGCCCTCTATTGTTCGTCGTTAAGACCAAATTATATCTTTAAAAAGCTCCAGAACGCGATCAATCGTTTAGGCGATTGGTTTCGTAAATGGAGAATCGACGTAAACCGGCCGACGAAAAGAAGGCCAAATACCTAGGCGTGACCTTCGACTGCAACATGTCGTTCAAAAGTCATATTCAGGACGTAAGGAGAAAGGCTTTGTTCGTTTCGACCAGACTCTATCACCTAACGAATTCTCACAGTAAAATGTCGGTTAAATATAAACTTTTATTATACAGGGCATGCACACGACCAATAAATAATAAATGCATGTCAAGCTTTCACGCACGCATTCTCCACACTCCTAAACCAACTACAGGTAGTGCAAAACAAATTCATCTGCCCCGCCACCGGGGCGCAGTGGTACCAACGTAACATAGACCTACACAGCGACTGTAAATTGCCAACACTCCGCGAACAATTTCAAAAGTTAACTCGCAAACACAACGATAAAGTTATTAATCATAATAACCCTCTGCTGATAAAAGCAGCATCGTACACGGCCGATCCAAAAGCGTCCAATCAAAAGCATAGACCGCAAAACGTTCTCCTCGACCCGGACGAGGAAGGGGTCGCCGAGACTCCGGCCCCAACGGGGGTCCCGACATCCAACCTTAAACACCACACAAGTAGGGATGGCACACACTCACCTGTAGTTCCCCCTCGCTTACGAGCACAGCGACACACACACGCCGCGTAAACTAGATATACGCGGTGAGCACCGCCCTGGAACGCAGGGCAAACGATTAATACAGTCGCCAGACCGTCGGCGTCCGGTCCATAAACCGATCGTCGACAATCCTTAGGAGACATTAGCTAATGACTAACTCACGTACCTTCTGTACGTGTGGCCTTCATTTTTAGCAAAAAATGGGGGCACCTAGTTCGTGGGGATGGGAGCTTCTCACGAACTCTATGTTAGATGAAGCTTACTATAGACTTGAGTCTGGAAGCATAACTACAAGGATAAAAAGCATTGTTTGCAAAATTAAGAAGGCCAAGTTAATCTTAATATTGTTTATGTTTAAAGAAATTTTCAATTTATTTTGTGGGGAGTTGTAGAAAATACATTTTTAGCGGGTGGATCTCGTCGTTTGTCATATTTGATAATAAATTTGTTTATATAGCCATTCATGTTTCTAGTTCATTACATTCATTTATATTATTTCATTACATTTATCAAAATATCCGTGCACTACCCGAAAGTTACCATATTTAATATAATAATGCAAAGAAAATGCCATATTCCAACGTGTACAGTTTGTAAGAGGATCCGTGTAAACATTGCAGTATTGTATTTATGTACATACACTTTTGTATTTATTAATTTTGAAGGTCTGTCACCGTAGCCTAGTGGTAAGGGCGTGTGCCTTAGAAACCGGAGGTCGTGGGTTCGAATCCTGCAGGGACTCAAAAAATTTTAGTTGGTTATGGCAATTTGGGCCGATCTCCCAATTGTCTGAATGTATGATGATCCATGCGTCGCTGTAAAAAGTCGATCCACTCACCAACTCGCATTGGACCAGCGTGGTGGGCTACGGTCCAAAAACACCTTAATGGAGAAGGGGAAGCCTATGTCCAGCAGTGGACTTACACAGGCTGATAATGATGATGAAGTCATAGAGATAAGTTCTTCCTGCCATTTATACTTATTTTATAAACAACTTTCAGTTGACCATCGAGCACAATCCTGATACTCTTAACCTAAAGAGGATTACATCGCATCAGACAGAAGAGAACAGAGCGAAACTAGAAAAGTCTCCAATAGAGAGGAAGATCCATAAAGAAGATTTGAAAAAACACATTCCGAACAGACATTCCATAGAACAAGACAGGAGAGAAGAAGAAGGAAAGAAGGAGAGACTGTTTAAGAGAAAGGGAGAGGATGGAGGAAAAAGAGTGATCAAGCGACGCCAGACTCCTTCTTCCCCCCTTTTGGGGGACAAAGAAAGGAGTAGCAGCATGTCCAAGTTGCTGGATGTGTGAGTTTTTAGTTAAACACCGTAATAATATTTTAATTGTATTCGTAAAAATCTGTTTGATCCGATATTGAATAGTGTTATAAAAAACTATTGTGATAGAGAATAAATTTTGTGATAACTCAAGGCATATTTATAACTATTAAAATAAAATTTATACGGATGGTAGTATTATACAGATTTCGTAATTGTAAATTAATTGAAGTATTAAAATTATTATCTAATATCTAAAATTCTACATACATTCTAGTATTTAAAATATTGTACAGATTTCGTAATTGTAAATTAATTGAAGTATTAAAATTATTATCTAATATCTAAAATTCTTAATATAAATCATTTATTAGATCGGCTTAGTTTCGGGATAACATATATATTTATTTCTCATAATTTTTTAAACAGACGGATTCCAGAAAATATCACCAATCAGCGGATAAACATAAATGTTTTATATAAGAGATGTTAAAACCTGTAAATTCATATAACAGCCATACATTTTTACCACCTGTATAAATGTATGATATTATTCCATAGAACTGCCTCCGTAGCCTAGTGGTATGGGCGAGTACTATACAAACCAGAAGTCGTGGGTTCCAATCCTGCGGGGACTCAACAAATTTGTGTTGTTGTTTCCTAGTTGGTTTGTGCAATTTGGGCCGATCACCCAATTGTCTGAAAAGTAAGATGATCCATGCGTCGGATGATGATGATGATGTAAGAGTCTGTCCACCCACCAACCCGCATTGGACCAGCATCCACCACCAGATCGTTGTGGGATACGGTCCAAAACCCGTATCCCTAATGGACGGGGGTGTATTTAGGGGAGGCCTATGTCCAGCTGTGGACTATTACAGGCTGATGATGTGTATGTATGATGTATTCCACAGAACTGAAGGTGAAGGTGGCGTTCTGTGCGACTTGAGCAGGGCGCGCTCCTTCCGCGCAGAGCCCCCCCAAGGGCAGAAGGTCTTCAGGGCCTCCGACCTTCTGCAGGTCAGCATTTGAATTTAATTTAATAATTATATAATATATATATCATTATATTAATTATAACATAATATTTCGAGACGGAGTTATACGACTAGTTGCGTCTAAAGCGCAAAGTTTTCTTATTATTTTCCATTAATAGGAACGATATATATTTGGAAGCAATAGTTTCTCGACTTTATAAGCCGTAGTATTCACCTACATAATTTGAATAACTTCAACATAAATAACCTTTTCTCTTAGGGCGAACTCCTGGGGTCCGGTTTCTTCGGGCAGGTGTACAAGGTGACCCATCGGGACACCAACGAGGTCATGGTGCTGAAGCAGCTTTACAGGGTGGACGAGGACGCGCAGAGGAACTTTCTCAAAGAGGTACTTTATGTGTTATTATTTCATTGGAATATTCCAGAACGAAAATTTCTTTTGCAAAATCAGAACTCGAGTTAGCTATGAATCTAAAAAGCTACTTTTACTGGAAGAATGCTGATGTTACTGGGAATGACAGGCTGCAATTTATTCAGAAAATAAATCCAACTATTTTATACAATACGGACGAAGACGAGGGAAAAAACTAGTTTAACATTAATTTTGGGTCTTATTTGATTTTTCTATATATTTATTGTACTGATATAATAATGTTCTTCCGTCAATTACGACTATGGTCAATCTATATTAGAGATCAGCAACTACAGGAGATATTATAGTGACAAGTTACACGAAACATTAGGGCTACTCTGATTCCTTCTTATATTTAATACCAATGGACGGATAATCAAGACTGGAGTGTCGGACCAGTTTCATTCCATCGACATGGATCATCTACTGTTCAGACAATTGGATGATCGGTCCAAATTCCTAAAGACTCATCATCATCATCATCAAGCTGTAGTCCACTGCTGGACAAGGCCTCCCTAATTCCTTATCCATTAGAGGGTTTTGGACCTATCCACCACGACTGGTCAATGGTAAGGCTGGTGGTGGACCAACTTTTACATGCCCATCCGACGCATGGATCATCTTACTTTTCAGATAATTGGGTGATCGGCCCAAATTGCACAAACCAACTAGGAAACAACAAAACAATTTTGTTGAGTCCCCGCAGGATTGGAACCCACGACTTCTGGTTCGTAAAGTACCCGCCCATACCACTAGGCTACGGAGGCAGTTCTATGGAATAGTATGATACATTTATACAGATGGTAAAAATGTATGGCTGTTATATGAACTTACAGGTTTTAACATCTCTTATATAAAACATTTATGTTTATCCGCTGATTGGTGATATTTTCTGGAATATGTCTGTTTAAAAAATTATAAGAAATAAATATATATATTATTGACCTATTAAATTAATTCACCCACCAACCCGCATTGGACCAAGGTGGGGTTTATTAGGGGAGGCCTATGTCCAACAGTGAACCATCACAGGCTGATGATGATAATGATGAAATAAATTCTTGTGTTGTTGTTCCCAGGTAGTTGTGCTCAGATCCTTGCAGCATCCAAATGTGTTGAGATTCATCGGCGTGCTTTACAAGGACAAGCGTTTACATCTAGTTACGGAGTACGTTGCCGGCGGTACTCTGCATCAGTTGTTACAGGTTAGTACCTTGCTGTATAAATTATGTGCACTGATTCTTCAGTTGGCTAGAACAATTTTTTTTTTATTTGAAACAAAATAACACCTGCGTTTAATTAAATTTCCTTATGATCTTAAAGCCAATAACGGATTTACATTTTATAACTTGAATGATATTGATCCGACATATAAGAGTAAACAAGTATTGAATCAACGATCTTATTGCAACCAAACCAAAGAGTATAAAAAAACATTAAAGCATATTATAATTATAATAGTAAGATGTAAACAATAATAAGGGACACTACAATAATAACAGTAAGTGTTAAGACTAAATATAAAACAAAGGTAGGAAAAAAATGTATGATGTGTGTGTGCGTGTGTGTGGTGCGTGCGTGCTGCGTTACGTGGTGCGTTGTGGTGCGCAATAGTCGTGACCAATTGCTAATTCTGTAATTTGGATGATTGTAATATATAATTAATCTATATATATACTATATATATATTATATATATAGTATATATATATATATATATATATATATATATATATATATATATTAAAAAAAATACGGCTGCAGAGTTTCTTGCCGGTTCTTCTCTGAACAGGTTAAAACTTCCGAACCGGTGGTAGTTAATAAGAGCTCGACGAAGCCTGAATTAAATAAAGTTTACTTGATGTTTTTAAGTGATTAACAAGATAAGTTGATAAAACCTTATAAAAGAGCGTTAAAGTAATTACCAGTATTTGCTCACGACATTCGTTTTTCTCGTGACAGATGAGTTACGTCTTCTTTGACGTATTCAGGTGTCACAATTTTAAATAATAAAAATGATTAAGTGTCTTTTTTAAATCCTTTAGTAGTAATAAAACCATAAAACAAAGTTGCGCATCAGAAATGATGTGATCCGTCAGAGAACGAGAGTCACCGATAAAGCCCACCGGATTAGTAAGCTGAAGTGGCAGTGGGCCGGTCATATAAGCCGCAGAACTGACGACCACTGGAGTCGCAGAAGTTCTGGAGTGGAGAGAGAGCTCGGCAAACGTAGTGTAGGACGCTCGGTAAGATGGAGTGACCGACATTGCAAAGTGGCCAGTGTGGGCTGCATGAGAATAGCCAAAGATCGGAAGCGGTGGCGAGCATCAGGGAGGCCTATGTCCAGCAGTGGACTGCACAGGCTGATGATGATGATGATAAAAGCAATTCACTTCGAAACTCGTCAAGTCAAATATCTTCATTCAATAGAGCATTACCTCGGAAATGGAGCCTCGAGCTGAGGAGGACGTAAGAACTCGAGGACAATTGTTTCTTCTTTCAATTACTCTAAACGAAATAAAAAAAAACAGTACAACATATTTTTCTCATATTGAAATAGCCTAAAAATTAAGCTAATCATATTCAGTCAGATTGGAGACCGTATTCATGATAATAAGGAAATGGATAGACCAACAAATAACACTTTACCGCTTATTTGATACCAAAACAGATTAACAACGTACTATCGTTCGTATTGTTGTCTTCAGATCCTTACCTGTGCATATTCATACAAATAATAGAAATCCCTAATATTACTATACTTGTTTCTCCAGGACGCGTGCCGTTCGCTGTGCTGGGCGGCGAGGGCGCGGCTGGCCCGCGACGTGGCCGCCGGCCTCGGCTACCTGCACCGCATGAACGTCATACATCGGGACCTCAACTCGCACAACTGCCTTGTCAGAGAGGTATTTTTCCTCTGCTCATTAGACCTTAATGCTTCTAAATAAGGTTTAAATTTCAGTTTCATGCACTTGGTGGAAGAAAAGCGAACGCTATAAAACTTGAATTGGGGTTTCAATATTATTTTGAATGAGCGACTTTAGTTCATCCTTCATTCATATTAATCCTTCAACATGAAATCGAATTGACTAATTGTAAATTTTGTAAAAGGTATGAATAATTAATTTAGTGGCAAAATTTAAAACTAAACCGTGTCATTTTAATAAATTAAAATGATGTGGTTAAATATAAGCATGAATAATGTACTTGGAGAAGACCTCTACACGCTGTCCATAAGAGTTGTGATAAAAATACACTATACATTTTTAAGCTATTTGTTCATTCCCCAATACTAATAGTGTGTACTTAAAGCTACATAATAACACAAAATGCGGTGTTCCTAAAACTGATCATTATCATCATTATCATCAGCCTGTGATAGTCCACTGCTGGACATAGGCCGCCCCTAATACACCCCTATTCATTAGGGGGTTTGCCTAAATCTGAAACATCAATGTATTCATTAAATACAAACAGTGTATGTCTATCCCATAAACACTTGATTTGCCGCCTTCAAATGCATCTAGTACGGTTCAGTTTAATAACTGGCCATATATTTGCAGATTTAATAGTTTATAAACAGTTATCGATATCCGGTTCGCAGGACCAAACGGTGATCGTGGCGGACTTTGGGTTGGCGCGGATAGTGCAACGCACCGCGAGCAGCTCCCTGCCCAGAGCGCACCCCTCCCCCACCAAGCATCCCCCACCACTGGGACACCTCACCCCCACGCGATCGCCCCACAACACCACGCCTCGCCGCAAGAGATATACGGTGATCTTTTTATATACACTTTATTTTAACTCATCATCGTCACTATCATCGGTCCGTGTTAGTCCACTGCTGGATATAGGCCTCATCTAATGCACGCCTTCTCTGTAAGGTGGTATTTGGACCGTATCCCACCACGCTGGTGTTCATAAGTGTGGATTAGTGGGTACGTTAAGTAATGCCTTAAGAACTTTGTTAACGGCCAACCTTGAAAAATGATGAAAATTCTGATGATTATCTTGTCACACATGGTAAGCAGAGCGATTGCCAAGGGACAAGATGGATCGGATCAGTCTGTTATCGATCTAAATAATAGTTAAGACTTATGTATATGAATATAAAGATGAATTGCTGTTCGTTAGTCTCGCTGAAACTAGAGAACTTATTAGGCTTATTTTGGTCTTGAATTATTTGTGGAAGCCCAGGGAAGGTTCTTAAGAGGTGAAAATAAACTTAAGTTCACCTAACTACTGTTGTAAATATTTGCTACAACTAATGTTAACTATCTATCAGATATTTTTATAAGTAGATTGATAAATTATGTACAAAAGTATAGATCTTTTATTTATCGATTGGGGTAAGAAGTCTACCAGGTCAACTATTTATTTAATAAAAAACAAGTTTTATAAAATATGATTGGATTAATACGGAACTGCCTCAGTGTTCTAAAGGTGTTAGCTCTTGTCGGACAAAGTAGAGGTCGTTTAACTTTGTGTTGTCGTTTTTTTTAAGTTATCGTAATATAGACCAATAATGTAATTGCTTAAAGAGTTACATGATCCATTTGTCGGATGGGTATTTAAAAAATCAACCTTAATTATGTAGGTCGTGAAAACTGTTATTACCGACCGAAGAAGAATACGGAGTTAAGGTTTAGGAATAAGGAAATATGAATTTTGTCAGTTAGATTTGAGCTATAGGAATAATACGTTAAAATATATGTTTTCTAGATTTTTATAAGATTTATTTTATCAGGTGGTCGGCAACCCGTATTGGATGGCGCCAGAGATGATGAACGGCAACGTCTACGATGAGAAAGTGGATGTCTTCTCATTCGGTATCGTCCTATGCGAGGTTCGTTACATTGTATACCAAACCAAATTAAAAAAATATATAATATCGTATATACATATTGTTAGCTAGCAAACAAAAACTGCCTCTGCAGCCTAGTGGTAAGGGCGTGTGCTTTGGAAACCGGAGCTCGCTGATTCGAATCCTGCGGGGACTCAACAAATTTTCATTGTTGTTTCTTAGTTAGTTAGGGCAATTTGGGCCGATCGCCCAATTGCCTGAAAAGTAAGATGATCCATGCGTCTGACGGGCATGTAAAAAGTTGGTCCAACAACCCTCTAATGGAGGAAGAGTGCGTTAGGACAGGCCCAGCAGTGGATTAACACAGGGTGATCATGTGTATGTGTGTGTATGTGTAGCCACCAAATAGTGTTTTTCATCTTATCATCATCATCAGCCTTTGATAGTCCACTGCTGGACATAGGCCTCCCCTAATACACCCCTATCCATTTAGGGGTTTTGGACTGTATCCCACCACGCTGGTCCAATGCGGGTTGGTGGGTGGACCGACTTTTTACATGCCCATCCGACGCATAGATCATCTTACTTTTCAGACAATTGGGTGATCGGCCCAAACTGTCCTAACCAACTAGAAAACAACAACGAAAATTTCTTGAGTCCCCGCAGGATTCGAACCCACGACCTCCGGTTTCTAAAGCAAACGCCAATACCACTAGGCTACGGAGGCAGTTGTTTTTCATTTTTACTTTACTTTATTATGGCAACAAACAGTCATTACAAAGATATTATATAGCTTATATTACTAATAACGAAGACAAAATAGTGCCGAAAAAAAGATAACAAAATAGTACATAATAGCGAGCTTATAACTAAAACATTTCTTAAATTTACGCCGCATGTATGTATTACATTTTTATAAACAATGTTTAACAATATATTCAGAGTTTATATAAAGAGTCGCAACATTTTAAAGGTTAAGCAAATGCTATTTTCTAACAAGTAACATTTATATTATATAACTAATTACCAACTAACTTATTATAAATACAAGTCTTAAATTCAATGTACGAAAGATGAAAGAGGTCTAAATCTGAAAAATTTTTATTATATAAGTGCGGTAGTCGAGAGGTGAAACAATTCCTTGTATAATTTTTATGGAATTTGTGAGGAACAAAAATGTTTTTGGGACGTGAGGGGCGTAAAGGTAATCTAGACCGTGCTATAAACGATATTTCTGACAAAAGTGAAGGACAATCAATTTTATTATTTAAAAGTTTAAATAAAAAAGACATATCATATTGTTTACGACGATTTTGGAGGGACAAAATCTTAGTATTAGTTTCAGTTTCAATGGCCGAGCCCATTCGGTAGGTTAAACTATTCAGAAATTTTCTCTGTACTTCTTCTAATCGCTGGATATGGCATCCGTAATAGGCTAATATTCATCTAGGTTTTTTAAAATATATCTGTGTCGGTTAAGGCTACAAACGTCGATCTTTATTACTTTACATACCCGCATTATCTTAATCTATTAGAAAAGAACGACAAAAAAGTTGATAAGACTTGCAGGATTCAAAGCCATGACCTGGTCTAAAGCGCTCGCCCTTACCACTAAGCTACGATGATAGTTTCAAATATTATAATTATGCATAATTTATTGTTTATGATAGTTATTATATATTTTTCTTTTTAGATAATCGGGCGCGTGTCCGCCGACCCCGACTACCTGCCTCGGCGCAGCGACTTCGGCCTCAACGAGGCGCTCTTCCTAGAAAAGTTCTGCAAGCCCTCCGCCTGCCCCGAGCCCTTCTATAGGGTAGCCTTCCTGGCTTG
Source organism: Lamproptera curius (assembly GCA_029286875.1). Lineage (NCBI taxonomy): Eukaryota > Metazoa > Arthropoda > Insecta > Lepidoptera > Papilionidae > Lamproptera > Lamproptera curius. Next base: position 2,681,848 of record JAGSMT010000022.1, read on the forward strand.
CAACTTGGACCCTGATACGAGGTATTATATATAATTATATAATATAAAAAAAAATATAATACGAGGCTTATATAGTGGGTCTAAAAATAGAATGCAAAATAACTTGTTAATATATCACTCCGAAGTGCAAAGTAAATTTAATAACGCCGGTAGTAGTCGTAACGAAACGGGTGTTTAGTTACAGTTTTAACAGAGCTTGCCTCTTTTTAAAGGCATGATTGCATTATAAAAAATGACTAATATGAAGTTTCTTCTTACTTACTACTTCTCTACTTCATCAAAAAGATTGGATTCAATTGACGGATTAGATAGCAGGAAATTAAAAGACCTTATTGTCCTTTTATGGCTGTCAAGGTGTTCACGATAGCCGAGGCAAATTTTTAACACATCATTACGATCAAAAGACAGTTTCACTTTTTTAGGAAAACTTAGATTTTCCTAAATAATTGTATACTGTGTTAGTCATTAAGTTGCCATAGTGCTTGGTCCGAGACTAGTCATATCTTCAACACGTGTTTAATTTGGTAATTTGTGCCTTAGGCCGCCATTTGAGGTGATGGAGATCTGGCTAGAGAGCCTGGTGCTCCACCTGTCCAGCGCTGGGCCTCTCCCGGCGACGCTCCTAGCCGACATAGAGCAGTACGCGCGCGCCGCCCAAGGCCCGATGGCGCCACCTTCGCGCGGTCACGTCACGCCCGAGTGCTGCCCCACGCGGACGCGGGCATCTTTTGTGCCACACGTTGCCACTCCTGCCACACTTGCCACGCCTGTCACGCTGGCATCGGCAATAGTGGTGGTAACAGTGGAAACGGTAGCAGTGGCAGCCACCACTGCCACGCGGACGCCTGCCAGGAACGCAGCGGCCGAATAGCGGCGCGCCGAGCGTCGAGATGCTGGAGGGAGTTGTTAAGGTAGGTTTGATTCGGAATTGTAAGGGTAATGTATACATCATCAGCCTTTGTTAGTCCACTGCTGGACATAGGCCTCCCCTAATACACCCCTATCCATTAGGGGGTTTGGACCGTATCCCACCACGCTGGTCCAATGCGGGTTGGTGGGTAGGGTAATGTATAAAGTTGGTCAATACAAAGGTTTTTCGTAAATGTTGTATTGTTAATAATCGAATGCAAACTACTAGTTTTCGTGTGCGGTTAAATGCCTGTCCTTTGCTAACGTAAATTATAGAGTAACGTATATATTAAAATATGTGTTACATCTGGTACCTAAATCATAAATCATCAAATCAGCCTCTGTCAGTCCACTGCTGTATATAGGCCTTTTTCAATGACCGCCAAGACGGCTGAGCCCCTGCTTCTCGCTGCCGTCTTGGACCGGTTACTGCACGGAGATTGCTATCCCACCTGATCAGGGTCGAGCAACACTCCGTTTTACTAAACTAGCTTTTACTCTAGAACCTTATTGGTTATCGGCTATCCGTCCTTCCGACCACGTGACCGATTCACTGTTAACTTCAACGAGCTAATCCTTTGTTTTATGTTGGTTTAAACTTTCGTTCCTGGTTAGATAAATTCCTTAAGAATTTAATTCGACAAAGAGATTCGAGCATAGTGCGTTCCATAGCACTTTGAGCTATGGTAAACTTATGGACCAGTCCGATAGCCAGAGGCCACGTTTCTGCCCCGCAGGTCATCGCGGGAACTGATTAAAGTCTTTCCTCTTGATACTCTGCGGTATCGAGGACGTGAGAATGTGGTTTAGCTACTTAAATACTACCCAGCCCAACTGAATCCTTCTAACGGCTTCTCTCTCGAAGATGTGTCTTCTTAATTGCAATATGTGCCCAAGACATATTCATCAACAACTTCGAGAGTAACTACATTGACTGGACTCGGGTGAACGTGTTCGTTGAATGTGACTTTCGTCTTGTCCAAGTTCATCCTGGGTCCGATACGTCGGGATAATTCATTTAAGCTGTGCAACATCTCCTGCAGGCACTCTAATTCGGCCTATATGACGATATCGTCAGTGAAACGGAGGTGTGAAAGATATTCGCCGTTGATGTATATGCCACGTCCAGTTACTACTAGGGTTTTCAGGCATCAGGCTAGTTAAAAGTATTTTTGAGGCTTGGCAAGTATCGCAGGATGCTTTAGGCATTTTCTGTTATTCTCGTCACTATTGTATAGGAAATACCGCACTCAACCTTCTGTCTTTGTACTTGAGCCATCGGATTCAGAGGGTTGACGTGAATGGTAAAAGATCTCCCGGGGCCCCGGTAAATATAGGGGTCCCACTAGGATCCATTCTTGAGCCTTTTTTTCTTCCTCATTTATATAAACGACTTACCATGTGTAATAAATAATAGCGAAGAGATAGTATTATTTGGAGATGATCCTTGATTGCGTCAATAAATGACCATGTGTGGTTTAGTATTAATAACTTGCATTTAAATCAAAGAGATACAAAATGTATTAGATTCATGACTCCTAAAGTGAAGCATGGTATATTTAATGTGGTTATGGCTGGGAAGGCGTTAGACGTAGTTGAATCAACTGTATTTCTAGGAATTACTATAGATGCAAAACTATAATGGGGCCTCCATATTAATAGGCTGGCAAGTATACTCAGCTCTGCAGCTTACACAGTGAAAAAAAATGATTATTAACTGATGTGGAGACAGCTCGTTTAGTATATTTCAGCTATTTTTATAGTATTATGTCTTATGGCATTCTACTGTGGGGAAAGGCGGCCGATACTAATACGATTTTTTTGATTTTGATTTGTCCAAAAACGTGCAATTCCTGCAATCTATAACCTGGGCCACAAAGAATCACTAAGGAAGTTTTTTACAAAAATAAAGATAATTATCGTTAGTTCTCAATACATATTTGACAATTAAATGTATGTGCAAAAAACAGCCATGATTACCTAAGACATTGTGATGCACATGACATAGATACAAGGAACAAACATAAATTTAATTCTTTTAGCAACTAGACTGCGAAGAATAAGTAAGTCTTTTATGAGACAATGTATACGTTTTTACAACAAAAACCCAGTAAACGTTCAGAATTTAACTATTAATAAATTTAAAAGTCAAGGAACGTTACTGTGTGGTTATTAGGACACTAATTATTTTTAAATGATAACACAGCCTGGTAATGGAGTGCTCGCTTAAGGTTTTATTAAAATATTGGATAATATGTTATGTCTTCAAATTGTTTGTTATATTCAAAAGATGACATAAAAAATAGCCTGCTGCGTTTTTTTCACAGGTTCTTCTCAAGTCTGAGGCGTCCTTTTCCGACCCGGTAGAATGGTGTTTGACAATCAAATCAAAAAGATATTTGAATTTGAAACGTCACCGATGGAGTGATTCATTTAGTATCACTGTTAGTATAGTACATCTGTATTGAAATGGATAACAAATTTATTCGCCGCGCCACCGGGGTGCATCTGTACCAAAGAAACGTAGATTTAGACAGTGATTGCAAATAGTGGATACCCCGCGAGCACTTTAAAAAGTTAACTCGCAAACACATAGATAAAGCAGTCAACCACAGTAACCCTCTGCTTAAAAGCAGCAAAGTATACTGCTGATCCAGAAGTTCTTGTAGCAAGCGTAGGCCACGAAACGTCCTTCTCGATCCGGGCGAGAAAGGAGTCACCGAGGCTCTAAACCCAACAGGGGTCTCGTCACCGAAGTTTACACACCACACTAGTAGGGATAGCTGCATACAAACGCCCGTAGTTCGCCCTCGCTTAAGAGCATAGCGAAACGCACACACCCAGTACACAAACACACCGCGTTCCAGGCCGTATCTTACCACCCTCAGCAACCGATTAATACAGTCGCCTGATCATCGTCGTCCCGGTCCGTAAACCGATCGTCTACGATTCTTAGGAGAACCTGAGGAATGCCTAACTCACGTACCTTCTGTACATGTGGCCTTCAGTATTAGCAAAAAGTGTCGGTCACCTTGGTTCTCGGGGACGGTAGCTTCCCGCGAAGTCTGTGTTAGATGGATTGATGTACATCGCATCCGTTCCAGTCTCCATCGGGCGCGTCCAACGCGTCGTGGTCGGGCGCGCTGCGCCTGGGCAAGTGCGTGTCGGCCAGCCACCTGGCGGGCGCGGCGCCGGGCGGGGGACGCGCCGCGCGCTCGCGCTCGCACAACGCCCTCGCGCCGGGCTACATCCTGCACGAGCACGGCGGGGGCGTCAACATCACCAAGGTAATCGTTATTGCCACCAGATGGAGAGAGGTCACCGACGCTCATGGACATCGGCAACGCGCCTTCCCTAAGAGATGGGTTGTTACCTAGTAAAAACGCTGGCTTCGGTGCCCTCTAAAGCGAAACACGGTAGTGTGTGGTTTGAAGGGCAAGGCACATGTGCCTTGCCCTTCAAACCAGAAGGCAGTAGCGTTTTCATTTGTTTCCAGCGTTAATAATAAGTTAAATCTTACATTCAGGTGGACGACATCAACGAATGGCTAGAACCCGCACAGCCTCTAAAACGCGCCAGCCCCGACTGCCAGTTAAACACCATCCTCCTGGACAGAAAGACAAGACGAGTGGAGGACGAGCCTGATGGCAATCTTCCAGCCTTCCTCAGGAACCAATCAGTCGAGGGTCTGGAGACCAAGTCCAAGCGTGACGCAGACGCTCCCTCCCCTTTCTGCCGCCGCCACAGCATCCCCGATCCAACCGACGCCAGTGACTCTTCAGACGAAGATCTGACCGACATCAGCGACTGGTACAGGAACCTCAGCTGCTTCAAGGGCCTCGACGTCGAACTAGAACCGAAGAACATCATCGCGGGAATAGTTAAGAAGAGCGAGGGCATATTGTCCAAACGCTCGAGTTATGACGTGACCGATTCTAGTGCAGAAGTCAAATGGAGTCCTGAAGATAGAAACAGAAGCGATAGACCAGAAGCGGAAGATAGATTGAAGAATTCGGAAGCACAGAAAGCGGCGGTTGAAAAGCCCAATTCCTTTGCTAAGAAACTGCTATCACCAAAGCTGAGTAGGCTGTTCAAGGGAAACAACGAACAGATGAGAAACAAGGAGGTGGACGATAAGGAGAAATCGCGTAGCAACTTCTTCGTTCAGCGACCGTCATCGCCCAGTATAGTGAGGTCTTCATACAGAGTTCGGCCCAGCGTGGACGTATTAAAGAGCGACATAAAACTTGCCGGTATGGGAAAACCGATGACCCCCATCTTCAGACGCAACGTATCAGATGACACGGCGGACTGCAGGTACAGCTGTCGCGAGAGGAAGAAACCAAGCGCCGAACACTTCGTCGAAGTAGGCAGGAACAGAATCAAAGCGCCAATATTAACTGAAACCAAGATGGAGAACAAACAGAAGGATATACCTAAACTGGCAATATCGAGAAGCAATTACGTCAGTCTGGCCAATTTGAAGATTAATGGAAAAAGCTCGGTCAAAGAGAAAAAAGAGTTAAATACACCTCCAGTGGAGCGAGTCATTTAGTTCAACCATTGGTCTATCGAGCGCCCGATCTAGTACAAATTGATGGATTTTTCGATGATATTGAAAGTAAAAGTATTTTTCTATCGGTTGTGAGGTAAGTGAGGGTTTACGAAAATTATATTAGTAAAAGAAAATCGCAGTTAGTATAAATATGTGACCGTTTTCCGTTTTATAATAATACTCAAAATATAACCAGTGTGTAGTAAAGATCGAATTGGTCTAATAAAATTTGTACTCATCAGGTATTTTGTCTTTTAGGTTAATTTTGTATTAGCACAGTCTTGTTGGTTCTGTATTCAAAAGGGTATTTTAATTAGCAACAGTAAACGCACTCGATGGACCAATATTAAGAGTTTTTTTTTTTTCGAAGAACAAAGGCAAATTAAAAAAATATAGAAATATAAAATTATATCTAATTATAGAAAGTTATTGTCTGACGGTACGTCGAAGTTTACTTAAGAAGCAGGTTGAAATCTTAGTGCCATATGCAATAATTATTTTGTAAAACAGTCTGAAATACTTATTTATTTATGTGAATATGAGCTAAAAATAATTAATCTAGTCCAAAATAAAAAGCCAAATTTTATAAAAGATATCTATGAGAAAAAGCAAAATGGTATATATTGCATTTCACTTAGTTTTCTGCCTTAAGATACATTTCTATTGTATTTCAGTTATTTTACATAATATAATAAATATTGATAGAAAATCTATTTTGCTTAAGGTGTTCAATCTGTTTCTGAACGCTCTTGCCATGTTACATTGTATTTATATACATTTGTTGATACATTATGTACTTATGTGTTTAGTAATGTTCAATAGAAGCGCTGACTTGCCTTTAGATTCATGGACACTTATAATTAACAATAAGCTAATTAATAAACTAAAACAAGCAACTAAAACCCTTTAAGCACAAAAGATTGCAGATTCATACAAATTATGGTAATATTTATCATATCACTGTGTGACATGTCTATATTTGTGAGCAGTTGGGAAAAATACCTCTAAAGTATTGTGAACGGTGCCAAAATTAGATTGTTGAAAATGTACACATTCGCATATTGAACTCAAGTAGTTATAACGCTTTCGAAAGAAATAAGTGTTTATGAATCTAACACTATTGCTTTCTAGTGAATAATTGAAAATTTACTCGACTTTGAGCTATTATAGTGGTTATTATTGAAAGTTTCGTTTAAATTTTAACGCGAAGATGGTAATGAATAGAGGTATTACAAATGAGGTGGACAGGTTTGAGAGCATACGAATAGAATATTTTAAAATGAAACATAATACAATTTCGATTGTGACGTCATATAATGACGAGCGTGTGATACAATAGTCGGCTATTTAGTTATGAAATGGAATGCTTATTTGTGAAACTGGAACAAATTATACGAATGCTTGTCTGAAATAGATTGAATCACAACATGTAATGGTGCCTTCGTCAAAGACTGCGTAACTGTCCGCTTTTGTCAATTCATTAGGCGAAAATCATTGTATAATTATTGATTGCGACGTAGGAAACCTATTTAATCAATTTGTATTACCTCTTAATAATTGTAGGATAGATATACGAGAAGCTGTCTTAGAAAAAGGTTCATAAAACATATGAAATACAGATGGCGCCACCAGAGCTAGAAGGTAATCCATAAATGCATATTATATGTAATATTAGTTATGTTTTAAACGAAATAATATCGAGTAAAGGTTTAGTTTATTAAAGTTTAATTCACTTCTCTATTAAAAAATTAAGATGTTTTTGCTGGTAAACACGCAATGATCAATTAAAACTCTTTAGTTGAACAGTTGATGTCATACTTTCCCGCTGTTGGCGCCAAGTTTAGTCCTGTGACAGCTGTCAAGAAAAAAAAGACTGTGATCTCTATCTCTGTATGTCTATCCTACATTATGTAAAAAAATATTATGACAACAGTTTAGAAATATTCCAATAGTTGTAAGTTGCATTACATTTATTTTATTTGTTTATAATTAAATGTTAGTAAGATCGTAAGTGTGCTAATAAGTTCTAGGGCAAACAATACAAATTTACATACTGTTTGTACTGTGCCGTTTACAAATGTTGATGAATGTTGTTATATACATTTTTCTAACGCGACATTTTAATAGATTATGAAGAAGCAAATGATTAATCTAAACGCTACCTTAGGACGTTATGGATGTAGGTTAAGACCAAAATTATTTTCCAAAAAAGATCTTTTTATATTTCTTTCTCTCTATCAAATTATTTAACAGTATCGTACTTCCGTCTTAACATAGATTTTTCGTATATAAATTAATATTAAAATTTATTCAATTAGTTCATTTAAGTGTGCCATTAGATTTCATTTATATTGAAATTGATTATTATGCTCGACGGCAAAATTTTTAGGTTAAATTTGGTAAGGATTGGAATCTAAATTGGACAATACTAATATATGACCATATTAATTTATTAACAATCCAATATGAGCTTAGATTTTAGTTGATATTGGAAGTCTGAATTTTATTTTGACACAGGGTGCCATTTTTAATTTCGATTACTGTCTTTAATGCCTTTACAAAAACCTATCAAAAATATTAGGTTCGGAAGCATTAGGTGACTTTTTTAACTTACGTTTCGTTCGACGACCGCCCGTGCTCATGTTTTGTCTATCTGTGATACATTTTGTTTATGAAATGTTGCAATAACGAGTATTATAGGAATCTCTTAGTAAACGATTAGAACTCTTGTAGTGTACGCTGTATTAGGGAGCCTTTAGCTTGAAAAGTTGCTAAAGTTGCACACTACGTGCTATTATTTAATGTTGACATGTCTCATTATAATATTGTTATGAATAGCACGTAATATTACATAAACATTTAAAACTAGAGTTGCCACGGATAGTGATTTGGCCGAATACCGAATATTCGGCTACGCTGTCGGCCGAAGCGCCTACCATTCGGCACAAAATATATGCTTTTGTTAGTAAGTTAAGTCGCAACCATCCATTACAACTATTTGCTAATGATTATACTTCTTCCGGGTGTAGCGTATAAAATTATTTGTTATTTTGTCAAGCTGATAACGTATGCAACGAAAAAAGTAATCGTGTGCTATCAATAAATGCTAAAAATCATGTTTTAATATAACACAACTAACACTAATAAATTTTACTTACTATTGTATTGTAGTTTAATAGTGAACGCGTGTGATCATCAGCCACATTTCATAATTAGGTATTAGGCCGAATACCGAATAGTAGCCGAATATTCGTGACATCTTTAGTTAAAGCACTAAATTGTGTCGTGACGCGTCAGAAATGCTCTTTTGACGCTTTACTATACAAAAGTATGTTTTCAGCCTTAGCTTCTCGTCTGATACACCAAATGCAGACGTATATGTTATGTTGTATGTGTATTTCAGTCGGTCCTGTTGTTTTATTATTAACCGCTGTAACAACGAGTGTTTCCGTCTCCTTGCATTCCTCACGCCTTTATATACTTCTATTTGTTTTTAAGTACAAAGAATAAATGATATATTAAATAAAATTGAATTTTATTACTCGCCAAAAGTTAATATTAAGCTAAATGAGATAAATAATCTGTAATTATTCTAAAGCTTAACTTAACTCGAAGACGTTTACGATTTTAATACTAAAAATCAAAGTAACTACCTACCCACTATTGAGAACAGTTTTAGATGGATAACGAGCATTGATCAAGTTTGTAATGGTTGCTAACTGTCATTGGCCGTCGTTTCTTAAAATTAACTGACACTTAATGAATGCATCGGTTAGTCTACCTATTATTTGAGTAGATCAGATGCCAGTTGAATTGCGTTAAAACTTCTCTTCGTACTTGTGAAGATTCTGTGATTTCGTTTCAGTTTGTACTATTTTTTAGACGTTGCCAACGCGAAAAATAACCAATTGCAATCATCTTACCACAAAATGTACGAACACGATTGCTTATTGCTCACTTCATCGATGCCTCAAAAATACCAAGAAGACCAACCACCGTCAGTAACGCTCATCATCAATCATTAGCCTGTAATAGTCCAATGCTGGACATAGGCCTCCGCTAATACGCCCCTATCCATTAGGGAGTTTCGGACCCCACGCTGGTCTAATGCGGGTTGGTGGGTGGATAGACTTCTTACATGCTCATCCGACGCATGGATCATCTTACTTTTCAGACAATTGGATGATCAGCCCAAATTGCCATAACCAACTAGGAAACAACAATGAAAATTTGTTGAGTCCTCGCAGCCACACGCCCATACCACTGGGCTACGGAGGCGTTCCGACTTGTTATTGACAAATTGTCGCCGAGATGTCATTGTCAATGTATCCGTTCAGAGGTCTCCAAAGTTGAAGACAAAGACAGCTGATACCTGAGGCTCAGTCAAGCCAGTCAAGGGATGAAGCATTGAAGAGTCAAGACCGAGGAGAATTCTTATAAAGTAGTTTCCATTTATATCAATACATCGCTGCATTCGATATAACAACCGAGAAAAGCACTTTGCCATATCGTCCGTAGAGGTCTCTACGGTGACCTTCTGGAAAAATCGCTTCTTTAGCGTCCGTGAACCTTTAAGTTTTTCTTTCACTTTCGGGAACAAGAATCTTGGAAAAATTTCGCTGTTGGAACCTCCATCACCACGACAACGCCTCTTCGCACTCCGCCGGATGAAAGATCGACTATTCAGTCATTTGTGAACTTATTATTAAAACCTCTTCCTTTTAGCTTATTAATACTTACAAAATAGGTCAAATCCATAAAAGAAGTATATCTTTTAAGGGGTAAATATCCATATCTTATTCAGATACAGAAGTACAGCAGAAAAAAAAAAGGTGGGCCATATACATTATACTATTCAGTAAAAAAATCATCGTTGTACTAAAACGTTGGACTAAAACCATACAAAAATCATTAGGACATTAGGACTAATCTACATATCTTATACAAATCAAAGTTAAAACAATGCGGGCTGCTTACCCGGTTGCCTGTAAAACAATATTATCCATAATCCGGATAGACATGAACAATGGGCCCTGCACCTCATCTCCCTCGGGCCGTGTCGGTTATCCGTCCCTTTGGACTGTGAGAGAGCGAACACGTGCACTCCGTTTTCACGCGTGCACTTGCGATGAATTCGGCATCGACTCGGAGAACATTACAATGGTAAAGAAAACGTGGGTCTTAGGGTATGTTGAAAAAAATTATATCTTACTTGTAAAATATTATTTTATTCGACAAAAAATCACTAACTATATTGCATCATACTAAACACCAGGTAAACGTGGAAAATATATTATTTGATACGACCTAGTGCCTTGAGGTGACATTTTGTTAGAGTATGACGGCTAATCATAGATAGGAATATAGAGTGCAATATTGTCGACACTGGACATTTATTGAGATTAACGATGAACAATAAAGTATTCACTTAAAGATATTTCACAAACCTTAAAGATTAACGATACAACTATATTAAAATACACAATAAACACATTTTTTTTTTAATAGAACTATAACAATAATAGGTGTGAGCATTATTTATTTATTTTATTCGCATCTCAATTGCTCATAATCTAAGTGAAGATTGACTAACCTCATAAGTGAAGATTTTTCTAATAGTTAAATTATCTTAAACCAACATATAATAACTTATAGCACCGATTCGAAAGAAAAACTACATGAATTTCGTGCGATAGACAAGAAAAAGCTATTCACAGATTATTTTTTAACGAACGGTGAAGTTTCGATTTGAAAGCGTATAAATGTTTCTATTAAAATCTGTAAGTGCTACAATATTTATTCGTTGACTTGTAATACTGTACATAATTAATTACTTAGAGGCTAAATTTAAGTACTACACTTTAGCTAAATTAGGCTCAGAATTGATTTAAACAAGGTAACCATAGTAACGAAGCGGTGACGTACGTGTCTGTCACTACACAAGTCAGCTATCACTATACCAAGTCACCTGTTACTATACAAGTCAGGTGTCACTATACCAAGTCACGTGTCACTATACCAAGTCACATGTCACTATACCAAGTCAGCTGTCACAATATAAGTCAGCTGTCACTATACACCAAGTCAGCTGCCACAATATAAGTCAGCTGTAACAATATGAGTCAGCTGTCACAATATAAGTCAGCTCTCACTATACAAGTCAGCTGTCACTTTACAAGTTCGCTGTCGCTTGGTTTCTGACATCTCTGCGACAAGTCACAAATATGAACGTTAGATGTACGACGACTCCGTTGCCATGGTTACTTGGATTCCGAGCGTAAGTCGGCCTAGATATAGAATAGTATATTTGTATCTATATAGCTCTAAATTCAAAGGTAAAAACCAAGTCGCAAACGCTCCATTTCAACTTGGACCGAAACGTGACTAAAGGTAAACTAGTGTAAAATCATATCAAAAATCATCGAGGGACATTAGTACTAATCTATATAGCCTATACAATCAGGTATAGGTGGTTATCTAGAGATTAAGACTTAGACATAGTATCAGACATGTATTTCCTTAACGCTAACGTGAAGTGCGGAGAATTAATAACTGCCTAGGAACCGAAAGATGTGTCGATAAATTCTCAATTGGAAACGAAGTTAAGCTAGTCGCAATTGTTTTTCTCGATTTTTTTTTTAACAAGATTTTATGACCTAACAATAAGCCTTTAAATTATTTGTTGTTTTCGGATCAGCCGTACTTATCGAATCCAAGAGAAATTAAAAAAAATGTAAAACATATAAATAACAAAAAGTAGGACAAACATTCCATTATTTTTGCAATCGCATACCATGAAGAAGAAAAAACTATGGTAACAAAATATATATACGATTATAAAAGTAACACACTATATCAAATATACAAATTTACCGCCAAAACAAGACGATCGGTTCCCGCCAGTTTTGAAGTAGAATTTTAATGTACGGTTTATTAAAATGAGACTTAAAATAGATGTAAACGCAGTAACGCACAGGAACAAAAAAGCGTCCTACGTATGGTGTTGTTATTAGTCGATGACCGCGTATAAACGGCCAAATAACATCGTGTACAAACAAGTGCACACGAAATATGCGGCCATACAATATCGGTACGAACTGATAATGCACGACCACGCATTGTACAGCTAGATATTTGGAAGCCAACATGACGGCCTGAATCTGCCAGAATACCATCGATCAATCAATGTAAACGACGATCCCATCAGCCAATCAATCTAAACCATAAATGGCAGAACAATTTATATAAGGTATCCAACAGAAGAGATGTGTGGCCGTGTATTATATGCCGGTACCGACAATCCACGGTAACGCAATTCGTACACATATTTGTACACGGTGTACTCGGCCGTTCATTACCATGGCCGTACAATATGCGGATCTGCGAAGAAGGCAGGACGTAATACGTCACTTCGTTGCTATGGGTTACTGTGTACATCCATTCCAAATTGAAAATGGCTACACGAAAGAATAGTTTGCTTTACAACGATATGTGCTCACAAATATGTCGATCGTAATTAGTGCATTAACGATAAAGCTTTAACTATAACTAACTATACTAACGCCAAACTAGACATGAAATTTATACAAACAAAGTAATGACTAATGTTATTGGCTCCGACTTAGAAGTCGCCGTACAATACCCAACAATAAGGCCATTGGACTTTGTGTTCATAAATTTGAGATCTTGCTTGGCTTTGTTCTAAGTATTAAAAAAATAAATGCAGAAAATAGACCTTTCATTAGGCGCTGACAGCCTAATAATTATCTATGAATGTTATATTAAATCTCATGCAACCTCTAAACAGAAACATAACACGAAACGAATCAACGCTCTCCTTTATTCTAAAAATTGGTCTACGAGACAAATTACACTACACGAGGATGTAAAAATATATAAAGAACCTAATTTAATTTAAATAACGTGTTATGTCAATCAAATGCGTATATTTGGTAAAGTCAACTTGCTTTTAAACACTTGGTTGTAAATTCGTTCCATTTCCACCGTTTGTTTTTCATAAATTGACGCGTTAGCTAGCAATATTTTTTATTCATTTCGATTTATGTGTGCCGGCCATTGCAATCAAATCACCAGCTTTAAAACTTATTCATTTACTAATAATTCCGCGGCTAACCGAGATATAAAACATCTTTATACAAAATTAGACATTGTGAGTTACCAAAACAACAAAAATATAATTTGATATTTCATTTTGATTTTATGAGAGTATGCTAATACCTCTACAAAAGGAGCAGCATATTTTCTGCCGCCCGTAAATTAAATTTATATCATGACGTACAAAATCGGTCCACCGACCAACCCGCACTGGACCAGCGTGGTGGGATACGGCCCAAAACCCCCTAATGGATAGTTGTGTATTAGGGGAAGCCCATGTCCAGCAGTGGACTATCACAGGCTGATGATGTAGGTCTTTTATAGCTCAGAAAAAAAATCAAGGCCAAAAAACTTTACAACCTGCACTTTTCAAAGAATCTCATAGAACACGCATAAATTTATATTTGATATCATAACCATGTAGCTACTTGCAATGGCCGACAATTCCGCATCACTCATAATACCACACTCGCAACATTTAGCACCGACTTAATTTATACTAATGAAAAAAATACTTTATTACTAAAATACAACATGTCACAACGAAAACAGTCAAAAGTGCATGTCGACTAGATTTCTCCCATAGTCTAAGAACAATTAGATCTATTTTTTATTATTACATAGTTATTTAATATTATACGCAAAACGAATGTAATATGCAAAGGCTAATTAAGACTTGCAATTTGTATAGAAAATCAACTAATGTCAAACCGTAACGACTCTAAAACAAAACAGTCCAAGTATTGTACGGCCAGATGATCTGTGTACAAACAAAAGTCAAATGGAATTTCATTGCACACGGAATATCAGGCCATGCAATATCGGTACGGTCTGATAATCATAAATCAATCATTTGAAACCAACATGGCGTCCATTCAGCTAATTAATCTGTCAATATCCCATCAAACTAAACCAAAGGTAACAAAACAATCTATTGACCAATGCACATGTTTGTACACGAAATATTTGCCGTGCATTATCGAACAATACGCGGACTCAAACAAACATCTTGCATTATCGGATCTGTGAGGTCTTTCAGCCACAAAATAGTTTGACATCAGACCTTATTGACATAAATTATGGACCCTATTTGTTCTGGAATAGTTTGTCTACTGATAATTTATATTCGAAGCTATGGATTTTTTCTCTTTTTCATTACAAATTCAAAGAATTTATTCATGATTATGTGCATATCTATGTTTAAACAATAATATTTTAAATACATACTGCAACAATAAGAAGGGAGAGTCTTCAGAGTCTTATCGTCTCACTTAAGTACTTTGCATTAAACTTTATGTGATGACATATTTTATTGATAAATCTATTTTTGATATATCTTTTTAATAACTGCATCTAATGCAATAGTTTAACAATGTTTTAAAATTTTTCTACTTTGGCACAATAAATTGACGCCTTAGACTACAGATCATAATTCAATTAAAACTATTTCAAATAATATACTAAATTGAATCCCCATTTATCCCACTGTTATTTTTTTTAAAACAATGATCAAGAGCACAAGAATACCATTACTCAAATTATTTATAATAGCAAAAAATATACCAGAATTGTTTTTATTACAGAACTTGTTCTTATAGAGTACAATGAATTAATAGATGTTCACACCAAAACATATATCCACAAAGACCTTATTTATCAGTTTACCCATGTCCAAAGTGTTTCAGACTTGTAATTGCACAGTAGCCTCTGGATTGCCAAACCAAAATTTCAGTACTAGAAGTCTCATATACTTGGTGTTCAAAAACATAATTAAGCCCGCATATGCATATAAATTTTTACAATTAGTAAGACTGTGATTAGCTGGTATCCTGCTGGGGTAAAAAGCAAAATGTTACCACATAGAAAATATTCTGATTTAACGCGGGGGCGATGCGGCTGCGATACGTTGACGAAGCCTGGCAAACTTGCCGTGAACAACTCTCAGCTGCGTTCGAAGCCTCGATGATAGCTCCCTCTGCAGAGCTTGTACTTCCATCAGCTCTCTTCTCAGCTGCTGATAATCCGAACGCACCTAGAGGTCACACAGTATATAAGTAAATTGTAAAGAAATTTTTGTGCAGAAAAGACACTTTATTCAATAGCGGAATAGCAAAATTCAATAATTGATGTGCTTTTTCGTCATTAGAGCTTTAAATTTCTTATTTTATGCTATTGTTTTCTACAAATTATATATTTAATGGGTCATTGACAATGTTAGTTAAGTTACACATCTGTATTTAATGTATTTTATGACTTTTTTAAGTGAGATAAAATTTTACCCTCTGCACATTGAAGGTCAATAAATAGAAGTATTTGCATATAAAAATGTTTTTTTTAAATTGTAAAATAATTATTTTAAGCTACTGTTTTTATAAGCTCAATATAAACGTTTATAATAAAATGTTTAAAAAAACCACACACATTTGTAATAAATTTAAAATATTTTTTCACTCAAGACCTAAAAAATTATAATATTTACACATATTTGCACAGTAGACTGGTCTATTACCAATAACCTCTCATTTCGACCAAGCATTACTCTATCAATTGCTTAAACCTTATTAATGAAATGTATATGGTACAAGATACCATTAGAAGTATTGTATGAGTATGAAGAAAAAGGTTGAACCGAACATTTGAAGCCAATATCAGTTGTGTCTGTTATATCACCAAATAAAATAGGTTCTTATGCAAAATTTTACATTTCCCAATTTCTTGTTTCAGAGACATAAAACATTCAATATTTAAAAACTACTTTTATTCTATCATGCTACTATTCTTAAATAATTTCAATATTTCTTAGTATATTAGTCATTGAACAGACACAAGGAATACTAAAAATATATAAATAAAATGAACAAATATGATGAGACTTGTAACAGTTTGTGTATATCACATTGTCAGTTCTGCAGCAAGTATTTTGTTAAGCCTTATTTATGAAGCATGTTGATACGGCCCTGTTTCAAAAGGATTTTTTGGACGATCGGCTTAAACTCTGTACCACATTTAAGCCTGTCTACGTCAATAAGCATGACAGCTACAACTTTTGACTTTTCACTTGAGAAAGGAGACAACCGTTTGCGGTATGCGACATTAATTATGAAAATGAAAAGTCAAAAGTTGAGAGCAACATGACACTTGTACATTAATAGTTCTCTGACCTTTATTCAACCCTATAATGCAAGGGGCTGAAAAACAAACAAGTATATTTAGAATCTAAAAATAACACATCTGATTATAAACATAATCATATAACCTTTATTGTTAGAAGGCACAGCAGGTTAATTTTTTTAAATAATTTATTAGTAAGTAAAGAATACTGTACTATTCTTTTCCTTTATGATAACTATATTTACATATGATTATTTATTATTATAACTTTTTTAATCAACATTCTGATCAATTTTCTTTAAATCAATGGTTCAAGAACAAATTTTGGTTAATCACATTTCAATTTAGTGAAATAATCCCATCAGAACAAAGAGTTTAAGTTTAAATATTATTTGTCAAGAAGCATAATATAACAAAGTAAAGTAATTTAAATAATCCTACCTCGGATACTGATTTGAGCAAATTCATGACACAGACTTCCTGATTGTCCACAGGTTCAGCCAGCTGTTTTTCCATGTTGTCCATCTTCCATTCCATCATATCTAGTTGTTGATCCGTGCATTTCACCTTTAATAGATTTAATATAATATGGGGACACACAAACTCAAAAAGTAACAGTAATAGTTGATGAGTAAAATAATTTACATTTACGCAGATTTGTATTTTTTCATGAAAAAAAAGGGTTTTGTGATAGACAATAATAAAACATCAAACAAGTGTAAAGGAGAATTTGTAAATTTTACCTACTTGGAATTACTTTAATACTACTTTAAAAGAAAAGAGTTGTTAAATTCCACATTTGTAAGAAAGTTGTGGACCAAAAAGTGGTGGACCATACTTGGAAAAAAATCATTATTTCCAAGTATGGTCCACCACCTTGTCATGCCTTTACCCTGCTCATAAAATTAACTTAAATTTCACTCAGAATGTTGGCTGGCTTGCTATAAGCTAAGGTATATCATATATTGTACTGTGTTTCATCATCATCATGATCATCATACAGCCTAAAAAGGTCCACTGGTGGTCATAGGCCTCCCCATGAGCCACCAAGAAGCATAATTTTGAGTCACCGCATCCACCAACTTCCTGCACATTTGCACAGGTCATCGATCCCTCTTGTGGAGGTTCCTCCATTTATAGTACGTATTAAATGCATTCTATAAATTAGCATGATTTCTTATTCTACAAAATATTTTTTTTTGTGATTTCATTAAAGCCCTGTGTAATTTTGACTAATTTAAAAAAAACCGATCACTTTTTATAATTACGTGCGTCACGTTACGTTAAAATTGATTAAGTGTGGTTTGCGTGATACACAATTTCATAAAATTTAAGATATAAAAATCACCTTTCATAAATGAAAAATTTACGAAAATGAATATTTATTTAGAACACAAGACAATATTTGGATACGGTATCTTGAGATTTAAGAAGGAATTCATGAGCGTATGATTGCCCTTTTCATTTCTCACAGCAATTATTAATATAAAGGAGGCGGCTCGTTGACCTAAATAACGTGCCTCTGTTACTCCCTGTTTACTTAAGGTAAAACATGCACGAATTAAAAATTGCTTACTGTCTCTTCCAACTCTTCCATGGTCACTTCTTTTTCAGTCATTGTGACAAAAAACAATAATGTAAAAATATGTAAAAAAAATTAAAAGCTAATTAAAGGCGAAGAAAAATCGACCATTTTCAGTTCAGTAGAATTGACATTGACATCTGGAACTTATGTTCTGCTAGAGATATCTATATATCACTAACGCATATAAATATCGATACAGCCTGGCAAGATTTACAGTATCGATATTCTTATAAAATTATTCCAATGGATAAATATTTTAATGGGAATAATTGCAATTTAAATAAAATAAACCTATTTCATGCTTTGTTTAAATAGATTGGAGTACTATTATATTATTTTGTTAACTACAACTGATGCGCAAAGTCGCAAAAATGTGTGAATTTGCGCCATGTAACAGTCAAGAGTGGTTGAAAGAGAGTAGTTTAAGCAAATCTTAAACTTTTTTGAGGCTGAAATTATTTCTGTTTTGGTGCAGATCATGCGATGATGTCAAAGAATCCTACTTTCTTTCAACTTGCCATTTTCGCAAGTTATCATGGCGTCGGCTTCGAATCCATCTAGATTTACCTGAATAAAGCGTGACAATCCAACAAATCTGACCTCAACGACCAAAGGGTTAACTGCATTGCAACGGATGAATTCAGTACCATAATCATCTTGGTTTCTGAGGTAAAGTAAACTGCATTGTATAGATGAATTAGTTGTCAGTAATTGTTTTAAGCAGGGCCTTAAAACATCCTACAACGACTGGACCTCTAAGGACTTGCTTGACAACCAAGACCGACATTTTACATGCCCCTCCGACACATGAAACATATTACTTTTTAAACAATCGGGTGATCACCGTAGTCCTTATTGACAAGAAAGTAACGAATGCACAAAGATGTTTACCCGCGGGATTCGAAACCACGATCGGTCAATATTTAAAGCCTACCCTTACAGGTCTGGAACGTAAAAGGAAGTATGTACTTTAATATTACGATCAATGCTATTTAAATATTCTGACCTTGATCCATTGTTTAGGATGCATAGCTTACCCTTATATATTTATTATTAGGTCAAGGAATAATGAACTAAAATTATTGATTAAGGAGGGGGGACAAGTAACATGTTACTTGTTTAAATATTTTGTGAACACAACAAATATACGCTGAAGAGGACAAAGTGCTACTATTAAGAATAGCTTGCATGACTTAGTAGGATTCTAAACAAACGTTGTGCTAGTATCATTTGCAGATTAAGGCTAGTAAATGCCTGTCCCCTGTTCATCTTGCAAAGCTACACATAAAAAACAGCTCTCTCTGTGAGTGTGGACTAGACGAAGGAACACTTGACCGTATATTTTTCAATTGCCCCAGACAATCCTCTTCTGTCTATGACCAGCTTTTTTTTTGTAGGTAGACGAGCAGTCGGGCCACCTGATGGGAAGTGGTCACCAACACCCATAGACGTTGACAATACCAGTGGTATCGCCGACGCGCTGCCTACCGTGAGACATAGGGTGTTAAGTCTTGTTTGCCCAGTAAATACGCTGGCTCCGGTGCCCTTCAAACCGGAACGCAGCAGTGTTTTCACACTATTGCTTCGCGGCCGAAATAGGCACCGCGGTGGTACCCACCCAGACGGTCTCCTGTAAACAGGGGACCTACCACCGGTAAACCGCTTCTTCCCCAAATTCCGCGTCCCACCAATTTAAAAACTTAACTATCCTATGTTGATTCCCTATTTGTTAAACTTTAGCTTGTTTGTTTCATAACCGACTAACCCCTTGTTAAATGTCTCTTTTTGTTTTAGATACATTGAAAGAGACCATTGTGGTGTATTATCTCAGCAAGTAACCAATTCTTAGTTTTTAACTGTGACCTTGTTCATTTACGAAGCCTGTTACATATAGCATGGCCTAATCTAAAACTTAACGTTGGCGAAATCTATAAGGAAACACCATGAATCCAAAGAACTGAATTAAACTAACTTCATAGGATAAGACTGGTAGAAAGAAGTTTGGTATATACAAAAAATGTATACAGAAAAGATATTTCTTTTAGGATTTATGTATCATATTTAGCCTGCGGTTATGAACATTTTGTATTCATAGTCTTGTTGATATTATGACATGAACAACACAATGATTTAGTGGGTCTGGGATATAAATGATAACAGTGCATTGCAATTTATATACATTTATTAGTCTTTACGAGCAAAAGACGTAGACGATAATTTGAGATGTGTCATATGGTTTATTTATAAAACGCATCACAATAAATCTCTTCCTGTACCATCCGATGGTAGATATCCACCAAAACTCACTCTGAACAAAACATTCCTTCACTTCTCACAATTCAGTCTAAAAACCGTGTACCACTCTACATTAAGAAACATTAAAAAACGAAGCTAGAAAAATAACGAATCCAACAGCAATCTGAAGCTTAAAAATCCTGAAAAGTCTTACTAATAGATTAGATTATTGGAAATCTGTTTGGGTTATAACATTGAATATACATTTTCCTTTCTCTAACTGCTATCATGTGCACATATATATGCTGCGAGCCTTACATAAGACCATAATGGAGTCATAACAATGGAGGTTTGTATAAATCAAATTAGCCGTCATAAAATTCGTATACATCATACAACATCGATATAAAATTGAAACGGGATACTTCACAAATTACTCGGTGAAAGTACGGAGTTATTTGTCAGCTTTTGTCTCGGAGGGTGCTCAAATATCTTGTCATAAAAGTTGCCTCGACCCTACATTTACCTTAACAGAGATTACTAAAGACTAGGACCTTCGACCGCCAATCTACTATTTACTTCAGTGGGTGTACACCATTCGTGATACACAGTATACATATTCGACATTGAAACCGATCGACCGACACGGTTCCGGCGCCACGCCGCGTCACTAACGATTACTAATCACAAAGAGTAGGAATCCGCCCTTGTGGCGGTATAAATACGAGTTAATCTAAATAAGTTACGCTCCGCCCGTCCAGAGAGAGAGAGAGGGCTCCGCGCGAGGCTACTCTTCACCGCCGCCTCGTCCCGGCGCTCATTTGAGGGCGTCCGAAGGCTCAAAGGTCTGCTCCGTCACGGACACGGCGTCCGAGGACAGCGCCTCCTTCAGCGTCTCCACGCAGTTCTTTGGGATTACGGTGCCTGCGAATGGAAACGGTCCGTCGTAATCTAGCCAATCCGTCAACGAACGAGCAAGTGAAAGGAGAGAGGAGAGGCACGCACCGACGATCTTCCTGCCGTCGTCGGTCTTGATGCGCACCACCTGCATCTTGTGCAGCGAGGCCCTCGCCGCCAGCGCCGCCTCCATGCGCGCCCACACGGCCAGCACCGAGCCCGCCAGCACGTGGTGCGTGCGCACGCGCAGCCCCACCTCGCACTCGCCGGCGTTCCTGCAGGCGCTGCGCCAGTAGGCGTGGCTGCAGACCCTGAGCGAGGCGGCGTACTGCGCCTTCCACGCGCCCTCCGCCTCCTCGCTGCTCACGCGCTTGTACTTCTTCTCCAGCTCGGCCAGCGACTCCGAGCGCAGCTGCAGGCCCGTGTTGGGCCTGGGGACAAGCGTCGGTCATTTCTCTGTTTACGGGACACAACAGGAGTAGATACACCTCCAGGCCTTCAGACTGCAATTATGTTATAGAAATAACTTTCATCTTCGCGTGGATTGCGCTCTTATAAACGCAGTCGTATAACGCAAGAAAGTGAACATTCATAAAGATTTAGACAGTGATTTAGTAGACCAGTAATTTCCAACTGCTTTTAATAAAATTGACGTGGCGATTCCACTGTGAATGACGCGATGGTGATCCTCCTGTACATAATAAAAGCAGTAAGGCGTAACAAAGTAGTTTCAGTGCTTCTCACCTCTTATCTCTCACAGGAATATGGAAGTGTTTTAATTTTTTATTTAAATACGACACCAGCAGTACACACATTCAACATTAGTAAGCAACATTAATGTGTTATTAAATTCTGATGCATGTACTATATTAGGTGACACAGCATTGATACAGTTACATCATTTAAAAATCGTGCGTTTACAGAATAATATAACTAGAATAAAACAGAACAATAAGTAATTTATTACTAAGAAAAGGTATACATAAATAGAATGACTTAGTTTGTATGTAACTAACTAAGACATTGTATTCCAAATCATCAAAGTAGTTACATATAATGTTCTTAAATTTTTTAAAACTATGTTGGAGGATGTCTATATGTGGTAGTTCATTAAAGACGGAATTATATGAGTTGCACATGCGAGTGGGGGTAGGGGTGTGTAGGCCTAAATTTGTTTTGTGTCAGGAAAAGTTTTGTTAAGGGATGTCTGGGAAAATAGTATGGAACATTTAGTGAAAAGTTTCCTAAAAACTCACAACAATTTGTATGACTATTATAATTTTGTGCATGAATAGGAAATTGTGTAATTCACAATCTCTTCTGTTCTTTAGCGAAGTAATATTAAAATATGTGAGATGATGATGGCATGGGCACCTGTGCGATATTCCAGGAGAAATATATGCGATATGCCTCGTGAAGGCTCTCTGAATATGCTCAATTCTTTGAGAGTGAATTGCATACCATGGATTCCATACCGAACTAGCATATTCTAGCTGGCTTTTGCTAATGCAAACACTTTTAATATTTCTTATAATAAAGCCTGTGTTTTTAAAGTACTTCTTGGCCCAACTACCTCCTTATTTGATTTGGACAAAACAATAACAAGTGCAATTAAACCAAAGCTCCGTCTCGACAGCATATTCTCTCTCACCTGTATATCTGGAACATCATGTCCTTCTTGGTGAGCTTCTCCTTCCTGTGCGTGGAGTGCGCCGCGACGCAGAGCACGGCCGTGTGCTTGCTGTTGCGCGCCTGCAGCGACAGGTAGAAGCCCTCCTTGGGGCCGGACAGCTCGGACTCCTTCTCCAGCGCCTCCAGCCAGTCCATGCCGCGCTTCGATCAAAATAATAATAATGTAATTTCGTTCAATCTATATCGTATATCCATAAGCAAATACCACAATAGCAAAGGATAGCTCACCTCCGTCTGCACGGTGTGCAGCTCCACGGGCGCCCTGCCCGTGGCGTGGCGGCGCAGGAAGCGCACGCACTTGACTCTGCGCACGCTCTCGCCCGCGCTGCCCAGGTCCAGGATGCCGAGGTCGAAGCGCCCGCTGCGCTTGGCTGGGGACCGGGTTCCACTGTTACTTTTTTTTGACTCGGATGTTATGCTTCCAGACTCTTCTCTTTGATGTGCTTCATCTAACACAGAGTTCGCGAGAAGCTCCCGTCCCCACGAACTAGGTGACCAACATTTTTTGCTTAAAATGAGGGCCACACGTACAGAAGGTACGTGGGTTAGGCATTTGTTTATGTCTCCTAAGGATCGTCGACGACCGGTTTAAGAACCGGGACGCCGACTGTCTGGCGACTTTATTAATTGTGGCTGGGGCGGTGAGAACCGCCCTGGAACGCGGGTTATCTAGTGTACGCGGTGTGCTGTGCTCGTAAGCGAGGGCGAACTACAGGTGAATGTGTCTATCCCTAGTTGTGTGGTGTGTAAGTTAGTTAACGGACCCCGTTGGGTCCGGAGTCTCGAGCGACCACTTCCTCGTCCAGGTCGAGGCCAACGTTTCTGGTCTACGCTTTTGACTAGACGCGTTTGGATCGGCCGTATACGTTGCTGTTTTTACCAGCAGAGGGTTACTGTGGTTGACTACTTTATCTATGTGTTTGCGCGTTAACTTTTTAAGATGCTCGGGGAGTGTTGGCCATTTGCAGTCGCTGTGTAAATCTATGTTTCGTTCGTACCACTGCGCCCCGGTGGCGCGGCGGATAAATTTGTTTTGTACTACTTGTAGTTGTAGTAAATTTATATTTGAGCGACATTTTACTGTGAGAATTCGTTAGGTGATAGAGTCTGGTCGAAACGAACAGAGCCTTTCTCCTAGTGTCCTGAATATGACTTTTGAAGGACATGTTGCAGTCGAAGGTCACGCCTAGGTATTTGGCCTTCCTTTCCCATGGGATCAGTTGGCCGTAAAGTTTTAGCTGCCCTAGTGTCTAGTGTCGGCCTGCGCGTGGCCTTATCCTGACGCCTGGGTTGAGGACCGGGGGTATCGTGTAATCATATCACTGTTACTTGTGCTATCGCTTATTTATACCTCATAATAGTGAAATAAGTATGCATTGATGAGATTAATGATATCACTTTGTTCTTGTGGGTCACAATGATTGTATCTTCAAGTGTAATTTAGCTTCTAATATGGGTGATAATGTGTAGGTTTACATGAGTTACGTTTTCAGCACGATAACAAGCAACAACTAACGTAAAAAATATTTAGTCCACTTTCGTAAAAGTATTTGTACAATTTAAACAATGATTACCTTGCTCCATGACCGCGGCCAGTGTATCCGTGAAGTACTTGAACAGCCTGTTTTGTAGTTCAACCGGCATTCCCAATATCCTATTTAGGAACTTTGACATGTTGTTGTAGTCCTGTGAAATCAAAAAAAAAAAATATGCAGATTCTATTTTATAAACAGATCATAATTACATAAACTTGCCAATGTATACATGGAGGTATTCAATTTTAAGAACCTTGTTTAGATACAGTATACCTGGAGCGCTGGCGCTTTAAGCGAAAGCGTTAGCTTGACACTAAAGAGCCACCCAACATACACCATAACAAGGACAGCGAGAAGAACATCTCCGGTGCGCTAACGCTGTTCATTATTAGCTTAACGCCCACAAGCGACCCAGTATCCACTACAAAAGAATCTGCGCAATGCTCGAGGGAGTCCCCTCCGCGCGTTCGTTCTGATCATAAAAAAAACAGACTCGCAGAGACTAATCAATGTTCGAAACCAAAAAGACACCGTTGTACGGACTGAGCAATGCTATGCTAATGCTGCTAGCTAGACGAGTACTAGCAATATCACAGGCACTGAGCAATGCTCTCACCTTGTCCAAGGAGAGCACCCCCGGCGCGCTTTCGCTGTTGACGATGAGCCCCACGCCCACCAGGGCGCTGGCCACGTCCTGGAAGAAGTCGCCGCCGTAGTCGCGCGGGGGCGCCACCAGCGGCGTCTCGTACTTCATTATCGCCTTCATCACCGCCTCCAACGCGGTGCGACCTGAAGCCGATAGAATCGTTTCCTTAGTTCCAGTAGTCAAAGCTACATTTCAATTTTTCTTTGCATTTGTTCCTATTTCTAGACCGTCATTGAACTAAATCAAATATAAATTACTCTAATTTGAATTCTGTCCATATGTTTAGGCACTATTAATAGGGTTACAGTATTTACTTTGTCTTTTTACCTTCTCATCTCTAACGTGAAGTGATTTAAGCCCGAAAGACAGACAAGCTTCACGAAAGTGAGTTAGTCGACTCTTTTACACTGTAGCCCATCAGACGAACACTCACCATACTTGTTGTCTATATTGAACTGGCTGAGGTCCCTGGTCTCGGTGGCGCGCCGGTCTCCGTGCGTGAGCGCGCCGAGCGACTCGAGCCGCTTGGCCACCGTGGACGCGAAGCGCCTCTCGCCCGCGAGGTCCGAGATCAGGAAGATGTATTCGGGCGCGTTCACCTGGTTGGAGCGATGCGTGCGACCTACAAGCCAAAGAGAATTCATGACCTAAACTAACTTTAGACAGGTGAGAGACTTTCTTTCTTAAGCCGTAGTAGAGTGTCTGATTATCATTAAGTTTACTTGTATTAGAAGTTACTGATAGATATCTTAAATCATATTAGCAGATATATTTGAACATATTTTAGATTGATAGATGCTTTAGGTCTATCTAGATATCTTATAAAAGTTCCAATCATTTTTTTTGTCTGTTTAAATACTTAATATTTAATGTATTTAAATAATGCTATGGAAAAATATATTACCAAACTGTTGTATTGCTCTGTCGGCTGACCATGGCAACTCTAAGGTAATGTGAACTCGCCGCCTTTGATTTCGCGCTCTGAAAATGGAAAATACAACATATTCAATTTACTATGCATCTAAAATTTTAGTAAAACACTAATGATTAAAGTAAATTTACACTAAATTATTTCTATTGCTTGACGAATATTATACATTATTAAATAAAATTACTTTACGGATTTTATCGCGTTTATGATTTTATACCGTCTACCCGTGACCACGGCCGCTGGAAAGTGTTCGAAACGTCAGAATTTAAAATGTAAAATAAACGCGATAAAATCCGTCAAGTAATTTTTTAATAAATTTACACTGTCAATTGGAAAAAGGAGACTTTAATGTTCAGCATAAAGGCATGATCGAAATTGTTCTTCTGCGATTTATTTAATCAATTAAATTCTTATGCTACAAATACCATAGGTGGATAAATTCTTGCATGTCTGTAGACAATAGACGTGGGTCGTTACGTCACTTTTAAGAAACGAAACGTAACCGGCTACGTGGACGGCGTCGCTTGTTTTAAAACTAGCTACTTTCATCCAGTTACTGTGCATACATGTTTCACAACTTTACGGTTACGTACGTTTCTCAACTATACGGTTACATACGAAACGATAATAACGGTTTCGTGTTTGATGCTCAATAGTTAAATCAATATATTTACTTTTCGTTTTCTGCATACTTTACTCCGGTTTACAATTTTAAAATTTTATTGATTGATTGGTGTTTACTACGAAACTATTATCTGAATAAAAATATTTCTACTGGCTTGTTTAAAATTAAATTTTATTGTTACAATGACGATGATTAATATTTACTGTTTATTTTCACTTTTGTCGTGTTTACACTTCTGAACGATTTTATTATAACTATCTTTCACTCTTATATACACCATTCAGTTACTTTGTTTGTTCAGCTACTTAAATAAAATTCTTTATTTTGTTTTATTTTACTTTTGATTTAAATAATTGCTGGTTTCCCGGAATCGCAAGGCATTACTTGCCAACAGGGGTCACACGAATGTGGTATCTGTCTGTGTGTATTAGTCATACCTATGAAAATTAAATGCGCATAAATTGACCCATTTAATTTTCATAGGTATGCATTAATAGGCACGCATTTAGTCGACTCTTGCTTACTCGGCAAGTTTCGATCTGCCATCTCTCTCGCACGGCCCATCGGTAGGCAAGATGCGAAAGAAATATAGCGCTTTACGCTCACTCAACTGACGAATGAAGACGACGACGGCCGAGTTCGCCTGAATCACGTGTTTACAAAAATAACTACTTTTAATTTGACACGAAACGGTTATTGCGTTTCATAACGCGTAACCAGTTATTGTAACTGATGACGTGAAATAACGCTCACGCCTACTAGGCGTCCGTTATTTACGTTACTTATTGACTTTTACCTCCTGTCGCTCTGCAGTGAGATACCACTGGAGGCGGCCTCCGAGATGATGGCCACGTCTTTCTCGCCGTCCATGAAGCGCTGCTTCTCTGTCAGGTTTAGGGTTTCCAGGGGTACGTCCGCTTCAGAGCGGCTCTCATATAGGATCTGGCCGTCCTCTGTTTGCACCACACGACCCTTGCGACCAGTCATCTGAAATAAGTTTTTATAGTTAGTAAAGGATAATTCGGCAATGGCATTTGGTAAATTAAAACCAGTTTAAAAGTTAAACAAAATGTGGCTCGTAAAGATTTTTTTAAACCTTTTTACACATATACACATCTATTAAGTGTATATATCACTGAATATGTAACTGAGTGATCATGGGAGCCATGCGATCCATACGCAAGCAGAAACAAGATTCCTACACAGCGGTGAAGGCGAAACGGAAGGAAGATAGGTGACTCCATACTTATAGTCCCCTATTTTGTCATGTGGGGACGCCAATCTGCGTCGTAGCGATTAGGTATAGCGAACTGGGGGCATCCACGGCTGCCTCAGTCAGCATATGGAGTATACGATCTAGGAGTAAAGAGTGAGAGCCTTCACCTCCGCCACGTTCTCCGTGCCGCCCAGCTCGTCCACCAGCTGGTCCAGCGTGTTGGGCGGCAGGCGGCGTCCCAAGCGCTCGATGGCCGCCAGCAGCTCCTCCTTCATGCTGCACGCGCGCTCGATGGCCGAGCGCGGCGGCGGCTGGCTGCGCGCGGGGCCTGCCACGGGCGATTCACTTTTAAATTGTCTATTATGAGCACTAGATGGTGACAATTTAATTAAACCGATCGACTCATAAACACTGTTTCTTCAGTTTGTGCAATAAATTATTCATCTGATTGTGGCAATAAACCTTTATCTTTATTAATCGACTGAGTTTCTTAGTACATCGGACACCGGCGGAATATTGAAATTTAGTAGTGGAAGCAAATAAATTAAGCACACGAAATTACCAAATTCTCAATGTGGTACAGCGGTGAACAACAAAAAGCCGGTCCGGACATTGGTCGCTCAGAGATAACAATACCCATTTCTGAAAACAGAAACGCCTTACAACACATATGTCCTTGCCTCGCATGCGCTCGCGAGGGACGCGCCCTAATTAAAGGACTTTACATAGAATATTACATTTCTTATAGTAAATACCGTAAAAATAAATAAGTGTTATAAAAAATTTAAAAACTCGTAACAGAAAAAAGGATCTTATCATAGGAGTCATGATCAACCATTAGAGAAAGAAATGTGTAATATATGCAATCAGAATGATTTTGTCAATCACAAAAATGTTGAGAAATTATATAATTAATAGAGCTACACATATAAATAGAAAACTGAACTACCAAAGAAATTCTACAAGCTTACAATAATACCATGTCGTCGGTCTAAATATGTCTGACACAACGGGTACAGCTGATGCCTACTAAATTAAACATATAATTTATGTTAAGAAATTATGACGTCAAACACTGATGGCTCTTAGCCTCCTGACCCCTGAAGATATTTTTTTTGTCAAAATATTTTGGTATTTCGAATAAGGGTTATTTTTAATTTAGAATTAAAGGGAAAAATAGAAAAAAATATTAAAGATAGATATTTTTTATGTATTCATCACATGGTAGAAGGACGTTTGACAGACAATATCAGTGTTGCTGAGTATTTGATTCATACGCCACGGTTGTCAGCTATTTAATATTTAGTGTAAATAGTGCGGAATTATTTTTTGTTTTTAATGTTTTATGAGTAATACGCAGGGTGTCAGGAGGTTAGAGTAACATCAGTTATAAGACACCAGGAAGCTACGGGTTAAAATATGATTAAACATCTTTACTATTTATTATTTTAGTTCACCTATAACTTTTAAAAGGCATATTTAAACCGACGACTATGGTGAAACAGACAGATAGTTACCTAGGTACAATCCATTGGTCCCAACGGGCGTCCCGGTGAGGCTGTGACCACCCGCTGTGGTGACGGTGACAGTCGATGGTGCTGCAGTGCTGTTCTTTCTCTCGAACATTGTCTCGATCTTGTCTTGGGTGCTGGCTGGCTTCTTCTTAGATGCGGACGTCTTCTTCTTCTTGGCGGGCTTCTTTTTGCGACCGATCCATGGATCTTAAAGAAATGCAAGCATTCAATTTATTATTTATTACATCACAGTTAAAATAGGGCTGGTATCAGTCGATCATTTCGTGCAACCCGGGTCGATCATAACCCATTATCTAGACAATCGAATCACAAACATCGATTCTCTAGCAGGTCGTCGGTCGTGTGCAGCATCGAGTTATTTTGTGCTAGTCAACGATCGCGGGTGTTACTGTAATTCACGTGGGGTTTGTGTCGCGACACATTCACTGGGACATCAATTTGTATACTCAAATCTTAAGCTCCAAATTGATTTTTATTATGTATAATAGTTTAATATAATATTTGAAATATCTTTGTCTATTTAAGTATTTATTAAGCTAATACATAAATATTATCAATTCACCTAATTCTTAATTATACGAAAATTGTAATTATAAACACTATTACTTAAGTCGCAAATTATATATCGCTTATAACTGTGGATTATTGGTTACCGACCACGCTACTAAAAATTTATTCATAAATGCGCGCACCGGTTCGCGTCTAGTCTGCGGCTTACTATACCTACTGACCCGGTATCCGATCACAAAGTCTGTCATTTTCATTTCTCGGTTATTTCAACTGCTCAAGGTTACTTTTTGCTCAATGTGAAGTGTAGGTTAAAAGCAATCGAATGCTTTCGTAATCCGGCACCTGCTCACTCGCGTATGGGGCGAACGTGATCGACACAGTCCTAGTTTGAAATCAGTTCTCATCACAGTTTAGTTACTCTATATTACCTAATTTAATTTACAAATTCATATGACCAGTGAGGTTTCCATGATACAAGTGTCGTGTTAAAGATTCGTTAAAGCTACCGTCGTCACTGTCGCTGCCCGCGCGGAAGGGATTGGAGTCGCTGAGGTCGGAGTCCCAGTCGTCGCGGGGCTCCTCCTCCGCCTCGTCCTCGGAGCCGCGCACGAACTCGTCCGAGGAGGAGCCCCCGCGGGCGCGC
This sequence comes from Lamproptera curius, assembly GCA_029286875.1. Classification (NCBI taxonomy): domain Eukaryota; kingdom Metazoa; phylum Arthropoda; class Insecta; order Lepidoptera; family Papilionidae; genus Lamproptera; species Lamproptera curius. Next base: position 2,712,588 of record JAGSMT010000022.1, read on the forward strand.
TTGGCCGCCGCGTTCGCTTGCTGCCGGGAGGTCACTGGAACGAGCGAATGTAACTTGATTACTTTAGTTATTGTTTTAGCGTATGTAGTGCTTGCCCACTGTACAATGGTTTTTTTAATGCGTAAATTTTGAAATTAATACCTAATGAAGACCAAAAAGTCTTTAGTCAAATTAAAATTTTCATTATAACAGAACTGTTGTAATATAAAAAATTTAATTTACTTTTATATGAAATTTTAATAACGTGACAGATCGTATTATCACTATCTATTCACTTTGAATGTGACATAAAATAATCGAATTACGCAGTGATTCGCGGCATCATGTAACAATATTTAAATATCATAATATTGTTGTTGAAAAGAGTAAATTATTATTACAAAGAAGACAGAAAAAGCCTTCACCAGATTTTAAGAAAAACTTACGTTTTAGGGCCAAAACTATATTTTAACTCAAAATTTGACTTCACATGCTTAATTCTTTTTATTGCTTACGCATTAAGACAATCATTCGAGGGCTGTCTGGTAGGAAGTGGTCACCGACGCCCATAGACGTCGGCAATACTAGTGGTATCACCAAAGCGCCGCCTATTGTGAGTCATAGGTGTAATAAGTCTCGTTTACCCGGTAAATGCACTGGCTACGATGCCCTTCAAACCGCAACACACTACTGCTTTGCGACAGAAATAGGCATGCTATTACAACTTTAGGAGTAAAACTCACGTTTCCTCTTAGAAGAGTTGGCCTCGTCACCGTTGCGCCCGTTTTGCGTGACCGTGTGCGTCGCGGCGACCGCCTTGTTGGGCGCGGCCTTGTTGGCCTCGAGGCCCAGCAGCCGGTTGATGCGCGCCCTGTCGGGGGCCGGGAAGTGCTTCTCCACCAGCGTCTGGAACACGCCCCTGGGGAGGAGCAACGGGTGACAAATTCACTTATACTTGTCTTTATTTAGCCGAGGTGTGGACCAATGCCTCCATAGCCTAGTGGTATGGGCGTGTGTCGTGGGTTGTGGATTCGAATCCTGCGGGGACTCAACAATTTTTCATAGTTGTTTTCTAGTTGGTTAGGGCAATTTGAGCCGATCACCCAATTGTCTGAAAAGTAAGATGATTCATGCGTCGGATGGGCATGTAAAATGTCGGTCCTCTCACCATCCCGCATTGGACCAGCGTGGTGGGATACGGACCAAAAACCCCTAATGAATAGGGATGTATTAGGGGAGCCCTATGTCCAGCAGTGGACTATCACAGGCTGATGATGATGCTGTAGACCCACTTGGCGGTGGAGACGAAGTCGCTGAGCTCGCCGTCGTCCCTCTCGAGCTGGTCCAGCGTGCGCGCCTCGCCCGTGCTCTGCAGCCCGATCACCACGCACTTGCCGCACTTGACCGCCTCGCGGGCCGTCACCACCGCGTGGTTCACCTGCCGATTGTCAATACGTCAATCGATTATAACATTTTTAATGTCAGCTCAGGGTCAATCGATCCAACCTCGTTGGAAGACTTGTCGCTATTAGTCAATTTACTTTTTGATATAAGAAAATAAAAGCTGATAGAATATAATTATACTTGCACATTAATCATAAAAACACTATCATTGATGATAAAGTTTGAACTTAACAATATTTATTTTCTATTTTTAAATACAGTTTTAAGTCACTATAAAAACAATACAAATACACTTATTCAAAAAATATTGGCTAAAAGATCTCTTTATGGCTTCATCCACTTATTAGCTCAGCTCAAACGTGAGATTTTGGTAACTGCAAATTGGTTTCGGAAAGGATAAATACCTTCGCGGCGATGCAGAGGTACTTGAAGAACCTCTGGTGCGCCGACCAGAACTGGCCCCACATTGTCTTCTTCATTCGGGACTCGGCGTCTATCAGTTCGGCCGCTTCCGTGAATCGCTGCATCGCCTCCACCCACTAGAGAAATTTATAATAAAACTATTAAATTGATTTAATACCCGAGCTAAACAAAAATAAGTATTTATAGATAATTAAATTTAGAACACATACTGCTAACATACTAGAGTCAAATCTTACGCAAATTTCACATTGTCAACAGTAAAACACAAATAATGCTAAAACGCATTAACTGATGGAGTTCTTCCTAGTTCAGCTCACTGGACAATATATGATCACCATTGTTTAGAACTTTGATAGTAAGACCACGCTGCATTGGGTTTGTATTCGATTCGAGTCTACTTGATAACCAGATTCTTCAAATTCCAGATCTTTTTAACACAAATATGTCAAGCTCATCTCAAGTATAGATAATCACCAGCGCGACAGCCTTGTCGTAAGTCTCCTTGAAGCTGTCGGAGAGGGGCACCTCCTCGATCTTGAAGGTGACGCCGTGGAAGGAGAGCTGCCGCGCGATGTACATCCCCCGCAGCTTCATGTCCATCGCCACGATCTCCATGGCACCCACGCCCCTTAAAAATGGGATATTGAATTGATTCATTACATTACAATTATTCATCATCATCAGTCTGTGTTGGACCAGTGCTGGACATAAGCTTCCATTAATGCACGCCTTCCCCATTAGGGCGTTTTTGGACCATATCCCCCCACGTTGGTCCTATGCGGGTTAGTGGATGGACCGAACGTTAACATGCCCATCCGCCGCATGGATCATATTACTTTTCAGACAATTGGTCGATCGGTCCAAATTGTCCTAATCACAAAACAATGATAACACAAAGATGTTTCTCCTCGGAAATTGAATCCACGACCTTCGCTCTAAAAGGAAAGGGGCAATACCGCTAGACCACGGAGACGGTAAATTATATATCGGATTAATATTTAAAAAGCCTAGAATTTATGTTACGGCCTACAGGTTGCTTAAATATAAAATGGTCATAAAAATTTTGCTGTATTAATAAAACTGTTCAAAGATTTAGCATTTCAACATTGCATATCGTTTAAACAAATATCCTCATTTCATTGCTGCTTACTTGTTATTTGATGATCCAAGCATTATTTGAAGCGAAAGACGTAGAGCACAGACGTTTAGAGTTCGAGGCGTTTAAAAACACTAAGAGCATATTATATGTAAAACTAAATTCTTCAATGTTTTAAGAGATCAGAAATGAATAAAGAAATAATGGATACTTTTGCTACTTAAGTCAGAGAAATTATGGAATCGACATAAAAATGTCCTAGCATTATACAACCAACGTTTCTATCGATTGATCGTCACCGAGATGTCAATCCACCGCTGATGCATATAAACAAGTAGAGTGGAGATGAAGGAGGCAAATAAAGTAGAGCGAAGACGAGGGAGATAAAAGAGGTAGAGGAGAAGAGACCTCTTCTCGACGGCGTTGATGAAGTCCATGAAGGTGGGGAAGGGCGTGCCCTCGCCCCAGATGCCGAGGCGCACCATGTAGGCCATGTTGCGCGGCTCGGAGGCGCCGGTGGCCGACGCGTACACCACGCGCGCCCTCGGCAGCCGGTTCTGCAGCTCCAGCGCCGTCAGGCCCGTCTTCGTGGCCTTGCCCGAGCCCACGGGGCACAGGTTCTTGGCCTTGTGGCACTCGTCGAACACGATCTGCGCCACGTTAAGGTCCTCCGGGGTGAAGGATATCGATGGCTCACAATAGTTATGGATCTTGTGATCCGATAGACTAGAGTGAGTACTATGTAATAATAATGTCCTCCAGTCGATTACGACTACGGCGGCCGATCCATTTTAGAGACCAGCCAACTGCACAGGAGATATTATAGTGCACAGATGTACACACAAACACAAACGCACTTTCTATTCCTATACTCTCTAAGCCCAATGGGACGGATAACCGACACAACCTGAGAGAAATAAGGCGCAGGACCAACTTTTACATGACCATCCGACGCATGGCTCATTTTACTTAACAGACAATCGGGTGATCGGCCCGCATTGACCTAACCAACTAGGAAACAACATTAAAAGTAGTTGTGGCCGCACAGGATTCGAACCCACGACCGGTGGCGTCTGAAGCACACACCCTTACCACTAGGCTACGGAGGCAGTCTACAAGCGCTACTTAAAAGTGAATCTGGGAAATTTAACTTAATAGACGTTTTGCTGCAAAATTTTTGAACGTAAGATAATCTTTGACATTGATAACTGCTCATGAAAATCCCAATTAAACTAAAAAAATTCGCACTCCTTCAATTCTTCTCTGAGTTTGACTTATTCATTCTTGCAGAAAGTAGCTTTTTACATGTTAAATTGACATTACAAACATGAACAATACACTCCTTGTCCAGAGACCAACTCCAGGAAAAATACACCTTAAACGTATGAGAAAAGGATACACATCCATCAAAGTCCTCTCCGCACCACTGAAGCAACTGCTTCAGTCTCGAACGGTACTTGGTACTTGAGGATTGAGTTTCCCCAATGAGAGCTGAATATGTGCAGAAGACTACGCCCTTCTTGACGTTGCCGTTCACAGCTGATGAGATCTTCGCGTATTTGAACTGAAATATAGATATATATATAAATGTTGTTAATGCTTGATAAAAGACAAAAGGAATATAAACTGAAAATCACGCATCAAAATAATAAGTGAAATTGACGGAAATGCGATCCATCAATTAAGCAAATATGACTTTGTGATTACGGGTGCTTGTTTTGAAATGCAATCTATTGGAGGTCATTGATAATCAGTGTAATTCGTACGTTATCGACGGTCGCTATGAACGACGAACGAGTGCACAAACTGAACCATTTGCTGAGGTTTCTAAACCAAGATGTTATTAAGCCTAGTCTTTAACATCCCTGAATTAGCTGTCATTCACTCATTGATAAATCGGTGACAATCCATCAATCGACGTTATAAGCATCATACACTTGAAATATACGATATAGCATTTCGATGTTTCAACATATGTTATATAATAATTTATAATGTTGTTTTTTTAAAGAATTTTCTCATCTGGCTGAGGGGAAATTTTATAAAAATAAATAAAATATTACGTATATACGAATAATAATACAATAAATATATATATATCATCTCAGCCAGACGGAAGCCTCGAAGGCTTAACGGCCGAAGGTTAGGTAGAAAGGAGAGAGCACCGCTTTTGCATTTGAGCAGAAGCGGTCCGTCACGGAGTCCCAGCCGTCTCAGGTGCTGTGCGAGGCTCACTGGGATTAACCGTTTGCAGAAAAGACTATAGGGATAATTTCGTCCCACATGTCGGTGACCTCGTGCGCTAGATCCAGATATTTTCGTTTCTTTTCTGCTTTGGCTTTCACAAGGTTCTCCTCAAATGGGATCGTGATGTCAACCAAAAATACCCTTGTCAGTGCCCGGTCCATCAGCACAATATCAGGATTGTTAGCCAGTATCGTTCTGTCCGTGATAATGGACCGGTCCCAATAGAGCCTGTCGCGATCACGTTGAGCATGCGTCGGCTACTCGCCGGACGCCGTGACTTATAATACGGCAATCACCGTTCCACGAGACCGTACTTGATAGATACATAGAGTGAGCTCTTGATATAGTATCCTGGCTACTAGTTTGTGCCTGTAAAAATACTCAGTGTTAGAAAGAGCTGAACAACCGGAGATAATATGCCGCAGGGTCTGCCCAGGATGGCGACAGGGTCGACAAACGTCTGTGGTGCCATACTTAAGGATGTATCTCCTATAGTTATTGGTCTTAATAACCTGATCCTGTATTGCACAGGCAAAACCCTCGGTTTCTCCGAAGAGATTACCAAAACGTAGCTAGTTTACTGAGGCGATAGCGTCTACTTGAGGCTCATGAAGATCTTTGTAGAACCGCCCGTGTAGCTCTTTCCCTTTCTATACAGTCTCACGGTCGGAGATGCTCAGCAATGACGGGTCTTGCCACTGCTCGTTGGCTAAGGATAGAGGGGTAAGTCCTTTATCACTCTCAACGACGCCTGCGTCGAATGTATCATCCGATTTCGCCAGGAAGTACTTACGGAGGTTGCACACTTCACGATTATGCATAGCAAGGGCGCTTAACAAGCCCCGCCCACTATGCTTTCGTGGTAAGTACAACCTCATCACTGACGTCAGTGTGACGTCAAAATGGTGCGGACTTTTCTGTCCAGAGCGTTTAGCTCGGTTTGAGACCACCTGAGAATGACGAAAGTATAAACGAGGTCGGGCGTAACCCAACCGTTATACGCGTGTACTTTATTTAAGCCTGACAAAAGCTATTTAACACTTTTGTCAAGCGTCCAAACATCCGACATCTTGAGGCAGAGCATTCAATGTAGTTATTACTCTGTTGTTTATTGTATGGTATCCAATGATTATTTTTGGCTTAGCATGTTAGAGGTTCATATTATTTTGGTTTCTAGCTCTGGGTGTAGGTCTGTGTTGAAAGATTGATAACATGTTTTCACAGTTGTATTTTTGTGTAAGTATTTTGTTTGCCTCTATTATATCTCCTCTGTGTCGACTAATTTCCTATGTTTTTTGGTTGAAATATGACGTTACAACATTGATACGGACTACGACCGTTAAATTAAAAGTCATTAGGTTCCGCTAAACAAGTGTCACCCACCTTATTCAAAGGGTACACCTCAATCTTGCCCGCGCCAATGTCTCTGAGATCCCGTTCGGCGTCGTACTTGAGATCGTTGGAGACAGACACCCAGATCGCCCTTTTACGCCCCTTCAAGTAGTTCTCGAAGATAATGCCGGCGATCGTTCGCCCCTTGCCCACACCGGCACCGTCACCTGTTTAGAAATCATATCTATCAGTAAAGTAGTAACTAAGAACTCGTTAGTGATGGTTATGGACTCAATTTTCTTTCGCTCAAGTTGTTTTTTGGCAAAGCGATGAAACGAGCGGAATGCCCACGAGATGTGGCGTCTTGTTTACCCAGTAATGCTCGCTGTACCGTGAAACCGGAAGACAGTAGCGTATAACCACTGCTGATTTGCGGCAGAAGCACCTCACGCGACAAGGAATCATCAGCCTGTGTTAGTCCCACCGCGCTGGCCTTCAAATGAGACCCACCGATGAGGAAGCCGGCCCTGGTGCCGTCGGGCAGCGTGTGCTCGTGCGCCTGTGAGGCGTACACCACGGCCTCGAGCTGCAGCGCCGACAGCAGCCCGCCGCGCACCGTCTCGTCCGGCAGGCTGATGGAGTACGTCACGTCCACCGGCTCCACGGACGACAGCGACGCCGTCTCCACCACCGGGTCGGGGTGCTTGCGGCCCAGCTTCACTGCGGTCGGACAGTACTGTTTAGGACTGAAGAACATCAAACACAACGCGGTAACCTTTTGAAGGATTTCTATATTTGTGTGTATGTTGAAACTCGAAAACTACAATGTCGACATAAAAAAGAAGAATACCTTTTACGCACGAGTAGTAAGGCATTTTTACGTAGTACAGTATCTTCCTACATTTAATGAGTGTAGACTCTAAAATCATGGAGGATAATTCATTTGAAATACACCACCTGACATATTCTACTTCAAAACCAAAGGTTATCTTTTGGATCCATTTGGATAATCCTTTTAAAAAAAAGAAACATATGTAATATATGTTTAGGTATCTTACACTTTGACGGCATATAATCAGCATAAGTTTCCGCGACGCCCATTTCCTCGTCGTCGACTTCTTCTTCATCTCCTGGAATCTAAAAAAAAACATTAATCAAAATATTATAAAAACAGCTAAATAGTTATCATAATTTCATCTTATCAATTAATATAGTAAATCACCTTTTCCTGGGGCCACATGAGGCCGGGCTTGGGCTGCGCCCAGGGCGGCACCTGCCCGTACTGCGCCACCATGCCCGACACGAGGATCTGGTTGAAGTTCTGCATCAGGTACGAGTTCATGCTCTGCGTGCCCATCTCCACTGCAAAAGGACAAACATATATAAGTATAGTGTATAAACTATTGTACAAAAAAGATAGACACGAGACACAGAATTTTTGATACACATTTATCAAATTAAATCTTAAAGTACAACGTCAATACGCTATAACGGAATTTCCAAACAATTGGTTTTGCCACCTTAACAGCTTCACTACATAATAAAACAAAGTCACTTTCTCTGTCCCTAAAAATGTATATATAATGTATATGCATAAATCTTTAAAACTACGCTACGGATTTGGAAGCGTCTTTCTTCGAGCGTCTTCTTTATTTAATAGATAGAGTGAATGACGAGGAAAGATTATATGTATAACACATGCTTAATATTGTAGGCATATTTACTATCAGCATAGCTCCCGTGCGAAGCTGGGGCGGTCGCAAGTATTATATAAATTGATATTTTAGTCAAATTTGACTCGGAATAAATGTAAACAAAGTGAATCCATAACAATTTTTTTTGTCCTTGAATTTATGCTTCCAGACATGTCTATAGTAAGCTTCATCTAACACAGAGTTCGCGAGAAGCTCCCGTCCCCAAGAACTAGGTGGCCCACATTTTTTGCTAAAAATGAAAGCACGTGAACGTACAGAAGGTAAGTGAGTTAGGTATTACTTTATATCTCCTAAGGGTCGTCGACGATCGGTTTACGGACCGGAAGCCGACGGTCTGGCGACTGTATTAATCGTTTGCTGGGGGCGGTGATAACCGCCCTGGAACGCGGGTATACCTACTATACGCGGTGTGTGTGTGTCGCTGTGCTCGTAAGCGAGGGCGAACTACAGGTAAGTGAGTGCTATCCCTACTTTGTGTGTGTGTAGGTTGGAATTCGGGACCCCGTTGGTCCGGAGTCACGGCGACCCCTTCCTCGTCCGGGTCGAGGAGAATGTTTCGCGGTCTACGCTTTTGGATCGGCTATGTACGATGCTGCTTTTACCAGCAGAGGTTATTATGATTAATAACTTTATAGAAGTGTTTGCGCGTTAACTTTGAAAGTGTTCGCGGAGTGTTGGTAGTCAGTACAGTCGCTGTGTAGGTCTACGTTACGTTGGTACCACTGCGCCCCGGTGGCGCGGCGGATGAATTTGTTTTGCACTACCTGTAGTTGGTTTAGGAGTGTAGAGGATGCGTTCGTGAAAGCTTGACATGCATAAGCCATGATTGGTCGTCTGCATACCTTGTATAATAAAAGTTTATGAATTGCTCGTCTGGGATGAGGTTATTAGAGAAGGCGTGGTCTTTCAACCGGAAGAGAATTATGCGTTCATATAGTTTGCCCGAGCAATTGAGCAAGCTAATTGGACGATAACTCGTGGGTAGGTTAGAAGGTTTGTTCGACTTTGGAATACCGATGACGATGGCTTCTTTCCAGGCATCAGGAAAAGTACATGTCGATAGTAAGATGTTGAAAATGTTGACCAACACACAGACAATAGGGCCTGGCAAGTATTTTAACGTTCTATTTGACATACGGTCTGGGCCTAGTGCCGACCGGGGTTTAAGACCCTTAATAATTTCGCGGACCTCGTCCGGGGTCACCGGCTTTAAAATATCGCCCTCTAGTGGTAAGGCAGCCCTAAGTTCGACTAGGCGGTCCACCTCCGATAGGTGGGCCGCGTCGACGCGTGCGCGAGATGGTGTACATTGATCTTCTAGCGTATCGGCTAAGCATTCGGCCTTTTCGAAGCCATCAAAAGCTAATAAGCCCCCGGTTGGCTTTGATAATGGCGGCATGGCGTCACGGGGTTCCGACTTCATACGTCGAACCAACTGCCAATAGGCAGTGTGCGATGGCACTAAGTCTTCCGTCAGACCTAACCATGAGCTTTTGCGATGAAACTCTATCCTATCTCTGACCTCTAGCTGAAGTTGAAAAGCTAAATCGGATTGACTCGGACGGATAGCGATAAAACGCCCGCTTGATTGCATTTTTCTCTCTTATCAGGCATCGAATACTGAACGGCAAGCCAAAGTTGCGGTCTCCCGAAACCTTGACTGTCCCTTCGGAGTCGTCGATGGCTGATGAGATATGCGTAGTGATACTGTCGATGGCAATATACGCTTTGTCCACACTATCAATAACCTCCGGTAGGTTAGAATAACTTTGGAGGTCAATAGCCTTGAGGTTGCGTTCAAGACAATGCCAATTTGTTACGGTTTTGGTCGTAGGGACCGCACCGGCGCCTTGGCCTAATATGAATAAGACCGGCAAGTGGTCAGAGTCTAACTCACAAAGTGCCTCTATCGATACGACATCGAGCGAGACGTCTCTAACTAATAGCAGGGCTATAGTGCTAAGAGCGCCTATGCCTGAGTCTGAGTATCTAGTTTGTGTTTGGCGTAATGCAATTTCAGTCGGGATGTTTGCTATTTAAGTCGCCTGCGATAATGGTTGATGGACATAGCCCGAGAAGCAACTCTAGGTCGGATCTAAGTAACTTCTTAGATTGGGACAGATACACGGAAACAAGTACAAGCGGCCTCTGGCCGGTGAGTGCGATCTGACATGCCGTCTCCTCTAAGTTAGCTAATGTAGGTGTTTCTAATGGTGCGATATGGAGTGACCTTTTATAGTATATAAGTGTAGCACCCTGAAAATCTATCGTTTTTAATAATGTTGTAGCCACTGATTCTAGGATTGGCTATTGACGGTTATAAAAAGGTCTCTTGCACTAGAAGTATGTCTATACTATAATATGTAAATCCTGCAAGTATTTGGCGATTTCGGATCGTTGCTTCTTAAGGCCGTCCGCGTTAAAGTATGATACGACTAGAGAGCGCGGTTTATACCCTACCTATGCTGGTAGCCATCTTAGTGTGCCCGAAATGTTAGCAGTTATGCGCAACTAGTCCTGTCTTGCGGGGAATTTCGACCCGCAGGTCGGTCAATTTACAGATTGAATTAATATTAAATATGGATTTTCCCTCGGGGGAAAGATCTAACTCGACCATAAGATGGTCCATTTCGAATTTGAACCTAGGATGGTGCATACGGTGCACCCTATGGACGAGGTAACCCTGTTTTTTGAGGTCTGCGTTGACTTCGTCTAAATCGAGTTCTTTAGGAACTCCCCTAACAACTATTCTAAGGAGCCGGTCCTCCAGCAATGCGAAAGCATGAAATGCGATTTTATTTTCGCAATGGTGTTTAGTAAGGTCACGAAAATCGTCTGAGGTCTCAACGTTGACCCGGATGCCTATGCGTGTATTAGCCGACCTAAACTTAGTGATTTTGGCTTTCGGTAGCCAAGTAACGACACGGCTCCAGTGCCCCTTGTCGTGAATCACGACAGGGGGTGGAGCCTTGGCCTTACGTTCAGCCATGAAAACCTCCGACGTGTCGGGGGTGGCTTGCGGCTCGGCCGCTGGCTTTTTCACCGGTGTCGTGGTTTTAATTTACGCGACTCGCAGGGTCGCTCTCTACTGCAGGACGTTTCTTGCCCTTCTTACGAGAACGGACGGTAGTGAAACCGTCCGAGTCCCTATCGGCCTCGATGTCAGCGTCCATAGCGGCGCTAGTGGGAGCGGTCGCAGGTTTAACTTCCATTTCAGTGGGTCTTGGTTCGTCTTCAGCGTCTGACAGCGCTATCAGGTAATTGCACCGGGCAGGCGTTACGACCGGGCTACGGTCCCCGGTAGGTGTCGCTGAGGGCGACGACGCGAGTAACTTTTTCGGTCCGGCTGGCGTACCGGCGCACGCGGCTTTGCCATCAAATAAGCGGCGACGAAAACCGGCGTGGAGCTTCTTCTTTTTCTTGCCCAACCATCGGGGTCGTTTTCGCGGAAGTACGCGTCGATGTCGTCGCGATGTAGGACGAGATTGTCCATATTGAGGCTATCTTTTAGGGCGACCCCCGCCGGCATGGTATTTATAGCCAACTTAGGTGGGGAGGACCTGCGTGGGGAGGTGTGTGCCTAATAAAACAACAGGTGTATGCACTTTGGGAGCGCTAGGTGTGTACCTAGTTGCTACCTAATACAGCAAGCACAAGTTAATTTAACAAGCTAAATGCCACGTGGGCTTTTTGTGTGGTGTATGTATCTACTTACAGAAAGCCTATTGTCGGAGTCATACGGGAGCGCACGAGAGAGGTCCGTACCGCGCAGAAGCTCCGAACGGACTGTGTCCATAACAAAGAAGCGGCGGCGTCGTACGTATAGTCTTGTTATTAATAGACTTACTTAATGACTGACACCCCAATGAAAATTCATCAAGAACAACGCTAGATGTATGACATCATTTTACGTCATCAATTACGATAACTGGTTGCGTGTTATGAAACTTAATAACTATTTCGTCTATATATTTATTATGATTTCGACAAAAATCATAATAAATATATCAATTTATATGAATAGACATATATATACATACATACGCTAATATTTAGGTAATACATACATAAATACATTCTTTTCAAGGGTAGCCGAACGGGCTTGGAAATAAGAATGGACTGAATAAAAAATGATTTGTGTCGTTTTTTATTTTGTGTTGTTAAAGAACGATTGTATCGCCTTTCCAGGTGCCTTAGGAAATAGTTTTATTAGAACAGCCAATTCATCCTCGGTTGTAATTCTTTTGTTGGTACCATCAGGAGAACGAATAAAAATGGCACCGTTCTGTGTCCAAGATGAACGCATCCCAAAGTGCACGCGCGCTTTTCAAAAAATGGCTTGCCTTAGGCGTGTTAAAGTCTTAATTGTAACCGAAGATCCTTTAACTTTTTTCTTACATTTTCAAACAGTGTGCTTAGTGTCTATATTAGAAAACCGCACAAGGATAGGGCGGTTTTTTTGTTTAGTGGAAGCACCAAGCCTGTGACATACTCTTATCGAGGATCTGTTAATATTAGTGAGACCCAGTTTTGAGTTGAGGAGCTGCACAACTGTTTGGGTGCAGTCCTCATTTTCCAGTTCAGGCAAACCAGAAACCAAAAGAGCTTTTCGGCGGTTCCATGTTTCAATGTCATCGACTTGCTTTTCACATTCCTTGATCTAATGTCGAAGAAGACCAAGGATTCCGAAAGTGATATCTCTAAAGCTCCTAAGTTCTTCACCTATTTTTGCCACCGTATCTTTCGAAGATGTGGTGTTAGAAATCTTGAAGGTCTTCAAATTTCTTAGTGATATTTTCCTCCAGCTTCTTCTGAATCGAGATCACTTCGGATAGATTAGGCATTGTTGGATTTTGTGAATTAGCGCAGTGAAGTGAAAATAAGAAGCTAGCAGGTGGTACAAATGTATGTAAACTTAATTACATTACACGCAATACTAAATTAAACCGCGTTTTAAAATATTTTTATTTAGTAAAATATTTTGCACTGATTTTAACTTGTAATTACATGAAAATATTATTAATTTAAAATTAAATTTAGGGAACTCTATTCAAAAACGTCTACTTCTAGTTATATTTTAATTAAAATTATAGTTTCCATAGTAAACACCAACCAATCAATAAATATCATATCAAAGTCAAAAATCTGTCTTAGTCCACTGCTGGACGTAGGCCTCCCCTAATGCACGCATTCTTCATTTAGGGGTTTTTGGACCGTATCGAAGCACGCAGGTCCAATGCGCGTTGGTGGGTAGACCGACTTTTCATATACCCATCCGATCCGCATGTATCATCTTACTTTTCAGACAATTGAGTGATCGGCCCAAACCGCCCTAACCAACTAGGAAACAACAATGAAAATTTTATTGTGTCCCCGCAGGATTGGAACCCACGACCTCCGGTTTCTAAAGCACACGCTCTTACCACTAGGCTACTTTTTACGGATTGTATTGCGTGTATGTTACATTTTTAATTTTCACGGGGAATACTCTGTCTGTCGGTAAAAAATATTCGCGTAAACAGAAGAATTTATTATAACTTTATCATATGTCAGTGGCCCATGCGTAAATCTTTCTAATTAAAATATATAAAATTAATCAGTCACAGAATCAATCACACATTCCTATTGTGTTTTTTTTTTACGCTTGATCTAGATTGTATTCGACATTGGTAAAGTTCACATGTGCCACTTCGTCTTAATCAATAAAAGATATGTCATATTTAAATACATCATTTATCAATGCAGCGCCTTTCCGTTAGCGACAAATAGTTCAATCAACGACCAAAGATTTCTATAAAAAACGCAATAGCTTTCGAAATCAGTGCCTCCCACGAAACTTTCCAAGATTAAGTATTAATAAGGATTCCTCTCCCCAATTATTGGGCAAGTTGAAAAGAAAGGTATATTGGTTGTGCAACTTGTAGCAAAATTCGTAAGCTTGTACCGTAGACACGTGACGTTAGCAGTTCTGCGAATATTCATCACGTAATTTCTCTCAATTTCTCGCAGGCACGTGATAGTCGAAGAACGGCTTTTGCTTGTTTCCTTATTTCAATTGCTTCAGTTACGTGGAATATAGAGCACCAAAGAATTGATGATGTAGTCAGAATTTTTTAATGAAGCAAGTTCTATTTATACCATAATTCGGTAAAATACCTTTATTAATATTCGACATATTTTTTTATAATAAAAATTCCTTGTCTCATTTGACTCGGCTATAGAAAAAATACAGTCCCAAAATTGTTTGTTAACTTTTAATTACACATACGAAATTCCAAAAAAGGATTCCAAAGGAGTTTATTTAGTATATTTACTTTTCCAGGCTTCAAGGACACTCGTTGCCAAGCGTTGGCGTATTTTTTGCCATTCAATAAATTAAAATGGAGTTTTTTCAGTCGACGCTATTTTTATGCGTTATACACTCAATAACTTTTTTGCGCGCTAACTTTTATAATTATTTAACATTTTTTCACTGAAAAAAAATTGTACACAGGCGGACTTAATACCATCAGGAATTTGCTAACAACCTACCTTAAGGGGGTTACTATAATCAAGAGTAGGTACACAAGTAAAAATAAAACAAGCATAATGAGCTACAAGTGGCGTAGAACATGAACTTTCTTCTTCTTTCACGTCATTCTAGACGCCAGATCTTATTTGGTCTAGTAATTACAAACAAAAACTTACACTGAGCCAATAGAGAGGCGTTGTACGCGTTGAAGGCGGCGGCCCGACCGGCGCCCGCGACCGCCGCGGCCACAGGCCCACCGGCTGGCAGTGGTACTGAAAAAACCATTATATTAAGCGAGTGATCATCATCATCAGCCTGTGTTAGTCCACTGCTGGACATAGGCCTCCCCTAATACACGCCTTCTCCATCAGGGGGTTTTTGGACCCGTAACCCACCACGCTAGTGCAATGCGGGTTGGTGGGTGGACTGACTTATAACATGCGAGTGATACATAGTCCAAATCATTAAACAATATGTCTAACGCACAAATACATTGTAAATTGCAAACTGAAAAATGTAAATTTGTTGTAAATAGACACATTGTTCCCTTAGCAACGAAGCAGCGTACAACTTCTGTCCTTTCGTAATGAGATGTGACTAAGATGTCGCTACTTCATTGTTATTTCCTCTGGTAGAGTGGACTATCGACTCATTATGGACATTTGGTGACAATGCATCACAAACCACTTTAAACGCATAATGCTCAATCATTGTTATGGATTATAGTCATCATCATCATAACCATTAGCCTTGGTCAGTCCTCTGCTGGACATAGGCCTCCCCTAAAGCACGCGACCATTCCGATATTCGGCTTTCTCATCCCTCATTCTCATCCAGCCCACACCGGTTCATAGTATTCACATAAATTTCATATATTATTTAGTTTTTTTATATTCATCATCAACGTAATTATCAGCCCGTTTTAGTCCACAGCTGGACATGGGCCTTTCTTAATGCACGCCTTCTCCAATCTACCGCATAGTAACGCATTTTACCAACATATAAATAGCATTTTTTTAAATATATCTTTATTGCGCCATCATTCAACAATAAAAAAAGCTAAGGGTACCATATTTGTTAATTTTCTTTATAATATTTGAACAAAAACAACGCTAAACGTGCTTCAACCTGGGATCGTTAGCGCAATGCGCTATCCTGGTTAACTGCGCTTTTAAATTCACCAAATTACCTATCACCCACGCTACAATCAAATACAAACAAGTATATAATCTTTGTAAACAACAAAACTAATATTTAACCTCTTCTATATCACGTTTACAATCAATAGACTATTAGTATACAAGCAATACGATATATCATCCGACGCTAAACGTACAACGTTTACACAATTTCCACGACTTTTTTTGGTTCAAATGCTAGGTCAATTTGACTCACCACCCATACGACCCACGCCCCGTCCCAGCCCCAGGCCGAACGGCGGTTTCTTGAGGGAGCTCGCTTGAATCTTGATCGGTTTGCTAGCGGCCTGTCCGAACGCTAGACCTGACGGGGCTGCAATACAAACAAACATAAGTGGGTTCGTCTTATCTGTGTTAAGGTAAGCGAAAACACGAGGGGGAAGATGACCTTGTGGTGAGAGATACGCACTGCTTATGATATGCAGTGCAATACACAATATAACAGTTATGCCTCCGTATAACAGTTCGACTCCGGACCCAAGGGGGTCCCGCCATCCAACCTTACGCACCTCACGAGTAGGGATAGCACACATTCAAAAAAAAAAGTTAGACATTTGTTATGTCACCTAAGGATCGTCGATGGACGATCTGGTGACTGTGATAATCGATTGTTGCGGGCGGTGAAAACCGCCCTGGAACGCGGGTGTATCTAGTATACGCGGGGTGTGTGTTTCGCTGTGCTCGTAAGCGAGGGCGAACTACAGGTGAATGTGTGCTATCCCTACTTGTGTGGTGCGTAGGGTCTGATGTTGGACCCCCGTTGGGTCCGGAGTCAACTCACTAACCTTCTGTACGTGTAGCATTCACCCTAAGCAAAAAGTGTCAGCCACCTAGTTCGCGGGAACGGTAGCTTCCTGCAAAGTCTGTGTTACATGTAGCTTACCAAAGACATGAGTCTAGTAGTATAACGTCAAGGATAAAAAAAAGTAGTATGGATTTGCGCTATTGAAACTGGAGATCGTAAGTTCGAATCCTGTGGGGACTTAACAACTTTTAGTTGTGGTTTCCTAGTTCGTTATGCGGGCCTGATCGACTGTAGCAAAATTGACGCCAACACCAACTGACTCTAGGAACATTATGGTTTTTTCTGTTAACTATGAAGTTATGCCTCCACTCTTGTCTATGGTAAGCTTCATCTAACACAAAGTTCGCGAGAAGCTACCGTTCACAAACTAGGTGACCAACACTTTTTTTTGAAGGCCACACCTACAGAAATACGTGAGTTAGAGGCATTCTTTTGTCTCCTAAGGATCGTAGACGATCGGATTGCGAACCGGGACGCCGACCATCTGGCGACTGTATTAATCGGTGTAGGTTGGTGGTTGATGTAGACAATGCGGTATATCGGTCTTGTCCTTAACCTCTACAAGAACCGATTATCTTTCATCCTTCCCAACAGCCTAAAATTGGCAACAATAGTATCTCCTACGCGGATGGCTAATATCTAATAGAGAACTGTCGCCAAGCCAAACGAAACTAGTTTGCTCGTCGCTATGGGAAATGGAATGTCATCTCTCTCCATGCAACTCTTTTACCCAGTTGGCTTTGGCGCCCTTCGCATAAGGACTCAGAAATGCCTTAACAATAGTTAACAGACTGCATCAGTCTCAGTATTAAGACTTCCCCAGCCGATCCCTTTTAGAAAAGTAGCTTAAAATCTTCTATAATAATTGAATATTAATAACATCCTTCGAAAAAATCAGCAAGTGCCAGTCGATCTCTATAAAAACGGGTAAAGTAATGAACTCAGTCCATTTCACAATTAAATAATTATCTCTATTAATAAAACTTATAATTATGTGATATTTTTAGCACCCAGCCATCATCGCGCTATTATCATAAATCTTCTTTAATTAAAATTTTATTTAATTTCGTTTTCAATAATAATATTAAGCTGGAAACCTAAAATATAAGTAACCCTTTTTATAATCGCGTTTTACATTAAAACCTTCTATAGTACAAACTCTCCCATTAAAAAAAACAAA
The DNA here is from genome assembly GCA_029286875.1 of Lamproptera curius. Taxonomy (NCBI): domain Eukaryota; kingdom Metazoa; phylum Arthropoda; class Insecta; order Lepidoptera; family Papilionidae; genus Lamproptera; species Lamproptera curius. The sequence goes on from JAGSMT010000022.1 coordinate 2,730,479, forward strand.
GTTTACTTACCGGCCAATGGATTGGTAGTGGGTCTAATGGTAATAGTCTGCGCTGCCGAGGGGGCCTTCGGCTTGCCTCCCATTTGGGCAGCGGCCGCCAGTGTTTTCCCACCACCTATTCACAAATCGTTTCTTAAAACATTCCTAAATGGAGTACTTTACTTTAATAACACAACACTATACAGAGGACAAACATATGGTTAAAAACATAAATGTGTACTCTTACATTTATGTTTAATGTTATCAAAAAAGCATATACTTTTATTAGGCGCTTTACACTTCTACATAATATACAAAAAAATTATAATGTATAAAAAAAAATTAATTTATATTTATTCAACTAAAACAAATATATATTAGTAGTCTATTCCGCACACTATGCAGTTTTTCCTATGATGGAATAAATATGTAAATTTATAACTTATAAAAAATTTCTTTGTTAATAATTAATTGATGCATCACTTTTCTTTAGAAAACTTGTAATAATTTTTTTTACTGATAAAAACCCAGCCTGTTTACATAATTGATGGTTTGTTTATGGGGTTGTCATCCATGAAATACAGAATCTGCTAATGTTAACAAATGGTAGATTGTGACTAGTTTGGCCATATGGTAACTAAAAAAAAGGTTTATATCAAAAACTTTCTATCACAGTATTTGATAATTTTATAATCGGTCTACAATATCTTTTAGGATAATTATAGAGAATTATACTTTAGTCAAAATAAAGTCAGAATTGACGTAATTAAAGTCAAACAAAACAGCAAACTGGTATCATACAAACAAGTGTCATTATTAGTCATTGGTCGCTTTAGTTTAAAATTTCCATGAAAATTAATCAATAATGACACAACTACTTTGCTATGGGTTACTTAGTTAACATCTTTACACAGTTAAATTTGGCTCAAGTATACCCAATAAGCATTTAAGACACAGATAAAAATCTTCCCTAAACAAATCAAGAAACCATTTACATGTATATATTTCTTTTGTTTTTGCGAATACTATACAATACTAAATAAAATTACTTTTTTACGTATGTGTTCCACAGGGTAGATTCTACTCGTGACCATGGCACGCTTAGAAAGTGTTCAAACGTCGGAATTTAAATATGTAAAAATAAATCCGTAAAAAGTTGAATTATTTAATAATGAACATTTACATGGACTAAGAACAGATATAAATTTACTCTAAAATAAAATAACAAATACTATACTTTTTATTAGAAACAATTAAAAAACCATTTTTCATCCAGCATTGCCCAATGTTATCTCTATAAAATTTGTACAATAACAAAACATAAAAGATTGCCTCTATTAAAGATTGGTTTTTCCCTAAAATGGAAACATTAACTATTAGAGTTCAATTACCAGCCATTACAATATTATTATTAACTATAAACACAACAAGTAAAGTTGCACCACTATTACGCCTATACAGTCAGTCAATTCAATTTATTAGATTAACATTATAGAATACTTGTAAAAACAAATAATTCATATAATCGCTAATTAGAACATGGAAAAAAAAAATTTTAAGGTATTTTTCTTCAACAATTTCTTAGTAAAAACTGTGATATAAATGTACCGCATAAAATTCAGCAACAAAATCTACAGTTTAGCCTTCAAATTGAGCTTTCTTTACATATCTTCTTATATACAGGACTATTTAAATGACTATTGAGCCCTAGCCATGTATGCTATACATTCTGAACATTTTCCATGATCACGGGGTCTATTAGTAATCAAAGTATATATCAAAAAAAACATTCTTTTATGTTGCCGTCATATATAGCTGACACAACAAAAGACAATGATGGTTCAACATGTCAGGCTCATCAAGTGGTCCATATAATCTGCTTTATATTGGGAACACCAAAAGATTTGGATTATATATATGATTAAATTTTGAATTAGAAAAATACAGGATTATAAATCAGCCATTGCCTATTCCTAGATCAACAATAAAAAGCAGTAACACTAAAAATAGAATTTTTTAGTATCTCTGCTTAACAGTGATTGTTTAAAAATCTTAAAAAATTAAAATACCTGGCACTTCCAAGTTGTCCGGATCTTCATCATCATCAAAGTCAGAGTCGTCTGATGGTGTGGGTGGATTGTCCTCGTCATCGCCGTAGGCTGCACGTTTTGACTAAAGACCAGTATCGAAACATTTATGCTTTAATTTTTTTGTCAATCAAGTCACAAAAAGAACGTAATATTTCAGCAGCTGCCAAGTTTTCAAATTTATTGTTGTAATTACATAACTGATAAGAAATGTATTAAAATCGTTAGTTTACGAGCAATGAAAACGCGGAGAGCGATCTTGCAGTTTACAAAATTTACTCACATCAAAACTCATGTTGCACCATTTATTTCTGAGTATTCACGAAGTAATATTTCACTTTTAACCGTAACACCTATATCTAATATAAACAAAATAGCTGTTTTCTTAATATTATTCCCATAAAGGCGAACTTCTTTAAGAAAACACGGAAAAGGTACCGCATTGCACAAGTGTGCTTTGCATAGACTAAGTGCAGTTATTAAGATGTATCCTAATACTATACCTAGAACTTTCTAAGAAAATCAATACAGCCACACCCTGCTTGCATAATTAACAACTGTATCACACAAAGACTCTTAGAATATTAGGCAAAATTGCATGCGAGTTATCACATGTGAGAATGCCATCAGCTCATGACAGTTTTTTTTGGTTAGGAAACTTGAAAACAAAGAAAAAAAGTGTGAAAAAATAAGTATTTTTAAAAAGTATACGTAAAAACTAACTGGTTCTTCATATATAAAACACAAGTTTCGATCAAAACATAAAGAAAATCTGTCAAAAACACTGCTCAACAAAGTACAGTTCGTAAAAAAGAATCGAAACAAAAAACTATCATTACCATTTTTAAGCCCGAATAAACACTTTCTGCGGCTTGGAATCGATAATTTAATAACACGTTTACGCACACAATTTTTATTTTTATTTTACCATTCCACACTCGTATATATTGCACAAAATACTTAAATAATGATTTGAGAAAAATTAGACAACCCGACGGCGGTCAATGTTTCCGCCATATTAAAAATATTATAATACTCGACGACTTAATCTTAATCCAAAGATAAAAGAATGCACGTTTTGCGATCGGATAATAACATTCAATTGAACCTTCAAATCGTTATGAAATAAAATTTATTTAAAACAATAACAAATGGTAGATAATACAGATTTCAATAACAGAAATTAATATCTTAGTTCTGCGTTAAATTAATCAGTACTTTGATTTTAAGGAGTATCCGAACGGCTACACTTTTCACTTATGGTGCCAAAAGTAGTTAACGTTAATTAGTTATCTTTTACGTAAAGTTAGTCTTGTTTTACGTAAAACTTCTCTCCATTTACGCTTTAGTATACATATTTCTTCTGACCACGTGACCCATCCACTGCCACTTCAAATTCAAATATCTTTATTCAATATAGGAGCGATATACTCACTTATTGATTGTCAAAAGTCTACCACCAGTTCGTAAAAGAACGTCTCCGACCTGAGAAGAACCGGCGAAAGAATCTCAGCAGGATTTATTTTTTGTCATCTTTTAAAATATAATTGAAACAATAAATAAACAAATAAACGCTTAAAATTATATTCTTTATTTGATTTTGATTATTCGAGCATTCCATTACCAGAGTGCGTTATCATTTAAAAACTCATTTACAATGTAATAACCTTCAACAAACAAACTTTCCTTAAAAACTTTTCAACGAGCTAATCCTTTGCACTATGTCCGTGACTTTAGTATTTTGGATTAATTCATTTCGAATTTTGCCCACAAAGAAACTTCGAGTAAAGCGCGTTCCATAGCGCGCTGAGCAACGGCAAACTGTGGACCAGTCCTATTGTCAAAAGCCACGTTGCTGCCCTGTAGGTCAACACGGGGACGACGCTTGATTGAAGGCTTTCGTCTTCAAACATTAAGGTATCAGCGGCGAAGTGACAACGTAGCTCAGGCTTCTCATTCTCGGGATTCCAATCTCCTTGCAGTAGCTGGTTTAAGTGGAAGTGAGTAGCAAGGGATCAGCCGTCTTAGCACTCACTGAAAAAGCGGTGCACGTCTAAAGGCTGATAATGATGATGATGATGATACATAATTACGCAAAATAAACAGTTTGAATAACGCTTGGCCACTTAGTTGTTTATAATATAATTATAATATAGTCCTATATATCTTAATAATTCATATACAAAATCTGCTAAACAATGTTTTGTATTTAACTAGCATGAGAAAACGTCTTTTTGTCTCAACCATACAAATTTTTTTTGTCTAAAAGGTAAACAACAATTTAACAAAGCGAGGCAGTCTATCTGTTCAAATTTTTGTCCTCTGACGATATTCTTTTACGGACCAGTGTGAATTCTGCCAATATAACAGACCAATGACAAAATTAGAAAAAAGTAGCTAAATAAAAAGTGTTTAAAGTCCTGGTGCATGTTTATGTTTCAAACAGATAACTCGTTGCTAATCTATTTTATAACATAAAATTACTCATATTTTATCTGTTTTTTTTACTAATGGCAACAATTGTGTATTTTTAAAGTGTCATTTTGCGCTCTGCAGTTTGCTTGCATCGTTTTAATGTAAATCGAATTATAACTTTACGTTAAATTTATTTGAATGTAGAAGTCCTCCATTAAATCATTATTTACGATGGATTCCTTGTTGGTTACGGAAGCGAAGACGACAACGAGACTGAAAGATACAGCCATCACACTTCGGTGAGTAATCGCGGCCTTGAATTTAATATGATTTACTTTTGGTTTTTTGTCAATCCAATAACAAATTTATTATAGTTTTCAAAATTTCTTCCAAACGATTTAAAAATCAAAATTGACTTCTATCTTTTTCCGCACGACTTTATATCTGTTTGTCATTTAATTTTAAACGCGAATTTTAGCTTTTCCACTATAAAATTTTCTTTTCTGGATTAAGAATAGAAACTGGATTCTATTCTTAATCCAGAAAAGAAAATTTCTTCTGGAACATCCTTGTATAAATACGATATACCATACTATGCAAATAACTTTTCCATATTATTTATAATTTTATATACATGCAATTTCAATATCATCATATTGTTTAGCATGTCACTTAATTATTTCTGTTTTAGGGGTTAGGTACTGACCTGTAACTGTATCAATATAGATACTAATTATGATTTCAAATGCTAAATCTGTATTTAAATGTGTAAGAGATGTCTTCACTCATCTATAACAGTTGTATTTGCAATGTATTGGGATGAAAAGCAATGATAATCAAATATGTGACTAATTAAATTAAATATAGTTTTAAGCAGAATTCCAACTACCTTAAAGATAATCAATTGATTTCTACCATTGCTGTTATTTTTATATCTGAACTTAAAGCGACTATTTTTCACCTCATAACACTTTTTTTATATTATTAGTAAATTTGGTGAAAATGTTCCCTTTATTTTATTTCTTAACTATAAATGTGCTGTAATTTGTCTTAACTGTCTTAATATCTTTATATTAGATGATATAAAAGTCTCAATCTGTTGACTACAGCCGCTGGAAAGTGTTTGAATCATTGGGAATTAAAAATGAAACTAAATGTGATAACATCCATGAAAGTCCATTTTATTCTATTATGATTTAAAATGTTAATTATTTATTGTATGTTGTGATACAACAGTAAAATGATATTAAACATTAGGCTGTATCTGATTGGTCAACTACTTTTAGAATGTACATTATCATGGAATATCCTACTTATAATAGCACCACATTTAATTGCTTTGTTTGCCATTTTAAACATGATTTAGTTCTGTTTTATAATAATACATGTGATCCACCCATGCTCCGCACGGGTGCATTCTTGATAACTGTAAAGTCTATGTAAAAATATATACTTTTACCAATGTTTCTCCCTTCCTTCTTGAAGAGGAACCTTCCTCTTCAATCAGTTTATCTATTGAAAAAAAAGCAATAAAATTTATTACATAGATTTAAAATTTAAGAATAAAGGGACCGAGAAAGCAACTTTATTTTATACTATGTAGTGATTACAGATTAAATATTTTTAATACAAATTATATGTTAAGCATAAAGTTAGATAGACACAAAAAAAGGGTTTTTTATTAACACAAAATTATCATTGGTATAGTTCCAATATAACATAACATTTGTCAATTACTGTATCAAATTATTTCAATATATTTCACACACAGAATATATTTCAACACACAATGTTTCAAACACTTTAAAAGTTGGTGGCCATGGGATACCAAAATATATGTAATTAAATTAGTTAATAAAGTAATGATTTCTATTGCTTATGCTAATACTATATGTTATGAATCATATAGTTTTATGGGTTTTATCTTTTAATTACTTTGCAATTATTTCAAATTATTACTGATGATTCAATCCCTTCCTAGGGTCTGTACTAATTACATCATCAACCTGTGTTAGTCCTCTGCTGGGCGTAGGCGTCCTCCATTAGGGGTTTTTTTGGACCATATATCCCGAGACTAATTAAATGAGATAAAATCCATAACACTGTATTATTTATAATGTTTGTTAAAGTAATTTCATTCAGTAATGTGTAGTACTTGCATCAATGAAAGAATCATCATTAGTTAAGTTCTCCTATTCTTTGATATTAATTAACAATTCTCTGCTTGACAATAGAATGATATTCTAGGTGGGTCAAAGTATGTGGAGTCAGGGTGGAAGTCGACGCCGCGACGATGACACCAACTATGATGATGTTAACATGGATCTTAGTGAGGTAATTATCATTTAGTAACAAATAATATAAAACTAGCTTTTGAAATTGTACAAATATATAATTAATATGTATTCACGTTGTAGCGTTGTTCCATCTGTTGTGATGACAGTTGTTTTTCTTTAATTGTATGATATAACTTAAATAATATCTTTAGTTTTAACCAAGTATGTACATATATGCTTTATGGGGCATTCTTTATTATGCCTCACAAGGTAATAGTATGTTGAAAGTATGTTAAAATTAGTACTTAAACAGAAATAATTAATGTATATGCTAACTCTTCCAAATTGCAAATGAATCATAAAGTAAATGCGATAATCACAACTTGCCTTGCCTATCAATTCGTTGTGCCCATTTCCAACGATGATATTAACACTTTTATTATTTTATATGTTACCCATTTGTAAATTGACACAAAACCAAAAGTCAAATACCCCACCCGACGTGGCAACATTGCGAGCGACGGTTACCATCGACCGACTCTGTCACACGTGAGTACATAGATTTAAGAACGAAACGGTACATGCCTTAAAAGATATACTTTAATGTTGAAGTTATCACACAACTGTATATATGAGAATTATTACTCTTCACGGGCTGATTATTATAATTCTTAAATGGAAAGCGTTGAAAGAATAATGTTTGATAAATCTTCTTTTTATATCAAGGCCGAGTAAGATCTTGTATTCATTTGACTAGGATTGAATATCACACTGATGCAGCCAATACATCAGACATGCTGAAGGTTTTTGTTTTCTGTCGTCAAACATCATTAAATTATTGCTGTATATAATTCAATACAATTGTTTGGCTTGAATTACATCACTTTATAGATTTCGCCAACGTTGAGTTTTTAACCAATTCTTCGTTTTTAACTAACATGAATTTCAGTTAAAAACTAAGAATTGGTCGATTATCTCAGCACTTGACTAATATTCATATTAGTTTAAAAAAACTAAGAATTAGTCAAGTGCTGAGATAGTCCATCACAATAGTCTCTGTTGATGTATCTAAAACAAAAAGGGACACACAATAAATACGTAGGGTTAGTTGGTTAATAGACGAACAGGGTTAAATTTATTGTTATTACGATTAATCTATATTACTATATAGATAAGCCAAATTAGACGCGAAATTGATATATGAATTGACAATTTATCAATATGACGGATGACGACACTTTGTTGCCACTTGCTTAATTCATTCACATCAGTTCAGAGTCTAATTTGGCTTAATTATATAGTACTAGCGTTACCCGCGACTTTGTCCGCGAGGTGTATTCAAAATTGCTATTAATAACCACTTATGACTCATTCCAAGTATCTAGATAAAGTAGAGTGACAAATATAAACCGATAAGAATTTTGGAAAAATCATCGAAATCGGTTGAACAGTTTAGACGGTGATTTAGATGGACGGACAGACAGACAGACAGACAGACAAGACAGACAGAGACTATTTGAATTTGACCTAAGATTTTGCTTCTATGAATGAAGATCCAGATTCTGACGCGTATGAGAGTTTTATTAACAAGAACTTCGAAAGTAATAAATCATATCTATAGGTTTATAGATTTGTTCTATAACTGATATGTAAGTTTATTTGTCAACTCAATTTGTAGTTTTAATTTGTTGAATTCTAAACTTACAAAAGGACTTTAAAATTGAGTTTAAATTTTTATTTAGATATGTACAACAATATATATAGATTTTATGAGTTTTTTCCCGTATCATAAACTTGGAAGCAATTATGAGTTTACGCCGATAACGTTTTATTGCGTGTGTATTCGTTTTATCCAATTAATATTGTACTATTTTATTGCAAGACCATTTTGTAATGCGGTGCAACATGCAACAATTCGTATAGGCATAAGTTAATTTAGTCATTTTTCGCTTTCAGCCATTGCCCGCGACTTTGGACGCGTTTACTTTAACGGACGACTTACATAGGTAGAATTTAATTTTGAATTGTAAGGACCATTGTTAAAAATCTAAAAAGGACAATGAATTCAATTGTGTACTTATACGATTAATTAGTAGGCAATAAACATTTTGTTTTATAGTATGTGTAGGCGGGAAAACTTTCTGGTCAGTGACTGACACTGACTATATCATTAATGATGGTAAAATAATGATAAAACGAGAGTGAGGATTTATGTGAGCGAAGTTAATGACAAACTCTAATGATGCGAAACCGTAAAGCTCTCTGATTGGTCATCATCATGATACGTCACTTTGCCATTGACCAATAAGACACCATGAATTCTGGAGCTATTAATGATTGATCTAAGATATTTTTCAAATGAACTATAATTGAGACTATTTTGGTCTGAGGGGCTAACATATATTGTAACAATTGCATCTGATTCGATGACTTCGCCAACCGAAACAAACAAACAAACATTACTTCTTAAGAGGCAAATAATATATAGGTATATTTTGAGACGGAGTATGAAGAAATCGATTTTTGTATAGCTCAGGCAAATAAGGTATAACTGAAAATTTTGATTAGTATAAGTGTTCGACACAATGGATTTGCCATAAATAGCTATTTAGTGACAAACACTCCGTAATTTATTTCGGTGCAGTGTCGATTATTTTATTTTTGGTTATTTTTAGTCGCGTTAAAATAAGTATTTTAATTGATTATAAAATGGTATACAAAAGTACAGTGTGACATGTGAAATTAGAAGAAAAATGTGACGGATACGATAGCAACATTTCATTGTACTCGGAATCTTATCAATGTTGATTTTTTCAGCCTTAAACGTATATAGTATAAAATAGATTTAAATAGTACACCAGATCTAATGGGCGCAAAAACTAGGATATCTCATTTTGTGTACTGTGCTTTTAAGGCTGTATGCGAGTGTTTTTGCGGCTTAAAAGTCACAGTACCTTTAAAATTAAAAAATATAACTATATTGTTATAATGGTTTATTATTTGGTATATAAATTTTTGCACTTAAGATTAAGTACCCACCTTACATATATCTTGTAAAGTAATTTTTTTATACTTAACTCTCCTTGGATTGAAAAACTGTTCTTTTTTGTAATAATTACAGCGTAAGTTATATTACCACTTACTGAAAAACAGTAGAAAATATCATTCAAGAAAAAAACTTAAATTTGGCAATTTTCAAGCTGTGAACTGATACACGTGTTTTCATTAGAACAAATGAAAGAATATAGTATTTCATGTGTATTATAATAATGTTCAACAAATTAGAAAAAACAACGCGACCAACAACTCTAAACAAACATGGATCTGAGGCGCTATGTAAACTTGATTTAAGACGTTTTAACAAAATGGAAAAGCCATTCGCGTTTACCATGGTACCATGGTTACCTTAAAATTGATCATATCAAATCGGTGCGTGTGTGCTTACGCGAGAAGGTGAGGTATGAGAATGGAACCCGTGACTGAAAAATTAAGGAATGAAGGAAAGGATAGAAGAATACTTAAAACGTGTGTCGACGGTCGAAGAGCGTTAGATTGACTAAAGAAAATATAATATCTATTGTAATATAATAATATTAAAAAGAGAAAAGATTTATATTTTTGTATGTAATGAATAAATTAATAATTTCCAAAAAAAGCGCTATTAGAAAGCAAGATCCACCTTGAGTAAAATATGCTACATTTTACCTCAGGAAAATCCAGTTCAAAAATATATCAATAACACGAGCAGAGCCGTGGACGGACTGCTAGTGTGAAGTAAAGTAGTAGATTCTGAATTGAGGGATGTATGAGAGGTATGGAAGAAGAAAGCCTGTTGTGTCGACCATGCATAAGCGGGACAGGAGGTGCTTGCGTGAGAACTAGCGTACATGCGTGCTCGCGTGTCTATATGTACGAACTTACTATACGAACAAAGTACACGTGACTTCCTGCCAGGTGATGTAAGGCCCAATGATCGTCTTGCCGCAGGAGTCGGAGTCCGAGCCGCAGTCGGAGCACCCGGCGCGGCGCTGCCCGGAGCGCCCCGAGAGGCTCAAGAGGCCCAGCCAACCGGAGCGGGCGGGCCGCACGGACCGGTCCAACTCAGGTATTTTATTCATCATCTTCGTCAGCCTGTGTTAGTCCACTGCTGGATATAAGGCCTCCCCTTTGCCTTCTCCATTAGGAGGTTTTTGGACCGTATCCTACCACGCTGGTCCAATGCGGATTGGTGGGTGGATCTAATTTTACATGCCCATCCGACGCATGGATCATCTTACTTTTCAGGACAATTGGGTGATCGGCCCAGATTGTCCTGACCAACCAGAAAACGATAACACAAAGTTATTTCCTTGAGGGTGCGATCCATGACCTCCGGTTTATCAAGCAAGGCCAATACCAATAAATATATGACTCATGGTCATCCATAATTATATGACTTCTGACCCTTCCCCGTCCTTGCTAAAGCTTAATAAGCAAGAAAATTTTATCTTTTTACTTATAACTTTGTTATCTATAGAAACAACCTTATGTTTGCACTAATGGAGTATCTAATGTTTTGAATTATTACGTTTTGTGCACACACAGTTTGTAGAACACATTCATTTTAAAACAAGACCGCACGAAACCTAGGAATCTAAGCAAAGCCATTGTCATATTCATTGACTCCACCCCATTGTTTGCCGTTATTTATGGATTATCCGTTATACTGTAGCCTAAGGAAAGTCTGATTTGGTGCACATTTCTAGGTGTCTACCGTCACTTTACTAATATGGGTTACATTGCCGATTAATTGTCACCGAAATAATCAATAGCAACGCTATTTACATAAAATCCGTCTGTTTTTGACATTTACACTGTTGAATTTATGAAGTTATATTTCTGCCTCAAATCAGTAGTTTATAGAAACGATTGTCTTTCGGTTCTAAAGACAGCGTAGCCAGCGACATTGCGCGCGACTTGGAAAACTAAATGTAACATTGTATGTCTCTGGGTGCACAGATTTGTAGCCCTGTACGCTGTATTTCGTATCGGCAGGGTGTATCACTTACCATTAGGTGGACGTACTACTTATCTCATCGTTTTAATCAATAAAATAACTACAACAACAAGACATCATCACATCGTTGGCACGCCTTCTTGCGACGTTAAATGATACATCTTTTGCGCCCAGAATTACACTACCTGCAAAGCCCATAAAATAGGAACACAGTTGTCTATGCACGATACTGTCTAACATCTGATAAACATCAATATAATGAAATGCATAATGTGATGGTAAACATAAACGTTTCCATGGCAACAGACGACAGCCGCGAGCGCGACCGGCATCGCGACCGTGACTACGAGCGTCGAGACCGTCGCCGTGACTCACCTCCACGTGCTCGACCCGAGCGGGAACGAGACCGAGACCGCCAAGGCCGAGGGGACCGCCAAGAGCGCGGCGACCGTGACAAAGACCGCCGCTCGCCGCGTAGGGACGACCGCAGCAGGTATGATTCAATGTGAAATTTTGTATAATGTGAAAATTGTGAAAATGTCTTTACTTTTCAATCTAGGTTCCTTGTGCTTCCATTTTGTAGGTTTTTTAAGGGGATTTTTTTGGGTTAAAAAGTTGCCTATGGGAGATTATAGCTCTCTAATGTTGAAGGATTTTTTTAATTGGCACTGTGGTTTTTATCTTGTTAATAAAATTGAAATATCAAAGAAATAGATTAGCTGTACCTATTTTTTCTCTTCTATAATTATTTACCGTACTAAGTACTCGGATTAAATGAAGCTCTTTAATTGTATAATCTCTTAATCCATTCCAAGTGCAAGGTTGGATGTAATCTAAGGCCGCGAACTACATCCAACTCGACACATTGTTTATATGCATATTCAAGTAAATAGCTTCTGTTTTCTTAAATTCTAGTGATGATACAATTTAAACGGATTTTATCGGGTTTAATTACTTTACAAATATTTCAAAATACATAAAAAATGTTATGTGTCAAAACTGTATTCTTTATCGTGTTTAGTATTCGCATAAAGAAGAAAGAATTAATGTATTAGTAATATAGTTATAGATTTTTTTGTCTGCAACCTTTTTTACATTCTTGTACAGTTCGCTATAGAAAGAGCTTTGAGTATAAGATATGAAAATATATAAAACTGCCTCCGTAGCCTAGTGGTATGGCTTGCTCTTTGGAAACCGGTGGTCGTGGGTTCGAATCCCGCGTGTAATTTAATTCGTGTGTAGAGTAAAGTTTTATCATCATCAGCCTGTGTTTGTCCACTGCTAGACTTAGGACGCCCTCTCCATTAGGGGAATTTTGGACCGGTTCCCACCACGCTGGTACAATGCAGGTTGGTAGATGGACCTACTTTTACATGCCCATCCGACGCATGGATCGTCTAACTTTTCAGACAATTGGGTGATCGGCCCAAATTGTCCTTGCTAACCAGAAAACAATGGAGTATGTATCTTGTGACATAATAATTTATGTATCATAATTTTGTCGGTTAAGAATCGAGAGACCAGAGCGCAGGGGCATTGAAGGCGGAGCACGTCGTGGTCTTCTTGGCGACAGACCTGAGGACAGATCCGAGGTTAGGGTGAGTAAAAGACTTCATAATTTTATTGTATTACCGGGATAAAATTAAATTTGTTGTTTTTAAGCCAATTAATGTAACTAACAAATGTATATCCACTATTATTATATATTGTCTAAATAAGAATTATTGTCAAATTATTTTGTATGTAGATATAATCTCATCAAGATCTGAAACAGTAAGTGATGGTAAATTTTTTATGGGGCCAGTTTGTTGTTAGCGGTTGCATTGTGTATATAACAATTAAATAAAGAATCTCTAATACACAATTATATTTGTATATGTAATAATATCTACTATCTTGCTAACTCCCTGAAACAAAACAAATAAAGAGAAAGCACAAGAAATTTTTCAAATAAAAGTTGCTTTATCATCAAAATTGATAAGTGTTATGATGAATGTAGTTGTATCGACTGCTTTTATTTTTGTGTGCCGTTGATTATATTTAGAGTTTTCTAATAAACATTGTTTTCCTCAACAGCAAGTACCTGCCTTAATGGACTTAAAACCTTTCGGAGGTGAACCGCCGCCGTGTTATGGGAGGTCACAGGATGCTCGGGACGCTGTCTCACCTAGGTAAATAAATTTGTATCGCCATTTCTTGATGAGAGCATTTAATTTGTCTTATAATTAGAAATATCTACGCACAGTCTTCTTCTTAGTGCCAGAAATAACTTTGTCTAGCTCGCAAATCTTTGTAATCAGCGTATTGTTCTTTCCATGCTTGGAAGGAGCTATAACAGAAATGTCATAGTATTCTACTGTAACCCTACCAGCTTGTTAGCAGCGCCATCTAGAGCTTAAAGGGCATTCCACCTTAGGGCCTTTCGTCTACTAAAGTAAATCATTGATTTACTCGAGGATTATGGGAGCACAGCGGTCCAGACCCTTTCATGAACAAGACTCCAACCCCTTCGTCCAGCTAAGCCGTTCTCACCAGGCCGCTCCTAATCGTATCTGCGGCCCGGCCGAGGCCCGGCGACAAGGACAGCGGATTATCTGTATTATTCCTCCTTTAACTTTACTTTTAACGTGTATTAGAGACCATACTATGTCTATCGGCTGCAATATTTCGCGTTGATTTTCTCTTTGTTATCGATCTGTGTACGCATTAAATTTAGCACTTACATTTTGATTTTGTGACAGATTTGTCGAGCGGGATCGTCGCGACAAGGAGAGGGACCGCGACCGAGACAGGCATAGCAGACGTTCGGAGGAACGAAGGTGAATAGAAAGATTCTTTATGCATCATGATCATCATCATCGTCAGCCTGTGATAGTCCGCTGCTGGACATAGGCCTTCTCTAATACACTCCTATCCATTAGGGGGTTTTTTGGAGCGTATCCCACCACGCTGGTCCAATGCGGGTTAGTGGGTGGACTTTTTTAGATTACGCATGGATCATCTTACTTTCAGACAATTGGGCGATCGGCCCAAATTGCCCTAACCAACTAGGAAACAACAATGAAAAATTGTTGAGTGCCCGCAGGATTCGAACGTCGTGGGTTCGAATCCCATTTCTAGAGCACACGCCCATACCACTAGGCTACGGAGGCAGTTTTTTAGGCCTGTTCTAAATAATTTCTCCAATTTTTGAAAATAAATCTAGTATGTTCTCCTGTTCTGCTAACAATGTACCATAGATTTTGATGTCATGTAATACATTGTTCACTTAGATATAGAACTTTTTTAGCTACATAATCACCAGAAATCAATATTTCTGAACAAGTTGCTATATTTGTTTATATATATTGTTTCAGATCTTCCAGTGGTAGACATGGAGAGCACAGATCTAGGTCTCGCGGTGCGGCTTATCCACCGCCATCTAGGTATGGTGAAATATTTATATTATAATACTTTAATAATAGTCTAGATGGCCAAAGCCTAAAAAAATTGGAATTAAAGAATATAATGCAACCCATAGCAAAAGTATGTCGTTGTATGTATGGTGTTATTGTTAGTTGATTATCCCCAGCGATGGACATCTCAGTGAAAATCAATCAATCAATGAACTAAAGAACACCATATGCATATTCTAGTTGCTGTGTTTACATTATTTACACAAGTTTTATGTTTAGACTTAGGTATTGTAAATGATAAGTTACATTTAGCTAGTATGACGGACAGTGAAATTATAATGTTATTAGAGCTCTATATATTATGCGAGCTATGGAGAGGGCTATGCTCGGAGTATCTCTGAAGGACCGCATTAGAAATGATGTGATCCGTCAGAGAACGAGAGTCACCGATATAGCCCACCGGATTAGCAAGCTGAAGTGGCAGTGGGCCGGTCACATAAGCCGTAGAACTGACGACCGCTGGAGTCGGAAAGTTCTGGAGTGGAGAGAGGCTCTGCAGACGTAGTGTAGATGTAGTAAGAAGATGGAGGGACGACATTCGCAAAGTAGCCATAGTGGGCTGGGTGAGAATAGCCGAAGATAGGAAGCGTGGCGTGCATAAGGGGAGACCTATGTTCAGCAGTGGACATGTTTGACCTGGGGACTCAATGTTTTTAGCTTTCCTAGTTGGTTATGGCAGTGGTTGCTGAACCGAGGTCGTGATCAGAGATCCATGCGTCGGATGGCATGAACAAGCGGTTTACCACTAATGCCAATTGAACAGTTGGTGGGATTGGGTCAATCACCCTAATGGATAGGGATGTAAGGAGGCCTATGTTCAGGAGTGGACTATCACAGGCTAGATGATGTGATGATGATGAATTTGTCTTAGAACTCTTGTAAAGAGATTCAAAAGTCAAAAATCAACAACTTATACTAAAAAACATTGAATGGTTCACGTGGACTGACACAGCCTCGATGTACTGTAGACAGATGATGCATACACGTTTGCACGCTAACACATCAGCAACACTTTTACAAAACACGAGAGGATCCTTCGTGACGCAACAGCGATCTCCTTCCTACATTTCGGACCCGTCTTTTATACACGATCTCGAACAGCCATAACGTCAACGAGACTCCTTTTCTCCAAGTACCCGCAATAGAAGTAGTATTCTGACTATGTAATGTAATTAAAAATAAATAACTCTGGCAGAATTTTCTTTATCTTATATTCACTTTCAAAGATTTTTATATTCTGTAATATATTTTCTTGTACTTAGCTCACACGAGATGCGAGACCCTCCCTCTTCACATGACTACAGGCCTTCATCATACAAAGTGAATAAGAAGTTGGAGGTTATGGAGAAAATGGGTAAGTGAAAGCTTTTTACTTTTCCTCCATTGCTGATCTTTAACAATTAACTAAGTAAAAGCGGTTGTATTAAATGTTAACTTTGAGAAATTTTTTTTTTGCTAAATAAATTTCCAAAAAAGTAACTCGACCATAAAAGCAATCAGATAACTACTAAAGTCATTCAGACTGGCAACATTTGCTCTGCGTTAAGTGTGTTTTTTTAAATAGCTCTTTTTATTAAACGGCTAAACCTACGTCAAATCGGTATTGGTGCCGACTAGTTTTGGACCTATCGGAGGTCCTTCATCCCATCCCCACTCGCCCTGATGAACTAGCACTACCAATACCAATTTCACATGAGTTTAGGCGTTTATAGAATACATTATGAATCTAATGTCTCACGAAAATTTTACAATCTATCGTCATCATCATCAGCCTTTGATAGTCCACTGCTGGACATAGGCCTCCCCTAATACAACCCTATCCATTAGGGGGTTTTGGACCGTATCCCACCACGCGGGTTGGTGGGTAGACCTACTTTTTACATGCCCATCCGACGCACGGATAATCTTATTTTTCAGACAATTGGGTGATCGGCCCAAATTGCCCTAACCAACTAGGAAACAACGATGAAAATTTGTTGAGTCCCCGCAGGATTAGACCCACGACCTCCGGTTTCTAAGCACGCCTTACCACTAGGCTACGGAGGCACTTAAAAGAAAGTTTTAATTGTTTAGTTATTTTTTCTTCTTATAATACAGGTCTCCAAATAAAGACTCCGGATGGCTCAATGGCTACCGCCCAACAGTTGCGCGCCGCTGCCAGCGAAGCCCCCGCTAATAGTGGCCATCCACCATACTTTAATTCGAGCTCTCTTCACTCGAGCAAGATTATGGATCAGGTGGGCTTTTTTAATAATAGCCATCAATTATTACAAATGAAATTTAAGTTTTGCATAAAGCCGAATGTTGTAGTTGATAAAAGGTGTAAAATTTAATAAACATTTGGAAGAAATAGGGTTATTTGCTTAGCTGAAAATTGTAGTGTTTTTTAAAATAAAATTGCAACGATGTCTTGTGTAATAAAGTCCTAGTCGATACCGACTACGGCGGCCAATCTATATTAGAGACCAGCCAACTGTGCAGGAGATATTATAGTGCACAAGTGTACGCACTAACATAGGTGCACTCCCTATTCCTTTATTCTCTCAAAGCCCGATGGGACGGATAACCGACACGACCGTAGGGAGATAAGGCGCCGGACCGACTTTTTACATGCTCATCCGACGCATGGATCATCTTAATTTACAGACAATCGGGTGATCGGCCCGTATTGCCCTAACCAACTCGCCAACTGGAATTTACGTCACAATTAATTATTGTCATCCTCAGGTACAAAAACGAAAACTGCTCTGGTCCAATAAGAACAAATCTGAAGCCGAAGAGGCAGCCAAATGGAGCGGCACCCGCTTTGCCCAGGACTCTGATGGGAAACAAGTGACGAAGTTCATGCGGCTTATGGGAATCAAAGAGCCAAGTAATTTTTACAAATTATATTCATGTTAAAAGATTAATGAAATAATAAATGAAATGGACAAAAATCGTATTGTATGGTTCCAATGTGAATAATTGTAGTGGAAAGTAAATTGCATGAATTGAAATGCGGTACGTTAAAAACAGTAGTCGCGGCATAATAGGAATTTATGTATAAAACAGACAAACCATAGATCATATGCCTAAAAGTTCAATTATTTATTTAATTATCTATATAACTGTACACTGGTGCATATAGATATTATAATATGCCAATAAATTATAGATTGTACCCAAGCCAAATAAAAGATGGAATTCACGTAAACAAAGTCTGTGTCAAAAATTAAATGCAGACATTACATTAAAATGTCTGTAGAACCTCAATTTCTTATTGGTGTACCTCCATCATTTTTTTTTTCCTTGATGTTATGCTTCCAGACTCATGTCTTTGGTAAGCTTCATCTAACACAGAGTTCGCATGAAGCTACCGTCCCCACGAACTAACCTCTATTGTCTATGTTCAACTAGTAGAAGAGCTATATGCTTATGTTAGATGTTACACTTTTATTAAAATACTGGATAAAATTAAATGTCAAATTTTATTACTCTTACAGCGGCGTTAAAACCCACTCCGCCCGATGAGACAGCGGATCCAAACAAGAAGCAAGAAGAGCTCTTCGAAGCAATGCAAGCTCAGTACGAAGTTGCTAGAGCGACAACACATACAATGCGCGGAGTGGGACTTGGTTTTCAGCGTGGGCAATTCTAGATAATGAGAATCTAGAAGAATACAGATGTTAAACAAGAAGGAGGAATTCTTAAGAAGAAAGTAGAACCTTATTGGTGTTCTTTCCTATAATTCAACACCAGGTTTTTTCTAAACACAAAATGGGAAGCCAACGCCTGAACTTATGCCCTATTGGATGATTTTTAAGCAGTGTTTAAAAGATTCAGTGGCATAATTGGAAGGGAAAGTGAATTGGACCTGAGTGTGATTGATTTATGCTGCCTGTGTTCAAATATAAATCAATAATATGAAACACACAGTTTTGTGTTTGACTTGGAAATGTACAGTTTAATCAATTATATATAGCGCGGAAAAATTTCGTCACAAGGAGTATAATTTTTATATATAAAATATGTATCCTATAGACATGTTTGGTTCATAGCGATTGGAAGATGGTATTTTTTAAACGGGGCTGTATTATTATCTCATTGTGATTTAGTTCAGCTGTGAATAAAAATAATAATAGCAATAAATTTTAAAAAAATGTGTTAATAACCTTGTGGTTTTATATTTGTGTATATAATGATTGTGGTTGCATTTAGTTTGTAATAATTTTATAACTGAGACAAAGACTCTTTGCTTGTGTGATATAGTTCTCAATTAAAGTAATACACATTGTGTTTATTACTTTTATAACTATTTGTTTGTACGTGTTTGTAACTGTTTAATTTTTTTTTGTTACAATAGTTACAGATTTTGATTTGATTTAGTTTATAAAAACTGTGAATTGATATTTTTTTTGTTTAATTTAACCTATATTTTCATGTTCTGTTCTATATACAGAATACAAGAAATCTTGTGCTTCTTTATGTGTTATATTGTGCAGTATTTTTGGAAAAGGTAGGTTCTTTTTTATACAGGAGAATGAATATTAATGTACTACTATCGTGTCTATTTCAACTCAGGGTAAAAACACCACTGGGTTCCGGTTCGGAGGGCTCTTTGGCTCGTGTAATAACTGGGTAAACATGACGTCACTGCCACATCTTAGAGCGCAGTGGAGTTGAGTTGTGTTGTACAAATAACTATCGCTCATCTGCATATAAACATTCTAAAACTTTTGGCACTTCTTTACATGAAATAGACATAGACATGAAATAACAAAAATAAACATGTCATTTACGATACATTTATATGCATCACATAGACTTAAATGTGACATATCCCATCTTGTTCTGCCTGTGATCATGGACGCTGAAAAGTGTTGAAAACGTCGAGAATAATAAAAAGAATTAACGCGAAAAATCCGAAAAAAGTGGATTTGATACAAAGTATTAGGGGTCTTCTGGTCTAGAGACATGAATTTTAGGTAATTTTTGAAGTGCTGTAAAAAAAACAAGTAATATTTTTTCATCAATTTTTTATACATTATTTATTCACATTAGAAACATACAAAAAAAAAATAAAAAAGTAAAAAAAATTCAAAATTCCGTTAGTTATTAACTGATGGAGTGGGGCGTCTCAAAAATTTGGTGCGTGACCATACCCACGATTTTAACTCTCCTAGCAATCTGAAATCAAAAAATTAAAAAGATTATCAATCTACAATAATGTCGCAATGTCTGGAACTACGGAAAAGTTACAAAAAATTTTTACAAAATGGCGACTGCCTAATGAAAAAAAATTTTGTACCACTTTTTGAACATTCTTCGATTTGTTAAAATTAGTAAAATGAAAATTTGAGGATGGCCGTAGTTCCGGACGTAGACAAGTCCCTAAAGAAGACTCTCTTAAATTTCAAGTAAATCGGTTCGGCAGAACCTGAGAAATCGTGGGTATCAGATTCAAAAGACAGTTCTGAGAAAAACGCGTTTAAAGTTTAAAGTAAAATTGTTGCAGTCTAAGTCATAAAATTATATTTTTAACTTACATTTATTCAATCTGCCATTCCTGCTTCATACATCGGACCTTCCTCGACTTCGAAAAAACTATTTTCGGCGTTTCTGTTTTCTATTCGAGCAGTTCTGGCCTCCTTTGATGCGCTGGATGCTCGTATCTCGGAGCGGTCAATCCGGGCGTTGTCTCGTCTGATAGCAAATGCATGCGCTTCTGGACCAATTTTCACTCCCATAATCGTCATTATCTTCAATATCGGTATAAAGCCTTCATTAAAAATACATACAGCAATAAATGTTGCAATTTCAATGATCTGAGACCCGGCATGGATATGCTTTGGAGCGAAAGTCCATATCAGCGAGTTTAGAGACTCATTATTATTTTGAGTTTCTGAACCCAAACATCGAGTCAATAACGTTTATAATTTAATAATTAAATATATTATACTTTATAATTAAATAATTACTCAAAATATTTTATTTCACTCACAGCATACGTTCACGTGGTTTACAGGTTAAAATTCAACTGTTAGCAGCTGGATGTAAGCAGAATACTGAATATAAAAGACACAGATCACCTAGAGTTATTGTATTAACGGAACAAAAGGGTTTACTAAGAAATATAGATTCAGGTAGTCGGAGAACCCATTATGTCTTTTGTTCGATTAGTTACAGCCAACCGGTTTGGATGCCTGCTCAGCAAAATACTTATTTCTCCGGAAATAATTTGAATTTGGGAAAATCCTCTCGAACATATTCTTAAATAGTTAAACTATGAAAATATGAAAAAAAAATCGATTTTTTAATTTCTAGACCAGAAGACCCCTTAATTGCAGGTTATTAGTACATTCATCAACCTGTGTTAGTCTACTGCTGGACATAGACCTCCCCCTACTGCACGCCTTCGCCATTAGGTAGTTATTTGCACATGTAAGGATATATAAGCTTGACTTTAATTGAGCTTATGGTTAGTCACATCTTTCGGTTTTGTTACAAAACAACCGCTATTTCTTAAGGTTACAATATTTAACTTTTAGTCCATTAACGCAAAAAGCAGCGATTATAATGTTTAAAATTTTTTGGAAAATAAAACGATAAAATAAGTAGACGACCGAAAACGTCTATCATAACGTTTTTGTTTGGGGCAGAAAACACGACAGAATAGTTAAATTTTACATGAACCAAACAACACGAAAGCAAGAAGCAAAGATCCTTCAGTGAACAAGTTCCTTCAGTGACCTATGAATCGTGTACAGCCAGTAATTGATCAACTAAAACTAAAAAAGGCTCTTTTTGTTGTTTGACTTATCAAAATATCCTTAACTATTTATATTATACAATAATATAAATATTCAATTAATAAGATTAGAAGTATTTTAAATAATAATACTATGTGGTTCTTTGTTTAGGTACGCTGATATCAATGTTTAAGTAACTTCTAAAGATTCCAAAGATATGAATTAAATTGTTTACGATTAAAACTGCCAAACTAAGCTTATATTATTATAATTTTATTTCAATAAAATAAAGGACAATTATGAGTGTAAACTATAAACAAGTAATAAAAAATTACACATTTCCTTCGCTTCATCATTTGACTGGCGACATTTAGATCTGTATGTCAATAACTGTCATTTCGGTATTTCCCGAATTATGGCCGTAATTTATATTGAAAAACGATAATTGTAAAATTGAGTGAAAAACGAAATTATAAACCGTTTTGTGGTATTCTTGTTATGAATTGAGTCAATGTAATGACGGTGTGAAAAGTTGAACACCTGTTTTTATTATCCGTGTGTTATTTTGAAAAAATCACCTGCTTTTATAAATCTTCAGAAATGGACGAAGCGGAGACTAAAACATGCCTAAACTGGTAAGTCCGAATCTCGGTCTAAAAGTGGTTGATGTTGTGTCAATATTTATCCTATTTATATCTTAACACGCTCCCGATTTATTTTTAGACAATTGGAACAGATTTTACATCTGTTGCACGCACTTCTTGGCTTGAGTTGTTTACCATACGCTAAATTGTTATTGTTGCGCTACTTTAAAAACTATATTGTAATAATTTACGATTAATCATATTAAAAAAGGTTCAATTTATATCGTACAGTGTATGTTTACATATCCGTCTTAGTGAAATATTTCTATGAGTAAGGATATTCAGCCATTTTCTATGTGCTTTGTACTTGTGAATTGTTGTATATCTATTTTACGGATGTGCTTCTTATTTTTGTATTAACTCCATTTTAATATGTCTTTATAATTATATAAATTATTTATTCAAAGTAGAAAAGGTGTTTAAAAGAACAGCTCTTTTGCTTGGTGTACATGATTCTTATTGGAAATTATTGATTTTGTGAAATCAAAAATGGTTGTAAATCTTTTGTCTTAACATTCTATAGTTCATCCTTTATCAGACTCGCTGTTGTAAGATAGCATAGAAGAAGCTGTGATTGATTATTGACAAGCTGATATTTTTTACCTTTAATCTTTCTTACTTAGAGATGTAGTAATCATATTAAAAAAGAATTAAGTGCATAGATTTGATTATGTTCAATCATTTGTCACGACTAATACTTTTTCATTGGAAGCGAACAATTAAATAGGAAATTACAATTAACTAGTTAAATAAACTATCTATTTCTTTCTCTACTTTATTTCATTAACCCGGTATTTTCATTAACAATGTTTCATTATTGAGGCTTAGTTTTGTTTTATGCACTTTTATACCTTAACCCTTTCGGGACTGCGGGGACCTATGTGGCTCACAAGATTTAAAAAAATTCTGGTGGCACCTAATGGGATCGATTTGTCCTAATGCAAAACCCTATTGGTACATAGTTGTCCCATGTTCTTATTAAATATTTACGATTCTAGAAAAAAAAACACATAAATAATCACCAATTTAAACCTATTAAAACAATTTTCTAGTTTTAAAAGATTTGGATACAAGCAAAACAAATTCTGTCCCCAAAGGGGTAAAATATTATAAAAGGTTTGAATACCTTATTTATTGTTTTCAACTTTTTCTGTTCACTGGCAAAATGACATAAGTAATTGCTAGCTTCAGATCTGCTATGATTTGATCTGTGTAGTTACTAAAGTTTACAACCTTCACAGCTTATAATAGATAAGAAGTCTACTATTGTAAAATTTTAAATAAAAAAAAAAACCGACCTATGATAGAATGTTGAGTTTAAATGATTTTTTTATCCATATTATATTGTTTTGCCGCCTTATTAGGAGTAGTCATTGTAGGAGTCATTTCAAAGGCTTCCTTTATTGTGTCGGTTATCTGCCCCATCGGACCATGAGAGTGAAGGAATAGAGAGTACACCTGTGTTTGTGTGTATCAATTGCACAATAATGTCTCCAGTTGGCTGATCTCTGATGTAGATAGGCCATAGTTGGAATCAACTAGTCAAATCAATTCGACAATATGAATGGTTGCTACAACATGCTTGAATATTACTAATGCGGCATCCATAAGTAACTTTATCATTTAACAGAATTTCAAGCATTAAATTCACGAATTCAATTAATTGTGAATGTTTTAATGGATAAACACTTCATTGTTTCACATTAACAAATTAAATTACAGTTGTCTGAACTGAACATAAAACCTAAATTTGGGCAATAAAAGCTTATTCGAATGGCGATCTCATCCAGCCAACCTAAATAGTTAAATAATACATAGCATACTCTTAGTGGGTTCAAAGGATGAATGACTCCCTAGGATAATAAATAGCTGTAACATTGGCGGGAAAATATTGCCAATATTGAAAAAATTCCAAAATTTTGTAATCATATGTAGATTGACTAGATAAACTATATCTTTAGTGATGAGCTGTTGAAACCAGCACTTTTTTATATTATTAATTCTTGTGTTATCTTAATTTATTTAGACCCGACGCGACCTAAACAATTAATCGATACCACTTTTTTGGTATCAATTAATTGTAAAACAATCAAAAAATCGTTTTGTTGAATTCTCATGGCAGTTTACAACGATGAAAAATTATTAACAAATTCTGTTTTATTCAGGATTAGTGTTACAGACTACAACGGTCAGGGTTGCTTGCTTTTTACACTTATAACTCGTAGATTAAACACAGTACAATGGAAAGTAATGTAAATAATAGCTAAGATTTTTTAAAAGACACAATGTGACTTGAGTCTGAGTATAATGCGGTTTAAAAGTATTATTAGCCAGTTATAATTTAGTATGTATACATTGACCGACGCTCTCCTACGTTTTTTTTTTAACCACCCCGAGCCTATTTCACGCAATTGAACTCTGCTAACTATTTCACGGTTCGCCTCAACCGCATCGGCGTCAAATGAAAAGCAACGTGAGAATGGAAAAGAGAAAGCAAAGCCCATTCTCTGAATACGAGAAGCAACTGCTGTTGCAATTGGTACACGATAAAATCGACATAGTTGAAAACAGGAAGATCGATAGCGCCACATTGAAAAAAAAACACGAAGCCTGGGAAGAGATAACGAACCTTTACAACAACTCGAATGTGTCACAGCTTGTAAGTATATATGTTTGTGCATTCATTATATGTATATTGACCTATCGATCATAAAAATCGATACAAAATCATATTTCAGTTTGATAAAACGTGAAACGTATGTATTTAAATATACTTGAGCCTAGAGCCCTTTTTATGACTATAGAATTATTGCCATCCAAAAGTCACTGCGCGATATTACTTAAGCAAAAACTTAACGACTTTTACCTACTCGTTTAAAAGATATAGATCCTTAATTGCCTGGGTATAGCTCATTTAATAAGAGCTTGCTGGTGTTCGTAGAAATCGAACTCGTCCCAGATCGAAGTGAAACAGCTGAAGAAATTATGGCAAAACATGAAGGCCAAGGCGCGGGACGCCAAAACGATGGAGTGCCAGTTGAAAAGGTCTGGATGTCTCCCCAAACCGGCCCAAATGGGTTCCGTAGAGGAGCAAGTCTATTCCATAATGCCCACCATCACGCCAACTATACATATGGACGGCGATGATGGAGTGGGTAAGTCTAATCGTTTATTTTGACTAACTGAAATTATAGTCCCTTCTTTACTGACCTTTTCTTGGCCAAAAACTTATTGGTGCCAAAATTTTGAATCTCAGCGCCATATAATTTTAGATATATCGTACCAATTGAGTGTGTAGTTGACAAAGAAATTACGTCATCTTTAAAAAAAAAACTTTTTGATTAAAATCTTTTAAATTTGTTCAGTTATTTAAAGTTCACGTACGAGGTTTTTGACTTAAACGCGCTGCGTTAAATATGGCTAGGACACTTTGCTGTATTTGGCGAAATTTTAAAACTGAAATATTTCCAGGTGTAGAAGAAGCAAATGATGACGATTCATTTTACTGGCGACCGAAGAGAGAAAGAGTGTCCAATGATAACTCAAACGATCCGTTGGCTGGCTCCTCTAATGGAAGTCCTAGCAAAATAGCACGCAGAAGTACAAAATTGGAGGAGATTAGAGTAGAAATCCTAAAGGAAGAGTTAGAGACGAAGAAACGAAAGGCGGAATTGGATATAAAACATATCGAGGAAAAAAATAAACTAGAATTAGACTTTTTAAGATCTAAATACAAACTGGAATTGGATATGTTAGAACTAAAGAAGGAATTATTAAATAAGGAGTCAAAATAGAACAAGACTTCTTATTTTCGGCGACTATTTTTGTACTATAAATAAGTTTATTGGTTGCTCCAAATCTAATTCTAAAATGATAGAGCATCACTTATATAATATACATACTACTGTTCCGCGTTTTGTATTATTTTTCTCTACTAGTTACTTCAGGATATCGGAATTTTCCTTCCTTCAGAAATATTATGTTCGCTAGCAAGTCTACTGTTCTTTAGTTTGAGTTAAATATATTTTTAATCAGTCCAAAAAAGTGATTGCAAACAACACTTTTTGGACACATTATAATAATAATGCTGAAAGTCTTGTTTGTTTTAAAAAAAATGCATATTTTCGTTATTTCGTAAGTGTTATTGGCAATAATATATTATTATATATTTCTAAATAATCACTTTTAATTATTGTGGAACTAAAATTGTTAGCGAATTATACGTTCAGAACAGTACGCTAAGTAAACATTTGTATTGTATTGATGTGAATAGTAAATGTATTTTTAGGATTCTTCGCTTCTAGTTATTCAATAATTTGTTATTGAAAATAACAAAAGATTTAAAGGAATGCCTTTGAAGTCTAAATTGGCATTGATATCAAATTGGGTACATGCCGTTATAGGGAGAGTCCTAAATAAAGGGCTTCAGTAATAATCAATTTGTGGGAAACTTCTTTGAACAGATCTCCTTCGAAACTTATGAGAGCGAGAGAGAAGAGGTCACTTTCGATTTTATGTACAATATAAAAATTATTCATGTTCTCAGTATGGGAAATTGTAAAAAGACTTACTCTACACCTTATCACTAAAGAGTGACTATACTAGTCACTCTTTAGTGGTGCGTAAGGTGTAGGAAATATAAAACACGCTTGACAATAAATTTCTTAAGATTTCAGTTATTTTACATTTGGCTACTGCGCAGAATGTCTGTTTCAGGGAAAACAATAGATCTTACACGGTGGAAACATGACTAATAATTTAGAACATTGAATTCTGCAAGAAATCTTAATGATTATATCTTTATATATGTCTGAAAGGGTATGTGCTGAGGCCAATCACAGGATATTTCATTGAATCAAACCTAGGATGAAGAAGAGATTCCATTAAAATGTGATTCAAACCACCAAAGAGGATAAGCGAAGTCACTATATCAAACATCCTGGATAAGTTCCAAGTGTTGGCTGTGAATGTTAAAAGAAGACTCGATTAAATTGTTGTAAATGAACAAAGCAATTGAGAAGCTATGTTTAAAAAATCTACTGGGTTATGTCGTTGATAAATCCAACGAAGGTATCAGATTTGTTATTGATCACTAATCTTAAAAGAAGCAGTCTACCAAAGAAAAAGAAATGTTTGAATAGCAAAAGATAAGCTTTGCTTGTGATCTAATAGTGCATGATACTTGACCATTCATCAATACCGCTAGACATCAAGACAGTTAGCCCGGTACGTATAAGTTGGATAAAATAATAAACCTATTAAAATATGCTACTGCGCAGAATAATGTCATTCAACTCGGTCTGTCTGTACAAGATCTGAGATGTCGAAAAATGTTTTAAACGAATATTGTAAATCAATTAAACGCGATTATACTCTATGATAGTTTTATTTAACCTGCCTCTCGTTATTTGAATTTGCTCTGTGTTCTCCAAAATATATCGCTTCGGCACTCGCTGGACATTATGACGGCTGAACTGGCTTATCTTTTTACTTTTACTATTTTTTTTAATGTCCCATTTAATCTATCATATTGAGCTCTTTCAAGTCGCGTCAACAATTTAACCACACAACTGTTTTAACTAAGGAGAGCGTCGGTCAAACTGGCAGGTGTATGAAATAAGTTCATAGGCGTTATTACTAAGAAGTTACCTGTTCGTATAACTTTATTTGTAGGACTCTTTCCATTTAAATATTTCTATATTTTGGTCAAATTGGATCCAATTTTATGCCCATTTATTGATGAGTGATTGAAGTAGCTTGAAGAAATTAATACTGTAGCGCGTAATAATTCTTATGAAGATTGAGGGTACTTATTTAACATGGTTTTTCATGATACAAAATAGTTCTATAACAATACTAGTAGGTAGGTTCTTAATTGCTTTTTTCGAGGATTTTTTAATTTGATCGTTAGAATTCTGAACATGTTTGAAGCATGTTCTTTATTGGTGTATGTAGAGTCCAGTATGTTCTTTATTGGTGTAGTAGCGTTGACTTTACCCCAGGTATGGTCATGAATGTGATTGGATGTCCATGTGCCTCCACAACCATTCCTTATCAAGTGACGACTACTTGTCTGCTTTCGTAGGCAATTGCAAAAAACATCAGATGGATGTCAGTTTGTTGTCGTTTATTAACTTTCACCCTCAATGAGCATTTTTAATAAACGAAACGTGGACTACATAGAAAATACGATTGCAGCAAACGTGAGATCCCGTCGGTGAACTACACCACTCACTCGGTTCACTGCGCGAGGAATATACGGGTGTGCCCCGTCTGCAAGGAGCCCATGCCGCTGTCGGAGCTGGAGGTCCATCATGAGAAGCTGCATAAGCTGCGTGAGTCTATAAACTGTTATAAAGTAATCGCTATTTGTGTCTAATAATCCTGATAGTCATCGTAAATATTCATCTCATAAAATCATTGGGGTTTGGACCGTATCCCACCACGCTGGTCCAATGCGGGTTCGTGGGTGGACCGCCTTTTGCATGCCCATCCGACGCTGGATCATCATCTTTTCAGACAACTCGGTGATCGGCCCATGCCTAACCAACTCAGGAAACAACAATGAAAATTTGTTGTGTCCCGCAGATTCGAACCCACGACCTCCGGTTTCTAAAGCACACGTCCATACCACTAGGGCTCGAGGCAGTTATATGATGTTAGTATGTCTAGTGGTAGATAATATTAGTATCGTTTAAGATTTATTGTGCTATTCGTCTGGCCGCCGGCATCGGACTCTCTCGTGCGTTCCACAGCGAGTTCGTTATTCTCGCTTACGCGGTACAAAGATTAGTTGGTGTCACAGTGCGCCGTGTTAGTAGTGCTGTTTCGTTTGTGTTGTAAGTGCTCACGGCAGGTTCCCTGACTTAACTGTAAGTAGTTACACACATCAAAAGCCACAGGCATTTATCTTTTAATTTAACTGTGCTTGCTGCATTGGTGGCAGCTAGGTACACCTAGTGCTCTAAAGCGCTTACACTTTTTAATAGGCATACACTCCTCACGCAGGTGGGGAGGGCTAGAATAACTTACACCGTGCCGGCGGGGTCGCCCCAATGGCTAAAATGGACGATTATGATCCACGCACACCGCGATGCAATAGCTATTTCGCGAATCCGCCCGGAATATTGGAAAATCCACGCTGGTTACCGTCGCCTTGTACTTGAAGGCAAAGCCGCCGCGTCACCTAAAAAATCGCCCACGCCGTCGCCGTCTGCGACACCCAACCGGGACCGTAGCCCAGTATGTACACCTGTCCCGTGTCATTATCTTTCGGCGCAATCAGACGCCGAAGACGAACCCCGGCCCTCAAAAATGGACTTCGAACCCACGACCGTGTCAACAGACGCCGCCAACATAGCCGACTCAGAAGGTTTTACCACCGTGCGATCGCGGAAAAAGGGCAAAAAACGCCCCGCCATAGAGAGCGACACCGAGAGCCGCCCTAGCTCCCCACGCCCGTCACCGACCGCGACGCCCGCGAAAAAGCCCGCGGCCGAGCCGCAATCAATTCCTAGCACTGCGGACGTATATATGGCCGAACGTAAGGCCAAGGCTCCACCCCCGGTCGTGATTCACGACAAGGGTCACTGGAGTCGTGTTTCTTACGTGGCTATCAAAGACGAAAATATCAAAGTTTCGTTCCGCTAATACACGTATAGGCATACGGGTCAACGTAGAGACCTCAGATGACTTCCGCGCGTTAACTCAATACCTCCGCGAGGGTAAAATCGCGTTTCACACTTTCGCTTTGCCGGAAGACCGACTCCTTCGAGTCGTCATTAGGGGAGTTCCGAAGGAACTCGAATTAGACGAGGTCAATGCGGATCTCAAACGCCAGGGATACCCCGTGCATAGGGTGCGCCGCATGCACCACCCACGCCATAAATTTGAAATGGACCTACTCATGGTCGAGCTTGATCTTTCCCCCGAGGGAAAATCAATATTCAATGTACCTTCAATATGTAAATTAACCGGTTTACGGGTCGAAACTCCACGCAAGACCGGCCTAGTCGCGCAGTGTCATAACTGCCAACATTTCGGACACACAACGCGCAACTGCTTCGCGCGTGCACGTTGTGTGAAATGTGCCGGCCAGCACAGCACTCCGGAGTGCCCAAGGCCAAAAGATTCGGTCGAGCCGCCCGCGTGCGCAAATTGCGAAAACGTAGGTCACCCGGCTAGTTACAGGGGTTGCTCGAGAGCACCCAAAAACAATCGCGGCCATCTGCCTCACGTTCCGCGAACTCCGCGAATTCCGCGGTTACAAAGCCGAGCTTTGTCCCTGCACCTGCACCGGCAGTTAGTGCATGGACAAAGCCAGTTGTAATTAAAAAATCCGTCGCCGTCCCTAATGCTGCGGCGGCAACAATCAGTAAGGAACCGACCAGGTGGGTCCCACAAGCGAGCAATAACTCGCACCTGCGCCCGCCGCGCAAATCACGTCACACAAAGGGCCCGGTAATTATGTCCGTCCGGCGCCCATTGACTTAATCTCGAAATACTTTGAATTCGCACAAAAGTCTAAACAATTATACGATTTGGACCATAAAATGCACCTGGCAATCAGCCCAGTTGAAAAAATAAACGTCTTGCTCGCTCACGCCGAAATCTTAGACGCACTAAGTAAATTTAAATAAGAACCGAAACAGACACAAACAAGTAGGTTAACCGTTTAAGATGGCTACCAACTTAGGTAGGGCAAAACCGCGCTCTCTAGTCGTATCGTATTTTAACGCAAACGGCCTTAAGAAGCAGCGATCCGAAATCGCTAAATACTTGCAGGATTATAGTATAGACTTATTTCTAGTGCAAGAGACCTTTTTAAAACCGTCAATAGCCAATCCTAGAATCAGTGGCTATAACATAATTAGAAACGATAGGTTGTCAGGACCGCTGGGTGGTACACTGATATACTATAAGAGGTCACTACATATCGCACCATTAGACATACCTACACTAACTAACTTAGAGGGGACAGCGTGTCAGATCGCACTCACCGGCCACAGGCCGCTTGTACTTGTTTCCGTGTATCTGTCCCCAAGTAAGAAGTTACTTAGATCCGACCTAGAGCTGCTTCTCAGCCCTAGGGTCCATCAACCATTATCGCAGGCGACTTAAATGCAAACATCCCGACTGGAATTGCATTACGCAAACACAAATGGCAATAAATTGCTGGAACTCGAGGAGCCACTCAACATAAATATAATAGCTCCTGGGACACCAACTAGATACTCAGACTCAGGCATAGGCGCTCCAAGCACTATAGACCTGCTTTTAGTTAGAGACGTCTCGCTCGATGTCGTATCGATAGAGGCACTCTGTGAGTTAGACTCTGACCACTTGCCGGTCTTATTCAAATTGGGCCAAGGCGCCGGTGCAGTCCCTACGACCAAAACCGTAACAAATTAGCATTGTCTTGAACGCAAACTCAAGGCTATGGACCCCAAAGTTGCTCAAACCTACCGGAGGTTATTGATAGTGTAGACAAGCCTATATTGCCATCGACAGTATCACAACGCATATCTCATCAGCCATCGACGACTCCGAAAAGACAGTCAAGGTTTCGGGTGACCGCAACTTTGGCTTGCCGTTCAGTATTCGATGTCTGATAAGAGAGAAAAATACACTCAAGCGGGCGTTTTATCGCTATCCGTCCGAGTCAAACCGATTTCGCTTTAGGAAACTTCAGTTAGAGGTCAGAGACAGGATAGAATTACACCGCAAAGAATCGTGGTTAGGTCTGATGGAAGACTTAGAGCCATCGCACACTGCCTATTGGCAGTTGGCTCGACGTATGAAGTCGGATCCCCGCGACGCCATGCCGCCTTTATCAAAGCCAACCGGGGGCTTGTTAGCTTTCGATGACTTCGAAAAGGCCGAATGCTTAGCCAATACGCTAGAAGAGCAATGTACGCCATCTCGCGCACACGCCGACGCGGCCCACCTATCGGAGGTGGACCGTCTAGTCGAACTTAGGGCTGCCTTACCACCAGAGGGCGATAATTTAAAGCCAGTGACCCCGGAGGAGGTTCGCGATATTATTAAGGGTCTTAAACCCCGGTCGGCACCTGGCCCAGACCGCATCTCAAATAGAACTCTAAAATACTTGCAGGCCCTATTGTCTGTGTATTGGTCAACATTTTCAATATTTTAATATCAACTTGTACTTTCCTGATGCCTGGAAAAAGCCATCGTCATCGGTATTCCCAAGCCGAACAAACCCTCTAACCTACCACGAGTTATCGTCCAATTAGCTTGCTCAACTGCTTGGGCAAGCTATGAACGATAATTCTCTTCCGGTTGAAAGACCACACCTTGTCCAATAACCTCAACCCAGACGAGCAATTCGGTTTTCGTCCGAAGCACTCGTGTCCTGACCAAATTTATCGCCTGACGGAATTCATTCTGAATGGCCTTCATCAACCCAAACCCCGTATCACAGGGGCCGTCTTCTTCGATGTCGCAAAGCCATTTGACAAAGTCTGGCACAACGGCTTGATTTACAAGCTGTACATTCTCAAAGTGCCGGACAGGCTGGTTCACATCATCCAAGCTACTTGTCGAATCGCTCTTTCCGATATCGAGTCGAGGCACCCTGTCCCAACCGTCCGCTCCAAGCGGGCGTCCCTCAGGATCGGTCCTATCACCTTTATTATTCGCACTCTACACGAGCGACATTCCAAAGCCCGACGATGTCAATCGACACTTTTCGCCGATGACACCGCTCTCTATTGTTCGTCGCTTAGACCGAATTATATCTACAAAAGCTCCAAAACGCGATCAATCGTTTAGGCGAATGGTTTCGTAAATGGAGAATCGACGTCAATCCCGATAAAAGTGTAGCAATACACTTTCATCGGTCTAGATTACGTCGTGATTATACAGATACCCCGGTCCTCAACCCAGGCGTCAGGATAAGGCCACGCGCTGGCCGACACCGAACACTGGGCAACTAAAACTTTACGGCCAACCGATCCCATGGGAAAGGAAGGCCAAATACCTAGGCGTGACTTTCGACTGCAACATGTCGTTCAAAGTCATATTCAGGACGTTAGGAGAAAGGCTTTGTTCGTTTCGACCAGACTCTATCACCTAACGAATTCTAACAGTATAATGTCGCTGAAATATAAACTTTTATTGTACAAGGTATGCATACGACCAATCATGGCTTATGCATGCCAAACTTTCGCTCACGCATCCTCTCACACTCCTAAAGCAACTACAAGTAGTTCAAAACAAATTCATACGCCGCGCCACTGGGGCGCAGTGGTACCAACGAAATGTGACTTACACAGCGACTGTAAATTGCCGACACTCTGAGCACTTTAAAAAGTTCACTAAAGACATGAATCTGGAGCTATAACTTCAAGGATAAAAAAAAAAAAAAGGTTTATTGTTATTACTATTCTTATTTCGCATGCTCTTTTAACCTTTACCAGTGTATAGAAATAGTTTCAATATTGTCGTTCAAAGCTTTTGACTAGATTGATCACGAGTTATTGATTAATTAATTGACATTATATTTTTCTTGCGGCTCGGCACATATTTAAGTATTTTTGTGTGTATAAATTAGTAGAAGGCTTAAAGTAAGAAACTTTATCGGAGTCCATGGTGGGAGAGGACTTCTCAATATTGGGTCATTTTTCAATTTATCGTGTACTATACTTTGCTATGAATAGCTATAATATATGAATAGCCAGAAGATAATGTTATTAACTATATTGCTTACATTGTTTGTACATCTCAATGGCAAAGTTTAGACGCTGTCATTAAAAAATCATAAAATATTGCTTTCTAAATTAGTAAAATTCAAACGTGTGTTTCTCATTGTACAAATTATTTGGTCTCTCGTGTTTGTTTTGTCGATGACATGATATAGTGGAATCCTGTATTGTTAGACCTGCTTTTGATGCTGACATTGGGCGTTACATTTGTAAGAAGTGGCACCACAAAGCTTCTCCATTGATATTTTGAAATGAAAACTGGAACGAGTACATGAGCCATTGAATTCGTTACATTTCCAATATCTTTGTCTTTTGCATACCTACTCTTTATTGCGTCATTTATGTCGTCAATTAAAATGTGTTTTTTTTACAATTTTTAGGGCCACCTTATGATTTTTTTTAATATATACGCATTGATTCTTTTCTCCATAAATTCGTATTTCTTATAAATCTAATAGCAGGAATCGAATCCATTATCGTAGCGCAAAACACGGCTTACCGCGTTTCTAAGATCGTCAAATGTTTCCAGAAAAGTGTTTCGTCACGTGTACTGATTCCCTCTTTTATATACGGTACAATAGCCTTGTAAGATACGTTTCGCGAAGGATTTTCCATGTGATTTGCTTACACAATCGGAACGACATGAATTATGTATTGTTTTCAAATACAAAGAAGTTGACGTTATACGGTTTATGTTTTATTATTTGATTTAAAGTAGTAGAGGAACGTTTGTGTTAAAGGTTATTATGGCATAAATGAATTTATAAACGATAACACAACCTAGTAATGGAATGCTCGCTCCAGGCTTTTTCAAATTTATTATACGTATGATAGAACTGTATGTAGCTCATATGAAATTTATATATATATGTATATATATATTTGATTATTTTAAAAGATGACAAAATAGGCATGCTGAGATTCTTTCGCCGGTTCTTCTCAGGTCGGAGGCGCCCTATCCCGAACCGGTGGTAGCGTCTTTGACAACAAATAAGCGAGTGTTACACTTCTATATTGAATAAAGATATTTGAATTTGATTTTAGCTCTTTTTTATTACATAGTAGTATTTTGCTATACGAACAAGCCTTTGATACGTTGTTTTCTGGTAGGTCAGATCGATATGGATTGATCACCAAATCGCCCAAAAAATTTGTTTAATCTGTGAGTTGGGTAGGAATATATAAAGTGGGTTAGGGTTGTCAACTTTTTTAAAGTAATAATAAGCCGTTTTAAATTTACTGAGATATAATCTAATCTGCGCAATAATGTGACCACTCCCTAATGGATAGGGTGTATTAGGGGAGGCCTATGTCTAGCAGTGGTCAATCACAGGCTGATGATGTATGTATGTAATCTGACCATCGAGTGCTGTTTACTCTATTGGTTGTGGATGTCAGGTGCTCGTTGTTCTGTATAGTGTTGATGGCTGGATATAAAGCCGGATACATTGTATTATTCGGTACCTGAAACTTTTATTTAAAGGCCACAGTGATTGTCCAACCTGAAATGTCTAAAATTAGGGATGCTTATAGGAGTTTACATGAAAAATGTGTTTAAATAACAACGAAAATTTGTGTGTTGAAGCGTATTTTTAACTAATTAGTATTTAGATTTTTTTTCTAATAACCGTTTAATTAGGTTATAAAGAAGGGATGCTAAATTTATTAAGGATAGACGTAACATGACAACTGGGACCGACTTTTTACATGCCCATCCGACGCGTGAATTATTTTACGTCTCTGAAAATTAAGTCATTGTTATCATCATCGGCCTTTGATAGTCCACTGCTGGACATAGGCCTCCCCTAATATCCCCCTTTTCGTTAGGGGGTGTAAAAATTAAGTAATCGACCGATATTGTCTTAACTACAATAGATAAGAACGAAAACACAAAGTTGTTGTCGTTTAAGAACCCACGACCTCCGATTTGTAAAGCAGGGGCCAATTCAACCGAGGAGGAGGGATATTAAGTAATTACATATCCTAGTAATAAATATTCGCTTTTGGTTCCTTCTTTCAACCTATAATAACTAAGAAAATTCTTGTTGTTTTCCTGTAGAAGTAGCGCAATGATTTTTTATTGAATAATCATATTTGAACTTGAACATAATTTCCCCGTTTTTGGTAGTGCCGTGCAAGCAATGCGGTGAGAAAGTTTGCGGCACCGATATGGAGGATCACATAAGGGACTCCTGCGCTCACACCATCAAGACGTGCAGGTAATTTTATGTATATATTAATAAATTTATCATCATCATCAGCCTGTAATAGTCCACTGCTGGACATAGGCCTCCCCTAATACACCCCTATCTTAGGACTGTATCCCACCACGCTGGTCCAATGCGGGTTGGTGGGTAGACCGACTTTTTACATGCCCATCTTACATTTCAGACAATTGATGAGCCCAAATTGCCCTAACCAACTAGGAAACAACAATGAAAATTTGTTGAGACCCCGCAGGATTGGAACCCACGA
The DNA here is from genome assembly GCA_029286875.1 of Lamproptera curius. Classification (NCBI taxonomy): domain Eukaryota; kingdom Metazoa; phylum Arthropoda; class Insecta; order Lepidoptera; family Papilionidae; genus Lamproptera; species Lamproptera curius. The sequence goes on from JAGSMT010000022.1 coordinate 2,767,260, forward strand.
CCTCCGGTTTCTAAAGCACACGCCTATACCACTAGGCTACGGACGCAGTTAATAAATTTATACAAATAATATTTTGTAGTAGTTTTAAGGAGGATTGGCACGGCTTTGACGGTTCCATCGTTTTTTGATTGTGTTGGCGCCACAGTAGCAACGGGGATTTGTTAAAGAAAATGTTAATGAGACATAAATATAGGGTTGGAATAAATTTAAGTTTTATTTACTACTTTATTGGAACGATATTAATATTGTACGGCGATTTTTTCCAACTGCGGAAGACAAAGAGAGTTTATCTTGAGTACCATTTTAATAAGTCAAAAATTAGACGTGCAAAATTTTTACATTTTAGTAAGTTTTAAAAAGTAGAGACAATTTCAAAATAACCATAGCCAAAATTATATGTTAAACAGTTGTATCTTTTTGTTTTTCTTCATAATGAAATGAGTTTATTATTGCGTTAAGTATTCTCGAAAAACATAGATTAAACTCTTGAATCAATAGCGTAAGATTAGTTAAGAAAAATACTAACAGGAAGTTGTCATAAAGTTTAAAAGTTTAAAATTAAACATTCTGCATAGATTTATTACTGGACTCATAATCGAAGCGTAAAGTAAACATATAGTTTGATTATTGTAAACAAACTATATACGTTAATGGTTATAGCCCGCTTGGGTCAGGCGCTCTGCCAACTCTGCCATAATTACCTCATAATGAGTGCATTTGTGGAGCGAATTACTGTACAAGTGAATTTGTTTCTCAATACATACGTGTATATGGATTTTGTTATACAATATGTGTGACCCTGAAAGCTCTTTGCGTTTGTTATTGAGTAAACGTACGTACGTACTCTATTGATGCCGAAATATATGGTCTTCTAATTGATCCATTGTGTGGTGTTTGGTGCTCACCATTTCGTTTCGATCATGGTCAGATAGTTTTGCTTAAACACTATTTTTATGATTTTGATTGAATACGATATGAATTGTTCATTTGAATATTTTTATATTGGACTGATCTTTGCGTTTGTTATTGAGTAACGTCTAGTCTCTAATGCATGCCGAAAAATATCAATTGATCCATTGTGATGTCATTTGGTGCTCACATTCATACGATCATGGTCAGATGATTCTTTAACATCGTTTGTTTAAATTTGTTATCGAATCCAGTATGATTGCATTGAAGATTTTGACTGTTAAGATGGTTCTGTAGTAAACACTATTCAGTCTTAACCTCTTAACCATCTGAAAAAAAAAGTTGACCTTTGATTTGTAAAACTTCATTATTCAGGCAGATATCTATTTATCGTTTGATTAATATATTTCATAGTTATCGTCCGTGATCATGGATGTGGAAAATCCGAAATGTTCGATGAATAACATATATTTTAAGTTAACGCTGCAAAATCTAAAAGATTAACTTTGATATATTATAATCGTAAATAATATCAAGAATAATTAATATAATTTCTATTAACTGCCAAATTTGGTATGAATCAGTACACTTTGTATGCATCCAAGATGCAGTTATTCCATTTACTTAACACTTTAAAATCGTAGAGTGGTGGAACAATTTTAAGTTCTATAAACTGGCTGTCATAAGTTCAAATCTTACTATACGTATCAATATCCTTGTGCATTTTAACTTGTTCAGTCGCTACATGTACACGTTTAGTAATCCTGTCTCATCTTATTCCGGTGAACAAACAGGAGAGCTATCTGCAAAACGCAAACTTTTTTAAAGGAGGCGGGTGTCTTTTTACAAGAAACCGTCAAATTCAAATATCTTTATTCAACATAGGAACATTGCACTTTCTTGTTGATTGTCAAGAATGCTACTAACGGTCCGGAAAAGGTCATCTCTTACATGAAAAGAAGGACTTTCTCTCGTTTAGTTATTTCGGGGTCCATGTCCATAGTATTCCTCAAAGCCTCTTGCGATTTTCAAACCAAAAGAACGTTACGTTCTAGCGGACGTGGTACAACCTAAAATAATCAAAATATATCAAACTTTAGGGGGTAGGTTCCTATTTAGAAGAGACCGTCTCAGGTAGTACCTCCGAGGTGCCTATTTCTGCCACAGAGCAGTAGTATGTATACACTACTGGCTTTCGGTTTAAAGGTTACCTTTGCCAGCGTAATTAATGGCTAAACGAGACATAACATCTCACGACTCATGGCGGTGAGGTTTGTGGCGTCTTTCGCTGCTTCTCTTATGGGCAGGGCAGTTGCATTTACCACCACGTGGACGTTCTGCTCGTGTCATCGCTTTAAATAATATAAAATAGCTCAACAGACCCGAAAAGAAGGATTCCTTGACCTCTGTGATCGGTATCTACTAAGAAGACTGATGGTAGGTTCTCTTTTCTGCACGGGACCTCTGGGTTGGTATCACCGCGGTGCCTATTTCTGCCGCAAAGCAGTAGTGTGAAAACACTGCTGTGTTCCGTTTTTTAAGGGCACCGTAGGCAGCGTATTTACTTAGTAAACGAGACTTAACACCGTATGTCTCACGGTAGGCAGCGCATTGGTATTGCCGATGTCTATGGGCGTCGGCGACCACTTGCCATCAGGTGGCCCGACTGCTCGTCTTGTCTGAGTAGGCAATAAAAAAAAAAAGACAACCATATTTACTTATCCTCAGGTTCTGCGATCTAGAGGTGACCCGTCGTGAACTGCCACCCCACGAGGGCTACTGCGGCGCCAGGACCGAGCAGTGCCCTGAGTGCAAGGAGTGGGTCATGCTGAAGTATCGCCAGCTTCATCTCGATTCCAATCATGGCTTTCTGCGCCTTGACGATGGTATGCATTGATGGAAAAATAATTCTTTTTGTTAGTCTTTATGTATTCCCTATAGAAATTTGAAATATAACTTCTATAGCACAAGAAAACTTAGCAAATATATTAAGAACCATTAGTGGTCAGTTTACAAACGTGTTTCAACCGATCATGTTAAAAGTTCAGGCCGTCTAACGCATACGCCTTTAGAAAATGTGATTCGTATCATTTCTCATTACATTATGTGCATATAACGGTACAAACATTTATGAATGTTGTAGAAATAGTGCAGATTTAAATAACATAGCCGGTTTAAAAAAAAAAAAATTAGAATGTGCCAAATCTTGAGTTGACCAAAAATAATTTTTAACTTTATATTAAATACTTAATAATCTTTGCGAAATTCATCTTAAATATCGTATTCTCTTCGAATATCTGATATTGAATGTTGACACAACATATATTTTTTGTACGATTACATTTGATAATAACAAAGACATCCTAAATACTGATATTAAGTATATAAATCTAGCAAATCGATTACCAAAATGTCAATATGTTTAATGTATTTTATACTGTATTCCGCTCTGTCAACGTACTCCTAGATCCCGTGCCGACAACGCGAGCCGTTGTCCCCACGTTCACCCAGTTCCCGAAGCTGGGCGACTGGCCCAAGGTGCTCCCAGGGCCCGGCTACAACAGGCCCGGCCCATCGGACCAGAGGCCGGCCACCAACGGGCTCGTGAAGAACATCAACCTGCTACAGCCTCGCCCTGGGACTGAGATACGCTTCTTCAATCCGCCAGATAATCAATCGCCTGACGTCAATCCTGGTCCAAATGTATTGAGACCTCTGGACAATATCAATTTGCGATCGATGGCCAAGAGGAACAATAACGAGGTGCAGGCGAACGCTCAGGAGAACGTGAATATGTGAGTATGGCCTCTATAGGCAAAGTTAGATTTGGAAGTTATGAAGTCTTATGCCAAATTATATGGTGTTCTGGTTATAAGTTGCTTTGTCTTTTTTGGATCAGGTAAAAAATTATGTATGCCCATTCATCGATCTATATCCAGTTCAAAAAGTGTTATTTGGATGGTACCGAGTGGATTATGATAGGTATTATAATAAGAAAAAAGATGCCTGCGTCGGTCTATGTCTAATCAGTCTCGGAATTAAGTCCAATGGAGTAAAATATAGCAAAGAAGACAATAAAACGGTCCACCTCGGATTCAAATAGCTTGTAATAGCTAGGGTATTAATACCTTCTTTTACATCTCATCGTCTGAATTTTTGGTAAGGTTATACACCCAGTCCATAATGAGTGCAGAAAAAAAATATACATTATATATGAAAATAAATGAGAATAATTGATTCTAGTGAACAGTATGGATTACAAAACTGAGCTGATCCTTAAAATCGTTTCCATCCTGTTCATTCCTTTGTCTATCTGTGTGTGCATACATAATAAATATTTTCAATATCTTCGTTTATATTGTCAGGGCGCCATCTCGCGGCGCTGTGAAGAAGCGCCCCGCCCCGAAGCCGCCGGGCGCCGCTCCATCATCAGGCGCCGGCCCCTCACCCCCCAGCGCCAGGGTGGCCGCCGTGGCGCCCTGCTCCCTGCCCTGGCCAAGCCCAGCCCTCTGAGCCCCGACAGCAGCCCTGATTCCCCGAAGAGCCCTCGTCAGCCGGAGGAAGAACGCGGCATGCAGAACACTGCCAGTGCCCTTCGTAAGTACCCGTATTGAGTGTTTAGAATGTATCGATGATATTGTAAATTGAAACTTCGTTTAACAAGGCTATAGTTTGAAGTATTGGAAAATAACACCTGAAAGAGGCTTCCACCAAATCCGTGTATTTTAATTTATCATTAAATAGCCTGAGCTATATGTGAGTCACAGTTGAGTTAAAACAGGCTAATTATTGCTTATAATTTTATTTAAAACAATTAAACAGGAAGCTCAAACTAAGCTGCGGCTAAAAAAATGCGGAAGTGGAGTTGAGCTAAATCTAAGCAAAACCGTTTGCTTAACATCTGAGCTTAATTTAATTTCTGTAATTAATAAACGAGCGAGAGGATACTGAGTGCCCTAAACGTAAGCCAATAAAAATACGAAATTGATGTAACCCAAGACAAATAAGTAGCGTCGCACACATTGCGTTTTTGTTCCTTAATTGTCGCGTAATGATTAGTGATAATTTAATATTTAACGCCACTTCGTTGCTAAGGGTACTTCTTCGTGGCAATCCCTTCTTCACATTGGCTCAAATATAAACAAGTATACATCTCCCACAGCGACGCCAGCACTCAAATCGGCCGACATTGCCAAGAAGCCGGCGCAAAAGAGCGAGCCGGGTCGCAAAAAGCATGAGATAATCCCGCGCTACCACTTGGCCGAGGGCGGGAGGGAGGAGCTGAGGAACCTGAAGCCGATGTCGCCGGAGCAGTTCATCCAGCGCTTCAAGCAGCTGCAGATCAGCGACCCGCCCAGGGTCGAGAGGCGCAACGAGCAGGACAGGTTCAGCGAGATCAAGTCCTCGCTGAAGCAGCTGAGGCGCGGACTAAACGAGGTAAATCGCAAATTAGGACACTAATAATTTCATCGTTTTCTTTATCAGTCACTGCTGGACTTATTCAATGAACGCCAAGACGGCCGATCCCCTGCCACTCGCTGCCAACTTGAACCGGTCGCTGCACGGAGATCGGCATTCCACTAGTCGAGGGGCGACCAACGCTCCCTCTTCCCGAACGCGGCCCACACTCCAGAACCTTATTGGGCCATCGACCATCCGTTATAAATATGTATTTACTGGTGTGAATTGAGATTAAGTCAAGTAGGTCACGATTGACGTCACCCATGGCAACTAAGTGACGTCATGCGACCGGAGTCGTTATCGATGAAATGCCATCAAGATGTTAGTTACTGAGTGAGAGATGACTTATTACAACACTATACGTACGACGCCGCTTTGTTGCGAAAGGTTACTTTGATTGCTTTATTTTATTGTATTATCTGGTTCAGGTATAGTTTTAATGACAGTTTGTTTATTGCAGTCGACCTTGGCGTGGTGGCAATACAACTTTACATTAAAATGTTAAACTTTCATTGTGTGTAATTATGTAAGCTGATCTACTTTATTTCTGAGATAAATTTTAATACTATGTAGACAATAAGATATGAGAGTTAAAAAAGCGACTGGTTTTTCATAGTTATGAATGTCGATAGTATACTCTAAGTTGTCTTTAAAGCTCGTAAAGTTTTACCCTGGTGCCATCCCCTAATATAAAATAATAACTCATTTTTTGTTTTTTTCTTTCCAATTAGGTGACGGCTCCGTACAACGCGAACGCCAACCCAAATAACAACGTCAAGTAAGTTTAAAAATATTTTTTTGAGCTATTTGAACCATCTAAGTTGGCAAACCTGGGACAGAGTATTTACGTGGTCTCAACTGAACCGCATTATAATTTTATGTCAATCAGGTGATCGTTTAAACTACGTTTTCACAAATCAAACATTATTTGTATTGAAATGTTAAAATATTTATTGTACTATCATGTGTGAGAATAGTTTTCAAATTGTGGTTTATTAATTCAAGTCAATTATATCCAATACACGAAATCTATAATAATTATTATTTATATATATATATATATATATATATATATACTATATATATCAATAAATCCAGACTTCTCTGGTTTTAACAAAACTAACAACCTAGCGTACGAATGTGTGACATTTTAAATTTTGATAAATGATTAAGATGTTTTAATTAGTACATTATAGTAGTCGACGTCAAATTTATTTTAAACGTTAAATGTTATTATCAAATTCTAATATTCTACAAATCTATATGTCGTCCGTTCACTCTTAAATCTTTTTCACTGAATATCTCCATATCGTTCAAAACACTATCTGCATAAACATAGCTCATCCACCTGATGTTTAAATCAATTCCGTATAATGTTCATATATACAAATTATAATAACTAATGCATCCATCTAACTATAGAATTGATTGGTTCCGGAACTGGTTGAATGTATTGATCAGCCTCGATCAGAAGAGCTTCACATATAAGGGCTATAATGACCGTTCAGCGGCACAGTAATAAATAATCTAGTTGGGACTAGCAGACAAGTAGGCCAAATACGCTATATGGGGTATTTCACTTTATGTCTAAAATCTTAAGAGCAATGTAATTAATTTTGATGAGTGTCAGGTTGTTCGTACGTATAACAGGTTCCAGGCACGGTTGTGTTGAATAGATAGTCCGAGTTCGGTAATTAATATTTTGGACAATGGTGATCCGGTCAAACATTCATTTGTAGGCCAAAATTCGTGTTGTCAAATTAATGAGGTGTACCAGTCGTTTGATTGATAACAATTTATTTAGTTCATAATGAATACGAACGCTTGTTATCTAGAGAAATTATATACTAAGAGTGAGAGTTTAAACAAGATAAAGTTTTACCCTAAAACTATAACTCCTGCAAGCCATGTTGTTTGTGTATTTAAGCTGTACAAATTTCGCATCAAAAGTCGGATAATCAAGCCAGAGTTGAACTATAATTCTAGAACCTTGATACATTGAATCTGAGTTCAAATAGTCCAGAAAATTACAGCTCGACAAGCAAGTTTACTAAATCTTGATGGGCGAATTTAGAATCCAAGTCATGGGTATATAAGACGGATCAGATACATAAGTTAAACTACTATTGATCTTTAAAGCAATTGCACCGATAAGGTCTCAAAAGACAGATGATTTCTCCGACGGATAGTGCATAAGAGATACGCATCATTTCTGAAGCGCTGCTAGCCTAGATCGAAAAAAAATTAAAAGTTTAATTAGGAAAGCAATAAGAACAATGACTATCTAAAGCTAATAGAGATCACTGGATTGAAAATGCGCGACTTAACTCGCATCGAATCATTGGTAAAATGTGTAGATGATTTTAATGATGAAAGTCTGGCAGATAATATCGATAAAAAATGGCGTCAATCCAAATTAGTCCTAAAGTGGTTGCAGGTTGTCATTCATAGTTCTATAAGTTTCCGTATTGTCCACAGGCTCTTCAATTCTCCTCATTCAAATCTAAATCAAACTCTTAGAGACTTTCTTTAAATGTATATTCTATTTCATTTCATAAGAATGAGAAGCTTGATACTAAAAGTTTGTAACGTCATCTGGCAACATGTTAAGCTTTTAATTACTTATTAGTATAACCATGATTCTAGCACTGTTCATATCATTTTAGCATAAAAAAATTTGTATAAGTGGCTTAAATGTTTTCTGAGCCTGTAGAGGATATTGCTTTTGGCTGATCCCCTCATTCGATGCTTTCCAAAACTTTAGCATAAATTTATTTTATAACTCGGATTACCAACTACAAAATTGATTTGTGCCAAAGAAAAATGTCCAAATCGATAAACGTTTTAATATCATCTTGAACTCTTTATTAAAAGATAGTAAAAATAAACTTGAGAAAATACTAATGAAACAGTTTAAATTTTTTACGAAAATCTTTCAAAAGGCAATAGCATATTGCAACTCTTCATACTTTCTCTATCTTCATTTTATTGTTTCCTTAATAATCGTCAATTTTCGTACTCTTGAAGTTCTCTAGCCAACTCCTATTAATATAAACTACAATACATTTACTCTAAAGTTGTGTAGTATGTTTCAATAGTAAATACATATTTAATTTTCAGCACTCAAGATTTTTATTTGGGGATCTTAATCTTCTTTAAATAGTGCTAAAGGCAAATAGTTGTTGCTTTGATATGCTAGATATATTCATTTTCAATTTGATTCTAATAAGTTGAACTCAAAGTTTTAAGTGATTTATTTTGCATATACTGACGTCAAAAGGTTCACTTGTTTAAGTAACATTATTGCAATATTGTAGCATTGTTTCAAGATGTGACAATTCTATTATCGAATGATAGTGTTCATACCTACTTTTTTATATAATTTTGTAGATATTTTTGTAGACAATGAATTTTAAATGAATTGGTCTTAAAAGGCAGAAAATAAGTATAATGGATGGATCTAAACTTTTAATTCATTATAATTTTGAGGTAATTTTATTTTCAGACACTCTTAACGAAATGTTTTTCTGTGAGTTTTTAAATATTGAGATCCTGAACATATAAGGTTAATTTTTTGATATGATATTGTTGATTAGTCATTGTGAAAATACCAGCTTTCTATAAATTTGTTGTCGATTTTAATTGACTTATCAGAGATTCGAAAGCTCAGATTGAATGTTTTTACTATCTGATTATCACTACATTTTTATTTAACACAATAGTTTTTATAGAATATGAACTATCGACTTTCTGTAAACGGCAAAAATCAGTAAATTTTAATTTTCCATTGGTTTAGTGACCTTTTATTTTACAAGGAGTTTCTTTTACGTAGAGTCTCAATTAATTTTTTTTATTCAAGACTTTTATAGGTTTTGACTACAATTTGGACTTCAGTTTCATAAATATTTAGTAAATGTATATGAAAATTGGAAAACATAAAAATAAACTTTATCTCGAACCATTGAACTTTTGCTTTGAGCTTTGATAATTGTTTCTTATCTTAGAATTAATTTCTATTTGAGAATTCAATATAATTTGAAATAATTCTTCATTTTGGCTTCTGATTCATTGTGCAGCTGGTAATTCCTTTACCATTTAGCATTAGAACTGCTTTTTAAAACTAATTTATTAAACTATATATTATAGTGGCTTGAAAATACATTAGAAAGGAATTATTAACATCAGAGTATTACTTGATTTGGTAGATTGATCTGTTTATAACGTTGAAAAGTTTTTCTACAAATACACTTTGGAGAACAATTAACGAATTTTGCATATGTAAATAAGAAAGTTTGCCAATTAAAAATTTTATTTTTTCATTGTAGATTCATTGTATTATTATAATCATAACTTAAGTAATTGACTACTAAATTAATAACTACTTTTAACGATTTGCAAATAATCACTTTGGTGATCAGAAAATGCATACACGGCGCACATGTCTGTTTACAATCTAGAAGTTCCGTAATCGCCCGTCGCTATGATGATCTCGTGAACTCGAATAGGCCCTCACATATCCTATTTATAGTTCCCGTTCTAGGAATTTAAGAGAATTAAACGTATCACGTAAAATGATAAATTCTTCAAATTTAGATATTCAATGGACATGATAAGATGGTGAACTGAACTCAAAGTATACGTGGAATATACCTCGAACATATAGTGCTCAAATTTCTGTACGGACGATGGGAACTATATTATACGCTAAAAACTTGTTTGATTAAATTAGTCCATGCAATTTTTGCCCTAGCATTTAATAATATATAAGGGACCTGTTGGCTAAAATGAGGGTCAGTCAATCTTGCGTCCGTATTCCGGACGCACAAAGTCAGTTGGACGCAGCATCATCGGTAAATAACGCCATGTAAGACGCAAGATGTCCTTCAAGATGTATATATGACTATAAATCGACTATATATATATATATATATAGATACAACAATAGCATGGTAACCAGGTTCTAAGATATTATTTATAAGTTTATAACATAATTGTGATATTCTTTAGCGTGGAGCAGAACGCCGGGGCCGAGGAAGGCGCCCTCGGCGGAGGGGACGGCTTGCAGGACGTCGACCTGCCGTGCGAGTTCTGCGGCTCGCTCGTGCCGCGGGACCTGGTGCTGCACCAGGTAAGGGTTGGGGTAGGCAGCTCCAGGGGTAGGATCTATCCTACCCCTTTATAATCCACTCCTCTCGGCGTTGCTGAACCTAATGTAGGATATGAATCTGCTATAAAAGTTTGAATGAGTTCGAGAACTGGTTTTTTATGTCTAAGTCTGTTTATATCTGTAAGTCCCAATAAGATCTAATTGTCTGAAAAGTAGGATGATGCGGTCCAAAATCCCCCTAATTGCGAAGGCATAATGAGGGGTGGCCTATGTCCAGCAGTGGACTAACACGGGCTGTTAATGTTGTTAGTGTGATATAAGACATTGTTTACGTAGAGTATATTAGAATATACTAAAGTATATGTTATTTAATACAGACGGGGTGCCGTCCCGACCTGGCCCGCTTCGCCGGCGGCCGCCGCTCGCCCCCGCTGGACAACGCGCGCGCCTTGGAGCCCGTCATCCCGTGCGAGTTCTGCACCGAGCCCCTGCCCCTCTATCTCATCAGCGAGCACCAGGTAACACATTCTGAAGATCAAGATGGCCTCCATTATCCAAGCTAAAAAAGGCAATTGTCTCCGTATCCTAGTGGTATGGGCGTGTGCTTTAAAACCGAAGGTCGTGGGCTCGAATCCAGCGGGGACTTAACAAATTTTCATTGCTGTTTCTTGGTTGGTTAGAGCAGTTCATCATCCTATTGTCTGAAAAGTAAGATGATCCATGCGTCAGATGGGCATGTAAAAAGTCGCTCCACCCACCAACCCGCATTGGACTAGCGTGGTGGGATACGGTCTAAAACCCCCTGATAAATAGGGGTTTATTAGGGGAGGCCTATGTACCACAGTGGACTATCACAGGCTAATGATGTATGATCATGATGATGATGAAAGATGGCATGGAATTGATAGAACAACCGTCGCGTCGTCGTTTCAGCCTGTCAGAGCCCACTGCCAAGTGTAAGTGTAAGTGGCTTTGGCATAGTGGTGCAGCTGGAGGTCATCGGTTCGTATCCGATGGTAAAGTTGGCGTTGCCAAAGCCAAAATTGTATTGGGCTGGCGGTTGTCAAGACCGTTCTTGTCTATGGTCTCTATAGTTGAAAGCTGTTACGCCTTCAAGTACCTCAATATTTTATCTATACGTCGAATTAACTCCCTTTATGTGTTAACAGATCCTACTTGGTTTTTAAAATCGATTATATTACTATTGTGATATTAGTTTTAATAAGAAGCCGAAGATAACGAAAAAAAGATTCAAAACAACTTTTGGCAATGATACGTTAAGGCTTTTAAGTCTTATGCTTATATAAATCATAAGCATTACATGTTCTTCCATATTCGAAAACGAGATTTTGTAACATATAACTAATAATTTAATATTTATTTTATTTTTACAGGAGCGATGCGGCCGCGAGGCGAACCTTCTGTTTCCAGACTGAATCGCCGTCTTCCCGATCTACTCTAAGCATGAGAGATATATTTTTCTATACAAGCATTACACTTACCTCGTCTTACAAATTTCGCGATGCCAAAATTATGTTTGAGTGCTCAATTGTCGTAGACGTTTTCCAGCTCCTATTTTACTACTGTATTTATTGCTATACGTAAAAATAAACTTGAAGAAAATGACGGGAAAGAGTTGTGTACGAGTGTAACACAAAAAGAAAGCTTTAAAACCCCAGTTCAATTATTATTTGGAACTTTAATCAAATGTTCTCTCTATCTTCGGTTATATTTTTGTTCCTCTAAGTCTATCGTAAAATTTCCTCCCGTCCCTATGACGTTCTCGGTAGTCAAACATCGCATAAGATGTTCGTAGGGTAATGAATTTTTCTATTTCATGTAATCGTAGCGTGTAATGACAAAACCAAATACGAATAATATGTAGGGCATTCACTAACCAATAGAAACGTCTTATTCTTGGGTGACGTCACCTTCCACCAATAGGGGCGCGGTAAATTTGGTTGAGGTTTGTTTTCTTTGATTATGTCTACATATTATTCGGTGTTTGAAATTAGCTAATCGTTGTATACTCTCGGAATATCAGGGATTATTCTTTATAATACTGTGGGAGGTAAGAAAGAAGCTTTTCAACATGAAGGAAGTAATCCTGCTGCGAAACTTTAATAATAAAAATTGTAATAACAATCTTTTGATATAATGGTATGTTGATAATCTATGTAATAGCAACTCTGTTCCTTTGAAATGTATTTTTGGTAGAATATATTTCGTAGAAAGTTTGAACTTTTAAAGTTGATGTGTTAAAATATGGAAGATATAAAATAGATTCCTTCGCTTTTTAACTATCGCTTGTGCATTTTTTATATTTTGAGATGTTAAAATTTTATTTTACATCTTTCTTTTAATTCTAATTAAACCGTTATAATTTTAAAAGTTATATTTTGAACTGGTTTTTGTTACAGCTGCTTTGAGTTATTTTTAGTTACAATTAAAGATATTGTTATAAATCCTCTGACTTTCTATAAATGTGAAGGTTGTATGCATTATCTCTCCTTTTTGTAAGGAAACCAAAGCTAGAGTTATTTTTATGAGTTACTATATTAAGCGATGTCACTTCATCTTATTTAAACAATTAGTTGTTTATAAATATTCATGATATCTATCGAATTATCTACAAAAAGTAAAACCGTGCCAAAGTCAACATTTACTTTGTCAGTGTTTATTTATTTTTAAGGGAAATTACTTATATTTTATTTTTTTAGTTTATTTTCGTTATGTTTTGTTTATAAATCGGGATATACTACGTCCAGCAGATGTCGTTAAATTGCATATTTTGTGAATATATTTACTCGGAAAATGTATTATTTGCAGTCGTGGAAGTACTATCATATTTTTTTAAGATGCCATGACAATAACTATTTAAGCTTTGAGCTTTTATTTATTCTTATCTTTACCCGAGCCGAAAAAGTGGTGGAGTCGAAATAAATATAGTGAAATGTCAAATTTTTTGGCGCCAAAATGTGACAACCTGTGCACTGGTTTTTTACGCTTTCGCGCGTTTAGTTTGACATTTTACTTTTTTTTCTGAAAATTTCGGTTTTTTGATTAAATACGGTATATTCTTACGTAATATTGATAAAATTTGTTTTATTAATATAAATTCACGCTAAGCGTATTATTTATCTCGGGCTAGCTCCGAAAATTTAAAATTATCAAATGTGAATTTAATATCTTTTTTTTATCTATATCTATTTATAAGTATTAAAAAGGGCCTACGTCAATCACAATATTTTTATTTATTCTATACTTTAAGATAGGTATTTACTAAGATATCATTGTAAGGTAATTTGATGTTACGTTTTTATAACTATTGTTCGAGTGAGTAATGACTTTAATGGTATAGAAAAAATACAAAAATACGGCTATGTACCGAAACATTTGTCCTAAGAATTTTACAAGTTAAATACGTTGGTGTTTTAGATAGTCGTTTACATGGAAGTCGACATTACTTAGCATTATCTATTCTATTAGTTTCTAGTTTTTATCATAATATAAGATAATTAAAAACGTTCTGCTGTTATAACGTGCAAACGTTTTCCGTCGATGTTTAGATTTAAGGCATGTCTCAGTAATTATGTGTAACTTCGGTGTCTATTGCATTATCCTCAAAGACATATTGTAATAGTAATAGTTATTGTAAGGGAGTTGATGTGGCATCTATATAAGCCACGTTCGATCTCACTCGAATCTCCATGTTTAGCGTTAAATGTTCAATGTTGCCATAGACTAAATAATATAAGCCACAGATTATCCGAGTTCCGGTTGTTCTGAAATGTTTAAATATTAGTTCCTGCTGACGTGTCTCGGAAGACGACTGCCTCATATGATGTTTCCGTTTTATTTTGATACAAAAAGAATGCCAAATAAAGTTTCAACTATCCATGTTTTTTTGTTTTATTTCTTGTATATTTTACCGGTGGTAGGTCCCCTTTTTATAGGAGACCGTCTGAGTGGGTACCACCGCGGTGCCCATTTCTGCCGCGAAGCAAAAGTGTAAAAACACTGCTGTGTTCCGGTATGAAGGGCACTGTAGCCAGCGTATTTGCTGGGTAAACAAGACTTAACACCCTATGTCACGGTAGGCAGCGCGTTGGCGATACCACTGATATTGCTAATGTCTATGGGCGTCGGAGACCACTTCCCATCAGGTGGCCCGACTGCTCGTCTGCCTGCGTATGCCATAAAAAATATGCCTTATTATGTTCAAGTCTAAATTTAGTCTTTCTTCATTATCCTTGCCACGTAACGGTAGTAAACATTTAAAATGCATGGTAATGCAACAGATAAAATAGTCAAGTTTAATATGAAATCTAAGATTCACTTAATCATTATAAATTAAAAAATTTAGTACTTTGTAAATTATTCTTTTATATTATGCTCTAAACTATATAGGTTATTATAGGTTGCTCAATAAATGTATATTTATTGTAGTTTATAGGTAAATATGTAAAATCAATGCATATGCATGCGTCTCTTCCAGAGGGCGCTGTTTGAACACCATGCACGCTTTGAGGTAAAATTTGAAGCATCGTAAATAGACATAGACAGCGTACGTTCTTACCTTTTAAAATAGTATTTTACATATAATAGGAGAATGTCAAAGAAACAAAGTTAAAAACGGAGCGAAGTACTTTTTTTTAAGAGAAAACATTTCAATACATAACCTTTGTAGTTTATGTAGGAATATACGCACTTTTGTATACAAACAAAGTAAAAATATAGCAAGTTATGCTTTTTATTTATTATGCATTAAATTATATGTTTACAAATATTCACATAAGTTTATGAATTTTCATTTTACGTTAGCACACTTGCATTTAACCTATCATATATAAAATTATAAATTAAAGTAGTCCTTCAATAACACCATATTGGATAATTTCATGATTACTTATCACTTACACTAAAAGCAGCACATAAAGTAGTCGTTGGGACACTGGCCACAGAAATCTGCAACTTTGGACAGTTGGAGATCTTCTCGCAGCGACATTTCGAACGGAATTTCCTTCTCGCCGGCCTCTGAATAGATTTCTTGTGGTACTTTTCCGACGGATACCAGGAATGGCTTGGTTTGTATCCGGTTTGTACTGGTATGAACCCGCTTCGATTCGGTTTGATCTCGTTTTTCACTGGCTTTATTTCATTCTTCTTTTCGAGGACGTCAGCGTCGATTTCGTTGCTTCTCTCGTCAACGTCTGTGTTATACTTGATATCATTACTGTTCGTTTGATTTTTAGGCTTTGAAACATCGATTGCATCGCTTGCAGTCGTTCTATTTCTATAGACGCTGGTTGGTTTTATATTATACTGTTTCGGCTTGTTCATTAAGCTTTTGAACCTCTCGAGAATTAATGTCAAATCTCCAGTATAGGTGCCGTTTTCAAGCATCACCTTCGTCGTTCTGACTTCGGTGTTACGATTAACATTTTCCTTGAAGTCTTCTTTATTTTCTTCGGGTTTGTAAGTTGATGAAGTCGTTTTAATATCGCTGAAACTATCTTCCAACAGCTGCGGTTTTAGGAAGTTACCGAGGTTTGAATAGAACCTCGGGCTCTGGTCTGTACCAGAATTGCTTTCAAGTGGAATGTCAGTAATGGAATCGTAGTTTTCTGTAGCAATGTCTGCATAACGCGCCGAGTCAACATTGTTCTCTGTGGTTATTTCGAATGGGAAATCATCTAAACTGGCATCCTGGTTGGCTTCATTAATGATTTCCTCGATTACCGCTGGCTCAATTGACGGTTGGAGAGCTGGAACGTTGTATATAGATAATGGTAGGTCGAACGTGGTCGGCTTAACATCTGCTATGGTCTCAATACTGATCTGCGGCGCACCAAAGGAGCGGCTGACGAATATGCATAATAAGACTATTCTGCAACAAAAAGGACGGATATAAATAAAATGAAAAATACACTAAACATTATTGATCATAGTTTTTATTAATAAGAAAATACGAAATAAGTTTTGGATTTTTTATGAGACAAGCAGAACGTGTAGGTACCTGATGGCACGCGATAGGCTTGATGATAAAGAAATTTATCATCAGACACTACAAATCTGCTCAATACGCTAAGACATCCGATTAGTGGTAGCGTCCTTGCCAATCAGTCATCGAGTGTTACAATTCAATATTGAATAATTTGAATTACTATATTGAATAATTGAATTAATAGATATTTGAATTACAAAACAACACTTAATGAAGGACGTATAATATCTCCGATGGCCAACACACTTCTATTCACTTTTTGTAGTTAATAATTTTCTCATAGATTAAGTGAATAATGTAATATTCTTTATGAGAAATAAATTCTTTTAACCTAAACCTAAAGGAATTACACTACATATGTGTAATTTTTTTAAAGCAAAAAACAGCAGTGTTGCAAATTCATGCTTTACGATGAAAATCGGTACCACGGTTGTGATGTATGTAAATAGGAAAAGAACCACATTATAAATGATTAGTTTTTTATAATAATTTCTTAATTAATGTAATTTAATAGAATCTTATTTCTACTTTATTTTTATTGAATTTTTCCTTAATGGGGTAGTTCATTATAATGAATTTTTGAATTTTATTTCTACTTTTAATATTATCTCCCATAATGAAAAAAATTTTCGGCAAACAAAATTTTCGACCAGAATGTTGGCTTTCAAAAATTTTCAATTCGTAAGGAGATTGCCAGAAGTGAATGAAATATGATATACAAAATATGTATATACGTATCATATTAATGGCATTGTAATTATATTGAACGATTAATCATTTTAGTTTAACGGATCAAATTATCCAAGCAACTGCCTCCGTAGCCTAGTGGTATTAACGTTCGAATCGTGCGGGACTCAACAAATTTTCATTGTTGTTTCCTAGTTGGTTAGAGCAATTTCGGCCGATCACCCATTTATCTGAAAAGTAAGATGATCCATGTGTCGGATGGGCATGTAATAAGTCGATCCACCTACCAGCATTGGACCAGCGTGGTGGGATACGCTCTGAAAACCTCCTAATGGATAGGGGTGTATTAGGGGAGGCAATCCACTGCTGGACAATCACAGGCTGGTGATGATGATCAAATTATATAATTATGCCTGCTTAAATTAATTGTTAGGTATAATACGCAAAACGGCGGGGCCGGCCCTTATGCTTAATAACATTTTTCCGAGATAACAATTGCTGTCCCAACAATATTTTTTTCTTTTAAGACTTGTTTTATTCTATTCTCATTTATAAAAATTGTACTTATCCGTAAAATACATATGCACGTCAAATACGACCACGAGCTTAATTATATAATAATGTAAATAATATACTATTGTTTCATAAATAGCCAATAATTGTATACAAAAATATGTATGATCATCAGCATACATATTTAAATCCATGTTTTACGTAAATATCACAACCGAGCTAGAAAGCGCTCATAAAATATTTCTTTTACTAGCTGAGCCACATAGCTTTGTCCGCATTATTGAAAGGATCTTAAATAAACTACGTATACTATAGTATGTGTTCTAAGTTCCTTAAAATAAATAAATATGGATGAGTAATAAATGTTATCGGTTTTTTTAACAAGCAAAAGTACAAGTAAAGGCCGTCGGAAAGTGTTTAAAACGTCAGGAATTTAAATATGTAAAATAAACGCGATAAAATCCGTAAATTCGTTTTATTTAATAAAGCAAAAGTAATTAAAATAACTCATAAATTTTAATTTATTATTTATATAATGGCGTTCTTTTATTCAAATTTACTCCTCAAATAAGCCATTCAAACAAACAAACAAAACTGTAATTAAAGATATTAGTGAATTTATGTTAACAACAAATGTTATTACATAATATTCTTTATATCAGTGAGCGAAATTGTATTACATATTACAACAGTTATATAAATAATGAGTTATATATCTATTTTTGTTACGATTCATTAAACTTTCTTATAACATTTAGCAATCATGTTAATTTTCAAATTCAACCACATTATCATATTTATCACCACGGAAAGACAATATTTCATTAGAAGATACAGATATCACTTTCTTATGTCAACAATATATGTAGCAATATTTAATAAATCCAGTTTTACGGATTTTACGTATATCATCATACGTGATCATGAATGCTGGAAAGACATGTTGGGGATAATTATAGATAATAAACTCGAAAATCCATAAAAAGTTAATTGAATATGTATAAAAATATCGTTAATAAAGAAATAATTGTAGCAATCTTTTGTTAATAAATTTAATACTTTGAAACGATTAAACAAATTAATGGGTCATTATGTGCATACAGAGACCGTGATTATTTCAGCGCAATTAACACATTAATGGTTGAATAATACTATTTTTCTGTCCTCCTACGTCTCTTGTTTGCGTTCCCGTTTTGCATTTGCCTGCAATTTAGTCCCTGCCTGAAACCAGACTCTAATTACACAATATAGTACCATGCTAATCATATTTCTGATAACAAATTGGCACAAATAATAACATAACTTTGAATAATTCAATACAAACATTTGCGACAAAACTTCGTACGCTCATTGGTTTAACATAATGCATTTGATGTCGTCTTTGTGTTTTACATCACACTTTGTTCACGTGTTGCCCAAATTTTCATGATGTCAGTAAAATGTCATATTTATTGACGACCCGCTTGGCCCTAGTGGCACTGACTCTTACGCCAAAGGGGAGTGTGTTCGATTCCTACTAAGGGGAAAATATTTTGTGATGGACATAGTGTTTTACTTGGGTCTTTATGCTTGTTTGGTTGGATTTGGGTGCTTGTAGGCATATAATCTGTATTTATATACAAAAGAAAGATGAAGTGTATGTATTTATAAGTGATCTAGTTTCCATAGTACAAGCTTTGCATAGTTTGGGACTAGATGGCGTTGTTATTCGTCCAGAATTTGTTTATTATAACTACTTCAATAAAAGATTTTCGATTTTCCTAAATTCAGTCAAACATTTTTTATTGAGACATTTCATGAGTTAAATTAATCGATCATAGATTTCTTTCCGTTGCAAAAGCGGACGTGCGTGGAAGTGAAAAAAACGAATACAAGATACAAAACGATGTATCAATTCGCGGCATTAGCATTGGAATTCATCCGCAGAAATCGTCATAATTGCGTTCCGAGATATTAAGTACGATAATCGATTATCGAATCGATATCCCTTTTAAAAATATTTATATGCATACGCTTAAATTTAATCTTTGACCTAGTGATTTTTTTAGTATTTAGTCACACTAGTAATATCTGTAAGTAACAGGACTCTGGACAAAGAGTGAATCTGTGTTTTATGATCAGGGTATATCGTATACAATCAGGTCATCTACTATAGTTAAGTCAACTTAGAGATAGATTTTACTCAAACAAAATCTAACAACCAACTCAATTGGCACTCTTATCACTCATCGGTTTCCCTTCTTCTTCTTCTTTTAAACTCTATGGCTCCACCAACTGCCTTCATAGCCTAGTGGTATAGGCGTGTGCTTTAGAAACCGGAAGTCGTGTGTTCGAATCCTTCGGGGACTCAACTAATTTTTTCATAGTTGTTTCCTACTTGGTTAGGGCAATTTGGGCCGATCACCCAATTGTCTGAAAAGTATGATCCATGCATCGGTGGGGTACGGTCCATAAACCCCCCAATGGAGAAGGGGAGGCCTATGTCCAGCAGTGGACTTCCACAGGCTGATGATGATGATGATGGCTCCACCAAGAGTAACTCTGTAATTCTGCCAATGTCAAGGTTGGAAGAAACACAAAGTATTTGGTTGAAATTAAAATAAGAACTAGTCTGTGAAATAAGAACTAGTTCTTTCGCCATTAGCGATAGTCAAAATCTTCTGTAATTAATCTAAAGTACAGTCTTATCGCTGCACCAGATTCTTCTTCTTCTTCTTTTTGTGCCGATGACCAGTTATTTATATTGTTGAGGCCCAGACCCTAACTGCGACGCTAATTGCGTTGTTTGTACATTTCATAAGGTCCTGTTGCACTCAGCGAGGCAGGAGAGGCCAATAGGTGCGCCATAGTTTGGCCCACCGCACCGCATATACAGTCCAATTTTAGATCTTTAAAAAAAAAGTCCGAACCTGTATGTCTTTCTTGGCATCTATCATCATCAGCCTGTGTAAGTCCACTGCTGGACATAGTCCTCCCCTACTCATTAGGGGGTTCATGGACCGTATCCCACCACGCTGATCTAATGCAGGTTGGTAGGTACCTACGCTAAGTGTTAATAGATTTTAACGTACTTTGTACAACTGGTGGTTATATAATGTAATATAACGTTTCCCACCCTGTGGGAGCACAGATTGCTCACAATGCATCCGATCCGACATTGTTAGTAGCAATGTCAAGTATGAGACGAATAGACGTTGGATGTTAGACAATAGTGCAATTCTCTTTTGTTGTAACCTTTACGCTTTGGACCGTGGCGACCTCTGTTGAAGTAGGATGCAGTTCATGGTTTGTTACGACTAGGTGGTTTATGGTAATTGTTCGTACATACAGACAATACCTTTCTCGAAAAACTAAATTGATAGTATGTGGGTTCATATGATCGCTGGGAAATTTTTATAATTTTTTTTTAAATAGGTTCGCGTTAGTGGCCTAGCGGTATTGGCCTATGCTTTACAAGCCGGAGGTCGTGGTTTTGAATCCTGCGGGGAAACAACGTTAAAACTGTTTGAATTATTAAATAATTGTTATCGTTGTTTTCAAACTGGTTAGGACAATGTCGGCCGATCATCCGATCGTCTGAAAAGTACGATGATCCATGCGTCGGATGGGCATCTAAAAAGTCGATCCCGGTTGGCAAAACCATCATAGGCAGTCGTTATAGGTAATCAGAGCCTTCAAAATTTGCTGACAACTAATTCATCCTTAGAGTGCAGCTTACCGTTTAGGTCGTGGAGGTCAGATGGCAGCCGCTCTG
Organism: Lamproptera curius; assembly: GCA_029286875.1. Classification (NCBI taxonomy): domain Eukaryota; kingdom Metazoa; phylum Arthropoda; class Insecta; order Lepidoptera; family Papilionidae; genus Lamproptera; species Lamproptera curius. Next base: position 2,788,698 of record JAGSMT010000022.1, read on the forward strand.
TTATTGGATGATAACTTGGGATAATGGCTAGCTGAAAGTTTTATATGTTCACAAAATAAAAGCAAAAGGGGAAAACTTATAGTTTCTCGTTCATAGTTAATTCAAATCGATTACACTTGGTTCCAGTTATCAAAATTCAGTATTTTAGTCACTAATAGCTTGAATAAAATACTAATGTCCTTCCTAGTAGAACATGCTTTTATTCACACGTATACTATGTGAAGTATTATCATTTAATACCCGTGAAAATAAATTGTATACAAAATTTTAAAAAATCCGTAAAGACTTTTATTAAATCATCTCCTTCTTCTTTCTTCAGTCCTGGTAGATATCAACGCCAGTTGTTTCAGAGCAGCATGCATTTGACGTTATAATCCGAAATGAATGATTCAATTTCAGCCTATCAAAGGATTACTTGTCCTTTATAATGTGTCCTTAATACCTTTTCAAGCAATGTACGAAATTTATTCCGTACAGGATATAAAGTCGTAATCATACCATTTAGCCACGATTTGTATAAAAAGATGGTTTATAAAGAGTGTGTTCCTATTTTGTCGATCTACTTAGCTTCGTGGCAGGTAACCCAGAGTCTTGTGTCTATGTATGTTGGTTTGATTTTCAACTTCGATGAGGGTTTTTTAATAAACAATATCTTTGATATCTATTGATTATCACCAAAAAAAAAATGTAATTTAATTGTTTTAGGACAAGTTTTGTTAAACAGTTTAGGTTTAAATTATATTGCATTTTCTTTACGAAGTATATTTTTGGGTAAAGACCACGGCAAATTATTTAACGTACATTTTCTGATCCAGTCCTACAAAAATTGATTACTGTACATTTGAGATAGTTTTTTTGTGGGAATCACACGTATTATTAAATAACATTACTGCTGTTATTAACTCTTGATAATATTAAAAAACACAAATGCACACTCGATTACGTGTTTGTTCCATTCGCTTAATTTTCCCACTGATTGTGTTCCACCGGAAATATTAATTCATAAGTGTCCAGTTAATTTTAATAACAACGAAAACGTTAATTAAATTCCTCCTCGCAGTCATGTTTTGAGCTTAAATAGGCAAATCAAATTAATTATATGTTTAAGTGAACCTGTTCTATAACTATGTTTGGAATATTTAATAAGCAAGTAAACCTTTTTTGTTTTAATTGAATATAGATGTTTTTGTATATTGATATAAGAATTTTTTATCATATTAATATTTTCTCATCGCTTCGATGAGAAAATATCATTACTCGTTTTATAATTAAATTATTATATATTAAATGTTAATTTTCAATCAATTTTATAGTGTTCTTTGGTCATTATTATGGCCGCCCTTTAAATCACAGAATAGATTTTAATATAATATGCCAACTTCTCATATGTTAACCGACATAAACATAATTTTACTATTAAGGCCTATTGCACAAATGAACTAGAAAACTACAAATAGAATTATCCTATCAGGATTTGAATCCACGACCACGAATTTGTATGCAACGACCAATATCACACAGGTAACAAAGGTAATTTACAACGAAGGTGATAAACTAACACTGGCAATCGAAGCTTCGTATTTTCTAATTGATATCTCAATTTCATTTGTTTTAATCAATATAGAAATATTAAGTTTGCTCATGAATTATCAAAAATGCAACAGCCGACATGGTATCGTACATTTGAACCGAAAAGCAATAGCGATAGAAACTCAACGAGACCGGTATCTTTACTATTTTTAATCCCTTTATATAAAAATTTAAATTAAATTAATAAGACCTATAATGGTTACAACTGCGCGAAATGTAAAAATGTTTAAGTTACATTAACTTCATAAAAGCTTATTCAAAATTCCCTTTTTTCATTGACATTTTTATTACTGATAATAGATCTCAGTGAATTATTGTTATTATTAAATAAAATGACTTTACGGATTTTATCGCGTTTATTTTACATTTTAAATTCCCGACGTTTCGAACACTTTCTAGCGGCCGTGGTCACGGGTCAGACTGAGACGTCATGCGTCCTGTTGCCAGTGCTAAAGCGGGGTTTCCAGCTCTTAATTGTAATTAATTATTTTTATTCTGTACGCTCCGACCTATGCAAAATGAACTGGTTTTATCGTTAGATCCAGCAGTGGTATTATGCTTGGGTTTAATTTTAATTTATTAATTATGGGGTCCCAAGCAGGTCAGCACTGGCAACAGGACGCATGACATCTCAGTCTACCCCGTGACCACGGCCGCTGGAAAGTGTTCGAAACGTCGGAATTTAAAATGTAAAATAAACGCGTAAAATCCGTAAAGTCATTTATTTAATAATGTATAATATTCGCGCAAACAATAGAAATAATAATTGTCATGTTTATTTCAAATCCATTAATTAACGGATTTTTGGCATTAGTTACTATATATATTATATATATATATATATATATATATATATATATTATTACCGACGTTTCGATTCTTTCCAGCATCTATGATGCTATATCCGTGATGCATCCATGATGCTGGAAAGAATCCGAAACGTCGGGAATAAATATATATATAACCAACGCGAATAATCCGAACATTAGTGGATTTGAAATGTTTAATAATCGCGTAAATAAATTATATAATTATTGTTATGTTTATTTAATTTAATTATTATTGCCAAAATAAAAGCTGAATTATTATTTAAAAGGGTATCCATTCGGTAAACAATGTTACACCGGCAGACTTAGAATGGAATACAATAGAATCGTCCTTCGAATAAATACCTCGCATGCATCGTCCCACTGTAATTAGATTTCGCTGCTCTTTGCAATCGTACACTTTATTATCTGTGCATCGGTTTGTTTGGTAAACTTAGTAAAGATGTAAAAAATGTTTTTCCTTCGGGAGAACTTCGAATCTTTATCGGAATACGACGACACCCGAACTGTCAATGTTACCTGTTTATATGAAACTTATTTTTTTAGTGTCAAATGTCAAAATTAATAATATCATTGTATAATTTAAGAAATGTAGGTACTGAAGCTAATTGAGAGATTTTTTTTGAGAAAAATTACGAAGGAAAATATTTTACCACTATGTCTATACTAAGTTATTATCTGTGCAGTTAAATGATTATGCCGTTTCGGCGGCAAACGATCTTTCCAATGCGTCCAATTATTTTAAGTATTTGATTATAACGTACGCATTTAACATATAATTTTGATTATTATAAAGGAAAAATGCAACAATTAGAATTCGCCGTGATTTAAATTAAGTTTGACAGTGATATGAAATTTTTTTGCTCTTTACTTACTTTACTATAAACGGTACCCTTGTTTTAAACTTACCTTTTTTAAACATAACTTAATTTTTTATTTATTTAAAATATATCACGTTAATATGAAGCTTCTAAAGTCATTAAAATCAAGTTGTAACAAAAAACGGCTTGGAAACAGTATATGTATATGTATTTATAATTAATTTGAAAAAAGATAACTGAATTTTAGTCATGAGGAACGCAGACTGGAGTCGACATATGCCTCCTTAACATTAATTTCTCATTTAAAAAATATCTGAGATTATTTTTTAATCGCAGATTCAATCTATCCAAAATGGAGAATGCTTTGATCATTATTGAATTAGCTTTGGGGTGAAGTTATTGCGGTTTTGTGCTTATAACATCGTCACATCACCATCAACCTGTGTCAGTCTACCGCTGGACATAGGTCGCATCAGCCCACGCGGGCCACTTTGCGCATTCGAACAATGCGAAATTTTGTAATACATTTGTTAAATACAAACTGAATCCTATAAATATATATTAACTACAAATTAATAAATATATAATTTTTTATTTTATATTATCACAAAATATTAACGTAGAATACGCATTGTAAGCAGATAGTAATTGTATCTTTTGTATATGTATTCATCGTAATCTATAAATTCTTAATCTCCACCCGATTTTCAGTGATTATCAATGTTTAGAAATATCCGAAATATATCAGAATCTAAAAATAAAATAGTTAAAAAAAAACCATTAAAAAAGCACAGCAGGCGTCGCGCCTCAAATGATTAAAGAAATTGTCAAAATCGACCCACCATTAGACTAGAATAGACTTTCTATCTCATCAGCCTGTATAGTCCACTGCTGGACATAGGCCTCCCCTAATACACCCCTATGCATCAGGGGTTTTGGACCGTATCCCACCACGCTGGTCCAATGCGGGGTTGGTGGGTGGACCGACTTTTTACATGCCCATCCGACGCATGGATCATCTTACTTTTCAGACAATTGGGTGATAGGCCCAAATTGCCCTAACCAACAAGGAAACAACAATGAATATTTATTGAGTCCCCGCAGGAATCGAACCCACGACCTCCGGTTTCTAAAGCACACGCCCATACCACTAGGCTACGGAGGCAGTGACTAGACAGAATAGACTTTAGTGCGTGCAAAGGGTTACATATAGAAAAAATAACAGGAATAATAGTGTGTACCTCCATTCAGACATTTTTCTCTAACTAAAAACATCTTGAGAGAAATCGCTTAGGTCAAAATACTTTTAAATCGCCATTTGTAATTCAATATAACATGTTCGCTATTTCCCGCCCAATTATATATACCAAATTGACAAACGACAAACAACTTTGTTGTTATCAAACCACAACCGTTACGTGTAACAAATAATTAATTTAAGTGCTATGAGAGATCGAAAACATTTATGATTATCCTTGTTGTTACCGTTATTCTAAGCTGATGTGAAAAGTTCATTGACCGCTAATGTTTTTAATACTGCTACTAAAAAACCTGACAGATACGCAAATTACGTCTACGGGTAGCGGTTTTTGTTATATCGATGCTAATACATATTACTGCTTATTTATAGATTCGTTGAATTTAAATAAAAACGATATTTTGTTATGTAACGAAGATGTCGTTATGAAACAGAGTCGAAATTTAAATTTGCTTTGTTAAAAATATGTAATTATGTACCTATTTTTTTTTAAATATTTATCTACTTATTGCATTATTCGGGCCCAAACAAACATGACGGCTTTATAGGGCGAAACAAGCTGTTGCCCGCGTCTTGGTACACGTAATATGTAAATACGTTCTTCAACAATTTTTTTTTAAACGCCTTACTAAGCTTTTATTTAGAGAAGTCCTGTCAAAACCGAACCAGCCGTCACGGATATTAGCCAGAACAAACAGACAGACAGACAAAAAATTAAATAAAAAAATTGTTTTGTTATATGTATCGGTGGTGGGTATTTTAAAAATGGTTATTTCGATGTCACACACGGACACTAGCATTTGTAATTAGTTGTATGGATGAAATTAAGAGACGCCTTTGCCCCGCTGTGGGACACTGACACCAAAGAAAAAAATATAACGCCTAACACAAAAAATTAAAAGTTTTTTTAACATTGCAATATTTTATTAATTCTTTCTAAGCGACAGATTGCCTGGTTGACCGCGACCGCTGGAAAAAGTTCAAAACGACGGCAGTTGAAAGATAATTAATTATGTAAATAATAAGATGATGATGATGATGTATCTATCTATATATATGTAACATATTTACGTAATCTGTCTGAAATATTTTTCCGTTATAGATTTTGAATAGGCATTATACAGAACATTTATATATTTTTTAATTATGATACTGAAATCAACTAGTACCGTGTAAACGTAAACAATAATAGATTACATAATACAGTTAGAGAAAAAATATTATTTTATTTTTTATGACATTCAAAATGTGAGAAAAATAAATCGAACTTTACTGATTAAGTTATCATCAATATCAGCTTGTGATCGTCCTGTGCTGGATATAGGCCTCCCTAATATCCTCCTAGTATCCCACCACGCTGGTCCAATGCGGGTTGGTGGGTGGACCGAATTTTTACATGCCCATCCGACGCATGGATCATCTTACTTTTCAGACAATTGAGTGATCGGCCCAAATTGCCCTAACCAACTAGGAAACAAAAATGAAGATTTGTTGAGTCACCGCAGGATTGGAACCCACAACCTCCGATTCTTAAAGCACACGCCCATATCACTAGGCTACGGAGGCAGTTATACGGAGCAGGTTAAATAATAACAATTGTTATCAAGCAATTAAAACAAATAAAACTTTTTTCCGACATACAATACTAAGGAGCGCGGTAAATAAAATAAAATAAATTTCATTCAATATTGTCATTAAATATTTTGTATGTCAAAACCTTAAAGCTCATGTCATAACTACTCTGTTGTAAATGAATCAATGCATAATATTTGCTTTGACAAAATATTTGTGATATTATTAAGAGGTTCTTAGAAATACGAATTACAAAACAAGGTCATGGCTTCATTCCGAATTAAAGAACTCGAGTTATGTTTTTATTCGTAAAAATTTTGAAAGTAATAAATATGCTAGATTGTACTTACACAAACACAAAAATAACCATAGTAATATTTTGGAAAACTAAGAGAAATTAATCGAACTAAAGGAAAATTTCCCCCTTTTTTCTATTATATTTTAAACTGACCCGGGACATAATCGAAATAATTGTAGTTTTGTGAAGTGTTATTCATAAATATTTAGTAACAGATTAAACTGCCTCAATAGCAGTGTAGGGAAAGTACGGTCGGCAAGCGAAGTGGATTGCTGTGCAGACTCAATAACTTAGTTAGGCATTGCTGGATCAATTAGTATCCCGTAGTAAATCAGACGGCGGATCGTCAGGCAGTGAGGCTGGTATCACCACAGCGGTAACGGTCATCCGTCCTATGTTATTATATGTTTATACACTTTATTATTCAGTTGCAGTTGACGGATCTCTAATACATTAAAATCTAAACTATACATACGTTCTCATAACAGAATGATCAGCAAAGATATAATAATAACTTAATGACGACCTCCAAGTCCAGGTTTCGACTACGGCGGCCAATCTATATTAGAGATCGGCCAACTGTGCCGGAGACATTGATGGTGCACAAGTGTACGCGCAACGGCAGATGCACCTCTTCCTTTATACTCTCAAAGGCCGATAGGAAGGAAGACCGACACGACCGGAAAGAGGTAAGGCGCAGAACCGACTTTCAACATGCCCATACGACGCATGGATCATATTACTTTACACGCAATTTAGTGATCAGCCTGCATTGCCCTAACCGACTAGGAAACAACTTGGAATTTTTTTTCAGTCCCCGCAGGATTCGATCCCACGACCTCTAGATTTTAACAACACTATGCTATACATACATTTAGACATGTACTTTCTAAAAGAAGAAGGAAAAATGAAAAAGGCCGTAAGCAACATTACATATTTGTACTAGTAATTTATCCAAACAATCTTTTGTGGGCTAAAAAAATCACTAAAACGACATAAGCAATAATAACAAAGGTATCGAAACATCTTGTTTTACAACCTCAAATAAAATTGAGGCTGGAAATAAAATTTAATCGAAGAAGCGCGGGTATAGTAATTGCTGGATAATAAATCATGCAATCCATCTCAGAACATGATATGAACTAATTTAGCGCGTAATAAAACAAATCCGTGTAAAAAATGGCAATAACAACAATAACGAAGGGAAAACATACAAGAGGTAGTTTATAAGCTATATTGCTAATAAACAATTGAAGAAAAATTTAAGTCTATCAATCTTTTATGTATTGTTATTTGTATTTGTAGCATAGATGTCAAATAAAAAACTTCAGCGCTGTTTTTTTTATCAGACATCTAAGATAAAGTATTTAGTATCAAACATTCGACCGCAGTCTTAAAACAATTCTCTTCAATTTAGCTTTCTTTCAAGCTTTTATGAATTGTAATTAACGCGGATTATAGCAAATATAATCTATATTCATTTAAATTTTCTGGGCATTTAAATTATGCTCTTAGAAATAATAACAATGTAAATTTTGAGTTAAAGTGTTATTAATTTAATGAAATTTATAGTTATTCTAATACTTAAGCTGAAGAAAAAATTGAGACAAACTATGATAAGTTTCTGCCGTTTAAACGAAATAATAAATAATACTATTTAATGTTTCCGTAATATTTACTGTTTTCATTACAATTAATTAAAATCTATATAGCAATAAAGTCAAACTGATTTGCTAATAATAAATTTAGGTTATAATTAATAATTGAAAGAAAATATGGGATTACATTGATTAATTTTTTTACTTCAGTTACTTTTCATATCAAACATTACCACACACTAAAACTAATTAATTCAAAATACTACCGGTCAAATTTGATTATGATAATCCGTATCAAAATAATATCTCAAAATAACGACCTAAGATAAATCTACAATGTTACAAAACAATTTAAAAAAAGCTTCAATAACTTTTCAATACATTTTACCCACATACTATTTTTACAATATGTGAATACAGTATCATCACAATATTAACCGTAAACAATTCTCTTTAATAAACAAACCGTATGACAACGGGTACAACGACACTAGCTCAAAAAAACCGATAACAATCGCGATTTATTTAAATAAAGAACATCACTAACCGATACATTCCGACGTCGACTTCCCTCGCTTTTCGACTGGTAATATAACACTCGTTCCAACACTTTTAAAGAAAACTAGTAGTCGATTGACTTCGAATTTTTTCCATCGGGCAACGAAACGTGTACTCGGCGGCAACTCGCTGCTGTATCTGGATAATTACTGAGACTTTAGTGTTGATTCTTGATATTTTTTACAACCATTATGTCAGTACAAGAAGCATTGAACCCGACTTTGTGTAAAAGATATTTGAAGATGGTTGGTAAAAGAAGAACAGTAAACTTACTTCTGAGTCTATTAAAAGCTTATGTTTTAAAAAATACACACGCAGCGTTACGAGTATACATACAAAAATAAATATCATTGAACTCTGTATTATAAAATATTTAAAGCTGTAATTACAAAAAGATTCAATAGTAACATTATTTATATTACTCTCAAGTCTTATTTAGCCTGTTAAAGCAGTTTTGTATTTTCCACTGTCAAGCTAGTTTTTCTCTACATATATCGAATACTATTTTTATTGATTATATTGAACTATATTCATATCAAATAAGAGTAAAAAATAAAAGAAATCAAAATAACACATTCGTTACTTTCCAATCTATACCAAAACTGTTCCGCTTCTGTTATACGCACACTTATTATGTAACTTAATGACGCTAAACTGTTCGTACATATAACAGTTTGTTACATTTCTTATTGAGACGTTATTTTACTTCTTTCACAAATCAGTGCAGTCACCCTAAAAATGGATGATAGCATGACACCATATAGTCAATTCAGGTTTGTTGACTTAATACATAATGCACACCAGCTTCGCCGCCTGGTTTCACCCATTCGCTGATGGGAAATTTTGGTAATGATAATTACACATTATTAACCGACTTCACCGTAGCCTAGTGGTATGGGCGTGTGCTTTAGAAACCGGAGGTCGTGGGTTCTAATCCTGCGGGGATACAACAAATTTTCATTGTTGTTTCCTAGTTGGTTATGGCAATTTGGACCGATCACCTAGTTGTCTGAAAAGAAACTTTGATCCATGGGTCGGATGGGCATGTAAAAAGTCGGTCCACCCACCAACCCGCATTGGACCAGCGTGGTGGGATACGGTCCAAACCCCCCAATGGAAATGGGTGTATTAGGGGAGGCCTATGTCCAGCAATGGACTATCAAAATGCTGATGATGATGATGATGATGATGATGATGAACCGACTTCAAAAAAAGGAGGAGCTTCTCAATTCGTCTGTATTTTTTTATGTTTGTTACCTCAGAACTTTGGCCTGGATGAACCGATTTCGATGATTTTTTTTAAAGCTGGTGCTTCCCGTTTGGACCCCTAGCAATTTGGTAATAGTATTTTAAAAATAATACAAAATACACACGTACAAAGGTAACATTGTTGGTTTATTATATTTTTTATTTTACGTTTCAATACAAAAATTATGGAATTATAAAGTTGGAGAGAACATCATCGTACGTAAATTGCAATTGTGTGTAGACGTATCGAGCGCTTGCTTATATCAGTGAAATGTTTAATATTATACTTTTATTACATTTAGTCTTTTTATTTAATTTAGTAAAATGTAGGTATATAATAACCGCGTAAATAAAACAAAACATTTACTATTGTGTATTATACCTAAAGGAAACATAGCGTAGAACGACGTTAATCGAGTAATATAACGTGGTAAGAATACACCTAAATTGGTAACCTAATTAGTTCTTGATGCAGTACTAACCATGCTAATTACATATAGGTCGTAAATTCTTACCAATGTACCTAATATGCTATTTGATAAAAATATAAAACGATCGATTGCAATTTGACACTTTTCTAGAATTTATTTAGATTCATATTTCAAACAGAAACCATTATTGACCTAACAATCTACTAATATTCACCATTGGAAAAAATAATTAAAACGGTCATTACTTTATTAATGACAATCACTTCATCAAAGTAAAATTAAAATGTTTTTTATTCATCATCATCATCATCATCATCAGCCTGTGATAGTCCACTGCTGGACATAGGCCTCCCTAATACACCCCTATCCATTAGAGGGTTTTTTGGACCGTATCCCACCACGCTGGTCCAATGCGGGTTGGTGAGTGGACCGACTTTTTACATGCCCATTCGACGCATGGATCATCTTACTTTTCAGACAATTGGGTGATCGGCCCAAATTGCCCTAAACAACTAGGAAACAACAATGAAAATTTATTGAGTCCCCGCAGGATTCGAACCCACGACCTCCGGTTTCTAAGCCACACGCCTATACCACTAGGCTACGGAGGCAGTTTTTTATTAATAGTTGTTATTCACCCGCAACCGCAATTTCAACCCGCATTGGACCAGCGTGGTGGGTTCGGTCCAAACCCCTAATGGATAGGGGTGTATTAGGGGAGGCCTAATCCAGCAGTGGACTAACAAAGGCTGATGATGTATGTGATGATGTATTCCAGAGGCAAACTATATTTATGCTTGTAATTGATTGTTTATTGTTTCAATTATATTGTAAAAGATGACAAAAAAAGTTTCTTTTGCCGCTTCTCCTCAGGTCAGTGGCGTTATTTTCCAAACCGGTGGTAGATTTTTGACAGTCAATAAGTGAGTGTATCGCTCCTATGTTGAATAAAGATATTTGAATTTGTATATCACCCTTTTTTCTTTAGCATCGGCTAAGCTAGTGGCGAAATTATATGTCGAATGGCGACGCGAAATCGACTTACATTTAACACTACACTGGTCACAGGCAAATTATTTCGCTCGACATCTGGTGAAAGAATATGATATATTGACCCACTTATACCAATTTTGAGCGTACGTAAAGGCTTAAAAGAGAGATTCTAGCAATATATAACATGGCTTACTGTATGTAAACAAAGTAAGACACTCTGCTATTCGTCATTCTGGGTAAATAAGTTCATTAGACAATAAATATTGTTATCGATTTAAACCCTTTTAGTAATTTAATCTATAAAAGTAATTTATGACGACTTCATAACATCATTATGTTCTCCCTCGCTTCCTTTCGAATTATCATGTTTAGAACTATCGAAAAGTCTTAAATTTAATCATAATCATAATACGTTCCGTCTATCAGGATCGTCAAAAAGTCAATTGTAAAATATATACATTTAAATAAATAAAAAACAACATTTACTTGTATCTCGTTGCAGTCTTTTGCTAAAGACACAATTGCACTTTGTAGTGATGACTTGAAAGCTTAAGCATTTTTCAGTAGAGTAAATAGTACGAATTCATCATCATCGGCCTGTGTTATGATAATTGACATACCTATTTGAATACTTACACATGTTTTATTACAAATGCGAGTATATGTTTGCTTGTCTTTCTTTTTTAGGTCCCACGCGATTTCCGTCAGGTTGGTTACCCACACTGTGTATACTTTTGGTATATGTAGTAAAAGCTCTGGTGCGAATAGTTGATGCGTTATAGGACTTTTATTTCAAAACCAAAAACAAAATTACGTTAAACAGAATAATTATCCGCAATCGATAGCTCAAATTACATATCAATCCAAGAGAAATATGCACATCTCTACACTGACACTATACCAGATTATAACACCATACATTATACTTAGTACCTATATTAATAAAAAGATTATAACCATTTTAAAATTAAGAAAATTATTAATTCATCTGCAAACATTTAAATAATAAGAAGACAGACAGAAATATAGTGGTATCGTACATATCAAAACTGCCTCCGTAGCCTAGTGGTATGGGCGTGTGCTTTAGAAGCGGAATTCCTGGGTTCGAATCCTGTATTAGTCCAGCAGTGCACTATCACGGGCGGATGATGTATGTATGTATGTATGTACATATCAAAATGCTTAAAAATGTGCGATAATGGGTCAATAAATCAGTTCAATTAGCGACTTTCTAGAAACTTTCCGATCATTTCCGAGTATGGGAACGAACAAGCGTGATATATTCACGACACTTTTTGTAACTTTTCATGGGAATCGCTAACTCTCAAAGCCCCTTGATAGTTTCCACACTTTCATAGTTTCACGGTGTACGCGATCGATTAATCCACTTTTGATTCATTGAAATCGTTTCGTTTTATAAATCCGATGTCGATAAGATGCTACTGAAGTACTTGTACAATGTTTACGTTTATATAAATGACGGATTAAGTTACCAAAATCAATTACATAACGCTCTTTTTTCATACATTATTATTCATCATCATCATCAGCCTGTGTTAGTTCACTGCTGGACATAGGCCTCCTCTTATGCAGGCCTCCTTTATTAGGGACTTTTTGGACCATATCCCACCATGCTGGTCGAATGCGGATTCGTTGGACCGACTGTTTACATGCCCATCCAACGCATGGATCATCTTATAATGCAGTCAATTTGGTGACCGGCCCCAACTGTCGTAACCAATCGAAAAACAACCATAACACAAAATTTTTCCCGCGGGATTCGAACCCACGACCTCCGGTTTATAAAGCAAGGGCAAATACTGCTAGATCACGAAGGCGGTTGTAATATCTATCAGGTATTAATTAGATTTTTCCCGAGTTGGAACATCACTAATATCTAATATATACGTTAGCCCTTTATAACCGACTTCAAAAAAAGGAGGAAGTTCTAAATTCTTTTTTTTTATTTGAATAGTTATTCACGTTTGGTCCAGTTCTGACAGTGGCATCCATGAAAAAGCTAAATAATTTTGAAATTTACATTAATTATGTGCTCAACAAATGGACAATTAATAGCTCAATATCACGCAAATCGATTTGAAGTCGGTTTATTTAGTTAAAATTTTTGTTATTAATGTTCTATGGAGATACGTACATTAACGCATCAGACATTCGTCGGGCAAACTTTTCTTGTCCCACATAAAAGCGGGAATACCAACTTTTCCGGTTTCTCAGGCAGCTCTTATGGATTCCGATTTATTTTTAACCCAAACACGATTGGACCGGATCCTCAAGGACGGCAGATGATACGCAGTCGGTAGTTAACCACGTCAATAACTTACTAAAGTTGCCTACTATGCTTAAACGGCATTCCGATCCAGACGCGCCTACAACTTTATAACGTTTACTCACAACGTCGGGAATTTTAATATGTAAAATAAACACGAAAAACCCTTAAAAAGTCCTTTTATTTAATAATGTGTAGTATTCGCGTGAACAAAAGAATTCATTCTGTTTACTCACATTTCTCTGAAGCAATCTACCGTCAAAAACATTAAGTTTAAGAGAGAAAAAAAACATAGTTAGACGAATGGGAATTTTTGTAATATTATTCCTAACAAAAATAATTAATATTAAATATAATTAGTTATTTTTATGAGTAATCAGTGGCCTATATCTTATTACGTAAAAATTCTGACGGTTCACTGATAGTGTTCAAAAATATTTATTATTATCAAAGAGCTTTTATCCACTGTATTTTACATTAGTGTTATTTGTTACCTAAGTATGAACTAGCCATTCTGGAAAACTATAATTAATATACATATGTACATGAAAAAAACATATTTATCGTTTACTTTTTTCTAAAAATCTACAATATTAAAACTAATTTTCTAAAAGGTATATTTGATAATTGATTATTATTTTATTAGTATTATATATACCGCATTATATCAAATATCATTTTTTTTCATTAAGTCAAAAGATTTTACAGTAAGGTGTGAACATCGAATATTTATCAATTTGTTTATTAACACGTTGCGCGCAAACAATGACTTAACGCTTAAGCCAGTGTCTACCAAGAGTTTTTAATAAATATCCATTTTATAGATATAAATATACCACAAACTAGTTTGCACATAAATATATATAGGTACATATATGTATACGCAAGAACCCGCATTGGACCAGCGTGGTGGTGGCGTGCCTTAGAGGAGGCTTATGTCGAGCAGTGAACTAGCACAGGATCATGATGATATTTACATGAAAATATTGACAAAGCCGTTAGAGGGAGCCACAGGGTTCCTGGTACATGTTGTTTACGAATTACTAATCGTAAATCCGGCGTAATACCGCTTTTATTCAACATTTGAATTTATTAGCGCTATACTTTTGTATAAAAAATAATTGGCGTCAAAACAATATAAGCTAATAAGACCAACATAACATGACAATGGACTTCTTATAGCTGTATTTTATTTTCTATCTTGCAATGCAATACACGGATTAAGAATTCACTATACCAATCAGCAACATATAAAAAATAAAAGAGACAATACAATCGATTATCAAAGTTAGTATTAAAAAAAATTCAATACGATACTCAATTCTTTTCTAACAGTTCATCATCATCAGCCTGTGTTAGTCGCCTATTTGACATAGGTCACCCCTTACGCATGCCTTCTCCATTTAGGGGTTTTTGGACCGTATCCCACCACGTTGTTCCAATGCGAGTTGGTGGGTGAACCGACTTGTCACATGCCCGTCCGACGCATGGATCATCTTACTGTTCAGACAATTGGGTGATCGGCCCGATTGCCCTAACCGACTACGAAACAACAATGAAAATTTGTTGAGTCCCCGCAGGATTCGAACCCTCCGCTTTCTAAAGCACATGCCCTTACCGCTAGGCTACAGTTAAATATTTAACAACATAATTAAACTCTTAACAATTATTGTTAGAAATTATATATTTATTATTTAACCAGGACGTGCTGCCAAACGGTCTTAATTCGTATTAATAAGAGGAATCCTATTAATAATTTTAGTTTGTTAGTAAGGAATATTTTTTTATATCATATAACGTTTTAAATAAACAATAATAATGCATATATTTCATAATAGGGTCACAATTTTGTGATTTAAATAAAAACATCGATTTAAAACAAATTAGTAATGCCCTATGCATGCTCCTAGTCCAATTTTTAACAATTTTTAAACGTTAAATATTTTATTATACACCGCGGTAAAGAACATGTGATAACTTGATCCACATAACCTTTGTATAAGTATTAATTGTAAGTGAAAAATAATCCTGGTCATAATGTTAACCTTTTGCAGAATATAGCTATTGAAAACGCTATTGTGTTCTATGATAAAATGTTGCCCGCCTGATGTTGAAATATAACCGATATTCATATAATTTTTTGTTGAATAAAAAGTAGATCCATTATGAATCGGTTGCAACCCAAAGATTCAGTAGTCGAAGATATAAGCATGTTTAAGATTAACTTTCTATATTAGTGTTAGTTATATCTTATTTATTTATTTATGCTTCTTGCACAATTTAAGTACAAAAGGCGGCTTAATGCCTTAGGCATTTTCTCCCAGCCAACCTTAGGGTGGTTCAGAGAGATCAACGTGGGTGCACATGTATACTTTGTATATTATCTTTCTATATCTATATAGGTGGTAGGTCCTTTTTAACAGAGACCGTAGGAGTAGAGTCACAGTAGTGCCTTTTTCTGACGCAAACCAGTAGCGAGTTAACACATCTGTCTTTCATCTAAAGGGCACTGTATTCCGCGTACTAACTACGTACGTATTTCATATCGTAACTGGTAACGTAACATATCTCGTACAAAGTAGGTGCGATGATATGCTCGCAATTGTCCTTCGTTTACTCTGTCAAGCTTTTAATTAATGTACTGACATATGGTCTCTCTCATGGATTAAACTAAGCGATCCATTAGAACTAGAATAAAGGAACACACAGCTGACATGCGATCGGGATCGATCAAACCGGTATGTAAGATTTGACAAAACACAAATCCGTGCTAAAGAACACAGATTCCTAATTTCAATAGAGAAGATGATTGGGTGTTACCACCTGCTTGGGATCTAATTATTCACAAAATAACCCCAGCTTAAAATTACTGCTAGACCTTAAGATACCATAAGCTCGGTATGCTTAAAACGGACTAATAAATAAAATACAGAAATGACAGACGAACGACACCTCAGTCTGCCCGTGACCATGG
The DNA here is from genome assembly GCA_029286875.1 of Lamproptera curius. Classification (NCBI taxonomy): domain Eukaryota; kingdom Metazoa; phylum Arthropoda; class Insecta; order Lepidoptera; family Papilionidae; genus Lamproptera; species Lamproptera curius. Next base: position 2,805,153 of record JAGSMT010000022.1, read on the forward strand.
ATCCTGTAAAGTTTCTGAAACGTCGGGAAAATTGTAAACCAAATTAAACGCTATAAAATCCGTAAAGTCTTATTAAATCATGTGCACTGACATTTTTTTTCTTTGAAGCAATTTATTCGTTTTAATTGTTAAGGTTCGACCAGGCTTGTCGCACACCGTACAGCCGATTCAGAAACCAACCCCGTTATTGGGAAACGGCTAGTACAACAGCCAAAGTCCTTCTTGATAGCCTAATGTCATTATTGCCTATTATAAAACACCAGTACCTCCTATAAACTAGAAATATGCTATATTATTCAATAGTAACGTATTTAAAGCGAACAATACAATGCATGCACATATTTTAATTATAAAGGATAAATTGTTGCCAAATTACCCTGTGCTCATTTACTATATTCATTATTTTTTGCAAGAATCAACTCTTCACCGCCGCCTAAAAGCTTTGAAGTTACCGTCACTTTAATGCATACTAAATACGCGATTACAAAAAGATCTCCTGCATTACAATATATACTAAATAACATTAAAGTTTCATATTTAAGTATCTCATAAAACTGACCCTCAAAATTTTACTAACTCAAATATTGGTTAGTACTAAGCTATGCCACACAAAACAAAACATAAGATCAGATGCAACCAAATCATATACTAGTTATAAACACAAAGCGAGATAATCTCTCATCTCTCTTCTTTCTTCTTTCTTCTTAAATACGTCGGAAACTCAGTCTTTTGTTGCCCTTCGCTAGGCAGCTGGCAATATCATTAAGCAAACTGCCATACGATGAGCCGCAACCGACTCGAGTTTTATTCTTCTCTCCTCCGTATTAGTATTCTTCTTTTTCCATAATAGTCCAAAACTTCTGCCAGACGATACCAAATATATGCGACGCAGGTTTGTATGTTCTTACCACCCAAATTTATTCAACTAACCATTTGAATAAAACGAGCATAGACAATAACGGACAAAATACAATTTACATAATTAATGTAGTGTATAATAATAGTGTTACAATATTAATGTTTATGATAAATCAATATTGCTAACAAATCTTACCTTTGTTATATCCAAGTGGTCTATTTTAATGTAAATTCAATTTAAAATTAATAAAGACTTAAACCATTTGTTTAATTATTGAAGTTACCACACGCAACATCCCAATAATAACACAGAAACACGATTAACCACCATAATATTACTCGTACCGTTATAAATCCACTTTATCTACGAGGAAAGCCGCGAGTTTTAACATTACTAATTAGACTGGCCTTTGAGTAGTCCAGTGGACATTTTGATACGCGCGGCCATTTTGTTTTGCATCGAAGTTTGAGTGAAGTGCTTGTATTTTTATAAAATAATGTTCTATCATCCATTGCATATTACAAGCATGCATTATTTTACCTGAAAAAGAAAACAAGATGCTACAAATCTTCTGCAGCATACATAGTGACAAGACTGTCACATGGATGCTGCTAAGGAATTGTACCTTTCACGCTGAAATTATTACAACCTTAGGACTTCGACCCGTCTGCCCTGAAATAGTTAATAGTTTTTAGATGATTAGGAACCGTCCGGATTGAGGAGTAAGACGCGCGTTGCGACAGCTCCAAGCGAGCTGTAACAGCGCCCTGAAGGGAGACCTAAGTATCTGATACAAATTTAAACATGGTAGGACGACTAACTCCTGAGTAAGTAGATCGTGCCACAAAGACAGAGAGACGGACGGACGGAAGGATGAAAAAATTGACTTCATAATGGTAGTCGTAAAACCATTGTCTCTTCTCGTATTATAATAGTGTCGAGTAACAAAAAACCGTTAAATGATTACATTTCTTGTACCATAAAATAAAAAGCTCAAACGAATACAATTATCCCGTGTCACAACACTATTAAATGAATTGTCCATGTGTTATCGCAGCACACAGGAAACCCGGGCGGAAGGATAGACCCAGCCGCAAACCGATAGCAGCTCCACAAATGTATTTTTTGTCGAACTAACGGCCAATTATTGTCAATACTCCAATAACAAGGATAATTTGTGGTTAAACTTGCGTCACAACGGACGATTGCACGATGGAGTCCAAGTAGCAGATGTAGACTTAACTAGATTCATATTTTTTCAAAGAATATTGAGCGCTCAGTTCGCGAGTAAAATTGTTTCTGGTAATGTATAAATATGCAGTCCGCGATGATTATTATAATTCTTAAAACATCTTTGTTTATTAGTAGTGCTTTTAGATATAAATAATAGTAAATACTCTCCGTTACTTACGCGAACACTATACTAATACATGATACAAATAATACAATCCCGTGACTACGGACCCTGCAAAGGGTTTCGGTATAATTTTACACAATTCTTAAGTAATTAAAAGCGATAAAATCCGTAAAAAATGATTATTTATCATGTATAGCAAAAATAATAAATAATCAGGAATCGCCTTTCACTTCACTACTGCGTTAACTATGTGGATAAACTCATTTGTTGTTGAGCACATTTTTTATGACACTCAATTCAATTTAAGTTAAGGTATCTTGTAGTGTATAAGAATATTTTTTGTTACTAAAAGTTTCGTCGCTACTTTTGGGAGTGTTTAAAATTTTAGTTTCACTAATATTATTCTACAAATTACACAGGAAAGTTTTTATAAATATCCTATAAACTATTGATAAAATATAATCTTATTAGACTTGATAAAATGTTAAACATTTCACACCGAGCTTTAACTGCTATTTTATAGTAAGTGTAAAAATTGTTTAACTTAACGCTTCTTTAGTTCGTTAGTTCTAGGAACTTCAAAAAACGAAGAGGCCATTATTTTTTCAATTGCTTACGAAGACTGCCTCCTAAGCTTAGTGGTATAGGCGTTTGCTTTAGAAACCGGAGGTCGTGGGTTCGAATCCTGCGGGGACTCAACAAATTTTCATTGTTGCTCCCTAGTTGGTTGGAGCAATATGAACCGATCACCTAATTGTTTGAAAAGAAAGATGATCCATGCGTCGGATGGGCATTTAAAAGTCGGCCCACCCACCAACCCGCATTGGACCAGCGTGGTGGATACGGTCCAAAACCCCTGATGCATAGGGGTGTATTAGGGAGGCCTATGTCCTGCAGTGGACTATCAAAGGCTGATGATGATGATGATTACGAAGACAGAAGAGCCGGCGGCTACCACAATATCACTATTATATACCATTTATACGCGTTGTATACCTTGAGGCATAAGATGTTACGTCTCGTTTACCCAGTAAGTCCGGTGGCTACGCCGTCCTTCGTACCGTAACACGATATCGTTTATACTCTACCACCTTGCGGCAATTCCGGACCCAACGGGGTCCCTACACCAGACCCTACACACCACACGAGTAGGGATAGCACACACTCAACTGTAGTTCGCCCTCGCTTACGAGCACAGCGACACACACACACCGCGTATACTAGATACACCGCGTTCCAGGGCGGTTCTCACCGCCCCAGCAAACGATTAATACAGTCGCCAGACCGTCGGCGTCCGGTCCGTAAACCGATCGTCGACGATCCTAGAAGACATAAACTAATACCAACTGACGTACCTTCTGTACGTGTGGCCTCCATTTTAGCAAAAATGTGGGCCACCTAGTTCGTGGGATGGGAGCTTCTCGCGAACTCTGTGTTAGATGAAGCTTACTAAAGACATGAGTCTGGAAGCATAACTTCAAGGATAAAAAAAAAAACCTTGCGGCAAATGAGGCATCGGTGTGGTGGACCACTAAACCTTTTCTAAAAGGCCGGCAACGCATTTGTAACTTCTTTAGTATTTCAATATCGAGCTTTAAAACAAAACAATTAAGTAATAGTTTATATCGCGAGCAATTTTATGCTTAAGTCAATTTAACAAAAAGCCATTGAAGGTAATTAAGTCTTGCAGATTTTACTAGCATTCTAAAGCAGATTATGATTATGGGTTTTGAATACAAATAAAGCGGAGTATTTATTGTTCTATTATTATTTACTACTTAAAATATAATTTTAACCGTACAGCCTAATTAAATAACTACATTACACGGGACAAGGAAACGATGACTACATAATGCATATGAATATTTGTCGTCCTGCAAAACGTTAAACACAAATAACAGGGTAAAACCATAGCGGAACTCATTGCGGGCATTTTATTTATAAACGTTTCAATTTCGGAATGGTTTCTTTACTCTTTAACATATCATTTGCCTCACTTTTTTCCTAATTTACAAACATAATAACAAGTTATGCTTAAAATTTCATACATTCTATGTATTAGGTATAAGGCATACTTTGATTATATTTTGCACAATTAGTTCAATATGAAAGTAATTTGGGTGCAGGATTACATAAAGTTTAACAGATACAAAAATTAATAACAGATGTAATAATACAATTAGTAATAGTAGAACTGCCTGTAGCCTAGTGGTAAGGGCGTATGCTTCAGAAACTAGAGGTCGTGGGTTCAAATCCTGCGGGTACTCAACAAATTTATATTGTTGTTTCCTAGTTGGTAAGTCAATTTTGGCCGATCACCCAATTGTCTGAAAAGTAAGATGATCGATGCGTCAGATGGGCATGTAAAAAGCCGGTCCACCCACCAACCTACATTAATAGTAAGACAAATATATTTACAAAAATTTAATTTTTTTATGATTTTTATACAAGGAAATAACTAAATAATGGTTAATTATTTCTATTGCTTGCCGAATATTATACATTATTAAAAAAATTAATTTACGGATTTTATCGAAGACTTTGAGGAGAAGGCCCTACTCACTGCTCCCATTCATCCAAGATTTTATAAGCGCTATGTGGATGATACATTTACCATCTTACCATATGATAAAAAAATGCATTTTTAAACCACCTTAACTTCCATAAATTCAAAAATACAGTTTACTATGGTAACTGTATTTTGGCTTACTCTTAACTAAGTTAGAAAATAATAATTCTTTAGCTTTTCTTGTGTTTTAATTATTCGCAATCCTGATAACACCTTGACTGTGTATAGAAACCAACCCATACAAATAAATATTTAAATGGCAATTCACACCACCATCCATCCCAGTTAGCTACGTGGCAAATCTTTGTTTCAGAGAGCACGAGGGATCTGTAATGATGAACACCTGGCGGCTGAGCTACACCATGTTAAGCAAGACTGCGGAACAACAGCTCGCTGCGCCACGGCAGCGTCACAGTGAGCGAGTGAAGGCAGCCACAGTGGAGCGAATACCTGCTGTTCTACCTTTTGTTAGAGGCGTAACGGACAAGATTGGCTACATTTTGAGGCGGGCTTCAATCAAAACTTATTTCAAGCAGCTGAAGAAGATTGGTCAATTCCTACCACCTGTCAAGTGCAATATTCCTCTACAAGACCCAGGAGTACAAGCTAGATTGTGACTGTGGCCTCTTATATTGGACAAACGAAGGAGCAATAAGAACCCGCGTGAAGGAAACATATAGCTGACATTAAACATAGAAGACCCAACAAGTCGGTGTGACCATACCTTAAATCACCCAAACCATTACATCAGATTTGATTGACCACAAATCCTCGCTAAATAACACCGATTCCTACCAAGGATGATCCGTGAGGCTATTGAGATTAAAAACATCCAAATTTCAATAGAGAAGATGGTTGGTTCTACCACTTGCTTGGGATCCCATAATTAATAAATTAAAATTTAAACCCAAGCATAATACCACTGCCGGCTGTACAGATAAAATCAGTTCATTTTGCATAGGTCGGAGTACAGATTAAAAAATAATTAATAAAAATTAAGATCTGGAAACCCCGCTTCAGCACTGGCAAGAAGACGCATGACATCTCAGTCTACCCCGTGACCACGGCCGCTGGAAAGTGTTCGAAACGTCGGGAATTAAAAATGTAAAATAAACGCGATAAAATCCGTAAAGTAATTTTATTTTATAATAAATAATGGTGGTTCACATTGTTTTTGGTTGCAACTTTTTGTTGCAATATTTAACTCAATGCTAAATACACTCGGTAATTAAAATAATAACATTAAAAATTCAAGAGAATAATTTAGATTAACTATATATCAATTGTTTAGTATTCCCAGAATTGTATAACAATAATATATGACTGCCTCCGTAGCCTAGTGGTATGGGCGTGTGCTTTAGATACCGCAGGTCGTGGGTTCGAATCCTGCGGGGATACAAAAAATTTTCATTGTTGAAAGGTCCACCCACAAACCCGCATTGGACCAGCGTGTAGGGTTACGGTCCAAAACCCCTAATGGATAGGGGTTTATTAGGGGAGGCCTATGTCTATATATATACATCGAAAAACATCGATGCAAAGACACGATACATTGCATAGAAAAAATATCGAAGTATTTAAAAAGTAAACTGCCCAAATTGCTCTAATCAACTAGGAAACAACAATGAAAATTTGTTGAGTCCCCGCAGGATTCGAACCCACGGCCTCCGGTTAAACGCCTATACGACTAGGCTACGGACCCAATTGTCTGAAAAGTAAGATAATTCATGCGTCGGATGGGCATGTAAAAAGCCGGTCCACCCACCAACCCGCATTGGACCAGCGTGGTGGGATACGGTCCATAACCCCCTAATATATAGAGGTGTATTAGGGAGGCCTATATCCAGCTGTGAACTATCACTGGCTGATGACGATGATTTAAAAAGTGGATATCCCTACATAAAAAGATCTAAATCTTGAGTCGGTTAATGTGACAATATTTTCAACAAAAGATCACACAAAAAAATAATGAAAGTGTTATTATAGTCTTGAATTTTATAAAGACTATATTGTACTCATGTAGTCAGCTGTGGAAAAATTACAATTTTTGTGATAAATGTTTTTAAATACAAATTGTTACCGCTTTTGTTAGCAAATACACATTTATAAAAACATACTTAAAATATCCCTTTCACAGAATATTGTTTTAATGTGCTTTTATTATGTTAAGGAACCATTCGCGAAATAAACGGTTACAACTCGCTTTTGTACCACATTTGTTTGTCCATCAAAAATGATGGCGCCTTGACAGAACAGTTATGTACGGGTCACTATTAAGAAAAAGGAGGTTAGTAGACGGATGTTATTTCCATTTCGTTCCCAATATGGGTGCCATAAATCATGTTAAATATTATCCTCAAACTTCGCGGAACTATCATTCGCTACTAAATTTGTAAACAGGAAAAACGGTACCTAATTTGTGATGTTATTACAATGATAAACAGTAGAAACCATATAAGCTATTGTGCATACAATTATTACTTTGTAAGCAAACGCAAATAAATTTTCAAATAAAAAACAAGTTACTTTTGGATAAATAAAGGAAGGTTGTAATTTATTATTCAGTAGGAAAACAAATTATTTTATGTAGTATAAACGTGTCCATGTGAAAAAGACTATGTTTTTTATCATACGAAGTGACGAAACGAGCAGAGATTCCAAGATGGAATTTTGTACGCTAATATTTTAGTATAAATATGCGGTTGTACTTTCTTATACTGGAGGTGAAAAGGACCTGATATTTGTAAACAAGTTTGGTGGAAACAAAATAAAATACCTTACTTTTTTTCGGCGATAAAATTAACCCTAAAAATTGACAAGTATATATTGTATTGTTTTAGCATTGAAAAAGTCGTTCTACCCACCAACCCGCATTGGACCAGCGTGTAGGGTTACGGTCCAAAACCCCCTAAAGGATAGGGTGTATTAGGGGAGGCCTATGTCCAGCAGTGGACTATTACAGGCTGATTATGTATGTATGTGTATAAATATAGTTTATTTTTTAATTGCCAACGAGACGATTGACGAGCAGTCGGGCCATCTGATGGAAAGTGGTCACCGACGCTCATTGACATCAGAAATTAATGTTATTTTTTAGATTGACCGTTGTGGTCAGTCCTGCCTGTTAAGTCAGTTTACGAATGTTAATTATTTTATGCTTAATATATTAAATGCTTACATAAAAACATTTACATTTCTCGTATGTAAATTACCGCCTATCGTAGTCACTGTATTTATACTAAAGATAACATTAAAAACGCATGAAACAGATATATAAATTGTATACCATCTAAAAATATTTAAAATGCATATACAAACAGTTTCGAAGTATTTAACTAATTTTCCATTACGTGTCGCTGCAACACAATTTATTCCGACATCAAGACTACGAAATCCGCCGTTGCCTATGTTTGTAGCTAATACCCCAAAATATGCATGTCCACAAGCGCGAAATGAAACATGTTAAAGGTACCAATAAGTAACAGATAAAAATATATCGCATCGCCGCCCAGAGACCTTGAAAACATAAATCCATATACGTAAGCAAGTACAAGTAATTCGTTGTGTTGCATACCTCGGTACTTACTCACTAGAGTTCAAGGTCACGCTGTCCGGGACAAATCGATTGCAGTTTATCCTCCACGTTTTACGAAACTATAACGATAAATAACGTCACTTTTACTTTTGCTCGTAAAAAAAACTCGAAAAACTCTCTTCATCCGACTAAAATTGCCGCTTAAATTTTAACAAAGGAATTGTAGATCGCAATAAAGAGAAATTTTGTTTACCGAGGTCGATCAGCTGCCAATACGTCTAGGTCAAGGTTAGGGTTATTCTGCGCAAGTGCAAAGGTCGATGTTGCCATGCCTGCGTTGAAATAATAGCAGAAATGTTTTCATGCCGACAATTATTAAGATGTGTATTAAAAATTTATATCCGCTTCTGTCGTCTACTATTGTCGTATATCATCATTATCAGCAATAGCCTATATAGTAATAGTCCACTGCTGGAAATAGGCCTCCCTTAATACACCACTATTTATTAGGGGGGTTTTGGACCGTATCCCACCACGCTGGTCCAATGAGGGTTGGTGGGTGGACCGACTTTTTACATGCCCATCCGATGTATGGATCATCTGAATTCAGACAAGGAGGTGATCTGTTCAAATGGCCCTGACCAACTAGGAAACACCAATGAAAATGTGTTGAGTCCCCGCAGGATTCGAACCCACGACCTCCGGTTTCTAACGCACACGCCCATACTACTAGGCTACGGACTCAGTTATCATTGTATTCCTATCCTTTTTTTTTAATAATGCTGCTATATTGCACCCATCAACCTGCATTGTACCAGCGAAACCAGAGAAACCCCCTAATAGAGAAGGCGGGCTTTAGGGGAGGCCTAAGAGAATGATGATTTATATTGTACAACGCCTTCGTAAATTTGGGTTATTTACTGTCTTGACATACACTTTGCGATTTCGGATATTAATACACAAACTATCTAGCTAGGTTAACTGTTACTAGTTAAACTACTGTTTCCCATATCATTAGGGTATCACTGATTGCACTAATTGCAATCACAACCTAAAAACTTCTTAGCGTTTACAACACATTATTTCAACAATAAATAAGCCAATTGTAATGAAACACAACCTTTAGCCACGGCATCAAAAGTGCGAGTGCCACATTTTTTAAAACATCTTGGATTGTCATTGAGCTGTGATGACAATGACTCAACGACAATCAAATCATAAGGGGCCATTACGTTTTTTATCCACTGTTATTTGCCTATTGCGTAACACTCGCCTCGTCTAATTAACAGAACAGCAAAGCTATGCGGATCCTTCCGAATTTTGTCGTGTCAGTCCACTGCTGGACATAGGCCTCCCCTAATGCACGCCACCGCTTTTGATCTTCGGCTATTGTCATGCAGTCTATCTGCGAATATCGTCACTTCATCTTGCCGCGGAACGTCCCACACTTCGTTTCATTGAAACAAAGGTATCATTTTTTTTTAAATATCAAAGAGAAAAAGCCAAAACGGCAAAGAAGTTTCTTCAATACATCTAATGAATGACGAACAAGAAATTATCCAGAGTGTAAGCAAACGGTCCTGGCTCAACGTTAGTACACTCCTGGTACAACCAGGCATAGAACTATTTATTATACTTTTGAAGTTTATGGTTCGTCTGCATGATCTGATGATGCCGGTTCTTCTCAGGTCAGCGGCTTCCATTTCCGAACCAGTGGTAGATTATTTGACAATCAATAAGAAAGTGTAATGCTTCCATATTGAATAACATAATATGATATTTGACTTAGACTTTGATCGTTTTTTCTTAATGTTGTCAACCGATTTCAATCGAGTACCATTTTTTTTCTACTGGTAGCACAATGTGGACAAATTTGTTTATTACTCAATACTCATAAGTGTACAATAAATAAGAATTAAGTATATTTACTCCTGTGCAAATTTAATAGCAACCTTTGGGTACATTGTTTTGGAATCGGTAAATATTTATAATTCTATTTAAAATCATGACGATGATTTTGAATAAAGTCGACATAAATCGTAAAAACATTTATTTAAATGATTACAGTGAATTACCGTGGCAATAGTAAACTGTACAACATTCAGTTACATGTTATAAGAATAGTAACATTAATGCTTTTTATAGCTATATTTAATTTATTATGATAATGTAGGCTTTTAAATATTTAAAACTTAATCTAGGAGAGAATATAAGATAGATATACATCGGCTAGTTTTACTGTAAATAATTTCTCCAACAAATAGAAATTAACTCGAAAATCTACTAAAATATGGACGCATTCGAATTCATTAGAAAATAAAACACGCAATAAACGTACTGTGCTATAATAATATTCTAATAAATCAACATATTGATAAAATAATACATATAGAGGAAAATAGTTGCAAAAATAAATCAAATAAAAAAATATATGAAAACGAAAAGGGCTCCAGAACTTTCCCTGAGACATTCCACCTCGTGTTAGGCCAATATCATTCCAATATAGACTTTATTTCCATCGCATAGTGTTCAATACCCTGCCCATCCATTGGTACTGTATCCTTACATACGAATATGAGCTATACGCCATTGTTATTAAGTCGACAATAGCTTGAACAGTCCTCAAATTTAGTCATCAAATTTTTCTGCATAAATCTATTTATATATACGATATTTATATATACCATCACTGTAAGGGTGATAATAATGACAGGTTTACCAGCTCCATTGGAACATTTTGCATACGAATGTGTGGCCGCCTTCATCTTAAGGTTGACATTAGTCTTAACGCCCAATCTGAACACCGACCAAAATTTCATTAGGCATCACCACAAAATACAAACAATATAGAGCTGTATTACCACCACATTAGGTTGATAATATCAAAACCCGATGTCAAATTTGTCAGCTGTTATTCGAAAACCCTTATAGATACAAATACGCGGCTCTGCCTTCATTAGCTTGCAATATATCTTAATCAGTCCTCAAATTTGGTCATCTCTCTGATTTGCCAGCATTTAAATGGTTGGGGGCGTCGGCGAAGGCGAATTTGAGCCTGTAGGCCTCCGCCACCAGCAGGCTGATGTTGGAGTCACTCCAGTTCTGGGTAGGCACGTTCTGCAGGAGGATCATGAGACCCTGGAAGTCCCTCTCCATCATCAGCTTGGCCCGCCAGTGCAGCAGAAAGGCCGCGCACACGTACAGTTGGAATGTTGCGAAGCCATCGGATTCCGCCAAGTATGTATCCCACAAACGGATGGTGCATGGGAGTGGTATCTCTCTGGTTAGCAGGTTGTTCATCCAGCGGAAGGAAAACTGGAGGTAGTCGACGCCATGGGTCTGCAGATGCTCGTGCAGGGGCTGGTCGATGCGGCGGATCAGCTCCTTCAACTGGTTTACCTGAAATAAAATTTGAGGTCGTTTGAGGTACAGGAAGAAAAATTTGTTATTTAAAGTAATAAAAATGCAGTTGCAGGCAAAAGAGCATCATTATGCTACATAAAAGAAACAAAAGGCATAAATGAATATTTTGCTTTAGAATTGTTAAAAAATAAGGCACACTGAACTATATGAGGTTTGAGACCTCACCGTATTATCATCATCATCATCATCATCAGCCTTTGATAGTCCACTGCTGGACATAGGCCTCCCCTAATACACCCCTATCCAGTAGGGAGTTTTGGACCGTATCATATACCACCACGCTGGTCCAATGCGGGTTGGTGGGTGGACCGACTTTTTACATGCCCATCCGACGCATGGATCTTCTTACTTTTCAGACAATTGGGTGATCGGCCCAAATTGCCCTAACCAACTAGGAGTCCCCGCAGGATTCGAACCCACGACCTCCGGTTTCTAAAGCAAACGCCTATACCACTAGGCTACGCAGGCAGTCCACCGTATTAACGAAGTAACAAAAACAAAAGCGTCCAAGTTATAGTTCATCATCATCAAAAGAGAATAATACATGAAGTGACCCCAGTTCTTTGCTATGAATTGCGTTTCTTACATAAATACTATATATGCGTATGCAAGTGTTACCACCATAGCCGGTGCTATTAAACCTTAATTTTTTCGAGTCGAGCCACCTGATGGGAAGTGGTCACCGACGCCCATAGAAATTGGCAATACCAGCGGTAACCAACGCGCTGCCTACCGTGAGACATAGGGTGTTCAGTCTCGTTTACCCAGTAAATACGCTGGCTACGGTGCCCTTCAAACCGGAACACAGTGTTTTCACGCTACGCTTCGCGGCAGATCTAGGCACCGTGGTGGTACCCACCCAGACGGTCTCCTGTAAAAAGGGAACCTACCACCGGTAGACAATTTACCATAAATTAGATCTCTATACACGTCACAAACAATTTTTATCATCGGGTCACAAATCAACATTCCCTTCCCATTTCCCACAAAAGTTCCCTAAAACTCCTGACTTAAAATGAGCGGCAATTCCTACGACCATCAACTAAACCATATAACAGAGCAGCACCTTGTACTGGATCCCGAGTTGTGCGAAAATATAGTTGTCCTGTATGCTGTCCAGGAACTTGGATAAGCACCAGAAGGAGTCAGCTTCGATAACATTCCTCTGTTCTTCAGTCAGCTGGTCAAGTGGGAAGTTGTCCAACTCCTTGCCTGGCGCCGCCTCTTGGAGGAAGACCATGAAGAACGGCGTCACCAGGTCGTTTATGCCCTGGACGTAGCCGGAGGCTGGATGGCGTATCGCCCATATGTACAGGATACGCTCGAACATAACCTGGTTGGAATAAAGTTAATGTTAGGTTAAAGCGCTTTGCTGACGGGTGCGACTAAATTATATTGAGATTCCAATTGTTAACACAATGTAATTGTAAATGCGTCATTAGTCGCATTCTCCTTATAAAATCCCTTCGTATTTTTTATTATTAAATATGTGTTATCCTTTAAATTTAAGCAGAACCGCTTAAATTTAAATAACCTAACCTAACCTAACTAAGCTAATACTAATAACTCACATCAAATATTATTTTCAATCAAATCGGTTCACCCTGAAACTTTTCACGGATAATGGACACTTTTAATAATCAGAAAGTAAAGCTTCGGAAGAGAAACTAAAAAACACAACAAAACTTTTAAACGCAAATTCAGAATTTGCTTTGTAAGTTTTTCAAAAGTATGCGAGTTGTAAATGTACACATAAGTGGTGTAAACAACGCAACCTATGCGAATGCAATCTGTTACGTCAATTGCTATAAATAATGTACGTCCTATATAAATGAAAATATAAATAATGAAATCATTATATAAATGACAATTAATAGCACAGAAATCACCTGGAACCATTGAGCTATACAATTTGTGTATATGCTGTATTAAAAAGAGAACAGGCCTCTGACCAATTGCAATGATGCTTGATTGGTGAATGACGATGAATATATTCATTAAACCTATTTAAAAATGCTGTTTTAAAAATAACTGCCTCCGTAGCCTAGTAGTAGGGGTCATAGTTGGTTAGGCAATTTGGGCCGATCACCCCCGAACAGGTTCTCGCTTTGTCGTAGCGGTGGGGCTCAGTACCTGCGGCTTGGGTCAGCCGCGGGGAAGCTAAGAGGAACCTGGCCGGCCTGAGGAGTAAGGCCGGCCGTGGAGGAGGCTGCTCCAAGCGGGCTGAACAAGCCCGCTTTGGATGCGCCTTTAGAGGGACGGGTTGCAGGAGGTAGACGTGCCGCCCTTCCTGTCCCTCGCAACCAGGGTGGAGTCGCGGGGGAAGAGGAGTGTCGGTATTCCGTAGGCCGCTCTCCCTATCCTCCGCGACTCGGCGGGGCCGCACCGCTGATGCGGTGTGGAGGGGCCGTGGGAGGGGGACATTCGGCATGGTGTCGTCGATCTCTCCTCCTTCTGCGGCCGAAATGGAGCTAGCGGCGGAGCTTAACATCCGGGCCGCCGCTGGGGGCTGGGAGTATCGTCCCTGTGTGGGTTGGGAACTCCTGGCTCCCATGGCCCCTGAGTAACAGACTCGGGGGAGTCTGTTACCCTAACTCGAGGCCGAGACGAAAGGCGCGCTAGTTCCGACGCGCCCAGAGGAGCAGATGGCCGTTAGGCCGAGACAGGGCTGCTTCGGCGGCCAGCGCCGGTGGGGTTGCAGATGAGTGCAAAACGTTCCTGTGATCCCACCTAAAGGCGTCAGGAAGGAACAACGTGGTGGTTTTAGTCGGTGCGAGTCCGACATAACCCGTCTTTGCCCCGCGAGGACGGGATGCGTGAGCATTTCCCACGGTAAAAAAAAAAAAATTTGGGCCGATCACCCAATTGTCTGAAAAGATGATCCAGGCGTCGGATGGGCATGTAAAAAGTATGTCAACCCACCAACCCGCATTGGACAAGCAGGGTGGGAAACGGTCCAAAAACCCCCTAATGGAGTAGGCGTGCGTTAGGGTAGGCCTATATCCAGCAGTGGACTAACACAGGCTGGTGATGTATGCATTAAAAAATAGCAAAAAGCTCTGCCTCTAAAGTTAAGTTGCCACGAATAGTGATATCGCCGAATACCGAATATTCAGCAACACAGACGACCGAAGCGCCTAATATTAGGCCGAAATAAATACTTGTAAAGCACGTGAGCAAGTAAAAGATAAGGCGCAACCGATCGTAACAACCATTCGCTATATTATCTTACTATTCTTGTGAGTAATGTTTATAGTAAGATGTTGTTGTGAAGCTTTACTAAGAAAATTTGCTTCCAACAAATGTTTGAAAGGTTTGTTTTCATCCATCACAACTTACCACTGATCAATTTTACTTATTAACCTATTGTAACTTGGCAATAAATACATATAAACTTAAGTATTCGGTATTAGGCCGAATAATAAGCATTATTCTACCCAGTATCGAATAGCCGAATATTCGTCACTTTTTTACCCTAAAGGTCGCATGATGTTTGTTCTCTAGCTGTTATCTTTAGGATTTCCCCGTTCCTTCACTATTCAATATAATATAAAGGCCTATAACTGCTGCTAAAGATAGTCCGTTATAGTACTAAAAGGTCGGCTTAATCACCATATCGACCTTATGTGGATCGTCTTAAATTACGTGAGTTCCAATAGACCACATTATCTTAGAAAATTCAAAACGCTTAGTTTTGAGTAAACTAGCCCTCTTAGGTACTTTCAAAGATACCAGTAGCACCAATAAATATGCAATATTAACATAACGTTATGTTTATGATTGCAACAATACACAACTCTCGATTCCGCTTCTTGTTTAATTTAATTTAAGATTATCATAAAAAGTTGAACCCGGAATAAGATTTCTTAGCGTTTCAATTGAACCCCATTATTGCGTAAGGGACAAAATAAAAGTTTGAAACAAGTAAGAAAAAATATATAACAAAACAAGTAAAAATGTGTATTAGAGCTAACAATGGTTTTAAAGGTATGTAAACTAAATATTATTATTTAATGAACATCGCGTGATTATTTCATTGCAGTTTACATTATGTTCTGCGCAATTAGGGTAAAGCACGACAAACCATATAATCTTTTCTTTCAAATCTAATCTGTAACTAGTATCGAATCTACTTTGTAAACAAATATTACAAATACAATATGTTGTTAAATATAAAAAGATCCTAATATATTCGAGAATGTAGACAGGTTTAGTTTATACATACTATTTGAATAAATATACGAGGTCAATGATACTAAAATGAATATTTATTCATAATTCGGTCGTTTGTTCTGTTAGTTCGTTTACATTTTCGTATCATCATCATCAGCCCTTGTAAGTCTACTGCTGGGCAAAGGCCACCCCTAAAACACTCCTTCTCCATTATGGAGTATTTGGACCGTATCCCACCACGCTGGTCCAATGCGGGTTGGTGGGTGGACCAAATTTTTACATGCCCATGGATCATCTTACTTTTCAGACAATTGGGTGATCGGCCCAAATTGCCCTCACCAACTAGGAAACAACAATGAAAATTTGATGAGTCCCCGCAGGTAGGCTACGGAGGCAGTTTCGTATCTTGAAAGGATTCAAAGACTTTATACTTTATTTAACATCACTGAAGAAATCTGTGTGCCGCTACACGCATTTATGCCATTAATTTCTTTTTAGATAGCTTTTGGAACTGAGGCAAAAGACATCTTATTTAAGACTCTTTTTTTTTTCATTACCTACGCAGGTAGACGAGTAGTCGGACCACCTGATGGGAACTGGTCACTGACGCCCATGGACATCGGCAATATTAATGGTGTCACCAACGCGCTGCCTACCGTGAGACATAGGGTGTAAAGTCTCGTTTCCCCAGTAAATACGCTGGCTACGGTGCCCTTCAAACCGAAACACAGTAGTGTTTTTACATTTCTGCTTAGCGGCAGAAATAGGTACCAACCCAGACGCTCCCTTTTAAAAAGGGGACCTACCACCAGCAAACTATGCAAGCGTACTTTATATTACCTATAGCAACGTTATGGCGCATTGCCACTTGCGTTCCTATCTCTATAAATATATAGAGTTGAACTGTCCGTTTGTAACATAAAAA
Organism: Lamproptera curius; assembly: GCA_029286875.1. Lineage (NCBI taxonomy): Eukaryota > Metazoa > Arthropoda > Insecta > Lepidoptera > Papilionidae > Lamproptera > Lamproptera curius. Next base: position 2,821,994 of record JAGSMT010000022.1, read on the forward strand.
AAAACGTTTATGAACGATTACATAGTGAAATATTAAGGATACATTTAATATACTATTTGTTCTGGCTAATCTCTTGAATGGCCGGTCCTATTTTGACGGAACTTTCACAGGAAGATGGCTGATGTGACTGGGAATAACTTAGGCTACTTCTTACCCAAAAAACGGTTTTTTTATGGATTAATATATTGGGCAACAGCTATTCAATAATATTTAGATTGTAACAGAGACGTCAATAGTGATTGACGTCAGCCTCCCATCTCTTCCCTTGGGTGTCGTAAGAGGCGACTACGGAATTAGCTACTACTGCACATCTATTCAGTGGTGGCCGACAGATGACGGATAACCATCTCGCTTTCAGATCCCAAAGTGCCGAGCCATCAACGGCAGCACGTGCAAAGGATCTGGAAATGACTGCGTTCCAACCCGCTTGCCAGGCGTGGCAACTATGGCAAAACCCCAATGAAGTGTGTCGTAATGTACGGCCCCAGTCCATGCCCTACGGCCCTCAGCTCTGGTATTCCTGGCTACGGTAGCGGTCATGGTAACGGCAGGACAGGGTGCTAGAATCCCGGGTGGATTCGGCTACCAACAACGACGCCTGGAACTGGCAACATACAACGCACGGACATTGAGGTCCGACGAGAGAATAACGGAGCTGGAAGAGGAGGTAAACAAGTTGCGATGGGATATAATAGGATTATCTGAAGTCCGAAGACAGGGGAGGATACAATAATCCTTGAATCCGGCAACTTTTTACCACCGCGAGCGACAGACTGTCCCAAGGAGGTGTCGGATTTATCGTCCGCAAGTCTCATTAGCAACATTGTTAAAATCGAGTGTGTCGTCAGGGTTGCTTACCTTATACTCAGAATATCGACAAACTCCGATGATGAGGCGGAGGCAATGTATACGCGCCATACATTCCTCTAAAATTCAATACATGGTGCTGATGGGGACTTTAACGCAAAAATAGGCAAAAGAAAAGACGCGAGATGAGCTGCGAGTGGGCAATTTTGGAGTAGCAACGGAACCCAAAGGGCAACAGCTGACTGACTTCATGGAGAAAGAAGGACTCTTTATGATGAATTCTTTCTTTAAAAAGCAGCTCCACAGGAAGTGGACCTGAATCAGCCCCGATGGTTCCGTCAAAACGAAATTGACTTTACCATGACGACCAAACGCCAAATATTTAATGATGTTTCTGTGATCACAAGGGTTAAAACTGGCAGTTATTACCAACTGTAAGAGGCACATTAAATCTAAACATCAAGCTGGAAAGGTCTCGTCTGATAAAGTCCACGCTACGTCCGTCTCGTGCCCATATCCTAAATACCGAAAGCTTTCAGCTCGAACTTAATAATCGCTTTCAATGCCTAGACACTTGCAGCACTGTGGACGAAATTAACGTTTAGCTTTTGGAAACTGTCCGTACTGTGGGTACCAGGTTCTACAAGGAGCACCCAAGCCTAGAAACCAACAACCTCTTATCGCACTCTGAATCTTATGGAAACAAGACGGAAGATGCGGCTACAGTGACCTGACATGTTAGGCTACAAGCAGCTGAATAGACAGATCTCCAAGTGTATGCGGCGTGACTTGCGCATCTTTAATACATGTCGCATTAAAGAGGCGATTGAACGGAACCAAGGTTCTAAAGTCTTCGCCAGAGATCTATCTGTCGGGCAAAGCCAGCTAACTAAGTTGAAGACCAATAATGCCAGTCATCTCCGGTAGACCTAGAAGTTTTGAGTGAGATCGAGAGATTCTTGAACAGCTGCACATCGTCGTCGGAACCGCTTACTGAAGCGAGTGACGACCGAAAGCAAGCATACCGGAACAACTGAAAATATCCGAAGTCAGTCTGAGCGAGATGAGTGACCATCGAAGATTAAGAACGGCACAGACCTGGTGGGAGCTTCGAAGCGGTGGAAACGATCAGAGTCGCTTTAGAGGACTCTTTAATTTCGTCCTACAGAACGGTATTGACGCCAAGCGTGGAGCAGAGTCTTGGGGCTGCGTTCTTCAAGAAATTGGTAGAAAGCCTCTTGAAGAACTCTAGAACAGTTTTCCCTTCTGAGCCGCGTTTATGTCCTGTTCACGAGAGTCATCTAAATCGTCTGCTTCCAGATAGATGATTCCAGCCGACCGACAAAGTCGTGGATTTCGAAAAGGCTTTAGTACCATAAACCACATATTTTGCTGCGGCAGGTATACATAAGACTCGAGGATCTAATCTCGCCTTCTATGCATTGGTTATGGACTGAGAAAGCCTTTGAGTCTTGTCGAAATTATGCTGCGCTGGCATAGCCCTTCAGCGTTAGATAATTGACTGTCGGTAATCGAGGTTCGAGGTGTTTGACAGCAAAGCTCAGATGTTCGACCGAGTACATCCAGTAGACGGAAGCCTCTAACTCTTGCAGGAGATGTAAGAAGGTGATGTTATATCTCGAAGTTTGCAGCAGCCATTGAAGACGTTCAAACTCTATAGAACCATGTTAAGTTCCTCCTGCAACGATTGGAAAGGTCGAGGTATAAGCATCAACGGCGAGTGAATTACCCACCTTAGATTTGCCGACGATATAGTCATTATGGCGGAGTCGCTGGAGGACCTAAATGCTATGCTCAATGACTTCAAAAGTGTCTCTCAACACGTGGGCCTTAGGATGAACATGGACCAAACGAAAGTTATGTCTAACGGTCATGTCATGCCTACGCCGGTGTTTGTTGGGAGGGCTGTGCCCGAAGTTGTTGACGAATATATTTACCTGGGACAAGTAGTTCGATTAGGTAAGTCCAACTTCGACGCAGAGGTCCATAACGAATCCAGCTTGGATGGGCAGCGTTCGGGAAGATAATTCATATCCTCTCGTCCAATATCCCTCAAAGCCTGAAGACTAAGGTCTTTGACCAGTGTGTGTTGCCAGTGATAACTTATGGCACTGAGACAGGGTCCTTCACTGCCGGCAGTATGAGGAAGCTCCAAGTCGCTCGGCGAGCTATGGGGCGGGCTATGCTCGGTATTTCTCTGCGTGATAAAGTGCGTAACGCAGCCATCCGCCGAAGAACCATCGTAACCGACATAGCCCGCAAAATTAGCAAGCTGAAGTGGCAATGGGCTAGCCACTTAGCTCGCAGAACCGATAACCGTTGGGGAAGAAAGTTTCTCGAGTGGCAGCCTCGTACTGGCCATCGCAGTGTCGGACGACCCCCCACCAGAAGGAGTGAATGAAAATGGAGACCTGTGCAAATGTGCAGAAGGTCGGTGAATGCAGGTGAATACTACTGCAACCTGTCAATCAGTATGACATGAGACGTCAAAATTGAAGTATACCTACATACTGACAGACCGCAGCGACCGCACGCGATTGTTGACGTTATTGTTCATCGTTATTTTATCATTGCCGAAGGTCATCGTTATACAGATAAAGAACATACAAACTAATAATATTGTGACAAATAAATAACCTTTACGTACACTATATGTGTTCTCGACAAAGAGTTAATATTAATAGCCAATATTATATTATGGATTGCGATTAAATATTTTTCATCATCATCATCATCAGCCTGTGATAATCCACTGGACATAGGCCTCCCCCAATACACCCCTATCCATTAGGGGGTTTTTGGACCGTATCCCACCACGCTGGTCCAATGCGCGTTGGTGGGTAGACCGACTTTTTACATATCCATCTGACGCATGGATCATCTTAAGTTTTAGACAATTGGGTGGCCGGCCCAAATTGTCCTCCTTCAACCAGGAAACAACGATAACACAAAGTTATTTCCACGCTGCATTCTAACCCTTAGGTTTATAAAGCAAGGGCCAATACCGCTAGACTACGGGATACGGTCCAAAAATCCCCTAATACATTACGGGAGGCGTATGTCCAGCAGTGGACTTAACACAGGCTGATGATGATGATGATTACAAACAGACACTCGCATCTTTCATATTTTATTTATTTGTATCGATTAATTTTCGATGTCACTATCTCAACATGTTCTACTCAGAATTATAAAGCACATATATCTGATGAAAAGTTGCACTACATTCAACTTGCCAATAGTTATTCAATATAAGCGACGTTAAAAACAAAAAACACTGCCAATAGAGGACAAGGGGTCAATGCGTGCTTAAATATTCGATCCACGACCTAAAGGGGCGTTCAATTTACCTGGAACCCGACGTGCTACAAACTGTTTTATTTTAATGGCACGATTCGAACGATATTAGAATTTAAAATCAGTCCTTTTGGTCATATCGAAGTGGTAAATCATGTTATTACACTACACGAAACAGAAGTAATAAAAAAATTACTAAAAATACTCCCAACACAAAATATAACTTTGCTTTAAAGAGAAAAAATTATAAAAAAAATATTTTTGAGCCGATTGGATGATAGGCCCAAATTATCCTCACCAACCAGAAAACAACGATAACACAAAGTTCTCTCCCCACTGGATTCGAACCCATAGGTTTATAAAGTAAGGGACAATACCGCTAGACCACAGTGGCATACGTATCACACGCCTACCTATGTAAGCTTTCACCGAAAACATATCATAATACTACGCGTTGGTGGAACAGTCCCCCTCAAACTTACCCGTAATAATTTATAATATGTCAAATAAATATATTATTATTATCAACTAGTAGTCGTAACATAGGTCCTTGTTTTTCGTACTGTACTCGTTCACATGAAACATGTTCAAAAACACTCGGACTCAAGTCACTTTTAATAAAATAAAACTCAGTTGAAAACGCTTCATTCGTTTAAGAGATATGATGCCATAGACAAACAGTCACGTCAAACATATAACACCCCTCTTTTTACGTCGGGAGTTAAAAAGGTTTTATTAATTTGTTTATAAAAAATAATACTTGACAATACTACCTGGCAGATTTAAACGACACAGACCTTTTGAAATGACCTTCAGTCTAACAAGTTCCCTTACTCACCTCACTATGAAACACAAACAAAAGTTTTACTAAAGTATTGCAAGTGTCATTTTGAAGGCCTAATGCGCTCAACATACGCTGAGACTATAACTTAACCTCTATTTTGCACAACATTAATGCGAAAAATTGAAATTCGTATTTTTAAAGAGCGATGTAACTATACACGTGTCAAATAATAGACGGGATTTTTGTAATCAAAAAGTCAAACATCAAACTTAATTGGCACCAAAAATCGAGCACTCATATTGGTTGAATATAACGTAGGGATTCAACATGGCCGCGGTTTACCATAAGAACGCTTCTCTTCTGGCGTCCTTGGAGTATGTTCAAGTCAACGCCGCGTCCATTAACATAGACTATGTTAGACTGTATGTCTCTATTATTCGAAATAGGGATTTTTAAATTGTGTGGTATATTATATTACCTATCTAGCAACAGGGAACCGACTATCCCCTAAAGATCCTGTAAATACCGTCAAGATTACCTGAACTGTTGTCTGCTGGAACAGCGCTACGAGCGGACTCATCCTCGGTATGTCTATGTGGATCTGCCTGTACGTATCTTCCTCCTCTCTGCGTCGTAGTACTGGCGAACCAGGTGTCGGTAGTCTGCCCGTTTCCTCTCGAGGGTTTCGGCACGACGCTCCGAGTTCGCTGGCAGGTAACCGGCGAGCAGTCGCCATGTCACAGCCCTAGCCTACAAATGCATTGTACAGCTTTTTTAATTAAGGTGATTAAAGATTATATTTAGATAGCCATTAAATAGTATTGTTGTTATACATATGGTGTTTGCAATTAAATAAATCTAAAGTGGGTAGCCATTAAAAAAACAGGAGCCGTTGGTCCAATGAGGACTAAGTCCATTATGTTAGGGTAGAGTAAAATTGTTATGCTAAACATTTATGTTTTTACATTTGTTCTATAGATAATATGTAATTAAATCTTATATAATTAAATTGTTTAACTGATTAAAATATTTTGTTTGCATAAAATAAAAATATGAATTATACATTTTGAATGTTACAGAAATATTAAAAAACATTGAATAATAATGTCTACCTCTATTTCATCATTCATCATCATCATCAGCCTGTGATAGTCCACTGCTGGACATAGGCCTCCCCTAATACACCCCTATCCATTAGGCGGTTTTTGGACCGTATCCCACCACGCTGGTCCAATGCGGGTTGATGGGTGGACCGACTTTTGACATGCCCATCCGACCAATAGATCATCTTACTTTTGAGACAATTGGGTGATCGGGCCAAATTGCCCTAACCAATTAGGAAACAACAATGAAAATTTGTTGAGTCCGGTTTCAACAAGACCACGTTTCTAGCACCCATACCACTAGGTGAGGCAGTTTTACCTCTATAATAAAATTAATTGTATGATGCTAAAATAAGGGTAGGTCATTTATGACCTACCCGTATAAGAATGGATTTTAATAACCCACCAGAAAACAACAATAACAGACCGTTTTTCGCCAATTTATTCCCTCGTTATTCCCTTTCCCTCCTGTATTATTGTTCATTTCTTTTATATTTACATCAAATTTATTATTATCAAATGAATATGACCATCAAACCCACTACCCTACTATCTCCTTAAACCCTCAAAAAAGGGACTATTACCACCATAAGGTTGCTTAAAAAGTTGTACACATTTTATATGATATGACATGTGACACAAGATATTGTCATCTCAATTTTCATTCATTCATCTTTTTCAATAATTGTAACTGCTAATGTTGCTATATTACAATTTATCAGGAGTAAGCATCATTATACGAGTGTAAACAGAGACACATAGTCTAGTCCTCTATAAACTAGAGGTTTTATGCAACAATTCCCTTTTTATAATGAAAAACCCATGGCTGATTATTTCATTGCCTAAAAAGTAACATTATTCATGCATGCATTGTAGATCTTAGCATATCAGATTTTGCATTCGAAGTTGCATGCCAAAGTTCAACTAAAACTAGTAAAACGCCAATAAAAGTGATAAATAGTCTGTGCAATCGGAGACCTTAATAGTTAAAATTAACAATTATGTTTTTGTATGTTATATAATTAAGTTATCTCATATCGAATAGTCAATCTCAAGCTATATACTACAGAAACTTTTATTAGATATTATACGGGAAGAATAAAAGTTAACTCTACAATATTTGGTGAACTTTTCCTTATTATCCAGTAAAAAATAAGAAAAGGGACATAGAACACAAAAAGAAAATTGTTCTCATACGTCAACTCCATACAGTTTTTAATAAGCAATGTATGAACATGGTGAAGGGGTGATCGGCAATTGTGCTGGAGGCGTATACATAAAAATAACTGTTTAAAAATATATATAGTGTTGTCTTCATTTCATATAGACACTCAACATAACTAACAATGTTTTCATTTAAATTCAAATATATTATTATCAATAAGAAATATTTTTATCCCAATAAAATCAATTTAACATAATAGAAAAATATCAAAAAAAATAAAGTAATATGGTTAAACAACATTTTTTTTATTACTTTGGATAAGTAAAATGTTAGTATGCTATAAAAAATTTTATAATAAAATATAAGAGGAATATTTTGAATAAAGGCTATACTTATATACTTTAGTAGTAATTATTAGGAATTATCTTACTACGTAACTATATATTATTACTAGGTAAGTTTGAAATATTAGTACAAAAAGTAAATTTTATACATATGAGTACTGAGTCCTGAGTAATTGCTCATTTATTGTAAAAAGTGCACAATTATACTACATAAAAGCTTTTGAATATGTTAAAACTCATTTATACATAGCATTTTTATTAAATATAGGCAGAGGTGCTTCATATAATGTCTATTATAAACAAGTTAACGTTCTTTTACAAATAATTAGCAATATTATTTCAAATGGAATCAGTATATAGATAAAATACACTTACTTTTGTAGGTATACCAGACCAGCTGAGTTGTTTCAGTTCATCCAAGTCCAGAACTGCATTCTCGAGCAACTGCTGGAATCGTTCTAGCTTTGACTCGCTACTCTCTTCCCGAGACGCCAGAGCGGACAGTCTCACAGGCCTTGGTCGTCCAGGGTAGTGTCTCATCGGCACTGTGGCACCACCAGCACCGCTAACAGTCCTTTTCACATCATTTTTACGCACAGCCAACGCCTCCTCTTTCGATTTCACCGTTTCACTATCAACTTTGACGTCACTTCTGTTTACGTTTTTCGTACTATTCCTATGAGAATTTATAACGTTTAAAGCTGCAGTCTCCGATATGGCCTTTGATATTTTCGCCTCCGCGATCCCTGATATAATGTCGTCGTCGCCCAGGTCCCAAGCATCGTTCACCGATGCCTGGAATTGTTGATACGATGACCCCGACATAACCTCGATCTTTTCGATCCTCTGTAAGGGCCTTCCCGGTATTGCACGTTGTGGTGTCCTCCAAAACGTATCAGGCAAGACACTGTCCTTGTCATATTCGGCTTGGTAATTGTCCATAATAAAATATTATCTGGAACATTATAATAACTTCACTGACCAACAAAATAATAAGCGAATCTTTGATATGACATATCACATGTATCATAGACAATTCATGTTTTCGTTCTCGTTGCCATCTGATTAACATATGATTGAAAAAGCTTAAGTGTAAAAATAATTTTACAAATTTTATATATTTGTTTTGTTTTAAGATACGTCGGACAATTTGTTTAGTAAGTTTGAGACATATGTAATGTGTAAGATAAGTATTATAAAAATGTACTTAAACGTCATAGTATTGACATGAAGCGGAAGATTATTTTTTTTTTGTAAATATTACTTCAGTAGATACCATTATTGTTTTTAAAATAGGGCAAAAATTTCAAAATGCATTGGATAAACTGTACAACTTTGTGTCTATCTAAGAAATTATCAGTGTCAATATGTCTCTAAGGAACATATTAAATCAATAAACATTATTGAATTATTTACAATATATTTCAATCATGGCTAGCCCGAATCCAGATAATGATTTAGGTTCCATGTTTATGCTAAAAAGTGATAATAAGGACTCTAAGAGTCCTGTGCCTACACAGCCTTCATCGCGAAGAAATTCTAGCGTAAAGGCAAGTTTACCAGCTGAAGTAATAACGGTAAAAGATTTTTTTGATTTTATGAAGACGGCTTACCAAGTTTATGAACATTTAGAAAATGATGAAGACGAAGGTTGTAAAATAGACTGGGAAGAACTAACAAAATTAACTGTATTAAATCATGTTATTGAACCGCAAGAAAGAGATTTGCTTCGTCATATGGCTTTTATGGATCCGAAGCCTCTAATTAGTAAAAGTGAAACTGCGATAGAGAAGAAAAGCAGCGAATTAGTTCGCGTAGAAAAACGTTTGAGTTATAGTGAGATTGAAAGTAGGGAATCAAACGTTTGAATTATTCAGTAAATTTCGATATATTTCCATTTGATATGACAAAAATGTTTTATTTACAGACAAAAGCTTCAGACGTTCATTGCCAAGCGATGTTAAAGTAGAGATGCTAGGAGCGTGGACGGAAGCCAACCTGAATTGCAAATTAAATGATGTAAGTGGGACAAAGATTTCAAACAATGCTTATATGATTATGATATCAGTACTTAAAAGTAGATGGCGCTATTCCTAATATTGAAAATATATGATATTCTGTTAATATGATTTTGTATGCAGGTAATCAACGAAGGAATATTAGATTCCATTTTACCCTATCTCGTGGGGTATAAAAAACCAACAAAAACTACCAGTGTTTACACACCAATTATTAAAAAGAATCCATCAAATAATACCACAGAAGTAAAGAAACCGGCAAGTTTTGGAGGTATGGAAATATTGTTATTGTAACAATTTAGCAATGTTTTTAGAAGGTATAACTGACAATAAAAATAAAAACTAAAATTTGTTCAAGGCTTTATAAACGACAAAGAATCTAAGGATAGACTAGGACGACGTAAATCATCTGTAGTTGCGGCTCAAGAGCGATTAAATCAAAACAGGAGTAAGACCTTTTAATTAATTTATACAATCCCGAGCTAAAATAATAAATGTATTTTAAGCTATTTTAAAGGTTGAATAATAGATCAATATTTATTCCGTGTAATAATTTCGCATATGGGCAAAAATAACTTGATTATAAATACATAAATCATATAAGTTTTAACTCTAGTATTACAGATGGCGTTGGATGATATGAAAACCCAATTCATACCGTGTTGAAGTAAAATTAAGACTATACATTATTTTATAATTTAAAATTGGTTCATAGATATATTTTATTAATTTATAAGTAAATAAAAATTTAAACTACATAATAATATTGTTGTAAGACAAAGTATTTCCTCATCACGTTCATATCCGATATGGTCTAGTGGCTAGGATACCTGGCTCTCACCCAGGAGGCTCGGGTTCGATTCCCGGTATCGGAATAACTTTTTGCAATTTTTCTAGCGGTGAAGTTGAAATTCACGTATGCGACGAAGTGAAGGGCTTGAAGAAGGACTTCAAATGTCCGCAGAAATTACTTGTGTCCAAAATAGGCTATTTTGCCGATGTGACGGCCGGCCAGAGGCTCGAAGATATGGATATATCCGTGCATTGCGATATTCAAGTTAGTACGTAGAATAGTAACATGCAATATTTTTAATTGCAGAGTATCTTTTTCTTTAATGATGTTTGTTTTTTTTTTTATGAATGTTTTGGCGACTTGCGTTTTAGTTTTATGTCGCAGAAAAGCCAGATTGTAGTTCATTTTCTTGTTAAAAATTATACTAACAAACAGTTATTTTTCTTTAATATTGTTTACATTTGCAAGTATAATTTTCGTTCAAAAATAAATATAGTATTAAGTCCAGTTTTATTTTTTTTTTTTTAAACCGTAGTTGTTTTTCAAATCGATCAAAAACATGAAAAAAATCTTAGAAGCTATTGAATAATTTGGAAAATTTGTTCGGATGTTTTTTATTTATATTGATCAGACTTTTTGTGCCGATATTTGTGAGTTTTGTTACGATATATTTTTTTACATTGATCAGATTTTCGATTGGCTGATGCGGTGGGTCAAACGCGACACGATATTGGTTGCCGATTGGCCCATGCTGGACCCTCACAACGTGGTGCCTATTCTTGTGTCGGCTTCATTTTACAGGTCCTAAAATAATAATGAATGTTAAAATAGTAAATTGCACTGTTTCCTCTCATTTAAATAAACAATAGTCATACATACAAAACCATATTCATTGCACTAGTAATAAATATTTTAATTTGTACAACTATAATGTAGTTGTAGGGATTGAAAATCTCTCTAATACTTTTTAACTGGAACACTTTTCTGTATCAAACAATAATAATGATGTTCTCCAAGATGAATTCCTCTACGGCAGCCGATTAGAGAACACCTAACTACGTAGGAGATGCAGTAGTACACAAATGTACTCTCGCTACGTACTAGTGCACTGGGACGGATAACCGACACGACCGGAGAGGGATCAGGCGCAGGACCGAATTTTTGCACACACTGGGTGATCATCCCGCAATGCCCTAACCAATTAGGAAATAAAAACAAAAAAATGTTGAGTTTCCGCAAATATCATCAAATATTTGTTTTCTATGGCAGTGCTGTACTGGACCGATTTAAGCGCAATGCTTTTTCATGTTTTAAAGGTGTATTTAGATTTTTTTTGAGTACAGACTGTGCTATGAAATAAATTTACGCATGACAAACTTACACATGTACTGTGTCATTACTTTCCATTGATGAAAGCGATGTGACGAGCTGGGCGTGTGCACCTGATACTGAGTAATACTTGCCGTATGAAACGTAATTTAGTTCGCACCAAAATGCGCCTACCGCACTTTGTCATTGGAAGTTTCGTCTCGTTTACGTAGTATTTACACTGCCTACGAAGCACTTCAATCGGAATATTGACACTAGTGATTTATTCTACAGCCGTCCCTTGTAAAAAGAAAGCATTTAAAATCATAATTCAGCAAAATCACATGATTAATAAAAATCAAGTCCACTTTTCCACCATCATCTCTTTCTTAAAATCTTTGTCTAGATGGAGCCACTGTTGCACGACTGCTTGATCTACTGCCACGCGCATATGAACGAAATTGTCAAGACCTCGACCAATCTCGCTTGCCTCAGTGATGCTCTGTTAACAAGGTTTGTATAAATTCTCCGATGCAGTGTTTCATATTTAACTTTAAACTATATTGTTTAGACATTGACTTACGTGGTCTTTGCACTTTTTACGCAAACGCAATGTATTTGTACAGAGGTCTTATTAGGAAAGTGTTACCGCCGTCTTAAGTTTTATCACATACTAGTGTGCTATAGTCCAATAGGACGGATGACCGACACTACTGGAGACCGATAAGACACAGGACCGACTTTTACATGCCTATCCAACGCATGGATGGTCTTACTTTACAGACAATCGGGTAGCTAATGATTTAGCTATGTTAAGCTATAACCAAGCTAAATAGGAGATAGAATTTTAGTTGAAGAAAGTATTAGTTTAAACGCAGTGTTTTTTTATTTACAAGACGGCTCAGCGATTTGGCGCCAATTAAATTTGACATTTAGACTCTATTTACGTACATTCCATTGCATATTTGGCTTGCTTACTTTTATCACTAGATAAACGTATTCATTCAATGCATGCAGGCAGCTGGGCATAGGTGAGTTATATTAGAAAGCAGTCCTATGGTTTTTAACTTTCTTACAGAGAATTTTAAACATATCATTTGTAAGTAAACTTTACTCACACCCTACAGAAAATCCTGATACGTTTGAATAATGTCCAATATTATAAGGTTGGCGGCAATGTACACCAATGCGGAGCTTGAAGCGGTCAAGGACAGACGGGATAAGATCCAGTCGCGTCTGTATTGCAAGCTGCTGCTATCGCTCGCCGAACCTGTCCCTGAGACGTTGAGGGGTCATTACGCTACTCTAGCAACACTGTTTAAGTGCACGAAGTAAGTCACTAGGAATAACTGGTAACAAACAAGTAAAATACATATAATTAAGAATCAACCTATACAAACTATAACTGACATTATAAAGACGAAAATTAGTGTCTTCTTGAGTATGTCTGTAATGAACAAAGTGAAAAACTGTTATGCCGATTTAAACAAAAACTTTTACCTTTAGAGAGTTACATTTTCCTCGAGCGAAATAGGCTACTTTTAACCTCAGAAAACTATTTCCTACATCTAAAAACAAAACGGGCATAGCCGCGGATGGACTTCTAGTGTAATATATAACTCTATCGCCTCGAAGTGGGGTCTAAAGTATAGCGTTGTTAATTATGATTTGTTGCTAAACGAATGATAAAACTATGATCATTATTTTAGCGACAAATCATCGTATCATTGTTAACAGTGGTCCTTATTGATCTTTGTAATCCATCTGTAGGAACACTGGACCTATTACGTTACTTTGTTTCCATGGGCTTTATTGTTTACATTAATTCTATATCTTATGCTGCTAGTCTATATATTATATTGAGCTGCTTTGGTAAATAAGAATTATTACTTCAGATGTAACAAGCTGCTAGGCCGACACGTGGCTGAGCTGGTACCTTGTCAGCCGTCCAGCATGCGTATAGACAGACGCGGCAACGTAATTTCTTCTCACACCAAGTACGCATCTCTTACAATTTTAGATATGCCATCTTTACCTCAACCCCCCTAACCATTACACAGTTTAATTATATCCGATGCTCCTACAACACAGCTATCCTGACCTGATCCCAGTATTTTAGTCGATTATGACTGCGGCAGCGGATTTATATTAAGTATCAGCCAACTGCGCAGTGGCTATTTGTGTGCACGAGTGCACGCGGAAACACAGGTGCATTCCGTATTCCTTCACTGTTGTAGTCCAATTTTTACATGGCATCGCTTTTGCTAATGATAAAAGAAGCCTAACTAGAGTTGAATACTTTGATTTTTGTTAGGCTACATCCCTATGCAGCCCAGATGTTGTTTGATAATGTGATCTGTGTTTTCTCATGACTAGGGATCCCTCTTGGAGTCTCAACGAGTACATAACTTGGTTGTACGGCGAGCTGCGTTCGTGGCGGCGCGTCTATTGGCGTCTATGGGCGGACGCGCATTTCCTACGTTGTCAACTGTGCGATGCACATTTCCCGGTGTACCAGGTATGTTGTCTTTTTAATGGAAGGTATTATGTACATCTATTTTATAGTAACAGTGGCCTTAAACTATATTTCAATTATAAAAGTAAATACTCCTGAATGATGCTTTCTCGTAGGAAAGCTTGTGTCCGACTTCCTAGACCTAAATCTGTATTTTGTGTATGGATTATATGTCTGTAAAGTAGATATTTCTTTACTTTTCAAGTAGATAGTAATCAGATTGTTTTTCTTAGATGTAATAGGGGCATTATTCCCTGGTAAGATGTAAATACTATTGGAATAAAACAGGGTGATAAAAGCTTATCTCCACAAGGTCTTTAAATGTGAGTTTGAACTGTTTTATTAAAACAAATAACACCAGATTGGTCACAACTATCACCAGCAGTAATAAGTAGCGTGACAATATTTCCAAACTTACTAGTAACATAACAGACTCAGACGTTCTAGCGCTTGACATAAATCTCGAAGGACAAAAGTTATTTTATGATAGAGAATTCTACTAGGGTTTCCTCGAGACGTTGTTGTTGCATAAATCTAGGAAGAAGAAATAAATAAATAAATATTTAGGACGATAACAACACCATCTAGTCCCAAAGTAACCAAAGCTTGTACTATGGCAACTCGACGACTGATAAATACATGCACATTTTGTAAACAAATATAACATATAATGTTAATATAACCATCCTCACTTAAAAAAAACAGAAAGTTCATCACACAATATTTTCTCGTGGCATCGAACCAACACCCACCCTCTGGCTGTTGCGTCATGGTCGGTAACCGCAGCACCAAGCGGGTCGTCAATTTAAATGTAACATAGAGGAGTCTACAGAAGATTTATCAATGGTAGATGGAGTGGTGCTCTCATCACGAGCAGTCTGCAGCTCTGGTGGTGGGAAGTGGTGGGGCCGGGCCCGCGGGACGGTACCCCTGTTGCGGCCAAAGGGCGTACCGCTTTGAAACTCTGCCACGGCATACTGTGAGTGCTTTTTCATATCCAGTCGTTTGTACTGTGCAATAAACCTATAGAAATGGATGTTTAGGTATTGATAACGTTATTTTTCAATATATTTTAATGAGGAAACATTTAATTGTACTACCCAAAACAGCAAACATCTCGACAATTAAAATATAATAAATGAAAATAATGTATTTAGATTATTAATGTTTGAAAAGGTTCGATACGGCGAAACCCACTTGAAAAGATGCCAAATTTGTGAAGATTAACAAAATAATTTCTAAATTCGAAAGTCAAAGTCAAATATCTTTATTCAATATGGAAGCATTACACTTTCTTATTGATTGTCAAATAAACTAGCACCGGTTCGGAAATGGAAGCCTCTGACCTGAGAAGAACCGGCGTAAGAAACTCAGCGGGACTTTTTCTTTTTCCTTTTTCTTCAATAATGTGAACATTCATTAAATATAAAAGTGAATATTGTTTTTAAGTTTGAAAACCTTAATGAATTTTTAAAACATTTAAATGTTTGTATAGCAAGCGACTAAAGTTGTGATGTAAATATACTCTGTAAAAATAATCTATAGTTAGTAAAAAATCCTACCTACCTCATTATAGATGCGACACCTTATAATTGCTACAAAATTTGCTTACTTAGATTGCAGTTAAAATGTCCACCGGTACACGGTAGCGGTAATCTTATTGTGGCATTTTCTAACGTATAGGCTGTTTATAGGGTTGCCAGTTTCGCGAACACGTACCCGACGAAGGCACCAGCGTGGAGGCGGCCGTGGTCGCAATCTACAATAGATTCAGGGATCTGATCGCTATGCGACCACCTCACCTCGTCTTCCCCGAACGACTGACCCGCCTCGTCGCTAGAGGTTAGACACTTTTTTAGAAACATAACAGTACGAGATTCTATTTATGACGTGACAACGTCTTATAAATTGGTTCAAGATAAGGAGGCACTCTCGAGAACTGTGTCACAGCGCCGGTCACGTAACGCTCTACATAAGCAACCATAAGAGAGAGTGGGAGGCACGCGACTCTCATACTCGTTCGCAGTTGGCCTGCTTAAGTGAAAGAGAGACAGAGAGAAAAAGGGTCGATCCTTCTTCCTAGTGTACGAATGAATGTTCACATTACAATCATTCTACCACTAGAAGACGATGTCTCGTACAACGTTCGCCCGTATATCGATTTTACAAGCAACCAATTTTTTTACAGCTTTGAAATTTAGTTAACACATAATCTTCTTTTTTAATAATTAATTTTAACTTGCTGTTTATAATAATATTCTCCAACCTTTTCGTACAGGTGGTCTCCCGTTGCCAGATTTTTTCACCCTTAATGTTATTCCCCTATTGATTAAGGAAACGTTGCCAGAGAGATCCTCGCAGGACCGCATATGACAGCAACAACAACGCAAAGCCGTTGATCTCCCGCAGTATTCGAACCCACGATTACTGATCTACCAAACGAAAACTACCACCGTTAATATACTAAGGATTCGCTATAAACTTTACAATTAACACACTTTCATTACAAGTATATACTAAATACTAATGGTATGTTCATTACGAAACTGTGCTCGTATTTTTTTGTACAGTCGATGGAAAGTTTTGCTTAATATTTTTACAATATATTATACTGCCTCCGTAGCCTAGTGGTATGGGTGTTTGCTTTAGAAACCGGAGGTCGTGGATCGAATCCTGCGCGGACTCAACAAATTTTGTTGATTCCTAGTTGGTTAGGGCAATTTGGGCCGATCAACCAATTATCTGATAAGTAAGATGATCCTTGCGTCGGATGGGCATGTAAAAAGTCAGAACACCCACCAACCAGCATTTGCCCAGCGTGGTGGGATACGGTCCAAATCCCTCTAATGGATAGGGGTGTATTATGGGAGGCCTATGTCCAGCAGTGGACCGCCACAGGCTGATGATGATGATGAATATATTATATATCTAAGTCTCTGTCTTATACGAAAAAAATGTAAAAATATCTTCGAGACGCATCGCTTAGCCACGGCCTGAGATTAGTGATGCAAACATATCCTTAGTTGTTTTGTAGTTGTTTTGTAGATATACATTTGAAACGTTATAAAATTCTATATACGCACACTATTTATCTGTTGTGGAAATCGAACTAACTATTTCTAGCGCAAGCTATATATATCTATTTTATGTCGAACATTTTATTTCATTGGTTATAGCGATTATTATAAACTAGTTGTTGCCTGCGACTTGTCCGCATGGCAATACAAATAGACACTGCAGTTTTATTTATTTTTATGCATTAAATTAATAGCGGAACGTTTACCTGGTGGTTACCTATAAGAAACGCCGCCTAAGAGTTCACAGATTCGCCGCCGACCCTGAGACATGGGATGTTACGTCTCGATTATCCAGTAATTCCTCTAGATACGGTGCCCTTCAAACCGGAAGAAAGTATTGTTTACACGCTACTGATTTGTGTAGACACCGCGGTGGTACTATTCTGAACGGTCCCTTGTAAAATGAAGACCTAGGATTTTCATAGCGGTATGTATAATTTTTAGAGCCAGGTGACGAAAGTAGCGGTCGTTTGCAATGCAAGGAGGTCTTTTGGTGGGAGGGAATCCAGCTGGTTCCACCACGTCAGCCTTTTGGTCTACTGGGAAAGCTGTACAC